>CM039442.1:45455278-46865278 GCA_022388445.1 Zophobas atratus | reverse complement strand
CACTTTTTTGAACTATTTAATAATTTTTTGAAACGTTGTAATCGAATTTTTGGTGGAGATCAAAGAAACACAATTATGTCAAGATATAATATAATCAGCCGAAGTAGAGCCACGTATGATTAAAGGAAGAAAAGGATCGACGACGAGCAAAAAGCGTGCATTTTGCACATTTTGAATTGAATTTACTCAATAAAATTGTACATTTGTAAAACAAATTTCTTTTGTTCAATATTTGGTTTTTGTGTTACCTTTGCCCCACTGTCACTCCTAATAACTGCCAATGCAATAAATCGACGTTTAAATAAATGCTAATAAATGTGTTATCATTGTATGTTAAACCTCGTGTCTACAATTATCTGCATTTGCACATTACACTTAAAATTTCATAAATAAAACATTTCCACTAACTGCAATGCAAGGCAGTTATTTTTAGTACCTTGTAAGTAGCCAGGCGCAAAAAGCTGTATGAGAAATGTTTCGAAAGCCCGCCAGTTAAATAAAGATAATGTCTCTTCGGGCACATATGACAGAGTGCTGCAGTGAATCATCTTGCATTAGCAGCAGTCGCTTCTTCACGCAGTAACATCGACATAAAGCCAGCCTGCAATGTCGTCGTCTTCGTCAGCTTGGAATCGGACCGGCGCCGCACATGCAAATTACTACAAAGGCCGTAGGTAGTTTGTGTCCCAGACCGCATTTTTTCAAATTAAAACACATAAAAAAGATAAAAAATGTTTTAAATGTCGTTCGAAATTTTCATGTTTACCAATTTCCACGCGCAAACAAAGTCGACAAAAAGAGCCGAAAATTACTTTATTTAATTCGCAATTTTAAACCTGTACACAAATTGTTTACTTTTCGTTGATGGCTTGTTTGCTAAATTTAATTTGGGCACTGATCGCTTTATGTTTATGGTATGGATGTAATCAGCGCTGCGTCGAACACTTTGTACTTGTACTTGGTCTCACGTGATGAAGTAATGCCCGGCTATTTTTATTTTTTTAATATAGTAAAGCAAGTTGGCCAATTTTGTTATTTCGATATGTGTACCATAAAAAAATGGGGATTGCTCACAATAAGATTTACTGCATTCTGTGTAAAGTTCACGTTCCTAAGTGGTAGCACCGTCTAAAAACATTATTTGGAATTAAATATAACTTGTTATTAATAATAATGAATAATGATATTATAAAGGGACGGGCGGGAAATTTCATCAA
This sequence comes from Zophobas atratus, assembly GCA_022388445.1. Taxonomy (NCBI): domain Eukaryota; kingdom Metazoa; phylum Arthropoda; class Insecta; order Coleoptera; family Tenebrionidae; genus Zophobas; species Zophobas atratus. The sequence goes on along the minus strand of CM039442.1, from coordinate 46,864,061 downwards.
GGAAAATTTTGGAATTGAAACGAAAATCAAAACAGTGCGCAAGCTAGTGCCGACGAAAAGTATTTTGGAAGTAGAAACCTTTGAAGAAAAAGATAGATATATTAAGAAACAACCATAATCTAAAGGGGATGCAAGGTGGGGAATACAAACAAACATAAGGAACGAAGCCAAGGGTTTAAAGTTAAAAGGAAAAATAGTTAAAAAATCCTATAAAAACATAATAGTAGATGGGATACAATGGTACTGGAGCGAAAAAGAACAAAAGCTGGTAACAAATATTACCAGCGATGAGGGAACAAAAAACTAACAAAAAGAATTCGGACAATAGGAACAAAATAAGTATTAAAGTAGTAGTAGAAATAATTTATTATTTGCCTTACAGGTTGATAAGATTATTATTATTATATAATGATAATTGTTCTATTCTTTCTGCTTGCCCACCCCTTGCCTTAGTTCCCTTTTCTTCTGTGCTTCTTTCATCCAGTCCAGTCCTCTTCCATCCTCGTTTAGCACTTCTTCCCTACTTTTCTCCGATGCTCTCAATCGTTCACATCCTTCCAGCATATGCTCTATTGTTTCTCCCTCTCCCCAACATATCCTACACCTTCTGTCAGTCTCATCCATCTAAAAATTATTCTCTTTTTCTTCATTTGCACACCTAAATCTCGCCCTCATTCTTTTCTCCTTTATACTCTCTCTCTCTGTGTGTACTTTGGTACTTCATTCATTACTATTTTTCTATACTCTGCATTATATCTAGACTCCGATATTCTCGATCTGCGTTCTTGCTTATCTATATCCTTATCTCTTACACTCATTTCTTCTTTCATACCCCTTCCCATTTCTCTAATTCTCTCTATTTCTTCACATGCTAAAGTAAAATCGATTTTGGCAAATGACATATCCCCTAAGAAAAGAGAGGGTGGGTGGGCGGGGTTAGTATCTGCTAAGGTAAGGCTGATTTTGGCAAATGACATACCCTCTAAGAAAAGAGAGGGTGGGTGGGCGCTGATAGTACCTGATAAGACAAGCCGCCCGCCCTCTATTTTCTTAGAGAATATGTGATTTGCCAAAATCACTTTCATATTAGTAAGTACTAACCCCACCCACGCACCCTCTCTTTTCTTAGAGGGTATGTCATCTGCAAAAATCGGTCTTATTTTAGCAAGTGCTACGAGACTGATTTTGGCAATGACATACCTTCTAAGAAAAGAGAGGGTGGGTGGGCGGGGCTAGTATCTACTAAGATAAGGCTGATTTTGGCAGATAACATACCCTCTAAGAAAAGAGAAAGTGGGTGAACGGAGCTAGTATTTTAACAGGCCGCCGCCCTTTATTTTCTTAAAGAATATGTTATTTGCCAAAATCAGTCTTAACAGGTACTAGTGCTGCCCACCCGCCCTCTCTTATCATAGATGGTGTCTTATTTGCCAAAGTCACTTTTACCTTAGCAGGTACTAGCCCCGCCCACCCACCCTCTCTCTTCTTAGGGGATATGTCATTTGCCAAAATCGATTTTACTTTAGCGGGTACCTTCATAATACTTGTCTCTTTCGTTCCAAACATGTTTTTCCCCTGCCTTTCTTATTTCTTTCCAACATTCTTGCAATATTTTACAATCACCTCTCTCACTAAACTTCTCTTCAAATCCAACCGCTTTTTTACCTGCTTCCACTCCCATTTTCTCCCTTTTTGTTTCTTCTCTCACTATATACCCCGGCGTATACTTTTCCAATCCCAATGCCCATTTTAAGTATTTTTCTTGCATTCTCTCTATTTCTTCATATTCCCTCCATCTCCAAATATCAGCTACGTACATAAATACACTTTTGATCGAACTATCAAACATCATCATTCTTCTCTTATAGTCATGTCCAAATTTTCACTCTCCTATTCCTCATGCTATTCCTATCACTGTGTTCGCTTTTCGGATCATTTCATATCTGAGTTATTGCTCTTCAATAATGTATATCCTAATTACTGGAATTCTTTCACCTGTTCAATCTTCTTCCCTCTCCATGCTCACTCTTCCTTCTCCTTTCTTACTTTCTTCCCAAACACCACCATTTTTGTTTTTTTCCACATTCACTTCCAATTCCTTTCTTGTACGTACTTCTCGAAACTTTTAGTCATTGTTTTCATTTCTTCTATTTTCTTTGCCACAATCACCAAATCCTCCTCCTGTCTGTTCTTTTCTGAAAATTTCATCTATATCTCCTAAATAAGTTGCAAACAATGGGGGGCTGAGTGGGCATCCCTGTCTCACTCCTCTATTTGTATAAAAACTCTCGCTCTCTATTCCATTCACTCTCACTTTACTTAGTATTTCTTCATATATTTCTTCCATTTTCGTTACCAGGAAAATAAGTATAAAAGTAAAGAATAGAAAAGAACAGGAAAACCAAGATAAGGTAAATAAAAGAAACAAGAATAAAAGAGGAAGTAGGGAAAGGAACAGAAAAATGACATAACAATTCATGAAGAAAATCGGAATGAAAAGTTCAAAACATGGAAAATGGGGTTATGGAACGTACAGGGACTAAACGGGAAAGAAGAAGAACTATTAGAAGAATTTGAGACAGTGTAGGAACAACTGTTTCCCAAAAAACACGTAATTTAATTAGGCATTCATAATTTATGTCAATCTCTGTACAAATGTAAATATGTCCTATCTTTCGTCTACCTGCCCTATGCTCCTACTTTTTCTTCCAGTTTCTAGAATTTTCTAAACACTCTTTACCGGTTTCCACCTCTCCAAAACCGAACCTACTTGTCGACAATTCAATTCGAGCTTTCAAACCGTAAGCGTCTAATAAAAATCTGAAAACCGTAATCGTCGCTATTTCCCAAAATCACCAACGATACCCACAACAGAAACAAAAAAGAAAGGACAAGGAAGCATATTGACAGAAATGGAACACATATAATTCTTGCAAACTAGTACCGGACAGGGAATATCATAAAAATTAAGCAACAATGAAAACGTCAATTAGGTGTTAAGAAAGGCGGCAGGTATCTACCAAGACAGTAGAACACATAGAAAAGCGTCCTACCCTGAGTATCGTTTCTAGAATTTTCTAGGTAAACCAGCCGGCGACCGGCTAAAAGAGGTAGTTTCATAAATTTCGGTAATCCGATTAGGGTCGTCTTTGTTGTGCAATTTTTATGATCTTTCCTGTCCGGTGCCAGTTTGGAAGAACTATACTTATCTATAGACAGAAAAAGCGGCGGCGGCTGGAGTGGGAATAATAATCCACATCTTTACAGCATACGGACCTTCTGAAAATAACACAAAAGTAACCAAGGATGAATTCTGGGAGATACTACAAGAGGAAAGGGACCAAGTAGGTCATGAAATAAGGTGATCTAAATGGGAGAGTTGGGAAAGCAGATGAAGTAGGTCATTCTGTTAGAGTGTATGAAGAAGAGGTGCCAATAAATAACAATGGGAAAAGCATAAGGAAATACACAAGTACACTAGAGTTATGGACAGTAGAGGGGAAGAATCTATAACTGCTCTAGTACTAGCACAGTGAGAAAACAGAAATTTGATAAATGACATTAGAGTTAAAAGAGGCAGAGAAATTGGTAGTGACTATTACTTAGTAGAGATTAGAATAAAGGAGAATCATTAAAACGAGAAAGAAAAAGCAAGGAGAAACACCGAATACATACAATATAACATAAGGACATATAAACTAATGAACGAAGGCAATAAAAGAAAGTTCCAGAAAGCACTAGAAACAGACATACTTGGCAAGCTTTTAAAAAGTTAATTATTGACGCAGCGGAAAAAGGGGGCGGACGCCAACTGGGCACCAACTAATCGATATTTTAGAACAATTGTTTTAATTTAATGAATTGTACAAATATTTCCTGTTAAAAAAAACATATTTTCATGTTATGTAAACAATATCTCTTTTTTTTAGACGTGATAGAATTTTGTTAGTATTTTTCCTGTAATTAACGTACTAAACTCTATCAAATAAGTCATTTCTCTACACGCCAAGGCAAGGTAAGATTTCTATTTTAATTTTATTGAACTTATTCTTTTGTGGAGGGGGGAGTGGAAGAAATCTAAACGTGCTGGAATTTTTTGCAATTTTTTTCCGTTATCAATGTCCATAAATCTAGTAGACCAACAGCCTGTCAAAGTTAAGACACGTTTTTTGTTGCAGGCCTATGTAATAATTGAAAACTAGATGAAATACTTTTTATTAAATGCAAAATACTTAGATGCAATTATTTATTTTATATACAATTAATTTTATTACTAATATAATTACAAATTTTGTATCTATGCGATACGATTTTGACGAATTCGTAGTCTGTTAAGATGCAATTTTTCTTCTAAAAACAATTCGGCTTGTCGAACCCTACGTGTTTTTATCACTGCTGGGATGTGTATAGATTGATTTTTAATATATATACTGGTCTGCACTGTGAGTAGAGTCTGTATAAATATATTAATATTTGGGTGTGTATGGTAAAATGCATCGGAAAAGTGAGCATGGAATGACTCACATGGGTTTGTTGTCAAGTCTAAATGACTTGAATCGGAAACCCACAAAAATGGAGGGAAAACAACTTCTTCACTTATATAGTTTTCCACTAAGTAATCCGAAAGTTTGCCGAATGCTTCTGTAGAAGGTACACCTGCCATAAAATCATTCACGTAACACTCGCTGACACTTAGGGGGTGAAGGTAAGGTAATCCATAACGATGATGAAACCGTTCTGAATTTGGATGAGACTCTTTCTAAATGGATACCAATCCCAAATGTTGGATTTTTCTAAACCAACTCTGGGCCAAGTGAAAACGGCATCCAAAGATACTACTAGAGGGCCAAACATGCTTGACTGCATTATCAATAGATTGTTCAAAATCTAAAATGATTCTTCTAGGATTGAGCAATAAATTAAAAGACTTTACTACCTTGTTTAAATTTTCAAATGTTTTTATATACGTTGAAGTATGTTTATTGGGAAGAAGGCAAAAAACCAGTGGTATGTAATGACTATTACGGATACAGTGAATAGTAAATTGTTGGAAGAAGAATTTAGGGGCATATTTAAATCTTCCATCCATACAATAAGTGTCGTTTTGTGATAAACATTTTAAGTTTGAAAGACAACCACATATAATTATGTTATTTTCGAAATCATTGTCCAAAAGAAAACATTCTTGTCGATCGGTTTTCGGATTTATCAAATTCAAAACCTCATGAACTTCACTGTTGTTCCATGGGTTGGTTGGCATGGCGCTCGTACGATTTCTATTGATGTTATGTCTAATTAAATAGATGTCCTTTGCGGTAATGTTGAACGTGGAATGAGCTACTTCCAAATTAATAATTTTCTCAGGTCTTTCGCATAAGTCTTCCATGGCCTTTCTTTTACATGAATTGCTGATGATCTGTCTACTTAATTTCTGCATATCCGCTTCATGGTTGTGATTTAGCTCGTACCAAATTATAGCATCGATTCCTTTAAACAAAAACAAAAAAGCTAGCTATGCAATACGATAGTAGGTATAGAAAACTAAACTTACCTCCAGTATGGCACTTTGCTGAACATCCTGCCACAGTGCAACTCCATAATATTTTATCATCTTTCAGCACTTTACGTTTTTTAAATTTAAAATCATTAATGATAAGCATTTTATGCCCACGTTGACTTGAAACGAAATCTATAGTTAAACTATCCATCTCTACACTCGTAAATGAAATGGAAAAATTGTTCCTACTTGTAGGATTACTGTAAAACACCCCCACACCCAAATAATTCCTTTTAGGAAACAAAATTCCAGAAATATTGGGAAAACCCGTCATACAGCCCCTAGCAAAAGCGTTCTGCTATGAACACGATTGAATGAAACATTGTAAATAAATCTGTTTTACTAAATTTACAACAGTAAAACCCAAACATAACTGGTCCCCCATAAATTAAAGTGCTTATACATAAGCTGCTACCGGTTCATTCATGAACTACCTGAAGCGGCTGGTTGGTGTCGAGTTGGGCTATCGTCAAAGGGTAGTTTTTAAAATCACCTGAAATTGCTGGTGCCGAATTGGCGTGTTTATTTTATGACGGATTAGACTTGGTGTCGAGTTCACCTGTACCCGAAAAAGGATGTGGCAAAACAAACAGTCGCAGCCATAAATGTACACCATGGTGGAAGGAAGAAATCAAGTCTGAAGTGAAACTTAAAAAGCAACTCTGGAGATCATACCTAAACAAGAAGGGTGAGAAGAACTATAAGAAATATAAAGAACAAAGAAAAAAAGTGAAAGAAAAAATTGCAGAGGCGAAGAAAAGATCGTGGGAAGACTTCGGTAATAAAATGCAGGAAAACAGAAATAACCATAACGGAAGTGGAAGAGGCTTTAAAGCAACTGAAGAACGGGAAAGCAGCGGGGATTGATAATATCAAAGCAGTGTTGATGAAATGCATGGGAGAGAAAGGTACAAATATGCTGCACAAAATTATTAACAAGGCATGGAAAAAGGGAAAGTTACCAAAAGACTGGACAACGGCTGCGATACTCCCATTACACAAAAAAGGTGATACCAAAAAGTGTAGTAACTATAGAGCAATATCAATACAAAGTCAAAAACAACTAGGATGAAGAACCAAAAAGTGCTCGATTAACGTCTTTGATAATGGTGAATTTTTCCAATTCAGACGTCTTATCATGATCTTACTAAATTTGTCGTTATTAAAGAACCTTGGACTTATTCCAAGTGTTTAGTAAGCAATGAAACTGCAACTCTTCCTCCAAATAGAGCTCCTTACAAAAATCAGTTTGAAGTTTTGAAGCTAGAATTATTTACGAAGATAGATGAACATTTTATTCAAATTGATAACAGTATTACGGCAGTTGAGGATGATATCAAGTGGTTCAAAGATGAAATTAATCTTTTTGATCCGTTTAAAGTTACATCCGGCGTACCACAGGATTCCCATTGTGGCCCAATTTGATTTCTTTTGTTTATAAATGTTCTTTCTAAGTTTCTTTTTTATGTCGATGATCCCAAGATCTTTAAACAATTATATGTGTAAAAGATTGCCAAGAATTACAAGCAGACTTAAATAATGTTTTTCATTAGTGTGAATTAAATTTTTTAATTTTGAATTACTTAGATAAGTGTTTTTACATGACTTTCTGCCGCATTGGTTAACGAAATAAAAGACCTTGGTGTAATTTTTGAGTCAAAACTTTCGTTTAAAAATCATTATCGGTACATAGCCAATAAACCTCCACAAATGTGGGGATCTATTTGGCGGCATTATAAAGATATGAGTTCCTATGCATTGAAGATGGTGTATTTTCTTCGCCGGTGCGTTCCATTCTGGAGTACTGCGCTCCTATTTCCTACCCAATATATAAGATCGACATTGCCCTTCTGGAACCCGTTCAAAGGAAGTTCCTTCGTACCATTGAATTTAAAGAACACCACTATCGTCAACAAGGTGAATACGGGTGGGTGATGAACCTCCTTGGGATGAAATCTTTGGAAGGTCGTAGGAACATAGCGGAAAAAATGAAAATTTTGATATTTTTAATTCACAATCAGTCGCTTTTAAAAGAGCATTAAACTTTTTTATATGATTTATTTAAATATTTTTTTTTTTAGTTAATGGATTATATTTTTAATTTTGTAAAATGGAGAAATTCCGTAATAAATAATAATAATAATTATTATTATTGTAGTAGTGTCAGAGTATCGACGACTGCACGTTGCGAAAATGCAAACCTCCTCATTAGAATCCTTAATTTTCTGGCGGTCCGCTTGTTCACAACCGGACTAATGTAATCGTCCCTCTACGTGGCTGCTTTCCTTTTCCGTGCTGTTGCGAAACCCCGTCCGATCGAAACGAAACACTTGACAAATTAATAAACCGAGCGCAACAAGAGCTTTTTCGCAACGGAAACAGATACCAGTAGTGGACAAATGTCCGGAAATTACAAACACAAGCCACGGGTTCGATCAAGAATGCGAATCTGCGGTTCAGCCACTCCACATCGGTAATAAATATTTCAGCGCAGTTCTCTCCAGACGGATAAAATAAGGTAACGACGACGAAGAACATCAACTAAAAGCTAGGTGAAAGAGCGATTTTTGCCTTGCGTATTCCTTCGGCGATGGTAGCTCGTAACGACCGGCAGCCCTCGTATCGATGACGTGTTTATGATGGCAGTCGCTGATGTACAGACTCTGCTAATGACTCAACATGTGTACAAAGCCGACATGATATCGTCCTGACTGAATTATTAACGCAACATACACATTATGGCAGAGGCACGTCCGACCAAGGCCGTAGATCTCGAGCCCGCGGAGATCGGATAGATATTCGTGGTAGATTTTTCCTGAGTGAATGCAGACAGCTGTTCTTTGGCGGTGAACTGTTTGTTTTCAAAAATGCGTGACTAAAAGGAGTTTCGTTTACCCCAGCGATTTGTTTGGAACAGTTTATGTTGATCTCCAGTTTTAACACCACGTGGACTTCCGAGAACTGTATATCACCACAAGCCATAAAGATACGGCTTGGCTGACATAAATTATGCTCGGCTCATTTGATAGCTCGCGCAGTAAGTGCTTTTCTAAATTCTACCAAATGGCATTTACGCCGCTCCCGACGTACACTATAAATGGAACCGAGACTCACAAAGCTCCAAATTTACACACATTACGGCCGTCGGCGGTCAGCCCGATACGTTTTTACATTTCGGCGATCGATCGTGACGTCGGAGGGACATCAAATGATAATTATTATCATCAAACGGTTGTCAAATTAGAGGAAAATGCGCGTCCGGCTCAGGGAGGACGACAATTATTAATGAGGAATCGATTTTCGTTGGCTTCGACACGTGTGCATAGAGCGCTGACGTCGTGTACTTGAAACCTGAAATAAAGACAGTGGGAAAAAAGGGTATTGTTAAGCTGGCGTCACACTAATGAAAATATTTTTATCCACGTCAGAATTAAGGGTATGTACGTGGTATAAGACAACCACAACAAAATGCTATAAAGGGTTGAAGCGTGACCAAACGCCTTGACGTGCTGGATGTTTAACCGATTCTGTATTTTTGCTCCATCCTGTATATTTCTGGTTTTTCCAATTAAAGTAGATGCATTTACTAAAGTTGATTTTTTGCAGTAATCCACGAGAATAAACTTAAAACAGTTGACTGAAAGTTATTTCGACAGAACTTCCCTCGCCCTTGAAGCACAGTTTGATAATAATTTTTCCTATCGAACTGTACTTTTCCCAAATTTTTTGTTGTTAGCTGTGTTCTTGTTACTTTATGAACATAAGATAGCATGTATTGTAATTTGATGTTTTCTCGACGTTTCTTAAATCTTAGAATATGAAAAAGTAATTCTCCCGTTTCGTCTGTCTGTTCTCTATGGTCTACTAACGCTTTTATTACGTTGAAACTGTTGAATTAATCCTTGTGAAATTATAGATATATATATTTTAATGTTACTCTCACCGACAATTTAATGACGTCATCTCATTTTTGGCCACCTAAAAAAATTAGCTAGACATTTTCTTGTATAGATCCCAACCGGGAAAAGTTATACATTTCGTCAAAAAATCCTACCATTTTTCCAAAATCGCCAAATGAAATGTGAGAATATTTCTATTTTTTTTAGCATAAACACGCTGTATTTCTCAAGTAAATCTGTGGAGATTGAATATCGCAGAATTTTTTTATGGATTTTTAGGACATTTTCCCAAAAGCTCAATTCTTTTCTTCGTAAATTCCTATCATTTTTGCAGAATCGCTTATTGAAATATTGCAATTTTTAGGATAATCAAAAAAAAATCCTTTTCAAACCCAATATTTACAAAATCTTGCTTACGATCAATCAAATCTTAATATTTTGCGAATTAGCAGATTGAGATTTACATCTCAGAATTTTTTGTGGATTTTTTTTCAACATTTCCGAAAGTTAATTTTTCAATATCCCCCCCCCCTCCAATGAAATATTTGATAATTTTTCAACAACCTTCGAAAATTACAAAGACAAATTTTTGTAGATTTCGACCCTCAGAAGTTATTTTCGGCAAGCTGTTATTTAAAAAAAAAAAACATTTAATAAAACAATTATGAATTAGAAACGAAAAGAAAACAAACAAAAGGAAAATCCATTAAACCATAACTAACTAGAGAGATGTTCAAAGTTTGTGCCCTGTGCAGTAAGTTCGTAATGTTTCCAAATTTTGTTCATTTTTTGTAAAAGTTAGTCATCAGTATTTAAAAACTGATAAAACTGATTTTGGCAAATGACATACCCTCTAAGAAAAGATAGGGCGGGTGGGCGGGGCTAGTACTTGCGAAGATAAGACTGATTTTGGCAAATGAGTTACTTTCTAAGAAAAGAGAGGGTGGGTGGGTGGGGCTACTACCTGCTAAGATAAAACTGATTGTGGCAAATAAGATAAGACTGATTTTGGCAAATGAGCTACTTTCTAAGAAAAGAGGGCGGGTGGGCGGGGCTAGTACTTGCCAAGATAACACTGATTTTGGCAAATGACATATCCTCTAAGACAATAGAGGGTGGGGCTAGTACCTGCTAAGATTAGACTGATTTTAGCAAATGACGTATCCTCTAAGAAATTTAATTACATTTTTCTAAGAAAAGATATTAGAAGTTCCAAAGCACTTTCAAATTCTTTACAAACAAGAGTGCCTAGAACAACAAGATTGTTTTAAATTAAAAAAAAAACCGGGGTCCCAAAATTAACTCAAAATACAGGCAAGTCAGAATTTTCCAAAAATAGAATACCAAAGTCCCCCAAAATTTTTTTAAATATAATTTACATAAAAAAATTTCTATGGCCCCCAAAATAAAACACCATGAGTACCCAAACACTGCGACACTCAAGACTTTTTCAAATTCTTAAAAAGCTTAAAAGATTTTTTTCAAGTTCATCCAGCAACAAAACACCAGATTCCTTTAAATTTTCCGAAAATAAAACACCAGGGGACCTAAAATTAACTGTGAATACTTTAAACGTATGGTTTTGAAAACTTTGACAAACATTTTTAACTGCTTACTCGATTTTTACCGATTTGTACTAAATGTGACGAGGATTTTTTTTACCATTTTCCCCAGATTAACCAGTTGATTGCTAACAGTGTAGCGGAGAGTTTTTCGCCGTTTGCCGACACCCGGTATAGCAATCTGTATGATTTTTAAAAAGTTGACTTTCAAACTAAATATAAAATTAATAAATAAATTAATTTTGCGATTTTATTTGTGATATCCTCTGTGATAAAGTAAAAAAATAGACCACAACAATGGACTCAAAGTGTTGTTAAGATTGCTTATAATTACCTTAAAACGTTTGCAAAATTCCAAATGATTCGGTCTTCCGCTTCCAAAACTAAATTGTCAAATATTGCTATTCAATTTTGTTTTATTTTTCGAAAATTTGGATATCTATGGGAAAAACAAGTGTAGGAGAATGTAATTTTATTAAATTTAAATAACATTTATTAGGCCGAGTTGCAAGATGACATCATTATGCTTCTGATAAACTTGACACGTTTGCAAAATTTCAGAACATTGGGTTTTGGAGTTTTAATGTTAGATTGCAGAATGTTGTTGCATAATTTTGATTTTTTTACAATCTGAATATCTAAAGTCTTTCATATACCACAAGTGTAGGGGTGTGTAGACCGATTTTAATTATCGTTTTACCCTATACACGATATTCATAAGATACATATAAAATTTGACAAAAATCGGTCCAGTAGTTTCGGAGATTATATGTCTAATAAAAATCCGGACAGACAGCAAATAGACAGACAGACGGAAACGTCAGACCTATTTTTTTGCATTCTAAGGGCCATAAATATCCAGAAACTTTAAAGTAGCCAAAGCCCCGATGGGCTCGATTACAATACTTCCTGAAAAACGATGGATTACCCAAGCACACAGGAGAAATTTTCTCGACAAAATTTTGATCATCAGATTTTTCGAGGGCATGATTGATTTGATTTTTTTAAATAACTCTAATAACAACTACTGTTAACAATGTTGAGAATTCTTTGTTGTATATTTATTTTTTAGAAAAAATTAGCGTTGAATCTCAGTATACACACTGTTTTAATCAACATTTTTAAGTAATTAAGACCACGTTGCTAAAACTGCCAAAAGTGAAACGATAAATACATAAATTTTAATCAGTATTCACTAAACCGAATGTAGTACCACATACTTGAAAAGAAAAAGTCGTCTAGTAAGCAATGAAATTTAATGTTAAAAAAATTATATTGGCAACACAGAAGCGTTCCGTGTTTAGTCAAATAACTGTCAAATAAACGTCAAACAGCTGCAATTCCAACATCATTTATTTTAAAAATAAATTTCATGCCCTACTCTACGAATTTTTCTTCGATCATATGATATTTGACTACGATTTCAAAGTTTGAAGTAAATTTTCATTTCATATTATGTTTGTATATATTTTTGATTGTCCGCATTAAAATCAGAAAAAAGAGCCTGAATATAAATTGCAAACGTATATATTTAGCAAAATTTTGTGATGACGTCATGAAACTTTTGAAGAATATACATATAAATACTACTATTTATTTGTAAATTTTGATATTTTGGAACGATCTCTATGTTAAAATAAAGCGAAGATGGATTATCAAATAAGCAAGACAACAAATTGTAGTCTATAATAAAATAAAATTAACAATATAACAACAGTAACCTATGTTTTCATATTATGTAACCTGTTAAACCAGAAAATCTTCTTTACCTCCCAGCTTTCATTCTGGAAGTAAAAATATGTTTGCACAAACATAATGGACTGAAATTACCAACTTGTTAAAAAGTCAGTAATAGCTGTCAAGTGATTCATTAGAATTCCCTCTAACAAGGCAAAAGTCGACACCATACAACTCTGTGGTGATAATCCGTCCATTTACAAAGTACGTAATTAAATTAACACATAAACAAGCATTTCAAACCAAGTATTATTAGTTAAAAGTAAGGTTATGTTTTTTACACATTGTGTAATTGTGCGTGAGAAAAATTCAAACTAATTGATTTCAGATCATTAGTTTCCAGTAATTATACTAATTCAGTTTATAATGTGTGTACTTTTATTAGATACCAAATACGCAGGGACATATTTCATATTTTTATGACATTAATTAAATTCATTTTGAAAGCACTGCAATTATTATAAATTAACAAGGTGTGTAGACACACACGTGTATCGACAAAAAGCAATTAAAATAAATGACAAAATTTTCGCTATTTTGGTGTCAGTTTCACTATATTTTTGTATATACTAGATATAATACAAAATTATGCGAAAAAAATACCGACTACTTGTATAACCCGTTCTACGTTTAATGCGCGCATAAACGAACTCCGAAACCAATCCCCAACCCACGAAGTCGCGTTTTCCATCTGCAGCAGCAAATGACTTCCAAATTTGCTACTAAACGGGTGTTGATGAAGAACGGGGCGACACACCGGAGCAAAGAGTGTCGACAAGCAAACAGAAGAAGCAATAACATGGTGATCTGTGGTCGAGGGTGTCAAAGCTCACAGCAGTGGGGGATGGAGGGACGCGTGACGTCATCACAGTGAGAGAGCGCCTGTCGCATGGCCAACCGAGCGTCAGTCATGCTCTCGACTCCGGTGAGAGCGTATGTTCTAGCGTTCAGCGACGTGCGATTGTTTTACACCTGAATGGCCCTAGCCATCCGGATTCTTAGTTCGTTCTTCGTTATCAAGTGGCTGTAGAGTGACCGGTAGTGTTAAAAGTCGCAAAATGTTGAGTTCGCCTAGCAATCAATATCTTCGACCCGAGTACTTAACACCGCTGCCCACGACGGTAAGTGTTTATTTAAGCTTTCGTGCAGTGGTTGTGGTGTGCCGGTGTTTTTTTTGGGTGAGGAATTAATGTTTTTTTTTGCAGCTGGATGCGAAGAAGAGTCCGTTAGCGCTTTTGGCCCAAACTTGTAGCCAAATCGGTGCGGATGCCCCCAATTCCAAGTTGCTTCAAAGCGCGGAAAAATCCTCCAAGTCGAGCAAGTTGGATGCACCTAAAGAAAAAAACACAAATGTGACGGAGTTGCACCACAAATCCACAAACAACGGTTTGCCGAGGGAAAAGTCCAGGTCTCCTGAGGAAAGATCCAGTTCGGCTTCCACAGGAAGCCGCGTTCGCACTCCTTCGACTTCAAAGAGTACTCACTCGGGTTCTGCAAGTGGTCGATGTGCTAGTAATCAAAGCGCGACTTCGCCTCGAGCGTCACCTTCGGCGACTTCTGAACGCAAAACCCCAGCGAGTGACGGGATTAGTGGTGACCAAAATAATTCCAAATCGAGCGAACGGGGAAGTCCTTCAACCCCCGTTTCTTCTTCGGCGAAGACCGCCTTCACCCCGAATATTCTAACATCCTCGTCGGACCCAGCCATCAAGGATCTACCACTCGGAACCTTCAAACCCGGTGTTCCTGTGTCTTCGGCGTTCCTTCCCGGTTACCCCGGATTTCCTCTCCCCATGGATTTGATGACCAACAGCTTGATGTCGCAGCACCACGCCCTCAAAGCTGGAGGTTTGAGTCCCTACCTCAACTACGGGAGGATAAAGACGGACTCGTTGCCCTCGGTGTGCAGAGACCCTTATTGCACCGGATGCGGCGTGAGCTCGCACCTTTTGGGGAAGACGTCCGCGGCTTGTCCGGCCGGGTGCAGCCAGTGCGACCACACCAAGCCGCCCACCTCCACGGCGTATCTCGGGCATAATCCGGCGGCGGCCGCCTATGCCCATGCCCAGCTGGCGGCGCTGGCCGCCGCCTCCCACTTGCCCTACGTCTGCAACTGGATCTCGGGGGACGCGGCCTATTGTGGTAAACGGTTCTCTAGTTCCGAGGAACTGTTGTCCCACTTGAGGACTCATACTAGTGTGAGCGTGTCCGAGAGTTCTGCACTGTCGATGTTGAGTTCTTCGAGTTTGCCGCCCACGCACCCGTTGTTGCATAGGACGTACCCGACGCCGCCCCTCAGTCCTCTGGCGACGGCGAGGTATCACCCGTACAGTAAGCCGTCCCTGCTGCCGCCCTCGCTCACTTCCTCGCTGTCGGGGTTCCCGTTGAGTCACCCCGGACTGCCACCTTACTTGTCGCCTTATTCGCTATACGGCCCCCGGCTGGGGGCGGCTCCAGGCATGCACCCGTAAAAGAATCTTGTTCCAAGCCAAATCTTGAAGCTGTGTTACGATTGACTTTTCGACTAGTCGCACGAGATTACCTGATGGACTCGGATATCTGTCTCGGAAGTGTTTCTGTGTGGACGTGACTGTGTGATATTATTTTTAATATGTACATTCGTAAGAGCTGATTCGTTTTTTGTAAATAATCCGGGGTTGCCCTATATTATGTAAATTTGTGTACAGGATCTCAGTTTTATTTATTGCATTGTTAGCACGATCACTTGACGTCACGATTGTATACTCATGATTTTCGACCTTTTTTCGAAGTGCGTAATGTTTCGTCGTCTGTGTACAATAATATTCTTGTACAAATTGTTCTACTCATATCATTGTGTAATTTTTTTCAAATTTTCTTAAGCTGTTTTATTGTTAACGATTTTTAAAATGTGTTATTTTATTTCTTTATTTTAAAAGAGTAAATTGCTGAAATCTGGAGGTATTTTTATTTCTCAATACGACTCGAAACTTCGGATACTTGGAATTTCTTCAAAAATTAAAAGCAATATTTTAACATTTCATCGACCATAAAACAAAAATAATTGGGACAAAATAACGAGCCGCCAGAGCCATCTATCTAATCCTAGAATAGATCAGCGGCGGCAGCTGTTGATGAAATCCTTAAAACCTCTCCACAAAATCGGCTTCCGTCGCTCTCGCACTCTCTCCACGTCAGTCTCCCGCATCGACGTGCAGCAAAAACGAACGACAATCTTTCAAGTTTCCCAAGAACACATTAATCGGCATTTACTTGACAACAGTAGTGACATATTTATGATTCTTACGCTTACATATATGAATGTTTACCATACATTAAGGTAATTTATTTCTATTCAACTTGGCATTTCTATTAGTCTATAACTACTTAAGCTACTACCAACGAGATTTATTTTAGAACTTTCTATATAGTTAATTTCAAGCAAAGGTTAGATGTCGTCGTATTTTATCGTTTTTATCGTCGCATAAATTATCAATCGTTATAACTTTTCTTTAAAGTTATTACCTTCGATTCATCGACTGCACCCAGCTGAAATAAATTAAGTGCGAAAGCTCCATTCCCATTACAACCGTTCTAAAAACGTCTCCTGTTAAGATGAGGTTGCGAGGAAATACACAGATCATTAAACTAGCGGCATGCTGGACTGCAAACTGACTCATTCGATCACGAAACTTAAAAATCGAAAGTGAACACCAGTCGTACAGCCAACGTATGCAACCAACATTACGCCGACCGACCTGCAATCACGCACACCATCAGCCATAAATGCTGCCATGTTGGTCCGCAAAAACAAACTTTCAAAATGAGGTTTTTGTTACAATACAAGAGTGTGAATACAAAAAAAAATTGGTGCAAACTTTGAATCTGCACACAGGAGTGTGTATTCTTGAGGACAAAATCGTTATAGAGTGTCGATTTGGGATTAGCGACTGCGGAGCGCCGAATATCGGTTGGCGAGTCCCCTCTACCGCAGATTCGGACTTAATACGCTCGTTAATTTGATGGCTTATAATTTGGAGGTTGGGATGATCGAAATGTGTATTTATCCTAAGTATACCATTAGCACCAGGACCATTGTAGAGATCACAAATCACTACAATTTGGAGGCGACGCCTAGACGGCACTTAATAACGTGGTCCGAGTTGGCGCCGTAGGCCCTCCTTCGCGTCAATTGTTTGTTTTGACCGAATTCTATCTAATTGAATAATCAGTCAAAGCGAAGGCGAATCGGTCCTGGAAGACGACTGGCCGATTCGGTATAATATATCGACATAAAAGTAAAATTAATAGTTCTTATATGTTGTTTCTATTATGGCTAAATTGATTGATGTTTATCATGTTTTGTTAATGTTGTTTCCCATTCAGTAGTTGGGAACGGGACACAATGTACCAGACAAGGACAGTGATAATAAATTAGCAGCGGTCGTTCATGACAAGGATTAATAGATTGTATTGTCAGCAGGGAAGACTTTGATGTATTCCCCGAGCTATTCTCTAATGCTGTTCAATTGAAACTGTTCTCACATTTATTATAATCAGGACTATAAGATGGTAGTCGGCAGTGTCATTTTCATATTAATAACGCAATGCGGGGTTTTCGTTACCTTCGCCCTTTTTTATGTAATGGCGACCCACTAACATTTATCATAGGATATGTCAGCGTTTTCGGGATATAACTAATTAGACATTATAAAAATTTATGACAACTAACAACCGAGCGAACTTAGGGCGGATCACTTTATTTCGTGTTATCTCGACTGCGAAGGGGTTTTGTGGAAAACTTTGATTATCTTGCGGCCGTTATTTTTTTTTATGAATTAATTTATTGTTTGGTTTGCAAAGGTCACAATAAACTGTGTAGGACTAAAAATGTGTCAGTATCACGTCTATCATTATTGTGTAGTTTATATGAGAAATAAATGTGATTTTTATTCACCAATAATAGATAGGTACAGAAAAGGATAGCAATTTGGTCATTAAAACCGTTACCTGGAAACAAGGATCAAAATGACCAGGTAAAGGCACGCTGATTACCACAACAAGGAATCTTTTTAAGGAATTGATTTAATTTTTTTGGTGTTGCCAAGAGTTCTAAAGTTGTTAATTTAAAAACAATTAACCTTTTTTACGATAACATATGCTAAAAAGGAAATAAAGGCAAAAATGGCATTAAAAAACACAATTGATAAAATCGTTCAAAAATTGCTAACAGTTCATGCAACTTACTGTATTCTGAGCATATTTCGTGTACCGTCATCAATAACTTTTTAATATCAAGAATAACATATACATACATATTTTCAAAAATAATACCACTAGATTTGTTTCTATGCATTATGTGAAATAAGCAGCAAAAAACATAATTTCCAATTGTCAAAAACGTGGGAATCATCACACTTTCCAGTAAAAATTTCCAAAATATGACCATGTGAAAAGTTATTTTGAGAAGTCCGAGAGTTTTTGACGAATGATATTTGTCTATGACTTGTTTAATATTATTATTTTACTATTTTTAACAAATTTGTCCCATATTTTTACAAACGTTGTACATATATAGCTAGTGGCGGTCTGAGGTTCATTGTTATATTTAAAAAATGAAAAAAACACGATCAAAGACAGCCATGGATTTTTGAAGATTTGTCTTTGATGGAATTTTTGTTTTGTTAATTCGTCAATTAAAAGTTTGAGATGAAAGTGCTACGATCAAAGACAAACTTTCAGAAATTCTTGGCTGTCTTTGATCTTGTTTTTATGGGTGAATGTGAAAAGTTGATGCATTATTTCAAATGATTATTATTAAATTGTGCTCAAACAGTATTTTTTATTTTTTTAAAGCTTACACAGAATATTTCAAAGAGTTATCTCTTCTCTCAAAAATGGTTCATCTACTTACTTTCTCTAAAATTTCTGAAAATACTACGTCTAATCTATATTTATCCCAATATCATTTAAAATAAATGTTCATTAGATCTTACTGTTGAGCATGTTATTGATACTCTTCTTAACGGAGAGGAAATAATTTTGTAATAATCAGATTTTCTTCTTTTACTAGAGTAAAGATTAAGATATGGAGTGGTCAATAATTTAATGCATTTTTGGAATTTAATATCTCCATTATTGACGAACTGACTGGTTACGAAATTTTAAATATAACCTAACCACGACTTCGCGAGGACAGTTAAAAAAATAGTTTATCATGATTTTTCTTTTCAATTTTGGTCAAATTGTTGTCACTTACCTTTAAAAATTAATATCTCAATTATTTATAGAAATGTCGGAACGCGGTTTTCAACACTATTTCCAGCTTACAAAACTGTATAAATAAATAGTTAAATTTTTTTTGGCGGAAATGTTTTTGGTACGATTTATAGAATTTTATGAACTGAAAACGGTGAAAACCGCATTTTGAAATATCCTTCGATGTATAATTGAGGTAATAATTCTGAAAAGTACGTGATTAAAAATTTTACCAAAATTTTAAAAAGAAGATAAACTGCTTTTAGAAAACTGCTTGTGTTATACCGGGTGTCTGGAAAATGATGGATTAACTATCCGCAACGTTCTTAACAATCAATTGGTGAGTCTGGGAAAAATAGTAAATAATTCCTTCTCACATTTTGGTGGAGTTACAATGATTTTAAAATTGGTTTTTTTTGTTGCTTTTGTAATAATTTGATAAAATTCCATTTGACAACAACGTTTCCCTGATATAAAGCGAAGGTGCAAATCAGCAAAAATCAAGTAAGCAGTTAAAAATGTTTAACGTATCAAAAATTGTCAAAGTTTTCAAAGTTAATTTTAGGTCCTCTGGTGTTTTATTTTCGGATAAATTTAAAGGAATCTGGTGTTTTGTTGCTTGATGAGCTTGAAAAAAATCTATTGAGCTTTTATTTTGTATGAATTTGAAAAAGTCTTGAGTGTCGCAGTGTCTTTGTTTTTTTAATTCGAGAGAATCTTAGGTACCCATGGTGTATTATTTTAGGGGCCCATGTAGATTTATTTTTATAAATAAAAACAATTTTGGGGGACTTTGGTGTTCTATTTTTGGAAAATTCTGACCTGACCTGTTATTGAGTTAATTTTGAGATCCCGCTTTATTTTGTTTTTGGAAAATTTAAAACAATCTTGAGGTTCTAGGTATTTCTGCTTGGAAATAATTTGAAAGTGTGTTGGAGCTTCTAGTGTCTTATCTTATAATAATTTAATTAAATTTCTTAGAGGATAATTCATTTGCTAAAAATCAGTCTTATCTTAGCAAATACTGACCCCGCCCACCCACCCTCTCTTTTCTTAGGGGATATGTTATTTGCCAAAATCAGTCTTTTCTTAGCAAGTACTAGCCCCACCCACCCTCCCTCTCTTCTCTTAGAAGGTATCTCATTTGCCAAAATTACTCTTACCTTGGCAGTTACTAACCCCACCCATCCTCTCTCTATTTTCTTAGAGGAATCTCATTAGCCAAAATCAGTCTTAGTAGAAAATAAAGGGTTGGTGGGCGGGGCTAGTGCTTGCCAAAATAAAACTGTTTTTGGCAAATGGCCTACTTTCTAAGAAAATAAAGAGCAGGTGGACGGGGCTAGTACTTGCTAAGATAACACTGATATTGCCAAATGGCATACCCTTGAAGAAAATAAAGGGTGGGTGGGCGGGGCCAATACTTACCAAGATAATATTGATT
The DNA here is from genome assembly GCA_022388445.1 of Zophobas atratus. Lineage (NCBI taxonomy): Eukaryota > Metazoa > Arthropoda > Insecta > Coleoptera > Tenebrionidae > Zophobas > Zophobas atratus. The sequence continues at coordinate 46,843,628 of CM039442.1, read as the reverse complement.
TTGCCAAATGATATACCCTCTAACCTTCATTTTCTTAAAGGGTATGTTATTTGCCAAAATCAGTGTTATCTTAGCAGGTACTAGCCCCACCCACCCACCCTCTCTTTTCTTATAAGGTATCTCATTTCCCAAAATCACTCTTATCTTGGTAGCTACTAGCCCCGCCCACCCACCCACCTTTTTTTTTATAATTTAGAAATGTCTTATTAAATTTTTTTGTTCTATTTATTAATGAAAAGTGTCACCTTGTTTCATTAATAATAATGCACAATAATTAATGATTTCTGGCTGTTATGTTATTGTCCAAAAATAAAATAAAAGGTGGATCACTAAGAAATCTGAATGTAAGCAGGAGGTATTCACGCATTAAGTGCGTGCAGTATTGCCAATTTTACTTTTATAACATTACGTTTTTTTCGTAATCTGCATCATATTTGAAGAGTTAATCCGCTACTTTTCAGACACCCGGTATAGAGATATGTGTGGACAGGTTATATTTAAAACATTATAACTGAGGTAGTACCTTCTAAAAATGTATAAAAAAAGGAAACAATTAATAACTTTCGAACTTTCAAATTTTTTCTATATTTAAAGTTGATAGTAATTGCGATTTTTTTTATTTTTTCAAGAGAATCACCGAGGTATTGAAAGAAAAAGGACAAAAAATTGGATGATGATAAAAAAATTCGAGGAAATGGGAATAATGTGGCAACGTCGCAACGAAATCTCAAAAATAACTGCTCAGGGTGTTCTATTTAAAAAAAACTAAATTGTGTCCTACCTCTCAAAACCAAAACAGTTTATATACAGAAAATAATTGTAATGCATGCTACCCAAAGAACCGTACAACTTTAGTCTGTATTTTTTTCTCTCTCTATATATCTTCTAATGCGATATCCAGGACCGCGCGCTTAGTGAATCACCCTGTATAGATCTAGAAAATATCATCTTTTAAGTCTGATCAAGTAGACGATAGTGAACAAAATGATATGATGGAATTAATAACTTTCGAACATTGAAAAAAAGATTAAAAAGTATCATACGGCGTCATTTTGGAAATATACAGGGTGACTTACTAAGCGCGACTTCTTCCATGTTTCAAAATTAACACTGAATAATTCTTTGAGCAGCATACATGAAATTATTTTCAATTAAATAAAATGGTTTGTCGCAACATAAAACTTTATTTTCTTAAATAGGTCACCGTATATATTTTTTCATACTTCAATTGCTTTTTTTATTATTGCAAAGCTTTTAAGCATCTAATTATATGAACAAAACAGAAAAAGTGAAGTAATTAATCACTTTAGAAATTTAGAAAATAATAACAAAAGCGTACAAAGAATTACTTTGGAAATGTACAGGATGAACCACTAAAGGTATACGCTTTTCCATATTCCATTAATTATTGGATATAAAAAAGAGTATAACAAAAGTTCTGTAAGGTTTTTTTTTACTAGAAGACTCCGTACATTTTTTCCACAAAATTTTATTTTTTAAATTTCGATCAAATTTGTCACGTTATTGCAATTCTCTAGAATCTTTCTAACAATGCGAACATTAACAAAAATTAATATTTCGGACAGATATTAATAAATATTGACCTTAATAATTTATTTTTTACAAACTTTTACATTGTTAAAAAATTGTAAGGCAATTAAAATAATATGGAAACGTAGCATCGGAATGTCAAGAATAAAATATGACTGAATAAAGTTTGAAAATCACATAAATTTTAAAAGGGAGGACGTCACCCGCCACAGATTCACGAGGATCTTTACCAAGGAGGTTGTTCCAGCATTAATTATTACAACTAGAGGAAACAGTTAAAGACAAAAGTTATAAGGTTGCTCGAGTAGCATACAATAAAATTATTTTTAATTATACAGAGCATTTCGTTTTTGAGGAGTAATACACAACTTAGTTTTTTCACATAAAGTACCCTATGTATGTTAATATAATTTGATTGGCTTATTCTTAAGCTGTATAACCATAGCTCATTTTTGGAGTTCCGATGCGACGTTGCCACGTTATTCCAATTTTCTTGAATTATTTTAGAAATGCAAGGGTTCACAAAAAATACAATAGGACTATTTTTAAACCATATTTTTACAATATTTTGTGGAGAGATAACCAGAGATAATACTAAAAAACTATAATTTTCAGAAAAATTGCACAATTTCATGAAGAAGGCGGAGCCAACATCTGTTTAGCATATATATACTTAGTTGCTCTTTCCTCCTAATCGTAACAGTAAACATTCTACGGCAATGTAGACATACAAAATTAGCTTTTATTACAACCACACATTCGAATAAAAATATGTGGCGACTAGAAAGCCAGCATTTGAATGTGAATCGCATTATTAGCTAATCACTACTACAAGTGAATTTACGCACTGACGGTTACGTTTCGAAGTTTCGAGGGAAATGGCCTGTCATTTTGTCAATACACAGCAGAGACATGAAATACACGTCCTGGAAATGAACTGTATTGAATTATGGTTGAAATGTAAATAATGTTACCGAAAAACAGACTTTATGCTTTACGGATGACTTTAGTTTCGACATCAGAAGACCATATTGAAACATGAATTATTGGGTTTGGGCCGACATTTGAGACAAAACCGAGAAAATCGTGCTTTAATGCATTAAAAAAATATCATTTTAAAGCCCGTCCTCTCTAAATATAGCAAACATTTATTTAAAAAATTTGATCTCGTAAAATAATAAAAATTTGTATAAATTGTGAATATTAGAGAGAACATTACACAATTCTTGGCACTCGAACAAGGGATCGCTTTTCATCTATTGTATGTAAAATGTATTTCTTTTGATATTTTTCCTGCTTCCTGTGATGTACCAACGTTTTATACACAGTGCTTAAAACAAATTTATATTTATATTGTTATGTATAACAATGGTGCAAACTTCACTATCCTACACACCGATAATGAGTTGCATTGTTGTCAGACTCGTCTGATTACACAACTCGGCTAACGCCTCGTTGTCAGCGGATTTAGCACTCGTGGATAATAACGCTTTTATCCCACATGTACCGTAAATAACCGTTAAGTAATTCCTTATATTAGGAGTTTTCGTACTAAGAAAGTTCTGGCAGATTTTATCGAAAATTAGCTTAACGACAAGGGAAGGTTAAAAGGTAGCTAATCTTCTGATTTTTATCGACAAATGAATAAATTTAGGACTACAGTGAAAAACAGCGATTATGTGTAGCTGACTCTGCAGTAATCAATAAAGACCGAGCACTGTAATCAAGTTAAAAATCACTGGTTGTTAATAATACAATTTTTATCAGGCGACTTTTAGAGCAACTAATTAAAAGCATACATTATCTTAATTATTCGCAATGATTAGGTGTGGGTGATTTAAATCGTTTAGGATCATTTATAGTTTACGATGACATCGATATATCATGTCTGCAAATAATGTATGATTCAGATAAACTCTGGCTTTTAATTACTGATGTATGTATGCCCAATCGATATTGTAAATAATTAATAATCATGTTTTTGCATCACTGTATATTTTATACAGATATAAACACCAATAAATAACATTTAATTAGGAGTTAAAATTTATGGTCGAATAATTTATATGTAATTAATTTATAGAAACTGCAAAAAAGTTGTCGGTCATAAATCAAATCCGCCGTGGCGATTGCATGACGGATACGTCAAAGAGCCAAGGAATAAATCAAAAGCGTCTGGAACTGATAAACTTGGCTATAATTAAAGAAAACATCGCGATAAAATTTGCGTATTGGCTCCCATTTTGCGCGAAACACCGCAAACTGCGCCTAATTAAAGCTGGTTCCGCAACGTCGATAAATTTGTATAATTGACGGTCATCACGGTCGCTCCATTGCTGGTCTCGATCGACAGTCGATGATGGTTTTAAACCTGTAACTTGGACGTCCCCGATATATGTTCAAAATCGCGACACTATAATTTCGTGGGCAGCTAAGCTGTGATTTTAGAAAATGGCTCCGGAGGGAAATACTAGTGATTTCTTCGTATACCCTGTGATTTGAAGGATATTGGCGGTCGGCAACAAGATGTAATAAAAATGCCGCAAAGGACCGAGCCACTTTGCCAGCTCCAGAAACACATTAAATAACTGCAACTTCTGATTTTCTTGTTATAACTTTTATATAGCGAAACTATACGGCGGGGTTGTATTTTATGGGTTGACCGCTTATCCGCGGGTTGTTCATAAAAGTAAATTATGGTCGCGACGACCGTAATTCGTTTTTAATTTTTCGCTGCGAATCGAGCGACCAAACACGGCCGGCCAATATACACCTGTGGTACGGTCACGCTATTGTGTTGGACTCGGGTCGACCATTCTAATCAAAAACCGACCCAGGTTGACTAGACCTACTTTTTTCCCGGCAAATTCTGTTTCATTCTGTAATAAAATTATTTATTTGTTTAGTAACTACCTATGATATTGATTTAAAGGCACAATTACATTGCTACAGATTTACCGCGCTGAGTTTGCCAAACTGTAAATCAAGAAGATCGCGTTTTTCTCGCTTTGAAATATGTTCTTTTATAATAGTAATGAGATGTGACCAATTATAAAATCATAAAATAAAACATGCAAGTCTGAAATGATTTTCGTTTGATACACAGTTACAAATGTTAGAATAATATAATGTAGTGTGAATAATCTTTACTCTTAAAAAGTGGATAAAAAGAAAACGGCAATTGGCACAATTAACTCATTAGTTTAAAGACAATTGGCCGTTTGCCCCAAATAATTGCTACTTGTTTAAATTTAGATAGTTCTAATTTATTTACAGGTCATTGCATCCACAGGACCTCGGCGACAATGTTAGCTGACATCGGTGCGGATTTGATGACACCAAAGGCAATAAGACAGAAACATTGCACAAATATTAACATCACCTTCTATTTTACTTGTAGTAAGACGGGATTTGACAATAGTGATGACTCTTATTCTGTTGATTTTTTAAAATTTTGTATGTAAGATTAGTGAAAAATGTTTGAACTCGCTCGTTCTAATTTTTTGGAAGCTCAATTTTGACTGGCTTCGAAATTTTAGAACTTGCACTTAATGTTTCCTTTTTCCCTTTAGTTTTATAAATAACTATTAAGAACTATTCAAAACGATTGTAAATAAAATAATATAGAAACCTGAGGGTAAATTTAAATAAAAAAAAATCAGCAAATCCTGTTTCTCTGCTAAAAATCTAAATAGAGTGTTTCGTAGAAACTGATAAAATTAATTAGTTAATTAAGTATATGATGATCCTGATGCTAAAAGTAATAAGTAAAGCTGAAAGCTAGAGCCATCAAATCATTTTTATTCACTTAAAGTCAAGCGTTTTTTAAAATTTCAAAATAAAGCATGAATAACATTGAGAAATCAAACAGAAGGATAATGAAACCGACGATGAAGAGGTAGCAGATGATGAATTTTATTTTATCAGAAAAGAGAAGGAAGTAGTATGGATAACTGTTTCTTTTTCTTCAAAGGTTTGCTATAGAATTCTGAACACCACTAAACATCTACATGAGATCATAAAAACACAGTAAGAACACAACAGAAAGACATTTTCCGGGTTTGAACCTTGTCAGTTTTCAAAAAAGTTTCCACGTTTCGCCCACTTTCAGGGACTTCTTGAGGAAAACAGATAAGGAGAGTGAAAAGTTACGCCACTATAAATCAATGTTTTCTGGCTCGGAAAAATTTTGTGAATTTTTGGAAGACCAAAAGAGAGGTTTGGAATTTTTGAATCGAGTTGCCCTCTAGAAAAATATTGACACTGCTAACGTAAATAACTCAAGGGCTGTTTGGAATATAATTCTGTCAAAAATGAATGCTTAGTCTGTCAACACAGAAAATTTTTAAGTGAAGCAAGAGAAAAAAAGGCACTGGACCGATTGTAATTTTGTATTTATATTAGGAATATCACTTCAAAATTGTACATATCAAATAGGTTTCAAATTGTATAAAATAACATCGTCCTGAACATGTAGTTTATGACTCCGAATGGACTTTTTACCCGAAACGTCCAGATTTTTGGAAAAAAATCGAAATTATAAAACAACATTTTCCAATTTAATTTTGAATCTGCTAAACCGAATGCTTCGAAATCTTGCAGATGTTTTAAGGTTGTAAAGTGCATAATAAATTTTTAGTCAAAATATATTTGCTTATCCCCTCCAAAAAATTGATGACGTCGGCTCAAAAATTTGCCGAATAAATCCTATCTAAAATGTATAAAATATGATAAGTCTGTGCTTGTAATTTATCATTCCATTTATATTTTTTGGATTTGCATGTACAGGGTGATTCAACAAAATTAATGATTGCGTAAAGTTATTTTATTGATTTAATGAGGAACTACAAAACGGAATGCTTTGAAATCTTAGAGATGTTTTAAAGTTATCATAAGTATGGCAAATTTATGATCAAAATCTACTTGCTCATCCCCCCTAAATATTTGCTGACGTCATCCCAAAATTTTGCTGAATAAATCCTATGTACAAAATATGATGAGTCTGTACTTGTGATTTATCATTCCATTAATATTTTTTGGATATGTGTATACAGGGTGACTCAAAAAAAATATCATTGTATTTCAGGAGCGAGGGAAGTTCTGTCGAAACAACTTTAGACCAATTTTTCAGTTTTTTGGTGTTTCGATTTTTCAATTTTGCGATTTTTTGATTTTTCTGTTTAGATTCTCGATTTTTCGGTTTTACATTTTTTGATTTTTCAATTTTTCACGTTTCTAAATTTTCGATTCTTAGATTTTTCGATTTCTCAATTTCTCGATTAATAGATTTTCTGGTTTTACGACTTTTCGATTTCAGAACTTCATGATTTGTGGATTTTTCGATTTTTCAATTTTTCAATTCTCCGATCGTTTGAGATTTCAATTTTTCAATTCTTCGATAGTTCGAAATTTCAGTTCGATTTTTCAGGTTTTTGATTTTTCAGTTTTACGATTTTTTAAATATGTATTCGATTTTTTAACTTCGATTTCCCCATTTCTCTATTGTTCAATTTTACGATTTCCTAATTTACCAATGCTCCAGTTTTGGGATTCTCTAATTTTTCGATTCTTTAAATTTTTGATTTTTTAATTTTTCGATTCTTCAATTTTTCTTTCATTTTTCAATTTTTTGGTATTTCAGTTTTGAGATTTTCAATATTATTTTTAAATTAATTTTTTTTAGTTTTTTGTTTCAGTTACAAAAATCTTTCAATTTTTCGACTTCTCGGTTTTAAACTTTTCGGTTTTTCAATTGTCCGATTTTTAAAATGTTTGATTTTTCGATTTCGGACCATTTCGATCACTCAATTTTTCGATTTTTCGATTTCCGATTTTTTGATATTTCGTTTCTCTATTGTTCATTTTTTCGAATTTTCAATATTTCGATTTTTTAATATTTCCATTTTCTGGCTCCGACTGCATATATTTATATTGTCTTGTCTGCACTCTATTAGTTATAATCAGGAAAGATGTACAAAAAATTTAATGACGCTTTTAAAATACAAAGAAAGCCCCTCTTCAACTGAGAAGTTTATCCACAAGGCAGGACTATAGTTTTCTTGACATTTGGTGTGGCGGTTCGGTCAAGTCGGCTGGTGTTTGTATTTTAGAACTTTTTCAGAAAAAAGTTTCAAAAACATCACCGAAAATTGTGTAAAACTGGAAAACATAGTTCCTAGTGCCTGTCCTACCACTATTTTAAGGTAAGTGTTGCAAATTTTTGTATAATTTCAAGTATTATTCAAATTGTATGTCACCAAGTTATCTATGGTAATTCTGCAAATTTTGATTAAAATAAACACCCAGTGCGTATTAGACACAACTAAACGTACTCTACAGGTTCGAACTGTGATATTTTAGTTAAAAATTTTGATTTTGTGATGCAAGTATCGTGAAATAACAAATTATAGATTTACCAAGCGGATCAAGTTTTCGTCGTAACTCGTAAGCCCACCAACGTTACCAACATACAATCGTATTTTTATTAAATACATTTTTAAATTATACTGACTGACATGGGAAGTGCAACATCAAAAAATAATAATTTTTTTCAACTGATTTTTACTTCCCGAGCGTAAGCAAAGGAAGTATTGTAATCGAGTCCGTCGGCTATCTCTCTACTTTGACGTTTTCTCGACCATTCATTACCCCTACAGGACGAAGAAATAGGTCTCCCGTTTCCGTCTGCCTGTCTGTCCGTCTGTCCGTCTGTCTGACGTCACGGATTTTTTTTAGCCATATAATCTCCGAAAGTACTGGGCCAATTGTTGTCAAATTTTGTATTTATATTAGGAATATCATGTAGATGGTAAAACGCTAACAAAAATTTCTGTAATCATCCCCACCACTAATGTGATGACGTCACTTCAAAATTGTACATAGTTAATGGGTTTTAAATTGCATAAAACAGCACATGTAGTTTATGACTCCGAATTGAGTTTTTACCCGAAACGTCCAGATTTTGGAAAAAAAAATCAAAATTATGAAACAACATTTTGCAATTTAATTTTAAATCTGTTAAACCGAATGCTTTGAAATCTTGCAGATGTTTTAAGGTTATAACGAACATAATACATTTTTACTCAAAATATATTTGGTTATCCCTCCAAAAAATTGATGACGTCAGCTCAAAAGTTTGCCGAATAAATCCTATCTAAAAAACAAAATATGTATGATGAGTCTGTACTTGTAATTTATCATTCCATTCATATTTTTAGGATTTGCATATACAGGGTCACTCAAAAAAATTAATGAATGCATACATTTATTTTATTGATTTACTCAGGAACTACAAAACCGACTTCTTTGAAATCTACTGCAAAAAAAAACATAATAGGCATGCAGTCGTCACGTTTCCGATAGCGAGGAAAGTACTGTCTAAACTCTTTAGATCAATTTTTTTTTATAACAAAAGAGATCTTTAGAAATGCAACTTTTGACTTTTTCTCTTGTGATTTTAGACCTTTCCTGCACCCAAGGGTCTGAAAACGTCAAGAAAACCTTTAAATTTTAGCTAGAAACTACGACGATACAGTGACGGTGACGGTGTCGGTTCAGATTTTAGGAAACATAATACAGGGTGTTTATTTTATCGTTCACGCCTGACAATTTTTGCATAGGCAACATATTATACACCCCAGAGGCGACTTCCTCCAATTTAATTTTTTTTCAATAAGCAATCTTGCAATCACAGAAAAAAAAAATGACAAAGATGTCAATGCCAAATAATGACAAAATTCAAAATATTAACCTACCATGTATAAGGTTAAGCCCCACCCATACCTACCCTGATATAAATAGTAACGAAGTTTTAATTCGTTGGCAGATCTAGGGGCGGTGCTTTTTTTCTTAATATATGTATATAGTATTCTTTGATCAACACGACATTCAAAAACATGTTTTTAATTTCTTATAAAAAAATATAGTATTTTGGAATTAAGCTCCGCTTGGTTCACAGCGAATAAAATGAAATCATCACAATTGAGACAGGGCGGGTGGGCGGGCTTACACTTTGTCTTTTTGTTTTAATATGTGTAGACTTTTTTTTCACAACATGAAACTTAAAACATGTTTAAATTTGTATAAGGAAATATCGATTTTGCAATTAGGAAATAATGTTTGGTTTATGGCTTAGGCAAACGGAGTTCTGAAATACACTATACAGAAGGTACTTTTTCAAAATGAAATATATTGAGAATTGGAACCGATGTCAAACATTAAATTTAAGCGAGATAATGAATTTAAAATATTTGATTAAGAAATTATTGAAATCATGTCGCATTGTTCATAAATTTATAGAACAGTCTAATCATGTTGATAATCTTATTTAGTATCCCTAATAACAGAACAGCCATTCTAAGGTCACTGATGGCTTCTAAAATAATACCTGTATTTTTGGTTTTCGTTATCACAGTAGTATAACATATATGGAATTTCCTTGTAGTTCGTCTGTAATAAATTTATTATTTGGTTTAATTTTCACGATTATAATGATTGTAACAATGACCATATTGCAACTTTTTTAATTTGACAGATCCACAGAGCTTATAAGCATCATAGATTAATCCTCGTATTTCTTTCATTGTTGTTGAAGTATGCGTTTATAGGTCATACTATTCATGGACCATAGCAGAAATATTTTCAGATATAAATTTAATTAATCTTTTGTCCCGAAATTAGAGGTTTTTTGAATCCTCGAGTCCACTTCCGACATTTAAAGTGTCCCTGTTAGTGGCACTTTCAGCTATTTTTAAAGCAGATGTTGAGACTTCGACTTCGGCTCTTGGATGAATAAAGGGCATCAGCGCAGCGTGCAAAATGAAAAATGTGTGTGTGACTGTTCGAAGACGGCTTTCAGCTTTCTAATTACGGACTACAAATCTTAACCGCGACACCTGTCACGTTCAAGCGGGGGAGAAATGTGAATCTTAAATTGGATTTTTCCTCCTCAATTCTAAATAGCTTCCTATTTCCTGCGAACAATTATTTTAAAAGGCGTCACATTTTCGCTTTCCGGAACAAAAGATGATTTTTGTTCCGGCATCGCTCCACCTTGCCTCCTGAATGTAATTATTACTTATCGGATTATGAGGTAAAGAAAAATAACGATTACTTTGTGCTGAAAATATTCTATCGGCGTTATCGGCCTCTGCGGTACTGTTAACTTTACCGAGGCGTAACACTATAGTGTTGATACACCTGAAATACGGTCCTAATATCAGGAGATCGCACAGTTCCACTGCCACTCCGGGGACCAATCCGCCGCACCGCCCCTTGACATACAGCGTGGAAAATGGAATACATATCCGCTTTGAATCACCGAAGGTTTCGGTACTTGCGGAGAAGAAAAAAGAAATCCGAGATGCGAGATATACGCAGCTTGTAATGAAAATATATGTGCCGATAAGATTTCGGTTTGCTGGGATTTTTTCTTTCACTTTCGTGAACTGGTTTGACATTTAATCACCTGACAGTGGTTATTAAACCGAAAAAGTGTTCGGGGGTGTTCGCAAAATTTAAAACGAATCTCTAAAAGACAAGAAATTTATTACCGAGTCTAAAAGATTCTGAAATTCTGATACTGAATGTCGATAACATTCAGATAAATACTGTTGCCGTGAATCAAATAACAGATTGTTACATTATTGCAGCTGTGTAACATAATTCCAAGTTTAGAATTTGTACTTGGACATTATTAGAAAATAATTTTGTTTAAAACAAAAATTCGAAATAATATCAGTCTAAAGATGCAACAAATTTAAAAAATGACAGTAGAGATGTAGAGAAGTAGTATATTTTGAAGACTTCAAATTGATAAAGAAAACTGTCAGAGGACTAGAGGAGACCCCCTTGAAAAATTACGGTCGAATATGCCATACGTAGTTACAATCGAGTAATATAATAACATTTAAATAATCGAATCTGTAAATCTGTAAACAAGTATTTTATAATTTATATCAAGGTAAAACTTATGTTGGTGTTATCGTGTGTTTGTTACACATATACGGTGTTCATTTTATCTGTTCCTGCCTCAATATTTCTGCATAGGCAACCCATTTTACATTTCATAAACAGCATTGATTAATTTTTATTTTTAAATAATAATGAACGCATAAATAGCAATGATCAGAACCAAAATTATAACAAATTATTTCTGTCAGCCAAATATTTTCAATCTTCGTTAGCTTTAAAATGTTTTCGAATTCCGAAAAAACAGACATGCTGTTAATATTGGAAAAGTGTGATAAACATTTTGATGCTGCTGTTCTTCTCTACGCCAGGCAATATCCCAATAGAAGAACTTCCTCAAATCAAGCGTTTAGAAAACTTGAAAAAAAAAAAACGACAATTTGGGCAATTCAAAAAAATAAAGCTATAGACAACAATCGAACTGTAACAACGCCGGATAATGCAGCTGCTCTAATTGAAACTGTAGCAGAAAATCCCCACGTGAGTCAAAGACAGATTGCAAGACAAATGGAGATGAGTTTGGATTCGGTTTTCAACATCTTAAAGGCAAATCGACTTTATCCATACCATGTGACAATTGTCCAACTTTTAACACAACGTGATTTTATCCGACGGTTAGTGTTTTGCCAATTCTACATTTTGCCTTTTTTTTTCTTAATATGTGTATACTTATTTCGACAACAAGAAACTTAAAAGATGTCTTAAATGGTATTTTTGTAGTAATCAACTTAAATCCTCCACTTTTCTTCTACAATTGGCAAAGGAGTTTATAAATGACAATTTTCAGTTCTAAAAGCAACATTAGCAATTGCAACAGGAACTTCAACGTCAGCAGCAAGTTTATAAATCCCACTTTAATTATCCTGAATTCAAAGAGAAGTAAATGAATATGAACTAATCATCACAGTGCTGTTCTAAAATCACAAGTTCCAAAATAATTTTGACTGTATTTGTACTACAGTGAAAATCTCGTGGTTCAAGACTTAAAAGGAAGACGTTATTTGAAATTTTGTAAAAATTCTAAAACAGTATTAATTTCGCGAATTTCTGTGTTAATAGACAGCCACTGAACTATAGTGAAATAAAACGCATATATATATAACATCAAACGCAATATTAAAAAAAAACTACAGCTCGTTTTTCTGAATTCATTAATGTATCATACTTTAATCACCCATACTCCGCTACTGCCTTTGATTCGAACTCCTTATTATTACGAAAGTATACACTCTGTTGATGTTTATTTTTTATTTGGTCTGGCGCGCGGTATCAGTTCGCAGATCTCCACCGATGATAAGAAACGAAAGACTCAATCAACAATTATTCTTCAAAAGTATGAATGCATTGATAAAGCTCAAGATTATTAGGTATTTTATATTGACGTCTAACATTAATAGAAAACTCGCCTCTGACTGGTAAGTTCAAGACCTCCTCAGTTATTACACTGCTGTAGGGAGTAGAATTGGAATGCATCATATTAGAAGAATTACAAAAGATTAGAAGAATAAGGACGTTCTTAAAGAATTCTATTTCGTAATAGATAAACAAAAAAAATGGGATTTTCGTCTTCTTTTGAAGTTGAACAAAGATGTGAATTATCCTGAATTCATGAAGAGACATGTGAATGTCGACTCATCACCAGTTGAATTTATTCTGAAAGAATTCTGTTCTGAAATTACAAGTTCCAAAATATTTTTGACTGCAGTTTGTATTACAGTTAAAATCTTGTGGTTAAAAACCAAAAAGAAAAATATTTGAAAGTTTTGTAAAGATTCCAAAAACACTATCTTCGATTACTGTGTAGACAGAACTTACCTTACTACTGAAGAACATACTTTAATCACCCATATTCCGCTACTCATTTTGATTCTAACGCATTATGTTACGAAAATACACACTGTTGTTTTTTGTTTTGTATTTGGTCTGGCGAGGAGTGTCGGTTCGCATATATCCACCCATAATAATTAAGAAGAGGAAGCCTTGATTAACAATTGCTACAAAAATATGATTGTTAAAGCTCAAAGTTATGCCTCTGTTTGTAGTGAGTTTTTCCATGGGAATTCAGCATTTCAGCTAGGAAACGTCTGTCAATTCCGACACGTGCAGTGTAATACTAGTAAAAAAAATTGGGTTACGTTACTACGTATTATGTGACTAAAGTCTAAAGATTCAAATGACAATAATTTTATAATAATAATAAACAAAAACAAGGCGGATTCATAAACTATACATACAATGGTAGACTCTATTACAATACCCCCCTAGCATACTCTCAAGAATTAAAAAGGGGTATCGAAAGGAAACATTTCCATGGCATTCTAAATTATTTGGCAAGTGCAAGTATTGTTCTCAAAAATTTATTTGAAAAATAACAGAGAGATTGACAATATTTTGTCCACAGTGCCAGATATAGACAAAATATAACAAGAGCTTCCAATAAATACTTTTGGAAACAGAAAGTAACACATTATGGTGTGTCACAGGTATCCTATGTTGGGTCCTCAAAAAAATTAGCACTCCTACAGCAACTCAAGATGATCAGTGAAGTTTAAATGAAACCAAAACTTAAAAATCGATATTCCCATTAAAGAAATTTAATATCACAATATCAATTTATTCAGTATTTAGATTTAGTTTTTACAGATCCTAATTTATGTTGGAATAAATAAATGTCGCAAAAAAAGTAAACCGAAACACAATTTTATTTGAAAATGTATCTAAAAATGTATACCTAGATATATATTTTGAAAACAATATACATACATAGTTTAGTTTGATTAAGTTACGTTTGGAGTATGAAATTTTATTCTAGAGTCGCAGTTGGTGCCTAAACGGGATATTTAAACTGCAACGATATATACAAATGCCTATAATATATTACTGTAAATTCCCATTTGTATGCTAAACTAAGTTCTTATCATGATTGCTACACCAGATCTAGAGGCATAAGTTTAATGAATTTTCGAATAACCAAATCCAGAATAGCTACAAAATGTATCGAATTTACTACTCGCAATTATTGTAAACGTTCTTACGTAAAATAAACATCTTTCTTACTCAACATTGTTTTTATACTAATGAGGAGTTTTTAATAATGATTTTAGTCAAAGCAATAGTTAACGTCTAACATTAATAGAAAACTCCGCTCTAGTTAGTCAGTTCAAGGCCACGGTTTGCACGTCAAATTAAAGTCAAATCTGAAATTTCATTTTTTGAAAAGAGCGTCCCGTCCGGTTCATTAACACTCCTTCCTCAATATTTTGGCCCGATTATATTGATTTGCGTTCAGGGCTGCGAAATGTTCTGAACTTCTGATTAGACTAAAAACAATGATCTCCGAATACACTCCTGTAAATAAAACCCTAATCCAGCCAATCATTAGAGAGATTTGGTCGGATCCCCGTAACAATGGCCCGCTTCCACATAAAAAAACCTCCACAGAATGTGTACTCTAAAATTGTTTTATTCGCTCCGACAATATCGAACCCTGCGATATCGTGTTTAGGAGCAGATTAACATTGCGAGTGTGGCAATTATAGGGATATATTCCGGAGCCGTTATTATCTTCGTAATAGCGCCAAGCCACAGCTTGGCCTTGCAGACAGGCGGCAGTTGGGGTAGTGGTTAACCGTTGAAACCGCAGACAAGCAATGATTATTATCAGAGCACTATTGTACGTGCTGATACTATCGATGATCTTCACGCTCGGTTTGCAATTGCTGTGACGTTTGTCGCAGCAACGCTCACCGGCGATTGTTAACGCGAGTTAAATATCACTTTCGAATCGAATTTTCCCAAATAAGCGCATGTTCTGGAAAAATAAAATTAAATGTCATTAACGTGCGACGAATCGAAGGTTGAATCAGAGATACTTTCCTTTTAAATTTGTATCAATTACCGATCTCGGGGAGATGCTTATCATGGCACGTTCGGTTTGGGGGTTGGCGGCTGTAATTGGAAATCATGATGATTGCAGTGGAACAGGTTAGCATTCGCTAAAATTGATCTCGAACCGGCGGGTCTGGGAACAGGCGGGAGAAAGTATGTATTAAGTATGTTAATGGTTGTTTAAACCACCGACGCTGTTGAAATTGATACAGGTCGCGAACGTACCCTAATTTTTTTAACAATTTTGAATGTCTGTTATGTAAAAGAGGTTCATTTAAATAATCGACAAAAAGTTATGGCGCTGAAAGTTTTCTTCGAGTGTGTTAGCAAGGAACAAGTTTTTCGAAAAAGAAAAAAAAATAGCTTCATTAATTCAAGAAATACTGCTTTTAATAAGAATTGACTCTAAGATTACATAAATACAAATCTCAGAATTTTTTCCCATGCTAATTTGCCAACTATAGTAACTAGAAAATACCATTAAGATGGTATCCCCAAAACCTATTAATTTCTAGGGTCATCATTAAGATTAACCTTCAAAACAAGTTCTGAAATAGCTAAGCTAAGTATGAGGTGCAAATAAAGTAAAACTAGGATTAATGGATTTTCATCAAGGTCCTATAGTTATTAATTGCGACTAAAAATTATTTTGTACAACTGAGGTAGTTTAGAACTACTGGTTATTACGGAAGAGTCGTAAATAGAAAATTTTCATGAAATTTTTAAACATCTCCAGACTGAAAGTGATACTGATAACCCACTGTTCTAAAATATTTTCATTTGAATATCATTCGGATTGAAATACTTACCTCATTTTGAAAGTTGACGAAAATCACAGAAAATTTTGTTTCACATGCAATAAAGGGTCACAGAATACTTCTTGAAGAATTCATAGAATAATTTGTGCTTATATATAATTAGGGAAAATGTATGCATAATCGAAAAAGGGATAGAACGAGTATAAGAAATAAAGACAGACATAGTAATTTGTCCAGGAGACTGGAATTTCCTCAAGGCACCATTGTTAGACGACAGTGAAAGAGGGTGGAGGTGCAAAACGTGTAACAATTACCACACAAATAGTGAAAACGCCTGTGGGTCTTCTAGTTTGTATGTGTTTCTTCTAGTATGTAGTATGACTCATTGGCCGAGCGGCCAGGCATTCGCTCAAGGAAAGCTTGGAAGCGGATGTCGCGACGGGCCCAGAAAACCCTCGAAGCGGCGTTCTGGATTCATCGAGAGAAACGAATTATTATTCAGCCAATTCAGCCAGTCTAGTCAGCAAGTCGAGTCGAGTGAACGAATGCATTCAAGTTGCACCACGGAATTATTCTGTATATAATCCCTGTAATAGTTAGTCGTGTAATTCGAGTTGTTAAGAAATAAATTGTTGAGTTTTACCCACGTCGATTTTATTCACCGATAAATCGTAACAATACCATGCAAGATGAGGTGATCGGGTACTCAAAGCCCGACTTCCCAGAAGTCGAGTGCGAAGCAATCCAGAGGCTACATCTATCTATCCATGCAAGATTCAAGGTCACAGTCAATCAGCAAAGCCTAAACAAGATACAGTACAAATATCTAGCCGGCTGGATGCCAAATTACGCATTTTTTCCACAAACGAAGACATATCAGCTGCACATCTTTCACCAAAATATCCAATCTATCAGAAATAAATAGGTTGAAGTTGAAATCTACCTAAATAATGTAAATCCTTCTATTGATGTACTATGTTTTAGCGCACATTTTCTTACAGAACCGGAAATCATAAAATTGAATATCCGGAGGTATAAAGTAATTGCATATTTTTGTCGCAAAAAACACAAGCATGGGGGATAAAAAACTTAAAAACCATAATCGTAGCTCTATACCGTTCACCAGAATATTTCTGAAGACACGTAGCAACTACTTAGTCCTATTTGATGACCACAATATATAAAATTTCATTCTGATGACATTATAACTCTTGAATTTGTAGATTTTGTAGCAACGTTTGGCCTTAACATCCTGAATACTAAACCTACTCGTTTCAAAAATTGTCGGAACAATATCCTAAGTACATTCAACGTAAATAAAGTAATAGTAATGGTCGCAGAAACTCACTTACTTGACCACAGGGCGGTTGCTGTCCTGTTACCATATCAAAAAAAAATTGAAATAAATCTTATCACACTTAGACCTTTAAAAACAACTGGTCCCTTCAACTTTTTCAGTGACTTTATAGACGTAGATCTCAAGTTTATTGATGATCAAACAAATGTATACATAAATAGGAAAATGGAAAAACTTACCACATACTTGGTCAGCTTAATATACAAAAAATTCCCGCAGATAACAAAGAGGAGGACAAAAAATAAACCCAAAATTGCCTGGTTTAACCCAGAACTAGGTAAAATCCGAGAACGGCTACACATTCTAGATGATCTGAGAAAACAACAACCATATTTACAATACACCAATGAGAAATATCAGTCTTTCCGTAAAATATACAAAGAAAAAAAAACTATACTATGTATAAAAGACTCAGTGTGCCTTTAATCTAATAAATAGCAGGGGCGGCTGGTCCCATTACAATGTCTACAAACACACTGGACATATCAAATTGTGATTTTCAATATTTAACAAATTATCCGGAAAAATGTGTCATAATTATCAAAACTATTTTTTTTATTTCGCTCCATTTGTATAAAAAATATCAAAACTTACATCTAAAGCTGTTGTGTCTTGGATGTATGTATGATATGTTGCTGAAGTGCTGATCAAAGCGGAGACTCAATCATGTGTCATTTATACGTTTTGTTTACACCGTTGCCATGGAAGCCGTGCATCTAGTCGCTGTATTTAGCTGGAATCGGGTACTGCTCGAACAGTAACTATCAGTAACTCATTTGCGGATTTTATTTTCATTCTGGGCCAGTGAAATTGTTTGATTTTAAATAAAAATACTGAATTCTGTTGAATACTTCATGAAAATCGTCCTCTGCCTTACGACGGTAAAATTTTAATGAACAATTTAGGGAGAGCCACCTCGGATTTATTAATAAAAAAATTGGTCTAAAGAGTTTAGACAGTACTTCCCTCGCTGTCGGAAACTTGACGACTGCATGCCTATTGTGTTTTTTTCTCATTACATTTTTGTAGTGGGAATTTAAAAAAAATTGCGATGACGTCATCAACATTTTTGCAAGGACACGTATATCAGTTGGGATAGATGTAGTGTAATACTAAGAATAAAATTATTGTATTCCCAAATTTTCGGGAAAATGAATTGGGTCGTTTTGAATATTGATTTTTTATAATCAATAAAATAACGAAACAATTTACTCACGTTTACGGCAACTGAAAATCGTTTATGTATAAACAACCTTAATTTAAGATGACAAGCGTAACAGCATACGTGCATGAGAGTCAAACAGAAACTGTAAACAAAACGACCATCGGTTTTATTGCTTCGACTTCCGCTTATTATATAAAACATTGGGTTTTATTTTAATTCTTGACGGTGAAATTCACAATTGGTTGATTATAAACATGTCTATTTCATATTCGCGGAACCAAGTGAACGAATAAAACAAATGCAGGTCTGTAATGTTAAAGTCGATGTAAATAAACGTGCTACCCTTATGTTTCAACCGAGTTTTTCCTTTAACAAATTTTGTGTCTACCAAATTGGGTTGGTTGGGGTGTAATACTAATAATAAGTGTTGCCTTTAATTTAATCAATAAAATAAATTGACTTCATTAATTTTTTTGAACCACCTCTTAAGAAAATCTAAAAAATCTGAATGGAATGATAAATCACAAGTACAAACTCATCATATTTTTTGCATTTTAGATAGGATTTATTCAGCAAAATTTAAGGGTGACGTCATCAATTTTTTTAGGAGGGATGAACAAATACATTTTGAACAAAAGTTTACCATGCTTATAATAACTTTAAAATATTCCCAAGATTTCAAAGCATTCGGTTTTGTAATTCTTGATTAAATCGATAAAATAAATTCACGCCTTCATTAATTTTTTTGAGTCACCCTGCATATGCAAATCCAAAAATATGAATGGAATGATAAATCACAAGTACAGACTCATCATATTTTGTACATTTTAGATACGATTTATTCGGCAAACTTTTGAGCTGACGTCATCAGTTTTTTGTAGAAGATAACCAAATATATTTTGACTAAAAATTTATTATGCTCTTTATAACCTTAAAACATCTGCAAGATTTCAAAGCATTCGGTTTTGTAGTTCCTGATTAAATCAATAAAATAAATTTACGCATTCATTAATTTTTTTGAGTCACCCTGTATATGCAAATCGAAAAAATTTGAATGGAATGATAAATCACAAGAAGAGACTCACCATATTTTGTACATTTTAGATAGGATTTATTCAGCAAAATTTTGTGGTGACGTCATAAATTTTTTAGGGGGACGACCAAATACGTTTTGATCAAAAATTTACCATGCTTATGATAATTTTAAAATATCTTCAAGATTTCGAAGCATTCGGTTTTGTGGTTCCTGAGTAAATCAATAAAATAAATTTACGCTTTCATTTATTTTCTTGAATCACCCTGTATATGCAAATCCAAAAAATATGAATGGAGTGATAGATCACAAGTACAGACTGATCATATTTTGTACATTTTAGATATGATTTATTCGGCAAATTTTCGAGCTGACGTCATCAAGTTTTTGGAGGGGATAAGCAAATATATTTTGACTAAACATTTATTATGCTCTTTATAACCTTAAAACATCTGCAAGATGTCAGAGCATTCCGTTTTGTAGTTCCTGATTAAATCAATAAAATATATTTACGCATTCATTAATTTTTTTGAGTCACTCTGTATATGCAAATCCAAAAAATATGAATGGAGTGATAAATGACAAGTACAGACTCATCATATTTTGTACATTTTAGGTATGATTTATTCGGCAAACTTTCGAGCTGACGTCATCAAGTTTTTGGAGGGGATAAGCAAATATATTTTGACTAAACATTTATTATGCTCTTTATGACCTTAAAACGTCTGCAAGATTTCAGAGCATTCGGTTTTGTAGTTCCTGATTAAATCAATAAAATATATTTACGCATTCATTAATTTTTTTGAGTCACCCTGTATATGCAAATCCAAAAAATATGAATGGAGTGATAAATTACAAGTACAGACTCATCATATTTTTACAGTTTGGATAGGATTTATTCGGCAAACTTTCGAGCTGACGTCATCAATTTTTTGGAGGGGATAAGCAAATATATTTTGACTAAACATTTATTATGCTCTTTATAACCTTAAAACATCTGCAAGATTTCAAAGCATTCGGTTTTGTAGTTTCTGAGTAAATCAGTAAAATAAATTTACGCATTCATTAATTTTTTTGAGTCACCCTGTATATGCAAATCCAAAAAATATGAATGGAGTGATAGATCACAAGTACAGACTCATCATATTTTGTACATTTTAGATATGATTTATTCCACAAACTTTTGAGCTGACGTCATCAAGTTTTTGGAGGGGATAAGCAAATATTTTTGACTAAAGATTTATGATGCTCTTTATAGCCTTAAAACATCTGCAACATTTCAAAGCATTCTGGTTAGCAGATTAAAAATTAAATTTCAAAATGTTGTTTTATAATTTTGAATTTTTTTCCAAAAATCTGGACGTTTCGGGTGAAAAGTCGATTCAGAGTTGTAAACTACATGTGTAGGACTATGTTATTTTATACAATTGAAAACCCATTTACTATGTACAATTTTGAAGTGACGTCATCGCATTAGTGGTGGGGATGATTAGACAAATTTTGGTTAGCGTTTTACCATCTACATGATATTCTTAATATAACTACAAAATTTCACAACAATCGGTCGAGTACTTTCGGAGATTATCTGTCTAATAAAAATCCGGGACAACAGACGGACAGACGGACAGACGGACAGACGGACGGACAGACGGACAGACGGACAGACGGACAGACAGACGGAAATGGGAGACCTATTTCTTCGTCTTCTAGGGGTCATGAAAGATCGAGAAAACGTAAAAGTAGAGAGTCGACCGACGGACTCGATTACAATACTTCCTTTGCTTACGCTCGGGAAGTAAAAAAATACTTTTTTAGTTTTATTGAATGTATTTTTCTATTTATTTCCCTCACACAATTTCGTCTATTTATTGGTAATAACAGCCTGTTTTATATCTTCATATTTAACTCATCAATGAAATGATGTCCCCCCCCTTTTCAAAAAGGTCACGAGCCGCCACTGATAAATAGCCAAAATACAGCGAATAATATTCCAAAACTGCACTTAATTCTGGCAAATTTAATGAATATTTTGTACAAGTACCCGAAAGTATATGTAAAAATAGTAACTCAAAGACTATGTCAACAAAGAAAAAAAATCGGTCTAAAGAGTTTAGACAGTACTTCCCTCGCTGTGGGAAACGTGACGACAGCATTCCTATTATGTTTTTTTTTGTATTCCAATTTTGTAACGGGGCATTTTAAAATAAATTGAGTATTAATTTTTTGAATTTTGTCATTATTTGGCATTGACATCTTTGTCTTTTTTTTGTGATTGCTATGATTGCTTATTAAAAAAAAAATTGGACGAAGTCGTCTCTGGGGTGTATAATATGTTGCCTATGCAAAAATTCTCAGGCGTGAACAGACCAAAGGAACACCCTGTATAGTACTTGTAATTTGAGTCAAAAGTCTGCAAGATTTCAAAGTATTCAGTTTTACAATTCTTGATTTAATCAATAAAATGAATTAACTCATTCATTAATTTTTTTCAGACACCCCGTATAAGCAAATCTAAAAAATATTAATGCAGTGATAAATCACAAGTATAGACTCATCATTCTTTACACATTGAAGATGGCATTTTCTCAGCAAAATTTTGCTAGGAGTCATCAAATTTTTAGGGGGGATGAGCAAATACATTTTGACCAAAAATTTACAATACCTAGGATAACTTTAAAACATCTCCAAGATTTCAAAGCATTCAGTTTTGATTAAATCAATAAAATATATTCACCCATTCATTAATTTTTTTGAGTCACTTTGTATATGCAAATCCAAAAAGTATTAATCGAATGATAAATCACACGTACAATCTCATCATATTTTGTACATTTTAGACAGGATTTATTCGGCAAACTTTTGAGCTGACGTCGATTCCAAATTAAATTGCAAATGTTGTTTCATATTTTTGATTTTTTTTTCAAAAATCTGGACATTTCGGGTAAAAAAAACAATTCGTAGTGATAAACTACATGTATAGGACTATGTTATTTTATACAATTTAAAACCCATTTAGTATGCACAATTTTGAAGTGACGTCATCGCATTAGTACAAGTAAGGAAGTATATAAGTACAAAATTTCACAAAAATCGGTCCAGTACTTTCGGAGATTATCTATCTAATAAAAATCCGGCAAGACAGACACAGACAGACAGACAGACGGACAGACAGACAGATAGACGGACAGACGGACAGACGGACAGAACGACAGGACAGACGGAGACACGGACAGACAGACAGACGGACAGAAACGGGAGACCTATTTCTTCGTCTTCTAGGGGTTATGAAAGGTCGAGAAAACGTAAAAGTAGAGAGTCGGCCAACGGACTCGATTACAATACTTCCTTTGCTTACACTCGGGAAGTAAAAACAAGAAATATGTCATTCGAATTCCGGGAAACTACTTTCATCAAGGTGAGAGACGCAATTAGATTCATTAAAAACAGTGCAACACCTGACCACTATGGATGTTACATCAATAACATCATACTGATCAGAAAATACAAAACCAATCAGTAATCCCTCTAACGAAACTTTGTAACCGTTGTATAAAAAATAAATGTTACCCGGACATCCTAAAATTATCATGTGTAATACCCATATTGAAAGGTAGAGGAAGTCACAATGAAATGGCAAATTATCGTCCGATCTCGATCTTTCCCAAGATTGGAAAAAGCTTTACAAAAACTTTGCATAAACAACTAATAAACTAAAAAGTACACTAGATGCTATAAACCACCTAATCAATATCATAACAAAAGGTTACGAAGAAAAACAGTACGTGGGTGCAACTTTCTGTAATCTTTTGTGGACTTTTGAGATTCTCTCAAAAAAACTTAAATTTTGTGGATTAAGCGACAATGCAGTTGTGTTTCTACGATCGTATCTTTAGAATCGTCAGCAAATAACATTCCTGAATGAGAATACTTCTAAAGCACTTTATGCAAAATATGGGGTCCCACAGAGATCGCTCTTAGGACCTCTACTTTCCATAATCTACATAAATGGCTTTTCAAATTGCATACCCGACTCCTAGGCCACCATTTTGCTGAGACACTACAATTGTAAATAGTCATCTGTGCTTAGCTGAACTCACAGAAAAAAATGGACGATACTATGAATCAGGCTAAAAATTGGTTCAAAGACAACAAACGACACAGAAACTCTTAATATGATATATATTTACCCTAAAATCGTTAAATATAGTAAACCATACCCAAAGTCAACTTCTGGGTTTTGTCCTAGATCAAGGCCTCACATGGGAAGAACATATAGACTATGTTTAAAAAAAAAATTTAGTCACCTTTATTATCAGGATCTTGACCAAGGAGGTGTCACCACCAATACTAAAAATGGCGTAGTACAGTAGGTTAATAAAAACTAGAAATGCCATAAGCTAGTACGGGCCGAAGTTCTTCAACCAATTACCCATCAATACATTCAAAACAAAGGTAAAAACTATATATTCTACTCATTTATTATCAATTCGAAAAGTTCAATTTTCAACATTAATACTTGAAAATTTAAATTGAAATGTATATGTTTTTGTATTTATGTGTTTTAGTATTTTTATATGACGTGATGAAGCCTTTGGGCAATTTCAATAAATTCAAATTCAAATCAAAGAATTGAGTTAGTTACGTTCTAGATTAAAAGAGTTGAAGAAGAATCTAAGGAAGAAGACATTTTTAAAGTTTTTTTTTCTAAAGAGGAAGAATAGAATAAGCTAGACTTAAGTGCTGGTTTATAATTAAAGCAAGAAGAACCTGAATTGAAGCCAAGAGCCTAATGAATGTTGTCTAAAGTAGAGAACTAAAACGTGGATTCATGAAGCTTCATCAAGGTTCTAAAATATTTAATTCAAAAGGAATATTATTTTGGAGAATTTCGTCAATTAAGGCTCACAGAATAGTTCTTGAAAAGGTGATAGAACATTCCATGAGTTGAGATGTTTAAACAAAGGTTTGTGGTTGTAGCAATAATATACTAATTGGGCTGTAACAAGGGATTATAACAGGAATTTTTAATATTGTCATAAAAGTTACAGAACAAAAAGTAGCACTTTTTTGTGAAATCTTTTGCTTAGAATTAGACAAACTGGATGCATAAGTAATAATCGAAAAACTGATAGAACGACTATAAGAAGTAAAATCTCGTCTTATTTGTAATAAGCATGTTGAATTTTGTAGGGTTTTAAAAAAAACTGGCTTAGTTACGTCGTAAATGAAAAGTTGAAGAAGAATCTAAAAAAGAAGACGTTTCATAAGGTGGAAGGAGAGAACAGGTTCGACCTAAGCAATGGTCTGTAATTAAACCAAGAAGAACCAGATTCGTGTTGTAAGCATATTATTTTGAAGTCAACGGCCCAAGAAATGTTGAATAAAAGTATAATTTTCAAGGTGAGGTAAAAAGGGAATTGATGAAGTTTCATCAAAGTTGTAGAATATTTAATTGAGAAAGAATATTGTCTTAGAAAACTGTTGTCTAGGAAGAGTTGAAAATGACAGAAGGTAGAAGACTGCGAACACTAAAAATGGAAATTGTGATCAGTTTAGGTCAACACAGTGAGAAGAGCACGACCGGATACTATCGCAACGGAGTGTATAGGACGAGAGAAACGAGGAAGAAAAAATTGGTCTAAAGAGTTTAGACAGTACTTCCCTCGCTGTCGGAAACTTGACGACTGCATGCCTATTGTGTTTTTTTTCTCATTACATTTTTGTAGTGGGAATTTAAAAAAAAATTGCGATGACGTCATCAACATTTTTGCAAGGACACGTATATCAGTTGGGATAGATGTAGTGTAATACTAAGAATAAAATTATTATATTCTCAAATTTTCGGGAAAATGAATTGGGTCGTTTGAATATTGATTTGTAATAATCAATAAAATAACGAAACAATTTACTCACGTATACCTACGTATCAGAGGCAACTGAAAATCGTGTATGTATAAACATTCTTAATTTAAGATGACAGGCGTAACAGCATACGTGAGAGCCAAACACAGAAACTGTAAACAAAATGACCGTCGGTTTTATTGCTTCGACTTCCGCTTATTATATAAAACATTGGGTTTTATTTTAATTCTTGACGGTGAAATTCACAATTGGTTGATTATAAACATGTCTATTTCACATTCGCGGAATCAAGTGAACGCATAAAACAAATGCAGGTCTGTAATGTTAAAGTCGATGTAAATAAGCGTGCTACCCTTATGTTTCAACCGAGTTTTTCCTTTAACAAATTTTGTGTCTACCAAATTGGGTTGGTTGGGGTGTAATACTAATAATTAGTGTTGCCTTTAATTTAATCAATAAAATAAATTGACTTCATTAATTTTTTTGAACCACCTCTTAAGAAAATCTAAAAAATATGAATGGAATGATAAATCACAAGTACAAACTCATCATATTTTTTGCATTTTAGATAGGATTTATTCAGCAAAATTTAAGGGTGACGTCATCAATTTTTTTAGGAGGGATGAACAAATACATTTTGAACAAAAGTTTACCATGCTTATAATAAAAATATTCCCAAGATTTCAAAGCATTCGGTTTTGTAATTCCTGATTAAATCCATAAAATAAATTCACGCCTTCATTAATTTTTTTGAGTCACCCTGCATATGCAAATCCAAAAATATGAATGGAATGATAAATCACAAGTACAGACTCATCATATTTTGTACATTTTAGATATGATTTATTCGGAAAACTTTTGAGCTGACGTCATCAGTTTTTTGTAGAAGATAACCAAATATATTTTGACTAAAAATTTATTATGCTCTTTATAACCTTAAAACATCTGCAAGATTTCAAAGCATTCGGTTTTGTAGTTCCTGATTAAATCAAAATAAATTTACGCATTCATTAATTTTTTTGAGTCACTCTGTATATGCAAATCCAAAAAATATGAATGGAGTGATAAATGACAAGTACAGGCTCATCATATTTTGTACATTTTAGATATGATTTATTCGGCAAACTTTCGAGCTGACGTCATCAAGTTTTTGGAGGGGATAAGCAAATATATTTTGACTAAACATTTATTATGCTCTTTATGACCTTAAAACATCTGCAAGATTTCAGAGCATTCGGTTTTGTAGTTCCTGATTAAATCAATAAAATATATTTACGCATTCATTAATTTTTTTGAGTCACCCTGTATATGCAAATCCAAAAAATATTAATGGAGTGATAGATCACAAGTACAGACTCATCATATTTTGTACATTTTAGATATGATTTATTCCACAAACTTTTGAGCTGACGTCATCAAGTTTTTGGAGGGGGTAAGCAAATATTTTTTGACTAAAGATTTATGATGCTCTTCATAGCCTTAAAACATCTGCAACATTTCAAAGCATTCTGGTTAGCAGATTAAAAATTAAATTTCAAAATGTTGTTTTATAATTTTGATTTTTTTTCCAAAAATCTGGACGTTTCGGGTGAAAAGTCGATTCGGAGTTGTAAACTACATGTGTAGGACTATGTTATTTTATACAATTGAAAACCCATTTACTATGTACAATTTTGAAGTGACGTCATCGCATTAGTGGTGGGGATGATTAGACAAATTTTGGGTAGCGTTTTACCATCTACATGATATTCTTAATATAAGTACAAAATTTCACAACAATCGGTCGAGTACTTTCGGAGATTATCTGTCTAATAAAAATCCGTGACAACAGACGGACAGACGGACAGACGGACAGACGGACAGACGGACAGACGGACAGACGGACAGACGGACAGACGGACAGACAGACGGAAATGGGAGACCTATTTCTTCGTCTTCTAGGGGTCATGAAAGATCGAGAAAACGTAAAAGTAGAGAGTCGGCCGACGGACTCGATTACAATACTTCCTTTGCTTACGCTCGGGAAGTAAAAACTGGAGTGTAATCGGGAAATTGGGAATTTGGTACTAAATTTGGATTAGAGCTATCGGTTATTTGCAGAATAAGAAGATAATTTCAGCGCAGTTTGTGTGATCCCCCTAATTGTCAGAATACTTTCCTTGAGATAATTAAAACTAGTGTTCCTTAAATAGTAATAAAGTGAATTTTCCTTTACTTGTGTCAACCTTGCGTGACAAAAAACATGGAAAAATTCCCCCTTACACTGGTATATGTCTTGGACATCTATCTGTATGCAGCACTGCTTTTATAACCTTCCACTGTACAAACCTGTAATACGGATGTACGTCCTCTTGCATAAAAATTAAAAACCAAATTAAGATGGCCACCGCAGGAATAGTTTTTGTATGATCGCTTTCAATTAAATACCAAGCATGTGGGTAGCAAAACAAGGTGTGAGAAACTTAATCGATATCAGTGAAAAGCTTAGTAGCGACTACCCCGTTGTCACGTTCTCTCTCCGTCTCTATAATTTGTGTTATTTGCTATAATTAAACGTTGGTCGGTAAAGGCAAACAATCAATAATAATAGATATCAATTAAGTTATAAATAAGGAGGGAACTGGTTCAAGATAATTTTCAACACATTACGAGAACAGACCGACCGGTAGGCAGCCGACAAACTGACAACCATCTTTTCTCGTGTAAGAACGCCTTATAACGCTGCTCTTATTACATGTTACACGGATATAATGCCCATAAATCAGCAGCCATGCGGGAAAGTTTTATATGAAGCAATGCAAAACAGTATAATAAAACGCGTTAAGCGCATATTTATAGTTCAAGCACTGGTGTCGTGATTAACGTTCACTCATTATTCAAACATAATAAACTGCGTCCTGTTGCTATCGGCCGTAACGAACAGCCTGCAACCGGATTAGCGAAATACGCGATGGCGTCGTCGACGTCGCGACGACGACGTCCCGCTACTGTTTCTGCAAAAATTACAAACAGGGCGGCTCGTATGCAAAGTCAATTGTTCTGGCCAACGACATTGCTCTCAAGTTACTCATAATCGGATGGGAAATGACGCCGAACCAACTGCTGAATTCAATTCAATATTACGCTGTAATGCGATTATCTTTGAAATTGATCCGTTCCACTTCTATTATTAATTATTTAGGTTCGTACTATAATCGCAGACCATATGAAATCCGTGTGTAATTTATTGTCTGAAGGCGAGACAAATTTTTCGACGTTTACAGAGAGGACTGATGGAAAACCAAAGCCGCAGGTTCAGGCATTTGATATGCTTGAAAAATTAGACCTTACGAATGTTCCATTTTTTAAATTCTAGTTCGCTCGGTGTTTTCCTTCGAACGCTTCAACTGTTTCAAGGTTTATCTTAAATCTCATGATATTTACGAATTATGTAAATGACTCGCAATGAAATATTGCTGAAGGGTTTGTAGTTATAATTATAAATCCTCTGAAATGAAAAATCCACGACATTTTTATTTATTTATTCAACCACATGCTCGACTCACTTAACTTTCTCCATAGAGGCCCCAAAAGCGCCAATATTGTAACGCTTGGAGCCTTACTTTTTTTTATTATATTTTCTCTTCATGTTTCGACAGCGATCCAACATAGTGGAATTTTTTCAACAATTTTCAGCTACAAATGGTCAAATAGAAAAATACGTACAATCAATTGAGAAAGGTTTAAAACTTGTAAAACTGAATAGTACGTAAACATAATAAATTATAGAACATCGCTTGCGCAATAGGAATTTCATCTGCTAAATTATTGTTGGGCGGAGAAATTAGAGTTAAATCTTTTTAATTCCACGTTCCATTAACAAATGCACAATTGCGCAATAACAAAAAAATTAATTTTTTTAATTTGTGATCTAGTTTCCACGTGCCCACTATATGTCACCAAATTACGTAGGTCGTCTTTTACAACATATAACTTGGGTTGTGGTGGCGGATGAAATCATCTGCAAGTCCGGAATTTTCCAGAGGCGCCAAATCCAAATTTGAAATATTTTTAAATAAAGTAAAATTTCGAGATTTCATGCTCCGGTTTAAATTTTTTCTGCGTTGGTTCAGCAGGTTCCATTCGTCCCTGATCATGGGACTCCGAGATTCTTTCAAATTACTTCAAAAACAAATCAAAGGAACCTGTAAATTTTTTAAACTATTTCACAAACAAAATGCAAGGAGTTTCCGAGATTGTTTCAAATTATAAAAAAGACAGACACAGGGGGTCCTCAAGGTTCTTTCAAACTACTTCAAAAACCAGACACAAAGGGATCCCGAGATACTTCAAATAACCTGAAAAACAAGATAGGGATCCTTGAAATTCTTTCTCGAGAATCTTTCAAACTACATACTCCCTAGGCAAAACACAAGGGGTCCACCACGAGATTCTTTCAGATTACTTCAAAAACAAGACCCACAAGGGGTTCCCGAGATTCTTTCAAACTACTTCAAAAACCAGATACAAGGAATCCCCGAGATTCCTTCAAATTTGTCAAAAAGAAAAAAACGACAGCGGGTGCCCGCAAATCTTTCAAACTACTTCAAAAACTACTAGACACAAGGAATTCCTGAGATTCTTTCAAATTACTTTAAAAGCAATACCCGTAAAGCGTCCCCGAGATTCTTTCAAATTACTTTAAAAACAAGACCCACAAGGGGTTCCCAGGACTCTTTCAAGCTTCATGTCTCAAAAACAAAACACAAGGGGTCCTCGAGATTCTTCAAATAACTTTAAAAACAAGAAAGGGATCCTTGAAATCCTTTCACACTGCTTCAACAGAAAGTACAAAGGGTTTCCGAGATTCTTTCAAATTATTGCAAACACAAGACAAGGGATCCACGAGATTCTTTCAAACTGGTTCAAAAATAAAACGCAAGAGGTCCCCGCGATTCTTTTAAACTACTGCAAAAACCAGACACAACGGGACCCCGAAATTCCTTAAAATTAGTTAAAAAAACCCACAGGGGATCCCCGAAATTCTCTCAGACTACTTCAAAAACCAGACACAAATATCTGATATCACTGATATTCTTTCAAATTATATTAAAAGCACGACCCGCAAAAGGTCCCCGAGATTCTTTCAAATTATTCCAACAAAACACAGAGGGGGTCCCCAGGATTCCTTCAATCTACATGTCTTAAAAACAAAACATAAGGGGTTTCCAAAATTTTTAAACAACTTTATAAACAAAACACAAAGCGTCCCCGAGATTTATTTGAATTATGTACTTCAAAAACAAAACAAGGGATCCCAAGATTCTTTCAAACTACTTTAAAAAGAAAAGACAAAGGGTCTCCGAGAGTCTTTCAAATCATTGCAATAATAAGACAAGGGATCCCCGAGATTATTTTAGACTACTTCAAAAACGAAACACAAGAGGTCTCCGAGATTCTTTCAAATTATTAAAAAAAAAAACAGACACAGAGGGTCCCGAAATTCTTTCAAACTACCTCAAAAGCCAGACACAAGGAGTCTCCGAGATTCTTTGAAACTACTTCAAAAATAAAACACAAGAGGTCCCCGAGAGTCTTTCAGACTACATACTTCAAAAGCAAAACACAAGGGGTCGCCAAGATTCCTTCAAATTACTTCAAAAACAAGACTTACGAAATTCTTTCAAACTACTTTAAAAACCAGACGCAAAGGGTCACCGCGATTCCTTCAAATGCGTTAAAAAACAATCCACAGGGAGTCCTCGAAAATTTTTCTAACTACTTCAAAAATCAGACAAAGGGATCCCTGAGTTTCTTTCAAATTACTTCAAAAACAACACATACAGGGGTGTCCAGGACTCTTTTAAGCTACATGTCTCAAATAAAACACAAGGGGTTTCCTTGATTTTGAAACAACTTTTAAAACAAAACAAGGGATTCCAAGATTCTTTCAAACTACTTCAAAAAGAAAAGACAAAGGTCCTCGAGATTCTTTCAAATAACTTCAAAAACAAGAAAGGGGTCCTTGAAATTCTTTCAAAACTACTTCAAACAGAATACACAAGGGATTCTCGAGATTATTTCAAATTATTAAAAAAAGACACAAGGGGTCTCCGAGATTCTTTCAAACTACTTCAAAAACCGGACACGAGGGGCCCCCAGATTCTTTCAAATTACTTCAAAACAAGATTCACGGGAGGTCCCCGAAAAATTTTCAACTAATATTTTTAAAAACCGGACACAAGGGTCTCCCGAGATTCTTTCAAACTACTTCAAATAAAACACAAATGGCCCTAGACATCTTTCAAATTATTTTAAAACCAAACACAAAGGGTCCCCGAAATTCTGTCATACTACTTCGAAAACCAGACACATGGGTCCCTGATATCAAACTAATTCAAAACAAAACGAAAGGGGTCCCCGAGATTCCTTCAAACTACTTCAAAAACAAAACGCAAGAGGTCCTCGAGAGTCTCTCAAACCAATTCAAAAACAAAACATACTGGGTGCTTAAGATTGTTTCAAATTATTTCTAAAACAAGGAAGGGTATCTTCTCAAAAACTTCCAAATTACTGCAGAAATAGAAATCTCCGAGTTTCTTTTAAATTATTGCAAAAACTAGACACAAAGGATTCTTGAGCTTCTTGAAAACTTTTTCAAATATAAAACTCAAGGAATCCCCGAGATTCTTTCAAACTGTATATTTCAAAAACAAATTAAAAGTGGTTCCCGAGATTCTTTCAATCATTTCAAAAACAAGTCAAGAAATCCCGAAAATTCTTTAAAACTGCTTAAAAAGTAAAACAAAAGGGGTTTTCAGGATTCTTTCAAACTACTGCAAAAATCAGATGCAAGGGGTCCCTGACATTTTTTCAAACTATTTCACAATGAAGACACAAGTGCTTCCGGAATTCCTTCAAAAATAAAACAAGGGATCCCGAGATTCTTTCAAATTACATATGTATACATTTCAAAAACAAATTAAAAATGGTTCCCGAGATTCTTTCAAATCATTTCAAAAAGAAGTCAAGGGATCCCAAAAATCTTTCAAACTACTTCAAAAATCAGATGGAAAGGGTCCTTGACATTCTTTTAAACTAGTTCATAATCAAAACACAAGTGGCTCCCGATATTATTTCAAATTACTTGAAAAATAAAACAAAGGATCCCAAAATTCATTCAAATAAATAAAGAACAACAGACACAGGGGGTCTCGGAAATTCTTTCAAACTACTTCAAACATCAAACATAAGGGGTCCCCGAGATTCTTTTAATCTACTTCAAAATAAAGCGCAAATGGTCCTCGACATTCTTTCAAACTATTTCAAAATCAAACATAAAGGGTCCCCGAAATTCTTTCATACTACTACAAAAACCAGACACAAGGGTCTCTGATATTCTTTCAAACTAATTCATGACAAAACACAAGGGGTCCTCGAGAGTCTCTCAAACCAATTCAAAAACACAACATACGGGGTGCTAAAGATTCTTTCAAATTATTTCAAAAACAAGGAAGTGTATCTTCACAAATACTTCCAAATTACTGCAAAAATAGAGATCCCCGAGGTTCTTTTAAATGATTGCAAAAACTAGACACAAAGGGACCTCGAACTTCTTGAAAACTTCTTCAAATATAAAACCCAAGGAATCCCCCAGATTCATCCAAACTGTATATTTCAAAAACAAATTAAAAGTGGTTCCCGAGATTCTTTCAAATCATTTCAAAAACAAGTCAAGGGATCCCGAAATTCTTTCAAACTACTTTAAAAATAAAACAAAAGGGATCCTCAAGATTCTTTCAAACTACTGCAAAAATCAGATGGAAAGTGTTCCCTGACATTCTTTAAAACTATTTCAAAATGAAGACACAAGCGCTTCCCGACATTATTTCAAATTACTTCAAAAATAAAACAAGGGATTCCGAGATTCTTTCAAATTACATAATTCAAAAACAAATAAAAAATGGTTCCCGAGATTGTTTCAAATCATTTCAAAAAAAGTCAAGGGATCCCGAAATTCTTTCAAACTACTTTAAAAATAGAACAAAAGGGGTCCTCAAGATTCATTCAAACTACTTCAAAAATCAGATGGAAAGGGTCCCTGACATTCTTTCAAACTAGTTCACAATCAAAAGACAAGTGGTTGCCGACATTATTTCAAATTACTTCAAAAATAAAACAAGGGATCCCGAGATTTTTTCAAATTACATAATTCAAAAACAAATTAAAAATGGTTCCCGAGATTCTTTCAAATCATTTCAAAAACAAGTCAAGGGATCCCGAAATTCTTTCAAACTACTTTAAACATAAAACAAAAGGGGTCCTCAAGATTCTTTTAAACTACTTGAAAAATCAGATGGAAAGGGTCCCTGACATTCCTTCAAACTAGTTCACAATCAAAACACAAGTGGTTCCCGACATTATTTCAAATTACTTCAAAAATAAAACGAGGGATCCCGAGATTCTTTCAAATTATTTATAAAAATCAGACACATGGGGTCTCCGAAATTCTTTCAAACTTCTTCAAAAACCAAACACAAGGGGTCCCAGAGATCCTTGCAAACTACTTCAAAACAAAGCACTAATGGTTCTCGATATTCTTTCAAATTATCTCAAAACCAAACACAAAGGGTCCCCGAAATTCTTTCATACTACTTCAACAAGCAGACAAAAGGGTGCCTGATATCAAAGTAATTCAAAACAAAACACAAGGGGTCCCCGATATTCCTTCAAATTACTTCAAAAACGAAACATACTGGGGTGCTTGAGATTGTTTCAAATCACTTCAAAAACAAGAAAGAGTATCTTCTCAAATTCTTCTAAATTACTGCAAAAATAGACATCCCCAAGGTTCTTATTATTATTATTGCAAAAACTACACACAAGGGGTCCTCGAGGTTCTTCAAAACTACTTCAAAAACAAATCAAGAGCGGTTCCCGAAACTCTTTCAAACTACTTCAAAAACAAGTCAAGGGATTCCTCAATTCTTTCAAACTACTTCAAAAATAAAATAAAAGGGGATCCCAACATTCTTTCAAACTACTTCAAAAACCAAACACAAGGGATCCCTGAGATTCATTCAAATTACTTCAAAAGGAATACCCGCAAAGGGTCCCCGAGATTCTTTCAAATAACTTCAAAAACAAGAAACAGTTCATTGAAGTTCTTTCAAACTACTTCAAACAGAAAACGCAAGGGTTCTCGAGATTCTTTCAAATGATTTCAAAAACAAGATAAGGGATCCGCGAGATTTTTTCAAACTACTTCGAAAACAAAACACAAGAGGTCCCCGAGATTCTTGCAAATTGTTAAAAAAAAAACAGGCACAGAGGATCTCCAAGATTCTTTCAAACTGCTTCAAAAACCAGACACGAGGGGCCCCCAGATTCTTTCCAATTACTTCAAGAAAAGATCCACAGGGAGTCCCCGAAAATTTTTCAAACTACTTCAAAAACCAGACAGGGGTCCCCTATTCTTTCAAACTAATTCAAAAGAAAACACAAGGGGTCCCCAATATTCCTTCAAACTGCTTCAAAAACAAAACATACGGGGTGCTTGAGATTCTTTCAAATTATTTCAAAAACTAGAAAGGATGTCTTCAAATTCTTCCAAATTACTGCAAAAAAGGAGATCATCGAGGTTCTTTTAATTATTGCAAAAACAGGGATCCTCAAGGTTCTTTAAAACTTCTTCAAATGTAGAACCCAAGGGATTACTGAGATTCTTTCAAACTACATATTTCAAAAACAAATTAATAGTGGTTCTCGAGGTTCTTTCAAACCATTTCAAAAACAAGTCAAGGAATCCCAAAATTCCTTCAAACTACTTAAAAAATTAGAAGCAAAGGGTCTCCGACATTCTTTCAAACTATTTCACAATCAAAAGACAAGTGGCTCCCGACATTATTTCAAATTATCTGAAAAATAAAACAAGAAAACAAGAGATCCCGAGATTCATTCAAATGATAAAAGAAAAACAGACACAGAGGGTCTCCGAAATTCTTTCCAACTACTTCAAAAACCAGACACAATCCCCTCCCGCGGTTCTTTCATTACTTAAAAAAAAGATGCACAGGGGGTTTCCGAAAATCTTTCAAACTACTTCGAAAACCAGACACAAGGGGTCCCCGAGATCCTTTCAAACTACTTCAAAATAAAGCACAAATGGCCCTCAACATTCTTTCAAACTATTTCAAAACCAAACACAAAGAGTCACAGAAATTCTTTCGTAGACTTCAAAAACCAGACAAAAGGGTCCCTGATATCAAAGTAGGTTTCAAAACGAAACACGAGGGGTCCCCGACATTCCTTCAAATTACTTCAAAAACAAAATACAAGGGGTCTTCGAGTGTCTCTCAAACCAATTCAAAAACAAAACATTTTTGAGATTCTTTCAAATCACTTTAAAAACAAGGAAGGATATCTTCTCAAATTCTTCCAAATTACTGCAGAAATAGAGATCCCCGAGGTTCTTTTAAATTATTGCAAAAACTACACACAAGGGGTCCTCGAGGTTCTTCAAAACTTCTTCAAACATAGAACTTAAGGGATCCGCGAGATTCTTCCAAACTACTTCAAAAACAAATCAAAAGCGGTTCCCGAGATTATTTCAAACTACTTCAAAAATCAGAAGCCATCCTAACATTATTTCAAATTACTTCAAAAATTAAACAAGGGATCCCAAGACTCTTTCACACTAATTCAAAAATAAGACCTAAGAAGCTTCCAAAATTCCTGCAAACTACATATCTCAAAAATAGTGCTTCAAAAACAAGGTACAAGTGGTTCCCGAGATTCTTTCAATTTGCTTCAAAAAGAATACCCGGAAGCTCCCCGAGATTCATTCAAATTACTTCAAAGACACGACATCACAGGCAAGGGCGAATGGGACCGTCTGGAAATCGGGAATTTTCCAGGGTCCCCAGTAGGGGTATTACACTAGAGCGCCGGGGCTCGAATCCAAATTTTATACACTACTTTAAATGAAGTAAAATTTCGGCTTTTCAAGCGCCGGTCTAAATTTTTCCTGCACTGGTTCAGCAAGTGCCATCGAGCCCTGGTTGTCTATAATATCGGAGCATAACAACGTAAATTGTGCTTTGTTTTCGTTTTCGAAAATATAAAATATGAAATGCAGGTACATTTAAAAAAAAATGAAAAAAACAGGCAAAAATATTTTAAATAGTCAAAAAAAATGTGGGGTGAATCGGATACCATTTTACTTAATTTTCCTTTTTGTTTCAAAATATGTCCTTCCAAAAATGTACCATTGTAACCATGTTTCTTGTTGTGAAAAGATGGCTCTGTATATTAAGAAAAAAAAGGGCAAAATATAAGCCTCGCCCACCCGCCCTATCTCAAACCCATTTCTTGGTGTGAAAAGAAGACTACATGTATTAAAAAAAGGCAAAATGTAAGTATATAAATATCCATAATAAAAATATAATGGCACTAAACTATTTGCGGTTAAGATGTCAACTTTGAGTACCTCTCCTTTCAAAAGTTTTTCCCGGACGCCTTCGAAAATTACCCAGAGATTCTTTGATTGATTTCGACCTCCAGATGTTATTTTCGGTTTCATTTCTTCCAAAATTCCTTCCATTCTTCTAGAAATATCTCAGATTTTGGGATATTTTATATTAAAATTTGATTTTGAAAATGAATATTTCGAAAACCAGTGTTCCTTCCAATCGATTCGGAATAATTTTCCTCGGATAGTTTAGCAAACATGTACTACGATTACTCTGAAATTTTTGACACTCCCTTGTAAGCTTTTCCAGTAGTTTACAGTTTGGAAAATTCCTACCATTTCATCAGAATTTCCAAAACGATAAATAAGGAAATTAAAAAAAATACTTTGAAACCGATTATCTGGAAAAATTTGATAAGATAAGACTGATTTTGGCACTTTTAACATTTTCGATCATAAATTTTATAGCAAATATTAGGTATAACAAAAAAAATTACGTCTAGCGCTTTTTTACTTTTTTTACATCCTAGATTCTATTATTAGTTTGCACTCGCACTCGTCAGAAGACCATAATTAGCCCCACCCACCCACCCTGTCTCCATTTCAATGATTGATTTTATCCAGATTGAATGAAATAAATGATCCTATAATGAACAGAAATAAAATTAGTCCATGTCCAATCTTTGGACATGGAGCCCGGTTTCATCGGGGATACTCGCAGAATATAAGATGTGGAGTGTGGAGTGTAGAATATATTATTTTGAAAAAACGTCGTTGTACTCAAAAAAATTGAAGATTGGTGTGCTATTTCTTGAGGACGATGCTTTGGGCCGATTTTCTTCGAAGAGTCCGTTTGTTATAGCTGTGAGATATCTAAACATGCTGCAAGAATTTATTTACCACCTTGCTCCTGAAAAATTTCAGAAAGGATATTTTTAGTATGATATTCACTAGTTCCCACAAAGATCCACCTCGATCACCTGATTTGACACCTTTAAATTATTTTATGTTCCCAACTTTGAAAAACTCAATTTTTAAACAATCAGTGGATGTAGTCGGGTGGTCAACACTTCCAGCAATCCAAGGAGGGTTTAATTCTTGTTGACATAACATACCTAGCTTTCTAAGTTGAGTTCAGCCACAGACAATTATGTTGTGAAATTACGAATTCATCACCATAATGCATACTTTTAAAATTAAAAATTGTGCCATTTCTTGGGTAACTAAACCACAAATAAAAAATATAAATAATTTTAAAAACGATTTCTTATAAACATTTTTTATAGCAAAAAAAAAAACGTAAAACTCAAGTCAACTCAAGAAAATCAAATATAAAACATTACATCTTAAATCGTGTATAGTAGTGAGCAGATACCTACCTTAATCAATGACAAATGTAAAAGACTCCAACGAAATTCTTGCCGGGTCCGCCAGACTTTTCCGAACCTCATTTTACCGCGTTCGCTTCTTTCAAGTATTAGCCGTCAGTCGGCAGGAACATGCATAGATCAGATCCTCAAAAAAGGTCTTGATGAATGTTTGCGCTCGTCGCTCCAGTTGTCAACAAGGAAGTTTGCAAGGTTCCATCATGTCAGCACAGCCAATTCCGTCCCAACCTTTCTGCCATTCTCAGGTAATCAGCTCCACTTACGTCGGACATGGTCGGTCGGAAGCTGTCATATTAGATTACCATCGGTGGCATTGTCATCCGACCCAACCCGTTCAAAGAAGATTGCATGTTGGCTAAACCTGAGCAAAAATCGGCCCCGTCGAGGGCACAGATGGTGGGGCCGCTCACGAGGATGCGGTTACACGAGGTGCTTAGTTCATCACCCTGGAAAACCGCTCCTTTGTCCGCCTGTCAGCGTGTTGCGCATTGACACTCGCATTCAACAAGCTGTTCCGCCGCTCAAATCTGCCGCCCGATATTGTATTACCGTCCTTTGTCGAATAAAACATGTAATCCGCTACGCGTTATAAACATGCGTCGCCCGTGAGGGGCCCTAATGATAGCCGGCCCGGATTAGGGTGATTTATCTCGAGTATTTGTAAACGCGGATTACGGCCTTCTTTTCAGGACTTCTTGTTTGTATTGCCATTGTCGGCGACGACGGATGAGTGACAGGACGGGGACGGCTTTTTGCGTGGAACCAGATCGAAATGCCGCCCGGCGACTATGAAATTAACGCGACTGCGACCCGGCTTTGTTGGACGACGAACGGTCTTCGATCTTTTTAACTCGGAGAAATATCGCCCCATCAATCCTTCCTGCCTAATTGTGAACCTTGGCTTATTTGTTTGGATCCGTTGACTTTAGCAGGCGGCAGGAATTCGAATCGAGGAAATTGCTCGGCTACGTGTGGAACATTGCTCTTGGTATGGTTCTACATCTACTTCGACTTTTTCCGACATCTGGAAAATAGTGCGAGTAAATATGTCCTGTCCAAAGTTTTCAAGACGTCGCTGGGCTCTCCTCACATTTTTACTTTATTTTTGTGGTTTTAAGGAGTAATAGGGAACATATGGTGGAAGCAAGAAATAGAAAATAAGTACACATTCGTAGCAGAAGAAGGAAAGCAACAAGTATAAAAACTGTATAGTATACAGATACACAAAACTTATCATTTTAAAAGAAAGAAAGAAGAAAGAAGAAAGGAACCAGAAATACGATCTAATCTAGACCTGCAATACAATACAATATATCCAGTTTTTTCGAAAAATTATAAAATTTGATTTTGCGTAGTTTAATTATTAACAGTACTGTATTCCCAAATATTCTGAAAAATGAGGTGAACTGTTCTTGATTTGATCAATAAAACCCTCTATAAGCAATTCTATAAATGTGAATGAAATGATAAATCACAAGTACAGACTCATAATATTTTGTACATTTTAGATTTTATTAGGCAAAATTTTAAGGTGACGGCAATTGTAAAATGTTCTTATACAATTTTAATTTTTTTTTAATCTGAATGTCCACAGTAAAAAGGCAAAACGGATTCATAAACTACAAGTTAGCTTACGCTCAAGAAGTAAAAGAAAAAAAAAGAAGAAGGAAAAGCGTATAATAGGTTAGGGATACACAAACTCAATAAATAAGGAAAAAATTAGAGAGAGAGACGAGAAAAAGAAAAACATAAGAGTTCAAAAAACAGAAGTGAAAAGCAGGAATTGACATCAGAACGGAGAGATGGACTGCTTTTGAAAAAGTTACTAGGAAATAAAAAAATGTACAGAAATGAAAAGATGATGAAAAATTTACACCCAAATTAAAACCCAAGACAAGATAACAAAGAAGAGCCCAAAAGAAAGAGAGTTACAGTAAAAAACAACAGTGAGAACAGCCGAGACAAGAAGCTGGAAGAAATTGGGACAAGACATTGAGGAAACGCATAAAGAGGACAAGAGAAAATATTGGGTACGAGTAAGAATACTGACGAAAACAAGA
Source organism: Zophobas atratus (assembly GCA_022388445.1). Classification (NCBI taxonomy): domain Eukaryota; kingdom Metazoa; phylum Arthropoda; class Insecta; order Coleoptera; family Tenebrionidae; genus Zophobas; species Zophobas atratus. The sequence continues at coordinate 46,803,148 of CM039442.1, read as the reverse complement.
TAATATATTAGAAACATGGAGAGAATATTTTGAGGTCTAGTCTTCAAAGCAAACACTACAAACAAGAACAGGAAGGGGGCAAATATATAAAGGCACAATGGGTCCCCGCAATTCTTTCAAACTACTTCAAAAACCAAACACAAGGGACTACCGACATTCTTTTAAACTATAGTGAACCAAGAGCTATAAGGTTATATGGCCATCATATAAGTAGTTGACCGCAAATAAATACCCCCTTTGTGTGGTTCGCACTAAGCTTACCGGTTGGCAATAAATCATCTTCTAAACATTTCTTGCTCATATTTAACAGGGCCGGCTTTCAAAGCGAGTGGTTATTTCGGAACCCTCAGCGGCTGCAGGTAGTAAAGAAATAGTGGAGTGGTGGATTTTCATATTTAGTGAATGCCGCCCCTGAACGAAACCACAAGAGCCGGTCGAGCTGCAGTGGACACGTTATTTACGACCCTAAAACCTTTTCTATTGTAAACAACTTAACTTCGACACAATGGGATGATTTTATGATGGCCATATAACCTTATAACTCTTGGTTCACTATACTTCAAAAACGAAACACAAGGGTCCTCGACATTCTTTCAAACTAGTTCAAAAACAAACATAAGTGATTTGTGAGATTCTTTAATATTAAGTACTTGAAAAAAAAGGCAAAGAATGCCAAAATTTATTTTTGAACACTTCAAAAACAAGCCGCAAAGAGTTCCCGAGATTCTTTTAACTTACTTTGAAAACAAGAGAAGGGAGCCCGAGACTTTTTCAAACTACTTCAAAAGCAAAACACAAGGGGTTCCTGCGACTCTTTCATATTACTTCAAAAACAAGACAAGGGATACCGAGATTCTTTCAAACTATTTCGAAAAAAAAACACAAGTGGTGCCAATTCTTTCAAACTATGTACTTCAAAAAGAGGTCTCTGAGAATCTCTTAAACTACATACTTCATAAACAAAACACAAGGGATCCCGGAAATTCTTTTAAATTACTTCAAAAACAAGAAAAGGGATCCCAAAATTTTTTCAAACTACTTTAAAAACAAGACAAAAGAGGTAAAACTACTTCAAAAATAAAACACAAGAGTTCTCAGAGAGTTTTCAAACTACATATTTCATAAACAAAATGCAAGGGTCCCCAAAATTCTTTCAAATTATTTCAAAAACAAGAAAAAACATCCCAAGATTCTTCCAAACTACTTTAAAAACAAGACAAAATGGGTAAAATGACTCCTCTAAATTCTTCAAAATTACTGTAAAAACTAGGTACAAGGGGTTCTCGAAATTCTTTGAAACTACATAAGGTATATACTTCAAAAATAAAACACAAGAGAGCCCCGATAGTCTTTAAAACTACATACTTCATAATCCAAACACAACGGGTTCCGGAGATTTTTTCAAGCTACTTCAAAAATTAAACCCAAAGAATTCCCGACATTCTTTCAAACTATTTCAAAAAGAAAACACAAGTGGTTCCCAAGATTCTTTATAATTACTTCAAAAACAAGACAAGGGATACCGAGATTCTTTCAAACTGCTTCGATAACAAAACACAAGTGGTGCCCGAGATTCTTTCAAACTACTTCAAAATTAAAAGCCATGAGGCCTCTGAGAATCACTCAAACTACATATTTCACAAGCAAAACACAAGGGATCCTCGAAATTCTTTCAAATTACTTCAAAACCAAGAAAAGGAAGTCCGAGACTCTTTCAAACTACTTTAAAAACAAAACACAAGGGATCGTCTAGATTCTTCAAAGTACTTCAAAAACAAGAAAAGTGATCCCAAGGTTCTTACAAACTACTTTAAAAACAAGAAAAAGGGGATAAAAGGGGTCTCCTAAATTCTTCCAAACTACATAATCCATAAGCAAAACACAAGGTGATTCGTTCAAATTACTACAAAAACAAGGCAAGGGATAACGATATCTTTCAAACTACTTCAAAAATGAAACCCAGAAGGTCTCTGAGAATCTCTCAAACTACATACTTTATAAACAAAACATAAGGGGTTTTGGAGATTTTTTAAAATTATGTACTTAAAAAAAAAAACAAGGAACCCCAAAATTTTTACAATTTACTTTAATACACACGGGGTTCCCGACATTCTTTCAAATTACTTCAGAAACAAAAAACGGGATTCCAAGATTCTCTCAAACGATTTTAAGAACAAGACAAAAGAGGTTAAAGGGGTTCAAACATTCTTTCATATTACTTCAAAAACCAGATATAAGGTTTCCCTGAGATTCTTTGAAACTACTTCATAAACAAAACACAAAGGGTTCTTGAGATTCTTTCAAACTACTTTAAAAATAAAACAGAAGAGTCCCTGACATTCTTTCAAACTACTTCAAAATGAAAACACAAGTAGTTCCCGAGATTCTTTCTAATTACTTCAGAAACAAGACAAGAGATAGCGACATTTTTTCAAACTATTTCGAAAACAAAACGTAAGTGCTTTTCAAACTACTTCAAAATTAAAACCCATGAGGCCTCTAAGAATCTCTCAAACTACATACTTCATAAGTAAAACACAAGGGATCCCCCAAATTGTTTCAAATTACTTCAAAAGCAAAACACAAGGGGTCCAGCAGATTATTTCAAATTACTTCAAAAACAAAAAAAGGGATCCCAAGATTTTTTCAAATGACCGTAAAAATAAGACAAAAGTGGTTAAAAAGGTACCTTACATTCTTTCATACTACTTCCGAAACCAGGCACAAGGGTGCCCTGAGATTCTTTAAAACTACTTCAAAAATAAAACACAAGAGGCCCCCAGAGTCTTTAAAACTACATACTTTATAATCAAAACACAAGAGGTTCCTGAGATTCTTTCAAACCACTTCAAAAATAAAAACCCAAGTAATCCCTGACATTCTTTCAAACCACTTCAAAATGAAAGCACAAATGCTTCCCGAGATTCTTTTTAATTACTTCAAAAACAAGACAAGAGATACTGAGATTATTTGAAACTACATACTTGGAAAATAAAATACAAGTGGTGCCCGAAATTCTTTCAAACTACTTCAAAAATAAAACCCAAGAGGTCTCTAAGGGTGTCTTAAACTACATGTTTCATAAACAAAACACAAGAGATCCCCGAGATTGTTTTAAGTTACTTCGAAAACAAGAAAAGGCATCCCAACATTTTTTCAACTACTTTAAAAACAAGACAAAAGGGGTAAAACAGTCTCCTAAATGCTTTCAAAGTACTTCAAAAACCAGATACAAGGAGTCCCCGAGATTATTTGAAAATACTACAAAAATAAAACACCAGAGGTCTCCCAGAGTTTTCAAATTACATATTTCGTAAGTAAAACACAACGTGTTCCCGATAGTTTTTACTTATTTTGAAAATAAGAGAAGGGATCCCGAAACTCTTTCAAACTACTTCAAAAGCAAAACAAAAGAGGTAAAATGGGTCCCCTAAATTCTTCCAGCCTACTTCAAAAACCAGGTTCCCGAAATTCTTTGAAACTACATACTGCAAAAATAAAACACAAGTGGACCCTGAGAGTCTTTAAAACTATATACTTCATAATCAAAACACAAGGAGTTCCCGAGGTTCTGTCAAACTACTTCAATAATCAAATCCAAAGAATCCGGGACATTCTTTCAAACTAATTCACAAATAAAACACAAGTGGTTCCCGAGATTATTTCTAATTACTTAAAAAAAAAGACAAGTGATACCGAGATTCTTTCAAACTGCTTGGAAAATAAAACCCTAGAGGCCTTTGAGAATTTCTCGTACTATATACTTCATAAGCAAAACACAAGGGATTCCCGAAATTCTTTTAAATTACTTCAAGAACAAGAAAAGGGATCCCAAGATTCTTTCGAACTACGGCAAAAATAAAAAAAATAGTACCCGACATTCTTTCGAACTACTTCAAAATGAAAACACAAATGATTCTTGAGATTCTTTATAATTACTTCAAAAACAAGACAAGGAATCCTAAGATTCATTGAAACTACTACTAAAAAGTATGTGGAAATGAAAAAATGACGAAAAATATACTTACTAAGTAAAACCCAAGACAAGAAATCAAAAGAGTGTCCAAAATAAAAGAGTTATAATAAAAAAAAAGGGAGCACAGCTAAGACAAGAACCTGGAAGAAAGTGGGATAAGAGAAAACACACAAAGCGGGCAACAGAAAATTTTGGAAAAGAGTAAGAATATTGAAGATATATTAGAAATATGGAGGGAATATTTGGTAGCCGAGTTTCAAAACAAACACCAGAAACAGGATCAAGAATGGGGCAAATAAATAAAGCATTAGAAAAATCATCGAAAGAAGAAATAGAAGCATCCACACGAAAAATTAGAATGGGAAAAGCATGTGAAAAGATTGAAGTGCCTCTAGAGATGGCTAAGAAAAGTATTTAAAGAAGCATGGAGAACCCGAAAAAGACCAACCGAATGGGGAAATAATCTGATGAGAAAGGAGAACCGATAAATTGCGTAGAATAAGTTTAGCACAAACAACTTTTAAAGTGTATACCAGTATAATTGAACAAATACTGAAGGAATACACAGAATAGAAGAGGAACAGCCGATGTTTAGAACGAACAGACAAACAAAAAGACAGAAGAAGAATTATATTCCTACTTAATATTTGTAGACTTAAAAGAAGCTCTGGATAAGTTGCATACGCCTGTAATATGGAAATGAATATGAATAATCAAAAGTGCATAATGAAGAAGTAAAGTGTGAAGTACGTACAGATAGGAACAAGATCAAGTGGATTTTAAATGAACCAAATTTTTCAAAATATTAAACTTCAAAATTGGAGAATTAACTCCTTAATTTTAATTTGTTTTAATGTCTAATAGACAGATTTAATAATAATTTGCTAGAATACGATCCACAACGTCTTTTTTTACAGTTGACGGATGTCATTTTTGACAATTTTAATGGAATTTTAGACTGTCAGTTAAATTCGTATTAAAACATAGGTATCAAAATTATGAAGTTAATTCTTCAAATTTGAAGTCCAAATATTTTCAAAAATTTGTTTTTTTTTAGTTCTTCAGAGCCTTCTTAACAATGATTTTGTTTACTATTATTATTATTTTTATTGTTTAATCTGGCTTATTCTTTAGATATATAATACAAGCTCGATAACCACAACCTTAGTCTAGCGGTAGCGCGCCCAGATGAAAGGTCCTCGGAGCAATGCCGGGCTTTTTTTTATTGATCAAATCAAGAACGATTCGTCCTACTATTAGCATTACAATGCACCTATTCAAATTTATATACGTGATGTCATAACAAAATTTTATTATGGAAATTTCACTTGAAACACAGCCTTATTTTAACTTTTAATAAAAAATTATCAGCTATCATTTTGCATCCTTGAATAAGTTGAACCCTGTATTTTTAACTTTTTCATTTAATTAGTTATTTATTTATTTATGTGGATGTACGTACATTTGCGATGAGCAACAACCGGACTCCACAACTTATATTTTTAACTTTTTATTACAAATCGACGGTAATTTAAAAGTCCACGTAGACGTATGAGGCAAGCAACAAAGTATCGTGACTTCTAATGGAAGGAAGCAATCATTAATACTTACTGATAATAATAGTAATAAATACAGTGTTTCAAAACGACTATAAGAAACCTGGAAATCTCGCTTTGGAATGCGACAGATTACAATACAAAACAACATCACGTTAATGATGGTGGAGACCGTGACGCTAACTTAATGAAGTCCCCTCACAACACACATTACATAATATTTTATCAGAGTAATTAATTAGCGTAAAAAACTACACCAGAATTTAGAGTGTAGACTGCAGCGTGTGAATTCAGCATGCTGTAAATAAGAGGGTAGATCTTTCATGAACACAAGAAACAAAAACTGTTCGAGAACTGAACCTTGCGGCACTCCAATGCACTTTTAGAAGCATCTGAAAGTACTCCGTTAAATTAAGTTTGCTGAATACGAATTTGTAGATGACATAATAAGTTTGACACTATTACAACTGTAAAAGCAAAGTTTGCGCATTAGAATGTCGTGTGGCACGCAATCAAACGCTCTAGTTATACATATCCATATTTTTTTATTCTTGAAGTACAAGAATTTTTTTCAATTATTTTTTTTTTTACTATAGGGGGAATCTAAAAAGTGTTGTTATCAAACTGTGTTGATGCGTAAGAAGTATCGAAATTCTTTTGGAGATTTTCAAGAGCTTTTGTCTATTTTCAAGATCGTTCTAAAAGCTCTAAACACAAATAATATAAACGTGATTCTAGGGTGTGAGTTTCAAGTTTTAGGTATTTAAATCGTGTAGCAAGAAATAAGTCGGTCACAAGTGAGCAGACTACTCAATCGTGATCATAATCGCTCCTGTCCCAGGTATCTAATTCCGATGTTATCCCTTTCAGAAAATGCAAATTTGAGTGTTATGGTTGATTTATTTTCATCGCTTCTGCTATGCGGTGTCTTACATTCCCTCTACTTTATCTCTGAAAGGCTGATTGAAAACTACCCGCTGATTTAGCAATACAATAAAAATAATAACACCCTTCATAAATTTATTCAGAGAGGGTTCTCCGGCACCCTTATGGTTCGCTACGAACATAACGTGAAACATGCACCCTCCTCTCGTATTCAGCTCGGCCTTCTAGATCAATTTCCAGCGATATATATTAAAAGAATTATTATTATGATGTATGTATTTTATTTTGCTCACGCACCAGCTAACTTATAATCGGCAATTCAAGCGACAGAAGCTGAATTGCGGTACCACATGCAATTATGGCTCATAAATCAGCTGACACAAATGGAGTTATATTAAGACTTTTATTAGTTACCCTGATAAAAAGAAAGTTTTTAACATGTCCGTGTCACAGACGTATTTAATTAAAAAGTCCACGTCAAAATTCTTTATGGTTTGAGTTATAACCGACCTTATGTTTAATCGTCACAACGGTACATGTAGCGATAAATTGTGAAAGAAAAAATATGGATCTTGGTAGCGGTATAGATAAAAAAAATTTTGAATTTTATACCTATTTTTAGTATTTTGAAACTTTTCACTTTGCATGCCCATTTATTTCATTCAAATGGAAGCGAAATACATCCTTAAGTAACCACTAGCTGTATTCATACTTACCGATTTTTTCCTTTCACTGATGAAGATGGTCGACCTTTATTAAGCGTTTTCACTATGTTTGCGTCTGATATTTAGGCAACCAATAATTCAGTTCAACGATAGATTGCTACCTATCTCACGCAAACGGCAATTTCTTGTTAAAAATTCACTACAGGTATAATAAAAACATAAATTAAAGCTTAGAAAGTTATTTCTCACTACAATTAATTTTAAAAACGGTTTGTTTTTCGTTACACCCTTCTTCATATGTGATTTTACTGATATGAAATTGGTTATTAGAACTGAGTGTCATGGTGCTATTCGTGACGCCTGATGATTCATTAAATTTACCCTCCTCTTTGGTAATAAAACACAATGGTACAAGTTATCATGTTTCAAATCTACGATGCTCACACGTATTTTTTATCTGAAATCTCATTTTTCAAGGTACGGAAAACAAAACAAACATTTTCTACCAAAATTGATAGATACTGTTAAAAAAAGAATATCAACTTTGGATGATCTGGTGTATTAGTTTCTTTGCATTTTTCGTGTTCAAAAAGAACGGCAAATTTAAAAGGGAAGAAGGAACTAATTGCTGTTGGTAAAGGTATTTGTTGTTACTCAAACGAAATTCTTTAAGATTTCAAGTAGATCTTAAACTTCTTGCTTTTCACTGGCTTGAGTTTACTGTAATAAGGTGGTTATTAATTTCGGTTGAGCCTTCGAATCAGCTTTCTCATCTGCTGTTAAACTGGTTAAGTAGATGCAAGGTTAACTAAACATCGTCTGTACTCGATTTTATCATTTTTTCCAATTTTGACCCATTTCTTAATTCACCTGTAAAATTAAATAGAGTTGCAATATAACAGTTCTAGATACAGCTGCAACTACCGTTTAACTTACTAGAAAAAAAAGATGGATTTTTTTCAGATTTTGCTTATTTCAGCTAATTCTTCTAATTTTGCTTAAAGAGTATTTACCAAAACAAAACAAAAAAATGGTCGAAGGTTATTTCGACAGAGATAGGCAGGGGGGTATTTCAAGGGGGCGCGTTCCGCACAAGTGCGGACAATATGAGATATATTTAAAAGAAATAACAAATAGAATAAATATAGTCTCAATTTCTCAGTACATGCTTAACTCCGACCATTTTTATGACTCCTTCGAAAAAAATTGTGTTAAATTTTATCTTTATCTTATTTTATAAAATTTAAATAACATTTACTATTGTAAATTTTGGAAATGATGTCAGCCCAAAAATTTGACGTCAACCAGTTCGGTAGTTTCGAAACTTATCTAACTAACAAAAATTGACAGAGACGACAGACAGACAGACAAATGGAAAAGGGAAGCCTACTTTTTCGTACACTGGTGGTCATGAAACGTCGAGGAAACATGAAAGTATCCAGTCGACCCATGGACTCGATTACAATAATTCCTTAGCTTAGAAAGAGCATCCAAGCGAGCAATTAAGGAGATTCATTATGCAGCTTCTTTTTTCTAGTCGTTTTTTAATCACCCTGTATAATACGGCATACGGTGCTAATAAGTACGGTATTTAATATTTATGAAGAACAGCGTTCATCTTTTATAAAATCCAAATTAAAGAAAAATTGGAACTTTGGTATTGAAATTTAAATAACATTTATTATGTGACATCATTTTATTAATGGTGGGGATAATTAGACAAATTTTGGTTAGCGTTTTACCGTTTACATAATATTCCTAGAGAACCTATATGTAAAATTTCACAACAATCCGTCCAGTAGTTTCGAAAATTTTCTGCCTAATAAAATCGTCAACAGATCACATACAAGCAAAAGTAAAAATGTAATATCTTTCGAACTTGACAAAATAATAGAGTTGTCTAGCATCAAATTATTAGACGACAATTATTTATTGTTCGATCTATTTTTACTTCCCAAGTTTAATCTAGGGAAATATTGCAATAGGGTGTTGTTAAAAAGTGGCCAATTTTGTGTTTTTTCAAAGTTTAAGAGCTCCTAGAATATGAAAAAGTTAAAAATTGAAAAATTGATGAATCAATCCAAAGATCGAAACATCTGAATTCGATAAATCGAGAAATCAAAAAATGGAAAAATCGAAAAATTTTAAACAAGAAAAATTGGAAAATCGAAAATTAAAAAATTCGGAAAAAAGAAAAATTGATATAAAGAAGAACTGAAAACTCGAGAAATCGAAAAACTTGGACTAAAAATTGAAAATTTAAAACATCGAAAAGTTGAAAAATTGAAAAATCTAAAGTTTAACGAAAAGTTGAAAATCCAAAAAGTGAAAAATCCAGAAGTCGAAGAATGGCAATACTGAAAAACCCCAAAGCGGAAATATCGAAAAATTGAAAAACAGAAGACAAATTGAAGAATCGAAAAAATCAAAAATCCCAGAGTTGAAATCAATCCAAAAGTTAGAAATCGAAAAAAGCAAAAAACAATTTCAAAAAATCGAAAATTTAAATAATCGAAAAACTGAAAAATTAAAAAACCGAAGAACCAAAAATTTAGAAACATCAAAATTGTGAAAAATTGAAAAACCGAAAATATTTAAAAATCGACGAGAAAAATTAAGAAATTGTAAAACTGAAACATCGGCAAAATGGGAAATCGAAAAATAAAAAAATCAAGAAACAGAACATTTAGAGAATGAAAAAATTGAAAAAGTCAAAAATTGAAATCTTGAAAAATTGAAAGCTTGAGAAAACGAAAAATCCAGAATTTTAATTGTTGAAAAATTACAATATCGAAAAGTTGAAAAATTGAGAAATCGAAGTGAAACAGTTGAAAAACTGAAAAATCTAAAGTTTAATAACGAAAAATTGAGAATCCAAAAAGTAAAAAATCGAGAAATCAAAAAATCCAGGAGTTCAAAAATCTAAAAGTCGAAAAGTCGAAATATTAAAAAAATCCAAAACTGAAAGAATTATCTAAAAAAATTGAGAAATTAAAAATTGGAAAATTGAGACATCGAAAAAGTATACCAGCAAAGTCGCAAAATCGTAAGGTTAAAAAATCGAAAAATTGAAAAATCAAAAACCTGAAAAATCGAATAATTGAAGAATTGAAGAAGTGAAACATCGAAACTTTGGGAAGTCGAGAAATCGGAAAACTGAAAATTTAGAAACGTCAAAATTTAAAAAATTGAAAAATCGAAAAATCAAAACATCGTAAAATTGAAGAGGACAAAAATTGAGAAACCGTATCATTGAAGCATAGGAAAATCGAGAAATTTAAAAATAAATCAATCGAGAAATCGAAAAGCCGAAAAATCTCAATACTGACGAATACAAAAATCATCACAATTGAGATAGGGCGGGTGGGCGGGGCTTACATTTTGCCTGTTTTTTCTTAATATACATAGCCATCTTTCTACTGACAATTTTATTTCATAAGTAGTTTCCGAAACTACTTCACATATGTACAGGGTTTTTATAAATGATTCTAAGGGCGTAGTTGGCCATGGATTTAAAAAATTCCGCTTCGCTGAAATTATGCCTTATTATGACAGTTCTCACTTGTCATTAATGTCATTTGTACCCTGTCATTTAAAGAGTTGTGTATTCTGTAACCGTTTGGAAGCAAGAATACTGGCCGAATACCGTGATTTGATAATTCAAGAAACATCCTTATAGGCTCACATTAGAGATGTAATCAACAGAGTTGTTCAAACTGGTAGTTTCAACAAAGGTAAATTTCGTAGAAGACCTTCAGTATCTGAGGAAGTTGTTGATGATTTGAAGGCTACTTCAGCAGAATCCACAAACATCTCTGATTCATCAATCACGAGTTCCTGTTGCAACATGAAATTGAACAATGGGCACTGATGGAAGGATTACAGAACATTTTTGAAATTAAAAAGAGAGTAAACATATGGCTTGACCATGATGTTTAACCGCAATAAATTAGTTTGTTTTTATCCTAATGAACTAATTTAATTTTTTTGAGATATGAAGATTTTAGGCAACCAGTTATACAGATGCGTATGGTATTTGCCGTGCGTCTTTAGGCATTTAGTAAGGTCCTAAACTGAGAGGCGGCACGTGTTCATGACCTACTTCGACCCTATAATCATTTATAAAAACCCTGTATTTTGAGCTAAAAAATGAGTAATGTTGAAGATTTTCATATTAAAAAAAAAAACGAGCATTCAACGCCGCAGGATGCTTTCACACCTTTTCAAAAGCAAAGTATCAGAGATCTTTATTTTTCTATAAAAATAACATTAGGTTCCCCAGGACTCTTTCAAATTTTTTTGATAAACAGAGCACTAGAGGTCCGTGAAGATTATTCAAGTTCTTTCGAAAATAAAACCAAGAAGATTCTTTCCCATTCTTTAAAAAAAGATACTAGGAATCAATAAGATTCTTTCAGAATTTTAAATTATAAACACTAGGAGATTTCTTCAAATTCTAAAAAAAAAATACCAGCGGTCGCAGAAGATTTTTCACATCCTTTCAGAAATGCAACACAAGGAACTCCGAAGATTCTTTCACATTCTTGAAAAAAATACCAGGAATCGTTACTATTCTTCAAACTCTTTAAAAAACAGCACAAACACCCTTAATATATTCAGATTTTCTTAAAAACAAAACACAGTGGGCTGCAAATATTTTTTCATATTGTTTAAAAGAAAGAACACCAAGCACCCCAGAATTTTTTCAAACTTTTTCAAAAACAAAATACCAGAAGTCCCCGAGGATTGTTCAATTTCTTTCAGGTCTCGAAATTTTTTTCATATTCTTTTAAAGGAGCTAAGATTCTGTCAAACTGTTAAAAAATAGCACCGGGACATTTCTTCAAATAGTCACCGAAGATTTTTCAAATTCTTTTAGAAATAAAACACAATTCAGTTTTCCAAAAAAAGAACACTATACGCTCTAGAACTCTTTTAAAAATAATTAAAATAGTTTTGATTGATTTCAAACAAGAAAATTCACTAGTAATACTGGTATAGTCTCTTTATCAATACATTCATATTTTTAGAGTAATTGTTAATTCGTTTCTTATCATGAGTATGGGAGAAGTGCACTCCAGACCAAATCTAAACAAGCTAACACAGTGTGTTTTCGTAAAATGCTGCGTTCGAATCATAGACAGTGGCGGAATACAAGTGATGAAATTATGATACATTAATGAAAAAAGTTGGATAAAGCTAAAAGTGCGTCGTTGGACTAAATATGAAGATCTTTCCTGGTTAAATCGTGATCAAAAAATATAAATAAACGAAATGGCTTTTGTATGTTCGATTTAATTATATCGTTTGACAAGACCAACTTAACACGTTAGCGTGTTTGTTAAATGAACAATTGCTTTTTCGGTCGATTTCCGATTTCAGTGAAAGAACAATTGACAAGTTTGTCCTTAAAAACGGTCATTACGATAGTCAGAACGTAAACAGCACCTTTAATAGCACTAAAAAACTTTATAAGACACAAAATGGGTATGAACAAAGTTTGGTGACGTTACTTTTAATAAATTTTAACGTGAAAGAGCAGACAAATGTCCAGTTCCATCTCCAGTTCTTTAAATTATCGCAATCGAGTCTCAAACAAAAAGCAAAAATTAAAAAGTGGGTAAAGTTGTTCGCACGCAATTATCTAGCTGTGACCGGAGCCTGCTTGCTTGTTACCAGGAATATAAAACGTGGCAGAAACGCATCTATTTATGTTCCCTGTAAACACTTATAAAACGCATTGTGTGCAGGAAATATCTGCATTTAAATTGCCGTTACACGACTATACGTCGTGACAAATACATCCCGGATTGCATCTTTGGTTGGGGTTAAAGGTTTGGGGCGTGTTTCGTGTAGGTGTGCTGCCCACACGCCTAAGCGTTTTGTTTACATAATAACTACATCTATATGCATATGCCCACCGTGCTCTGTCTTCGCCCATAATTTTTAGTTCTGGATTAGAGGATTATCTTGGAGCAGCATCGCTTAATAATTTCGAAGTTAACAACACCATCTCCGATAGGGGACTTGAATCACTTCTTAAATGCTGAGATATTGTCGGCTATTATTCCAGTGGTCCCTCCTTTGAAGAAAATACGCCAGTGGTGGTCGCGTCAGCCTGTCGGAGCCAAAAGGCCGACAATAATTACTGGCGCTGCCACTCAAACCACACGCTAGTATTATATCGATTAGTCTATTAAACACTTAGCTCCATTTATCAAAGTCATGTCTACCCTGCCATTACTACCCGTCACCCCGTATAATTCACCCTTACAAAATCTCATTCCTATATTTATGCGTTGCCCGATTCTGTTTACAAAACCGCGCAAAATTATACGCGATAATTAATGACAGTTGGTCACGACGAGTCAAAGAAATTTCAGCTCTCGTCAGCCTCCTCCCTCGCCATAATCGTAAAAAGTCGCCTCGAATAAATCAAAACATATTTTTCCGCGACCCCTTCCGAGGTTTCTGCTGATGCATCATCGTCTGTTAAAGCAAAACAAAAAGGGAGCCAATCACTGAACGAGACGTCCCTTCAACATCCATGATATATTATGCATGATGCCCGGACATAGGGTTAGTTCCGGTTTTGTAGTTTGCAAATTGATCCCGGTCTGATTTAGCGATTATAACGTGAACGCATTGCCTTCGTCTATTTTATATTAATAAATTCCATTATTTAAATGCAGTATATTGATGTGGTGATTCCAATGCAATCGCCGTAGTGGTTGAATGTCAAAAACACACCGATATAATGCAGCTTTGATGTGTGATAATTAATCGCGGTCATACCATCATATTTTCATTCTATCATCAAAGTCTGTCAATGCAGGTTTTGATTAATCGGAAATGGAATCCAGACAAATTTCATGTTTAATATTTATATGTACAGAGAGCTGCCATAGTCCAGACTGCTAATATTATCCGCGGATCCCTGGAGCCGAAAGAGGGGTGATTGTGCACACCAGGAAGACACGGCGGAAATACGTTTTTGTACTAAGCATTTTTTTCCAATTAAATATTCAAAACTTTTCGGGGAACTAAACTTTGTGCGTTATGAATACAGCACATCATTAACACACATCAACAGAAATAAATTTAAACGATGCCGTTCAGGATATTTTTATTGTTTTTAGACATTGTTTATGGCCCATCTTATTCGTCTCCCGTTTCTGATCTTGAATTGTTCTCCTCTTTAAAGTCTATTATGAATACCTATCACTACAGTAGCATTGTCATATTTGGTGATTTTAACTATTCCTCTCTCAAGTGGCCGTTGCATGTTAGTTCTGATACCCATTCTTGTAACCACTTCTCGGACTTCTTAAATAAAAACAAGCTAGTGCAGGTCGTTGTTGTATCTACCTCTTCTTGACTTGGTCCTAACTAATGATGCAAAATCTTCTATACGTAGACAAGTTATTAATTATCTCGCTGTAGGTAGAGAGCTAAATTGCACCGACTGGAAACTAACTTTTTCAGTTACTGGGTGCTGGGATTATTTTTTAGACACCATTAGGTCAGTCGTTTGGAGAAACTCCTCCTATGAAAAAAAACTAACTATTTTAGTAGTTTCCTTCTTAAGCCATGGATTGATGGCGATGTTCAAAGACTGATCAAAATTAACGACGATCTTTATATAGTAGGGTTGGTCTAGTGAGTTTGTTGGTATTCGATGCAGAAGAATAAAAATTTCCTGAAATTTTTTCGTTAGGTTATGTTTTATTAAATAAAGGTTAAAAAATATGCCAGAAATATACACATTGTTAACGGTATCCATTTCTTAGAAAGCATAAAACCTTACGCTATTTAAAACAGTTATTCAGCTTTTTGTAAGTGTTTATTTCATATGTAAGGAACAAACACTAAAATTTCACTTAAACATTGTTTTTATATGAAGGGGGGTTCAACATACGACTATTGTCGCAAGCCACATTTAGCATCTCATTTTAATTCTCAATCATCAGTTCGTTCTGTTCGCCCACTCTTCTTAGAAATGGAATTTCGACCTTTATGAATAGCCTATTTCCATATCTTCCAACTTCTTTTTTCACTTTTCTAAGATTACTAAAAGGGTTGGTAAAAGACAACCTTGCTCTAGTGCTTTGATGGGTATAGATCTTCTGAAACATTTTTCCGGCCTTAAATTGAATGATTTATCTATATAGCTGTTACTAATGCTTATGTATGTGCTCTTTATTTGCTTTTACTAAGTACTTCCAAACGCTTATTAATAAGAACGTTACTATACGCCTTCTCCAGGTCCATGAAGAGTTACAAAAAAAAAAATGAAAATGCTTAAAATTTGGTGCAAAGTAACAACGTGGATGATCTAACAAAAATTATACTTATTTTGTTGTACATCAGGTAGTTTTTCACATACTACCTTGGTAAATTTAGGACGAAAGATGCGTAAAAATATTATTAATATTTTCAAATTTAGATTCTGAATCAGATTCACCTAGCGAAATAATGGAAGGAGGTATAGATTCGTAAGAAAGATTTCCCATATTTTTTCCCAATCTGCCAAAATAAGTTTTTTACAATGTTTACAAAAATTTTGCCACATGCTTGGAGTACATTTAGAAAGCGCCTCAATCCATAAATTCTCCACGCTATTTTTTAATGAAGGTTGAGAATTTATATGCTTGTTGTAATAGTTCTTACAAAATCCCCACGTCATTTCAATTGGATTATATTGACAATAATTTGTTTTCAACTAATGATATTAGGACAAATTTTGATATTTTTTACAGCGTTCTAAGAACGGCTATTGAAATCTTTATCCCTAAATCTGTTGTTGCTAATAATAAATTTCCAAATTGGTTCTCCAAAGGCACTAAACTACTTATAAAGAAAAAAAATAAACTATTTAAAAAATTCAAACTTAGTCATGATATAGGATACTTTAATAAATTCAAGGAAATCAGAAATTCTATTAAAAGTTTGATTCATGAAGACTACAAGAAATTTATATCTTACACCAAAAATAATATCAAAACCAACCCTAAATATTTTTGGACCTATGTCAATTCATTAAGAAAAAACTTTGGGATGCCAAACTGGATGGTACACAATCAGGAAAATTCGAACAACTCTCAAATTATTCGTAATATGTTCGCTGATTTTTTTCAGAGTACATATACAAACCATCAAAACCAAAATATAGACGTCCCTAATTTAGATGTATTCCACAGTAATAATACTCTTAGCTCAATTAAAATTTCAAACGACATTGTATTTCACAAATTATCCAATTTGAAAAATAACTTAAATCCCGGGCCAGATGGTATTCCTGCCTTCTTTATAAAATATTGCAGTCCAACTCTTACTTGGTCAATTACCCTTCTTTTTCAACTTTCTCTCGATTCTGGCACATGCCCTGAACAGTGGAAATCCTCATTTATTATCCCATTGCATTAATCTGGCTCCAAAAATGAAGTTAAAAATTACAGACCTATTGCTTCTTTGTGCTCTTTATCTAAAGTTCTGAATTCTATTGTTTCTGACCACTTAATCTCAACATTTAAAAATAATATTTCCATCCACCAACATGGCTTTTTACCTAATCGTAGTACAGTAACTAACCTATTCGAGTATACTAATTATATCAACAACTCAATGGAACAAGGACATCAAGTCGATGCCATTTATACTGACTTCTCCAAGGTTTTTGACCGTGCTGATTTACAACTTCTTTTCAATAAATGAAAATACTATGGCATGATTGGAAGTATTTTATCTTGGATCAGATCTTATTTAACGCACAGAACGCAAACGCATCAATCAAAAGTTATTAATGTAACCTCAGGAGTACCGCAAGGCAGTCATCTCGGTCCAGTGCTTTTTCTTTTGTTTGTTAACGATATCACAAAGTGCTTTTCTCACTGCAAATATCTTCTTTTCGCTAATGATTTAAAATTATATATGAAAGTTACTGATGTTAACGATACTCTAAAAATTCAGCACGATATAGATTCTTTTTGGGAATGGTGTTGTAAAAATTCCATGAGCCCTAATATAGATAAGTGTAAAACCATTTCATTTACAAAAAGCAGTGTACCAATGGATACTTCATATCATATCAATAATAACGTATTGTCGAAAACCGACATAGTTTTAGACCTTGGTGTTACAGTAGATTCTAAATTAAATTTCAGCGTTCACATTGACAATATTTTAAGTAAGAGTTTTCGCTTATGTGGTTTTGTTAAGAGGCACTGCAAAAATTTTAATAATATAATAGTAATTATTAAATTATTTTCTACGTTGGTGAGACCAGTTCTCGAGTATTGTAGCATAATTTGGAATCCCTTCTATAAAATACATATTGATAGGATCGAAAAATTTCAGAAGAAAATAATAAACTTTATTTTATTTAAATTGAAGATTAACAAAAATAATTATACGTACTGGGAGAGACTGAAGTTAATTGGTCTTCAATCACTCGAAACACGTCGTCAGTATCAAGCTATAACTTTTGGACACACAAGCTTTACATAGCAAAATTGACTGCCCCAAAATTGTAAATATGTTTCCCTTGTGTGTTCATCGCACACACTACGGTTATAATTCTCCATTTGTCCGTACTGCTAGGTATATCAATGCTATATCCGAAGATTTAGACCTGTTTCACTGTAGTTCCAAAACCCTTAGACGGTGTTTGCTTTCACTGTAGAATGATGTATCCTAAATTATTTTTGCGAAATTTTGTTACGGTATTTTTTTTTATCCTTATAGTATGTAGGTATGTAATTATTTTTATAGATGAATTTTTTTTTCTTTTTGTTATATCTGAGTTCTGTCTTTTCTAAATTAATTTTTATTTTCGCATGTATAATATTAGAAATTACCTGTTATATACTATGTATTTTGGCAATAAAGGTTATATTATTATCATTATTAATCGTACAGAGGTAATCTAAGAACTTCACGGACGCTTTCTCTTAATGTCTCGTCTACCAAATATCTTTTTTTCTATTGTTTCTGCAGGGTTTAATTAAATCCCACAACTGTTTCTTCGAAAGTTTTTTGTCAAATTCAACACTATGTTTAAAGAGCCATTCCTGCATTTCACATTTTTTCCTAGAAAAAGTGGGTGGTTTATCCAACTGAACCGAATGATACGGTGCATTGTCTAAAACCACCATACATTTTTGGTTCAACTTTGCCAAAGCAGAAATGAGCTGATTAACCACCCAATTTTGAAAAATTGTCCCGTCCATCGTTTTATGATAGTCTCTATGGTTATTTTTTGAATTTAAAAAATTGTGACAACCACCCAAGAACCCCCTTGAACAACCCGCGTGGAGAATAGTAAACCTTGATCCTTCACTTTTAATTTTGGTGGGATTGCTTTTTAGATCAGTATCGTGCACCCAACGACGAATGGACGAACCATTTTGACAGATCCATGTTTCATCCAAATACACGAAAGTCAAATTTTCACAAGAATTTAGAAACTGTAAATATGTTCTCAAAAAAGTAATTTTGGCTGCTAAGACATGTTTTTGTTCACATAGAATTTTGCGACCATTTACTTCCCTGTGTTTATAACCGATGGATTTAAGAATTTTGTATAATGTGGTTTGGCCCGTTTAAATTCCAACTGTTCCCTAGAATATGCCAAGAATATCCACAGTGAAAAATTCGTTTTTTTTCACTAAGTTGCCAAATTTGTCGTTGCAGGTCTTTCCGAAACATAAAATTTGTAAATAAATCCGTTGGTTTTCGCTTGCCAGATAGTGATGTTTTTAAATTTTGGCCCCCTGTTGATAAAATTTTCGCCAGAGTTGATGTTCCCACCTATGTAAAAAAAATAAAAAAATATTTTGCAGCGTATTTTTACATTACAGAAAATATGTTCGAGACCCTTATAATTACTTCTTCGAAAGAAAGATCGGGCCTGTCTTTTCGAAACTGCAAAAAACATCTTTTTATTGCAATTTTTTGTTGCAGTAAAACTATTTTATTTGACGTAGTTGACTTATAGAACTACAAAATGTATCCCATGATTGAATTGATTCCAGTTTATTTAAATAATGGTAGAGGCGTTTCTGGAATTTATTCTTGGCACATAGAAATTTAATTTGGATAGTAATTCAGAGCAGTCAATGGAGGCGTTAGTTAATTTGAAGAGGAAGATTAGAAGTAACATCATTCTTCTAGTACTTAATGTATCAAAATTAAACCTTTGCAGTAAACGATTTTGCGGGATGCTTCTCTCCGACCAGATTCCGGTGTCTTTATGATTGAGGTGTTTTAAAAATTTGCGTTGCACATATTCCAGTGTGTTAATTTGTTTATTGTAATATGGGTACCACGCTATACAACAGTACTCTACATTTGAACGTACTAACGCGCAATAAAGAGTACTAAGGGACTGCACATTACAGAAATCTTTACAATTTCTTAGTATGAAACCCAACATTTTTGTACACTTTGCAGTTAAGAAGTCAATATGCCGATTAAATGTAAAATTGGCATCATACAGTACTCCCAAATCTCTGATAGTCGTACATCTTGCTATACTCGTGCCATTGATTGATAATCAAAACATATATTATTTTTACAATTACTGTACGTCACAACCTTGCATTTGTCAGTGTTTAACGCAAGATGATTAATACCACACCAATCAAAGAAATCATCTTGCAAAAGCATACAAGTATATCCGAATGTTCAATTAGGCTAACGACGTCATTAATATGAATAAAAGTGGCCCTAGTGTGGAGCCTTGCGGAATACCTGACGTTGCAACGTAGAAAGTCGAATTGTAGCCTTTGTGATATACGAAGTTGGTGCGAAAAGACAGATAAGAAATGAAAAGGTTTAAAGTACAATTTGACATGCCAAACAGAGACAATTTATTGAGGAGAATTTGATGGCTACCTTATCAAATGCTTTGCTGAGGTCAGTGTATATAACGTCAATTTGACTTTTGTTATCCAGTGTTTCAGCAATTTGCTGCGACATGTAAACTAAATTCGTGTTTGTAGATCTACCTACTTAAAATCCATGTTGGAAGAGAAACAAGTTACATTTGACTTGAACATAGAGTTGATTATAGATTCCAAGACTTTTGCGAAGTTGCATAATAAAGAAATAGGACGATAATTCCCAATATTCGAGCTGTTTCCCGATTTGAACATTGGTATAATTTTTGATGTTTTCCACATTTCCGAACCAGAACAATCCGTTACGAAAAAACTAGGAACCTGATCTGAATGTAGGTACATTTTTACCAAAAACTTTATACAGTATTGAATACATGAGTTCACAAGCTTCATTTACATTACGAATTTTATATAATAATGACCAATCAATGTTTGATGTATCCTCGTAGAGGGTACTGACGTAGTGTTAACAGGAAAATTCTTCCGAATACGTTGTTTAAGACTTAATGTTACCTTAAGACTAGGGTGAAATCTATCTTCTTTAACAATGGGTTGCTCGTCGTGTTGTACTATCCAGTACTATTTGTCGCTATTGATCAAAAACAAAAAAAAATCTTATACCGAGCAGCTTGCTAATGGTGCTAATCACAAAAAATTATTCAAATATGTTAGATCTTCACTAAAAAGTAAGGTATCTACGCCAGTTTTAAAAGACAGTAGCAACTCTAAAATTATCGACGATTACTTGCAGGTTGCTACCATTAGAAAAATCTAAATTCTTTGGATACTTATTGTTTTCCTGGTCCTGACAGTCTTTTACTAAAAAAAGTATTCCAAATCTCTTTCTTCCCCTCTAGACTTTTTGATGCAACGATTTTTTGCTGCGGGTGTGCTGCCCAAGATCTGGAAAACTTCTGCAGTGACTCCTATTTTTAAAAAAGGTGACAAGAACAGTGCTAGCAACTATAGACCAATTAGTTTGACTCCCATTGTTGACAAAATTATGGAACGTATAATTGTCACCCAGTTACGAGCATTCTGTTTTGATCACAATGGTATTCTCAAAGTACAACATGGATTTACTCCTGGGAGACTGTAATCACTAATTTATTGCTCTGCGTCGACGACTGGACTAAAATGTGAGACAATAAACCGCTTGTTGACGTGATCTACCTTGATTTTGCCAAGGCTTTTGAGTGAGGAGTGAGGGGACCATTGTTGGACTGGCTGTCCTCTTATTTAAGATGTCGTATTTTTCGAGTACGAGTCAGTAGTCACCTGTCTGACGATGACGAGTTGTATAGCGGTGTCCCTCAAGGTTCGGTTGTCGGTCCTTTACTTTTCCTACTATATGTATCCGATCAGCCTCTTTGCATAAAATCGAGGAAATCTTTTATCACAGACGATATGAAACTATACTGTAATCACTGCACCTCATCTCAGCATAAAGGATGAATGCCACAATGGCCTTATGAACGAGTAATTTATACTATTTTTCTACCGCGCACGTTTTTTCGCAAAATTTAATTGAAATTAGCCTTTTTTTAAATCTGGGGAATTTTGTCGTGGTTGGTGATGAGTTGGTCTGACACTAACCACGAAATATTTGAGGTTCGAATTTTCATAACAACAACTGTAATTCGAATAAATTCGAGTTTTTGTAAGTTAAAATTGGTTAAAATGTCTTGTGAAGAAGTTAGTGAAGTCCTTACACCTCCGGAAATACGGGAAATTTTCATTTGAGATTTGCCATTGACATTCACCTGACATTTCTGGTCATGGCTATCAATCTTACCGATCTAAATTACACCAGGCCTAATAAAAAACGCCTTTCCGCTATTAACGAACTGCTGTGACGTCATTTGCGTGCTTTAATAGCTCTATTAGAAAACCAAAAAACGTGCGCGGTAGAAAAATGTATTAATCATCTCTTCATGTCGAACATTATAAATTGTTTTCTCGTTCGACTTCTCTACTTTGATAATAATAATAATCATCATAATAATTTAAGAATTCACTCTCTCTTGTCTACCAGATAACGCTTCTGTCTATTTGTCCTAAAAGGTTTAATTAATTCGCACACTTTCATGACCCCTAGAGTACGAAGAAGTAGGTGTGCCGTGTCCGTCTGTCTGTCCGTCTGTCTGCCGTCTGTCCGGATTTTTATTAGACGATAATCTCCGAAAATACTGGGAGGATTGTTGTCAAATTTTGTATTTATATTAGGAATACCGTATAGATGGTAACACACTAACCAAAATTTGTATAATCATCCCCACCAATGCAGCGATGATATCACTTCAAAATGTGCATAGTAAATAGGTTTTAAATTGTATAAAACGATATACATAGTCCTACACATCTATTTTATGACTTCGTGTTGACTTTTTCCCCGAAACGTCCAGATTTTTGTAAAAAAAAATCACAATTATAAAACAAAGGGGATTTATTTAAATTCTAAAAAAACTTTACGTTAACATGAATTGCAATAAAGCTACTTTTATTTATTTATTAGTAAGTTACTTTCATACATGTTCATGAAACATGAAACAAATCTCAGTATGTATTAAAACACACCTTGTAGCATAAAATTACAAAGCTCACGTTACACAATCTTGACCTTGATTGATAGGATAAAATGCGACCCAACCGAATAGAGGTAATACTGTTCGTGACGATAACGGAATTTTAAAACTAGTGCAACTTGTGAGATAAAATGCTGTCTGTTTTAACTTCAATCCACGATTAAAACTCCTTATTTTTTTATAGTTAAAAATTGGTCTGAGGTCATTTCGACAGAACTGCTTTTGCTCCTAAAATACAGTCAAACTAATACAACTTCTTCAAGAAATTATAAAATTTAATATTGCTAATTCAATTTTTTTTTTTTTGATAAATCACCAAAGTTGAAATAAGGATACCTCTGGAGTGTTCAAGAACAAATAAAGCATTATGATATACAATATTCTCAGTACATGTTTAACTTAGCACTATTAGCATATACAAATAACCAGAATCAGCGGCAGCAGATCAAAGATTCATTATGTTATTATGAGTAAACCATTCTTGATTTGATCAATAAAATAAAAAAGAATTAAAAGTAGTCGGGGATCGAATTCTAACCCAGACCATTCATCTGCAAATCGGACGCTCGATTCCCTATTCCACGAGTAGAGAATTATTATAATATGTAAATATATACATAAATAAAATCAAAGTGGATTCATAAACCACAAGTACAGGAGTAAATTGTTTCTTAAAATTTAAGTTTTTCACTGCATAAAGTATTGATCTGACACCATAAAATTGTTGGTGGGTATGATTCGCCAAATTTGGTAAGCGTTTTATCTATTTTTTCGAACTGTAGGTGTCATGAAACGTTGAGAAAACCTGAAAGTAGGCATTCGTCGTATGGACCTTATCCTGAAAGTTATCAGCTTCAAAGAAAGACGTCTGCGCACTAATGTCGATGCCGACCTTACAACTACTTCAACTTTTCTTGTCTTCCTTTTGTTTCGTCCTATGGAAGGATTCTTCACCCTACGTATGGGATCCCCTGACCCGTTCAGTCTGGTCGCCGACGGGCAGAGGTGTCCGGTGCTTCCACAGGACCCGATGTCCTTGTCGGTTCCTCGGACCTAAAAGTCGTCGAAAAAGTGGAAAAAAGCTGGCAACAAAACAAAACCCAAAAACCCAAGCAGAAAAATAGAAGCAAGAAACCTTAAAACCTTGGGTAGGTAGTTCACAAAATGCCACTGCAGCAACAGTACCTGCATTAGACGAGAACTCGAAGCACCACTTACGTCGTCGTCTTACTTTTTCCTCCCATGAAACCATTAAACTATATCATTCGAATTGGTACTATTCTTCATGTCAGCAGCAACAGCGAACATCGCGTTCATTCCTTCTAACATTCAAATTTGCTATCATTCCGTCCTTTCACTCTTGCTCCCACTCATCCGATGTTTTGACTCACGCTCAGCCATAGACAACACGTTAAACTCAAACGATACACTACATCTGAAAGATAATTTCTTTCCAAACCTCGACGCTAGTATTTGGTTTTAGGCTTGATCAA
Source organism: Zophobas atratus (assembly GCA_022388445.1). Taxonomy (NCBI): domain Eukaryota; kingdom Metazoa; phylum Arthropoda; class Insecta; order Coleoptera; family Tenebrionidae; genus Zophobas; species Zophobas atratus. The sequence continues at coordinate 46,779,089 of CM039442.1, read as the reverse complement.
CGATGCGCAATTTAAACTAGATTTTGGACCTTTATAACATATGGTCAAAAATTTTGAGGGCTGAAGTTATATATTCTTCTGTATTAAAAGGTTAACATGAAATAAAGGACGACTCAACATTCTCCCTATATCAAAGTTGTATTGGTTATTTCACGAATACGGTAGGATGAGGTAAGAATGACCATTCTGTCCATCAATATTTCATTAGGTATAGCCCATCAAGTCCCTAGAACATCTAGACAAGGTTTTGCCTTCGTACAGAGTCATTTGATCACTAAATAGTGGTTCATCGAACTGAAGGTAGTCATCTCGAGAACCTAGACCATTCGTAGGACATTTTGGAGCAATACAAGGTGTTCATAGCCCTTTTCAGTGGATAAAAGTACCGCAACGGCTCGGGTATTTGATAAGTTGACCTACCTGATGCTTCTAACTATAATTTCTCTTACTGGGACAAATGGGAACCGTGACAGATTCGTCGACGTGGTGATAGAGATGTTTTTTATTTGGCTAGATGTCCTTGGAAGAGCATAGATGAAAGTCTTTCAGCTATTTGAACGACATAGTTCTGGAAAAGACCATACGAGTACCAGTGTTTCCTTGTCCGATATAGATGTACACCCATGATTACAACGAATGGGCAGAAAGTTATCTTCGCATAATTGTCGACCCGTTAGTAAATATGGGTTTAAATATTGTTACGAGCTAAATCGATGGACCAGCTAGGATTGTCGCGATGACTCATAAAGGAGCCAACGCTTTGGGAATTTTCGGGAAGAATGGGACATTACCGCGATGAGTCATAATCGCTCCTCCGATTCGATCGTGCTCCAGAACGATAGAACGACGCCGAAGACCTTCCCGAAGTTTATGGAAAGAATCGAGTTGTTTTCAGGGACCACCGGCAGAAGGAAGGACGATTCAATCGATTCTAAATAGGAGCACATTACAAAGACGAGAGAATTAACTATTTATAATTATAAATAGTTAAATTTTTACCCACAAGGATTTAATTCGCGTAAATTGTACCACTGGTGTCAGTAGTGGGATTCAAAATTATAAAATTGGTTTCACGAACGTTTATGGTGTTCGAAAATATGACTTAAACTTCAGCAATGGGTGAAAGTCCAGAATAAAGAAAAAGCAAAGAAATGGAGGCAAAAATAGAAAAGCAAAAAGATGACAATTATCAGCCTAACTAAAAAATCTCATTAGGACGCGGAAACAAATAAAAATGAAAGAGCAGAAATTAAAGAACAAACCAAGGGAAACAAATTTGGAAGTTACAAGAAAATATTGTCGGACAAAATATGATCTTAATGGACGGAGGAAGTCAAGAAATCAGTGGAGAAATGCACGGAAGATCGAATGAAAAGTATAGAAAATCGAATGGAGAACAAAATGGAAGATCGAATGAAGAACAGAAGGAAAAAAATTGAAAAGATAATAAAAAAATGCACAAACGACTAGTTCATGTAAAGTCACTTCTGTCCCCAGAACGATTCAACCCACCCATGATGGTGAGTTGCCTTGGTCATCGTACAAGAAGCAGTTTGAAGGAGTAGCGACACCAAATTTTTGTGAAGAAAAACAGAAGGTTATAGTATTGCGAGGTGAAGCGCTAGAGACACTTCAGACTCTGCCCTAACTTCTGCTCTAGAACTTGGATTTGGGGATTAACATTTAAAACAAGTTTTTGCAAACCAAGCAAAGGATAGTTAAGTTTTTACCCATGTCGATTTAATTCACGTATATTATAACACTGGTGTCAGCAGTGGGATTCAAGATTAATAATAATAAATAAAGCAGGTGCTGACTATACTTGAAAAGATGGAAGTCCAGTAAAGGTAAGAACACAGAAAGCGGTGGTAAAGGAATAATTTGATTGCAATCAATATTGAGCACCTGATATTTGTGTACCAAAAACTACACAACAATAACGAGAAAGTTGTTTTTGAAAAACTGGGCAAGTAAAATTTCTTAATTACTTGCGTGCGATTAAGGAACACACTGTCAAGTTTGTAACGAATTAAAAAAAAAAAATCGTGTAGCAAATCATCGCTTGTCTTTTCAGTGAAATGTTGTCGGATGCATTTGATTAAATTATGCATTCAGATACCATTGTGTCTACTAATGCATCATCTGTCACAGTTTACAATAAATGTAACACAACCCTTTCATTAAACGTCTTTTTTAAAAAACCCCGACTAGATACAAGCCCGTGTACAATGTCAAACTCAATTACTAAATAAAGTGATCGATATGAATGAGTGAATTCTCGGTACACCAAGGCAGTAATTTACCGGTATTTGCACGCTTACATTTTAGCTCCGAGATTTATAGAGAACAATATATCAACTCCAAGTACCAATTTACTGAGTTGTAAAGCACGACCCGATGTTATTAAAAGCTCTATACAATCAATAGCTCAAATGGCATCATTAATTTTCTTGCTTCGGTAAGTTCTTTACCAGCTGCATTGCAATACGAAACGCAGAGTGTCAGGGGGAAAATGAAATATGTGACTTTTGCTTTAGACCGTCGAAGAATTATTAATACCTTCGAAAACACATTAATAATGTTTACAAAGCGTGTTAAAAGTGTAACAGGCATAGACACACCGACGCCTTTCAGTATTCACAAACCAATGTCAACTTGTCACATAACGTCGCAGTTTAATTAAATTTTGAGTGGGGCACGAAAATGTAAGCGACAATAATGGCTAGCAAATATTTTTAATAATCCCGTATTTGTGATTAGTCTGAAATTTTAATGCACCTATATGGTCGGTATGTTATTGCCATCGGGATGAAATATCATATTGCAATGAATATTAATTTAAAGTGGTAATACAGGAAACACCATCGTACTTTGCATATAGATTATAAATTACAATAAATGCTAGCATTAATTTTTAATATCGGGGCCGGCTCTGGTATAGACTCTTGTTAAAGAGATCTAGTATTTACATTTGCACGATTTTGTGGTTAATATTTAAATTATGAAATAATAACACAGGCCTGCGAAATATAACTTTTAATTTCCCTTTTAAATAATATTGTTTTTTTTTTAGGTATTTATGTATGCCGAATTAAAATATAACTATAGTTTTTTTGTAGCACATCGAGATTTACTTTTATGTAGGCCTAAATATTCATAGTTTTTCAAACAATTTTTATGAAAAAATAAAATATAAAGAATATAAAATTGAATGTTTATTTATTAAATGAACTAAATTAGTTATAAACAAGACTTAAAAAAACAAATAAATCAAGAAGCTTCTTTTTTTCTTTCTTCAAAGTTCTGATTTAAGCGTTTTCTCTTGTATTCACGATAGGATATGTTATTGCTGTTACATTTTTCGCATTATATCATTTTATATTTGAACAGCAAAAGTAACAATCGTCGGTATGATTTTGTGGCTCCATCCAAATCATTGGTGTCAGCAAACTTATCTGAAGAATTAACCCATTTCCGAGAAGACATTAGTAATTTTTGTTTAAAGTCAGGGTAGTAAGCGCATAGTCGACACAAATAACTCTTACTAAGCTGAACACGAAATGAAATATCAACACCATTATCCATACATATTATTACCACAAAATCTAGAAGTTAATTTTTATAGTACTAAGAACAAAACTGAAAAAAATATTTTTTGCAGAAACTGTACGTGATAGAAATTTTTGCAATTTTTTTTTATACATGAGTATCTAAGACCTACCGAAATTACTACTTGATTTTGTTAGGGGAAAACCATCGCAGGCCTGTGTAATAATCTACTCTCCATTATTAAATTTAGTCCTACTGTAGTGGCTTTGTTTACTAAATTCTGCATGGTGGACTTTTCATATTTAATACAAAAAAAAAAAATGAAAAACAATCAGCACGTTTTTGTTATATCATCAATTATTATTTTATATATACAAACTACTATTTTTATGGTTGCAAAATTTCAATAAAATTTCTTATTTATGTCAGTATGGTGACAGTAATTTGCAGCACAATAGATCTATAGTACTTTTACATGTTCGGAAAAAAGTCACATATAATCGAATCGTGAAACGTGTAAAATCTACATACATTTTACTTTAGAATACAAAGCGTCGAGGCGCTGGGGCGATTAAATAAGTTCTTTATTATAAAATGAATTACGTCACTGTACAACCCTGTTGATACACAGCACCGCTTGCGTTTCCTGTTGTTGACATCGTGTCGTAAAATGAATTAAAGAGAATTAAATTAAAACTAAACGTAAAAAGTAACCCTCCATTTCGGTCTGACCGCAAATCGCAATCATTCGACACAGCGAAACCAGTGGCGGTTCGTTGGTAATTCTGCCAAATAAAGTATGGTTAAAATCTTTATCAAAATTGATGTATTTAGGAATAACGATTTCTTTCTGGGCTTGCTTATCTCGTTGGTTCATACAAATGACCAAAAAAATTGACTGCATGTTGTCCTATGACAACTAAACAATTTAGTTGAAAGTGGCCAAATTCGTTGTCTTTCAGTGGTAAAAATATTCTTTTAATCATGGACATCCTCACAATATTTGAAATATTTGTGGAATTAGTTCTCATTCGAAACTCTCTTGACGTATAATGACATAAATTTTTAAAATTCAAAAAACTACTTAAAAAAAATATCAACAGTTGATTCTGGAGTTAAGTTTAACAGAAACACCATATAACTGAAAAACGTAGCTTTGATTCCTAAAAAACGTAATGTTTCTCTTCCTTATTTAGTGGGCTTCTTCAAGTTTTATTATCCGGACAAGAACTAAAACGCCTTTTGAAATTAATAATATTAAATCTTCGAACAACAAAATTTTTCGTAGAAAATTTCGCATCCATCAAATCATCCTTCGGGCCAACACCAAAATCGAGACGTTGTACTATGTATTTGATCTCTTGGGCAATACATTTTTTACTGAGCCTTCAATACCGACCTGAGACCTACTTCGAAACCAATTGTTGTTATGGTGCTACAAGTAATTTATTGTTATATACCGGGTGTCTGGAAAATGGCGGATTAACTCTCCGCTACGCTCTTAACAATCAACCGGTGAGTCTGGGAAAAATAGTAAAAAATTCGTTCTCACATGGTGGTGGAGTTATACTGATTTTAAAATTGCTACGATTAACAACTAAACAACACATTCATTATAACAATAACTAGTATAAAAACTTTTAGTTAATAATTCTCTCGAAAAGAGAGGGTGGGTGGGCGGGGCCAGTATCTGCTAAGATAAGAGTGATTTTGGCACATGGCATATATCCTAAGAAAAGAGAGGGTGGGTGGGCGGGGCTAGTACTTGCTAAGAAAAAAGTGATTTTGGCAGATGAGGTACCCTCTAAGAAAAGAGAGGGTGGGCGGGCGGGGCTAGTACCTGCTAAGATAAAAGTGATTTTGGCAGATGAGGTACCCTCTAAGAAAAGACAGGGTGGGTGGGCGAGGCTAGTACCTGCTAAGATAAAAGTGATTTTGGCAAATGAGATGCCCTCTAAGAAAAGAGTGAGTGGGTGAGCGAGGCTAGTACCTGTTAAAACAAGACCGATTTTGGCAAATGACATATTTAAAAGGATTTTGAGGCAGTTTTGATGTTGTATTTTTGGAAAATTCTGACCTGACTTGTTTTTGAGTTAATTTTGGGACCCAGTTTTTGTTTTATGTTATAGGTATTCCTGCGTGGAAAGAATTTGAAAGTGCTTTGGAATCTCTACTGCCGTTTTTTATAATAATGTAATTAAATTTCTTGGAGGATACGTCATTTGCTAAAATCCGTCTTATCTTAGTAGGTACTAGGCCCACCCACCCACCCTCTCTTTTCATAGAGGGTATCTTGTTTGCCAATACCTTACTTAGTATCTTATCTTATCTTACTGGTACTAACGCCGCACACCAACCCTCTCTTTTCTTAGAGGGTATCTCAATAGCCAAAATCAGTATTATGTTAGCAGGTACTAGCCCCACCCACCCATCCTCTCTTTTCTTAGAGAGAATGTCATTTGCCAAAGTCAGTTTTATCTTAGTGGGTTCTAGCCTCGCCCACTCGCCCTCTCTTCTCTTAGAAGGTAACTGATTTGCCAAAATCAGCCTTATCTTAGCAGGTGCTAGTCCCACCCACCCACTCACTCTTTTTCTAGAGGGTATGTCATTTGCCAAAGTCAGTTTTATCTTAGTGGGTTCTATCGCCACCCACCAACCCTCTCTTTTCTTATAGGGTATTTCATTAGCCAAAATCAGTTTTATCTTAGCAGTTACTGGCCCCATCCAGCACTAGAGGGTATGTCATTTACCAAAATCAGTCTTATCTTAGCAGGTACTGGTCCCATCCACCACTTTCTCTTTTCTCAGAAGGTGTCACTTGCCAAAATCAACCTTATCTTATCAAGTACTAGCCTCACCCACACTTTCTCTTTTCTTAGAGGGTGTCATTTGCCAAAATCAGCCTCATCTTAGCAAGTACTAGCCCCACCCACCCACCCTCTCTTTTCTTAGAAGGTACATATGTCATTTGCCACAATCAGTTTTATCTTAACAGGTTCTAGCCCCGCCCACCAACCCCCTCTTTTCTTATAGGTTGTTTCATTAGCCAAAATCAGTATTATCTTAGAAGCTACTGGCCCCATCCACCACTTTCTCTTTCCTCAGACGGTATGTCACTTGCCAAAATCAACCTTATCTTATCAAGTACTAGCCTCACCTAGACTTTCTCTTTTCTTAAAGGGTATGTGATTTGCCAAAATCAGTTTTATCTTAGCAGGTTCTAGCCCCACCCACCCACTTTCTCTTTTGTTAGAGGGTGTCATTTGCCAAAATCAGCCTCATCTTAGCAAGTACTAGCCCCACCCACCCACCCTCTGTTTTCTTAGAAGGTATGTCATTTACCAAAATCAGTCTTATCTTAGCAGGTACTAGCCCCGCCCACTCTTCCTCTATTTTCTTAGAGGATATCTCATTAGCCAAAATCAGTATTATCTTAGCAGGTTCTAGTCCCGCCCACCAACCCTCTCTTTTCTTATAGGTTGTCTCATTCAGGCGCGGATACAGGATTTCGTTCAGGGGGGGGGGGCAATTTTTGTGTGACTTTACCTATCCACCAGAAATTCGTTCTAAACAAAAAAATTTATAAAATTTTAGCTAGTATACTCTTTTTTACATAACATGGGTGACATTTGGTTCTTTTCATTACACGTATAGTGTACAGTAGAACCTCGATAATCCTAATTCCTAATTGGGAAAAAGGTGTGTTCGGATAAACGATTTGTTCGGATCAGCAATTTTCCCAAAAATCTGAAAGGAAATTGAATAAGAACTTCATACACAACTGAAAACAAACTTCAAGAAATAAACCTAAGTTTTTTTTATTAAACAAAAATTAAAGAATTCTTAAGCAACAATGGGTAATAGATACATTCTAAAAAAATATTACTCCGTGACCATAAATACGCTATCTTTTTGGAATAAACACCCCGGGATCTATACCCTGAAATTTTTCAGATTTTTTAGATGAATTTTTCAAAAATGAAATTTTCCATTATGTATTCGTATTACCTCCATTATGCAAATTTCGACCCATTCTCGACGATTTTCGAAATTTAACTAAATATATTTTCTTGTAGATTTTGGACCTCAGAAGTCACTTCTGGATTCATTTCTTCAATGACTTAAACCATTTTTCCAGTATCGTCTAGTTGAACTATCGCAATTTTTAAAAATTTCGAAAAATTCGAATTTCACAGCGAATTTTCCGAAAATATTGCTCCGTTACCATAAACATGGTATATTTTTGGAATCAGGGTTATATATCCCTGAATTTTTTTAGAATTTTTTGGAAAATTTTTCAAAGATGAAATTTTTCTCATGCAAATTTGGACCCATTTTCGACGATTTTCGAAATTTAACCAAATACATACTTTCTCTTGTAGATTTCGGGTCTCCGATAACTTCATCCGTTTCTCCAGAATTAGTTAATTAATTCAGTGCTTTAAAATATCGCAATTTTTGAAAATTTCAAAATATTTCATACAACATATGCAGAAAGATCTTGCGTCATTTTTGGAAGTAGATGCATGTTTTCAAGTTCAGTTCGGATTGCAGAGTTTTTGTTCGGATTAAAGAGGCATCGACTTCAAATAGCCTCTGTTCGGATTATAGAGATTGTACTGTATTTACAAAATGAAATATGATTTCAAAATTTTGAAATTGGTCAAAATAAAGTACCTCGGTCGTGTGTCAGGGAGGGGCAATTGCACCCATTGCCCCCCCTCCTGGATCCGCGCCTAGTCTCATTAGCCAAAATCAGTATTATCTTAGCAGTTACTGGTCCCATCCACCACTTTCTCTTTTCTCAGAAGGTATGTCACTTGCCAAAATCAACCTTATCGTATCAAGTACTAGCCTCACCCACACTTTCTCTTGTCTTAAAGGGTATATCATTTGCCAAAATCAGTTTTATCTTACTAGGTTCTAGCCCCTCCCCCCCACCCGCCCTCTCTTTTCTTAGAAGGCATTTCCTCTGCCAAAATCAGTCTTCTTGGGAGCTACTAGCCCCACCCACCCGCCCTCTCTTTTCTTAGAAGGTATGTCATTGCCAAAGTTAGTTTTATCTTAGTAAGTACTGATGACTAACTGTTACAAAAAAAGATCATAATTTTCTTCTCTAGTGTTTAGTTGGTTACGCTTTAATGGATTTCTCTTTTGTTGATATTGTTTTTGTTTATAATTTATAAATGTCTTATTAAATGTTTTTTTGGTTTATTTATTAATGAAAAAATAACAGCTTGTAACAATAATGCACAACGATTAATGACTACTGGTTGTTATGGTTGTCTTAAAAAAAAAGAGGTGGATTTCAGTCACCATCGTTACTAAGAAATCAGAAAGTAAGTTGGAGGTACTCACGCATTAGCTGCGTGCAATGTTGCCAATTTTACTTCTATAAAATTACGTTTTTTCCGCAATCTACATCATAAAGAATTTTTTTTTGGGATTCCCGAAACCCGCTTTCCATAACATACTGAAGAATTAATCCGCCATTTTCCAGACACCCGGTATATGGACAAATATAGGGATTGATGAACGTCAGGGTTCCGATACTTCACACAATCTGCAGTTTCGTGCGTTGGGGATAAGCATGTCATTTGGGGCAGTATTCTCGTCACGGGTGAATAGGAACTGCGGCTTCCTGCGTAATTCGCTCGCCGTAGAAGAAATTGGCTTAATTGCGGCAGTGACAATAAGTGCAATTCGTAAGCTATCTTAATCCTGTTTATCCTCTCGGCCGGAGCGGGGGGGAATTGCGGTTATGTTTGCGATCTGTTCGTCGTAGAAGGAATTGTCATTCAGCGTAATCTTGGTACTGACCGTAAGCGCAGTTCGTAAACCCTGTTAATCCTTTCGTGTCGGGTGGTAAAGAATTGCGGCTGTGTATGTGATCCGCTCGTCGTAGAAAGAATTGCGTCACTCGTGTAATCGCGGCAGTCACTGTAAGTGCAGTCTTTTTATGGAGGTCATTTCTTCTATCCTCGGTATATACTCAAATTTTCAAATTCATTAATTTTTTGAGTCATCCTGCATAAATAATTCTAAAAAATACATATATCAATACACTGATAAACCACAAGTATAAATTTTCATAATATTTTGCATATTTAATGTAGCATTTATTCGGCAAAATTTTGAGATGACGTCATCAATTTTTTAGATAGGATAAACGGATAAATTTTTATTAACGATATACCATGCTTACGATAACCTTAAAACGTTTGGAATATTTCAGAGCAATTTTGATTTTTTTTATAATTTATTTTATTTGAAATGACGTCATCCCATTGGTGGTGGGGATGATCAGACAAATTTTGGTCGGAGTTTTATCATCTACACGATATTCCTATTTGACAACAATCGGTCCAGTAGTTTCGCACATTATCTGTTTAATAAAAATTGTCATTATAAGATTGACTGAATAAGTATGGAGTTGGTGAAATGTCGTGTCAATAACTTCTTTTCTTACATTGAGACTGTGTTATCTATACATTTTTGGCATACTCGTATATGTAGTTTGTCATACAGTAAACAAAATTTTCCAAAATCAAAATTTATAATTATTCGAAGAAGCTAAATTTGTTGTATTGTACTTCAAGGGCGAGGGAGATTCTGTCTAAATAACGTCAGAAAATTTGAAAAAATTGATGCAACAGGAATCCAAAAGGACTAACTTCCTCTAAAAGCACGCGCTTGATCACAAATTATCTTCTATAGAAATTTGAAACATTTTTATCAATCGAGTAAAAAATTTCAATTCACAACTAAACTAAATCTAAAACAACGAAGAAAGGACAACAAATATTTGTAATCTTTTTGATAACTTTGGTGAATGGTGTAATCCTGTGATATTTTTTAACGTCAGGTGTAATGTTCAAAGAAACTGTAGTAATGCAAGGGTTAATACAATTACTTTCTTAGTTTGCCTTCAATTTACGTGCACGAGACGCCACTGGACTGAGATCCATATTTGACCGCGAGATATGTTATTCTGGCTTGTTGTTTATTATGTCATTAATTTCTGTTTTCCGTCGTAAAAAAAATATTGCGTGTGTATTCTACTACTTTATCTCAAATTTCACTTAATTTGTTGCGTAAACGACCTGCTGTGTCCAACGAATAGTTCTTACTTTATTTCTCTTCGCGTGTGTGCTCAACCTGAAGAGACAGTTTTTTTAGCGTGCGTAAATTCCACTTTTTTCACTCGTTACAAATAAAATACTTTTTGACTATAGGGGGCAAGCGACACCAGACTTAAAAATTATGGTACTGTTTATCATTGTGCACCGAAAACGTTCCCGAGGTTTCAAATTTGTGGACCCTCTTGTGGCTAAAGAAAAAAGGGGAAAAGGCTAAATCGCCCTTTCTCTGTGTGCAAAAACCTTGGTTTTGACATTTCCTGGACCGTTTTTCGTCTTTCCATTAAAGGAAGTCATAAATCCGTACAATCGTGGTCCTGTTCTGCCACCGAAATTAAAATTCAGCGCGATATTTCTCAAGTGATATGTAATACTTTTTCTGTACCGACAATTGAAGCGATAATTCATTTGCGGGAAACTTATCGCCCTTGCGAGCGTTGCATTTTCAAATTTTCTGCCACATAAACCGCATTAAGATTTAGATATGCCTTGCCGTCTACGGCGGAACGAAAAGAAAGGAGACGTTAAATTATGGAGTGTAAAAATAAGCGATATGTGGCTGATCCTTTTATTGCCTTCGAGGCCGTAAATTATCCTGCTGAAACAAGCAGACGTGAAGAAAAGAAATACGTCCTAAAGCACAAGGTGAAGCTGAAAACTGTGTTGGCACTCCTGTTTCGGAATGTATTTTTATGGGGCGTCTTTAATGTCTTTATGTCCCTCTTGCATTCTCATCATCGTAAATTTGTAAACAAGTCTTTAGCGGCGCGTAATGGCGGCGAAGAGTTATGACGAACACATGAACGCTAATGACGAAATCATGCGTATGAACGATCCACCAGAAGTACAAAACGGCTGCATGTTGTTGATATTCGCAGCTGTTGATAACCCATCAGCAATTTGTTTTAATCTTTGCCTTAACCTTCGTCGAGACGCGATAAAAATCGTGATAAAACGATTCAATTTTCAGCTTGCCAACTTGAATATAAAACTATGTAGGGACGGAAAGATGAAAAAGTACGGTATGTGTGTCGGTGGGTATATTTTTTCGGGGAAGCGGGCCCGATTATTTATCGCATCGAAATATTACACTATTATACCGAGCAGTTTACTTAAAGGTCTGTGTCTTTATGAAGTCGAGTAAACACCGACGTCGTTCATTTCGTATTCAAAATTTACAGCAGCAGCAAACGGGCTTGCAAATACATATCTCATAAACGTCACCAGCAGCCAGCTTATTTCCCGGCCTGGGCCATAAACATTGAGAAGCTGCCTTTTCTATGTAGCCAATATGATACCATATTTTATTTTGATGTGACGCGGCTTTGATTTAAAGATCCATAAAACCCGCCCCAATTTTATATCTTCCACTATGTAGAAAATTCACTGTCTACAAACAATAACGCAATACTGCTGGCCATTTCTCAAACAAAGCGCAGCCATAAGCAGAAAGAATTTGTTTTTCACGTCCACTTGCGAATTATATATGGGTCGTCCTAAAACGCAATTAAAAAAATACTCGGGAGCAAAATTTCGTGATGGTTTCATTAACACGGTTTGCATCCTGCAACTAGTACAAAAGTAACGTTACTCTGAAGAATGTCTCAATCGTAAAGTAAAAACTGCTCTGGTATTTATAAATTTTTCACACGTATATAGAATTTCAAGTCGTTAAGTGTAAGCCTATTTTAACTTATGAAACATCATTTAAGCTTTTTTCCTACACCGACTAATGCTCTTTTACTGAAAAAATGTACGGAAAAAATCGTTTAAGACTTGTTTTTATGCCGAAGGGATGAATAAAAAACTTGCTGTGAAAGCCTTGTTGAAGGTGTAAGGGGATCTTATCCATAACCTGTCGGCCATTTTCAACGGAAATTATTTTTTCTAGTGTGCGACTTCCTGATTTTCTCTTAATGCTACCAACGTCGCGAAATAATTTTATCACATAACTGACCGTGCACGGGATGGAGATGTTCTTGTGGACACTAGGAACATATTGATGTCACTCAGATCGATCCGTTCTTTATACACATATATAGAGTGCTGATGTCGGGCTTTTCTTTGACGAGTTCCAATATTTGTTCTTCAGCTTGCCGTATCCTTTCGGTCCTATCACGGCCACAATCGTGTGTTTGAGTCTTGAAGGTACCTTTGCAGGCCAACCTGGCGTTTCCATCACCCACACCATAAAACATTACCATGTCGACCAGCTCTGCATTGGAAAAATTTACCATTGTCAAAGACGTTAACCGAACATACGACAACAACCAACTGATACTGGTCCTTATCGTGTTTTTGCACGTTGCTTGTCAGTGCGAATCTTTTTTGCTTCTTAGTCCTAGACGTTCCCATTTAGGATCGTGAACTTTACACAGTGCAATAAATCTTACTATGAGCTATTCCCTTTTTTTTTATTGCACACATTTCCAAATCACCCTGTATGTTGTCTAGGCTTATATTACACTGAGATGTCCTTCAAATGAATACATTATGTTCGTTGAATGCCATTTAGTTTTACAATGATTGTATAATTCAAAACTTGTTATTAGATGAGACTTTAATATTCCAGAATTTTTGCAGTCCACTCAGATTTATGATGTCAGTAATAAAGTAAGGAATCTACACAATATTAGCAACTTTTTTGAACTTTCTCAGTATAACAACGTCCTCAATATAGATGATCGTATACTCGACCTTCTATATGGAAATTTCAGTCCCACTGTAATGCGTAATATCAGAGGATGTCTATCACCAGTCTTTACATATATGCTGTTCTTGTGAGAATTAACGATCAAAACGTATTAATTTCAATAATAATCATGAATATAATTTTTGAAAAAGCAGACTTTTATCTCCTTATTTTGAGCTAACAACAGTTAATTTCAATTTTTTGGGAAAAATAAAAAGTGAAAGCTTATCCGCCATTTTCCTGTTTGGAACAACAAACATATAAACAATTGCGTTAATAATGTTAAAATATAATTGGCGGGATACATTTAAAAAAGCAGGCACTCAGTATGCTTACAAAAATTTTAAGATGCTGAAAGCAGATGTAAAAAGAAGGGTTAAAGAAACATATTTGAGTAATATCAGTGAGGCTTTGACAAGAGACCCTAAAAAATTTTGAAATTATTTTAAAGCTCGTAATAATAATAGTAATAACCTTTATTTCCAACAAGTCAAATTACAGACCCAATTACAGGAAAATTTAAAAATAAAAGTATAACAAAATGCTTGCATTCATGAACAAATATACAATACAAAAAAATACCATATTAATTATAAATTAAAAATATTAAAAATAAAAATATAAAAATAATAAATTTTCTAAAATGTTGATAATATACCTATTGCATTTACAATAGCGTCATAAAACCGTTTCACAGAGTCGAAATTAATATCACAATCTTAGAAAAAATTGGTCTAAAGAGTTTAGACAGTACTTCCCTCGCTGTCGGAAACCTGACGACTGCATACCTATTATGTTTTTTTCGCAATAGATTTCAAAGCATTCGGTTTTCCTGAGTAAATCAATAAAATAAATTTACGCATTCATTAATTTTTTGGGCTACCCTGTATATGCAAATCCAAAAAATATGAATGGGATGATAAATTACAAGTACAGGCTCATCATATTTTGTACATTTTAGATAGGATTTATTTGACAAACTTTTGAACTGACGTCATACATTTTTTGGAGGGGATAACCAAATATATTTTGACTAAAAATTTATTATGCTCTTTATACCCTTAAACCATCTTCAAGATTTCAAAGCATTCGGTTTTGTAGTTCCTGAGTAAATTAGTAAAATAAATTTACGCATTCATTAATTTTTTTGGATCATCCTGTATATGCAAATCCACAAAATATGAATGGAATGATAAATCACAACTAGAGACTCATCACATTTTGCACATTTAAGATAGGATTTTTTCAGCGAAATTTTGAGGTGACGTCATCAATTTCTTAGGGGGATGAGCAAATACATTTTGACTAAAAATTTACCATGCCGATGATAACTTTAAAACATCTCCAAGATTTCTAAGCATTCGGTTTTATGGTTCCTGATTAAATCAATAAAATAAATTCACGCATTCATTATTTTTTTGGGGTCACTCTGTATATGCAAATCCAAAAAATATGAATGGGATGATAAATTACAAGTACAGACTCATCATATTTTGTACATTTTAGATAGGATTTATTTGACAAACTTTTGAACTGACGTCATACATTTTTTGGAGGGGATAACCAAATATATTTTGACTAAAAATTTATTATGCTCTTTATACCCTTAAAACATCTTCAAGATTTCAAAGCATTCGGTTTTGTAGTTCCTGAGTAAATCAGTAAAATAAATTTACGCATTCATTAATTTTTTTGGGTCATTCTGTATATGCAAATCCAAAAAATATGAATGGGATGATAAATCACAACTACAGACTCATCACATTTTGCACATTTAAGATAGGATTTATTCAGCGAAATTTTGAGGTGACGTCATCAATTTTTTAGGGGGGATGAGCAAATAAATTTTGACAAAAAATTTACCATGCCTATGATAACTTTAAAAGATCTCCAAGATTTCAAAGCATTCGGTTTTGTAGTTCCTGAGTAAATCAGTAAAATAAATTTACGCATTCATTAATTTTTTTGGGTCACCCTGTATATGCAAATCTAAAAAATATGAATGGGATGATAAATCACAAATACAGGCTCATCATATTTTGTATATTTTAGATAGGATTTATTCGGCAAACTTTTGAGCTGACGTCATCAATTTTTTGGAGGGGATAAATAAATATATTTTGATTAAAAATTTATCATGCTTATCATAACTGTAAACCATCTGCAAGATTTCAAAGCATTCGGTTTCCCAGATTCAAAATTAAATTGCAAAATGTTGTTTCACAATTTTGATTTTTTTCCCAAAAATCTGGACGATTCGGGTAAAAACTCAATTTACTATGTACTATTTTGAAGTGACGTCATCGCATTAATGGTGGGGATGATTAGACAAATTTTGGTTAGCGTTTTACCATCTACAAGATATTTTTAATGTAAGTACAAAATTTCACAACAATCGGTCGAGTACTTTCGGAGATTATCTGTCTAATAAAAATCCGGGACGGCAGACAGACGGACAGACGGACAGACGGACAAAACGAACAGATGGACAGACGGACAGACGGACAGACAGACGGAAACGGGAGACCTATTTCTTCGTCTTCTAGGGGTCATGAAAGATCGAGAAAATGTAAAAGTAGAGAGTCGGCCGACGGACTCGATTACAATACTTCCTTTGCTTACGCTCGGGAAGTAAAAAATACTAAATACTTCAAAAATTTGCGTTGAATAGATTCTAACATGGTAATATGTATAAATATTACATATTGGGAACCAGATTAATACACCATAAAATCTACTTCTAATTAGCGAACAATAAAGGGTATTTAACGGCAATGTAGAACGAAAATTTGTACAATTTCTGTATATAAAGCCATAAATCCTAAATGCTTTTGCCGTAATGTCTTGTATATGCTGTCTAAATGTGAATTTCTCATCAAAAATAATGCCAAAGTTTTTAATTTCCGATTTTCGTACAAGTAAAATGTCATTTGAAATGTAATCAAAAATCAATGTATAAATCTTGCAACAAATTTTTAAATCATCGGCGAAAAGTTCTTTGTTGGATGCAATGACCTCAGTAAGTCAGTAATATCGATAATAACAAGTAAAAAAAGAAGTGGCCCAAGATTTGACCCTTGAGGGACCCCAGAAGTCGGTACATAAGCTCAGATAGGTGCTCCTTATATTTTACGCACCGATTCAGATTACCAAGATATGACCTAAACAAAGAACATAATTCGAGAGTCCGTAACGTTACAGCTTAGCTAACAGAATGAAGTGGTCAATTTGGTCAAATGCCTTTTGGAAATCTATACAGACAACGTCGACTGACCTCGGTTATTGATTACTTCTGCTGTGAATTGACTAAAACATGCTAAATTGGTAACTGTAGATTTTTCTCCATAAATCCATGTTGAGAACTAGATATAAGATTTTTAACACAGCTATAGATATGTTTATAAAGTATAGATTCGAACAATTTAGAGAAGCAACAAAGGAGACAAATTGGGCAATAATTCTGTATATTGTTCAAATCGCCTGGTGAAAACACAGGCAGTTTTCCAGATGTTTGGGAAAGTTGAAGTTTTCAGAATGAAGTTGAAGATACGATGCAGGGACTTAGCAAAGACGTAAGCACAATCTTTAAGAATGAAGCTGGGAATATTATCAATGCCTTGAATGAAACTATCTTTGCATCTCTTTAGAGCAGTTACAATCTCCTCTTCGGAAATGGATGGAATGGATATATTAGTATTGTAGTCACTAAAAGAAAGATCAATATTAAGATTATCTATATCTGAGTGAATAAAAACACTACTAAAAAACTATGCACGGGCATTCACAATTGAAGAACGGGTGGAAAATTCAATGCCGTTGTGTTTCATGAGTCTGGTATACGTGAGGAGCCTTTCCACAGTTGAATGTAAGTCCAGAATTTGCGAGGATCGTTAGTAAATGAGGTTTCAAGTTCAACAATATAGCGTTGGTAGGCTTTCTTGATTAGTATTTTGGAACGAGAGCGATAGTGTATAAATAAGTTTTTAAAATATGTAGAATTGAGCTTTTTTGCTTTGTTGAACATTTTGGATTTCAAGCGTATGCAGTTTATAATTTCACGATCAAACCAGGGAGGGTAGGAAGACAAATTACGTTTGTGGTGTTTCAAAGGGACAGATGCAGAGAATATATAGTGTAAATTTACGTATAGTGTAAAACATACATCATTGACATCATGAATGTTATCCAAGAATAACCAATAAGTTTCAAGAAGCATCCCTAAAGTGGGAGTGGAAAATTAGTTTTCCTAAAGTTGAACAGTTTCGAACTAGTATTTAATAAGACTGGAACAAATTGAGGTTTAACAATCAAAAAATCCATTTCTAATGCCGGAATAATGAAAGGAACTTTCAGATAGAAGAGGAAAGTTAGATTTAGTTACTAAGCAATTAAAACTAATTAATGATAACATCATCTCGTCATTCCCGTGTACTATGACATATGGTGAAAATAAATTTGATAATTGTCGTTCGAAAAGGTTGGCTCATTCTAAATATAAAAGGACTGGATTGACTGATGATTATCTGTATTTTAAATCTTTGAAATTAAAAAAAAATAATAAAGTGAAAAGGAATAATAATGGAAATTCCAGTGAAATGATTTTAGAAATGCAAAATGCGACCAATTGATAACAAATAACTGATCTTTTCGCTAAGTATTTCTCTTCAGTATATGTTGAACATGACATGAAGGATATTATTTATGATTTTCAGGTTGATCTTCAAGTTAATGATCCTGGTCTAAATATTTCGCTGTTTGAAGTCTTCAATTATATTTCTAAATTGAATCCAACGTGTAATGCTGATCCGGATAGTGTTCCAAGCATAGTAATTAGTAAATGCAAATTTTCATTATGTTTAAGGAATCTTTGGAAAAAGGAGTATTTCCTAAAGCTTGGAAAAGTAGTTATATTATTCCAGTTCATAAAGTTGACAATTACAAAGGAGTGTGTAATCAATCTGTAATACCAAAATTATTAGATTTAGTTATAACTACCCAAATTCGGTGGGTGCTTCATCAATTATTTCAAATAGTCAACGTGTTTTTTTCCAAAGAGATCGACATTAACTAATTTGCTTGAGTATCAGTCATTTCTGAGTGGGTCTTTAGCAAATCGTTGCCAACTTGATTCGGTTTATACCGATTTCTCTAAAGGTTTTGATCAGGTGAATCATGAGTTGCTGATTAGGAATAAACTAGGCTTTAATGATAAAACTTTGAAGTGGTTGTCATCTTTTCTTGCAGACAGATGGTAACGAGTTAGAACTGACTCGTTTATTTCCACCTCCTTTAATGTTCCCTCTGGTATTCTTCAAGACACTCATTGTGGCCCAGTTCTTTTCATTTTATTCATTAATGATTTGATTTTTTCTTTTAAGTTTTCATTTTTACTTTTATATGCCGATGATTTAAAACTTTTCAAAACTATTTGTACATATAATGATGCATCAGAACTTCAGAACGATCTCGACACATTATCTAATTGGTGTTCTAACAATTGGCTTCCTTTGAATACCGAAAAATGTAAAATTATTTCTTTTTAATAATATACAATCATTGAGCAACCATCATTTAACTCGTGTCTTTGAGATGAATGATTTAGGGGTCATATTTGATTCCGCCCTTACATTCAAAAAACATTATTACTATGTATATTGTTTCCAAAGGTCTAAACATGTGGGGTTTAATTTGGGGTCATTGTCAGGATTTATCTACGACAGCGGTGAAAACTTTATACATATTGCTCATTGGTTAGATTCCGTCTTGAATACTGTTCAACTGTATGGTCTCCAATTTATATCATCGATTAAGAGTTAATGGAAAGAGTCCAGAAGAAATTTATACGTACATTGGAATTTAAGCTTAGAAGGACTCATATGAACAGTGACTATAGATGGATAATGCATTATTTCAATATTCAAACTTTAGAGTTCAGAAGGCGTGTTTTTGATGCTTGCTTCTTACATGGTATTATTAATGGACTTACTGATACTCCAAGTCTACTGTCTAAATTAACATTTATGGTACCATCTTCGTCTAGAACCACCATTAAAAATCATATTCAATCCTATATTCTAGACATTAGATGTTTCCAGAATTGTGGAAAGGGTCGAATGTTGCACCAATTTTCAAGAATGGTGACAGGGCTGGTCTAAGCAATTATGGGCCTATAACAATCATTCATAGTTTTTCTAAGATTTTTTAAACGGGGTCAGGGATGCCTCAGGGTTCTGTTTTTGGTCCACTAATGTTCATTTTGTTTATAACTGATATCGGGAGAGAACTAACAGCACAATATTTGATGTATGCTGATGATTTTTGAAGAATTTTTGCAGATGAATAATATAGATGATTGTATACGTCTTCAAAAATTAGACTTAATATTTTCAAAGATCGAACCAATTTCCGTATGTAAATCAGATAATCCGTTAGTAAATGAGGACAAATATCATCCCGCACTTGATTTTTCTATTCAATTCACTCCAAGCCAATTTAAACCTTTTGCGATAAACCACGATACACCACATTTTAATTTTAAAAAAGCTAATTATCACCTCCTTTACGACATGCTGCGATCTGCAGACTGGTCGTGTATCAATGCTAATGACAACGTGGAAACAGCTTGTAATCGTTTCTATAAAACACTGCATGGAGTACTTACTAATTGTGTCCCTATATATCGTTTCAAACAGAATCAGAGTTTTACCTAACCGCCCTGGTTTGACAGCGAAATAATTCATTCCGTACGTCAGAAGTGGTTGGCTTTCAAGAAATATAAACGTCACAAATCTGAGTATTTTTATAATATTTATCAGCAATGTCGAACCAAATGTAAAAATTTGATTGCTGCTGCGTACAAACAATATTTACAGAATGTAGAAAATTCTCTCTTGGGAGATCCAAGCAGGATTTGGGGATTTATTCAATCAAAAAAAAAAGATTCCAGGATTCCATCTATCATGAAGTTTAATGAATATGAATACTCCAACCCTCAATCTATTGTTAATGCATTTGCAACACACTTCAAAGATGTTTATATAATGCCAGACCCTAGTATTTCCAACGATATCTATTTATCTGATGAATTTAAACTAAACTTTTGTATTAATATTGAGAGCATCTCGGAAGAGGAAGTTTTTAAAGCTTTAAAAAGTAGTAAGAACTCATTTACACAAGGGTTTGATGAAATCCCCAGTTTTATCCTCAAGGACTGCGCAGGAGTCTTTTCGCAACCTTTATGCACACTTTTCAACCTAATTCTCAAACATTCTACTATCCCGGAAATTTGGAAAAAATCATTCACAACACCAATTTTCAAAAAAGGTGATGTACAAGATGTAAAAAATTACCGACCCATTACTCTAATTTGCAATTTTGGTAAAATCTTTGACACGATACTTTGTCAACGTATAAATCCTATGATCAAAGATATTATTTCTTCTGAACAGCACGGTTTCATGAGAAAAAGATCAACAGCAACTAATTTGGCTTGTTTTAATCAATTCGTGGCCGAGGTAATGGACAGTGGTAGTCAAGTTGATACCGTATATTTAGACTTTCAGAAAGCCTTTGATCAGGTGGTTTTCTGACTCCCTTGTTGCACTGTTTACGTCGTACTTGCTGAACAGAAAACAGTATGTTAGGTATCGAAACTTTATCTCCGATTTTTACACTCCGACTTCCGGCATTCCCCAAGGGTCAAACTTAGGACCGCTACTTTTTGTATTATTTATAAACGATATTACTGCTGAAATTTCATGTAACAAACTTCTTTTCGCGGATGACCTTAAACTCTTCACTGAAATCAAATCAGTAAATGACTGTCAGTTTTTAAAAAATAACTTCGAATCAGTTATGAAATGGTGTGGAAGGAATCGCCTGCATTTAAATAAGGATAAATGTTCTATGGTTTCATATAGTAGGAAGAAGAGGATTATTGAGTATGATTACATAATAGATGGTGTTACAATATCAAGAATGGATAAAATTAGAGATTTAGGAGTATTATTCGATAGCCAACTCTCTTTTAATGAACATATCTTAGATATAGCCTCCAAATCATTAAAAATCTATGGTTTCATTTATCGGAACTGTCGTGAGTTTCGTAATATTGAGACATTGCGTATGTTGTATATTGCATGTATAAGGTCGAAACTAGAATACGCCTCCTTAACATGGGATCCTCTATACATTACTTATATCCATATTCTTGAAAAAGTGCAGCGAAAATGCCTCAAATTTTTAGCTTTTATTGCCGATGGCAATTACCCACCACGAGACTGTGACCATAGTCTGTTACTAGATCGCTTTCTTCTAAATTCATTGGAGACTAGACGATTTATAGTATCAATAAAATTTTTATTCTGTTTACTCAAGGGAAAAATTGATTCGTCATATCTTGTAGGTAAAATATTTTTCATTGTTCCGAGAGTAAATTCAAGATGCTCTTTAACATTTTACGTATCTACTTGTAGGACGAATATTTTGTATAAGGCTCCTGTACAAAACATATGCAACAAATTTAATTTAATTTCTAGACAATGCGACATTAATGCGGATCCTGTTCAAATAATTTCTAAATGTATCATAGATGTAGTAGGAATTTAATGAGAAGTAATGTAGTTAATTTTTCTGTATTTTAGGTGCAGTGTTGGTTAATTTTTCAATTTATATTGTATAGTTAATAAGTATGTTCTTTTTATGCAAATACGCTCTTTTCTGTGACCGCTATTTATTATATTTCCTGTAATTGGGTACATATATACCTGTTGGAAATAAAGATATTATTATTAAAAAAATCTGGATGGATTAATGCTTTCTGATGCTGCGTCATATATGGTGACAGCTGGAACCCACTTAAAAGTATTTTATCCAAATAGGATTAACTGCACTTGTCTCGCTCACGTTGTAAACAGAATAGCGGAAGAAGTACGAAA
Source organism: Zophobas atratus (assembly GCA_022388445.1). Taxonomy (NCBI): domain Eukaryota; kingdom Metazoa; phylum Arthropoda; class Insecta; order Coleoptera; family Tenebrionidae; genus Zophobas; species Zophobas atratus. The sequence continues at coordinate 46,756,773 of CM039442.1, read as the reverse complement.
CCAATTAATTGGTGTAACATCACCAAAATTAGAAGAACAAAAAGTACCCCTAAGTGAATCCGTACAGCTAATAGAAAATTAAAAAAAAAAATCCACCAAAGTTTTGATTTCGTCAGTCAAGACGAAAACCATTATAAATGTTTTAGTTCGTTTGACTAACATTAACACTTCGAATTTCTTTACTGGTAAGACACAGTTTAGACTAAAAACGAAAAAAAAACGTATATGGTGTTGCTTCTACTTTTTGATTTTTATTCCGATAAATGTTGAGAGCTTTTTTATTTGGAAAAACGATTAAAAGGTAAAGATAAATGAAGAGCTGAGCTTTCTTACCACGTATTGTAAATCCTGTAAAATGTTAACAAAGCGAAGAAAATTACAAAAGTTAAAAACCTTTTGGCTTTTGTACAGAGCTTTGTTTAAGTTGACCTTCCTTTCAGTAGTTATGCCACTAAATTTTAATTTTACAGAAAACGAATAAAAAATTACTTTCTTATTAAATTTTTAATGGTGCATTAAGCTCCCATCTTGAGAAATTGATTTATTAAACGAGAACAGATTTTTAATTAATCGCCCGATTAACCTGAAATTAGTCTTGAAAAAAAGTTTCACCACGTAATTACAGAAAATTCCATTCAGTGTGTTACTGTAAGTGAAGTAGATTATAGGTGGTACTAAATTTACCTATTTTATGAGCAATCATGTTAATTCGTGGTAGATTCAATTATTATTTTGCTATATGTACGCACCATTAACTCCATCTGTTCGGTAACCGGAGCTTGTAAGTACTAGTATTACGACCGTATTTTTGAAAAAAGTCTAAAAATAACTTGGTGTGTGTGACAACTGTGTGCTGATGTAACCTCGTCGGTCTTCCCCAAACATGACATCTTCATTTTACTCCGTTTAACAGAGCCACACACAACCCGAACGGCTCTCCTGCATCTTTATGTCTTATTATAAAACGGTAACACGGCTCCACTACTTTCCATTTACCCGGTCCCATACGATTATAACAACATGATTAGATCCCGCTTCGATAATACCTCCAAATTATCCAAAATTTCATTATTTCAAACACGTAGAAACACGGTGAGTCCCCGAGACCGCAGTGGTTGGTTCCACCGCAACGGAGACTGAATAGATCGAAAAGCGATGAAATGGGACCAATTTGCATGTCATTCATCTCCAGCTGCTCGGAAATTTTAATAAGGCATTCAAAAAAGCATATCCATTAACTGGAAAGGGGTCTTTGCTGTGCGGAGACACGTCTGAGGCCACTTCACACCGTCAAGCCGTATAATGAAAGTGCGCGGTGAGAACCGACAGAATCTCATTGTTGGCTAGTGAAAAAGGGTATTGAATGCCCCCAACACGTGACGTAGCCCCCCTTCACAACGTATGTATATGTATACGGCTAATCATCGACGGCTATTATCAGGGAATGTATTTCAAATGAATTATTGTTAATGGTAATGTATACTTGTCAAAGGCGTGTTGAAGGGAAGGTTTGTTGTTTATGGTGCTTAGTGACAGTCAGTCCATCAGATCGAGAATCAGACACTTTAGCTAGGATAATCGTGTGTTTGACAGCAATAAAAGCTATAGATTCGATCTAAAAGCATCCCCATGAATAATAACAAAAACTTTTGTTGTCATTACATAAATATGGGTGTCAATATCAACATCGCGGTCTTTATGACTAACTAAACTAAACCTATTATTTCCTAGATGTACGTTTAAGTCATTTATTTAATTGAGGTCGTCATTGGAGATATTATGTATAACTGTAGGCATATCGTTGTAACTGTTGAAAGCAATAAAGGTCTCAATGTGGTGCCTTGGGGAACTCTGCACCTTAATATTTGTTCATTATTTAGATTAACAATTGCTGCATTATACCTCACTTACACCACGTAATACCGTAAATCCCAAGAGCATCTCATGTCTCATGATTTAATAAATAGGAATCTTTACCGTAATCTGTGTAACAGGTCAGTACACCTTAAAGCAATATTTTGTAGCAGTCTCTCTCTCATTCTCTCTTTTAATGAAAACAGCTTCGGTATTATAATTTGGACGAAATCGTGTCAGGTCTTCCATGTTTGTATTTAGACAACACATTATACACGACTTTCGATGGAAAACTCACCAACTTGCATTTGATACTGGAATTCTGTAAATACCAGCGTTTTTAGCTCAAAGGACGAATTCAATGCACAATGATTATAAAGTATTTAATGAGATTTACGAGACTGAAACGTCGAGAAATCGAAACATTAAAAGATCGAAAAATTGAGATATCGAAAAGTCGCAAAATCGAAAAACTGACAACTCCAAATAGGTCAAAATTGAAGAGTTAAAAAACGAAAAATCGAGAAATTGAACAATCATAAAATCAAAACATCGAAATTTCGATAAATCGAGAAATAGAAAAACTGAAAAATCGAAAGAGTAAATAATACCCAGAAATCGAAACACTGAAAAATTTAATAACCGAAAAATTGAAAAAATGAATAATAAAAAATTTTAAATATCAAAAATTTGAAAAACTGAAAAATTTAAAACTGAGAAGTTGAAAAATCGAACGATCGGGAAATCGAAACATTAAAAAATTGAAAAATCTAGAATTGAAAAATTCGAAAAACTGAAACATCAAAAGATCGAAAATATCGAAAAAGTAAAAAAACGAGAATCAAAATATCAAAGAAGAATCGAAAAATTGAAAAATCCCAAAACACAAGCATCAAAAAATTGAGAAATTAAAATACTGAGTACTCCAGAAATCGAAAAGTCGAAAAAACGAAGTCGAAAATCAAAAAATCTGAAAAATCGAAATATCGAGCGAGAAATCGGAACAAAAAACTGAAAAAATTGAAAATCGAAAAACTGGAAATTCGAAAAATTTAAAAACCGAAAAATTGAAAAATTAAACAACCGAAAAATCCAGAATTTTAAAAATTAGAAAATTCAAAACTGAACAATGTAAAACCAAAAATTCAAAAAAACAAAAGATCGAGATATCGAAACATCAAAAAACGGAAAAATGTAAAATTTTAAAATTCGAAAAATTTAAATATCGAAGAACTGAAAAATCGAGAAATGAAGAAATCGAAATATCTAACATTTTAAAAATTGCGAAATGAAAGTATGTACTAAAAATTGAAAAATCGAAAGAGTAAATAATAATCGAGAAATCAGAAAATTGTAAAATTTTATAACCGCAAAATTGAAAAAAACGAAAAATAAAAGATTTTAAAAATCAAAAAATTGCAAAACCGAAATATTTAAAACTGAGAAGTTGAAAAATCGAAAGATGGGGAAATCGAAACATCAAAAAATTGAAAATCTAGAATTGAAAAATTCAAAAAATTGAAAAATTGAAAAATCGAAAAAGTAAATAATAATCGAGAAATCAGAAAATTGTAAAATTTTATAACCGCAAAATTGAAAAAAACGAAAAATAAAAGATTTTAAAAATCGAAAAATTGAAAAACCAAAATATTTAAAACTGCGAAGTTGAAAAATCGAAAGATCAGGAAATCGAAACATCAAAAAATTGAAAAATCTAGAATTGAAAAATTCGAAAAATTGGAAAATTGAGAAACTGAAACATCAAAAAATCGAAAAATCGAAAAAGTAGAAAACGAAAATCAAAATATCAAAGAAGAAAAAAAAAATTGAGAAATCCCAAAACTGAAATATCAAAAAAATGAGAAATTAAAATACTGAAAACTCGAAAAATTGAAAAATTGAAAATTCGAAAAATTTAAAAACCCGACAATTGGGAAATCGAAAAATCGAAACAACATAACATTGAAACATCTAACAATTCGAAAAATTAAAATATCGAATAACTGAAATATCGAAAAAAGCACAAAATCTAAAATTTTAAAATTGACAAATTAAAATATCGAACATTTGAAAAATCGAGAAACCGAAATACCGAAAAAATCAGAAAATTAAAAAGTATACTATCTGAAAACCGAAAATGGAGAAAATGACAATAAAAAAATCGAAACATCCAAATTTCGATAAATCGAGAAATAGAAAAATTGAAAAATCGAAAAAATGGAAAATCGAAAAATTTAAAAACCGAAAAATTGAAGAATCGAAAAATCCGAAATTTTGAAAATCGAAAAATTCGAAACTGAAAAATCTAAAATCGACAATTCGAAAAAACAAAAGATGGAGAAATCGAAGCATCAAAACATCGAAAGTAAATAATAAAAATCGAAAAATTTAATAACCGAAGAATTAAAAAAACGAAAAACAAAAACTTAAAAATAAAAAACTGAAAAATCGAAAAATTTAAAGTTGAAGTTGAACATAGAAAAATTGAGAAACCGAAAAATGGAAAAAATCGAGAAATCGAAACATCAAAAAATTGAACAATCTAGAATTCAAAAATTCGAAAAATTGAATAATGGAAGTATTGAAAAATCTAAAAATCGACAAATTGAGATTGAAAATGTCTAAAATGTCAAAATTGAAAGACAAAATATCGAAAAATTGAAAAATCGAAAAACCGAAACATCAAAAAATTGAAAAATTGCAAAAGTAAAGAATCGAAAATCAAAATTTCAAAGAAATCCAAAAATCTAATAATTGAAGAATCAAAAAATTAAGAAATTAAAAAAATGAAAACTCCAGAAATTGAAAAGTCGAAAAATGAAAAACATGAAAAATCGAAACATTCCAAGCTTATGAAATTGAAAAATGGGAAAACTGAAAAATAAGTTAATGGAGAAATTAAAAAATCAAAAAAATGAAGAGTCGAAAAGTGGAAAAATCGTAAAACTGAAAAATCTAAAAATTTAAAAACCGAAAAATTGAAAAATCGAACATTTTAAAAATCGAAAAATTCGGAACTAAAAAATCTAAAACCGAAAATTCGAAAAAACAGAAAATCGAGAAATCGAAACATCAAAAAACTGATAAATGTAGAATTTTAAAATTCGAAAATCAAGAAAATAAAAAATCTACAATTTCAAAAGCGAAAAATTGAAATTGAAAAATCTAAAAATCGAGAAATTGTGATAGTAATGTCTAACATTTTAAAATTGAAAAATTAAAATATCGAAAAATTGAAATATCGAGAAAAAAAAATCGAAAAAGTGAAAAATCGAAAATCAAAAAATCAAAGAAGTTCAAAATCAAAAAATTGAATCGAAAAATTGAAAAATCCCAAAACTGAAGCATCAAAAAAATTGAGAAAACTCGAGAAATCGAAAAGGCGAAAAATTTCCAGTTAGAGCTACACATATTAACAAGAGAAAAATATTAAATACCTGCTTATTTTTTCTTAATAGAAACCTGTCATAAATTATCAATATTTTTTCGTCCTTCTACGCCACTGGTGAAGACATACACCACTAACGAAGTGGTGGGTATAAATTAGCGGCTTCGATTAAATAATGCCGACCTGGTTGGTGAAACGCGTCGACCAATACTTTGTGTTTTCAGTTTTGTGATAAAAAATTCCTAGTTTATTCTAATGGGGATTGAAGACGAAAAAGATTCTTCCGAAACATGTCCCTGTAAATTTTGCATACATTTTCAGACAAAGCAAACACATCGACGCTGACCTCACATTTGCAAAATTACACATTCAATGGAGAAGAAAATTGCAAATCAAGGATTAATGAATTAAATGTTTCAGTCGATTTTGCTGCCAATGTAAAGCAATAGATATTTATTATGGGTTAAATGAAAAACCTAAACGGTATGAATGAATATTAATCAGAAATTAATGGCGTAATCATTATTGGAGGAATTTCAAAGCAAACTGACGTATTGAAACTGTAGGTTTTACGATTCGAAAGGTTGCCAGCTATTTAGAAATAAGTAAGTTGGTATGGCCACGTTTTGAACGTCTGCGCAATTTCTTGCGCACTCCACCACCACAACTCCATCTGTTCGGTAAACGCATTATAATAAAGAATATTTTGTTCAGCGGCTGACGACAGACATCGAGATGAAAGAACCCTAAACGTGATTAAGTTTCTTAGCGTCTGTAATTCGCGGCGCTTAAAAAATCCGTCAATTTTACGACAGGGCGCGAAGTAAAGCCGGCTGAATATCTTTGGTTTATGGTGTTAAAATCTAAAATGATCCAGTGCCGTCGTTTGCAGCTGCTTTATTATTTGACGGCGGCTATGTATTACGTGGAGCAGGATTTGGGGAAAAAATAAAATGTGGGCGCATAAAGAGCGTAGCAGGAAAGAAGACTCTTTAAATTTTAGTAGCAGTCCGTATAATGGATAAAATATAAGCCAATAAACAGGGACATAATAACGCGCATTTTATAAAGTAATTTATGGCTGCGATGTTCATGCAAGCAGTAAAATGTAGGGCATTTACACATACACACGGAGAGACACACGGTTATAACTTCAAATATTTTCGTGACATTTACCCAAACACAAATTAAATATTTCCACATGTGGTGGAAGCAACTGTGCTTGTATATCTTCATTTAGTGGAGAGGGACGCGTCGTTGCCGTTATTCAGCCAGTAAATGGCCGAGAAATCAGAGTACCAGCCAGGGTTTTAATTTTTAACTTGAATGTGCTCCTGACATTTACTGCCACCCGCTTCGTTCAGTTTTTACGGCCGAATGAAACAAATGTGTTATGTGGGACAGCTTAATGCAATCACTGAAATATTGCACTGTTTTCAATTATCATCAAGCGGAGGTGCTGTGTGTCAGCCATTGATTGCCAAATGTTAACGATTAGAACTTTATTTAAAGCCCCTTTGGCAATACACCGGCGACTATTCTTAACCAGAGCTCCGAATCAATGAGCAAATTTGTTCGTCAACATATAAGTGATGCGCGTTCTCAGAGGATCTCAAAAGCGTAAAATTTTATTAAAACCTAAATATTACATACATATTCTTTTAACACAAATTCTTAATATGATCTGCTGGCTCTGATGCTGGTTATGTGTACGTGCTTAATAGTCGAATTCTTTCGATATTAATACAATGCTAAATTTATATTTATTTTTATAAAATAAGGTACTCTTGCATTTGCGGTGCATGAATCCCTGCTGAGTTTTCACCCTACACACCCAGATTTTTTGGAAAAAAATATCAAAATTTTATAACAACATTTTGCAACTTAACTTTGAAACTGTCACACCGAATGCTCTGAAATCTGAGAAAGGTTAAACAAAGTTTACCCGTTTATTTCTTCCTAAAAGTTGATGACGTCACTACAAAATTGTGTAATCAAAAACTTACTTTAACATTACATGTATATAATTTATTTTAACTTATGGTTATCATAAAACAAATAAATTGGGAAAATCAAATTTTATAAATTAAAAAAAAAAACTTTCGACCAATTTATTTTTTGTCACAATTTTTGTTTTAATTTTTAATTTTTCGTTTTTTGTAACTTTAATTTTTTTTTCATTTTTTATCAATTTTTTTATATCATTTCATTTTTTGGTATCATAATTTTTCATTTTTCGATTTTTCAATTTTTCAAATTTTTGATTTTTAATTTTCATTTTTTTAGTTTCATATCACGAGTTTTTCAATTCTTTTTTTTAATGCTTCTTCCGATTTCATAATTTTTCGTTGATTCAATTCTTTTTGCTAAGTGTGTTTTACTACCATGTAAGGTTGCTAATGACCTAGCTGTCGATGCGACCAAATGTACAAATAAAAAAAAAATCTTTAAATTTCCAATCTTTGATTTTTCAATTCTTGGATTTTCCAATTTTTAAATTTTTCAATTTTGCAATTTCTTGATTTCTCAATTATCCGATTTTCCAATTTCTTTAATTGTCAATATTTCAATTTTAGAATTTTTCGATTTTTTAAGTTTCTCTGATTTTAATCTTTCGATTTTTCAATTTTTCCTTTCTTTTCTCCAATATCTTCAAATTCTTGATTTCCAACTTTCAGGTTTTTAAAAGTTTTCATTTTATACTTTTTCATTTTTAATTTTCAATTTTACAGTTTTACGATTTTTCCATTTTTTGATCCGGAAAATCGAAAAACCGAAAAATTGCAAAATCGAAAAAGTAGAAAATCGAAAAAATTACAAATCGAAGAACTGAAGAAACGAAAAAACGAAACATTGCAAAACTAAAAATCGAGAAACTTTGAAAAAAATTAAGAATCGGAAAGTGGGAAACAAGAAAAATCTAATCGAATCGAAATATTGTGAAGTCGAATAACTATAACAATGAAAGATCGAAAAATTGAAAAATCGAATAAATGAAAACGTTTTAAAATCCAATAACTGAAAAGTGGGAAAACTCTAAAATCGTAAAATTGAGATACAATTTTTAATTGTAATTTGTAATTACTCACTATTAGATACATAATTATTTAAAATGAAAACTAGAAAAATTGCAAATCAAAAATCGAAGGAACGAAAAATTGAAAAATCGAGAAAATGAAAAATCTAAAACTGAAAATATGAAAAATTAAAAAATCCATAGTTGTAAAATCGAAAAACTGAAAACCGAAAAATTGCAAATCTAAAAATTGCAAAATCTAAAAGTTGAATCATCTAAAAATTAGTAAATCGGAAAATCGAAAAATTTATAAGTGAAAACTCGAAGAGATGCATAATTATGTTGCAGAAACACGAAAAATTGCAAAACTCAAATAGAAAAATTGAAACGATTAAAATTTTAGAGTTTACAAAGTTTTGAATTTATATTTTTCGTTTTTTCATTTTTGATTTTTCAATTTTACAATTTTGTCATTTCTCTCGAAGAGATGCATAATTATGTAAAGTTGAAGAAACAAAAGAAATTGATGAATTGAAAATTGAAAAATTGAACAATTAAAAGTCATACTTTTTGGTTTTTTCATTTTTGATTTTTCAATTTTACAATTTTGTCATTTTTCCATTTTTTGATTCGGAAAGTTGGAAAATCGAAAAATTAAAAATTGAAAAACTAAAAAATTTAAAAAAATTGCAAATCGAAGAGCTGCTTAAACGAAAAAACGAAACAATGGAAAACTAAACATTGCGAAAGTTAAAAATCGAAAAAAAAGTATCGAAAAATTGGAGACAAGAAAAATCTAATCGAATCGAAAAATTGTGAAGTCGAATAACTGTAACAATGAAAGATCGAAAAATTGAAAAATCGAATAAATGCAAACGTTTTAAAATCCAATAACTGAAAAGTGTGAAAAGTCTAAAATCGTAAAATTGAGATAAAATTTTTAATTGTAATTTGTAATTGCTCATTATTAGATATATAATTATTTAAAATGAAAACTAGAAAAATTGCAAATCAAAAATTGAAGGGACGAAAAATTGAAAAATCGAGAAAATGAAAAATCTAAAACTGAAAATATGAAAAATTAAAAAATCCATAGTTGAAAAATCGAAAAAATTGAAAACCGAAAAATTGCAAATCGAAAAATTGCAAAATCTAAAAGTTGAATCATCTAAAAATTAGTAAATCGGAATATCGAAAAAGTTATAAATGAAAACTCGAAGAGATGCATAATTATGTTGCAGAAACAAAAAAAATTGCAAAACTCCAAATAGAAGAATTGAAACGATTAAAATTTTAGAGTTTACAAAGTTTTGAATTTATATTTTTTCGTTTTTTCATTTTTGATTTTTCAATTTTACAATTTTGTCATTTCTCTCGAAGAGATGCATAATTATGTAAAGTTGAAGAAACAAAAAAAATTGATGAATTGAAAATTGAAAAATTGAACAATAAAAAGTCTTATACTTTTTGGTTTTTTCATTTTTGATTTTTCAATTTTACAATTTTGTCATTTTTCCATTTTTTTATTAGGAAAGTCGGAAAATCGAAAAATTAAAAATTGAAAAACTAAAAAAATTTAAAAAAATTGCAAATCGAAGAGCTGCTTAAACGAAAATACGAAACAATGGAAAACTAAACATTGCGAAACTTTAAAATCGAAAAAAAGTATCGAAAATTTGGAGACAAGAAAAATCTAATCGAATCGAAAAACTGTAAAGTCGAAAAACTGTAACATTGACAGATCGAAAAATTGAAAAAGCGAATAAATGAAAACGTTTTAAAATATAATAACTGAAAAGTGGAAAAATTCTAAAATCGTAAAATTGAGAAAACAAAAAAAAAATGTATTATAATTATTATTAGATACATATTTAAAATGAAAAGTATAAAAATTGCAAATCAAAATTTGAAAAAACAAAATCCTGAAAAATCTAAAATTTAAAATAATACGAAAAATTAAACAGTTTAAAGTTGAAAACTGAAAAATCGAAAATCGGAAAACTGAAAAATCAAAAATTGAAGAAGCAAAATATTAAAAATCGAAAAACTGAAAAATCTAAAATTGAAAATACAATAAATTAAATAATCTAAAAGTTGAATAAACGAAAAATTGAAATTCGAAAAATTGCAAATCAGAAAACTGAATAATCCAAAAATTGATAAAATTTCCCATTGAAAAAAGAAAAATTTAAAAATCAGAACAGTGAAAAACCGAAAAAAATTGGAAAATTAAAAATTGAAAACTCGTGAATTGCAAATCGAAAAATTGCAAAATGTAAAAGTTGAAACATCCAAAAATTGAAAAGTCGAAGAGATGCATAAACTGAAACAAAAAAATTTAAAAATTGAAAGATTGCAAATCGCAAAATTGAAAAAATTTAACTTGAAAAAACAAAAAATTATAAAATCAAAACATTGAAAAATCGAATAATTGAAAAAACAAAAAAAACCGACAGGAAAAATTGTAAATCGAAAAATTGAAAAAACTAAAAATGGAAAGCTCGTGAATTACAAATCGAAAGATCACAATCTAAAAATTGTTGAAACAAGAAAAATCAAAAATTGAAAAATCGCAAATCGAAACACTGAAAAACAAAAAATTGAAACAATTAATTTGAAAAAACAAAAACTTGAAAAAATTTAATTTGAAAAATCAAGAAATTATAAAATGAAAACATTGAAAAATCGAATAATTGTAAAAATAAAGAAAATAAAAACAAAATCTAAAAATTGAAAAACTAAAAATTAAAATTGAGTGTTATCTACGTCACTGATTATCAGAAAACAAATATCGCAAAAAATTTTGATAATTTTTCAAAGAAGCGGGATTTATTAGGCAGCACAACGTACATTGGCTCGTCTTCAATGCAACTTCACATCGTACTCCGGTCACGTATGTTAAACTAAAATTTACTTTCTGTTATTATTTCATGTTCTTAGCACGTACAAATGATTAATATTTTGATGATTCAATTTTCCTTACTGGTAGCTTTTATTAACTGGTCACCTTGTTTCTGTTATTTAATATTAAAAGCCTGCCTTTCTTTATGCATAATGTCATTTCGACTACCTAGATTTTATCGTATGTCTACCAACTATTTTTCAAAACGAAATTAAATTTATCTCCTCGTTTGTCAAAAACTAGTACACTATATTTCTTTGAAAGTATCACTCGCCTCAAGTTTTTCAGAATTTCAAAACACTTTATTCTCACTTGTAGAATTCGAGAACAAAAAACAAAAAAGAAGCTGATGAAATGAGTGCAGAAGAACCAAATTAAAAGACAAATTTAGCATGAACACAAGTTGAAAAACTCAAATAGACCAACACACGAACTAAACAAAAAAACTAAAATTCTAAACAGCTGCCTGAAAAAACCAAGCTGTTAATAATTATTCCCACTACATTCAATTATTGTTTTTTCAGTCGAAGTCAGGACCACAGATTACACTCAGTAATTAAAAATACAACAAAAATAAACTCACCGAGCCAGAATTAATCGTTTGTATTTACACATACATTATACTGTTTACCGCGTTTATTACAAACAACAAAAAATTACTTTATTCAACTTTGTCAGTTTATTTTCGAAAGGTCATGATTTATTCGGGCGTGTTTTATTTTAGAAACTCCAATTTCCTTTAATTGACTTTTCAAGTAAATGCTAACGATAGCGTAAATATGATTTAGTGCCAACTTTGAATGTATAATTACTCTGTCAAAGATAAATTATCCGGAATAGGGTCATACATTGGCAGTTCTAATGGATTTATATTGTGCAGTGTGACGGGAAAGAGACATCAGAGTAAAACGTTTTCGATTTACAAGGGGTGTCCGAAGTTCATATAATGCGTGTATGTGTCACAGTTATCGTTTAATTTGGTATTCCCCTGTACCAACGTACTCTAATTAGCCGCCTGCTCGTAATGGTCGCCTTGCATCGAATGGTATTCGATGTATTTTCGATGTCACCATTCTGCGCACCTATGTCTGGTATCGACAGCGTGTTAGACAATTTACTGAATTCTTTCGTTGATTATCGACTCGTTAATCGGCGACCATCTTGAGATGTTTAAGAGGAGCAATTAGCGGAAACGCGCTAATCGCGACCATGGAGAATGCGAAAATGACGAATATTTACACGAACGCAAAACGGTTTTAGACAAGGCACATATCCGTACCACGGTCAAAAAGTGCAAGCTTTGGAGCCCGCTGATTTTCCACGTCGCGACTGGTTGTTACAGCAATGTCATGAACGTCCTAACTTTTTAAATTGCATTCTGTTACGGATGAGTAAAAATTGTGTAAACTTGGGAATGCAAAACCATCAACAAAAACACGACTAACATGGATGTTGGAAGTGGAAGAGATAAGAGAACAACAAGACTGACGTGAACTGCAAATTATTTTAGCATTTGGAAAGAAATAATATTTAACTTAAGGCTACTCAAACCAGTTCAGTTTGTAAAAAGCCAAATTAGTAAATTACTATAATATGTTCCATAAATAAGTCACTCAGATTCAGGTCATGCACTGAAGTGCAAGGGTCGATGCTCCCTGTGTAAAATTATTATTATTATTAATAAAAAGACGTTCTGGATGAACTTATTAACCATTTTTAAATAATATAAAAAAAATATCGAACAAATTTTACAAAATAATTTCTTGCTCGCAGTTGCACCGTTAATCTCTCAGGTGATTGCAAACTGAAATAATTCAACAAATTCAGGTTAAAAACACAAACCCATTCGTCTCGCTCGTTGCGTGTGAAGTTGGTAATTTATTATTATAATCCCAAAAGCGATATGTGCGTTTAGAATTTAATGACAGATAATGGTTTCCGTTTCGCATTACGTTGTCTAATAAATTTGCATGGACATTAGTTGATTCTCGGTAATAAGTATGAAATTAGGTTCAATCGTCTTGTCGATGCCTTAATATTAAGATTCAATTTCGTAATCGATCGATCACCACGACAGGTCTATTAAAATGAGAAAGGACTTAAAAAAATGGTTAAGAGGGTTTTGTACATGATTCATTAATTTTATAGATGTGTATTTACAGTTATTTTTAACGTTAAGCAGAACCCGTTAATTGTATTTCAAAAAATCAAAGAATGGCATCCAATAAGTTTTATCTTGGCTGTTATAGCCTGATAGGGTATGAAGAATGTACATGTTTAAACTTGATCCAGAGTATTACTTGTTTCTGTTACGAGACCTCTGGAAATCCATTTCTCCGGCTTAGAGTATCCCAAGTGCTCCTTCTCCCTTTTTGTATACTGAGGTAGTATTATTCGGACACTCCAATCTTCTCGGTCTTTTTAATAGTTTCCGATGGAAATGGTTTGGGATATATCATAATAATAATAACAATAACTTTTTATTGCTCAGGAAGACTCTAAAAACAGAACAATGTAACATAAATAAATAGATAAAAATGAAAGATGAAAAAATGGATGTAATAAACAAGTCGAAAGAAGCGCTTCAATAAATTGCAAACGATGTGTGCATCAAATGTATAGATCATACAGGCAATAAAATATAGTATAATGGGCCATTAAAATTGAATAACGAATAGTGGCGAAAACGACAGCGAAATTTATTATAGTGACTGTGATAATGAAAGTGACAGCGAGTAATAATAACTAGAAAATAAAAATTTGTGGCAAGAAATTAACATTTACTGTGTCGGCTATTTCTTCCGTGTTAGTGACGTTTTTTAAGTAATGAGTAATAGGTTATTATTTCTTTATTAAAGTGGAAGGCTAGACGACAATCAAGTTTGAATTAGGTGGTATTTATGGCTCGAAATAATCTACTTGAATTGAGATGATAAAAGGGATAGACAATTACGGGACCTGGGTCATACAAGCATATTGATGATTTATAAAAGGCTGCCGACAATCCCAGCTCCTTTCTAACTCAGTTGGCCCAAAAGGAAATTTTACAAAAATTCGTTTTTAGTGAAGAAAAATACAAGTATTGCGTGAAGTTAAAATTTTTTTATTCTGCCATCCAGGATTTTTATTAGACACGTAAACTCCGAAAATACTGGGCCGATTGTTGTCAAATTTTGTATTTATATTAGGAATATCATGTAGATGGTAAAACGCTAACCAAAATTTGTCTAATTATCCCCACCAATAATGCGATGACGTCACTTCAAAAACGTCTAGATTTTTGGAACAAAAATCAAAATTATAAAACAACATTTTGCAATTTAATTTTGAATCTTCAAAACCGAATCCTTTGAAATCTTGCAGATCTTTTAAAGTTATGATAAGCATGATAAATGTTGAATCAAAATATATTTGCTTATCCCCTCCAAAAAATTGTTGACGTCAGCTCAAAATTTTGCCGAATAAATCCTATCTAAAATGTCCAAAATATGATGAGTCTGTACTAGTGATTTACCATTCCATTCACATTTTTTGGATTTGCTTATACAGGGTGATTTAAGAAAATTAATAAATGAATATGCAAATGAAATGATTTATTTTATTGATTTAATCAAGAACTGTAAAACCGAATGCTTTGAAATCTTGGACATTGTTTAAAGTTATCAAAAACATTTTTGACCAAAATGTAATTGCTCATCCCCCCTAAAAAGCTTATGACGTCGCCTCAAAATATTGCTAAGTCAATCCTAACTTAAATGTGCAAAATATGATGAGTGTATACTAGAGATTTATCACTGTATTCATATATTATATTCAGAAAAAATAATAACTGAGTCAATTTATTTTCTTGATTAAGTCAAGAATTGCAGAACTGATTACTCTGAAATCTTGCAGACATTTTGAAGTTATTGGTAAATTTTTAAGTAAAATTGTCTGTTTATCAACTCCAAAATATTAATGACATCATTTCAAAATTTTGCCGAATAAATTCTACCTAATATGGGCAAAATATGATGAATTTTTACTTGTAATTGGCTCAAAAATTAATTAATGGGTCAATTTCTTTTATTAATTAAATTAGAAACGGCTCACTCCATTTTCTCAGAAAATTTTCGAATACAATACTGTTATTTTTAGTATTACACTGCACAAATCCAAATTGATATACGTATCCTTGTTTTTTCTTGCACTGATAATACGCTGTGACTACTTTTCTTTTGTGCTGTGACTAGTATTATCCATGTTGATGACGTCGTCACAAATTTTTTATTGGTCAAATTAAGGACGAGTCACTTCATTTTCTCGAAAATGTGAAGAATACGCACGTAATAATGATAAAATAAGAATTAATAACGATCGTTCAAATCAAAACGACATCAAGTTGGCTTTGGAAATGTGAACGAATCATTCACTAAGCCCTACGTTCACATTTCCAAAGCCTGTTTGACGTCGTCTTTATTTGAACGCTCATTATAATAAAAATAAAAAAAAAGAGTGCGTCGACCCAGGGACGCACGGGTGGAGTTTTAACTCTGCGTTGTCAATTTATATAAGTTAAACATGTATACGCGACGAAGTCATTAATTTTCTCTTACAAAAATAATAAAAACCAAAAATATGTTGCATTTGTATTTTTTGACAAAATGATGATTAATGATGATGATTGGGTTAATTAAAAAATATACATGTATTGTCAATTATTGTTGTTTATTACTGTTATTTAGTACAGTTATTAGTGGCCTATGGTGACTAAAATGAGTGATATAAATATCAGTTTTTAAATGAGTAATAAAACGTGTGAAAACGGTATCAATTGTTGTACCTAATTTGGTCATTGGAACAATCAAACGAACACATTTTATTAAATAGTTCGATCTCTCGGGCTCCCAGTCCTTCGTCTCAATCTCATTCGAGTTGATACTTACTACCGCTGCCCCCAAGCAGTTATCATGTGCATCACTTCTGCATCCTGAGGATCGTTCTGGTAGAGATACTCTATGAATTCTGGCAGTGGATGTAGGTTGTGTTCTCTTAGAGCATTGTGGGGGTCCCAAGAAATGGAATCAGCACCAACCACTCTCTGAGGGGTTTCATGTACAGCGATTATACATGCCAATGTTCAGACCGGTCTCGGTGACCTCGACACCGACACCGACACCGAGCTCGTAGCTCGAACTCGACATCCTATTCCGGCGCGCGTCGTATACGCTTGTTTTTACTTTTTTCACATCCTAGATTCTATTATTAGTTGCCACTCCCACTCGACAGAAGAACATAATTAGCCCCGCCCACCCTCCCTTCCTCCTTTTCGACCATTTTTTTTACTATTTTCGAAAATTAGCGAAAGACATTTTCTTGTAATTTCGATATTCAGAAGTCATTTTCGACTTCGTTTCTTCGAAAATTTCTATTGTTTTTCCAAAAGCGCCAATTGAAACATAGCAACATAATTAGCCCCGCCCACCCACCCGCCTCTATTTTAGTGATTGATGAAGTGAATGCTCTTATACTGAACGGAAATAAAATTAGTCGTTAGAATGAGTGGGTGGGCGGGGCTATATTTGATAAGATGAAACTGATTTTGGCATTTTCGACCATTTTCTAACCATTTCCGAAAACATTTTTTTGTAGATTTCGACATCCAAAGGTCATTTTTGGCGTCGTTTCTTTCGAAATTCCTACCGTTTTTCCAAAATCGCCAATTAAAATATAGCAATACAGTTCCGTCAAAATCATTCGGTATAAAATTTTTGTAGGTAAAACGGGAAATTATTAATAATTTTTGTTTTACAAAATGCAAATACTAAGAGTGTACTTTGTGGTTTTCATATATTCACAGAAATGTTTAAAATTTTTTTACTTGAGACAATAAAGAAGTCATAACAGGTCAGATCACGGGTCAAGTCAGGTCGGGTGCATGAAATAAGTAATAAATTTTATAACAAATAGTATAACAAAAATTAGCCCCGCCCACCCACCCTGTCTCCTTTTCAATGGCTGATTTTATCCAGTTTGAATTTTGTAGTGACCTTATAAACAGAAATAAAATTAGTCGTTAGAATGAGAAGAGGGGGTGGGCGAGCGGGGCTAATATTTACTAAGATAAGATTGATTTCGGCACTTTTGACATATTTGACCAAAAAAAAGTTAGGATTAGCGTTTTTTTTTTACTTTTTTTACATCCTAGATTCTATTAGTTTCCACTCTCACTCGACAGAAGAACATAATTTGCCCCGCCCACCCACCCTGTCTCCATTTCGGTGATTGGTTTTATCCGCTCTGAATGGATGGAATGATCTTATATTGAACAGAAATAAAATTAGTCGTTATAATCAGGAGGGGATGGGTGGGTGGGGCTAATATTTTCTTCGACCAAAAAAGTTAGGATTAGTGCTTTTTTTTTACTTTTTTCACATCCTAGATTCTATTACTTTCTACTCCAACTCGACAAAAGAACATAATTAGCCCCGCCCACCTACCCGGCCTCTATTTCAGTGATTGGTTTTATCCGCTCTAAATCGATAGAATGATTTTATACCGAACAGAAATAAAATTTGTCGTCAGAATAAGAAGAGGGGGTGGGTGGGTGGGGCTAATATTTGCTAAGATTAGATTGATTTCGGCACTTATGACATATTCGACCAAAAAAAAGTTAGGATTAGTGCTTTTTTTTACTTTTTTCACATCCTAGATTCTATTAGTTTGCACTCCAACTCGACAAAAGAACATAATTAGCCCCGCCCACCCACCCGGCCTCTATTTCAGTGATTGGTTTTATCCGCTCTAAATTGATAGAATGATTTTATACCGAACAGAAATAAAATTAGTCGTCAGAATGAGAAGAGGGGGCGGGTGGGTGGGGCTAATATTTTCTAAGATAAGACAGATTTTGGCAGATCACATATCCTACAAGAAAATAGAGGGTGGGTGGGTGGGGCTAGTATTTGATAAGATAAGACTGATTTTGGCACTTGACACTTCTCATCGGCAAAAAAATCGAATCATTGGTATTTTTGTAAAAATCTTCAATACATTCTGATATGTGTCATATTTATGAGACAAATTAGTTTATCTAGGGCAAAGGAGATGAGAAGGTAACGACCGCTTTGATGAAGTTGCAACAATTACGAGTTTATTCAACCATACCAGAAAATCCATTACATCAATTTTTTTCAGTAATTCTTCTCGATGTCCTTCTATCGGTTTCAGTTATTTTGTTTTTTCCAACATTTCGAAACTTTGTAGCGATCGAACCTGGTGGTTTTGCGTCGTTTAACTATATTTCTGGCACTATATCGCGATAATTGTAATAAATATCTGAAATTTCCGAGTTTGATTTCTCAGAATTAAACAATCCAGCACCTTATATGAAGGAAATAGCTTTCAAATGTGTTGACAACATGTTTTGGCGTCATTTTCACAAATCCACCTGCGGTCATAGGGTAGATATCAGTAAATCTTTGTCTTTAACAATGGTGAATTTTTTCGATTCAGAGTGTGTCGACATGGTAATGCCTTATGGTGTGGCTAATGGAAACGCCAGGTTTGCCCGCGAATTATAGATCGAGCGCTTTCCATCATTACATCAGTGGTACAGCATCGCCGAGATCATGGTATCTCCAAGCTTCAAACCCACAGTCCTGGCCGTGATAGGACCGAAGGAATACTCCAATCTGAAGAACAAATTTTGAAACGCGTCGCAGAAGAGCCCGATATCAGCGCTCGCCGACTTGCAGCTGAAGTTAATCGTTCGCACCGGCCTTTAACGATGAATGAATACATGAATGAACGAACGATAACCAGTAAAAAGTCTTTAAAGGTTTTACTTTTAACTGAAACTGAAAGTGTTCACGTTTTGCCCCATTCGAGTTTTAATTTGTTTTTTCTATATTTCCACATTACTACGGTACGTGTCACCGTGCTTACAATTATTGCATGTATTTCGAAATCGCCCTGTATATTAATACCATTTTATAATAAAGGAAAGGACAAAAATTATACCAAGTATTTGTTTTTAAAATAAAGAACTTATTATGTATGTTATTAGAATTTTCATTTTTATCAAATAAATTTCGGAGATAACGTAATGTAATGAAGATAAATTTAATCAGTACGCGTTCGCTACTCATTTTACTTTCTAGTTCGGTAGAGAAAGCGGTACTCATAGAACTGGTGAATACGTTACTGATTGGTGTGCAAAGGCTAAATTTCCGCTTTCGTTCGATACTGGCAGGTATTAGAATGAATAATGACAAGAAGGGCCAAAGTCACTTTGCTTTACTATACTAGACTATAGAAAACTTCTACAGTAGAAACGTTCTCTTTAATAATAATTGATGATTACAATCACCACCACTTCATTCCTTGCAGTGCAAAGAATCTCCAGAATAAAGCACCCTGCACTCACTCACACTCCTGAATACAGCGAACGTAGTTCCAGATCGCTTGGTCGGTGTTATCCTCGGGCGTTTTTGCATCTCGCCCAAGAAATGATTTACATTTTCTATCGCCATGAAAAGTGGCACATAAATTGCACAGATGTCCCGTCAAATGGCCTGTATATCTTGCGTCCCTTGCCCCCGGCCAAGTGTGGTGGTTATACGAAACCGTTCATCATAAACGACTGAAGCGCCCTCGCTGACGGACATCGTTAAGGGAGGGTTGTGTGCTGATAAAAGCAGTCATAAATCTACGGCGCATTAAAGTGCTTTATATATATCTGCACACGATTTCTATGCCTGGAACCGATCATATCGTAGCAAGCGATTCAGTGAGCACGTCACATCCGATGGCCGAGTTCATATGTTAACATTGAGTCGTTCCGGCAGGTAGAGGGCATTATTGAATTTGTTCCAGGTCGACGGGTTTAATAAGCCCGCAGCTTTGCCAATCGAAATACATCAGCTATTACTATTCTGTGTTTGTTCCTCTGACCACTGGCGTCGCACCACGCTGCCTCCACACCCACAAAGCCTTTGACAAAAAGTCCGATTAAGCGGCTACCGATTGAAATTAATTATGGCACCGGGATAAGGCACCCGCTGGTCCTCGTTCACAACTCCACTGGACTCCGAGGTAATGAGTTCCGGAGTGCACAACTGACGGCGGTTTTATATGGCTTTATTTGATACATTCCACTGAGTTAATGAAAGGGGAGTATAGAAAAAAAAGGGTATTGTGTTGCTTTCATGTCGTGCCGAATTTAATTTGCGCTAGATTTTCAGCCGTTAGTGTTATATTGGTTGAACACAATTAGCAGACATCCAAAATAAACGTCTTCTGTAGCAGCGGAGCAGAGACGGTCTCGAGGCCCCACACTGTGCTTCTTGATGAATCTTGAACCGTCGGTATCCTTTCTATTCTGTGTGAATACATTGTGAAACTTCCTCTATCACTCTTCTTAGAGTTCTTGGAGATAGTGACACTTCTTTAAAAAACATTGGTCGAAGGTGTTCTCGACAGAACTTCCCTCGCCCCTGAAGTACAATGAAACACTTTTTCGAAAAATTATAAAATTAGATTTTGAATTTTTTTTTTTGTATGAGAACCCCTTTAAGTTAAAATAAAAATATCTACGCGTATGTTTTAAATAAGTTTTTCCTTTACAAAATTTTCTAATGACATCTTTAACATTTTTGCAAGGACATGTATATTAATATGGTTAAGTGCAGTATAATACTAATCGATCAATACCTCACTGATGTCTTGAGTAAAAACCGCCAGATTTGTTATAATGGATCTTCCATTCATGAAACCATTTTGATATAAAGCGATATGCTGACGAACATTATTATAAATGACTGGATAAAGAATTCGAATACCTAGTTGCTTAAAAGTTGTAGACTACATTTTTTTTAAACAGGCGTAATTTTAGCTATTTTCCATCTCTTTGGAAAAGTTTTAGTACGTGACGCCAAATTCATCAGTGGCGAAAGAGGTTCTTTAAAAAAAATTAGAAGCATCTAAAATCCTTTTCAATTTTTTCAAAAACAGAACACCTACAGCTCCAGAATCTTTACAAATTCTTAAAAAACAATCCCTAATTTCCGTTCATATTCTTAAAAAAAGACACTAAAGGACACCAACACTCGATCAAACTCGTTGAAAAAGAAAACAATCGGGGCCTTCTTTTAAAGTCTTTCAAAAACATAACACCTGGAGCCCCATAAACTTTACAAATTCTTTAACAGAACACACTTGAGACCCCAAAGACTCTTCCAAATTGCTTCAAGAACAAAACACCAGGTGCACCTCAAAATTCTTCCACATTCTTTAAAAAAATCAATAGAGGTACATATTAGATTCTTTTAAATTATTTTAAAAAGAAAAAGTCCAGAATCCCAGGGTCTTTCAAATTCTTTCGAATCCAAAACACAACGAATCTCTGTGTTTCGTCCACATTCTTAAAAATATATACAAGTGTCCTGCAAGAATTTCAAAAAGAAAAAAAAATTCTTTCACATTGTTTAAAAAATATAGAAGAGTCTATGATTCTTTCAAATTGTTTCAAAAACAAAAACACATGAACTCCAAAATCTTTCCAAAGTCCGCCAAAATAAAAAAAACAAGGGACCTTCCAGACTTTTTCACATTGTTTAAAATAAAAAATTAGAAGCGTCTACGTTTTTTGTAAATACTTTGAAAAACAAAACACCAGAAGCCCCACGATGTTTTCAAATCCCCTCAAAATCAAAATACAACAGATCCCTAAGCTTGGTCCACTCTTAAAAAAATACTATAGTCCCCTATATATATAAATTAGCACTCCAGGCCAAGTTGGTCCATGGCTTGGTTGATTGCTTCTCGCCATTCCTTCCTGCTCTTAAATTTCTTTCTCCAGTTTGCAATATTCGCCTCTGCTATGTCCTTTAGTACATCTTCTTTCCACCGTGTGCTTGGTCGTCCTTGTCGACGTTTCCCTCCTATACCACTTTCCAAAATTTTCGTGGGTACTCTTTCTTCCTTCATTCTCATAACGTGTTCGAACCATCTTAATCGTTGTCCTTTTACAATTGCCACTATGTTCGGTTCATGATATAACTCTGCCAACTCATTGTTTGTTCTTCTTTCCCATCCATGTTCTGTTTTTTTCCCTCCATATATTTTCCTGAGTACTTTTCTTTCCCATATCTTCAACATCTTTTGTGTATTTATTCCTAGTGTCCATGTCTCACTTACGAAAGTTACAATGAGACGAATAATTGTCTTGTAGACCCTTAACTTCAGACATCTTGAAGAATTTCTGTTCATAATGTTCCTAAATGCGTAAATACTACGATTTCCGGCCATTATTCTGCTTTGGATTTCTCTTGTCATGTCTGGTTTCCTATAAAATTCTGTGCCCAAATAAGTAAATCTTTCCACCTCCTTGAAGCAATACGTTTTTCCTGTATTTGTATTTACTCTTAATTCTCCTAGACTATCGTACTCTTTCTCAGTCCATGTCATTAGTTTTGTTTTATCTTCATTAATCTGCAGTCCCATTTTCTGCGCTTCTTCTTCCAGGTTTATCATAGCTTTATGTAGTGCTGTCCTACTTCTTGTTAAAATTGCTACATCATCAGCAAAAGCTAGACACTGATGACTTTTGTGATATAGCAACCCTAATCTATTCAAATTGGCTTTCCTAACCACGTATTCCAACCCACAAGTAAATAGAATTGGCGAGAGGGGGTCCCCTTGCCGGAATTCTTCTTTCACTTTAAATTTTTTTGACAATTTTTCTTTGATTCTTACTCTATTGTCCGTGTCTTTTAAGGTGAGTTTTATCATCTTCATTAGCTTGTTTTTCATACCTAGTTCTCTTAGAGCTTCATATAACTTTTGGCGCTTGATTCTATCATATGCTTGTTTGAAATCTACGAATAACACAACAGTATCTTTTTTATACTCAAAACTTTCTGCTTGTATCTCACGTAGTGTAAATATCTGGTCCACTACCGACCTGTTCGCCCTGAAGCCACCTTGGTACTCTCCAATTTCCTTCTCTACTTTTTTTATTACTTGGTCTTTTGTATACGAGGCAAGAATTTTATAGACTACATTCAGAAGTGCTATTCCTCTATAGTTGGAGCATTTCATCTTATCCCCCTTTTTATGTACTGGAATGAGAATAGCTTCGTTCCAATCTTGTGGCATTTGTTCTTGCAGCCAAATTTGTTCTAAAAGTTTCTGTATCTTTTCTTCTGGCTTCTCTCCCCCGTATTTTAGTAATTCCGCCGTTATTTGATCTTCTCCCGGACTTTTGTTATTTTTTAATTTCTTTATTATTTCCTTTACTTCTCTTAGACTTGGTGCTTTCTCTTCTTCTTCACCATGTATATCTTCTTTGTTTAAATTTTCTTCTATCATTCCTCCATTTTCTTCCCCATTTAGGAGTTCGTCGAAGTACCTCTGCCAGAGTTCTAAAATTTTTTCTTGATTTCCTACCAGCTCACCTTTTTCGTTTTTATAGAACACCGAATTTGATTGGTATCCTTTTTTTTCTTGTTTCAATCCTTGGTACATACTTCTTACCTCTTTATTTTTGTAGTTTTCTTCTATCTCGTCTAATAGTCTTTCTTTATATTTTCTTTTCTTTTCGCGTAAGAGCCTTTTACATATTTTTCGCTGCTCTTTGTATGCCATTAAATTTTCTTCTGTTTCATTTTTTAATACCTTCAATCTTAAAGTTGTTCTTTCTTCTAATTCTTCTTCACATTCCTTGTCAAACCATCTTTCGTTTTTATTTTCCTTCCCTGTTTCTTGACTGCTTTGTGATGACGGTTTTTTTATTCCATTTTTAACTTCCAACCATAAATCTTCTATATCTTCTGTATCTTGCCTTTCACCTGATACCCAATCATTCACCATTTCCAAATACATCTTCCTCTCCTCCTCATTTTTCAATCTAATACACGTTTTTAAGTTTTTGCGTTCTTGGTTCTTCCTGTTTTTTGCAACTGGTACTATTTGCTTCATTTTTACACCTACTAAGAAATGGTCTGTGTCCAGATCTGGTCCTCTATAACTTCTTACATCGGTTATACTTCTTTCTTCCATTCTTTCAATTAGGACATGGTCAATTTGATTTACAGTTTTTCCATCTGGTGCAATCCAGGTTCCTTTGTGTATTTCTTTTTTTTGGAAATATGTACTTTTTATGATCATATCTTTCTCTCTAGCAAAGTCTATTAAAATCTGACCATTGTTGTTTGTAACTTCATGATTGCTATATTTTCCAATCGTTGGTCTAAACAATTCTTCTTGACCAATTTTTACATTTAGATCTCCTAATACAATCTTCAAATCATATTTTTTTATTTTTCCATATTCCTTATCGAGCGTTTCATAAAATTCGTCTTTTACTTCTGTATCTGTTTTTTTCCGTTGGTGCATGTACATTTATAAGCGTAATCTTCTGAAATCTTCCTTTCAGCCTTAAGCAGCACATCCTATCTGATATCGCTTGAAATTGCAATATATGTTGCTTTAGTTTTTTATGTACAATAAAGTCCGTGCCTCTAATTTTGCTTTCATCCCCACTAATAAATTATATATAGTCTTCTATTTCTATTATTTGATTCTCTTTTTGTTTTGTTTCTTGTATAGCTACTACATCAAAACTATATTTCCTAATTCCTCGCATTAATTTTTTCAACGGTCCTTCTTCATTGAGATCTCTGATATTCCACGTAGCCAATTTTACAATTTTCTCTCTTTTATTGTCTATTTTTTGTACTTTACCCATTCCCTTAATACTAAATTTCTTCTTGCTACCATTTTCTTTACTTTGTTCTCCCTTTTTATTTAAATCATATCCATAATCACTCCAGTCCGTTTTGTGCTTACCTGCATATACCTTAACCTGGTAATCTAGTTTTTTGAGGTTTAAGCCTCTTTTCTTCGTTATGCCAAATGACGGTGTTGCCGTCGCTTATTAATTTATTGTAGCCTAACTAAGTCTAGCCCCCTAAGACTCTTTCAAACTTTTGCAAAAAGAAAAAACCAGGGATCTCCAAGATTGTCTAAAAAAAGTTCAGGAGCGTCTGGCACCCCAAGATCTTTTAAATCCTTGTAAAAACAAAAAACGAAACATAAGGGGGCCTGAAGATTCTATCAAATTCTCAAAAATAAACACTGGTTTTTTTCAACTCTTTCCAAACACAAAACATAACAGATCCCTAAGTTTCATTCAGATTCTAAAAAGAAACACCAGAGGTCTCCAAGACTCTTTCAAACTCTTCAACAAGAAAAAACGATAACCTCCAAGATCCTTTCACATTTTTCACAAAAAACATTAGAAACGTAAATCTTTAAATTAAAAAAAAACAAAACACCAGGAGCCTCGACATCTTTTCAAATTCAAAAAGAACATAAGGAATCCCTAAGTTTCGTCCACATTCTTAAAAAAAAGATACTAGTGGTCTCCAGAACACTTTCAAACTCTTTCAAAAAGAAAAAACCAAGATTCTTTTAAATTCTTTCAAAAACAAAACACCTTGAAGCTCTAAAATGTTTTCAAATTATTTAAAAAACAGAATATGAGTGGGCCTGAAGATGTTTTCACATTTTTAGAAAGAAAAACACTGGAAACCCCGAAGACTCTTTTAAACCCCTTCAAAAACAAAACATCAGAAGTCCCACTATCTTTTCAAATTATTTCAAAATCAAAACACAACGGATCCCTAAGCTTAGTCCACTCTTAAAAAAAAAAACTAGATTCCACTAAGACTCGTTCGAACTTTTGCAAAGAAAAACAGGGGTCTCCAAGATTATTTAAAAAAAGATTAGGAGCGTCTAAGCTTCTTTTCAATTCCTTCAAAAAGGAAACTCCAGGATCGCCGGGTTTTTTCCAAATTCTTTCAAAAACAAACCATAACGAATTCCATTCTTAAAAAAGACACAAGAGCCCTTTAAGATTGTTTCACATTATTTAAAAAAGTAACATTAGAGCTACCTAAGATTCTTTTGCATTTTTTCAAACACACGACACAATAGCGCTGAAGATTCTTTCACATTCTTAAAAAAAATACACTTGAAGTCCTCAAGATTCTTTCAAGTTTCCTCAAAAACAGAACAGCACTAGTACCCCAAGATCTTTTAAATTCTTCCAAAAACAAAAAACGAAACACAACGGAGCCTGAAGATTTTATCACATTCTTAAAAATAAACACTGTTTTTTTTTTTAACTCTTTCCAAAAATAAAACATAACAGATCCTCAAGTTTCATCCAGATTCTAAAAAAAAAACACCAGAGGTCTCCAAGACTCTTTCAAACTCTTCAACAAGAAAAAAGTATGACCTCCAAGATTCTTTCACTTTTTTCACAAAAAACATTAGAAACGTCAAGATTTTTTTAATTCTTTCAAACATAAAACACCAGGAGCCTCGAGATCTTTTCAAATTCAATAAGAACATAACGGGTCCCTAAGTTTTGTCCACATTCTTAAAAAAAAAAAGATACTAGTGGCCCCCAGAACACTTTCAAACTCTTCCAAAAAGAAAAAAACCAAGATTTTTTTAAATTCTTTCAAAAACAAAACATCAGGAGTCCCACAATCTTTTCAAATTATTTCAAAATCAAAACACAACGGATTCCTAAGCTTGGTCCACTCTTAAAAAAATACTAGATCCTTCAAACTTTTGCAAAAAGAAAAAACCAGGAACCTCCAAGATTATTTAGAAAAAGATTAGGAGCGTCTAAGCTCCTTTTCAATTCCTTGAAAATAGAAACTTCAGGATCCCCGGGTTCTTTCCAAATTCTTTCAAAAACAAACCATAACGAATCCCATTCTTAAAAAAGACACAAGAGCCAGTCAAGATTTTTTCACAGTATTTAAAAAGCTAACATTAGAGCCATCTAAGATTCTTTTACATTCTTTCAAAACACACGACACAATGGCCCCGAAGATTCTTTCACCTTCTTAAAAAAATACACTTGAAGTTCTCAAGATTCTTTCAAGCTTCCTCAAAAACAGAACACCACTAGCACCTCAAGATCTTTTAAATCCTTCTAAAAACAAAAAACGAAAGACAAGGGGCCCTGAAGATTCTATCAAATTCTTAAAAATTAACACTGGTGTTTTAAACATAACAGATCCTCAATTTTCATCCAGATTCTAAATAAAAAAAAAAACACCAGAGGTTTCCAAGACTCTTTCAAACTGTTCAACAAGAAAAAACGATGACCTCCAAGATTCTTTCACATTTTTCACAAAAAAAACATTAAAAACGTCAAGATTTTTTTTTATTCTTTCAAAAACAAAACACCTTGAAGCTTTAAAATCTTTTCAAATTATTTAAAAATCAGAATACGAGGGGGCCTGAAGATGCTTTCACATTTTTAGAAAAAAAACACTGGAAACCCCGAAGACTCTTCTAAACCCCTTCAAAAACAAAACACCAGGAGCACTCCAAAATTCTTCCACATCAAAAAAAGTCGTTGGAAGCATATAACAGTTTCCTTTAATCTCTTTCAAAAACAAAACATCAGGAGTCCCAGAATCTTTTCAAATTATTTCAAAATCAAAACACAACGGATTCCTAAACTTGGTCCACTCTTAAAAAAAAACTAGAGTCCCCTAAGACTGTTTCAAACTTTTGCAAAAAGAAAAAACCAGGGGTTTCCAAGATTATTTAGAAAAATATTAGGAGCGTCTAAGCTTCTTTTCAATTCCTTGAAAAAGGAAACTCCAGGATCACCATAACGAATCCCATTCTTAAAAAAGACACAAGAGCTCTACAAAATTTTTTCACATTATTTAAAAAGGTAACATTAGAACCATCTAAGATTCTTTTACATTTTTCCAAACACACGACATAATGGTCCCGAAGATTTTTTCACATTCTTAAAAAAAAATACACTTGAAGTCCTCAAGATTCTTTCAAGCTTCCTCAAATACAGAACACCACTAGCACCTCAAGATCTTTTAAATCCTTCCAAAAACAAAAAACGAAACACAAGGAAGCCTGAAGATTTTATCACATTCTTAAAAATAAACACTGGTTTTTTTAAACTCTTTCCAAAAACAAAACATAACAGATCCTCAAGTTTCATCCAGGTTCTAAAAAAAACACCAGAGGTCTCCAATACTCTCTGAAACTCTTCAACAAGATTCTTTCACATTTTTCAGAAAAAGTATTAGAAACGTCAAGATTGTTTTAATTCTTTCAAAAACAAAACACCAGGAGCCTCGAGATCTTTTCAAATTCAAAAAGAACATAAGGGATCCCTAAGTTTCGCCCACATTCTTAAAAAAAAAGATACTAGTGACCCCCAGAACACTTTCAAACTCTTAAAAAAAAAACAAGATTACACCTTAAAGCTCAACACAAGCACCCTGAAGTTTTTTTTTCAAAAAATGTGAGACTCCGAAGACTCTTTTAAACCCCTTCAAAAATAAAACACCATGAGTAATCCAAAATTCTTCCACATTAAAAAAAAAACATCAGGAGTATTACGATCTCTTCAAATTATTTCAAAATCAAAACACAACGGATCTCTAAGTTTCGTTCATAATTAAAAAAAAGAAAATACTAGGAGACCTCAAGCCTGTTTCAAACTTTTTCAGAAAGAAAAACCAGAAGCCTTTAACATTCTTTCACATTCCTAAAACGGTACAGTTTAGGTCATTAAGAATCTTTCAGGAGCACCCCAAGATCTTTTAAATCCTTCCAAAAACAAAAAACACAAGGAGCCCTGAAGATTCAGTCAGATTCTTAAGAAAAAGACTCTTCAAACTCGTCAACAAGAAAAAAACTATGACCTCCAAAATTCTGTCATATTCTTGAGAAAAAAACGTTAAAAAAGTCAAGATTTTTTTCACTTCTTTCAAAAACAAGACACCCTAAGCCCGGGATCTTTTCAAATTCATTCAAAAATAGAACATAAGGATCCCAAAGTTTCGTCCACATTCTTAAAAAAAGTACTAAATATAGGCTCCAGAGCACTTTCAAACTCTTTCAAAAATAAAAAACAAAGGCCTCCAAGGTATTTTCGCATTGTTCAAAATAAAATCATTAGAAGCGTCTAAGATACTTTTAAATCCCTTCAGAAATAAAACATTAGGAGCACCCCAAAATTCTTCCACATTCTTAAAAAAAATCATTAGAACAGTTTCCTTTAAACTCTTTCAAAAAGAAAACATCAGGAGTCCCACGATTTTCCCAAACCACTTAGTTTCTCAAACTCGGAAGAGTTCTAGGGTCCCTTAACAATTCGACTTTACCGTAACAGGTACCACTAAAAGTCAGTTTGTTCAACTATACTATTGATTTTCAAAAAAACTGCGAAATATTCGTGACAAAACCGGTATCATTTAATTCTGTTTAAAACATAAACTTGTTTTTTTCACGAGTTTCATTAATTACGCATTTCAGTTCCGTGTTTACGTGTGGTCAGATTCGACTTCACACAGTCCAACCCCGCCTGTTCAACCCCCATAAAAAATGTATCTTTCCGAGTGTGGCGCCTCTTAAGCACGTTCCACCTGTACTATCAGCTTGCAAAAAGCCGACTTTAAATCGAGCAGCTGCAGTTCCAAGTGACGTTTCAGCGCCAATGAAACGTCTTGTTTCAGTGGTTGAATTGAAAGGGCTCGTCGATGGTGTCGTAACCCGGCGTTGACGTTGTCGATGAATAATGCAGCGGCCGTCGATTCTCGGCGAAAGCGCGATCCGGGAGTCCGGGAGTGCTTCGAGAGCTCGCTCGCTTCGTTCTGGCCATAAATCGCCTCGGTCAACATAAACTCGAATATTGGCAGCATCGGGCGATGTTTCAGGCGAAACACCCCAAAGTGCAGAGGTGGTTTTCCACATTTGTTCGGCCATTAATCGGACGACGCACGAGATCGGTGATTTATCTCGGCTGTCACGACCGGAAGCAACCCCGTGCTCTACAAGCGATCCCCACTAATCTCCCGCCACGTCTTCGCGACTTCCCGCCATACATCACTCTTATCGGGCGCTAATCCTCGGGGACCACGTAATGTATTCTTGCACAACGGTGCTGCACTGCTAAATAATTAAATCAATTTAACTCAAGACTTTACACAAACGCCGCCAACACGACAAACACGAAACTGCTACGAATTAGCTGCGCTCACGACGATTTGTTTTAACAGCGGTTGTTGGTTCAGCCAAATTAAGCAACAATAGAACGGGTTGTGTACCACAGCATACAACTCTGTTTACCTGTTAACAAGACGTTTAGCGAGGGGTATACATGCAGTTTACAAAACGACGACGGGGGAATGCCGCTGACGTTAAACACCACGAAGCCTCACTTATGTACTCGTAGACTTTTCAAATTAAATGAGATGGACAAGAACTGACACTTGGAAAAATCTTAAATACATACTTAAAGGACCGATTATTGTGAAGCCCAAACTGAGCTAGAGTACTTGTTTTATTCTATCCAATGTTTCCATGTATCTATAAAATAGAATATAAATATTTCCCCTGACCGGGAGTAGAAACTGTTTTAAGGGCACTAAAATCGGCACAGAAATAAACTGTTATTCTCTAGGGACATACACATAATATAACAAAAAATCCCAAAGGGAAGGGAGGGTGCATCACGTGTCCTTTTATTAACCAGCGTAATTAGTGTAATATCAGTTTATTAATGACTCTAATAAAATGAAATGAATAAAACTTCGACTATTCGTCAACACGTATTAGTTTTGTTTCATTGCTTGTAAATTCACAGTTTATGTTACGATTTTTAACTGTTTCTGATAACAGACAACCTCAATTCCGATTCAGATCGGGCGTTCACTAATAATCCGACACCTTTTAAGGCCAAAACACATTTTTTCTATTTCTACTTACAGAACTCATTTTCCGCAATATTTTTTCGAAAATTCGAACCACTTTTCCAAGATCACCAGAAAAATGCCCTTTTTGGGATGTTTTAAAATTCCATTTCTGAAATCGAAAATTTCGAAAATCATGGTCTGGAACCATCAACAGGCTATGTTTTTCAAATCAACTCGTCCATATTTTAACATAATATTTAATATAATTGCAGAATTCATTTTCGGCAACATTTTTGTGAAAATTCAAACTATTTTTCCAAAAATACCAAACTAAAAAATTTTGATTTTGAAACCAAAAATTTCGAAAATTACCCAAAGACATTTTCTTTCTTGTTGAGATCGACTTGCACTCATTTTTGGCAACATTTCTTGTTAAATTTTAACCACTTTTCCATAACCACGAAAATGAAAATGAAAAAAATGGTCATTTTTGGTATACGTTAAAAACTTTCTTTTGAGACCGAAAATTTCGAAAATCTTGGTTTGGAACCATCAACAGCCTATGTTTATCAAATTAGTTCATCGATGTATATTCCAGATTTTTTTGTGAATTTTTAGACCAACGTTTCTTTTTTTTGAAATTCTTGACATTTTTTCGAGTAGTGTCGAAAATTGTCATAAGATATTTTCTTGATTTTTATTGTAGAAGTAATTTTCGGGAGCATTTATTAGAAAATTCCGACGAATTTTTCAGAAGCATCAAACTGTAATATGGCAATTTTCAGAATGTGTATTAAAAAAAATTTATTATCAAACTGAAAATTTCTAAAATCTTGAACTGGCAGTATCAACAGTCTGTTTTCGAATCAGCTCGTCGATTATATTTTAGTTTTTTTTTTTTGAATTTTAGACAACTTCGCCGAAAGTTAAAATTTTCAATTTTTTGAAATTTGTGACCTCTTCCTAAGCGTCTTTCAAAATTACCCAAATGAATGAAGTAGGTATGGTTATTTTTGGGATATTTTAGAAATTTGATTTTGAAACCGAAAACTCGAAAATCTGAACTGTTTTTCGAATCAGCTCGTCGATGTTTATATTCCAGTTTTTTATGGATTATTAGGCAAATTTACTGATAGCTCAAAGTTTAATTTTTCTTAAATTTTTGACTTTTTACTTCCCGAGCGTAAGCAAAGGAAGTATTGTAATCGAGTCCGTCGGCCGACTCTCTACTTTTACGTTTTCTCGATCTTTCATGACCCCTAGAAGACGAAGAAATAGGTCTCCCATTTCCGTCTGTCTGTCCGTCTGTCCGTCCGTCTGTCCGTCCGTCTGTCCGTCCGTCCGTCTGTCCGTCTGTTGTCCCGGATTTTTATTAGACAGATAATCTCCGAAAGTACTCGATCGATTGTTGTGAAATTTTGTACTTATATTAAGAATATCATGTAGATGGTAAAACGCTAACCAAAATTTGTCTAAT
The DNA here is from genome assembly GCA_022388445.1 of Zophobas atratus. Taxonomy (NCBI): domain Eukaryota; kingdom Metazoa; phylum Arthropoda; class Insecta; order Coleoptera; family Tenebrionidae; genus Zophobas; species Zophobas atratus. The sequence goes on along the minus strand of CM039442.1, from coordinate 46,724,397 downwards.
CATCCCCACCACTAATGCGATGACGTCACTTCAAAATTGTACATAGTAAATGGGTTTTCAATTGTATAAAATAACATAGTCCTACACATGTAGTTTACAACTCTGAATCGACTTTTCACCCGAAACGTCCAGATTTTTGGAAAAAAAATCAAAATTATAAAACAACATTTTGAAATTTAATTTTTAATCTGCTAACCAGAATGCTTTGAAATGTTGCAGATGTTTTAAGGCTATAAAGAGCATCATAAATCTTTAGTCAAAAAATATTTGCTTATCCCCTCCAAAAACTTGATGACGTCAGCTCAAAAATTTGTGGAATAAATCATATCTAAAATGTACAAAATATGATGAGTCTGTACTTGTGATCTATCACTCCATTCATATTTTTTGGATTTGCATATACAGGGTGACTCAAAAAAAATAATGAATGCGTAAATATATTTTATTGATTTAATCAGGAACTACAAAACCGAATGCTCTGAAATCTTGTAGATGTTTTAAGGTCATAAAGAGCATAATAAATGTTTAGTCAAAATATATTTGCTTATCCCCTCCAAAAACTTGATGACGTCAGCTCGAAAGTTTGCCGAATAAATCATATCTAAAATGTACAAAATATGATGAGCCTGTACTTGTCATTTATCACTCCATTCATATTTTTTGGATTTGCATATACAGAGTGACTCAAAAAAATTAATGAATGCGTAAATATATTTTATTGATTTAATCAGGAACTACAAAACGGAATGCTCTGACATCTTGCAGATGTTTTAAGGTTATAAAGAGCATAATAAATGTTTAGTCAAAATATATTTGCTTATCCCCTCCAAAAACTTGATGACGTCAGCTCGAAAATTTGCCGAATAAATCATATCTAAAATGTACAAAATATGATCAGTCTGTACTTGTGATCTATCACTCCATTCATATTTTTTGGATTTGCATATACAGGGTGATTCAAGAAAATAAATGAAAGCGTAAATTTATTTTACTGATTTACTCAGGAACTACAAAACCGAATGCTTCGAAATTTTGAAGATATTTTAAAATTATCATAAGCATGGTAAATTTTTGATCAAAACGTATTTGGTCGTCCCCCCTAAAAAATTTATGACGTCACCACAAAATTTTGCTGAATAAATCCTATCTAAAATGTACAAAATATGGTGAGTCTCTTCTTGTGATTTATCATTCCATTCAAATTTTTTCGATTTGCATATACAGGGTGACTCAAAAAAATTAATGAATGCGTAAATTTATTTTATTGATTTAATCAGGAACTACAAAACCGAATGCTTTGAAATCGTGCAGATGTTAAGGTTATAAAGAGCATAATAAATTTTTAGTCAAAATATATTTGGTTATCTTCTACAAAAAACTGATGACGTCAGCTCAAAAGTTTGCCGAATAAATCGTATCTAAAATGTACAAAATATGATGAGTCTGTACTTGTGATTTATCATTCCAATCATATTTTTTGATTTGCATATGCAGGGTGACTCAAAAAAATTAATGAAGGCGTGAATTTATTTTATCGATTTAATCAGGAATTAGAAAACCGAATGCTTTGAAATTTTGGGAATATTTTAAAGTTATTATAAGCATGGTAAACTTTTGTTCAAAATGTATTTGTTCATCCCTCCTAAAAAAATTGATGACGTCACCCTTAAATTTTGCTGAATAAATCCTATCTAAAATGCAAAAAATATGATGAGTTTGTACTTGTGATTTATCATTCCATTCATATTTTTTAGATTTTCTTAAGAGGTGGTTCAAAAAAATTAATGAAGTCAATTTATTTTATTGATTAAATTAAAGGCAACACTTATTATTAGTATTACACCCCAACCAACCCAATTTGGTAGACACAAAATTTGTTAAAGGAAAAACTCGGTTGAAACATAAGGGTAGCACGCTTATTTACATCGACTTTAACATTACAGACCTGCATTTGTTTTATGCGTTCACTTGGTTCCGCGAATGTGAAATAGACATGTTTATAATCAACCAATTGTGAATTTCACCGTCAAGAATTAAAATAAAATCCAATGTTTTATATAATAAGCGGAAGTCGAAGCAATAAAACCGATGGTCGTTTTGTTTACAGTTTCTCTGTTTGACTCTCACGTATGGTGTTACGCCTGTCATCTTAAATTAAGAATGTTTATACATACACGATTTTCAGTTGCCTCTGATACGTATACGTGAGTAAATTGTCTCGTTATTTTATTGATTATTACAAATCAATATTCAAAACGACCCAATTCATTTTCCCGAAAATTTGAGAATATAATAATTTTATTCTTAGCATTACATTACATCTATCCCAACTGATATACGTGTCCTTGCAAAAATGTTGATGACGTCATCACATTTTTTTTTTAAATTCCCACTACAAAAATGTAATGAGAAAAAAACACAATAGGCATGCAGTCGTCAAGTTTCCGACAGCGAGGGAAGTACTGTCTAAACTCTTTAGACCAATTTTTTCCTAGTACTTTTGAAAATTACCCTAAGACATTTTTGTGTTGTTTTCAACTTACACAAATTTTTTAGACCACATTTCTTCGAAAACTTCAACTATTTTCCCAGAATCACCGAAATGAAATGGCCTGTTTTGGGGTATTTAAAAACTTGATTTTGAAACGAAAATTTCGAAAATCTTGGTCCGGTCCGCGGCTATTTGCTCCTTGCGAATAGCTTTAACTCCGGTTCGGCAAATATCTACCTAACTGTAATAATGCGTATTTAGTACGGAAACACATCCAATTTATTTTGGATTAGGAAGCGAAGCATACCTTAAAAATTATTTTAATAAATGTTTGTTTAAACAATGTTAGCATTCATGGAGTTACAAAATTTGTTATAAATTATAACATAACAGTGTCACATTTGTATGAGACACATTCTTCAAAGTCGTATCTAGTAATGCGCTTTTTATAATACATATTGAACTTTTTTTGCGATATAAAATTCCGCCCTAGTCGAACCTCTTTACTTATTACATATCTACTTTCTGACTTATTTAGTTTCACGTTAATTTCTATTTATATGGAATTTAAGAAGGAGACACATTAAATTTTTGCAAACTTTACGATAGGTGCTAGTTTGGACCATAGTAAGGTGAGGGATTAAGGCACTCCAGGTACCAATATAACGAGATATGCCCGGAATTGATGGTCGCCCTCTGGAATACAATTCAACTGCAATCATTGATAAGGTCCCCGTGCGGCACGTATCGGAAATTCAGGTTTAACTTTTTTTGTAACGATAAATTCAAAAGTTCTGCATGTTTTTGTCCAAGTTATTGTCCATTATTATCCACATTTCATAACTTCTCACTCGAGTTTTATAATAGTGCGACGAAATTCCGGTGGGGGCGGCGTGCCTCGGTGCCAAGCCTTGGGCCGACTAGTGCCGCTGAAATAGAAACACGTCTGGCCGACCCAGGCTTATGTGGACACCTTCACGCCGCCGGGGGTAGCGCCTTCGGTCACGAGCAGCGGTCACTCGGGCGCCGGGGTTGCTCTCAAACCGGAGACAGGGATCTCCAGGTGGTGAGCGCTCGCGAAAACAACAAAATAAAATAAAACGGTACGAAATATTTTGAACAATAAATCGGGTTTATTCCGTCACCAGGCCAAAATAATAAATCTTACGGCTAATCTTAAATAAATATCTACAAGACAAATTAAATAAACAAAAAAGAATAATATTAAAACGTCAAGCAAGAATCCTCTTTTTCGGCTGCTTCGGCGCAGCGATCGCGGATTCGCCTCCAATTGTCTCGGTACGCATCCCGGTTTCCAGTCCGCGAAAATTCGCTTCGCTACAATAGTTCATTTATGACATTTAAACTAACATTAAACTTTGATCCATTTTGAAAGAAAAGACCTTGAAAATTTTCATGAATTAAATTAATAATATCGTGGACTCGGTCACGCTTCGACGACCTGAATTTGAAGATGTTATTGTTGAGATATTCTTACAATGTAAATTGTAATACCTATTTTACTATCGTCAAAATTCAGGAGATTTTAGCTCTAACCGAAATAAACACACGAGATCGAGAGGCGGGGGTGGAGCAGCAGGATCACATGCGCCAATTGAGAGTTTTTTTCTCGTTGTCCTTTTCATGTGAATGTTTATCTGGGAATCAACTTGTCTAGTTGACGTTCATCCTTTTACGGGGATGGAAGTGAGCCTCAGGAATGCTAGTGTTTAAAATCAATGGCGATCTTCATGAGAAGACGCTCTTCGCGCAGCTATCACTACGCGTCCTCACGTTATGTAGTGGGTTTTTCACTCACCTTTATTTTTTGCTCGACTGTTCATGCTTAAAGTTGCCGCCACACCATCGTAATAACTCTTTAGTTACTCTAACAGTGATTTCTTTTTTCCTTTTTTTTGCATTTTGATTTAAGAATACTTTTCCAAACTTTACCATTTTGCACTCAGTCTTATAGTAGTAGTAGTAAGTGTTCATTTTTACCCTACGGGCTTAAAAGATTCTTGATTTAGAACACTACAATTTTTTTTCCTAATTAACAAAAACCAAATAAAAACATTTTATAAACCAAATAACTCATTTTTTTTCCTTTATCCCATGCCCCCTTGCCGCGGCCTTACTCTTGTCCTCTCCACTTCTTTCAACTATTCCACCCCTCTTCCGTCTTCATTCAATATCTCTGTCACACTCTCCTCTCCTTCTTTGCTCTCCTCACAGGCATGTAGCATGTGCTCTATCGTCTCTCGCCCTTCTCCACACATCCTACACATTCTCTCACCTTCGCTTACCCAAAACTTATTATTTCTTTCTTCATTTCCACACCTAAATCTCGCAATTATTTTTTTTTATTTCGCGCTTTCTCTGTCTACGTACTTTGGTATTGTTTCTGTTATTATCTTTCTATAATCTACATTGTACCTAGATTTACTTACATTCGCTCTTCTCTCTTGTTTATCTATGTCTCTGTCACGCATACACAACTCTTCTCTCATACTCACCCCAATTTTCTCTTTCTCTCTATTTCCATTCATGCGTATCCCAGTCTTTCATAATATCCTTGTCTACCCTTGTGATGTTCTTTCCCTGCTTCCTTTTTTTTTCCTTCCAGCATTCGTACAATATCCTACATTCCTCTCTTTCTTTCAACCTTTCATCATACTTTACAGCTCTTTTCCCAGTGTATACTCTTAGTTTCTCTCGTTTACATTCTTCTCTTACTATATAGCCTGGCGTCTCTTTCCGTAGCCCTAACATCCACCTCAAATATTTTTCTTGTACTGCTTCCATCTCTGCATATTCCTTCCACCTCCTTATCTCCACTCCATACATTAATACACTCCTAACTAAACTATCAGACATTTTCATCCTTCTTCTTACGTCATGTCCAAATATTCTCTCACCTATACTCCACACCATTCCCATTATCTGCATTACTTTGACCCTTCTTTCTCTTACGTGTGCTTTTACCGTGTTAGTTATTGTAAACTTAAATCCTAAATATTTAAACTCCTTTACTGTGTCTATGATTCGATCTTCCCAACGCCACACTTTTTCCTCCCCTTTTCTTCCTTTTTTTCTAAACACCATCATTTTTGTTTTTTCTACATTTACCTCCAGTTTCTTTCTTTTAAAGTATCTTTGCAGATTTTTTTTCATCTCATTCATTCCACATTCATCCTTCGTCAATATTACCAAATCATCTGCAAATGCCAAACACCATACCTTTTCTCTCCCCACCACAATTCCTCCCGCTTGTACTCCTCTAAACATTTCCTCGATATCGCTTATGTAACAAGCAAACAGATTGGGACTTAATGGGCATCCCTGTCTCAATCCTTTCGTCGTCCAAAACATTTCGCTTTGTATTCCTCCCACTCTCACACTAGTCATTGTCTCGTTATAGATCTCTCTTGCTGCTGCAATTAACTTTTCACTCAGTCCTGTTCTCTCCATGCATTCCCACAAACACTCTCTGTCGACCGTATCAAACGCGGCTCTTAGGTATACAAACAGTGCATATACCCGACTTCCTTCCTTTAGCAACTCTTTTTTACTTCCCGAGCGTAAGCAAAGGAAGTATTGTAATCGAGTCCGTCGGCCGACTCTCTACTTTTACGTTTTCTCGATCTTTCATGACCCCTAGAAGACGAAGAAATAGGTCTCCCATTTCCGTCTGTCTGTCCGTCTGTCCGTCTGTCCGTCTGTCCGTCTGTCCGTCTGTCCGTCTGTCCGTCTGTCCGTCTGTCCGTCTGTTGTCACGGATTTTTATTAGACAGATAATCTCCGAAAGTACTCGACCGATTGTTGTGAAATTTTGTACTTATATTAAGAATATCATGTAGATGGTAAAACGCTAACCAAAATTTGTCTAATCATCCCCACCACTAATGCGATGACGTCACTTCAAAATTGTACATAGTAAATGGGTTTTCAATTGTATAAAATAACATAGTCCTACACATGTAGTTTACAACTCCGAATCGACTTTTCACCCGAAACGTCCAGATTTTTGGAAAAAAAATCAAAATTATAAAACAACATTTTGAAATTTAATTTTTAATCTGCTAACCAGAATGCTTTGAAATGTTGCAGATGTTTTAAGGCTATGAAGAGCATCATAAATCTTTAGTCAAAAAATATTTGCTTACCCCCTCCAAAAACTTGATGACGTCAGCTCAAAAGTTTGTGGAATAAATCATACCTAAAATGTACAAAATATGATGAGTCTGTACTTGTGATCTATCACTCCATTAATATTTTTTGGATTTGCATATACAGGGTGACTCAAAAAAATTAATGAATGCGTAAATATATTTTATTGATTTAATCAGGAACTACAAAACCGAATGCTCTGAAATCTTGCAGATGTTTTAAGGTCATAAAGAGCATAATAAATGTTTAGTCAAAATATATTTGCTTATCCCCTCCAAAAACTTGATGACGTCAGCTCGAAAGTTTGCCGAATAAATCATATCTAAAATGTACAAAATATGATGAGCCTGTACTTGTCATTTATCACTCCATTCATATTTTTTGGATTTGCATATACAGAGTGACTCAAAAAAATTAATGAATGCGTAAATTTATTTTATTGATTTAATCAGGAACTACAAAACCGAATGCTTTGAAATCTTGCAGATGTTTTAAGGTTATAAAGAGCATAATAAATTTTTAGTCAAAATATATTTGGTTATCTTCTACAAAAAACTGATGACGTCAGCTCAAAAGTTTTCCGAATAAATCATATCTAAAATGTACAAAATATGATGAGTCTGTACTTGTGATTTATCATTCCATTCATATTTTTGGATTTGCATATGCAGGGTGACTCAAAAAAATTAATGAAGGCGTGAATTTATTTTATCGATTTAATCAGGAATTACAAAACGGAATGCTTTGAAATCTTGGGAATATTTTAAAGTTATTATAAGCATGGTAAACTTTTGTTCAAAATGTATTTGTTCATCCCTCCTAAAAAAATTGATGACGTCACCCTTAAATTTTGCTGAATAAATCCTATCTAAAATGCAAAAAATATGATGAGTTTGTACTTGTGATTTATCATTCCATTCATATTTTTTAGATTTTCTTAAGAGGTGGTTCAAAAAAATTAATGAAGTCAATTTATTTTATTGATTAAATTAAAGGCAACACTTATTATTAGTATTACACCCCAACCAACCCAATTTGGTAGACACAAAATTTGTTAAAGGAAAAACTCGGTTGAAACATAAGGGTAGCACGCTTATTTACATCGACTTTAACATTACAGACCTGCATTTGTTTTATGCGTTCACTTGATTCCGCGAATGTGAAATAGACATGTTTATAATCAACCAATTGTGAATTTCACCGTCAAGAATTAAAATAAAACCCAATGTTTTATATAATAAGCGGAAGTCGAAGCAATAAAACCGACGGTCGTTTTGTTTACAGTTTCTGTGTTTGGCTCTCACGTATGCTGTTACGCCTGTCATCTTAAATTAAGAATGTTTATACATACACGATTTTCAGTTGCCTCTGATACGTAGGTATACGTGAGTAAATTGTTTCGTTATTTTATTGATTATTACAAATCAATATTCAAACGACCCAATTCATTTTCCCGAAAATTTGAGAATATAATAATTTTATTCTTAGTATTACACTACATCTATCCCAACTGATATACGTGTCCCTGCAAAAATGTTGATGACGTCATCGCAATTTTTTTTTAAATTCCCACTACAAAAATGTAATGAGAAAAAAAACACAATAGGCATGCAGTCGTCAAGTTTCCGACAGCGAGGGAAGTACTGTCTAAACTCTTTAGACCAATTTTTTATTAAATGATGCAGGATATATACATTGTCCATAGACCCTCTACCTCTTCTAAATCCCGCTTGACTTTCTGGTAATATACTCTTTTCGTTCATCTCTGTCACCAACCTTTCATTTAATACCATTGCGTACAATTTATATGCCGTATTTAGAAGAGTTATTCCCCGATAATTCTCTACTTTTTCTTTATTGCCCTTTTTATGAATTGGGCATATTTGCCCTACTCTCCATTCCCTGGGAAAACCTTTACCCGTCCACACATCATTCATTAACTCGCTCAATTTTTCAGTCATCCCATCCGTCCCAAATATCCACACTTCGTTTACCAACTTATCCCTCCCCGATGCTTTTCCTCTTTTCAGTCTTCCTACTTGTTTTCCTACTTCATCTACTCGAATCTCAGCCTCCCTTTCTCTACCACCAATCCCGGTTTTACTATCTTGCACTACAATTCTCTCTTCCTTTCCATTCAACAGTTCCATAAAATGCTTCTTCCACTGTATTATAGGTATGTCTTCACTAATCGTGATTTTGTTCTTCCGTTTTTTATTTATATATGCCATGCCTCTTGCTCAGTTCTTAAGTTCTTATGGCTTTAATTTTTGCTCTTCTTCTTGCTGTATCTCTTCTTTCTTTTCTTTGCATCGTTTTCTATAATTATTTTTTGCTTGTCAGAACTCTTCTTTTATACCTTTCACCTTTTTCTACCTTCGTAAACATTTCCTTGCTTCTGTTTTTAAATCTCTGCATCGGCTATCCCACCATCTGTTTCTCTTTTCTAAATTTCTCGTTACAATTTCTTTTCTTATGGCTGCGTTTTCAATTTCTCTTTTTAATTCTTCCATTTTCTTTTCAGTTCCTTTTTCTTTAAATTCCACTTCCAACATTTTTTTTTATAATGCTCAATTCCTTTCTCATTTCATACCCATATCTTCTTCTCTTTTCCTACTTCATTACTTAAGCATCCGCCCCTCACTTTTACTTCTAGTGGTATGTGATCGGAGTCCACTCTTTCTCCTATCTTGAATGTTTATACCTCGTCTTCTGCTAATCCGTTTTCTATTACATAGTTTATTACCGATTCCCCTCTTTTACCTATCCAGGTAAATTCCCCCTCCTCGTCCCTTTCCTTCACCCCATTCAAGACTTCCCAACCGCTTTCTTCAATTAATTCCCATATCAATTTTCCGTCTTTGTTTTCTACTTTATCTTTCGATTTTCGTATGTTTTCCCCGTCTTCTTCCCTGCTTTTGTTCCCTATTCTGGCATTAAAGTCCCCTCCTAACAGTAGAAATTCTTCTTTGGACTCTTCGATTTTTTCTTGTATTTCTTGTTTCGTGTTTCTCATTCCTCTACTATATATTGTGCAGATTCTTCATCTTTTTTATTTACAGTCAGTTTTCTTTCAACCATGCCTTCCATTTGTATCCCCGCCTCTTCTATTTCTAAGAACAAATTTTGGAACGTGTGGACAAAGAGCCCGACATCAACACTCGCCGACTTGCAGCTGAAGCAAATTTCACTCGCAATGCTGTTTTCAACAGCTACAACACTCACATTTGGTCCGTCAAGAAGTACGAATTCTACGACATAAAAGACCTCTTAGTTGGACCTTGTGTTGGAAGAGCAACTAGATGTGGAAGTGCCTCTAGGTGAACGAGTTCGCATGTGGTACTTGCATGATGGAGCACCACCACATTTTGCTAAGCCAGTGAGAATGGTTAAATAACCAGTGGGTCTCTTAGAACGATCCAGTGGCTTGGCCTCCGCGTTCACCCGATCTCATTCCGTGTGATTTTTGTCTATGAGGTTAGACGAAATAGTTAGTTTATAGAAATCAACAATGTTCAGAAACTATCGAAGAGCTTCAACATCGAGTGAAAGTGGCAGCCGTTATAGTTCGCGGAACTCTTGGAATTTTTTTTAGCAAAGACCAAACATCCGTCAGAATAAAAAGTCCATCACCTTGAAGCATTACGAAGATCGGTCCTTCTCAGGACCACCATTTGTTTCTACAACTAGTAATCTTTCACATTACCTTTAGCGATGAATGAATACATGAATGAACGAATTATACCCAACAAAAAAAGTCGGTTTTACTTGTAATTGAAACTGACAGTGTTTACATCGTTTTTATTCGAACGTTACAATTATTGCATGTTTTTCGAAATCAACCTGTGTAGCACCTATAGACGATACGGATAAATAGGTTGTAAAGTAATGCAGGAAACCAATTTTCGGTATTAAACCGTTGAAACTTGCTGAATCTCCGACATCGCAATTTTCCCGATTTCACACTTTCCTTATTCTTTAGATGAGGTGTAAAGTCTAGTGTGCTAAGTGGATGTGTTGCCTGAAAGGATACTAAACACTTTCTGTTTTGTGGTTTACGAGTGACGGCGTCATGATAGGTCTTAATTATGATTTCTGTGGCGGGTAGCCTGTAATAATAACGTTAGTTTATTAGAGATTAGCCCTTAGCTGCATAAGGAGCCGCAAAGCTCGGCCCCATCTCGGTCTATCGCGATTGGTCGATCGGCGGTATGGCCGCGGATGGTCGGTATGTTTTATGACCTGTGCATGTACGGAATACAGCCGGAATGTCGTAGTGTTTATGGCATTTACGACGGTCATAAACTGTTAGCGTCCGCTCGCATGTAGCGGCCAGGTTTTAATCAGTAATCAGTATGTATCTTTGTTTTATGGTCTGAATTTATACGAAGATAAAGTAGTGACTACCATAGAAAGTAGCGTTTGTCCACTAATCCCACTGTTCCTATCGTTTGTGATGGACAGCGCTCGTAAACAACTCCACTTTGACTTTTATTATGGAAAGCTTAATGGACTCGAATAATCGTAAATTTTGTAATGGTCATAATAACTCCAACTATAAACATATTTTTTAATTTTATAATTTCCTGTCAACGAGGGCACCGGTGAAAATTGTATTATGTTAATGTCAAAGCTGGAAAGTGTTAATACGGTTGTTGGTGTCGTCGAGTCCTACTCGTAAACGGTTTATGTGACAAATAAAAATAAAATACAACACTCTTGCATTATCTACAACAGGAAAATGAATTTGGACTTGTTTCTCTTCTCTCCTTACCAGATTACCGATAAAACTTTACGATCCATTAATGAAGCATTTCGCTTTTTACACATTCGTTTGATCATTTATTTTTTTATTTTCTCGTTTAATCGATGACCTGAAACTGTTTTAACTAACGTTAGCGAGCAAAAACTGCTTCGCGGAAAGTTGCGTTACATTTTAACATTCGTTTATATACTGTTAGAATTTGATTCTTTTTATATCCTCACCGAAATTAACACAGTCGTAGTTTATTTTCAATCTTCTTTTGTTATTTGAGTATATATTTCCCCAGTTTTTACTTACTTATCAATATTAAATTTTATTTAAACTGTAGGAGAGTGTTATTTTACGCCACTAAATAGTACATATGTTCGTTTATTTACAATTTATAATTGTATATTTTATGACTATTTTTGGCAAGCTGTACAGGTTAAATTTCCTTGCAAAGCCTCTTCAAAGCGGCTCATGAAAAATTCAGCCGTGAAAGGAAACAGTAATGTTTTTTCATGGCTTGAAAAAACTGCCCGTTGAGTTGAAACCAATGGACAAGTCGTTAACTTTTTTCGTGAATTTTTTCTGACTCGAATCGAAAACGATCTACAAACAAAAATTTTTATAATACATTCCCTCTGTATTGCTACATTGTGCAGTTATTATTACTAACTTTACAAAGACACACGACAAATCCAAGTCTGAAGAAACAGGTTGCAGTAAACATTACAAAACCTGTCACTGTGTCACGCAACACAAAAAAAAAAACACAGAATTTTCACACCAGCTGATTAAAGTTCATCCTTCACCTTGAACTGTTGCACCCGCTTCACTTTTTGAAGCATGTCATCGAGTCAATCAGTTGACGCATAAGAACCGTCATAAAAACGCAACATTATCCATTACCGCTGACAATTACGTCGAAGGCGCGGCAGCCAGTTGGTATAACAAGTAACGGTGGTCGAGTTGTTACAAGTAGCCCGGTCGGTGCTGCTGTCCAGATATAATTACATCGGTCGGCTCGCCTTTATTCTTTGATTGATGGATTGCCATGTCACAAAGCGACCTTTGTTCGGCAGTGGATGCGCGCCATGAATTAACGCTGCTCCGTAATCAGGGAATCTGTATCCGACTCGCGTACAGGTCATGTCCGACAGAAACGGTGTCGCTCAAAAACCTGCCTCGTGTCGTCGCCTATTTAGGAAGTAATCGCTTCTTTGATTGAAATTAAAACAGCGACGCTTGTCTGAAACACAAGGAGGACGGCGTGAGGTCAAACACTTTCCTTAAAATTACTCACGTATTGGACGGATGTGTGTAGCTTGTGCCGATTTACTTCGAGGTGCAAGGAGGCTGCCACTTTTTGAAACATTGTTTTTAATATTGTGGTTATTGTGTCATGAACTGGAGAGAAAAATCGATCATTTACATATTAACATGTTATTCGTGAAAAAGTCTATACCTGTCAATGTTTTTTCTTGATTTTCTAGTTGCGTTAGTAACAATTCTTGTGGTATTTAATTGTTTCTCAATGAAATCACTCGTTTTTGCTTGACCTGTGATTGTAAAAGGAAAATCTTTGTATGTCGACAGTTAGATTCTTTTAAAACACTTTCAATTCTAAGCCTGAAAGGGGAAGCAAGTCATGTTAGAAAGCTAGAAGAAAATGAAGTAGATGTAGGGCGATTGTCCTAAGGGCATATAGAAGCAGTTCCAAAAAAGGTCACGACCAACATTAATGCGACTAGTACCAAGCGAATACGAAACTCACCAACGTAATACTTTTCCCACCCAATTGCCTGAGCAATCTCATGTGAAACATATCATGTAAAAGAAAAATGGCTTACATAGGTCCCAGAAATCATGTCATCATATGAAATTACTTTTTTTATGTCGTCAAAATAATCGCAGTAATACATATATTGCCTCTTCAATCCATGAATACCATCTTGTCAGAACAGGTTCTGGAGGCTTTCCGGCTTGGATCCTGAAATAAGCTTTAAGAAATACTTTCTTTACGTTGGAAATTGAACAATTGTCATCTTCGCATTGATTCCGGATAACTTCAGCTACTAAGCTTAAAGCGTGAGCCAAACAAGTTACATGAATTAATTTGGGACAAAATATTTCCAAATGTATTTGAATTAACTTAATCATTTCAGAAAATGAGTCACAGATAAATTGATTGCAACGTGATTGACGTTACTAAGATGCAATTTGAACATTAATGCAAGCCGAAGTTAATTTAAATCGATCCGAGAAAAATGGATTTTTTTCTTTTTAAATAATTAATAGAATTACCTAACGATTCATTCATAAAACGTGCCACTGTTACATTATTGATTTTTTCCAGTAAATGTGGTGTATCAGAGATAATTTTCCCATTACAATATTTGCAACGTATTGCCCATTAGAATTTGTAGTTTGATCTACTGCTATCCAAATATCGTGAACGCCAATATGTGTTCTAACTCTGTTAATCTTCTACAAAGTACAATGTAAAATAATTAAATAAATAAAATAGCAAAAATTAGGATGTTCCCATTCTTAAGTTTCTATACAATCACACAATACTTACGTCATCTTAAACTTGGGACAAGTAATTTTTTTCGTAAAGTTGACTCCCCAGGAATACTATTTTTGCAGTATAGTCATTCTGTAACCGCTTGTAAGACAGAATATCTGACCCGATTTGCAAATTCAAGAAACATCGTTAGAGCCTCCCATTAGCGCTGTAATCAACAGATTTGTTCGAACTGGCAGTGTCAACGAAGGGAAATTTCCTGGAAAACCTTCAGTATCTGAGAAAGTTGTTGGTAATTTGAGACGACTCGAGCAGAATCCGCAAACATCTTTGCCAAGGTTATCTCAGCAGTCAGGAGTTGTTGTTGCAGCATGAAATTGAACAATGGGTTCTAAGCAGTGACGAAAGAATGTTGCAGAACATTATGAAGCATTTATTATTATTATTATTATTATTATTATTTTATTGACGGATAACTCCAATTACAATAATAGTACATAAAATAAATATACAAGTATACAAACTTAAACTGCTTAATTAATTCATCTTAACAATAAGAATAATAAGCAATAGAAATGAGAACAGATAAAAAAAAAATATATATACATTCATATTACACTGTTTATCATGCCTAAAATCAGAAGACATAAGTAAGAAAAAATAATAGAATTCTAAACTAAAAATTGTGTCGGAAATAATCGCTTTAGTTTTCTTTTAAACTCGTGTTTACCACTGTTGAATAATACGAAATCGTTATATTTATTTAGATGATTTGCTGTCTCCATCATTCTTAAGATAGGATGATTCTTAGTTTTGTTGGTACTAGATGCAGAAATTCTGAACGTCACTGAACTACGCGTAATACGACTATTGGCTGCAGGAATTAAAAACGTTAACTTACTTAACAATAAGGAATTGTCAATGTTACCATTTATGAGACCATGGAGAAAGCAAATATCCGACATACAACGCCTATCCTCTAAAGAGTTTATATTGAGATAACTACAAATCCAAGTGTAATCACCCTGATGATGAGTACGATTAAGTTTAAATTCAATCAAACGAAGAAACTTCTTTTGAACTCTTTCTAGTAGATCACAGTCAACTCTATAATATGGATTCCATACTGGGGAACAATATTCAAGATGAGAACGCACAAATGAAATGTACAACAATTTAATGGACCACTGAGATAAATCACAACAATGACGCCAAATGAAGCCTAACATTCTAATTGATTTATTATAAATATGATAATAATGTTGCTTGAATGTAAGAAATGAATAAAAAATAACGCCTAAATCCTTGATTTCTTTCACACGAGCTATGACAGATCTATCTAACTGATAATTAAAAGTTACCAATGATTTAGAGTTGAGGAAAGAGATCACATAACACTTCTTGAGATTTAGAGGTAGTAAATTGCTCAAAGACCATGCATGTAATCTATTAAGGTCATCTTGCAATTCCATTGCGTCAGTCATAGACTGAACAGATTTAAATAGCTTTAAATCGTCAGCATATAATAAAAAATTCGAATTGTGAAAGCAAGATGTTATGTCATTAATAAATAACAAGAACAAAATAGGACCACAGTGTGAACCTTGTGGGACCCCCGATGTTACAGAAAAGGGAGTAGACAAGTGGTTCCCAATTCTCACCTGTTGCTGCCTATCACTTAAGAATGACGCTAACCACTTTATAGTGTTGTTATTAAAACCATATTTGGATAACTTAAAAAGTAGCAACTTATGATTTACTTTATCGAAGGCTTTAGAGAAGTCGGTATATGCAGCATCAACTTGAAGTTTATTGGCAAAAGCATCATTAAGAAAGGAATAGTATTCAATTAAGTTCGACAGAGTTGATCTATTTTTAACGAAACCATGTTGTTTTTCAGAAATTATGCAGGACGACATACACTGCAATTGTTTAGACACTATGAAGTCAAAAATCTTTGCAATAACAGATTGGTTACACACTCCTCTATAATTATCAGTTCTATTCCGTTCACCAGTTTTAAAGATAGGGATAATATAACTGTTTTTCCAAACTTTAGGAAATTTACATTCATTTAGAGACGATTGAAATAACAAAATCAATGGAAAAGAAACTGTGAAGACACAGTTTTTTAAGAGAATGCTTGGAATCCCATCTGGACCATAATTGGAGGAAGATTTTATTTGGGAAATATGCTCGAACACCTCAGCAATAGACACCTTTAAACCATAATCATTTACTTCCATATCCGGAACAAAATTAAGGTTGAAATTCCTATTGTTCTTTTCATATACAGAAGAAAAAAACTGAGCGAATAAGTTGGAAATTGCATTTCCACCTTTTGCACGTACTTCATTAAAAACCATTTCCTCTGGAATACCATCGCATTTATTTTTATCCTTAATGAATTTCCAAAAGTATTGAGGGTTACTCGACAAACTATTGTTAACTCTAGTCAAATATGACTTATAGAGATCTGTATTAAGTTCTTTGCAGTGATCCCTCAACGATCTAAAATAAAGGTAATCCTCAATCGTGCCCGATTTACGAAAAACTGAATGAGCTGCTTTTTTCTTACGAATCAAATTTTTTAATTCAGTATTGAACCATCTAGGATATGATGAACTATTCAGTTTAACAGTTTTTATTGGAATAAATCTATTGATGCCATCGAAGAGAATACCATAAAAAACTGAAACTTTGTCATCCACATCCAGACCAACAAAACAACTTTCCCAATCCACAGAAGCCAGATAATCATTAAGTAGATGATAATTCCCATTAGCGAAGTCAAATATTTCAATTTCAGAAGACAGAATGGAAACACAAAAATTAGGAAGAGACCACGAATACGAAATGTGATGGACACTGTTATCAAAGATTGTATCAACGGCGGTGTTTACTTGTAAGTTAATAATATTTGAAAATATAAGATCAAGGAAAACGTTACGATTATTAGGGATAGTGTTAACCTGATCCAGACTTAAAAAAGAATAAGTAGAAATTAAGACGTCGTAGCAATCCTTAGAAGAACCAACCAAATGATTAGTAATTTTATTCCTGTCCCAAATAAGAAAGGGAAGATTGAAATCACCCGCAATTATATAGTCGCAATTTGGAAATCTTTGATAAACAGATTCTAATTCAGAACAGTGATCACTGTAAACATGAATATCAGATGCAGGAGGTATGTAGACACCCCCAACAATTAGGCTTAATTTATTAGTGTTTATACGAACATATACACTCTCCACATTTTGACCATACATAACAATAGAAGAATTAAAAGCTTTGTTAACAGCTACTAATACACCACCGCCCCGTAATTTTGTACTAGTGTTAATATTTCGATCAGCACGAAAGATGTTATAGTTTCGCAACAATAATTCAGGATCAGATATTTTATCGTAGAGCCAGGTTTCAGTGATAATAATTACGTCGTACACACTAGTATTAACCCCCAAACAAAATTCATTAAGTCTTGTTCTTATACCTCCAGCATTCTGATAATAAAAATGGATTACTTTTTTGACAAATTGTTAGCTGTAGATTTTTTCTTTATAATGGAAGGACAATTATTTTTATATTTTAGAACAATATCTTTTTCACCGTTGCCAATCCTATCCGAAAATTCCTTCTTTACACCATTAATATGATCGCGTTGCATTTTTGTCAAATCCGGTCGAAAATGATGATGACGGTTGGGATTTAATTTATTCGATTTTAAAATTTCCATGACCGAACTCTCCGAATCATATACTATTTTCAGAGGCCTGTTTACGTTAGGTTTGCTTTGACCCATCCTAATAATTTTACTAGGTTGTGGATAGGTTCCCAATGGTGCCAGAATTTTCATCACATGGTTAAGATCTTCAGTGACTTTTTCAGCTATTGCAGATGCAGAAGACTCCGGTATATTAAAAAGCATAACGTTGTGACTACGTAGCTTACGATCTTCTATTTCTGAAACTACGTCATTGAGACTATACCCGCTCAAGTCGTTGTTGTGCGAGTTTTTAAATTCTGACCATTCATCCTGAATAATCCTAACATTGTTTTCAACGGTAGTAATACGGTCATTCAAACGTTTGAAATGGTCGTCCATCGATTGTTGAAGTTGATTCCTTAACAAATCTAGTTGTTTTGCTATTATTGCTTCAATAACCGCAGCTGAAACTGGATGATCTCTATCTGATAGTGAGCATTTTTCACAAATCCAGGTATTCTTGTTAGCAATAATCGCCGTTACCTCAGATTCAGCTATATTTAAACATTTAATGTGGCAATATTTTTTACAAAATCCACCACATTTAATCGAGGGAGTGGTTGGCGTTACCGCACTCTCGCACACTAGGCAGAAATTAGTCATTATACTTATAACAACGAATAATTTACCCAAGTAAAACTAATTTTAATATAGAGGAATTTATACAACAAGGACACAATTGTTCACACCAACGGGGTCAATCGTGGTGACTAATGATCAGACAAACGAGGAAGACCACGGAAGGATAACGTATAAGGAACAAAGGTATAAATAACTAAGGAACAATATCAATTGAATATTGCCACCACAAATTAATTTGAAATAATGAATATTTAGTGTTTTTAAGTTAAAGATAAAAATTTGCTACAAAAACCTCGATCACCTGATAAATCACAAATTAGTCCGGCAAAAATAACCAACAAATATCTCAGCCGATTCTCATGTAATATGATCGAAACTTACACAGTGACAAGCTTGCACTGAATCACTAGAGTATGCCAAATTTCAGGAATTCACTACTAAAGGATCTCAGTAAAAACAGCAATAAATTCACGAGAACCTCCAACTCATTTCACTGCTACACAATTTTTTAGGCAGCCAGTTATACAGATACGGGTGGTATTTATCTTGGGTCCTTGGGCATTTAGTAAAGGACATATAAATCGATAGGCGGCACGCTTCCACCCTATGATCATTTATACAGACCATGTACAACTTTCATGCATTTGCCTACAACTAAAATGGAAAGGCATTTGCTCTAGAATCCGCTTTTCAGTAACAATCTCCCAATTTCAACAGACGGTGCCCTCTCTGTTCCACTGGAAAAAGCCTGACGTCTTCGGGACCGGGCAACTACCCAGGCAACATGATGTCGTCTTTTTCACGTGAATAAATGGTCATCAATTACGTCATAGTGACCAAAGATTTCACGTGATATTGACGTACCAATGATGGTCAAATGTCTCGTCCAGATCACGTCATTTTCTAACGAACTATTGACGTGATGTAATGACGTCTTAGAGTCGTCATTTTGTAACGAACCATTGACGTGATGTACTGACGTCTTAGAGACGACATTTTGTTATCCATTTTAAGACGTTTTTTATATGTATTTTGATTTTTAGAAAAAAATATGCAATAAATAAAACGCTGAAATAATTGTATATTTTTATATTGTTTACCTTAAATAAAATATTATAATTCGTTATAATCGCCAGGTAAACCCCAAAACAAAATATATATTAATTAAAGTTAAAACAAATTAGTGTAAAAAAATTAAATTTACTACAATTCTGTACAACCAACAATGAACTTCAAAAAACAAATAAAAAAATATGTCAATTAAACAAATTAAAGATAAACCACTCCTAAGAACACAAACAAATCTACATACAGGTAATTACGAGTATAATTAGTATAAACAAAAAAAAAAAAGAATAATATACAATATGTAATCAAAAATAAACGTTGCAATAAAATATGCTATTTAAAGAAAAATCAGTTTTAAAGACACAAAGAAATCTATTTAGTTACAAAGAATATTAAAAGAAAACTATAATAAACTATAAATCAGTCTTAAAAACACAAACAAATCTATTTACAAAAAATATAAAAAAAAACTAGAATAAAGGGAAAAGACAATTGAATCGCATTGTTGAAGTTACTTGATTTGAAAATGCACTGTAAAACTTTCTAATTCACGACGACTTGACTGTCCCCAACACACAAAGAATACCGTTAAGGATTAATTCTGTTTTAACAATCATATTAATAACCTAAGTTTTTTAAATTTGCCTCAATTTATTGCACTGAAATGAAAAACCCGTTAGAGTGCATGGATTAATGGAAATGCAATCATTTTTTCGTCTAAGGGAAATAGCAAGCATTTGGCTATTATTAAATTTAAGGGATTACAGCTTAAAGCAGAAGACAAATTCTGCATTTTAAAAATGCTAAATTTACTTGAATCTAACGGATGATCGTAAAATGGTTGCATTGACAAAAACGTATAGCCTATCAGAAAAATCTCGATGTCAATACTTTTTACAATGAAGCGAAATGTGCCATGTATAGTAAGTTACCAAAAAGTATCGTATGTTATATGTACATATAGATTCATTGTAGTTTTTTAACTTAACAAAGAAGTCTGCTTGTTCTAATAGGCAAAGATAATCTTGTAATTCGTCAAAATTTGTTTAGGTGTTGTCTTGGCGGCATAACTTCTACATATTTTTGTTTTCGTTTTCTGTTGTCAGATTTGATGACGTTTGCATGTTGGAAATTTTTTCACTCGTTTCCTTTAGCATTTCTTTCGTTTCGCACATGTGTTTTGTATTTGTTTCAGATCTAGAATAAAATTATGTTCATTAGCATTAGTTCATCAAAAATTGCAGTAACATACCTTTGCAATATTTTATAGCGCCTCATTTTCAAAACAAATCACCGTAAGTTCTTCATAATCAGTGGGAGTATCTTCAGTGATTAATGGTGGTCTTTCCAGCTTATCTGAAAAAACTGCTTTTGTTATCTACGTACAGTTATCAAAAATAACAGAAACACGTAACAATTAAAATGATTACTTTATTAGATACTCCTATTAACTTACCTAGTGTAAATAAGTACAACCCACACTGAATGGCAGAAATTTTCACAAAACTGCGTTAAAATGAAGTGAGTAACGGATACAGGAGAAAGTTTCGGTGGTTGAGAACCAACTGAAAATATTGGAATGCTTCACTGTGATGTGCAATAAACTTAAATACCGAAAAAAGGGAAAGTCCGAATGCACGCCTCAAACATCTGATGTATTGTATAGTAAATGCGGAAGTTGAACATTATTTTTTCATTAGATGAAATAAATTTAATAAAACTAAATATTAAATCACTTTCTAATTTTTTTGGTAACTGTCATCACTTTATAAACGTCTTTATAAAATCAAAATTTGACGAAGGAAGTCTTCCAAACCTTGTCCCGTTTTAGGGACAATGGACAAAGAATTTTTATGACTTTGTGTCGTAGAGTCTTTTCACTATTATACGGTCAACCCCGGATGTTCTATTTATAATTTACCAAGCAGGTACTTACAAAATAACACTTCCAGAGGAAACAAGTTTTCAGAAATAATTATTTTATTAGAAATTATTACAATGAAAAAACTTGTCTTTGTTGTATTTCTAATAAAGCCGTTGTATTTTTTGCTCTAAACATAATTAAGCATTATGAAGGCCACTTTTTAAAGAATACGATGACCCACATCTAATTGATCATATAATCTATAAAAAATGACGAAGAAAAGACGGCCTTTTGACGTCATTAATTGACGTCAGAAGTAAGTCATAAAAATCTCGTCATTATTATAGAACTGATAAGCCTAGGGAACGTGAGAGATGCAGTATGATCCTATCCGGTATAGCTACTGAGGACATTTCTCTATGGTGTCAATGATGCGAAAACAAAGCATCTTTGGCTATATATCAACTCCCATTTCCTTATTGGTGCAAGCTGTTTTCACGAATGGGAGCTCTTGTGAAGGCCGACCAAAGCCGTCAGTTCCTAATCTGCAAAATTTGGCACCGAGTATTTCTGACGCAATTGGTACTCAGCTGGTGAAAAACCGGGGAAATTTGGTACTAGGAAGCGACGTGGTTGCGGGGAGGTAGTCTTGCAGTATGGAGGACTTTAACGGGTCGAGGAAAGCGAAAAGATGGTTAACAGTAACTTTCCGCCGGGACCCATAGCCACAATAGCGTCCTCTTTTCGATTACAAATTATTGATGGGGAGTTTCATGCGAATATCTATATGTTCTCTCACGTCTTAGAGGTCAAATAACTAATCTGCCTGTTTGCTCACTAACTAAATCTCGAACTGATACACTGGCTCAGATCTATCAATACCCATCGAACTCAGGAGACCGATGTACTGCAACGCTGAAAACGGGCACATGGAAATCTAAAAACATCTGGCCCGATGGGCACCATTCGTGCTCTAGTGAAGTCTATACTTGCAGGTCCCGGGAGCTGCTCAAGTCAGATCAGGTCAGTTCAGATCACGTAAGGTAAGGTATGGTAAGGTGAGGTGAGGTGAGGTGAGGTGAGGTGAGGTGAGGTAAGACAAGGTCAGGTCAGAACAGCTCAAGTTACATTTACAGTAAGAGTCCCTAAGAGGACACAAATACTTACATACATTTCTAAATAACAGGTAAAACAACATCAAAGAGACATACGGCAGGGCTAACTTTATGATAGACAACAGAAAGTTTCGTGAAGTACTGACACGGAATATAAAGCGAATTGAATTTCGGTAACGTCGACCACGAGACAGGCATCCAAATAAGAGAGGAAGAAGCTAAGGTCTCTAGGAAGAGGAGCGGCATAAAAAAAGGTACCGTTCTGGTGATATAGTGAGACAAGCGGTAGAACACATTAAAGAAAAAATAGTGATATATTGGACGAAGCTTATACTGTTCTGGTAAAAAAGATAGGAGTTTTACAAGAATGCCACATACTCTCAGAAGAAGGACCCTTCAAAGTGGTAAAAGAACTTTTTCCTAACATAACGGATAATTGGAAAGTCAAGATTAGTATCGGGAAGGTAGAGAAATTTTCGGAGGAAGAACTGACCAATGGATTTACTAGGTTAAAAGCAGCCATATTGAATGAGCTATTAACAAAACAGGTCTTCCCTAAAAAGCGGAAAACTAGTCATGTTATCTTAATCCCGAAGAGAGGAAAAGAGCGAGAAGTGTCCCGATTCAGTAATGAGCTAATAGATGGAAACGTACTCTCTTCAAATCACCCCCGGAAAGTGAATGGTACACGCGTTAAAGAAAATACTACAGATCGCAGAAAAGACCATCGAATCCTTGAAAAAGGAAATAATAAAGAGCTTAAAGAAGATATTTGTGTGTCCAGATATTTGATTAAATTTATTCACAGTTTTTTCGAGAAAACGAAAATTAAAATTAACAATACCGAGATGGAGATAAGGACCGGGGTTCAACAGGGCTTAGTCCTTGGCCCGTTTCTCTTATCATTTTCTACGGTGAACTGTTGAGTGTCAAGATTCCCGAAGTATAGGATTAGCTGATGATCTGGCGTTACTGATAGAAGCAGACACTGAATACTTATTGGAGTATATTGCCAACAAGGCATTCGATACAGTGGTTAGAGGATGGATGGAGGAAAGGAAGCTAGGAAAATAGACAACGTTAAATTCACTGTCAAGGACACTGCGACCTAGCGAGCAACTAAAGTACTTGGACATACTCCCGATGATAAAGGGACGTTAGGTTCACATGTCATGTGCAACAGCTAAAGCAGAGAAGGCTATTGCGGCCTTGAAAAACTGACTCTTAATGTTGGAGGACCAACTGACAGAGCGAGAGAAATTCTGGTAAATTGAGTCGCAAATTCCATCATTCTGTATGGGCTCCCGTGTGGTACAATACGTGTAAGACAGCGAAGTATAGGGAAAAGTTACTGAGTGCGCAGACACAATCGTTAATAAGAATTATATGCGTTTACCGTACGGATTCTACGGCGGTAAGGAGTCTTCCATTTGAACGATCTAGGAGAGAAAAGATCACCCCCAATATAAGGCAGCAGGAAAGAATGTGGGTAATAAATAAAAGGTTTCAAGTATGATGGGAAGCTGAGAAAAAGGGATTTTGGACCAGGAAACTGATTACCAATATCAAGAAATGGATCGAATCCAAGCACAAAAAGCTTAATTTCCATCTGACGCTTCACCAAAAGAATTGGTAAATCTAAATCACAAGTTGCTGTACATGGAAAGAGAAAGAAGAAATCTCCAAAAACTACTTGCCGTGGAACTTCAAGATAAGACGGTAATTGAGCTCATGCTAGATAAAGAAGAACAGCAGAATGTTATCTCCAGTTTCATTACAAAAGCGGTAAGAGATAAGCAAAAAGAAGAACTAGAGATACAAAAATGGTAGTAGGAGTAGTAGGAGCCAGAGAACACTACTAAGAAGATAGCACTTTCCCGAAAAACCCCAGAAAAAACTGTCAGATCAGATCAAGTAAGGTCAGGTTACACCAGGTCACAACAAAAGGAAGATTAAGTGTTGCACATGCGAACGTAGACGGAAGTACTAGGTGTGATTGCGGGAATACCACGTATAGAGGCGGATGAGACTTGCCGAAGCAACCATGGATGGTTTAGTAGATGCCCAAAAAGGAGAAAAAAGGTCGACTCAGATTTAGTCAAGTCAGGTCAGTTCAAGTCAGATCAGGTTAGGTCAGGTCCTGGGGTGGCTAACTACCAGGCGCGTCCTCCGGGGTAACGGCCAGTTTTCGAGAGGGAACTAGTTGGCGATATCTATAAGCTGGGTGAGAGGAAGAGAACACCTCGATATTCCCGTGAAATGCTTCGCCGCGGACCACCCCCAGTCATCATCCTGTATGGCTGGTTCATTTCCTTCTCAGTCGCTTTCTTCCCTCTTCAAAGTGCGGCTCTTGGGCAACTCTTGTTTTTCGATCCCTACGCTATTAGGGTATCCGAGGACTAGGGGTCTTTCACCTCTGTTCTTTTATCTTACACTCATATGGATATTCGTTGACAACCCGGCGAGAAGATGGACTACTCTAACAGGGAGAAAACCCTACCAGAAAACAGGAAAGAATTTATGACGGAACAACACCACGAAACGGAGTTTACGGAGCAGGGACTCGGAACCCCAGTTCCGGTCGGGAGTGAAGTGCCTGAGCAGGCTACTGGGAATACAAGCACGCCACGTAAGAAAATCCTTTGCAAAGTTACGACTTCCCTTCCGGATGTATGGGCTAGAACACCAACAAGAGTCTCCATAGGAAGTTTTGACGGTAGGGGCAGGGAACCACTTACACCAAGCAACGTTAGCTATGTGGATCTGACATGGGATGAAGACTCAAAACGTAGTAAAGCAGTGAAAAGACCGAGGACTGAGGAGGATAGTTCCCAAGTGGAGAGAGTAGCAGTGGTAGGATCTAGTGTTGCTAAACAAGAGAAAATTCTTTTTCTTTTTAAAAGACTGAATAAAAATATAAAAAACTTAAAGAAGGTGGTGGAAAGTAATAGAAACACGAAAGTTGAGATCAAAGATATTACTCAACAGCGTAATGAGTCAGCTAAATACGGATGATATCCAATCTTTGATTCAGCAAAAAAGTTCTGTTGAAACTACGCATGTGTTGAGCCAGGAAACTACGAATTTCTCCAAAAAACCTACAAGAGACTGTGGTACCCAATACAATGTGGAAGATACAGATGCGGAAGCCATAATCCGCAGAGAAAGGATAATAAACATGGGATCCGATGATGAGGAGAATCGAGAAGTGATAAATTTAAAATGGGATGAAGAGCTTTTTACTGTATCTTCAATAGTAAAAGAGGATATCCCCATAGAAGATGACGTTATTGTGATCATAGATAAGGATAAGAAAGATAGGGACGGAAGGATGAAAAAGATCATGGAAAAGTTTCCACAAATCTAAGACGAAATTGAGGCTGTAGCACCGACCGCCGGAAAAGTAACAAGCTGCGTCTCGAAGACTGGAAGAATATCGGAGGATGGTTCAATCGTATATGGAAATGAAAAATTCATACATATTATAATAGAAGATGCTTGGCATGAGAGCCAGAAAAACATCCACGAAATAAGAGCCTCGCTCCAGGTTCACTGGTAAGAAATAAGGAAAGAGGTAATGTAGGATGCATGGTGGAACTTACTTTTAGGAAGGAAGGGCCACACACGATATTTTATAGTAGACCAAGAGGGAGGCTTAAAAGCAGAGCCGACCCTGAGTCTGAAGGCATCCAGCACAATCACGCAGCAGAAACGATAGGACGGAAACGGTGATAGTGAGACCTACAGGAACGATGACCTACGCCCAAATCATACAGAGTATGAAAAAGGATGTAGAAATGAAAGAGGTCAGGGTGGTATAATGAAAAGTGAAAAAGGGGAAAGGTCAGGTCAGGTAATATCTAGAATGAGACACTCAGCACCTATGGGATTGGTATCGCACTGAGTTACTTGCTTTTCTCACAGACTACATTTCTGTCTACAAAAGGTTTGTAGACAGAAATTTATTTCGCATCTTCTATGGTACAGACTATGTAACGAGCAAAGAAGGATGTTCTTAGGACTCGGAGAGCCACAGATGTCCCTAGCGAGAATTCAAAGTTCTTAGAGAAAACCGTTAGCGCCGGTGTCTCGCCTAGTTTGCAAGACAAGAAAGAATACCAGTACCAGGTTTATCAGTACCTACTTGTTCGAGATACCCCTCGGCAGACAATATCTGGCACCTCGGGGCGGGTCATAAACGAGAATTGAGGGGGTAGTGAAAAGCTTAAGGATGGTGATTTTCCCTTCGGGGAAAGATGGGAAAGGAAAAGTACAGACTTGGGGATGCAACGTGTTCAGGAAAAGACACTGTAGTAGGGCAACTAGTAATTAAAAGTCCAGCGAATTCGAAAAACATTGGATTATTTGCAAACTAATTTTAGATAGAATCTCCTCCCGTTACAAACATGGAAGCACTAGATCACTAGTGGAAGGTTTAGTGACCTAATCTGTGTGTATAACGTAAAACAACCTAGCTTAGCTAGGATTCTTACGGGGTACGCCCGAAAACTTTCGTCATTTCATGCCTTAGCCTTCCGCTCCTCTTTCAAAGAAAGCCCTAAAAAGGCCCTAAGCCTCAGCAACGTATCGTTGTAATTATAATTGTCTAACAAGCATCAATTGTAACCAAGGCATGCTTAAATAAATGTAGTAAATTCTAATTCCAAAGAAAAATTCTGATTGAAGTCTACCTCCAAGCATGAGAAAAATCAGAAGAAGAAAGTTTACGACCACAACTCGTTCAGTTGACCAAGAGATCAAAAAACTTGGTGATGAGAATTTGAACGTAATGTAAATAAACACAATGAATTTCAAAGGAACGGGTTTTGCGCTTCTGTAGTCTGCTCTTAAGGAGTGAGAGGTAGAACTGTAAATTCAGTAGGCAAATCTGAAAGCCACTGTTGGACAATGTTAAATATTGAACATAAATTCTTTTTAAACATACAAATAAAAAGATCAGAACGACGAAATTGGAACAACATTGGGTGAAGGAGGTGCACATATAATGACCGTTTATAGATAGTTAGAAGGGCTCATCTTTGAAAAAAAATTTCAAGCTGTGTTTTAGAGATACTCTTGCATTAGAAAAATATCTCACTTATGATTAGAAAGATCATTTTAAACAAACGGTGCATCACCGTCGGAAAGTACAAACAAAGAAAACAACCAAAAAAATATTTCCATTGTGAGAATAGAGGTCAAGAATAGCTGTCAGGTGCTACAGACCACAAATATCGTAGAAGAAACAGTCTTCAGAAGGCTTGATATTATCAAAAGTAGTCTTCCAAATCGTTATTTTCCTTCTGAGAACTAAGCCAATACAGATATATGTCAGTGAGTTAATTTATGTTAGAGGGTTCATTAGTTTGCTAAATCAGTAAACACCATCGGCAAATTCGCCGATAATATAGCATAATATTGAGCACAGTGTACAACATGTGGTACAGTTAGCTATATGAATTTATCGGCGCTGCGTTAACTCTGTTATTTACACAATCGTCGTTGTGCAGTTATGCCTGCGAAAACTTGAACCTTACATAAAGTGGTAATTTAAAAGCATATTGATGGCTCCATAAAGCCGCATTAACCGTAAACATAATACGGGACATAATTTACTCACAACCGAGCAATTAATATTAAAGTCACTTGTAATCTAATCCGGTGACGCTGAAGCGACATTACACACTTGCGTGTCGTGCCATTGTGATTTTTTTCTTCCAAGTCATTTAAATTTACGAGCATTAATTGAGGCACAACGCTCCTCGGCCGCCCATCGGCTCGGGTCAACCCGTCAAAATTAAATATAATAATGGTGTGATTGAGTAATTGCGGCAAATCACGAAGGTTTTTGCGGAACGACGTGAGCACTAGAAACCCGAGAATTGGCATGTTTATGAGGCAATTACAGAAATGAGCTGGTTTAATCGCCATCAAACTGGAATGATTAGTGGCTTCATTATTTCCACCAATCACGTTCACGTAAAATACTACATGTATCCTATAATTAAAACTGCAATTTATTTCCAATTGCCGACCAAGTCGCGCCGTTTTATTGTCATGTTCGGCCGCTATCACGTCCGATCTCCCGATTTATCCTGCTTATTTTAATTGAAAACAGGCACACGGAGTTGATTTATCGAAGAAAATTGCCGCGGACGCGGAATTTTTTCTTATTTTCAATTGAAAGTACATAATACACTGAGGCCAGCGTCGACTTATTACGCTCAATTACACCGAAATTGCCGGTAATGTCGATAATTAAACCGCGCCGTTAAATAAAACCAATTAGACATGCAGATTTCCGGCGTGTCGTAAATTATCGTCGAAAGCATTTTAATGAAAATTTAATTGCCGCGGAGTTCTGATGTTCTAGATTTTTCACTGGGACATGTAGTCGGGATTTTCAACATACTTGGCTCAAAAGTCGACTTTTTAACTTGGCTCCCGAGCTGGCTTCACGCATGATTAAGTCTCTTCGGTATTCTATGCGCCTCATTGCTTATAATCATTATTAGCGGTAACCATATACACTTAACGGCTTAATGAAGATGCAAAGGAAGGTTCTTCGTTCCTAAACGCTTTATGTGGATTTTGCAAAAAAGCTGCGGATTGATAAGCAACGTGCAAAAACGTGATAACATGTATCAGTTGGTAGCCGTCGTGTGTTCGGTTAACGTCTTTGACAATGGTGAATTTTTTTAATTCAGAGCGTGTCGACGTAATAGTGAAAACGTATTCTAGTATAAGAGAATATTATGAAGACAAAAATGTCAACACTGCCCATGGTGATGAAATGGCAATGAGTCGACCCCAGCCAACTTATCCAAAAAAATTCTCTTTCCCCGAATTAAACCATCTGCTTTCATCCACATTAATTCCGACTGGTTGTCAGATTTAATACCACCGATCAGAAAATTTTACACGTGGTAACATAAACATGCGTACGTTTTACTTGACCGGCACAGCCACATTTTGAATATTGCAGCGGCACATACAAATGCATCCATTGTCATAACCCTGCCACCCATGCCGATCAGTTTATATGACCATTACTTACTTAACAGCAGCAACAAGCATTCGGTCTGTGGAAGCAAATACGACATGTTTTGAATCGAAATGATGCGATTACAGAAGCGCTCCTAGTTGGAATGCATATACTTCTCGTATGCATTATGCACGTCATTCGTGGACCGGCATTAATATTATTAACATCCACTTCTTAGGAAACGTGTTTCGCTGGAACATACATTTCTGGTGATGATTACATGGAATGCATTGCGTTTGATGGCGGCGTAAAAGGCCGGATTGCACCGGCAATTAAGTTGTGTGTTCCTTCCGGTGGGAAGATGACCAGGTGTCTAGTGGAGAAAGAGAGAAGGAATTTTGATAAAGGCGAAGACGTAAGAAATCGGTTTTGTCACTTGGAAATTATCAACAACAAAACAATTAATAATTATGTTGGCAACCCCAAAGCAGTTATTACGGTTAATTAGTTGTCGTATAAACTGTCGAAGATTTGCAATGCCAACATCATTATTAGCTGAACAGGAGTACTTTTGTTTTTATTACTTCCTGAGCGTAAACTGACGAAGTAATCTCTATCCGTCTGTCTGTGTCGATTTTTTCTTAGACAGATAATCTCCGAAACTACTCGACCGATTGTTGTCAAATTTTGTATACTTATAATTAGGACTATCATATAGAAGGTAAAATGCCAACCAAAATTTGGCTACTCATCCCCACCACCAATGAGATGACGTCATCTCCAAAATTTACGATAGTAAATTTGTTGTCAATTTCATAAAATAAGATACGTGTTAAATTTTTGCCATAGCCATCTAGAATTTTGGAAAAAAAATCAAAATTGTATAACAATATTTTGCAATTTAACACTGAAACTGCAAAACGAAAGCTTCGAAATCTTATAAACTTTTTAAGGTTATCTTAATCATGGTAAACAGATGTTAATCAGAATTTATTCCTTTATGCCTTGCCTATCTAAAATATGCAAAATATTATAAGTCTATACCGGGTGTCTGGAAAATGGCGAATTAACTCTTCAGTACGTTATATACGAGGGTTTCGGGAGTCCCAAAAAAACATATATCTAATACTGCTATATTGCTAACTCTTCAGAAGTAACACAAAAACGGTGTTCACGGACAGAGAAAGAAAGAAGATGTTGTTTTCTGTCTATAAGAGTACCGAGGGTCTCTGCGCATGTACACAAAATAGAAACGAAAGTACGAAATGTCAAAACGCATCCAATCACGCTATCGACTACAAATCAAGCAAGTACGAGTGTGCGCAGTACCTACTGTTTAGTACCAGAGATAGACAGAGAGGTCCGATATATTGCTCTGCCGTTATGTTTTCGGACTGTTTTGAGGCCAGTTAGCAATATAGTACTATTAGATATATGCAAAAAAATAATAAAAACATTCTTTGTGATGTAGATTATAAAAAAAACGTAACTTTATAGTAACACCTAATGCGTGAACACCTCCGGCTTAGTTTCTCGGGTGGGATTTTGTTTCTATAACGATAAAACATCGCTACCGATAAAATGTGGTCGTCTTTTTCTTAGGAAAGATGTTAAAAATTCCTGTCTTGTGTATATAATTACGCTCGTAATGTTTCCAAATTTTGATCATTTTTTTGTAAAAGTTAGTCGTCACTACTTGCTAAGATAAAACAAATTTTGGCAATGACATACCCTCTAAGAAAAGAAAGGGTGGGTGGGTGGGGCTAGCAGCTGCCGAGATAATACTGAATTTGGCAAATGAGATATTCTCTAAGAGAAGAGAGGGTGGGTGGGCGGGGCTAGTATCTGCTCAGATAAAACTGATTTTGGCAAATGCCCTACCCTCTAAAAAAAGAGAGGGTGGGTGGGCGGGGCTAGTACTTGCTAAGACAAGACTGATTTTGGCAAATGAAAAGGAAATAAGAGGGGGAGCGGCTGGGGCTAATCTCTGCTAAGATAACACTGATTTTAACAATTGATGTATCCTCTAAGAACTTTAATTAAATTATTATTAGAAAAGACATTAGAGGCTAAATATCACTTTCAAATTCTTTCAAAAACATGAATACCTAGAACATTAAGATTATTTTTAATTTTTCAAAAAAAAAACGGGTTTTCAAAATTACGTAACTCAAAAACAGGTGAGGTTAGAATTTTCCAAAAACAGGACACCAAAGTCCCCCAAAATTGTTTTAAATAATTTACAATAAAAAATCTTCATGGGCCTCCAAAATAATTCGAACGACGACAAAATATGGTAACAATAAAATATATACAAGAAAACGTCGAAGTGTTATAAAAAGCGGTCAAAAAAAGGAAGTAAAAAATAACAAAAAAGCGCAAAACTTCTTTAGAAAAAAAAAGCGAGAAATATAATTGTGGGAATAGGTAAATCGTGACAATAAAGCGACAAAAAGAGGGCAAAACAAAGAAAGAAAAAAACCGCAAATAAAGACTACAATAAAAAAATGTCTACGAAAAAAACTGCTATTTACACACATTACGCACAATGATAACGATTTTTTCATTTTCGACGTTCCCAAATTTTTCTGTTTCTCGATTAATTGATTTTTCGACTTTTCTATTTCTCGATTTTTCTTTTCTTCTGATTCTCCCATATCCCGAGATCTCGACTTTTCGATTTTTCAATAATTGAATTTTTCGATTTTTCAGTTTTTCGTTTACATATTTCATCGCCACAAACAATTTGTCGTCACCACAAAGTTTTGAATGGGAAATAGTAATTGTGGTTTATGAATCCGGTTTGACTTTTCACTATCCAAATGTTCACAAAAAAGTCAAAATATTGTTATAACATAACGTTAACCAATCACTCCAGTTTTTTATTTCAGCTCGTTAACCAATGAAAATATATTCGTTAGGGTTATCTACGAAAAAAATACTGAAATTTACGTAGCACAATGACGATTTTTTCATTTTTGGCCTCTATAAATTTTCGATTTCTCGATTAATTGATGTTTCGACT
Source organism: Zophobas atratus (assembly GCA_022388445.1). Lineage (NCBI taxonomy): Eukaryota > Metazoa > Arthropoda > Insecta > Coleoptera > Tenebrionidae > Zophobas > Zophobas atratus. Next base: position 46,692,057 of record CM039442.1, on the reverse strand, counting down.
TTTAGATTTCTCGATTTTTTTATTTTCCCGTATTTCGATTTCTCGATGTTTTGATTTTCTCATATGTATTTGGATTTCTCGACTTTTCCATATGGGTTTTAATATGAGAATTAATATTAAGTTATTTTCTGTAACTGGGTGATAACACCTGTAGAAAATAAATATCATTATTATTATTATTATTATATTTCGATTTTTCAATTTTTCAATTTTTCGATTTTTTTGGTTTTTGATTTTTGAATTTTTCGTTTTTTTAAATTTTCAGTCTTTCCACTTTTCGATTTCTCGATTTTTTCAATTTATTAATGTTTCAGTTTTGTTTTTTTTATTTCCCTTCTTGAATTTTTCGACTTTTCGATTTTTTGATTTTTCGATTTCTCGATTTTCCAATTTTTCCTTTACATATTTCATCGCCACCAGCAATTTGACGACGTCAGCATCAAGTTTTGAGTGGGAAATGCTACTTGTGGTTTATGAACCTGCTTTGAGTTTTCACCATCCAAATTTTCGCAAAAAAATCAAAATTTTATTGCAATGTAACTCTAGTTTTTTATTTCACTTCGTCAACCAATGATAGAACGTAGGCTGCAAAAAAAAGAAAAAAACTCTAATCCTAATTTTTTTTGTTATTTTATTTCCTATAAGATTTATTTTTTATTTCAGAAGAAAAACAATGAAAAAGGGGGTGGGTGGGTGGGGCAAAATTTAACTTTTTGTTATAGAGTATTTTATGAGCAAGCAATAGCTCCGCCTATCCACCCCCTCCTCATTTCAGTAATTACACAGTCATTTACCAAAATCAATCTTATCTTAACAAATACTAAAATTAAATAAAAACCACCGCGGCCCCCAAGACTTTTTCAAATTCATAAAAAATAAAACACTAAAAGCTCAAAAAAATTTTTCAAGTTCGTCCAGCAACAAAACACCAGATTCCTTTAAATTTAACCGAAAATAAAATACCAGAGCACCTAAAATTAACTGCGAACATTTTAAAAGTAGGGTTTTGAAAACTTTGACAATTTTTGATACGTCAAACATTTTTAACTGTTTACTCAATTTTTGCTGATTTGTACCGTCGCTTTAAACGTATCAGGCAAACATGGTTATCAAATAGAATTTAATCAAATTATTACAAAAACAACACAACCATATCTTTGTACATTCCAATTGAAATGGTAATTAAACATGGTCATGGGCGAGAGAAATATTAATGTTGTTGAGTTGCTACACGTAGTATTTTAAAATCATTATAACTCCACCAAAATGTGAAAAGGATTTTTTTTACAATTTTTTCTAGACCCACCGGTTGATTGTTAAGAGCGTAGCCGAGCGTTAATCCGTCATTTTCCAGACACCCGGTACTTATGGTTTATCCATGTACTCATAGTTTTTAAAATTACTTATACAAGGTGACTAAAAAAATTAATGAATGAGGCAGTTTATTGTATTGAATACATCATCACTCACTCTATTTTTCCGAAAATTTGGGAATACAGTACATACTATTAATTTATTATTAGGTACACTGCATCTATCCAAATTGATGCACGTGTCTTTGCAAAAATGTTGTTGACGACAAAATTGTGTACTATTTCAACTAATAAGGGTTATCATAAAAAATAAAATTTTCATATCTTATAATTTTTGAAAATCTCGATTTGTTCACGGGCGAGGAAAGTTTTGTCGAAACAACCTTCGACCAATTTTTCTGCAAGTAATGAACAATTTGGGGAAATATCGAATTATAGACCCATATCGCTTCTACCAGTAATATCAAAAATTTTTGAAAGATGTATGGCTTCTCAAATTCAAATTCACTTTGAAAAAAATAATCTTCTGAAATAAAATTCTGAAAATGCCCCTAATCACACTTTAAAGTCCAGTGTAAAATTTTTGGGTGTTTATATTGACAGAGCCCTTAAATGGGAGAAATATATAGACTAAGTATTTGACAGGTAATCTTGCAAAAAATATTTATTTACTGCGGAATTTGAGTGGGACTGTGTCGGGGTTGACAATAAAGGCTGCTTACTTTGGGATCTGCCACTCTCTAATTTCTTATGGCATCCTTTTGTGGGGATCAGCATATTTTCATTGCAACGAAAAGCGGTAAGGTTATTATCAGGTCTTCGTTATCAAGATGACTGTAAAGAATCGTTCGCTTCATTAGGCATCTTAACATGTCCTTGTGTTTATATATTGAGTTGCATACTTTGTTAAGTTTGATGGATTATGAATAAGAGCAGCGGACAGTCGTTTTGTAGTTTTATTAAATAAATAACAAGTGTGTTCTAGAGCGAGTATGATATTATGACCGTTAGGTCCAGAGATTGAATATAAAGAGTATGTTAACCGCTTGAAGAGTGCTTGAAGAGTGAATGATGAATAGTGAATGAATGTTCCCTGTATTCGAAGGTGGTGGTGGCCCTGGCTCCCACCCTTACGGGTGGAGAGGGGTGAAACAGGTCCCCGCCAGAGGCACTAACATACCCCCCGCCTTGAAACAATTACATTGTTTTAATACCAAAATAATAGAATATTAGAATGATAACATGATATCGTGATGATCAATTCGAATGAGAATACATGAATAAGATTTACTACAATTAACATTGTATAGAATGGATTCACAGTGATTATACCATATGGGCAATAAACTAAGAATAGCGATTTACAACACTTGCCCACATACAATAAGAATGTACATGGAATACACCTGAAAGAGAGATTTACAACTCTTTATCAGGTACAATACGAGTGGACAAACTTTATTTACAATAGTGTGTATGTAATGAGTTAACAGATAACCAGAGCCTGAATTAGTAAATGGAAATACCGTTTCCGAATTGGCGCACTTTATGATGCAATTTCGACACTGCACAGACACTACGCGAACCTGATCGTCTTTGCCGCGATGCACTTGCACTATTCGTTGTAATCGCCACCGCAACGGGAGCCGGTTGTCTTCTTTGATCGGTAGTACCAGCGCTCCAGTGCCGGGAACGTTTCTTGAGAGGGTTTGCCACCTGGATCTCCCCTGCAGCGTCGTATGATATTCCGCGGACCAGCGCTTCCAAAAATGTTGGCGACAGGATTCACTCAATTGCCAACGGGAAAGGATGTTGACAGGAATAGTAGTGTATTCCTTTTCTACTGGAGTTGTCAATGGATGGCCAACAAGACAATGGCCCGGAGTCAGTGCGGCTGAATTAGTAACGTCGCTGGAAAGCGGCGTCACAGGGTGCGAATTCAGGACAGCTTCAATCCTGACCAAAAGCGCATACATCATCTCGTACGTTAGATGGTTGTATCCGATAATGCGCTGGATGTGAGTTTTTACGAATTTAATCCACGCTACCCACAAACCACCAAAATTGGGCCCACGCGGAGGAATTAAACTCCATTTGATATTTTCTGGTTTTAGCTTATTCTGAAATTCTTTCCCTACTAGCAATTCGTTTAGCTTGCGCCTAGTACCTACGAAATTTGTGACGTCGTGAGAGTGAAGCCAAACGCACCGGTACATTTTCGATATGTCGCATGTGAGGACATGAATTAACGTAGTTAAAAGTTCGGGTTGAAAACCGGGGCCGGTTAATAAGTTGTCATTTAGGCTTAAATTGTTTGAGCTAAGATTTGAACGGTCAACAACCTCGCAGAGTTTATTGGAAGAAACATGGAGATTTGAAACACAATTGTGTGGCAGGTAAATAGTATTATTTAACGAATTTTCGTTAAGTACCTTCAGGTGTACAAGGTCTAGGTACTTCCTTAGAAAGACAATAAAACCCTCGGTAAGTTTATGATTACGACCCTCTGCGAACAATAACGGTTGGAGAACCCCTTCTTGGGAATTTCTTAATTGAGGTGGATTTTTGAAATAAGGGACGGTGGAACGACCCAACTTTTCCGAAAAGAGGAGTTTAATTACGAAACGACCATCGGGTGAATGGCCGGTGGTATTTTGAAAAGGGGTTGCAAATACAGAGGTTTTAAGACCTTTGCTTAATAACCTGCTTCCGGTTTTGACAGTCTCAACTTCAAACAAATGAGAAATAATTTTATTCAAACTAATATTGCGATGACGGGAATTTCTTAAATGCCCAAAACTGCCGTTAAGAATCAACCCCAGCGCGGTATTCTGATGCGCCGGTGGATTTTTACTAAAATGATTTTGTATTTTAAGTTCGGCATTTTCTGAATGTTTTTTTTTATCAAGAATTGCTACGATTGACGTGTCGATGCTATGAATATGTAATTCCAAAGCCTTGCCCAAATTTTCGGTGATGAATTGAGATTGACTCCCGATGTCCAAGAAAACGCGACATTCTTTTACTTTACCTGATTGGCCCATTACGCGAATCAAACCGGTGGATAAAAGTACACTAGACGGAATAGCTAAATTACATTTCGAGGTGTCTTCAGGATTATCGGAATCCTCATCTGGTTTATTTTTGATTTCATTCTTGGGAAGGTTATTGTTTGTTTCTGTGTGCAAAAGCGTGTGGTGCTTCTTATGACATTGTTTACAACGCCTAGATATGTAACAATTTTTCGCGACGTGATTACTTCTTAAACAATTGAAGCAACGATTCATTTTCTTTATTTGTTCCACTCTATCGTTGGGCGTTAAACTTAAAAAATTTGTACAATTGAATATGTTGTGCATTTGGGAACATATAAAACACGGGATTGATTGATTATTGCTTACTTGTACCTTATTTGTGTTTGATTTTAATGATTTACCCAAATATTTGGTTTGGGATTCACATTGTTTACCGATATCCAATAATGAGCTACAATCTTTCAAATTATCTGTAGGACTTTTTATTGGAACTAACGCGGTGTCTGATTTTGGATTGGATATGCTATCTATCTTAGTTTGGGACATCCCCACAGAGTTGCAAGAATTATTATCCGGATGATTTTTCGGTTTGCTTGATATTGAATTTGATAATAATTTGTGAGAATTCGGTATTAACTTATGCGTTTCTGAAATAATGACTTTTTTGTTATCGATAGTTTTATACTTAATGAATAGTGCAGGGGTAAACCGCACTTTAACCGGAGCATTGGTAGTCTTATGAAGTTTAATGGGTTCTCCATTTAGCATGTTGTCCACTTTTATGGGTTTTAGATTTTCACAACGTTTTTCGAGATGAGCATGGTTGGTATTTACGTTAAAAGCATTCGGGAAAGGAAGATGATACAACAAATCGGCTTTTTTGATTAGAGCAGTATATAATTCCGATATTTCATGGATATAGGTTTGCACGGGTACGAGATTATAAACTGCGGGTTTGTTAGATTCTTCGCTACTCGTGTCATCTAAAAATACCACGATTTCCGATTTATGTTCAACTATAAGATTTTGTACGTTAGATTGTACCCGTTTCAAATCTTCCAACCTGCATCTTAACTCGCCTATTTTTTGGTGGTTTGTAACTTCCGAGATGAACTCCGCATGTGAATGTATATCATTAACAAGAACGATAAATTTCCAGAGAGATTTGTTATTCGACATCGTCAGTACGAGAATAATGAACTACGCAAAATGGACAAAACTAAAGCCTACCTGAGTTTCTTGATGAATGACCCTCGATGATTTGCACTGCACTCGCGGCCGTTACCGATTTTTGAATACTTGATGATTTAGGTGGAATGTTGAATTCCAAGCCACGATGATTTATCGAACTACACTTATCACTTATCACTGTTACTGATTTACTGTCGCTGATCCGGCTCGAAGGACCATGTTAAGTTTGATGGATTATGAATAAGAGCAGCGGACAGTCGTTTTGTAGTTTTATTAAATAAATAACAAGTGTGTTCTAGAGCGAGTATGATATTATGACCGTTAGGTCCAGAGATTGAATATAAAGAGTATGTTAACCGCTTGAAGAGTGCTTGAAGAGTGAATGATGAATAGTGAATGAATGTTCCCTGTATTCGAAGGTGGTGGTGGCCCTGGCTCCCACCCTTACGGGTGGAGAGGGGTGAAACAGGTCCCCGCCAGAGGCACTAACATACTTCACTTAAAAAAAATATAAGTACCTAAATACGATTCCAATAACTGCTTTCACAGTCATGATACACGAAACAAATCACAACTAATTACACTCTATCATCGTTTAAAATAGTGTCAAATTGGACCTAATTATCTCTCTATTAAGTTTTATGATATACTACCAGAATCGGTGAAAAGCTTTCCATTGCCTAGATTCAAAAGCTTTATGAAATCTTTTTTAATTGAAAAGGCTTTCTATAATTATGAAAAACTATTAACATGTAAAATTGTGATGTCTGACTTAGATCTTTGTTATAAAAATTCTGTGTAAATTTGTAATTAATATAACACTTTATGTATACATTTTAATGACGTGTATAAGCAATTTAAATGCAAAAATACCAAAATAATTTATTATTATTATTATTAATATTTAAAGTGCTTTGCGATCTTTTTTAAAATGTTTTTTACTCTTCTCTTGTTCTTTACTATCTCATATTCTTTTTTAAATACCATCAAAATCAACTTTTTCAGATTTACTATTACAACTCTTACCTTTTTTCTACATACTTTTTTGTAAGAAATTTTGCACAGACCTTTGTCGCAAGAGTGTTGGGAGAAAACAATGAAGAATGTCACATTTTTATTTTTTTTTAGTTATTAATGATTTTACACAAATTCAATGAGTATTTTTTTAATATTGTAAAATGGGTAGAAAACATTGGTAGTCGTTAATAATATTACAAATACAAAAATCTTGTGTGGGAGAAAACATTGGATGTCCTCGTAAAACTTAAACAGATGGGAAGAAAACAATAAATGTCTCAAGCAAATCTAGACAAAAAACGTGAAACTAATCCCACCACCACCACTTTTGAATTTCATTAGTTTTTTTTTATTAAATGAGGACTGAATTTTACTACGTCAAGTGGTGAATTAGGCTTAAAATATCCAAAGTGGCCCCGCCCACCCACCCGATTTTCTATGTGGTCACTCGTTTTATTGTTACGAAAAGTACATTTTATATTGAACAACAGTGGAATCTAAACAAAAACCTAAAACTAACCCGACCCAATCTCACAATGTGAGATTTATAATTAGCTAATACTTGACGACGTTTTCCTATAGATAAATATATGGACAGAACAGGAACCAGGACATTCACAGTTTTCTCCCACCCGTGTCGGTACTTCGTTCAAATTTCAATTTCTATTATGTTAACCTTTTGTTTCTTGTTCAATGTTCATACAAAATAAAGTGTTGTTAGATTTGAACAATTTTTGTGTAAACTATGAAAATTTAATGTGCCACAATTATAAAAAAAAATAGACTGTCGCGGATTACATATGACGATGTGGAGTGCAGAAACTCCTCGTTTTTTCTTAAGGAATGCCACTACTCCCAGAAAAAAAAGGTGTTTGATGTGCCATTTCTTGAAAACGACTATTTCGTCCAATTTTCTTCGAGGAGTCAGTTATAGCTGTGAGATATCACAACATGTTGAAAAATTGTAGAATGGATATTTTCAGCATGACGGTGCAACAGCTCATACACCTCAAACAAGTTTGACCTTTCTAAGGGATTTTATGATGACCGTTATATTAGCTGCTGCACAGATCATATCTACCCACCTCGACCACCTGATTTGACACCTTCAGTTTATTTCTTGTTCTTGGTTTTGAAAAACCCAATTTTAAACAGTTGATGAGCTAAAAGTGAAAATCATACAAGAGCGTGAAAGTATGAAATTGCGAATTCATCACAATAATAATCATAAATCAACAACGGGTGCCAGGAATCATTATATAAATATTATTTCAAACTTCAAAATCTAAAAATAATGCGCTGATTGCACCATTTTGTACCAATCTTGTCGCCATATTGTTTTCACAACACAACTCACGCTCTCACGAATTGAAGCGAAATCTGGTTTCGAGATGACCCCCTGGATGTACCTATTATAACAAAGTTTATAACACGACTAATGCCCGCCGACCCGGTGCAGGATGCAGCAAACCATTAAAGCATTCTAAGTTGGTTAATAAGCTGAGGGCTTAGGTTGAGCGCGTTCGGGGGCGTATATTGAGGCTATAATTCAGCATCACGACCGCCTTATACGTGTCAACTAATCAAATTTAGTGGTGTCGAGTCCTGTTTTGTCAGCAGCTTAGTCGTCTCTCCGTCTCTGGATACACACATCCTATAATATGTGTATATAGGTATAACGGGCGAGCCGTGCGCTAATTTGTCTGTCGACTCAAGCCGTATTTCTTTATTTAGGCCGCCATTTGACTCTCACCTCCGGACCATTACTCGGCCTCACCGACGATGTCAGCCGCCTCCCTGATGCGTTGCGGCAATTTGGTGCCTCGTTCCGACACCTCCGTAACAGCCGGGAGTGCTTCCGACTTCGACCCTGACAGCTTTACGACTGCAGGAGCGCACATACAACATTTCTCTTCATCAACACGTTTTATATATACGTATGGTTGGGAACCGCTGAGTGCACACGTTAATCTAGGTATCATAAACTAATTCGTGCGGATAAATTCCTTGAGGAAAAGAGAAAACTTAGCTGATGGAGGCACGACCGTGACCAACACGTTTACGAGATGGAGCTTATTTTCGCAAAAAAGTAGAACTTTTGGGGTGGGATTCTGTCTAAAAGCCACTGCGGAGTACACACCCTGAATGGCCACTCTAAAATGATTAAAATTATTTTTATTGAGCTAGTATTGTTCAGTCTTGGAAAAGTTACTTAAGGATGTCGTTACGCTGCAAAGTTGCTTCATAAAGATCAATAGTGCAATGATTAGCTGATAATTTTTTATTGATTGACAATAAAATGTAACTGCATGACTAACATTTAAAATTTAAAACATTGACCCACCTGGTTTTTTAATCCGGCTCGAAGGACCAAAATGGTATATTAACGTAACGGTATGCAAAAAACGAGTGGAATATTTTCATGCTTTCCTGTTTTAAACAGTTTGGCTACTAGTTCAAATATTATAAAAGTATTAACAGAAAAGTAAAGTTGTGGGAAAAGGAATGATCTGTCTACACCATTGGTGTTTTATTGCAGTGCAGAACAAAAGATAAATTGATAGACATTCAAGAAGGTTACAGTGACTCTGTAAACAGAAGAAAACAACATCGAATGTAATACACTCAGGTGAACAAAAGTTAGAAAAAAGAATCAGATTTTTGGAAACAAATCTATCTAAAAAAATAAACTGTGAAGGATGTACGAAGGAGTAGAAGGAGGAGTATAAAGAAGACCAAATATCGGAATATAATAACCAAGTTTACCGCGGCTCATACGACATGGAAGACTGAAATCACCAGAGTTAAGAAAGTTACTGCGACAGACCTTCCCTCGCTCTTGGAGTACAGTCCAACAAATTCCGCTTCTTTAAAAAATTATAAAAAAAAATGTCTATTGACCCAGATATATTAAAAACCAGTGGTTTAAATGACAACTCGAACCACCTGCGGCACTGGGGCGCAAATTCCATGGAAGTGCCGTCCACAGACATACGGACAATATGAAACATATTCAAAAGCAAATAACAATTGTTTATGTTTATACATCGAAAGAATGTCACGTAGAAATTTGTTTATTTTGAATGAGTTGTCTTCTCAAAACAGAGGACAAAAATCATTAATTAAGCTACAATGGAACAAAATATTTTGAATATCATTATTATTATTCTTATTTGATCATAATTAAGTGGCTATTCCCACATTTTCTGGCAAATGAGGTTCTTAATTTGATTAATAAAAAAGTGGTCGAAAGCTATAAGTATAATCCGACAAATCCAGCTTTTTAAAAAAATTGCTTCTATAAAATTTGATTTTATAATTTTCGTTTTGTGATAACTTCTGAAAAGTAAAAACCAGCGGCATAAATAACACCTCTGCAGCCGCTGCGCCATACGGACAATGTAGAATATATTTAAAGCATACATAACTAACCAACGAGATAAAATGTCCTTCAACACTAGGTAATAGCAATCTGAAGCTCAAGTCTTTATTTATGTTTACATCGAAAGAATGTCACGTAGAATTTAGTTTGATTTGAATGAGTTTGTCTTCTCAAAACAGAGGACTAAAATTATTAATTAAACCACAATCGAACAAAATGTTTTGAATATTATAATTCTTATTTTATCATTATTATGTAAAGACGTTTGTATTTTTCACATGTTCGAGAAAGACTGATATTCAGTGTTGGTAAATAATTTTATTATAACGTTGTTATACCATGCATATGTTTTTGCGAAAATTTGAACGTTAATCCAATTATATTTTTGTATAATATTCAACTCATTTTAAAATACGGTTCATTGAGATGATGTCATCAAACTGTTGGAGATGATTATCCAAATTTTGGCTAGCATTTAACCATCTACATGATATTTCTAACATACGTACAAACTTTGACAACAATCGGTCCATCAGTTTCGGAGCTCACGTGTCTAATAAAAATGGATACAGACAGACAGACAAACAGACAGACAGACAGGCAGACGGACGGAAACGGGCGACTTCTTTTTTCGTACTGTAGCAGTCATGAAACGTCGAGAAAACATAAAAGTGACAATTCGTCCGATGGAATTGATTACTATACTTTCTTAGCTTACGCTCTGGAAATAAAAAGCTAAAAAAGGTGTCAGGGTGTCACATAAAAAAAAAATATGTACAAAGAAAAATTTAACACAACCGTAAAACAGAACAGGGTTACAAAACTGAAAGAAAATAGCAAGAAGGAAAAAGTTGGTTGAAAATAATTTTGACAGAACTTCCCTTTCCCCTGAAGTCAGTACAATCCAACAAATCCAGTTTCTTCGGTATAAACTTTTAAAAAGTTGTAGTTAACTGTCAAGAAATTAACCCTCGCTTTTCTTTGCAGAACATGTTATAAAGTATAGACAAATGCTAACCGGCAAAAAAAAACGGCCACCCTGAAAAATTTTGTAAAATCACTTTAAAAATTATTGATTTAACTAGTGATCGTTATTAGAACGATTCACTATTGACACACGATGTACAAATTAGCAAAAAAAAAGAAGACAAATAAACGCAGAATTAAATTTAATTTAACAAAATAACAGAAACAGACCAAATACGATATTTTCTTAATTAAAACAGTAAAGCAGGCTGTTGTTGTAAACAGTGTTTTTCAGCATTTGATTATAACTTTGGGAATTAATAAACGTTTTCACGCGAAAATAATGCCGTTAACTCTTATACAGACGTCTCTCAAATTGTCGCTCTGTTTCAGTTATTTTGTTAAACTAAATTTAATTCAGCGTTTATTTGTCTTCTTTTTTTGCTAATTTATACATCATGTGTCAATAGTGAATGGTCCTTTAACAAAATAACGATGACTAGTTAAATTAATAATAATTTTTAAAGTTTGGTTTTGCGAAATTTTTCAGAGTGGCTGTTTTTTTTGCCGGTCGGTGTATATATTTTTTTCTATGGAACCGCACTTTTTCCTAAATTTTTTGTTGATAGTTGTGCTGCCACATATTTCTTTTTACTTCCTGAGCATAACGTACGATATATTGTAATTTGGTGTTTTTTTGACGTTTGGTAAATATTAGAATATGAAAAAATGGGGTCTACTGACGTTTTTATTCCTCTTATTACTGATTTAACAGTTGTGAAATTTTAAATATGTTTTAACGTTATTATCTAGAGATGGCAAAACGATAAACATAATTTGTCTGACCGTCTCACTTTTCAACCACATTTCGTCGAAAAATCCAACCAATTTTACAGAATCGCCAACTGGAATCTGGAATGTGCGAAATTTTGCTTTTTTTTTTAAATTAACTTTGAAACCGAATATTTCGAAAATTTTTGGGGCTATAAGAACGCTCTATTTTTCAAATAAGCAGGTCGAGATCAAACTTTACGAATTTTTTTTTAAATTCAACTCCTATAAGTTATGTTAGGCTTCATTTCTTTGAAAATTTCTATTATTTTGCCGAATATGGCAATTTTTAGGATTTTTCAAAAATTTGGTTTTTAAACCCAATATTTAAAAAATCTTGCCCACGAACAATAAAAAAATTACATTTTATTACAATTGGCACGTTGAGATCTCAGACTTTTTGTGGATTTTTTGGTAACATTTTCAAAAGCTCAGTTTTTCTATATTCCCCTTCTAAAATTAAAGAGACAGATTTTTGTAAATTTGGACCCGCAGAAGTTATCTTCGGCTCAATTTCTTCAGAAACTACTACCATTTTTTCCAGAATTACAGCAATCTGTATGACTAAAAAAAAAGCTTTCAAACCAAACATTTTCCAGATTTCAAAGCTAAATTGTAAAATGTTGTTATATAATTTTGATTTTTTTTACAAACATCTGAATATCAAGGGCACAAAGGAATAAATGTTGACCAACGATTTACCATGTTTACAAGTTTTAAGAAAATCAGCATTCGGTTTTGCAATTTCAAAATTAAATTGTAAAATGCTAATATTCAATTTTATTTTTTGGTGGTGGTTTGGAGTGATTCTTTCGAAAATTTAAAAATACAGTAATGTTGTCTATATTTTACAATAATAAAATAGTAATTATCTTAATAACAGCTACTCACTGAAAATAATATTCTAATTAATTAATCCTCTCCTCCGTTTTTTGGGAAACAAAATCTATAAAAGTTCATTTTATTTTAACACAAATGGATACTTTGTTCTGCCCTCGCTGATGCTTGTTATGAAACATAAACAGTCGAGAATAAGCATGTACTGAGATTACATTTTTTCTTGGAATTTGAACAAAATTAAATTTTATAATTTTTCAAAGAAGTTCATTTTTGATATTTTTTTGAATTTTGACAGAATAGGTTTTAGGTCATCACATTGTTTTAAATGTATGTTTACATCAATATACGTATCTTAACGATACTTGAAAACAAAATTAAAAAATATGAAATTGGCAATTCGGCCGATGGACTCGATTACTATACTTCCTTAGCTTGTGCTTGGGAAGTAAAAACATATTAAAGTGATAAAATTTGAAAAAACTCAAAGCCAAATCTCAGAAAGACACTAGAAAGATATGTGGAAAAAAATATGAAACCATAAGTGCAGAATGTAGGATTAACAGCTCTTGGTTGCAAACACATTATTATTATTCAAACTATGTACAAGTAAAAAGTACAAAGTGGCATTATTTTCTGTGTTCAGAATTTTGGAAGTTGATGAGAAAAGTGGCTTTTGACGTAATAAATACTTTTTAGTAACAACGTGCTAAGAACAAGGTGTTTTTCTTATCACTCTTATCATTTATTATAATTACTGTCTGATGTCTGAAAAAGCAACGTTAAGAATTAAGCTCGTAATATCTTTGATATATCATATAGCACAGTTTTGAGGAAAATAATTTGTTAACAAAAATTGGAGTTTTTTTTTAGGCAGATACTGAAACATACTTTTGTTTCGGCTATAAATTGTGTTAAAGGAACTCAGAAGTTTTTTTGTAGGGTTTGGATTATTCAGTAATACATATGTAAAAACAAAAAATAGTTAAATTTTTGTTTTCTCATCAATGGTAAACATTCAAAATATTTTTATCAATTCTACGTTGTAATTTTGTTTTATTTAAATATTTGACTGAAGTGGCTGAATCATCTTAGTTAATTTGTACATTTAGATTTTTTTGTTATGAACTAGAATTTTTGAAATTTCGTAAATCTGTAATAAAATTAACCAAACTTTAACCCTCGACATATACTATAATACAAATTGAATAAACATTTTAATTAAGCCTTTTCAAAAATAGTCTACTTTTAGATTTTCTAAAATCCATATGAACCATTTTTGATTTGAGAAGTGTTCAACATTTGTAAAGGACAGTGTTTCTCCACTAATATAAAATTTAAAAAATATGGATGTTTCAGATAATGTTATTTTATGAAATTTAAATATCATAATATCATTTAGGTACTACGCAAAATTTTGAGAAAACGTTATCAAATTGTTAGTGGGGATATCTAGACACATTCTTACGTTAGGGAAGTAAAAACAGGTATGCATATTTATGGAAAGAGCATGTCCTTAAAATGAGCACCAGTCACACTAATTTTTAAAGAGTGAAGTGAGATAAGGGTGAGTATGTCGTCTTTTTTGATCTGATCGACATTTCGTTTATGAGTGAACAGCTGAATACACTGGGAACATGAGGGGTGACTAATGGTCTTATAAAATCGTATTTAACTGTTAAAAAGAAGTTTGTGGAAATAAATCAGTACAGATCGGAAACCGTAACGAAAGGAGGAACTCCGCAAGGAGCATATTTGGCCCGTTAATTTTTTTATCATATAGAAACGATATATATGTATATTACTTTTGCGTGGTATTTGTATTTTAAATGTACCTACGTACATATATTATACTTGCATGCATATATATAATTCCAAAAACCACGAAGGGTGTGTGAAGTGAACTGAAATTCAAAAATTTAAATGGTAACTAGATCATTGAAGTTACAGTTTATTGTTCAGTTTTTCTCCTCTTTATTCCTAATTGTCTGTACTCTTTATTGTATTATATAACATTGCATGAGATGGGAGTTGGTTGCGGGTGACAATTTGTTCACCTAAAAGACATATGGCAGCTATGCATTAAGGTCAAATTCCTATAAACTTCAGTGATAAATAACAAAATCGTTAGCACTTTTTTCCATAATAAAAGACAGTAGCTATGTTCCATATCCCTCGAATAAGTTAAAATTTGGTCATATCTTTGCATAAATTACTATTTGTCTTGAATATGCAACCAGTAAAACAATTTGCGTCACGAACACAGCCCATGTAAAAAACCACGCCAAACGTGTTCTTTATATTTAGTCGATGGAGCAGAAAAGAGAAATATGACTCGAACGTGCAAATATTATTTTTCAACGGTTTCCTGAAAATGACTCGTTATGCAGATAGAGGTTGTGTGGAATTATTTACGGCTATTATGGAAGTTATCAATCTACACGTTGGTCGTTGCGTTGCAGCCACAATGCATAAAGCAGTAAAAATTCTTGATAACTACGCATGATTTAAGTGCAACCTGCTGTGACATTAGTTGCCATATATTTCCGAATATTCATAAAGATAAACATAATTTACGGTGCCATAAAGTTTGCACGGTAATACCGCCATGTCCACCTGCTGTAATTGGATTGTCATTGTGATACTTTCATTGTAAATAAATCTCGCATATTGGCTACACGTTACGTGTGGGCACTTTAATTTGTAGATTAATTTATCAACTCAATATTTCATTAGGTGCTAGGAATTTCGCGTCGCATGTAAAATATACACAACGGTACCGTGCTTTACCTAAGAGCGCGTCGTCGCCTTATTAAAAGTCAACCTGTTCAAATAAAGTAAACCGGCGTTATCTGTTCAGATATGAAAAGAAAAAGCCAACGCCTATGTGTGTTATCGCTCCATAAAATGCAATATTCTTAGCGTTAAGCACAAAAGAACGCCATAAACTCTTGTTGCAAAATGTTAAAAACATAACGATATTAATATGAATTATGGCTCCGGCAGCAGTCATAAACTAAACAAAATGTCATTTCGTGAGAAGGCTTATCGTTATCGCTGCTTTTACGTCCACGAGCCAGCATGAGGTGCTGGAGCGCCAGCGTACCGACGCCCTCGGCTCGTGATATGAAACTTTATTCGATTTATATACACTTAGTGCTTTTAGTCGTAAATCTACTCATTTATTTGCCATAACTCATTTAACGGAACGTCGAACCTCGGTATGGAAATCTATTCCAAAATTTTATTAGATACAAGTGTTTAGTTAATTGGCATTATCAATCAACTTGTTCTTGCTGTTTACACTATTTGCTAACATTTACAGTTAGTTTCCAAAAGATAACTACAATTATCGTGGAAAACGGGTTTCACGCAAAGCATATTTATATGTTTTTCCCCCATGACCTGTCAAAAATGAAAATAAATAGCCCCCCCCCCCCCCCCCCCGCAGACAAAAGAACACAGATTAGGTCATGTCAGGTGAGGTCAGATCAAGTCAGGTTAGCTGCACGTTAACCAACAATTATTTGCATTTTAGGCATTTTCAAAGTGTGTAGTCACTTTTGGTTCTTAAATTAGATAGCCTGTGCAGACTGACATGTTTTTCAATAAGAATTTCTTTACATTAATAAATAGTTTTGAAGTTTCATGTCGTAAAATGATTAACAAACTAAAATTTCAATTGAAAAAACTAACCATTCCAAGAAACTCCACCAAATACTGAACTGTTGAAAGACTACATTGTTTGGTTGTGATATTTTTGCTCACTTGTGGGGTTTTTTGGATCTGGGTCTATTTTAACGGAGTTATTTAGTCGAAGCTGTTCACCCATCTTTAGTCATCTTTCTTCTCCAATTATCATGTATTTGGACTTTTTAACATTTATTTTTATTCCTGTTAGTTCTGTTGATGTTATCACCTTCCTCTGTAGTTCCTTGTTATTTGTTGTTATTGTAATGGCATCATCTGCATCAACTGTGAACTGGTGGTCGTTACTGACTACAGTTTCCTCACTCCATAACCTGTTGTCCCGATTCATTATTTACAGGATGTTTTGTTGATGTTCATTTATTGGTATATATCTCATTTTCCGCCTTCTTTAAGATTGTCTTTTTTAGTTTGATCAATTTGCTTCGGAATTTTTAAAATTTGCACTTCTTCTGTTATTTTAATAAAATCATCTATAGCATTCATCATCCATCTATACCAAGATGGAATCATAATTTTGTAATGAAATTTTATATACGGGCTGAGGGTTTCAAAATAAGATTTACTTAATAATAGTTTTTCTTGTACACTAAAAAAGTTCAAGTACATTCCCTGCCACAGGATACTTCATCCCGTGCCACTTATAGTTGGTGCCGAAGACTTTCCAAAGTTTCTGAAAGACAAGGTAAGTTGTTCAGCTTCACCTCCCATACGTTTTCGATTGGGGATAGGTCAGAAGATTTTGGAGGACAAGAGAAAATATTGACTTCAGCTTCTTCAAAACCCTCTAGAGTAACAGTAGCATTGGTCGGGCACTATCTTGTTGATAAACAGGGTTTTGCAAGGTGTGAAGATATGGAAAAGGATGAGCTTCTGCGTAGAGACAAAGGGTGATCCATTACCTTATCCAATCGCTCTCCACACCTTAACCCTAGCAATTCGGTATGACATAAGTTCGAAAGATTTTATTTGGTTATCAATAGTCCTAGTTTTCACCATTCTTCCTTCTTCTGAAAACTATTAGGCTGTAATAGAATGTGCTGTCGAAAATGGTCCTGGAGAACCCTAATATCTTGTACTTCTCGAAGACCTATTATTCGATCTCTCTCAAAGTCGTAAGGCTACCTAAACTTTAATCACAGACGCACTCTAGACCTTGTAACAAACTACACAAACACAGTAACGGAAATAGTCAGATGAGCCATATGATAGTTCTTCTTCAGAGTAAAAAATTTTTGTTTTTAAAACTGCTGTACCGATGACATGGAAATTCCAATCAATTCTTATTTTGACAACCTTTAACCGGTATATAAAATTTCATTGCAAAATCATGATTCTTTCTTAGTGTATTTTACTCGAATCTTACTCCAGGATCATTCCGGAAATTAGAATTTGGAACCGAATATTTCGAAAATCTTAGTGAGGGACCGGCGACGCATATTTTGCTCAATTTTCTCAGGACTACTTCTTTATGAAAATTCTGACCTTTTTCAAAAACCTTCAAAAATTATCCAAATATTTTTTATTGATTTGGATCTCCAGAAATTACTGTAATATAACCCATTAATATGTTTATGTCGAAATATATATTCAAACATTTTTTGTGAATTTGCAGGCAACTTCGTCAAAACCTCAACTTTTCAATGCGAAATTTTTGACCTTTGTCCAAGTTCGAGTATTTTCGAAATACACCAAAAAATTCTTTTGTTGAGTTCGGCCTTCGGATGCTTTTTTGCTACTTCCTTTGAAAATTTCTACCATTTTTTCCAGAATCATCAAGATGAAATATGGAAATTTTTGGGAATTTTTTCAAATTTGACTTTGAAACCGAATATTTCGAAAACCCATCAACACACGATTCAGCCCACTGAGATCTGTGTCCCAAATTGTTTTGTGAATTTTTAGAAATTTCGTCAAAAGCTCAAGTGTTTTGCACTTTTCCCCTTACGAAAATTTCGCTTTTTTTTCGACCCTTTCGATTAATTATTACCTAAAGAGATTTTATTTATACATTTCGACTTTTAAAAGTTATTTTCGGACTCATTTCTTCAAAAACCGCTGCTACTCTGCAAGAAGTGTCCAATGCAATACGGCAACAGAAAATCACAACAATCGAATTCGGTCAAGGGCGTCCTCCAGCCTCCTTTGTGGTGGTTTCTCGCTGGACAGAGCTTCTTTGGATTCTGGGGAGGCGACGACGCTGAAAGCTGAAGCGATGACACGATGAGTGGCTATCAATATTCCTCTCATTGTTCGCGTGTACCCAAAAAATACACAAGGGCATGGGCCAGTAGTGGGGGCGAACGGTAACTGCTATTCTTTCACTTTTTCCAGTTTTCACCAAATTCTCTCCTTCACGGGTCCTCTATTCACAATTCAAGACTTTATTCTTAAATAAGGGTGCGGCAGTGGGGTCTAACCCCCTGCTCTCAGTACCCTTCTTGGTGTTTCCGGCCCGACAAAATTTGGGTCGTTACAATTGCACTGTTGCATATGCGTCTTGAGCTTCCGCATCGCCAGAGTTTAACAACGACAGTAAGAATAGTCGGAGCAGACACAGCAACGCTCATCTTTAACTTTTTTCCCTTTCTGTTTCAGCTTGTGGTGACCGAATTTGAATGAAATTTTCGCGCTGAAAGTAATTAACAGAGGCGCGAAATCACATTTGAATAATTTGAAATTGAGAAAAAAAATCAATAAAAAAATTCGTAAAACAAAGGCAACCATATGCACGTTAGCGCTTTTGGGTAGTGTATATTCTGCTTGAGATTTTAGTTAAAGGGTTGGTTAGAAGAGGGCGGTTTTGGTAGAACAGATGGCCGCTTGTATGGAGACGTGAAAAAGACGCGGTAAGTTAGCTGGGTTAGTTTAGTTGGTTTGGTACGACGCCACAGTTTTCCCCAACACGCGCAGTTTATTCTTGCGGCTTTTTATTCGGAAAACATGTGAATTTTCGACCAACGCCAACCCATGTAAATTTGATTCAATGTTTGTAAATTCACAATTCATGTTAGGATTTTAATCGTTAACTAGTACAATTTAACAGACATTTGCTAAGAATTTTCATGAAGTTCACTTAGTCCGGACTCAGCCGTTTGTTTCTCAGGTTATAAGCAAAGTTCTGAATGCATATAGTTAAGTGTTACATTATAACACTTCTTAATTCTTCACACAAGGTTGTTAATAGTTCATTTATGGCAGTTAAATTAACCTAACGTTATCCCATTGTGGAAAAGACAGTAGAAAAGTGCAGCAGAATTCATAATATAATATCGTGAACTGACGGGGGGATTAAAGATTTCTCTTCCTCCTTAGGCACTTGCCTTCGTTGCTATCATCATATCGTCACCGAAACCTATTTTCTCGTAACGTTTAAGATTACATCACCGAGGCATTTCCTCGCAACGTGGAAAATTACATCACCGAGGCACTTATTCCTCGCAACGCTGAAGATTTGTGTGTCTATTTATCATTTGTTTTGTTTGGGGTAAACAGTTCACGATATAAGCTCTCAAAACAAATTGTTTTAAGTAACCAATCACTTGGATCAAGACAGCATTGAACATAATGTAAATTCTTTGTTTGAATCTTTGAAAAAGTGTCTCTAATTTTAATCTCAAATAAGAATTATTTGTTGTTTAAAATTTCACAAAATTGTACGGCAAATTTAAATGTTGTTTATTGCTCTTTTTGAAACTTTAACACTTGTTAAGTTGCCGTTAATCGTTAATATCAGAGTTATAATAATTGAACATTTAAGTGGAATTGAGGTTAAGTAACACAGAAACACGTAGCAGAAGCGGAGGGCGCGGTTCCTAGTCGAGCTGGCGGGATTTATCGCCTCACCTGTACAAAAGATGCAGGTTAGGATAGTATTCAGGGGCGTCGAGATGACGTAACGGTCTGCTCGTCTAGACACTCTTGGGGTGCTGGGCGGCAGTGCTTGCGATAGATAGAATCACCGTCGTGGGTAGGAGAATAGCCACGACCGGGAGCCCCAAACTCCGCTCCCGCTACAACGCCCCTTTCGGTGATGCTGCTGTGAGATCGTTCGATCGTCACACTCTTATAGCGCTCTGGTCCTGCTGCCGCTGCATAGTTTTTTTATTTAATTTTGTACTCTTGTTGACTGTCATAATTTTATATTTACCGCCACACGTCTGCAATAACTTGTGTATTTGCATCCAGTTACTTTACTTCAGATTTTGGTTTATTTTTATTAAATTTGTGATTTTCAAGAATTTGCCTCGATTCAGAACGTTTAATCTGACTTCATTTAAAGTTCATCCAAAGTTCAATAAGAATTTTTTTGGAGCTGAGAAGCGATTAGGACTCGGCCCCCATTGGACAGCTTGAGGGCAAGTCGCGAGTCACCCTCGCACGAAGCTTTTTTTTTCTTTTTTTTTTGTCAGTGAATGAATGCATAATTTTGAGCCCTCCCTAAATTTGTGTTTTATTTAGTGGTACTTTTCCAACCTTGGAGTCCAGCATTTGCATCTGAACGCATCCCGTCATTTTTCAAAAACACAACGTAGGGTTCCATTTTGTCAGACGATCACAGCTAAGGCCAAATTTTGAATATTTGAATTTTTCGCGGGCTTTCAATTTTTTTTTTTGACATGTCAATTCAAGGCGGGATGTTTGGGTTATCACAAGCTCCATCTTCATTCCACTAAGTTTCTTCTTTTATTCCATTTTCTGCCACTTCAATAATTGATCGTTATTTTCCTTCATTTCTTTTCTTATTTCGTCGTCCATCGCAACAACCATTTTTTTTTTCTCTATTTGTGATAATTGCTAGCTGTTCCACGTTTACTGGGTTGCCTAATCACGAAATATAGCCTCTTCTAGATCAACCCTTTGAGACGAAATTACCTCTTTGTTCTCTCCACCTACAGCTTTTTACGAGCAAAAAGAATCGTTTCCCTTTTTGATTGTTTTCTAAATGTAACTATTTTTTTTTTGGAAATGTTAGAATTTTATAAATATAATAACACGGCCTTATATGAGGTGAAATAACAAAATTTTAGAGTTTGGATGCTTGAAAACTCTTTTTCTTCTTCATCTACATTAATTGTCATAGAAAAAAATGCTCATTCCATCTTGTTTCTACAGTTATAAAACAAATTGTTACGTAATTTGAAAGTTTTTGTCACATTGACGTCAAAATTCCTTGTCCTGGGAGCAAAACTGATTCCACTGGTGAAAGTGGGACTTTGTAAGAGTCTAGGCATGATAGAATTCGAGGAAGAATTGGTTAATAGATACAATAAAGGACCTTTTCACTTATGGTGCAAACACAAGTACACAAGAACCAACGATAATTCTAGGAGCATTTTTTTTCTGAGTCCAATAACAATTCTTTTTAAAACTTGCAAACAAGTCATATGCAACCAAACATACACTGGATATAAGAATCTAATAGCAGCGTAGTTCCATTAGTTAACTTCGCTGACTCCGCAGACACGTACATTAACAACACGTTAAAACATAATGGTCGTTAGTTCCACCATTCTTTAAAAATAATTCGCGTAATTACAGCTGTTTGTTATGCGACCTCAGTTTATCCTCGTTCTTGCGAGATTGATGTAAGCGGAAGCGTGAAAAATATTGACGCGTGTCGGAGACGTAAATGGCTGCAAATTACGGCATTGTGAAAAGGTGGAGATTTATGAATTTTGCAGTTGTAGTCATAAAATTCCCGGTGAAAAATTCCCGCCGCTTTCGCATACACGTACCCCGGCACACATGGGCGTCGACGGCCAAAAAATCGTCGGGGACTGACACACTTTCAGTTAACATACCTGGTTTTAGAATTTCGAGAACTGGGTGCTGGAATGATTCGTATTAAGAAAACATTTCAAGTTTATTGATTTTTGTCATTTCGTCTTTTAGCAGTAATAACATTTCAAAAGTTTCATCACCCTGATTATTCCTTCGAGGTGTGAGTATTTTGCATTCCACTGCTAAACAATCTTTCCACTGGTGCGGATGAAGGAATTGTAGAATTGTATTTGAGAAATACTTGCTTAACAACTGGAAAATGATTACCAGCGAAGAGAGAAAAATTGGTTTAAAGTCATTTAGACAGGTATCCCCTCGCACCTGAAGACAAATATTCAAACAAATTCAATTGCTAGAAAAAAAAAATGTCAACAAGGATGGTATCGAACTAACTCGAGCAGAGCTCAAGTTCTCTAAGAAAGCCACGCGTCCACCGGGAGTCGGTATGCACGTAAGCCAAATATCACTAATAATGTTTGTAAAGTAATTGTGATAAAAATGGTGGCACACTCATAAACCACAAACATATCAGTATATTATGTTATAAAGTGTAAATATGAATATACTACGAAAAAAAAGAGTTTATGTCATTTAAAAACATATACGTGGCACATTTTTATATTTACTTTATCACTGCATACATATACATATTTATTTTAACTTATAATGTTCTTGTAAAAAATAAAATTCACAAAATCAAATTTTCTAAGAAAGAATTTCGAATGAATATGAATTTGAATTTGAATCTATCACGAATAAAAAAAATGTTTCAGACAAATCATACGTATTTTTAGCCATAGACTCCGAATCTGCAATAAAAAATAGTTGTTCCTATTTAAGGTTTCGAAGTTAGCCCTGCTCCATCTACAAGGAGAAGGGGAGGGGGGCTAATTCTAGCATTCATGTATTTCCCCCGTGGCGCCATTAAATTTTGATTCTAGACATTTTTTCCCAGAGCGCTTATTTTTCGAGATATTTGAAAGTTTCAGGTTAAAAAAATCACCCTATATAGTGGAGCTCCTAGCTCATCGTCTTGTCTTCGGTTGACTTGGCCGCTTGTTCGGTCGGGTTCGGGTAGTGTCGTGCACAGCGATCTTTAGCTCGTGTTTTGCACATACTCTCTATACTGACTATCTTCTCATATAGCTTAGTAAGAAAATACAGGTTTATAAACAAAACATTTAAGTAGAGTCAGGTTTGCCGAATGGTTTAAGGCGTTAGATTTAATAACACACTTGACAGTGCTTTTTGCGTTTAAATAAAACACATTTTAATGTAAATGTGGTTCTTATTTCAAGTCAGAAATGAAAGATGATGTTACAACTTTACATACTGTTAAACAATTGAAAGCACAATAATAAATAAATCACGGAGGAGTAAATCGACATTTAGATGACCACAAAAGAAATGGGGGGATAGTGAACGAGTTTGCACGACCGTCGCCGAGACGTACCAACAAGGGGTCAGGTCAACCGAGGACAAGACGGTGACAAACGCTCGATAAAAAGTAGTGGGGCTCCTAGCTCAAATTTCTTGAGCTAGGAGCCCCACTATATAACTACTAGTGAAGTTCTCTTGGTTGCAGTTAAGTTTGTCCCAACTACAAAAAGTTTTCAAAACAATTCTGAAATTTAAATGTTTCACAAAACAATAGCGATAACTGCAATGAATAATATTATTAATTGCAATGATGCCACTTCGAATTTTTCGAAGTAGATCAGGCCAAATAAAAATCAATTTCCACCTAATTAGAGAAGCCAAAAAAATCCAAAAGCGGAGGCGGGTGGGATTAGTTTTAGCTTTCTGTCTAGATTACTAGATAAAATGAGTGACCAAAAAGAAAACCGGGTGGGTGGGCGGGGCCAGTTTGAATTTTTGTAAGTCTAGTTCGCCATTTGACATAGTAAAATTCAGTCTTCATCCAATCAAAAAACCGATGAAATCCAAAACCGGAGGTGGATGGGGTTAGTTTTACCTTTTCGTCTAGAGTTCAACGTTTATCAATATAAAACCCCTTTTTTGTCCAATAAAATGGGTGACCAAAAGGAAAACTGGGTGGGTGGGTGGGCCCACTTTGAATTTTTTTGAGCGTAGACTCAACCACTTGACAAAATTAAACTCAGTTTTCTTCTAATCAAAAAACCAATTAAATTCAAAAGCGGAGGTGGGTGGGGTTAGTTTTAGCTTTTTATCTAGATTACTAGATTCCACTTTTATTCAATATAAAATGTACTTTTCGTCCAATAAAATGGGTGACCAAAAAGAAAATCGGGTGGGTGGGTGGAGCCACTTTGACTTTTTTTAAGCATAGATTCGCCACTTCACACAGTAAAATTCAGTCTTCATCTAATTATGAGAACAAATGAAGTTTAAAAACGGAGGTGGATGGAGTTAGTTTTACTTTTTCGACAAGATTCCAATGTTTATCAATATAAAACCTTCTTTTTGCCTAATAAAATGAGTGACCAGAACAAAAACCGGGTGGGTGGGCGGGGCCACTTTGAATTTTTGTAAGTCTAGTTCGCCATTTGACATAGTAAAATTCAGTCTTTATCCAATCAAAAAACCGATGGAATTCAAAACCGGAGGTGGACGGGGTTAGTTTTACCTTTTTTTTAAGCGTAGACTCGACCACTTGACAAAATTAAATTCAGTTTTCTTCCAATCAAAAAACCAACTAAATTCAAAAACGGAGGTGGAAGGGGTTAGTTTTACCTTTTCGACTAGATTCCAATGTTTATCAATATAAAACCTTCTTTTTGCCTAATAAAATGAGTGACCAGAACGAAAACCGGGTGGGTGGGCGGGGCCACATTGAATTTTTTAAGCATAAATTGGACCACAAAGTGACTGCGGACAGC
Organism: Zophobas atratus; assembly: GCA_022388445.1. Classification (NCBI taxonomy): domain Eukaryota; kingdom Metazoa; phylum Arthropoda; class Insecta; order Coleoptera; family Tenebrionidae; genus Zophobas; species Zophobas atratus. Next base: position 46,667,132 of record CM039442.1, on the reverse strand, counting down.
GTTGCTTCATTCGCATTATCGCTGCGCCGCGCTAGAGACTATCTCAGCCGTATTGAGCCGCTGTAAAGTAAAAACCAGAGGTATAAATAACACCCCTTGTTCTTCAGCACTAGGTAATTGCAATCTGAAGCTCAAGTGTTTATTTATGTTTATACCACGTAGAAATTAGTTTGATTTGAATGAGTTTGTCTTCTCAAAACAGAGGATTAATTTTTAAATAATTAACATATAAAAACCTATTAGATATTCCAAATTATTTCAGCCGAAAACGCCAGTTTTAAAGAATAAATATCTAACGAGATATTAACGTTTCGTTTCTAATTGAAACAAACATATTTATTAAGTCGTTAACGAACGATTTGTACAATGTACCTACTTCTCCCTTAACATCCGTATTTTTTATATCAATTCAGAGTAACAGAACTGAAGAAATAAGAAACAATACATTGAATAATAGACCGATATATAAAGCCTAATAACTTACCCTTTAAATCCTGATTTCCTTTCTTTCTGCGCTGATCCTTGCAGACTTCTTCTTCATGGGCACATCACAACACTCACCTTTCGGCAGAACTTACTTGGCCTCTGAAACAAATTCCGCCTCTGTGAAAATTTATAGAAATTTGATTTTGCGATATTTGTTTTGTGATAACCAATGATAACCTTTATAAAGTACAACCAGAGGCGTAAATCATATCCTCCGCAGCTCCTGTGCCACGGGGACACAAATTGCAAGGTCCCGTTTTCCGCATAAGTGCGATCAATAGAAAATATCTTTAAACCAGATAACCAACGGGAAAATGAACTCTTAGTAATTACATGGTTAACTTCGCGTGTTTATGTTTATACTTCGAAAGAATTCGACTATAATCACGTACAAGCATCAGCGACTGCCTAAAACAAAACGACATTTGATTTATTTTTTCCTCCTTAAACCAGAGGAGTGGACTGATTAATACAGTAAAACGGTCTGAAAAGTAATTAGGGTGAAGAGATGTTATTGTAATAAAAATCATTTGCGGTGTGACATTACTATAATTTAAAAAAAAGATGTAACGAGGATGAGAAAAGATTCGAACTCACTAGTGCAAACCTTATTCGAAAGCAGAAATTAGTCACCTCTTGGCGCCGCAACCCAAGCAACACGATGATTAGACAAATTTTGGTTAGCGTTTATTCATCTACACGATATTCCTAATATACGTACAAAATTTGACTACAATCGGTCTGGTAGTTTCCAAGATTATCTATATAATAAAAATGGATACAGACGCCAGGCAGACAGACAGACGGAAAAGGGAGACTTACGTGAAAAATACCGTGTGTGAAGCAGCCCACGAATCGCCGTTTCGTCATCGAGTTGTAGCCCCAAGTCCCCCCTGGTCCGACGCCCATGCCGCATTCAGCGAGTGCGGCAAGAGAGAGATGCGTCGCCGTGTCATATGTCATAAGATATAAAGCACGCAAAAGACAAATACGTATTTTTAGCATCCCCGTTAAAGCAGGCTGACAGGCATTATGATTTATGAGTGACGGTCTCAGCAGGGCCGTCGTTTCCCGTACATCTCAATGAGTAATGTAATTTCATAATTGTCACTCCGACGTCGTTACCGTGATCAAATTACGGGGTCCGAGCAGCAGGATTGTCAAAAGCGCGCTCGGTAAATTGTGATTGATGGCGGCTATTTCCGGCGACAGCGGGACATATTCTATCACCTCGGCGGCCATAAACACGTTTTTATATGCAACGTGACGCGGCTCGTACATTGTAACAAGTAGGCGGTGAGAATGGCCCTCTAGACGCGTAAATCACCACGATGTGGACATTGCACACGCGGGGTTAATATCCTGACTGATTTATGCCGTTTTGGGGACAATGCACGAGCGAAAAGGCCGCCCGAGCCGCCCCTGACTTCTTTACTGCAACTCTGCATCTAAGGGTTGTCTCGTGGAGTAATCGAGTTACGGGCTGCCATCAAGAGGAACGAGATGCATCTAGCGCGAGTCAGAGTTTAGAACATATTCTCACAAAATATTCCGTGTCGGGGAAGAGGGTGTTGTCGTTTTGTAAGTTGAGGTTGCAGAGCGACACCGATGCGATGCGAAGATGCGTCAGGTTCGGAACGGGTCTGGAAAGTAGGGGTGCAGGAGCTGTGTGAATGCGGCGTGAAAATCTGCACAAAAGTAAAAGTATACCTGAAGTATTTTCATCTGCGTGACGATTGTTAAGTCAGGTCAGGTCAGGCAATTTCATGTTTTATAAACGTTTCACAACCTCTAGGGTTTGAAAAAGTAGGTCGTCCGTTTCTTTTATTCTGTCGTCAATTGTCTCTTGCTGAAACCACTAGACTGAATATAGTGTGTAGATGGTAAAACTTCAAGCAAAATTTGATGACTACTTCTGCACTTGTGGATTATGAATCTATTTTGATTTTTTACTTCAGACGTCCGGATTTTGGGAAAAAATTAAAATTCGATTTAGAAACGGCAAAACCGAGTGTTTTGAAATCTTGCAAAAGTTTTAAGGTTATCGTAAGCTCGTAAGCATGCTAACTTGCTAATCAAAATTGATCTATTTATTAAACACTTGATGACTACCTCCAACGTTTGCATCATAAATCCTACCTGAAATATATAAACTACATATTTAGTCTAGTGTATGTAATTGATAAAATAAAAAATCCGTACTTTATTTTCACAAAATTTTGGGAAAGTCAACATTTTCCTGTTCATCACCACCGAAAATTTTTGACATCGTCTTAAATTTTCCAAAGAAAGTCCTGATTAAAATGAGCAACATAATTCTGAACCTGTGGTTACTATCTATCCATATATAATATTTAATCTTAGGCATACATGTTTGTGAAAAAAAAAAATAAAAAAATTACATCAAAATTTTAGGTTTATCTTACGAATTAGAAATGTAGTGTCTGAAATTTTGCACACGTTTTAAAATAATGTTGGAAATAGTAAATTTATTTGAAGACGTTTACTAAAATATCGCAAACTAAATCTACCTGAAATGTACAAAATAATTTTCTTCAGTCATTAATTTTTTTGAGACGTCCTGTATAAACAATTTCAAAAAATAAGACTAGATTAAAAAAAAACTCCATGATTGGAAACTTATATTGAGAAAATGTTGAATTTTTACTGCATTTTGGATTGAGGAAATTGACCATTTTTCAATTTATTGAAGAATGAGCCTTTGTCTCCACAGCTTTTGCCCAATCAGAACGCGACATTTCCTTTTCTCCAAAATTCCCCACTATCACCCCTAATAAAAATTTAACTTGTCCATGCGTTAGACTGGTTATGTTTTGTTTACACGTCATCATTTTTTCAAAAATTAATAATTCTTGATTTTTTGTGTTTATTTTCTTGATTATATGAGTAAAAAAAGTATAGTGTTAAACTAGTGAGAAATTGGTCATTCCACTCATCCTCATGACGTGACCAATTTTCTCACTGATTGAACAATATACTTACTATTATTGATTAAACCTATTTCATATTTTCCAAATCCTGGAAATTCACTCACTTGACTATACAGCGTAACTTCCCTCACTTAGAGCTTAAAAATCCATCTTCTGAAAAAATAAAATTTTCAGAAACAAATTTTGTCAAATGGCTACTTTCATGTGGTACCGCGTCAATTCGTCGTGCACAATTCGTCGCGCGACAATTGATCGCAAACAACTGATCGCAGCGTCAATTGGTCGCAGCGACAACTGGTCGCAACGACAACTGGTCGCAACGACAACTGGTCGCAGTCACAATTGATCGCAACACAATTCGTCGCAAGTACAACTGGTCGCATGCGACAATTGATCGCAGGCGAAAAATGATAGCGTTTATAGAGAAATAAGTAATTGTTATGAATGAGGAAAATAAATTAATGTGCTATATTCTCAAAAATTTCATTATTTCTAAAAAAAGTGTCAAAATAAATACATACGAGTTCCATAAAAACGGTAACTATTAGGCTCATTTCCGACTAAACCAAAGTGCAAAAAAGTGAAAATATTGTAAAATATTTTTTTTAATGCTGACACATCTCGCCGGTATGCTACTGTAATGTTCATTTGGATTATTCGTCTTATTGATTAGACGCTCAAGTAAGTGGTTCACGCTTTTCTTCTCACAAGTTTAAAGTTTGTCAATTAAACGAGTGAAAAAAATAGCTTTCAAAACGTGTTAGACGTCATTTTTCTTTAATAAAAAATGGTTTTAAAATTATTACAACTGTCAAATTAAAAAGTTATAGATAAATCGTGAAAAAACTCTCGTTACAGTTTTAAGTGAAAAAGTATTATTTTCATTACGTTTGATAGTTTAAAAAATTAAATATATATATTTTTTAATAAATTTGGTGCAAAGAAATTTGAATTTATATATTAACAATTAATCTTGGAGTTTATTGCATTCTTTGCAGACAATTTTTTGCTCACTACAAATTAGTTCTGGATTATCTTTAATCCATGATAAAACCAAAGATGTTTTTTCATTCAGAACTTTTTTGAACGCTCACACTGTTAATAAGGCGCTTATAGATACGACAGAATGAATAATTTATCTCGTTCCCTTTGCTAAGTACCTACATACCAATCTCCACTTTTACGCCATTTCTCTAAACAAGATCGTAAAAAGATTAGTTTTGACCATGGAGCAAAGGAATATACTCATACTGGAGGAAGTGCCAGACTTAAAATGATGGTTTCGAGCCAAACCGGTAAAGTGTCATAAACAGTACCCCTCATTACCCAGATAAGACTGCCGATGACAGTGACGTACAGTTTTTTTTTTTTTTGATGCGGCTCATGGAATAAAATTTGTTCAATAAAACAACGCACATAACAGATTTATATTCTCTATTAATTAATATTATTTAAAATATTTAAATCAATCAATACATCACGAGTAACAAGTAATACAAACAGTGAATACCGTTAAAAAGTACAAACAACCAGGATGACGACGCCACTGAGTAGTGGTTATTCGCAATGGCGTGACTAATTTTTAGCTTGGGAAGTTTGAAAAGTTTTCACTCGGAAGCCCGACTATTCACTCAGAATTATTTGCCTAATCTGCCGGATGTAGGTGGGCTTCTCCAGCCCTTGTTGTAAATTTTTGTAGGATGCAAAGTGCGGAGAAGAATAAAATCAGGTAGCAGTCCGTAGTGGGGTCATTCATGGAAAACTGCGAACCAATTATTTCTTCCTTTTTTTTAGATCTGAGAGCTGTTTTACACGTCACAGAAATATCTATCGTAAAAGGAATTTTTAGAAATAATTTTCTCGTCATTAATCGGTTGCAAAAGATCAAGAGGCACTCGAAGCAAGCCCTGACAAACTTATTAGCGGCGCCAGCGGAGATCTCCAACTGGCTGCGGTACCACCATGGACACTCGCGTAACCTCCTTTTCCAGAATTGTCAAAATGACATTGCCAAACTCAAAGCAATCATGAATTAAGCATTTCATTTTAAATTCAGTTAGTATCAAGTGGTACATGGTATTCGTATTTTGGGTTGCGTAAAAATAATTTTCAGAAATAATTTTCTCGTGACTAACCCTGTATATGTATTTTTTACACCCACATATGGTACAACTGAATTTTTCTTCAGTACAATACTAGTCACATAATAATAATTAAAAAATAAGTTTTTAGTTGCATAAGTACCTACATTTCTTAGATTTCCCGGTAACACAAAATTATTCTTGACGCTCTAACAAAAGTTTTTGCAATATATATTTACAATACACGTAAACCTTTCTCAAACCCTGTAAAAGATCCGTTGCAATTTACAAGGGATTAAAATAAGTATTATATCCGTCCAGTGGAATTTACATTCGCTGCATATGGATACTCTAGATGTACTATTAGTTCATAAATTTTATTGTTTGGTGATATGTATAAAGACAAGAATAGACAATAGAGGCAATTCTGTATCAAAATGTGTTAAAATTTAAAGGTTGTTAAAAATATGATTTTTTAAATAACTGTAATCTAGTTAAGAACAATAAACGCATGTTTTTATGTTGAGTACTTATTATAATGAAGCTAGCTCCTATAATATAATAGGCAAAATAAGCAACGAGATAAATAGAAACAATCTCTTAAAAAAAAATAACCAAAATGACAATTTATTAATAAAAAATCTTATGTAACAAGGTGTTTACGCTCGTATTTTTTAATTTTTAAAGTGCAACTACAAACTTCGTCACTTATCTATATTCAAATTGTTTTTAATTCGATATTTACACCTTACCTGGTTGCTAAATTTATTGCAACTTAAAATTCAGAATACAAAATATTTAGTTTTAATAAAAGAAAATACTTCCCGATGAATTTTGCCTTGCGATCAATTGACGCTGCGATAAATTTACGTACGATCTATTGTCGCTGCGATCAATTTACGTGCGATCTATTGTCGCTGCGATCAATTGTCGCCGCGATCAATTGTCGCGTGCGACCAATTGTGCTGCGACGAGTTGCTTGCGATCAATTGTCGCGCGATCAATTGTTTGCGACCAGTTGTCGTAGAATCCTTTCATGTCTTCTCGACGTTTAATGACTTTCATGAAAAAATAGATCTCCTCTTCCCTGTCTATCTGTCTGTCATGTGCCTGTCGTCTGTCTTTGTCTGTCTGTCGTCGCTCTGTCGTCCGTCTGTCATCCCTCTGTCGTTTGTCGTCTGTCTGTCTGTCGCCCATTTATCCCTCGTCCGTCTGTTTGTCGCCTGTTTGTCGTCCGTTTATCGTCCGTATGTCGTCTGTCTGTCGTCCGTCTGTCTTTGTCTGTCTATCGTCCGTCGTCCGTCTGTCATTCGTCTGTCTATCTGTCGTCCGTTTATCCATCATCTGTCTGTTTGGCGTCTGTTTGGCGTCTGTTTGTCGCCTGTTTGTCGTCCGTTTATCCATCGTCTGTGTGTATGTCGTTTGTCTGTCGTCCGTCTGTCTGTTGTCTGTCGTCCGTCTATCTGTCATCCGTATGTGATCCGTCTGCCTGTCGTCAGTCTATCCCTCGTCTGTCTGTTTGCCGTCCGTTTGGCGCCTGTTTATCGTCCGTCTGTCTGTCTTTGTCTGTCTCTCGTATGTCTGTGATTCGTCTGTTATCCGTCTGTCTGTTGTCCGTCTATTCGTCTGTCTGTCGTCCGTTTATCCATCGTCTGTCTGTTTGGCGTCTGTTTGTCGCCTGTTTGTTGTCCGTTTATCCATCATCTGTCTGTTTGTCGTCTGTTTGTCGCTTGTTTGTCGTCCGTTTATCCTCCGTATGTCATTTGTCTGTCGTCCGTATGTCGTTTGTTTGTCGTCCGTCTGTCTGTCGTCTGTCGTCCGTCTGTCTGTCATCCGTCTGTGATCCGTCTGCCTGTCGTCAGTCTATCCCTCGTCTGTCTGTTTGTCGTCCGTTTGCCGCCTGTTTATCGTCCGTCTGTCTGTCTTTGTCTGTCTCTCGTATGTCTGTGGTTCGTCTGTTATCCGTCTGTCTGTTGTCCGTCTGTTCGTCCGTCTGTCGTCCGTGTATCGTCTGTCTGTCGTCCGTTTATCCATCGTCTGTCTGTTTGGCGTCTGTTTGTCGCTTGTTTGTTGTCCGTTTATCCATCATCTGTCTGTTTGTCGTCTGTTTGTCGCTTGTTTGTCGTCCGTTTATCCTCCGTATGTCGTTTGTCTGTCGTCCGTATGTCGTTTGTTTGTCGTCCGTCTGTCTGTCGTCTGTCGTCCGTCTGTCTGTCATCCGTCTGTGATCCGTCTGCCTGTCGTCAGTCTATCCCTCGTCTGTCTGTTTGTCGTCCGTTTGCCGCCTGTTTGTCGTCCGTCTGTCTGTCTATATCTGTCTCTCATATGTCTGTCGTTCATCTGTTATCCGTCTGTCTGTCGTCCGTCTGTTCGTCCGTCTGTCGTCCGTTTATCCATCGTTTGTCTGTTTGGCGTCTGTTTCTCGCCTGTTTGTCGTCGATTTATCCATCGTCTGTCTGTTTGTCGCTTGTTTGTCGTCCGTTTATCCTCCGTATGTCGTTTGTCTGTCGTCCGTCTGTCTGTTGTCTGTCGTCCGTCTGTCTGTCATGCCTATGTGATCCGTCTGCCTCTCTTCAGTCTATCCCTAGTCTGTCTGTTTACCGTCCGTTTGCCGCCTGTTTGTCGTCCTTCTGTCTGTCTCTCGTATGTCTGTCGTTCGTCTGTTATCCGTCTGTTCGTCTGTCTGTCGACCGTATATCGTCTGTCTGTCGTCCGTGTATCGTCTGTCTGTCGTCCGTTTATCCATCGTCTGTCTGTTTGGCGTCTGTTTCTCGCCTGTTTGTCGTCCATTTATCCATCGTCTGTCTGTTTGTCGCTTGTTTGTCGTCCGTTTATCCTCCGTATGTTGTTTGTCTGTCGTCCGTCTGTCTGTCGTTTGTCGTCCGTCTGTCTGTCATCCGTCTGTGATCTGTCTGCCTGTCGTCAGTCTATCCCTCGTCTGTCTGTTTGCCGTCCGTTTGGCGCCTGTTTGTCGTCCGTCTGTCTGTCTTTGTCTGTCGCTCGTATGTCTGACGTTCGTCTGTTATCCGTCTGTCTGTCGTCCGTCTCTTCGTCCGTCTCTCGTCCGTCTATCGTCTGTCTGTCGTCCGTTTATCCATCGTCTGTCTATTTGGCGTCTGCTTGTCGCCTGTTTGTCGTCCGTTTATCCATCGTCTGTCTGTTTGTCGCTTGTTTGTCGTCCGTTTATCCTCCGTATGTCGTTTGTCTGTCGTCCGTCTGTCTGTTGTCTGTCGTCCGTCTGTGATCCGTCTGCCTCTCGTCAGTCTATCCCTCGTCTGTCTGTTTGCCGTCCGTTTGCCGCCTGTTTGTCTTCCGTCTGTCTATCTTTGTCTGTCTCTCGTATGTCTGTAGTTCGTCTGTTATCCGTCTGTCTGTTGTCCGTCTGTTCGTCCGTCCGTCTGTCGTCCGTGTATCGTCTGTCTGTCGTCCGTTTATCCATCGTCTGTCTGTTTGGCGTCTGTTTGTCGGCTGTTTGTCGTCCGTTTATCCATCGTCTCTCTGTTTGTCGTCTGTTTGTCGCTTGTTTGTCGTCCGTTCATCCCCCGTATGTCGTTTGTCTGTCGTCCGTCTGTCTGTCATCCGTCTGTGATCCGTCTGTGTTCCGTCTGCCTGTCGTCAGTCTATCCCTCGTCTGTCTGTTTGCCGTCCGTTTGCCGCCTGTTTGTCGTCCGTCTGTCCGTCGTCTATTTCGTCTATCTGTCTGTCTTTGTCTATCTGTCGTCTGTCTGTCGTTCGTCTGTTATCCGTCTGTCTGTTGTCCGTCTGTTCGTCCGTCTGTCGTCCGTCTATCGTCTGTCTGTCGTCCGTCTGTTTGTCGTCCATCTGTCCGTCGTCTGTCTGTGTGTCGTCCGTTTGTCGCCTATTTAACGTCCGTTTCTCGTCCGTCTGTAGTCCGTTTGTCGTCTCTCTGTTGTCTGTCTGTCGTCTATCTGTGGTCCGTCTGTGGTTTGTCGGTCGTCTCTCTGTCGTCTGTTTGTCTCTTTGTTCGATTTTTGTTAGAGAGTTAATCTTCGAAACTACCGAACCGATTGTCGTCAAATTTTACTTGTATTTTAAGAGTATCAGATAGATTGTAAAACGCTAAACAAAAATTGTCTAATCATCCCCATCAATAATTTGAAAAAGTTACCTAACTTATTGAGAATAAAATATTCTTGTAGTTATCTAACTGGTTTTTGTTTATTATTATAATTTTATTGTTTAATACTTTTTCTTCTTTATACATACATATAACTAATACAAAATTCCATAAGGGGAAGAACGGTTTACCCCATTTTTCATAAAATTCGAGAATATTACAAACATCTTTACTTGCAAAAAAATTAAATTCGCAAAATTAAATTTTATAACTGTATGAACAAGCTGTATTTGTACGTTGCTTCAGGGGCGAGGTAAGTTCTGTCTGAATAACATTAGACCAATTACCCCAGTTTTTACTTCCCGAGTGTAATGACTAATGAAGGATGTATTATAATCGAGTCCATCGGGCGATTTCCTACTTTCATATTTTCTCGATGTTTCATGACTGTAGGTAGTGTGTCTGTCGTCAGATTCTGTTGTCTGTGTCGATTTTTATTACAATCTCTCAAACATTTGGAACAAGTGTTATTAAATTTTGTGAGTATATTAGGAATATCATGTAGATGGTAAAACACCAACCAAAATTTGGATAATGATTCCACCAACACTTTGATGACGTTTGCTCTTCATACTGCGTGATTAAAATTATCTAAACTTTATGAAATAAGGTACACTTGTGGTTTACGAATCTACCTTGACTTTGTTTCTTATTAAAAAACAAAAAAAATAATTTAATGCGTCTTGTTTTTTGCACACACAGTACGAAATTCTACAAGAGGAATGAGAGGTCCGGGGATTGAAGCCAGTGGGTGACAACTCTTTTTTTCATTAGATGAAATATGTTTAATTAAACTAGTCACTCTCCAATTTTTTGTTGTTCAAATTAAGAATGAGTTAGTCCATTTTCTCGAAAATGTGAAAGTACAATAATGTTGCGCCCGTTTGTATTTAATAATAATAAAATAAGAATTATGATAACAATATTCAGAACATTTTGCTCCATTATAACTTAATTAATATCTTTCATGACCTCCTCTTACGGTAAACATAAACAATCGAAGTTAAGCACGCACAGGGATGATAATACATTTTTCAAAATTTCATTTACGGCACTAGTATTTATTTTGAAACTAGTGGGAGCACATATTTAAATTTTGTACGGATTATTGTAAAAGACTAATTTGAATTTAATTTTTGCGCGAAGTATATTTAATACCCAAGTACTGCACGATCTTGGCTCGATTAATTCCAGTGAACGTGTAGGTAAAACTCTATACGTAGGTAGTAAATTAGAAGAAATAGCTCCACGGGGAATTAATTGGTTGAAAGTAGTATCGTATTATGTCATTAATCAATTTTTAATTGTTTACTGAACAAATGACTTTAAATTTTATTGAACGTAAATTTTATATGACCAAACCTAAATTCTAATTTGACGCATATGGAACATAATCCCACTTTTATGTCACATGAATAGATTGAAGAACGATTAAGGCTTATTATTAATTAACTTGTTCTCTCCATTGTTAGATAATAAATTATATTAAACCAGACCTGACACAGTTAACGTTACCGTATTTATGTTAAATTATTGATTACTTTCATAAATTATGAACATTAAATTGTCTATTACATGCTTTGTTAGTTCAAACTGCCTTTTTAAATCCATTTTGTCAACTTCACAACTGATTTATGATCAAAATGGAATACTTTGGATCCCAACTTTTTGGACTTCGTGTTTTGGGTCAAAAAGTACCACCCGCTTCTACCTACCCCACTTTTACTAATCCGTTTGTTGATCAAACTGCGGACACTTCGCACGCGGGGTTAACATCCAGACTGATTTATGCCGTTTTCGGAACAATGCACGCGTGCAACGCCGCTCGAGCCGCCCCTGTTTTCTTTACCGCAACCTCCATTGTCTTCCGCTCTCGTTCTTAACGAGCTCTCGCCCGTAATTAGTCTTCGGATTGTTTGCAGTTTTATTCAACACCGCTAACAACTTCCGCACGAAATAATTTTATGGCTTTCAGACGAGTGAAAAGTTGGTGACGTTTCAACAGACGGGCATATTTTTAAATTTTTTTGCTCGGCTTTATTACCGCAACCCTGCTGACACAAATTGTACTTAATCACGAAAATTATAAATTGTTGCAAGAGGGTTAATTATCCGCGAATTTGGCACTTCGGTTTATGGCCTCACCCCCAATTTTACGAGTTAACATTTGCTGCAGGAACGGTCGGAAGAATAAGCGGAAGCGAGCTAATGGATGGACTCTCCATTGGCGGCGAGGTGGCCGCCGAGGATTGGAAATTTTAGGGACAGGGGTAATGGGCGAAAAATGAGTTTTCTCCAAATTTTAAATTCAGGGGTTGATCTAAGAGGAAAATTGTCTTTGTGTAATTATATTGCAATGTTTAAATTAAATTTACCATTTTAAAATCTCGACTGAGAAGTGTAAATGTGTAAATAAAAACTTAGGGAAAATCACAGTTAAAATAGTGAAGCCTGAAATTCGAAATTTATGAGACTCGGTGCCAATTGTGTCAAAAGCGTCTACACTGTCTCTAATTCTGTTAAGAGGCACATGTGCTCTTACTATCGAATCACAAATGGACGTAAAATGTGGGTTCACATGTTCCTTCCATTGAAAAATTAATCTTTTCTCTAAAATTCAATTTATCTGTGACGTTTATTCCAACGTGCCCAGACCGAGGGCGGCAGAACCGGCGTGGCGAGGTAGTCGTTTATAAAAGATGAAAGTTGCATGATGGATGGTAAAGTGACACTGATCTCTAACACGTGACCTCGCACCCTCTTCAAAGATCTACCCAGTAGGATTTCCACTTAAAACATTAGCCAATAATGGGCTAACGGCGCGTTTAAAATTGATACCGTACTAGCTTATTACCCTCATAAAAATTTTATGTACACGTCGGTTGTGATTGCGGCCGGCAAAGACGACTACCTAAATATTTAACAAGTGTAACGACAGAGAGCAGAATCATCCCCTTCCGTTTTCTCATTTATCAGTCTATTGTGGCATACATATTGGGTTCACGCATCCCGTTTCTGTCGAGTTCTTGCTCAACAAAGCCCACGTTAATGCGAAGCTATGATCAATTTTCCGCTGCCAAACTGTCGGCTTGCCGTGATAAATTCCATTTCTGTATTGTTTTCTGAACGAAATATTCGTCATGACGAGCTGCCAACTTCACTCGCGATTCTTTTATTAGAGATCGTCGAGAATGAGGATTTATTCCATGTGTTATATCCACAATACAATCGTGTTATATAAGTTGTCTGCTTGTCCGTGCTAGTTACAAAGGAAATCATTTTTCCTGTTGCGACAAATGAGGCGAGGAAATGTTAGGCTTGTTCTTCTACAGAACATCGTGGTAGTGTTTCACGCTTTCTTTCAGATGACGGAAATGCGTACCTTCGACGCGTTGATACCTAGCAGTGCTTTTATTAATAAGGTCAGAATCTTTTGCGTCTTGTTATGCAGTTAAATATCAAATATCAAAAATTTTAGTAAAATTTGTCGCTCCTTGAATTAAAATATGTAACAACTTTAGCACATCGTTAGATTCTCTACTTAGTAAAAGCTTTTTTTTTTTACAAATTCGTACTAATTTGCTAACAATCTATCAAAAAGTCACGCATTTAGTCCTTCGACATTGCTGGACTCGGAATTGAGAGATGAATCTGTGTAACATTAGAATGTCAGACAAACTTTCTCTTAACCGTCGACTTTTGTGAGAAGTTCGAAAAAAAAGATGTAACCTTTTATCCAGAATTCAAATCCAGAAATTGAAGCCTGTTAAAACGGAAGACATTAACAGCGGTAGATAACAGTCAGTGACCTAGCAACCCTGGGATTGTTAACGTTTTGAAGATGATTGACCAAAGAATATCCTCTCTAGACTGACAAGTACAACTTGAATGCAAAATTTTGTCACAAAAAGTCCAGTAGCTCTCTCGTTTTTGAAGTGGTCGTTCCACGAATCCCTGACGTGTTAAATTTGTTCCACGATAGGTGTTTTCATTGTGTGTTTTTTTTTTAAATAATTATCTCATTTAATATATGTTTTTTCCGAGCGCGCAAATAAAAGAAGCTGGTCGAAAAGTTGTTTTATTTCTAAATTGTTCGATTAGATTTTTCATGGTTTTAACCAAATCAAACTTATTCTCCTGTCAATGAAGTTAGATTTAGGATCCTTTATTTTCCAGAAAGATAAGGCAATCAGTTAATCAGTTTTTATTGTGACCTACCACCGGGCTTGTTAGACCGGGTTACATCTTACTTATCTCACAAAAGATTTGGCAGGAAAACCTAAGGTTAAGGCAACCTAAGTACGATGAAGGTGTCTATGCTTTGATTCCAAAAGATGCAGTCAACCTGAAACTGATTAAGATTAAACCCGACACCTAATAACAAGGCCTGAAAGTGTTTGGGATCTTAGTCCGGGCGAAGCAGTATTACTGAGTCGAAAAGGAAACATCTTTATGCGTACACACAGTAATGGTCAAAGTTGCAAACTATGTTTGTCTTGGTCTCCTTTCTGAGCATCTTGAACAGCTGAGTTTTCAATTGCTTCTTCTTCTGTCTTCTGGGGTTAAATTCTGGCCTGGTTTTTTCGAGATCGGGAAACCGGGACTGGTAAGTTCTATCTTTGTATAGAAGCCCTGAGAGGAACAGTATAATCCTATCCGCTACTATGACCATTAGGACATACTAAAGAAGTGAAAACATAGTCGCTCTTGCTCTATAGTAACTTCCACCTTCGCATAGTACAGGTTGTTTTTACAAATCGGAGCTGTGGTGGAGGAGGATAAAAGCCTTCAGTTCCATGCGAAAAGACTGCAAAATTTGGTACCATGATCGGTGTGAGACCCAGAGCGTTTCGGGATTCCTCGGAATGGAGCGGCTGTACAGGTGGCGAGACACTTTTATTTCCCAAGATGATGGTTTGTTTTGTGACAGCAGCAAGGGCGACAAAATCACTGCCTGCAATCATAGACCTATAAGCCTAACTTCCGTGTGTTGCAATCTAATGGAGAAGATAATTTGCAAGCAACTGCTTTCCTTTACTCTTCAGGCAGGGATTATTCCGAATACCCTGCATGGGTTTTACCAGACAGATCAGTGATTACATGCCTTTTATACTGTTTGAATACATAGACATCACATGTTGATGCCTCTGATCTTGTAGATATTGTATATCTGGATTTTGAGGAGGCATTTGATAGAGTTCCTCATAGATGTCTTTTTTGGGCAAACTTGATCACGTAGGTATACTAGGAAAATTGCTGAATTGGATTGGCGATTTCTTGTCAAATAGAACATTTTCTGTGTAAGTCGAAAACTGTTGGTCCAGATAGAGTCCTGTTCTCTCAGGAGTTCCGCAAGGATCCGTTCTTGGACCTCTATTATTCACTTTATATGTATCAGATCTCAGTTTCATAATCCAGTCCAAGCATGTTTCTATGCCGATGATTGCAAAATATTCGGTAGATCATTTGAGGATCACAGTAACATCCAAAATGATCTGGAGATCAATAAGAGTTGATGTGACGAATGGTTCACATCTATAAATATAGATAAGTGCGGCATTTTGCGCATTGGTAGCCAAAATCCTAAACACCCATATTGCATTGGAAGTCAGCACATCCCTTCAAAAGGAAGTCACAAACACCTTGATGTAATCATTACCCATTGACTGGTCTGCCCAAGTCACCCACATTGCAAAGCATGCAAATTCCCTGGGTTATGTGTGGTTTAAGTAGAGATGTACCGACTGTAGTCGGCCGACTGTTCCGCTTTGCTAAAACCGGTTTATAAATGCAACAGACAGTTGTGTTTTTTTTCTGTTTCTCTGACTACCTTAAAAACTTGTTTTATTTTAATAAAAGGAATAACTAAAGTTTCTTTATTTTCCAAAAAATGTGTTAAATTTGTTTGGATAATTTTAACATTTAATTTTTTGTAGTAACTCAGTAAAAAAATAAAGAATAACACAATTTAGGGCAGTTTATACAATACTTAACCAATTTTAACCACTTTTTTGGAAAATTTTTGGAAATTTTGAATTCGCTTTGCGTGTTTATTGGACCAGATATCGTGACGGCGATTTCAGAATCGTAACTAGCGGAAGATTGTCTACACTTTGACACCAATTTTCGGTCGATCAAACCAATTTTAACGGGTTTTGACAAAGCCGACTAGTCGGCCGACTATAGTCGGTACATCTCTAGTTTAAAGTTATCAATCGTCCAAATCCTCAAACAATTTTGAAATTTTATAAAACATATGTGGAAGTGTTGATGGGCTCCTTTTTACTTCCCGAGCGTAAGCAAAGGAAGTATTGTAATCGAGTCCGTCGGCCGACTCTCTACTTTTACGTTTTCTCGATCTTTCATGACCCCTAGAAGACGAAGAAATAGGTCTCCCATTTCCGTCTGTCTGTCCGTCTGTCCGTCTGTCCGTCTGTCCGTCTGTCCGTCTGTCCGTCCGTCTGTCCGTCCGTCTGTCCGTCTGTCCGTCTGCCGTCCCGGATTTTTATTAGACAGATAATCTCCGAAAGTACTCGACCGATTGTTGTGAAATTTTGTACTTATATTAAGAATATCATGTAGATGGTAAAACGCTAACCAAAATTTGTCTAATCATCCCCACCACTAATGCGATGACGTCACTTCAAAATTGTACATAGTAAATGGGTTTTCAATTGTATAAAATAACATAGTCCTACACATGTAGTTTACAACTCCGAATCGACTTTTCACCCGAAACGTCCAGATTTTTGGAAAAAAAATCAAAATTATAAAACAACATTTTGAAATTTAATTTTTAATCTGCTAACCAGAATGCTTTGAAATGTTGCAGATGTTTTAAGGCTATAAAGAGCATCATAAATCTTTAGTCAACAAATATTTGCTTATCCCCTCCAAAAACTTGATGACGTCAGCTCAAAAGTTTGTGGAATAAATCATATCTAAAATGTACAAAATATGATGAGTCTGTACTTGTGATCTATCACTCCATTCATATTTTTTGGATTTGTATATACAGGGTGACTCAAAAAAATTAATGAATGCGTAAATTTATTTTACTGATTTAATCAGGAACTACAAAACCGAATGCTCTGAAATCTTGCAGATGTTTTAAGGTCATAAAGAGCATAATAAATGTTTAGTCAAAATATATTTGCTTATCCCCTCCAAAAACTTAATGACGTCAGCTCGAAAGTTTGCCGAATAAATCATATCTAAAATGTACAAAATATGATGAGTCTGTACTTGTCATTTATCACTCCATTCATATTTTTTGGATTTGCATATACAGAGTGACTCAAAAAAATTAATGAATGCGTAAATATATTTTATTGATTTAATCAGGAACTACAAAACGGAATGCTCTGACATCTTGCAGATGTTTTAAGGTTATAAAGAGCATAATAAATGTTTAGTCAAAATATATTTGCTTATCCCCTCCAAAAACTTGATAACGTCAGCTCGAAAATTTGCCGAATAAATCATATCTAAAATGTACAAAATATGATCAGTCTGTACTTGTGATCTATCACTCCATTCATATTTTTTGGATTTGCATATACAGGGTGATTCAAGAAAATAAATGAAAGCGTAAATTTATTTTACTGATTTACTCAGGAACTACAAAACCGAATGCTTCGAAATCTTGAAGATATTTTAAAATTATCATAAGCATGGTAAATTTTTGATCAAAATGTATTTGGTCGTCCCCCTAAAAAATTTATGACGTCACCACAAAATTTTGCTGAATAAATCCTATCTAAAATGTACAAAATATGGTGAGTCTCTTCTTGTGATTTATCATTCCATTCAAATTTTTTCGATTTGCATATACAGGGTGACTCAAAAAAATTAATGAATGCGTAAATTTATTTTATTGATTTAATCAGGAACTACAAAACCGAATGCTTTGAAATCTTGCAGATGTTTTAAGGTTATAAAGAGCATAATAAATTTTTAGTCAAAATATATTTGGTTGTCTTCTACAAAAAACTGATGACGTCAGCTCAAAAGTTTGCCGAATAAATCGTATCTAAAATGTACAAAATATGATGAGTCTGTACTTGTGATTTATCATTCCATTCATATTTTTGGATTTGCATATGCAGGGTGACTCAAAAAAATTAATGAAGGCGTGAATTTATTTTATCGATTTAGGGGTCAATTCCAAGTTGGTGGCGCAAGTCACTGGTGCAGCGCAACTTTATAATGCTAATTTGGGTATCAAATGCTGGTTGCTAGGGGTGACGGAATAAACAGGCGCAATTTTTCGAGATGAATTGAAATTTTCCATTGAAATTTGCACCATGGAGTTGCGGCACCTTTAGTAGGCAGTGCAAGTTGGCGCAATTTATCTCGAAAAATTGCGCTTGTTTATTCCGTCACCCCTAGCAACCAGCATTTGATACCCAAATTAGCATTATAAAGTTGCGCTGCACCACTGACTTGCGCCACCAACTTGGAATTGACCCCTTAATCAGGAATTACAAAACCGAATGCTTTGAAATCTTGGGAATATTTTAAAGTTATTATAAGCATGGTAAACTTTTGTTCAAAATGTATTTGTTCATCCCTCCTAGAAAAATTGATGACGTCACCCTTAAATTTTGCTGAATAAATCCTATCTAAAATGCAAAAAATATGATGAGTTTGTACTTGTGATTTATCATTCCATTCATATTTTTTAGATTTTCTTAAGAGGTGGTTCAAAAAAATTAATGAAGTCAATTTATTTTATTGATTAAATTAAAGGCAACACTTATTGTTAGTATTACACCCCAACCAACCCAATTTGGTAGACACAAAATTTGTTAAAGGAAAAACTCGGTTCAAACATAAGGGTAGCACGCTTATTTACATCTATTTTAACATTACAGACGTGCGTTTGTTTTGTTCGTTGAATAGGTTCCGCGAATGTGGAATAGAAATGTTTATAATCAACCAATTGTGAATTTCACCGTCAAGAATTAAAATAAAACCCAATGTTTTATATAATAAGCGGAAGTCGAAGCAATAAAACCGATGGTCGTTTTGTTTACAGTTTCTCTGTTTGATTCTCACGTATGCTGTTACGCTTGTCATCTTAAATTAAGAATGTTTATACATAAACGATTTTCAGTTGCCGTATACGTGAGTAAATTGTTTCGTTATTTTATTGATTATAACAAATCAATATTCAAAACGACCCAATTCATTTTCCCGAAAATTTGGGAATACAATAATTTTATTCTTAGTATTACACTACATCTATCCCAACTGATATACGTGTCCTTGCAAAAATGTTGATGACGTCATCGCAATTTTTTTTAAATTCCCACTACAAAAATGTAATGAGAAAAAAACACAATAGCCATGCAGTCGTCAAGTTTCCGACAGCGAGGGAAGTACTGTCTAAACTCTTTAGACCAATTTTTTTGTTTTAACCTGTGAACTCCACGTAATCAAATGGGACAACCGCACATTTGGTAGAGATGCCTCATTTAAGAGAAGGTGAAATGTGCTATCATAAACGCAGATTTTCTGATAATAAGTCTTCTAATTACAAACGAACGAATCTTCAACCTCTGGTACCATTCACCCTTTAAAATCTATTACATTCAATAATGCAGAAATCAACGTATTTCACCAGTTCCCTTGTTGACAAAAAAAAAAAAAACGGGGAACACGAAAGAACCATTCTGCATTCTGTTTTATCTTCAAATGAAAATATCACAGCAAGAGGAATACTTTTTGAAAAAAAGAAAAAGGATAAGAGTCTTAAAAAAAACGTCTGAACCCAAATTAAAGAAATGTGAGGTTGTCAGCTCAGAGTCATCAGAAAATGGCGACGAATCCTTTATCTGCATGATTCCGATGACGAGGACAATGTGTGTTGCGTAGGGTGTAATGAATCCTATTATTTAATTACTTCCAGAGAAGATTAGATCCAATGTATAAACTGCTTAAAGTGGCTCCATGCACCAAGTATGGTGACAAAAGCAAAAGTCAAAGTCTGTACTGGGGCATCTCAATCCATCTGTCGGGTGAGATGGCCAAAAATTTTGATTTCGTTTTTATTTTTTGTGATTTCAGAGTTTGTTATTTTCCAATAACTGTTTTTTTTTTAATGATAAGCGATCATTACTGATTAACTTCCAGCAAATACCTCAATTTCAGTAAGCAAAATCAGCAATCTGTTGATTTTTTTCGAAAAGTGGAGCTTTTCTCCTTGGTTTAAAGTGGAAACCCTAATGGGCACAGGGACAGGATTTAGGTTCGACCGTCCCTGATAGTGCTTGGACTTTTACCGGCTAAAACCCCTTCCCCGACCAGCTGTTCTCTCACTCCCCCGGAATCGCGTTGGCATTTCTTCGAGGGGGTGAAATAGGTCCTCCTATTCACTATATTGTTCATCGGTGTTAATATCTGAGCCTATTTTTAGTTTCCTATTTTCCCTTTCGCTACTCCATCTTTCACATTCTAGAAATAGATGCTCTGCCGTCTCTACTTCGCTTCCACACTGACACATTGTGCTGGGAATATTCCCTATTCTGTAGAGATACTGTGAAATCCCCATGGCCTGTTAATAGTTGTGTCAAGAAATAATTTATCTCTCCATGGGCTCTGGACCAGATCTTGACACAGACCATTTCTTAGTAGGTGTAAAAATGAAGCAAATAGTACCAGTTGCAAAAAAACAGGAAGAACCAAGAACACAAAAACTTAAAAACGGGTATTAGATTGAAAAATGAGGAAGAGAGGAAGATGTATTTGGAAATGGTGAATGATTGGGTAGCAGGTGAAAGGCAAGATACAGAAGATATAGAAGATTTATGGTTGGAAGTTAAAAATGGAATAAAAAAAGCGTCATCACAAAGCACTCAAGAAACAGGGAAGGAAAATAAAAACGAAAGATGGTTTGATAAGGAATGTGAAGAAGAATTAGAAAAAAGGACAACTTTAAGATTGAAGGTATTAAAAGATGAAACAGAAGAAAATTTAATAGCATACAAAGAACAGCGAAAAATATATAAAAGGCTCTTACGCGAAAAGAAAAGAAAATATAAAGAAAGACTATTAGACGAGATAGAAGAAAACTACAAAAACAAAGAGATAAGAAGTATGTACCACGGATTGAAACAAGAAAAAAAAAAGAATACCAATCAAGTTCGGTGTTCTATAAAAACGAAAAAGGTGAACTGGTAGGAAATGAAGAAAAAATTTTAGAACTCTGGCAGAGGTACTTCGACGAACTCCTAAATGGGGAAGAAAATGGTGGAATGATAGAAGAAAATTTAAACAAAGAAGATATACATGGTGAAGAAGAAGAGAAAGCACCAAGTCTAAGAGAAGTAAAGGAAATAATAAAGAAATTAAAAAATAACAAAAGTCCGGGAGAAGATCAAATAACGGCGGAATTACTAAAATACGGGGGAGAGAAGCTAGAAGAAAAGATACCGAAACTTTTGGAAACAATTTGGCTGCAAGAACAAATGCCACAAGATTGGAACGAAGCTATTCTCATTCCAGTACATTAAAAGGGGGACAAGATGAAATGCTCCAACTATAGAGAAATAGCACTTCTGAATGTAGTCTATAAAATTCTTGCCTCGTATATAAAAGACCAAGTAATAAAAAAAGTAGAGAAGGAAACTGGAGAGTACCAAGGTGGCTTCAGGGCGAACAGGTCGGTAGTGGACGAGATATTTACACTACGTGAGATACAAGCAGAAAGTTTTGAGTATAAAAAAGACACTTTTGTGTTATTCGTAGATTTCAAACAAGCATATGATAGAATCAAGCGCCAAAAGTTATATGAAGCTCTAAGAGAACTAGGTATGAAAAACAAGCTAATAAAGATGATAAAACTCACCTTAAAAGACACGGACAATAGAGTAAGAATCAAAGGAAAATTGTCAAAAAAATTTTAAGTGAAAGAAGGATTACGGCAAGGGGACCCCCCTCTCGCCAATTCTATTTAATTGTGCGTTGGAATACGTGGTTAGGAAAGCCAATTTGAATAGATCAGGGTTGCTATATCACAAAAGTCATCAGTGTCTAGCTTTTGCTGATGATGTGGCAATTTTAACAAGAAGTAGGACAGCACTACATAAAGCTATGGTAAACCTGGAAGAAGAAGCGCAGAAAATGGGACTGCAGATTAATGAAGAT
The DNA here is from genome assembly GCA_022388445.1 of Zophobas atratus. Taxonomy (NCBI): domain Eukaryota; kingdom Metazoa; phylum Arthropoda; class Insecta; order Coleoptera; family Tenebrionidae; genus Zophobas; species Zophobas atratus. The sequence goes on along the minus strand of CM039442.1, from coordinate 46,645,326 downwards.
AAACCAAAACTAATGACATGGACTGAGAAAGAGTACGATAGTAAATACAAATACAGGAAAAACGTATCGCTTCAAGGAGGTGGAAACATTTACCTATTTGGGCACAGAATTTTATAGGAAACCAGACATGACAAGAGAAATCCAAAGCAGAATAATGGCCGGAAATCGTAGTATTTACGCATTTAGGAACATTATGAACAGAAATTCTTCAAGAGGTCTGAAGTTAAGGGTCTACAAGACAATTATTCGTTCCGTTGTAATTTTCGCAAGTGAGACATGGACACTAGGAATAAATACACAAAAGATGTTGAAGATATGGGGAAGAAAAGTACTCAGGAAAATATATGGAGGGAAAAAACAGAAGATGGATGGGAAAGAAGAACAAACAATGAGTTGGCAAAGTTATATCATGAACCGAACATAATGGCAATTGTAAAAGGACAACGATTAAGATGGTTCGGACACGTTATAAGAATGAAGGAAGAAAGAGAACCCAAGAAAATTTTGGAAAGTGGTATAGGAAGGGAAACGTCGACAAGGACGACCAAGAACACGGTGGAAAGAAGATGTACTAAAGGACATAGCAGAGGCGAATATTGCAAACTGGAGGAAGAAACTTAAGAACAGGAAGGAATGGCAAGAAGCAATCAACCAAGCTATGGGCCAACTTGGCCTGGAGTGCTAATTTATATATATATGGGCTCTGTAGTACCATGGTGTTATATTTGGTATCAGTTTCCTCTTCCATTTCCCTTTATTTCCACATCTTCACTGTTTCACGTTTCTCTTCCTCTACGGTTTCTTTATCCTTCTTAGCTCCTCTTACCCTTTCTTCTATTATCACTTCCATCGGGGGCATCCCCGTTACCACTAGCAGCGCGTCAGTAGATGTGGTCCGATATCCGGCAGAGATCCTTCCGCTTCCGCTTTTTAATTTCAATTGTCTTCCCCCAGATTGGGGCTGCGTATAGTACAATCGAATACGCCACGCTAATGACTAGCTTCCTGACAGAAGTCCTCGCTCCTCCCACACTTGCTAGCAGCCTACTTAGCTGCATCGTTTTTCTTTCCGCTCTACTAGTTACTGCTTCTATATGTCTGGCAAAGTTACAATTCCTTATAACTACCACTCCTAGGTATTTTGCTCTTTCGATAGTGTGTATTTCTTCATATCCTATCCGTATTATCGCCTCTGTCATGCTTCGTCGTTCCTCAAGAATTACTGCCTTTGTCTTTTCGGTCGCTATTTCTAGTCCCGCTTTGTCCGACTCTTTCTTGACTATCTGTGCTGATTTATTCATCGCATTCTCAATGTGCGTCCTGTCTTTCGCTACCATCACTACCGCCATCTGCGTATCGTATCATTGTCACCCCTTCCGGCATATCCAATTTCAGGATGTGATCATATAGAATCGTCCATAGTACTGGTTCTAAGAGGGACTCTTGTGGCACTCCAGCTGTTATTTCCATCCATTGGCCATCGACGCTAATGCATCTATCTGAGAGATAGTTTTGCACCATTCTCGTCAATTCGACCGTTATTTGTTTTTTTTAATATTTCTGCTGATGCCATCCCACCTGGTACTATTGAAAGCATTTTTGACATCCAGGATCACCAGTAAGTTCTTCTCTTGGTTTCTTCTCTGTCATCCATTTTATCGCCTCAGGTTGTATTCCATGGTCCTTGTGCCCTTTTCCTACTTTTTTTATATACTCTCTTCTGACCTCTACCACTTCTTCTGTCCACCAATACACACCGCGTATTTTTCCCCGTATTCGTCTTAATAAGTACTTTCCCACAGGTCGTTGTGATGACTTTCATTAGCTTCTATGCGTCTTTTGGCTTTTCCTCGTCTATCAAAATACTTATCTCTTTTTTTAATTCTTCTTCCCTTCTTTTCGTTACCCTCCACTTTGTTCCTTGTTCTTTCCTCATGTTATATTCTCGCTCTTTTTTTATTTCTATCTCGATTTCATTTCACATACACATACTGAGCACCAAATACGCTACGGAATAAAACTAATAAAAAAACTTGATTTGGTAGTAAAGATAAAGGATGGCGAGCGTATAATAAGACTGGAAAAAAGAAAGTAGAAAGTAATGTTATAATAGTTCTATTGTCTACAGAAAAAAAACTAATTATAAACGTGAAATTACGTCATCCAAGAAATCAAGAAGAAGTTATTGTGTATAAACTTCACTTAGGTCGTTATCTTTGCTACAAAGTGAAATAGGGAAGATTCAGAACGAATGGAACTAATGGAAGAAACACTGTTGAAAAACACCTTTACAAAATAGAGTTAAGTAATCGCTTCAAACACGTGTGAATTACAAATATTAAGGAGAACAGATACATTACAAGCGAAGAAATAAACAAGAAAAAGGAATTTAGTGAAAGTTTAGGAAACTGGAATACATGGTAAGGTAGCTGTTTGACAACTTATACATAGATGCTTAGGTACTACAAGATTTTCATAAAAATTTCACTTTAACTAGGCAAAATATTGTTCCGTTTGACGGGTATCTAAAATAGGCGTGGGTTAAACTCAACAATTTATTTCTTAATAACTCAAATTTACACGACTGATTACACAGCGATTATGTACAAAATAATTCCCGCGCAACTTGACTGAATTCGTTCGTTGGACCCCTCGCTGACTGAATCAACTGAAATAATGAAAGCTATACTTCCCTTCTAGAAGTTCCGCAATCGAGGTCTTTCTGGATCGTCCATCGTGACTTCCACTTCTAGGCTTTTCTCCGGCCGCCGTCACCGACATTGAATCATCATCGCCGTACATACTAGAACCCGTAGGCGTCATATCGGGGTGGCGCATGGGTTTCTTTGTAGCAATATGAACAGCATAAAATTCGAATATAGTTTTAAAACATTGTTTATGTGGTAACCTGAATGAAGACAGAGTTACTTTAAACTCAACAAAAATTTAGAATGCCCATTTTATTAAAAACTGCACCCTACATTATCACGAAAAAATAAAATGTGGTGAAAAATGAACGTTACGTGCGAAATTGTGTCTTTATTTTATTAGTTAAGCCTGTTAGTACTTTCAAATTAATACGTTACGACGGCTTCTTGGACGAAATATATATTAGAAAGACATACTTATAGGGTTGCTAAAAAGTAGCTAAAAATATTTCGGGAACGGTTAGTTGGATCATTTTGAATTCAAGCTCTATTTTTTGCATTTTTTTAACTTTATACTTCATTTGTTTTCAAGATGCAAGACTAACTTGATTTGTTTTAAATAACGCCACTAGTCAAATTGTCAATCTTTGAATAGAATATTTTTGTCTGAATTTAGAACAGATGCATACACTTTTTTAACTGCAAATAAAATGATAAATTATTATTTATTATTGTTACGAAATAAATCCATACAATGCCTACGGTTTTTTTTAGTATGTGTGTCGATGATGCGTGACTCAAGGCCTGGAAGCGAAAGTCGCGATGGATTCCCGAAAGACCCCGATCGCACATCTAGAAGGAAGTATGGGTTTAAATAGAGGCCACGTTCGGGAACGAGTCAGTTGAGTCAGTTAACAAGTCGAGTCCAACGAGGGTCGAGGAAATCCAGAAAAGTTGCTCCGGAATTATTTTTGTACATAATCGCTCTGTAATTTGTCGTGTAAATTGGAATTACTGAGAAACTAAATTGTTGAATTTACAGAAATTACAGAAATTACATTACAATTCAATCAAGTTAGCCCTGCGTCTCAAAAACAAGTGAAATATATATGTAACTTGAAAAAATTGCAAAAAATAGAAAGTATTCCTAGGAAAGCCCAAATTTCAAAAAGATTCAACAAACCGTTTTCGCGATATTCAGCTGTTTCCATACTTTTTGGCGACCTGTATAAAAAAAGAGAGTAAATGAAACAGTGAGAGACCGGAAGGGAAATAGGGAGTATTCATCCACTATTAGAGAAATCGAGGGGATAAAAATACTCAGATTTCGCGATTGTTAGAAAACTCATCTTAAACTTTTCTTTGTCATCCATATTTTAGTTGTTATATTTCCATATAAAAAACTAGTAAAAGCTGCGTAAACATCTGTACAAGAGTATCGCGTTTTGATTTGTTTACACATTTTCCTTTGAAACAAAAGCACCAACAAAAACCGCAGTGTCCTAGACAAAAAGAGGAACTTTTATGTGCGTCGAAAGAAGAACTTGTTGTGCATCCCTTTGGGCAAGTTCAGATTTTAAGTTACCGATCGCGCCAATCCAATTTCAAACAAAATGTCAAGTGACCGTTAGCGAAATCTCTGAAATCCCAGCTGCCTGCTGAACGTACTGTAAACACATAACTCAGAACCCTCCTGGATTATCCTGTGATCGATTCAAGACATCCCTAGCCGCCAATCAGTAACGACACCTTGAAACTTTCCCGTAATAACTTCACAGTACGTCTCCTTAATAATTCATCTAAAATATTGTTTTCCGTCGGTTCTTTCGCCGAAACATGAAGAGTTAATTCCGGCCTGCATTATTAAGAGAAAATGTTCCCCGCATAAAACCTGATATATTTAAATTACACTGTCACCATCAAGAAATTTTAATCCCACTTTCGCGGATATAAAAATGGATATAAAATTCCATAACACGTAACTTCATTGCAGTACTTGTCACCTTCAGTATATTTTCAGTAATGCAATAAAAAGAAAACGACGTTTTTACCCTCCTGGAAGTGTATTTTTACATCACTCTGGGGTCTCCAAAATTTCAAATTCCATTTCACACAACACTCTGCTCCCCCGATATGGCACTTTGGCCGGGCTCGCTATCAATAGTCGCATTGTAAACTGAGCACTTTGAGGTGTTGAATGACTTCAATCCACTTTTCCATGACGGTCTTACCGCCGACGATGTGAATTATTCCGGGCAGCTTGCCTTTGATAAGTGCCTTAGCGCCAAATAAGGACATCAATCCTTCACGACTAATTCCCTTTTGGAATTTCCATGTCATTAAAACACGAAATGCCAAGCACTATTTAACTTCCTGCTAATTTTAAATTATTCCCTAACACCACTCTTACTAAATTTACATCATCCGCGAAATTCGTCTTGACGACAACTTGTGATTGACAACCAATATGAAAAGAAATGACACAAGTTGAACCAGAGAACATAGAGAAGCGTCATAGTTTAAATTAAATGACGGTTGAGGTCTCGTCGACTTATGTTGGCAACAGTGTTTGTTTCTGACTAGGAATAAAATTAACCAGAAAAAATGTCATAATATTTTTAACGACGCGTTTTACTTTCGACAAATTGACACTAGATTTACCAGAATATTACAAGCTGCTTACAATTTCCTTCAGTTTAATTCAGGTCACACGAATTAGAGTTCGTCGTCTGAGAACTTGTTTGATCTACAGACCAGAGCGCACTCAGGCCAATGTCGACTCTAAGCGTTCGAAAACGATTCGATTTATAAGCCATGATACGTGATCTGATACACATTCTAACCGGTTTCGACCATAATTTCTGCTGTTTCAATTTTCGAATTCTCAGTTTTTCGAAATTTTAGTTTGGGGAGTTTCCAGTTTACTCCTATTTATTTTTCAATTTTTGGATTTTACAATTTCTCAATTTTTCAATTTCTCGGTTTTCAGTTTTTCTCTTGTATTTTACGATTTTTAAATATTTCGATTTTTAAATTTTTGACTTTTATAAACTCTTTATTTGTCGATTTTTCATTAATTGATTTTTCAGGTTTTTTGGATTTTCAAGTTTTCTATTTTTTCAGGTTTCGATTTTTCAACTCCATTTTTTTGATTTTTCGAGATCTCAATTTTTCAATTTTTTAATTTCTCCGTTTTTGGACATTTCAGTTTTGGGATTTTTCAGTTTACTTATTATTCAATTTTTCGATCTTACGATTTTGCAGGTTTTTGATTTTTCAATTTTTCCATTTTTTAAGGTTTCGATATTTCGAGATAGATTCTCAGGTTTTGGATATTTCAGTTTTGGGATTTTTCGACTTCTCGATTTTTGGCTTCTGAAGTTTTCGATGTGTCGACTTTTTTAACTTTTTCGATTTTGCAATTTTTCGACTGCTTAATCTTTCGATTTTTCGACTTCCCGGTTTTAGGTTTTCTGTTTACAATTGTCGTTTTAAATTTTTCGATTTTTCAATGTTTTGATTTCCCGATTTAGTTTCCCATTTTTTGTTTTTTTTTTCATTTTTCACTTTTGGGATTTTTCAATATTTCGAATCTTCGACTTTTCGATTTTTGACTCCTGGATTTTTCGATGTGTCGATTTTTTCAATTTTTCGATTTTTAAATTTTAGATTTTTTAATTTTTAAAATTTTAGATTTTTCGATTCCTCGATTTTTCATTTCAGTTCTTCGGGATTTCAATTTTTCAAGTTTTCGAATTTTTCAAATGTTTCCATTTCTTAATTTTTTTTGTCAAATTTTCGATTTTTCAATTAATCGATGTTTTGAGTTTCCCATTTCTTGCGATTCGATTTTCCTGTTCTTCAATTCTTTAATTTTTTGATTTATCAGGTTTTTGATTTTAAAATGTTTCGATTTTTTAAGGTTTCTATTTTACGGCTTCACTTTTTTGATTTTACGATTTTTCAGTTTTTAGATATTTCAATTTTAGGATTTTTCAATATTTCAATTCTTCGGCTTTTCTATTTTTGACTTCTGGGTTTTTCGATGTGTCTACCTTTTTACTTTTTCGATTTTTCAATTTTTGGAATTATAAATTTTAGATTTTTCAATCTTTTGATATTTTAATTTTTCAATATTTCTTAATCTTTCTATTTTTCGACTTCTTGGTTTTAGATGTTCTGTTTTTCAATTTTTCGATTTGTTAATTTTTCATTCCCGATTTATCGAGATCTGATTATTCAGGTTTTCGATTTATCAGTTTTTCAGTTTTTTATTTTGACCTATTTCGGTTTCTCAGTTTTTCAAGTTTTCCATTTTTTCAACTTTTAACTTTTTGTTTGTCGATTTTTCTATTTTTTCGATTTTTCGACTTCATCACTTCTCGATTTCTCGTTCGTTTGATCTTTCAATCTCTCAAGTTTTCAATTTTTCGAATTTTTAAATTTTTTGATTTCTCGATTTATCGAGATTTGGATTTTTCGATATTTTGATTGTCAATTTCTTGTTCAATTTTTAACTTTTCGATTTTGGCCTATTTCGGTTTCTCAATTGTTCGACTTTTCGACTCCACGATTTCTTGATCTTTTGATTTTTCGATTTCTCGTTTTTCGATTTTCCAGTTATCCGATTTTTTAAATTTGGGAGTTTCGATTTCTCGATTTTTCGTTATTCGGTTTTTAATTTTTATTTTTTCGATTTTCTGATGTTTCATTTTTCGATTTTCAGTTCTTCGATTTTTCGATTTTTCAATGTTTTGGTTTTACGATTTTTTTAGGTTTCGATTTTTCGATTCTTTAGATTCTCAGTTTTTGGATATTTCAGTTTCGAGATTTTTTAGTTTTTCGATTCGTCAGTTTTTCTTTCATTTTTCAGTTTTTCGATTTTTCAGTTTTGGGATTTTTCAATATTTCTGTTCTTGGACTGTTTCATTTTTGACTTCTGGATTTTTCGATGTGTCGACTTTTTACCTTTTCGATTTTTAAATTTTAGATTTCTCAGTTTTCTGATATTTTAATTTTTTAATATTTAAAATTTTAGATTTTTCGATTTCTCGATTTTTCATTTCAGTTCTTCGATATTTCAGTTTTTCAAGTTTTCGAATTTTTCAAATGTTTTGATTTCATAATCAATCGATTTTTCGACTTCCCGGTTTTAGATTTTCTGTTTTTCAATTATCGTTTTCAAATTTTCGATTTTTCAATTTTTCAAATTTGACATTTATAAACTGTCAGTTTTTCGATTTTTCAATTAATCGATGTTTTGATTTTCCCATTTCTTGACTTTCGAAGATTTCGATATTCCTGTTCTTCAATTCTGTAATTTTTCGATTTTCAGGTTTTTGATTTTTTATTTTTTTTTAAGGTTTCGATTTTTCGACTTCACATTTTTGATTTTTCGATTTCTCAATTTTTCGATTCTTTAGATTCTCAGTTTTTGGATATTTCAGTTTTGCGATTTTTCAGTTTTTCGATTCGTCAGTTTTTCTTTCAATTTTCAGTGTTTGGATATTTCAGTTTTGGGATTTTTCAATATTTCAATTCTTCGACTTTTCGATTTTTGACTCCTGGATATTTCGATGTGTCGATTTTTTCAATTTTTCGACTTTAAATTTTAGATTTTTTAATTTTTAAAATAGATTTTTCGATTTTTCGATTTTTCATTTCAGTTCTTCGATATTTCAATTTTTCAAGTTTTCGAATTTTTCAAATGTTTCGATTTCTTAATCGTTCTTTTGATCTTTCAATCTCTCAATTTTTCGAATTTTTAAATTTTTTGATTTCTCGATTTATCGAGATTTGAATTTTTCGATATTTTGATTGTCAATTTCTTGTTCAATTTTTAACTTTTCGATTTTGGCCTATTTAGGTTTCTCAATTGTTCGACTTTTCGACTCTACGATTTCTTGATCTTTTGATTTTTCCATTTCTCGGTTTTTCGATTTTAGATTTTTAAATTTAATTTTTTCGATTTTCTGATGTTTCATTTTTCGATTTTCAGTTCTTCGATTTTTCGATTATTAGATTTCTCGATTTTTCGAATTTTCGATTATTTTAATTTTTAATTTTTTTTTCTCACTGTTAATATCATACATAATATCGAAAATAACCACAAAAATTGTCACTAATTTTTTAATTCTTGTGATGTTCATCTTAATAAGTCAGGTGAACACAGGACAAAATTAATGTTTAGGGCCCGGATAATATATATAAAATGCAAATTTTTGCGTTGCATATTTTGCATATATTTCGTGTATATTTTAGCAACTTTTTGCATATAATGCCAAATTTCTCTGCATATTGTTACGAAATAAACCCATACGTCGCCTCGGTACGACGCCTCTGAGTCTTCTAGTATATGTGTTTCTTCTGATATGTAGTATGACTCATCGGCCGGGCGGTGCGGCGTTCTCGATCCATCTAGAGAAACGTATAGCTTTAAATAGAGGTCACCGTCAGCCAATTCAGCCAGTCCAGTCAGCAAATTAAAATTGTTGAGTTTTACCCAGGCCGATTTTTATTCGTCCGTTCAACGTAACAATATAGGTATATGCGCATATTTACATGTTTGTTTGTAATTCCGAGCTTTAGGTCTGTAGCAGTCGTTTCCTAATTTATAAACAAACGTTTTACCTTGACCTTGGAGCTAGATGTGTTATACTCTTCTAGCAAAACCACATTATCTATAAATAATTAATTTGTTTAGAATCATGGAATTTGATCCTTTGTGCCTCTAATCAAATATTTTATTAATCAAACACGAAACATAGTAGCAGTCCTCAACCCCATGAATAAATAACACAAAGCTGGAACAAAAATTCGACTATGGAACAGTTTCAATTAAACGCATTTTAACATTTGTTGTTGCGAGTGGTGAAGTGTCATTAAGCTACTGTGCTGTGATATCCCTGTACCAATTTTATCCACCATTATTGCATGTAATTTAATGTTTGGTGTCATCTATTGCACGAATATTATGGGTGTAGGTTTTTATTTCCCGACGTAATGAACACGGTATTAACTACAGTATCGAATACTCATTGTTGAAACGGAAATAAAATTAAAACATCCGTATTTTCGGCAACGGCACTGTAAATACCACATAATTTCATAGGCTATTTAAGACGAGAGTTGGATCAAATTTACATTGGGAATTGAAACCGAATACAAAAGATAAAACACGCCATTTAATGTTATCATGTCACACGTCACTGTCAAATATACAGCTACTTTAAAACCCATTTTATCTACATTACTCTTGATGTTATAAGGATCTTATTTCTTTTAGCTGTTCCTTAGAACTTTCAAGATGGTATTGGTGGAAATTCAGGCAGGCACGAGAAATACGAAGTCCTCGTTTCCTATGAAACACTAATAATGGCTATTTTTCAGAATTTAATTCAACAGTGGTAGTGGATTTGATCAAACAGATGTTGTCACTAACATTCCGGGAGCCCTAAGGGCTCTGATTTGCAATAGCAAAGGGCACTTTGACGTCCCCATATTATTAATTGGTTTGTCCTTTTATGCGCCGTTATATAACGCAAATGCAATAATATAATGGTATTGGATTCAAAGCCCCTTTGTTTACTTTCAAATTATGATAATGTTTTATCTGCTAATGAAATTGGGAATGTATGCGTAGAACAATTATTTTTGAAAAATATCAGCAAATATTAATTACTGTTATTAATATTTGCATTTCTAATTTAAATGCGATCAGGCATTAGTGTTGACTATTGTTAAATCATGTTTCGATACACTTTACAGGCTAATAATAATAATAATAACAAAAAAGAAAAATTGGTCGAAGGCTATTTCGACAGAACTTCCCTCGCCTTTAAGGTAAAGCTAAATAAATTCCGCTTTGAAAAATTATAAAAACTATTTGCGATTTTTTTTGATGACCTCTATAAACTAAAGTGGCGCAAATAACACTCCCGCAGCTCCTCTAAGCGATATATTTGTAGAGTCAAAATGTATTTATTTTTGGTGTCAAATTAGCGCTATACTAAAGCTTTTCGGCTTAGGATTACTATCTATTGTTATATTAGGCAGTTCTTGTTTTTCCTAAGTAGACCAATTTTTTACAGGTCTTTAGTTTTTCGATTTTTCCAACTTATCGATGTTTCAATTTTTAGATTTTGCATTTTTTTGATATGCAATTTCACGAGTTTTCGATTTTTGGATTTTTCAATTTTAGATTTTTCAGTTCCTTGATTTTCGATTTCTCGTTTCTTCAGTTTTTGATTTACAATTTTTCTAGTTTTCATTTTAAATATGTAAATTAAAATAGTAATTTTGAAAATATTTCATTTCTCCAGTTTTATAATTTTAGAATTTTTCAATTTTTCAATTATTTCAAAATTTTGATTTGCGAGCTTTTTTACAATTTTTCAGTGTTCTGATTCTATAATCTATAATTTTTATACTAGTATAATTTTTTGTTTTCCTTCGTACCTCAATTTTTTCAATTTCTCGTTTCTTCGCTTTTTAGGTTTGAAATTTTTAATTTTTCCAACTTACGAATGTTTCAATTCTAAGATTTTGCACTTTTTTGATTTGCAGTTTCACGCGTTTTCATTTTTTCTAGCTTTCAAATTTTCATTTCCTCAAGTTTTCGTTTCGGTTTTCTCAGATTTGTTTTTTCAATTACATATTTGGTTTTTCAATGTTCTGATTTTATAACTTTCTCTTTTTCGTTGCGAAATTTTCCAGTTTTTGGATTTTTCAATTTTTCGTTTCTTCAATTTTTGATTTGCAATTTTGTTGTTTTTTTTTGAGTAGATCCTTAATGTTTCTTTCCACTTTTTCGATTCATTAATTGTTTTCGTTAAGTTTTTCGATTTAATGTTTTTCAATGTTTCGATTTTTCGTTTCTTCAATTTTTCAATTTAAAACTTTTAGGTTTTCTACTTTTTCGATTTTGCAATTTTTTGAGTTTTCATTTTTTTGCGGTTTTTTGGTTTTCCGCTTTTTAATTTTTCAATTTTCAATGTACCGATTTTATAATTTTTTGTTTTTCGTAAGTAGCTCATTTTTGCAATTCTTTAGTTTTTCGATTTTTTCAACTTATCAATGTTTCAATTAGATTTTGCAATTTTTTAATATGCAATTATAGGAGTTTTCAATTTTTCGATTGATCAGTTGTTGATGTTTTCAATTTTTCGATTTGCAATTTGTCGTTTCCGATTTTTATTTTCTTCATGTTTTCAACTTTTTGGGTTTTCAGTGTCTTGACTTTATAAATTTTCGTTTTTTCAGTTTTGGATTTTTCAATTTTTCATTTTTTCAATTTACATTTTTCAGTTTCTTGATTTTCAAGTTTTCGTTTCTTCAATTTTTGATTAACAATTCTAGTTTTCAGTTTAAATATGTAATAAAAAATAATAATTTTTAAAATATTTCATTTTTTCAATTTGAAGATTTTGGAATTTTTCTATTTTTTCAATCAGTGGATTTTAAAACGTTTTCATTTATTCGACTTTTTGATTCTTCAATTTTTCATTTCTTCAAATTTTTGATTTGCAGTTTTTCGTTTCGGTTTTTTATTTGCTTTATTTTTACAATTTTTCGATTTTTCAGGGCTCCGATTTCATAATTTTTTATTTTTCCAAAGTATTTCAATTTTCTCAAATTTTTGTTTCTTCACTCTTTAGATTTGGAACTTTTCAATTTTAATTTTTTTTGTTTCATCAATTTTGCGATATGCGACTTTTTGAGTTTTCATTTTATATATTTTTTCAGTTTTTCGATTTTCATAGATGTTTCAATGTGTAGATTTTGTAATTTTTCGACTTGCAATTTCAGGCTTTTTCAATTATTCGATTTTTCAAATGTTCATTTTTTCAATTTTGCGATTTGCAATTTTTCGTTTTGTTTTTTTTTCAATTTTGTTTTTTCAATTTTTCGGTTCAATGTTCTGGTTTTAAAATTTTTCTTTTTTCAATGTGAAATTTTTAGTTTTTGGATTTTTCAATTTTTCGATTTTTTATTTTAGAATTTTTAATTTTTCGTTTTTTCAGCTTTAGATTTTTCAGTTTTTTGATTTTTCAAATTTTCGTTTCTTCAATTTTTGATTTGCAATTTTTTTTGTTTTCATTGTAAATATGTACTTTAATAATATCTATAATTTAAAAAATGTTTCATTTTTTTTAATTTTACGACGTTGGAATTTTCCCATTTTTCAATTATTATTGGATTTTAAAACTTTCTATTTATACGGTTTTTCAGGGCTCCGATTTTATAATTTTTTATTTTTCCTAAGTACTTCAATTTTCTCAATTTTTCGTTTCTTCACTCTTTAGATTTGGAATTTTTCAATTTTAATTTTTTTTGTTTCAACACTTTTACGTTATGCGACTTTTTGAGTCTTCATTTTATATAATTGTTCAGTTTTTCGATTTTTCATATTATAGATGCTTCAATATCTAGATTTTGCAATTTTTCGATTTGCAATTTCAGGCGTTTTCAATTTTTCAAATTTTCATTTTTTCAATTTTGCGATTTGCAATTTTTCGTTTGTGTTTTTTTTCAATTTTGTTTTTTCAATTTTTCGGTTCAATGTTCTGATTTTAAAATTTTTCTTTTTTCAATGTGAAATTTTTCAATGTTTGGATTCTTCAATTTTTCGATTTTTTTATTTTAGAATTTTTAATTTTTCGTTTTTTCAGCTTCAGAATTTTCAGTTTTTTGATTTTTCAAATTTTCGTTTATTCAATTTTTGATTTGCAATTTTCTGGTTTACATTTTAAATATGTAGGTACTTAATATTTTTTTCATTTTTTTCAATTTTACGACGTTGGAATTTTCCCATTTTTCTATTAATGGATTTTAAAACTTTCTCATTTATTCGATTTTTCAGTTTCTGGATATTTAATTTCTCATTTTTTCGATCTTTCAATGTGACAGTTTTTCGACTTTACAATTTTCTATTTTGTAATTTTTCGTTTCTTCAGATTTTTGATTTTTGATTTTTTTTTCGATTTTTTGGTTTTTCAATTTTTAATTTTTCGATTTTTCAACTTTTTGAAAGGAAATAAAAATTAAAAAATCGGGAAAACGAAAAATCAAACTCAAGAACTTGAAAAATTGCCAGGACGAAAAACTGAAAACTCGAAAAATTAAAAATTGAGGAACTGGAAAATCGAAAAATGAAAAATAGTAATATCGAAAAATAGCAAAACTGAAAAATTTCAATTCGAAAAAGTTTAAAAGGCGAGAAACTAAAAAAGTTAAATTTGAAAAAAACTAAAATTTATGAAATTGAAAAATGAAAGAAAATGTAGAAACGAAAAATGGCGACATCAAAAAATTGTAAAATCGAAGAAAAAGGAAAAAGAAAACATTGTGATATCAAAAAATTGGTCGTGACTAAATAAATTAAGATTTTTCGAAAAAATAAGTTAAAATAAAGATATGTATGTAATGTTAAAGTAAATGTAAAAAAGTCTGTTGATTTTTGTTTGTTCAACTTGAAAAATTGAACAAACAAAATTCAAAAATCGAAAAATTGAGAAACTTAAAAATCGAAAAAGTGCAAAATCAAAAAAACGAAATATTGTATAATCGAAATATTGAATACTAAAGAATTTGAAAAATCGGATAACTGGAAATCTAAAAATTCCAAAATTGGAAAATCAAAGGTTGAAAATTTGAAACACTGAATAAATGAAAAATTATAAAATCGAAAGTAACATTGAAAAAATAAAGGAAATAAAGTAAAAAAATCGGGAAACCGAAAAATCAAAATCAAGAACTTGAAAAATTTACAGGACGAAAAATTGAAAAATTGAAAAATGAAAAATTGTAATATCGAAAAATTGCAAAACTGAAAAATTTCAAATCGAAAAGTTGAAAAATTTGAAAGGCGAGAAATTGAAAAAGTTAAATTTGAAAAAACCAAAAATTCTGAGACCGAAACATTGAGAAATTGAAAAATGAAAGAAAATGAAGAAACGAAAAAAAATGGTGAGATCAAAAAATTGTAAAATCGAAGAAAAAGGAAAAAGAAAAAATTGTGATATCGAAAAAATGGAAAATTTCCAAAATTGTAAAATCATAAATCATAAATGAAAACTTTGAAAAATCTAAAAATTGGAAATCAAGAACTTGAAAAATTGAACAAACAAAATATTGTAAAATCAAAAAAAACGAAATATTGTAAAATCGAAAAATCGGATAACTGGAAATCTAAAAATTTCAAAATTGGAAAATCAAAGGTTGAAAATTTGAAAAACTGAATAAATGAAAATTTATAAAATCAAAAGTAACATTGAAAAAATAAAGGAAATGAAAATTTAAAAATCGGGACACCGAAAAACGAAAATCAAGAATTTAAAAAATTGACAACGAAAAATTGAAAAATCGAAAAATGAAAAATTGTAATATCGAAAAATTGCAAAACTGAAAAATTTTAAATCGAAAAGTTGAAAAATTTGAAAGGCGAGAAATTGAAAAAGTTAAATTTGAAAAAAACCAAAAATTTTGAAACCGAAACACTGCGAAATTGAAAAATGAAAGAAAATAAACAAACAAAAATGGCGAGATCAAAAAATTGTAAAATCGAAGAAAAAAGAAAAAGAAAAAATTGTGATATCGAAAAAATGGAAAAATTCCAAAATTGTAAAATCATAAATCATAAATGAAAACTTTGAAAAATATAAAAATTGGAAATCGAGAACTTGAAAAATTGAACAAACAAAATTCAAAAATCGAAAAATTGAGAAACTTAAAAATCGAAAAAGTGCAAAATAAAGAAAAACGAAATATTGTAAAATCGAAAAATCGGATAACTGGAAATCTAAAAATTTCAAAATCGGAAAATCAAAGGTTGAAAATTTGAAAAACTGAATAAATGAAAAATTATAAAATCAAAAGTAACATTGAAAAAATAAAGGAAATGAAAATTTAAAAATCGGGCAACCGAAAACTGAAAAACAAGAATTTGAAAAATTGACAGGACGAAAAATTGAAAAAGTTAAATTTGAAAAAAACCAAAAATTCTGAAACCGAAACATTGAGAAATTGAAAAATGAAAGAAAATGAAGAAACGAAAAATGGCGACATCAAAAAATTGTAAAATCGAAGAAAAAGGAAAAAGAAAAAATTGTGATATCGAAAAAATGGAAAAAATTCCAAAATAGTAAAATCATAAATCATAAATGAAAACTTTGAAAAATCTAAAAATTGGAAATCGAGAACTTGAAAAATTGAACAAACAAAATTCAAAAATCAAAAAATTGAGAAACTTAAAAATCGAAAAAGTGCAAAGTCAAAAAAACGAAATATTTTAAAATCGAAAAATCGGATAACTGGAAATCTAAAAATTTCAAAATTGGAAAATCAAAGATTGAAAATTTGAAAAACTGATTATGAAAAATATATATAATAAGTAATAGTAAGTAGTAATAAATATGTATAAGTAATTCTAAAAACTATGACTGCATTGATAAACCACAAATATAGAGTCATGATATTTTCATATTTCAGAGAGGCGAAATTTGAGATGACGTCGTCAATTTTTTGGGAGGAAAAAAACGAACAAATTTTGATTAATGATTTACCACGATTAGGATAACCTTAAAACGTTTGCAAGATTACAAGGCATTCGATTTTGCAGTGTCAAAGTTAAATTCCAAAAGTTGTTATTAAATTTTGATTTTTTTTTCAAAAATCTGAATGCTGAGGTGAAAACTCAACACGAATTCATACATCACAACTACAGGACTACCGTAAATTTTTGGAAATGACGTCATTCTATTGGTGGTGGGGATATTTGGCCAAATTTTGGTTAGAGTTTTACCATCCACATGATATTCATAGTATACGTACAAAATTTGACGAAAACGAAATACCACTTTTTTCGTATTCTAGAGGCTAGAGGTCATGAAATGTTGAAAAAACAAGAATATGGCAAGTCGTCCGATGAACTTGATTATTAATGATTCAATCAAAATAGACATATAATGTGTAATGTGTAATGTCCTTAATGACAAAACCAGAAGCGATTATTTTTATCGTCCTCTATACATCACTTCACTCAAACGTGCGTAGCACTTAGTTAAAAAAGAAAGAAATCCGATTGCATGGAAAACTGTGATAGCAACTAAGTTTAATTTGTTTACAGAATATCTTATGCGGAACGTGGCCAGGACTAAAAAGGACAGCTCAGTGGCCCTTCTAAAGAAAACAAAGCACCGTCGTCAGTTGACAAGCGAGCTCAACATCCTCCCTTGTTCTTTCTAGCGACGCTGTCATAATTTATTATTTCTTTTTATCGCGGCAACCGCTATATTATAACACTAAATGAATAATTCCTCTTATGGCTTGTCACGAAATAATCTGACGGCGTCTGGTGCCCGTTTAAAATGCGATGCGTCCCAGCACATTAAAAAGACGTCATTGAACAGAGTGACGTACTAAGCTTAGACGTGAATCATTATGTAGGGATAGAAAGGAATTATAATTGGCCCATCAAATTCACTTGCTTTTTATTCTTGACGACGTCGTAAGTAAGTTACGTTTGTAGTGGAAACACTCTTCTTCTTTTCTGTTTACAAATGAATAATGGAGCTCCATTTTTGATATAAATTTCTGTGGTTATGGCGAAGCATTAAATTAATTATATCACACGGGCGGTGCTGTCAGGTTACAGTTAGAACGAAAGGAAAAAACTTGTAACATCACTTTTCTGTTCGGCGGTTATCGTTATAATTAATGGTTCCGGATTTTGCCCCTTGGCAGCAGCGTTTCCTTTGATATCTTATAAACTATTTTTCATTTAAGTTGGGGTTGTTGCAGTTTTCATCCACGTTAGTAGGGTTGAGAACAGAAAACAAGTCGAAAATTTTTTACTTAAAATGCACATCAGAAATTTTATCAGTGTCTCATCAACAGATAGAATCCAGAATATTCTGATCTATAAGCATTTAGATAATAATTAGTGCATGTTTTTTATTGACACATGTTCAAATGGTGCATATGCAGTTACTGATTTGAAATCCCGTCTAAAAAATTTTACTGCAACACGTCCAAACCCGGAACTTGTCAAATGCTTCTGACATATCATCATATCAAGTAAAGTTGAAGCTGTAATCTTGCCACAACAAAAGCTTATATTTTATACTTTTTCGTTTTATCTTTTTTGATTTTTCAATTTTACAATTTCACTATATTCCATTTTTTTTATTCGAAAAATTAAAATATTGAAAAATCAAAAATTAAAAATCGGAAAAAATAAAAAGATCGAAAAACTGACAAAACGAGAAATTAAAAAATCGAAGAAACTAAAAATCAGAAAAATTAATGAATCGAAAAATTGGAAAGAAGAAAAAACAAATCGAATCGAAAATTTGCAAAACCCAAAAATTGTAGAATCGAAATTTGAATTTTATTTTTCATTTTCTCGATTTTTTAATATTCAGGTTCTAAATTGTATGTCAATTTTTGATTTTTGCATTTCCTTTATTTTTTAATGTTTCAATTTTGTAATTTTTCGTTTATTCCATTTTTCAAATTTACATTCCTGGATTTTTCAATTCCTCGATTTTTCAATTTTGCAATTTTTGGATTCCTCAATTATCCGATTTTTTGATTTTTTAGTTTTCAATATTTTGATTTTACAATTTTTCGTTTTTTTCGATTTTACACTTTTTGATTTTTAACTTTCTCAATTTTAATCTTTGGATTTTCAAATTTTCGTTTCTTCAATTTTTCAAGTTCTTGATTTCCACTTTTTAAATTTTTCAAAGTTTTCATTTTATACTTTTTCGTTTTGTCATTTTTCATTTTTCAATTTAACAATTTTTCTTTTTTTTATTCGAACATTCGAAAAATCAAAAGTTAAAAATTGGAAAAAATAAAAAAATCGTAAAAGTAGCAAATCGAAAAATTGCAAATCGTAGAAGTGAAGAAATGAAAAATCAAAATATTGAAAAACTAAAAATCGAAAAAATCAATGAATCGAAAAATTGGAAAAAAGAAAAAACAAATGGAATCGAAAATTTGCAAAACCCAAAAATTGTAGAATCTAAATTTGAATTTTATTTTTCATTTGCTTGATTTTCTAATTTTCAGTTTCTAGATTTTATGCCATAATTTTTCGTTTTTTGATTTCCTTTATTTTTTAATATTTCCATTTTATAAATTTTCGATTTTGCAATTTTGGATTTCTCAATTATCTGATGTTCTTATTCCTTTAGTTTTCAAAATTTTGATTTTACAATTTTTCGTTTTTTCGATTTTGCACTTTTTGATTTTTAAGTTTCTCAATTTTAATCTTTCGATTTTCAAAATTTCGTTTCTTCAATTTTTCAAGCTCTTGATTTCCACTTTTCAAATTTTTCAAAATTATCATTTTATACTTTTTTGTTTTGTCATTTTTCATTTTTCAATTTTACAATTTTTATATAATTTTTTTTATTCGAAAAAGTTGAAATATCGAAAAATCAAAAGTTAAAACTTGGAAAAATTAAAAATCGAAAAACTTACAAAACGAGAAATTGCAGAGTCGAAAAAGTGGCAGATCGAAAAATCACAAATTGAAGAAGTGAAAAAATCAAAAATTAAAACATTGAAAACTAAAAATCGAAAAAATTAATGAATCGAAAAATAGGAAAGAAGACAAATCAAATCGAATTGAAAAATTACAAAAGCCAAAAATTGTAGAATCGAAATTTGAATTTTATTTTTCATTTTCTCGATTTTTTAATATTCAGGTTCTAAATTGTATGTCAATTTTTGATTTTTGCATTTCCTTTATTTTTTAATGTTTCAATTTTGTAATTTTTCGTTTATTCCATTTTTCAAATTTACATTCCTGGATTTTTCAATTCCTCGATTTTTCAATTTTGCAATTTTTGGATTCCTCAATTATCCGATTTTTTGATTTTTTAGTTTTCAATATTTTGATTTTACAATTTTTCGTTTTTTCGATTTTACACTTTTTGATTTTTAACTTTCTCAATTTTAATCTTTGGATTTTCAAATTTTCGTTTCTTCAATTTTTCAAGTTCTTGATTTCCACTTTTTAAATTTTTCAAAGTTTTCATTTTATACTTTTTCGTTTTGTCATTTTTCATTTTTCAATTTAACAATTTTTCTTTTTTTTATTCGAACATTCGAAAAATCAAAAGTTAAAAATTGGAAAAAATAAAAAAATCGTAAAAGTAGCAAATCGAAAAATTGCAAATCGTAGAAGTGAAGAAATGAAAAATCAAATATTGAAAAACTAAAAATCGAAAAAATTAATGAATCGAAAAATTGGAAAAAGAAAAAACAAATGGAATCGAAAATTTGCAAAACCCAAAAATTGTAGAATCTAAATTTGAATTTTATGTTTAATTTGCTTGATTTTCTAATTTTCAGTTTCTAGATTTTATGCCATAATTTTTCGTTTTTTCATTTGCTTTATTTTTTAATGTTTCCATTTTATAATTTTTCGATTTTGCAATTTTGGATTTCTCAATTATCTGATGTTAAAAATTGGAAAAAATAAAAAAATCGAAAAATTGGTAAACCGAAAAATTGCAAATCGTAGAAGTGAAGAAACGAAAAATCAAAATATTGAAAAACTAAAAATCAAAAAAATTAATGAATCGAAAAATTGATTTTCCGATTTCTTTAGTTTTCTCATATTTTGATTTTACAATTTTTCGTTTTTTTCCCTTTTGCACTTTTTGATTTTTAAGTTTCTCAATTTTAATCTTTCGATTTTCAAATTTTCGTTTCTTCAATTTTTCAAGCTCTTGATTTCCACTTTTCAAATTTTTCAAAATTTTCATTTTATACTTTTTCGTTTTGTCATTTTTCATTTTTCAATTTTACAATTTTTATATTATTTTTTTTATTCGAAAAGTTGAAATATCGAAAAATCAAAAGTTAAAAATTGGAAAAATTAAAAAATCGAAAAACTTACAAAACGAGAAATTGCACAATCGAAAAAATGGCAGATCGAAAAATCACAAATTGAAGAAGTGGAAAAACCAAAAATTAAAACATTGAAAACTAAAAATCGAAAAAATTAATGAATCGAAAAATTACAAAAGCCAAAAATTGTAGAATCGAAATTTGAATTTTATTTTTCGTTTTTCTGACTTTTTAATTTTCATTTTCTAGATTTTATGCCAGAATTTTTTGTTTTTTCAATCCCTTTATTTTTTAATGTTTCTTTCGATTTTATCATTTTTCGTTATTCCATTTTTCAAATTTTCAGTCTTGGATTTTTCAATTCCATTTTCCGATTGCTTTAATTTTCAATATTTCAGAAATTAAAAAATCGACAAAGTTACAAAAATTGTAAAATCGGATGATTGAAATCCTGAAAAATTGTAAAATTATAATAATTATTACATATTTAAAATGAAAGCTAAAAAATTGCAAATCGAAAACTGAGGCAACGAAAAATTGAAAAATCGGAATATTAAAAATCTAAAATTACAACAACGAATAATTAAAAAAATTAAAATTTGAAAAACTGAAAAACTGCAAATCGAAAATTTCACATTGGAAAAAGAAAAATGATAAAATCAGAACACAGAAAAATCTAGCTAGGATCACTAGGTCAGGAAGACGGGTGGTACTGTAGGAACAACCGTTCCCACAAAAACTATATAAAACTTATAATTTATGTAAATTTCTGTACAAATGTAAAATCTTTCGCCTACTTGCTCTATGCTCCTACTTTCTCTTCCAGTTTCTAGAATTTTCTAAACTCTTTCTTTACCTGCTTCCACCTCTCCAAAACCGAACTTACCTGTCGACAAATTCAAACACCCTTCCTTCTTTTTCTTCCAGCCCTCAAATAGTAAGCAGCAAATAAAATCTGAAAAGCATAATCGTCCCTATTTCTCAAATCACCAACGATACCCACAAGTTAATAATACAGGTCGATTTCGAAGTGTGTGCAATAAAAAAAATGGAGAATAGCTCACAATAAGATTTATTGCACTATGTAAAGTCTTTGATAATGGTGAATTTTTCCAATTCAGAGCGTGTCGACATAGTAGTGCTTTATGGTTGGCCAGCGAATTGTGGATAGAGCGGTTTCCACATTGCGCGATTGCATGTACGCGAACATTTACATCAGTGGTGCAGCATCTCCGAGATCACGGCACCTTTAAGCCCCAAACTCACGATCGTGGCCGCGATAGGACCGAAAGAACAAGCTGAAGAACAAATTTTGGAACCCGTGCTATCATACTCAAATATGCTCAAGAACAAAACTCAGCTGGCAATTATCGTCAAACCCAGGGACGCTAGACCATCTGCTTCTGTGACTAAATCTGACTTAGTTATCACTTGATGAGGGCTGCTACGAACTACAGAGAATGTTTTCCGTTCAAATGCTGTTTGAGCTACAATTAAAGATTTCTCACGCTGTGGTGATTGTGACTGTGTTAAACTTTCTTTGTATTTCAAGTCAGACAATGTTAAGTTTTCTTTGGGTTTCTTTATTGAACAAAAAGGCGCCTTGTAACTAAAGAAACATTCCTGACAATTCACATACTAATAATAAAATGACGAACCCTCACAGACTTTGCTTTCAATACCTTCAATAAATATCAAGACTACACCGCCATTTTGATTACTCATTTCTATCTGGTCCTCTCACTCACCTACAAACATACTAACCACTAGATGTATAAAATAATTAATTTTAACACTCCTCCTTAATTATTTTAGAACAAAGTGATTCAAACAATTTTCTTGGGGGAGATTTTGTAAATATATCAGCAAGTTGGTTACCACTATCAACATGTTTGAATGTGACGGTCTTGTCAATATGTTCTTGAATGAACCGCCGTGGAATTTCTATATGCTTCTTTCCTTTTGTAGTTTTACCTTCATCAGCGTTGTACATCATATGAATTGCCGCTTGATTATCGATAAGTAATTCGATGGGTTTATCTTCCTTTACAATTTCAAGTTCCAGACAAATTCTTTTGATCCAACAAACATCGTCAATTCCAGACACGGCTGCTCGGTACTCTGCTTCAGCAGTGGATGTTGCTACCAAACGTTGTTTCTGTGTGTACCAAACGATTGGTCCTCCTCTCATCACAAGTACTCCCGTAGTTGAATGTTTAGTCTCAGGATCTCCACCATAGTCGGAATCCGAGTAAGCAACGAGTGTGTCGCTTCCGTCAAAGAAGATACCATGATTTGGTGTTCCTTTGAGATATTGAAAAATCCTTTTTACCATTCGCCAGTGACTCATCATTGCCTTTCCGTTAAAGCGGCTTAGAAAGTTAACAGCAAAACTGATATCCGGCCGAGAAATTATGGCCAGGTACAACAGGTTTCCAATCGCTTCTCTGTATGGGATAGATGGCGATATGGGTTGATCGTTCATCTTGTCCTCTTCTCCTGTTACCATGCCTTTCTCAATGGGAGTTGACTTTGCATTGCACGTATCGAATTTAAAGCGTCGAATGATCTTCTCTGTACACTTTGGTTGACCTACAAAGATGCCTTCTTTTTTAATGTGAATTTCCATTCCGAGGTATACGACCTTGTTTTGAACTTGACGGCTGTATGTGATTTCGAATTTTCAGTTGATGATGTCGAGTATCTTGTAGATTTCCTTTTCATCATAGCCAGCGATAAGTCCGTCGTCGACGAACAAAGTTATAAGGATAGTCTTATCCTTATTGTAATACAAACAGAGATCATCATCGGTGTTCATTAATCCTATTTTGTTCTCAAGAAATTTTGAAATCGTATCATGCCAGTTCCTCGGAGCCTGTTTCAGTCCATATAATCCTTTCTGTAATTTGCAGATACAGTTGGTACCATCTTCAAATCCTTTCAGTTGATGCATGTAAATTTCCTCCTCCAGGTTACCATATAGGAAAGCTGTCTTGACATCAAAGAGAACAAGTTTCATCTTCTGGATAGCTGCATTACTCAGCATAAGACGAATTGAAGTATGACTGGACTGAACGTTTCCGTATAATCAATCCCTTCTTCTTGTTCAAAACCGCGTGCTACCAAACGTGCTTTCAATCTTCCATCTGCCTTCTCACGTAACACCCATCTGCATGTCAACGGTTGAACTCCTTCGGGGCATTTCACAAGTCTCCAAGTTTTCATTTGTGTCAAAGAATTAAGTTCTTCTTGCATTGCACGTTTCCATCTATCATCCTTCAGTGCCTTATTGACAGTGATATCCTGGATTTCTCCTATCGAAGCTACATTTGCACTTCTGTTCGGTGTGAGATCTTCGAGTACATAATCTTTCAGTCGGTGTGGCATTGTTATCGCTGATCAATCACGAAGTCCTCGCCTTCTCTGAGGTGTTGTCTCTTCATCTTCATCTTCAGTAATTTCGCCTTCAAGATTTTCTTGTTCTTGATCTTCATCCTTCAGATTTGTATCAGACTAGCATTCTTCATCTTCATGACCTAGATCAGTCTTTTCAGATATTATTGGCACACTTCCTATAATGTCTCGGTATCTCGTTTTCTCTTCATCAAAAATCACATTGTCAGAGCAAATGACTTCTCTTTCTCCAGGTATGTATATTCGATAGCTTGATGACTCGGTGTCATATCCAACAAGGATTCCCTGCCTAGACTTCTTGTCGAGTTTTTTCCTTCTATGATCAGTTTTCAGAACGTAACAGTCACATCCGAAACTCCTCAGTTTGTTGATATCAATACGACGACCGAACCATAAGTCTGCGGGACTCTTGGCGTTGACTGAGCTGGTGCCAGTCTGATTCAAGGTGAACACGACGTAGTTGACAGCTTCTGCCCATAGATTTTCTTTCAAATTTCGCGCATGTATGACCGA
Source organism: Zophobas atratus (assembly GCA_022388445.1). Classification (NCBI taxonomy): domain Eukaryota; kingdom Metazoa; phylum Arthropoda; class Insecta; order Coleoptera; family Tenebrionidae; genus Zophobas; species Zophobas atratus. The sequence continues at coordinate 46,620,886 of CM039442.1, read as the reverse complement.
CCTCGCAGATTCCACCACGGTTCGCATTTCCCTTTCAACTCTGCCATTCTGTTGTGGTGTGTGAACGTTTGAGAACGTATGCCTGATTCCTCGCTCCTCCAAAAGTTGACATGTGGTTTTGTTCTTTATTTCAGTTCCATGATCCGACCTCAGTTCTTTCACCTTCCTTCCAAATTGATTTTCAACTTGTGTCAGAAATATCTTCAGCTTGTCTGGAGCTTCATCTATCGACATCAGATAGTAAGCGGTTCGAAAGTGCGAATAATCATCTTTAAAGATCAGGAAATACTTCGCTCCTCCGATCGACGTAACATTCATTTCCCCAAGATCTACATGAACTAGATCCAATGATTGAGCTGCTATCTGCTCATTTTTGGGATGTGAAATTCGATGTTGTTTCCCATAAATGCATCCTTCACAGACTCGATTGTTCCAGTCATCTATGTACTTGATGTTATTCCTGTCTAGGATGTCCATGACGTACTTCAGGTTCTGATGTGCAAGTCTCTCATGCCAGGTGACAATTGAAGTTGCAATTAGGCTGGTGTTCATACTGGGTAGTCGGAGTATCACTCTATACAAATTTCCTTCTCGTTGAACCATGGTAAGAACAGTTTGGTTGTCACTTGATTTGATAATTGATACATCTTTGTTGCACGTCTCAATGTGTCCTCTGTCCATCACTTGACTGAGTGAAATCAAGTTAAAGTTCAAACCTGGTACATAGAGCACGTCTTCCAGAATGACAAGTCTCCAGTTGTTACCATTGTAGGCTTCAAGTTCTATGTCTCCAACCGCTGAGGCCTTGAGTTGATTTGAGGCCCCCATAATGACTATTACAGGTTGCTTCAGTTGTCTCAAATTCACAAACCAGCTTTTGTTGGAAGTCATATGTTGTGTGGCTCCACTGTCTTGGTACCAGTTAGCATTGACATCTTCTACTCGTTGTTGTTTTGGGAGCTCAGTACTCGACAAACCGACGGCTACATAAAGTTTGTTCGAACGACCCCCGAATCTTCTCTCATTCCTTCCCGACCTCTCATTATCTAATTTGTCATCATTCTTCTTTGGGCATTCCTTGGCAAAATGACCTATTTGACCACAGAGATGACAGGGGTAATTTTCTTTACAGTATACCAAATATTTTCCACAAGGTTTGTTTCTGCAGTACTTCTTTATATGTCCCTTCTGTCCACATTTGAAACAAATGCTGGCAGCACTTCCACCTTGCTTGTTTTGTTTTTGATTGTCTTGTTGGCTTCTCTTCTTGTGCTGCATCACGAGTGCGTTGTTGCTTGTAGGTTCACTTGATCCTTCAGTCCTCTTCTAATCTCAACTTCTCAATCAGGTTTGAGATGGTTTCTCTGATTTCCAGTGACATTGTCCCATGATGTGCGAAAATGGTAGAGACGTTGTGGCAATATGGTGAGCATTCGAGTCATTGCCCACTGTTCATAGTCGTTTCCATCCTGTGCACTGAGATCTTGACCTAGTTGTTGTATCTCATTGCAGTTTTCAACAGCTGATTTTGTGCTGTCAAACAGAAAGCCGAAAAATTTTCGCTGCATACCTTCAATTTTATAATCTGACTTTTTGCCATACAAATACTCTAACTTTTCAAACATTTGTTGCGACGTTTTACAACACATGATGTGTTTCGCAATTTTCTTACTAACATTTAAGCTAATAATTGTCTGAGCCTCTACGTCTTTATTTAACCACTCTTTTACTTCTTTTTGGTTTGGATCACCAGATGGTTTTGGCTCTGCACCAATTACACAATCAAAACATTTCTTCGACTTTACAATTAAAATAATTTTAAAACGCCAGGCTTCATAATCTACTTCACCATTTTGATCTTCCGACAACATTTCAATATTCGACTTTGTTGTGTCCATTTTGCAATGACGTTTTTACGTTATGCTGCTGACAAATGATGGTTTCGCTGGGCAGGTCTCGACTGAAGGCGACTTGGTTGTTTCTTACTGGACTACACTCTGTTGAGTTCGACAACGTTTCTGACACTCAAGACCTGACAACAATAACAGAGGCTGAACTGATTTAACTGACTTTTATTGCTTGTCTGACTTGTCCAGCGTCTCTGGGCCCATAACCTGTTAAACTTTCTTTGTATTTCAAGTTAGACAATGTTAAGTTTTTTTTGGGTTTCTTTAGTTACAAGACCCCTTTTTGTTCAATAAAGAAACCCAAAGAAAACTTAACATTGTCTGACTTGAAATACAAAGAAAGTTTAACAAACTGTGATCGGACGTGCGTATGGTGAGCGGTCTCTTGTTTTGCTTATTTAATAGTTATTTATATATCAAGCGCCGAAAATGAGACTTTGCATCCGAGCGTATTTGTAACGCGAGAGCGAGGCTCGAGCGCTACAAAAGCGCGAGGGCTGCAAAGCCGTTTCGGCGTGAGATATATGCAACATCTTTTGTGCTGCTTCTTATTAAAAACAGTATTTAGTGGTTATTGTTATTTCAGTTAGTGCGAATGAAGTACCCTGAAAGGGTTATGGTGTGATTTAGCAGTGCCATACTGTTTTTCTTTGCACATTGCATCTACTTTTTGGTCGGTTGTATTTGTCGCCGCTTAATATTTTTATATCGCGGCGATTATCTGCCGATAATTTCTTCTAATTTGACAAAATGCCGGCCTGTAAACTCTGTGAAGTATATATTAAAATCTTTGATAACGCTCAAAAATGGTTTTCTTGTGGAAACAAATTTCACAATAAATGCTCAAAAATAGATGAAGATGAGTGTCTTATCTTGGAAGGAACCTCGAAAATAGGTACTCTAAAAGTATTTGAGGTAAAATGTCTAACTTTTATTGAGAAACAAAATGACCTTAATTTAATTTCTAACCAAGCGCAACGTACGTCATTCTCTGGAAATGTACAAAAAACTGACACTATAATACACCGATCTATCTAAGGCTTTTGACAAGATTCAGTACAACATTCTATTGGATATACTTTGGTCTACGTCATAACGCTTTGAACTTAATATAGTTTTATTTACAAAAAAGAGGATGTTATGTATATTATAACGGATATACACAAAAAGAATTTGTATCTATTTCGGGTGTAGCACAAGGTTCCCACTTGGGTCCTTTGTTATTTATACTTTTTATTAATGATCTTCTCTCTTCACTATCCTGTCTTGTTGATGACATCAAATTGTATTTGTTAATCAGATCCACTGATGTTATCTTACTATTACAAAAAAAAAATAGATTTACTTGGAAGGTGGTGTGCCAGTTATAAATTAATTATTAATTATGTAAGAAGATTCGTGGCCATTTAGCGGCTTTAGCGCTAATTATAAACAAATATGCCATTTAATGTGTTCAGAATTTCATTTTCATTTAAAGTGTTTTTTTGGTTTAGCACCGATTTAAATGTAAATATATAAGATTTAATACAATGCTGGTTACAGCACCACATGGCCCGTCAGCTCATAACCATTGCAGCGTGGTGTCTATTTGTAGTTATCGTTAAGATAAAAGATTGCTAGAATACAGTAGACAAGAACAATAAAAGAAACACAATAACACAAAGGTCTTATTAAAAAAGTTGAGTGAAGTTCTGCCCTAATTATTGATATATTAGTTCCGCTAAAAAAAAAATCACCCTGAGGAAGGATTAAAGAAACAATGAAAATACGCCATCGCAGCAAATAACAGTTGAGGTAAGCACTCGTTTAATCAATTAATCTAAATTCGTTAGCGCGCAACCAGAACTTCACGTTACATCCCCGTGCGACCAATTCCACTTTTCGCGATTCCACCAACAAGCCCGCGATAATTGGAGTAGTTAAGGTGGTGTTGTCTAGTTTCCGGTAAACAGCAACCTGAACTGGTCTCTGCAGCAAGCGCCACTAATCATGGCGGTTTAGGGAGAGGGTTAACCCGCTCGCTGACATCGGCCACTCAATTACCGCGGCTTTAATTAGTCCGTGACGGCCCATTGCCAGCTCATTAATACGTAGCGCGGCGAGTCCCGGGAGAGAGCAGGTAAATCACTCTTGACATCTCGGGCGCGCTCCCAAACCGTCTCGTGTCGCTGCTTAATCACTGAATTAATTTTAATTGCACGCTACAAATGGTAATACGACATGTTTTTACCTCATCCTTGGCTTGACGCATGTTCGCCGCCAGGGCTGACATCGCGCCGAGGGTATGTTAACATTATAATATTGGAGAGGCTGCTCTCTAGGACGGGTATTTGTAGATTTGTAGTTCTAATTCTGACTTGTAACAACTTGAGGTTGTACGTGGGTTTTTCAATTCTGTCTGAGTTTCTACTGCCGAACAAGTAGAGCGGTGATCAAGTGATGATTTTCAACTGAAAAAAAGGTGTTCGAAGCACAAACATTTAAAACGAAACAAGGACACACTGGTTGGGATTCTTGAATAACCTAGTTTGGTCCGCACAAAATGCAACATTACTCCAGCAGGTCATGATGTAAGCAAGTTGCAAACTTTTACAATACCGTATTTTGCCGTATTGTCAAATAAATCTTCGAATATTAAGATTTCTGTCAACACCAATGGTGTCACTTTTATTAATGTAGCAACATCAGGTTCTTTTGAAACTTTGAATAGCACTAGAAATAAATTTTATTTCATTTTAAAATTAAAAAACTGGTTCCAGAAGATGTGACCTACACCTGCCATAAATAACAGAATCTGAAGTAGTTAATATGTCAAGGTGATTTTTGTTTTGTTGAATTAGAAACTGCAAATTCATAGAAGCGTAGGTCCAATTGTGTGAGAACTCAAGTGGAGTAAAAACTCTTCAAGAAATCCTAAATTTTCTTGAGTAGTATGAGCCGTAGCTGCTTCTTGTTAAAAGAAACCACCTTCAAACTCCTCTGGATGCAACTGTTCTAAAAATGTTTTTTCTCAGACGGTGGAATTTCGTAAGCCTTGCCTGTTTGTGGCGAAGAATTTAGGGATAGTTGGGTGTTTTCCCTTCGCGTGAATAGTTTTTCCCTCAGATGCTGGGGATAACCACTCCGAAGAGTTCTTCCGACGTCCTAGAAACAATACAAGGACGTATGAAACTGATTTAAATACTCTTTTTTCTAAACTTGAGACGGTTTAGGTACACGAGTGTGTGGGGAAGGCCCATAATACTCAAAAATAATTATTACAAAGCGAAAGTTAGCAAAAAGTAGATTTCTAATGCAAATTTTCCGTAACCTTTTCTGGTGAGAAAGGTTAGAAAAATGCACTATACCTTCAAAAAATATCAACAATTGTTCATACGATTATGCATTCCTGGAATAAATCCAGAGTAAAAAGTGTTTCGGATCTCCCGTCATATGCAAACGGCAGCTTTTCATTAGATTCAGGCCAAGAGACACTTTCGGTGTATAACTTCTTGGTACTTTTGGGAGTTGGAAAAAGCATTTTCCACCATTCTACACATAAATGGTCTTCAACAAGCGCCTGCAATAATTTTGTTGAGAAATTTTAGTCGAAACTGAGCCTTGCATTCAGGGGTGGGATTTTGTTTCTATAACGATAAAACGATAAAATGTGGTCGTCTTTTTCTTTCGCATCTGAAATTTATATTTTCGTCCTTGTCATTTATCGCTTCGTAACGTATCGGTAGAAACAAAATTCCACCCCAGGAACGAAATATTTATGAAAGTGTTTTCTTGTATGGTATACATTTTAGTTGTTTATTAATTTCAACGTTTTAAATAAATATTGAAAGTGATTGGCAATGTATTACTGACTGACAATAGCAAACTGACAGACATACACAGATGCAAAAACGGAAATCGAATAATAAACGACTGAAAATAGACGAGGGAAAACAGATTTATAACTAAATGGACAATAGATGAACGTCGAATAACAAAAGGTAGATAAAAAGACAAACTACGAAAGGTTAACAACTGAAAATAGACGAAGGAAAGCAAACTGACCATGTACAGGTAGACGAACTTACGACTGAAAACAGTTGACAAAGGAAAAGAGGTATAAGGCAGGCGGACAGACAAATAGAAATCTAAAAATGAGAATCAAAACAAACAACGGACAATGGCTAAAGAGTTCTAACGGAATGACAACAATAAACGGACGACAGACGATAAAGAGAAACTGATTAAAAGATAGATAAGATAACAAAATAGAAAACGGACGATAGACGCTGGCAGAGATAGACGGATATACAAACACAAATCCGAGAATAAATGACAAACTACGAAAGACAAACTAACAATAACCAGACGACAGAAAATGGAAAACAGAAAATGAAGCAGTTGACTAAAGATAGAAGGCAGAACACAGACAGATTGACAACAAACACACAGTTGAGGCAAGACACGACTGTAAACAGACAAGGGACAACAGACTGATAATTAACCAGACAACGAATGGACGACAAATAACGAAAGATAGACGAGGGAAGACAGACGCCAGACAGATAAAACGTAGATAACCTAACAGGTAAATTCTAAGCTCTGACAGAATGACAACAGCGAACTGATTATAAACCGACGACAGACGATGGAAGATAGTAGAAGAATTACTAAAGGCGAAAAACAGAGGACGAAAGGTCGAAAATAAACAGCCAGATTGTCAACAAGAGAAAATAGTTGGACGACGAAAGGCTAAAGATAGACAACAAATTTTAAGTTGTAATAGAATTATAACAGTAAACGGCCAACAAAGGACGGAGAGACTGACAGGAGTCAGATATATACATAGAAAATAGACGATAGACGATGAACACAGATAAATCCACAGTCAACAGACATATAAAGACAGATAGACAAACAAAAATCGGAGAATAAACGGCTGGAAACAAACGAAAGAAACAGAAATATAAACAGACAGGCAACAAACGACGAAAGACAAAATACAAAATGTAGATAACGCAAGACAGATGACTGACAGATGACAGGCAGACGAATACTTAAATTCTAAGTTCTGACAAAATGAAAATAGCAAATTGACAACAAACAAACAACAGGCAAACTGATGACAAATAGACAACAGATAATGTTGACAAAAGACAGAAGGTAGAAAACAGAGAGATTGACAACAAACACGCGATTGAAGGCAGACGAACAAATGTATTGGAGAATACATGAGTGAAGACAACGAAAGATAGACAAGGGAAAACAGACGACCGACAGGTGAAATGAAATACAGATCAATTCCAGACTCTGACTAAATTATGACAGAAAAGTAATGATAAACAGACCACAGACGATGAAAGACAGTAGAAGAAAGATCAAAAACGAAAAGCAAATAGAGGACGGAAGGCCATCAACAGACAGATAAGTATATTGACAACAGACAAACATAATTATGAAGACAGACGGACAAAATAGCAATAAAAAATTAGACCGAACATAGACAAAGGAAAATAGTTCAATAAGCAAACAACGACAGACAGATTACGGACAGATTTTCAGTTTTAACAGAATGAGAACGGTAAACGGGCGACAGACGAAAAGCCTGACAAGTCAGACGATGAACAGACGACAGACGATGAATGTTGGAAATATCCATGCCCAAAATATTTTAAGCAGGTACCTGGGGTTGTGAGAGGTGGGGGTGTGTCCCCGTCACCCCATTTAGTCTGTACTGTACATACCATTTTTGTTAATCAGTTCTGGAATAAAACCCAAACAAGACGGTCGCACTTTTACTACTTTTGGTCCTTCGAAGTAAACTAATAATCCTAATCAATGAAAGAGTCGATAAAATATAGAAAGAGGAAGACAAATAGATCATTAGCAAACAGACAAATGAAGACAGACGGATACATAAACAGAAATCGGAGAATAAACAACTAAAAACATACGAGTGAAAACAGACCGATAAATGGACAGATGACAGACGACGGAAGACAAACTTTGAAACATGGATAATGAGAGACATACGAGCGGTAGACAAACAAATAAACTGTCTGTACTGTCAGAATGAAGACAGACAGACTGACGACAACTAGACAACGGAAGATAAATTAACAAAGACGAATATACTATAGAAAATAAACGAGTGAATGCAGACGAGGGAATACAGATGACGGACGGGTGAAATGAAATACAGATAAATTCTAAGCTCTGACTAAATTATTACAGAAAACTAATGATAAACAGACGACAGACGACGGAAGATAGTAGAAGAAAGACCAAAAGCGAAAAGCAAACAGAGGACGGAAGGCCATCAACAGACATATAAGTATATTGACAACAGACAAACATAATTATGAAGACGGACGGACAAAATAGAAATCAAAAATTAGACCAAACATAGGCAAGGGAAAATAGTTCAATAAGCAAACAACGATAGACAGACTACGGACAGAGTTTCAGTTTTAACAGAATGAGAACGTTTAAACAGGCAACAGACGATGGAAAGCCTAGTAGCAGTCAGACGATGGAGAATAGATAAATAGAAAATAGAAAATAGACGACAGACGATGGATGTTGGAAATATCCATGTCCAAAATATTTTAAGCAGGCACCTGGGGTTGTGAAAAGTGGGGGTACATACCATTTTTGCAAATCAGTTCTGGAACAAATCCCAAACAAGACGGTCGCACTTTTATTACTTTTGGTCCTTCAAAGCAAATTAATAGTCATAGTCAATAAAAGAGTCAATAAAATGCAGATAGAGGAAAACAAGTGGATCGTCAGCAAACAGACAAATGAAGATAAACGTATACGTAAACAGAAATCGGAGAATAAATGACTGAAAATAGACGAGCGGAAACAAACCAATAAATGGACAGACGATAGATGGACGACAAACGACGGAAGACAAATTTTGAAACATGGATAACGGGAGACAGACGAGCGACAGACAAACAAACAAACAAATAAACTCTAAGTACTGTCAGAATGAAGACAGACAGACTCACGACAACTAGACGACGAAAGATAAATTAACAAAAAGATAACAAAAGACAGAAGGCGAAAAACAGACAAGTTGAAGAAAGACTGAATGCAGACGAGGGAAAACAGTCGACCGGCAGATGATAGGCTGACAAGCAGGTAAACTCTAAGTTCTGACAAAATGACGATAACCAACTAATGAGAAACAGAGGACAGACGACAGATAGGACAGAAGACAGTAGACGAAAGACTAGACGCAAAAAAAAAACATATAACGGGGAAGGCCGTTAACAAACAAATGTGTTGACAGAAGACAGACGGACAGACCAATAGAAATACAAAAATTAGTGTGAAGGCAGAGAAAGAAATATAGTCAATAAACTGACACATGATAGAAGGACGGCGAAAGGCAAATGTAGACAACATCAGACAGACAACCGAGAGATTTTAATTAACTAACAGAATGACAACAACAGTTAGACGAGAAAACAGTGAATGGAAGACACAAGGGGAAGGCAGATAGATGGACAGCAAACAGGCAGATGAAGATAGATGGATAGACAAACAGAAATCGGAGAATAAACAACTGAAAACAGACGAGGGAAAACAGAACGATCAATAGATAGTTGATAAACAGAAAATGGATTACAGATAATGGAAGACTAATAAACAGATGGATGGCAAACAACGACAGATAGACGACAGAAGACGAACTACGGAAAACAGACAACGGAAGAGAGAAAACCGACAGATGAAAGGCAGCCAAACACGTAAATTCTAAGCAGTAGATTCTATTTTGTGGCAGATTGAGGACAGTAAAGAGACGAAAGATAGAAGGTAGAAGACAGATCGTCAATGATTAGATGGATAACCAATAGAAAACTAAAATAAATGACAAGATAAGAGACTGAAAATGGAGTTATAACTCTGTTAATGCAAGAACTTTCTCATATTTTCAAATTCAAATAATGTCAACATCATGTAACACAATGATTTTAGCGAAAGATGACTCTAACGCTAGTGATCAAATTCTGACCTTACCTGTTCTGACCTGATCTGTCTGGACCTGACCTGACTGGCCCTAACCGAACTAAAAAATACGCCTTAAATGTTTAAATTTGGACCTTTTATGACTTATAGAAGAAGTGAATTTCATTGAAAACAAGTGAAAACGTTGTGATTTACAAAAACCGCTATCTATATCAATACGATATGTATGAGGTCACAACAAATGTATAAAATTGGCTTTGGAAGTATTTACATACACTTAAGCAAATTGCATTAAAAATATGGATGATGCAATGGTATTAATTCAAACTTACACATGTCACCACGTCTTAAACGTGAACAACCTACTAACGGAATCTTAAAATTACGAATGTGTAAGCTCAAGAATGTCAAAAACGTGAAATGTCGAAAAAATCAAAACATTTCGACAAAACTTAAACCTCTAATCTGTGAGGTTTTCGTTTTTTGCGCAACAAAAATATCCTATTATTATCGAACTCATTTAGTCAATTAAATAATTACTTGGTACTTTTGCCAGATCTACGCCACAGATCTGTTACTTTCGCCAGCTCGGTCGCGTTTCCCCTGATGACGGATGCTGCGGAAACCTTCATGAGAAATGAAGGTGTTGCGAGTTATGAGCTTCATCTCTGCACCGCCTCACCCGGATATTGCTGATCATTTGTCTTTTTGGGGTGGCGGTGGCTCTTGTAATATCGGTGTCGTCTGGTGTGCTGATTGTGGCGGGACTCAAATCCAAAACTGGGCCGATTTGTCATCACGCCAGGAGATGGCGCCCTTATCTTATGTTAACCATCAACTTGGAGTATACAGGGGGACGTTTAAGCAAGCCCTGCCACTATCCGCTCCGTTATTGCAGCCGTTTCGCCTTATCAACGTTTCCAAAATTACTCTTTATGTGCTAAATACTGTGCTTCGCCATTTTAAAATTAGAAGCGGTTGTTTAACCGGGAGAAGTTATGATACTTTTTATATTATCTCTCGCCGAGTAAACCTATTACACTTAAATTTTAAAACAGTCACATTTTCTCGCCCTTATCGTCGCCATTATATCTGGAAATGCGTTGCAAACACTCCTGCATCTCTTCTGCTGCGAAAACTGATGACATGGAACTTTCTTATCGCTAAATAAATTAAAATTGCCTCCTCTTTCGCCGGATACAAAAATGTTTTCCGCACCAAGTCCACTAGGCAAAGACATTTATTATAACGTCGGGGAAATATGAGCTTGCTCGCGGCTTTCGTATGCTGAAAAAGTCAATTATGGATAAATCACGTTTTACTTGAAAGGTAACTAAACCCTTGTAATAAGGGCCAATGCAAAGTGGGATACTTACTGTGCATTAATTCGTGTTCTCATGCATAAAACGAAAAGCAAATTTATGGATCAGTATTTGAAAACAGAAATTTCTTTTCATGCACTTAAAAGTTATTTAAACAGAACTTTCCAGAACCAAACAGGTCCAGTTTAATAATGTTGTGTGGTAATTTTGTTTATAACGCGAAACTGTTGAATAATCTAGGATTCCTAACACGTTAGACATTAATGCTTGAATAATGTAGGCAACCAAAGGCGTCGCTACGATACATGTAAACTATTCTTACGCCGAGAAAATGCAAAACAGTATTAGTAAAGTAACGTCCAATAAGAAAGGAAATTAATTAACAAATAAAGCGATTTTATGTTTTATAGAGCCATAACGTAGCGTGTTTAGTCGTCAGGTAAAGCGCTAATACATGTCACCGAACGGCTATAAAACTAGTAGTATATTCTCTCGGCTCTTCTTTATTCTCTTAACTGGCTCGTATTTTAGTATGTTGTCCCATTCTCGTGTACTTAATGCGTTGGGAGTCGAGGGGAGCCGTTTTGCGAGCCCATTAATTTAATTCATTATCCTTTGGTCGCGGAGATGGTGCAGAGTTGTTGTAATGAATGCGCACGTTCACATCGAAATATGCTAATCTAATAACAACGGGACTGATGAAAGTAGGTGTTCCTACACGTGTTCTGGTGGCGTCTGTAACTCTGCTGGTGTTATATTAACTCAGCTTCATCATAATAACATTTCGCGAGTTAAATTACGAGCTGATGAACCAGCAGACGGCGTCTCACACGGCACGGTCTCGGTCTAGTATTGCTTTGCTCCATCCAATCCACGGATTCTGTGTTACCAGAAAATAAAAATCGGTAATGCGCTTAGTGTGATTGAAATAATTGGGCTATCGTTAGATGTTTCATCAGGTCCATGGAATATGTGCAGTAATTGAAATCATAGCGACATCTTACTGACTGGGGATGCAAGACTCAGAATTGTAAAATCGCATCCAGGAATGGTCTTGGAGTCACTTGGTGGTTTAGCACTAATGTTACTAAAATAGTATCCGTTCTATACAAGGTCATTTCGAAATTTGGTAGTGTTTCTTGACCTACTATAACTACTACAATGAATGGAACAGAACGACTTGGATTAAGAGCCAAAAAAGCGGCGCATTGATAAACAACGTGCAAAAACTGTAACTTGTTTATATTCGTACGAGATAGTTAAGTTCAGTGGTTTCATGAATAGTCGTGCGAAGTGCAAACCCAATTTTTGGTAAATGGACGTACCAAAATCGATTTTATTATCGTTAATGTAGCAACGAATAGCAACCCCGGCTACTCTGTTAACTCGTTCTACGCTGTTTGTTTGGGGATGGTAGCTTTTGAAAATCACGCGAAACAAATTGGGTGCCATTATCGCAGGTGATGATTTGTGGGACACCAGACATCAAAAAGACGTTCCCTTCTACTTCTTAGAAGAACCCATCAATTCGAGAGCAGCTACATTAGTTGCCTTTTGAGCTGGACAAGTTGAACATCGTGACACATATCGCTTAACTCTAGTTTGCCAGGCCAAAAATAAAGTTCTTGTACCCTTTCCAGAGTTTTATATGTTCCAAGGTGGGCTGCTAGAGGAGAGTCGTGGCATTCCGAAGAACTTCCAGCCGTTGTGATTTGGATACTACTATTTTCCAACTTGGAAGAACATTTGGGACTCGATACCGTGGCCTTGGATGTTTATATAGCACATCATCCTTAACTAAACTAAATATAATAATCATTTGGACGTTCCTGAAGACTTCTAAACATGCTATCTCTCGTCCGGCTTTACCTGAATTCGGTGTGAACTTCATTTTTGTATGAACACAGTAAATGTAACTTATAAAGAAATTCGACCTTTAACATATGTAGGTCAAATACAATTGTATAGATACATATCTGGGGTTGATTGGAGTTTCATAGACTCCTATGACATTGACATAAGTTCAAAGTTTTCTAAATTTATAGAAATAATTAGATATCATGTAGATATGTCATTTCCAACGAAATTGATTAAGATTACTGGAAACAAATATAAAATAAATTGGTTTGACGCAGAACTAGCAGAAATGCGCAATACACTGCAATATCTGGTAAATCTTCACAAAATACTAAAGTCTGAGGAGTCTAGGAAAGTAAAAAATAATTTTCGACAATTGTATCGAGATAAAATCAAAACTAAAAAAATGTACTATAATGAAAAATCTATTCTATCAGCTAGTAGCAAAAGCAAAGCAATGTGGAAGGTAATCGATCAATATCGGAATAAAACAAATAATGTAGATCATAACACCAATCATGTGATATCTTGTGATAATTTTAATAGTTTTTTTACTAATATAGCTTCCTATATTGTAGAGGAAGGAAAAACTAAGAACTCCAACTGTGATATTAACTTACAATCCAGCTGTGATATGTCCTGTGATATATGTAATTTTTCTAAATATTCGTCTGTGAATTGTTTATCAAATGTAAATAGTTTCAATTTTGAGTAAGTATCTTGTGTAAAGGTTCGGGAGGCAATTGAGAGTTTAAAAAATACAAACTCATGCGATATCTTTGAATTTAATATCAAAATTCTTAAATCTATTAAAAATATTATTATAAGTCCTTTGACTAAACTCATTAATTTATGTATTGTAAATTCAGTGTTTCCTGACTCTTTGAAAACAGCTGTTGTGATATCCATATACAAAAAAGGAAATAAGAACAATCCTTCCAATTACCGACCTATTGCGCTTCTCCCTATATTTGGAAAAATATTAGAAAGAATACTTCACAATCAACTTTACGATCATTTTGAGAGCAATAAATTATTTTGTGTAAGTCAGTATGGCTTTAGAAAAAACCGATCCCACTACTGGAGCAGTTCAGGATCTAATTAAGTTTTTAACATCATGCTTTGAAGAAGAACAAATTGGCATAGTTTCATTTTTGGACTTGTCTAAAGCCTTTGATTGTGTTTCACATAATATCCTATTAAACAAAATGAGTGCATATAATATAGATCTCCAAAGTATAAATCTTATAAAATCGTATCTCAGCAACAGATCACAGGTTGTCAAGATAAATGACAAAATGTCCCACAGACTTTCAATAGAAAGAGGTGTGCCTCAAGGTTCCATCCTCGGCCCACTGCTATTTCTAGTGTTCATAAATGACTTACCGAATCACTTAAATTCGAACTCAGTTCTTTATGCGGATGATACAACCTTAATGAATAAAGCAACCTCTACCAACTGTTGTCCATTTGAGTAAAAACACATATTCGAAAGCTTGGGACTGGTTTCATAGGAATGAATTATGTTTAAATTTCGATAAATCTGTAAATATGCTCTTTACCTTAAAAAAGGTGTGATAATAATAATTATGACGACTCAGTAAAATTTCTAGGATTATATATTGACTCGAAGTTGAATTGGGGTATTCACGGCGAAATGATTGCTAGCAAAATGTCAAAAGGAATATTTCTTTTACGAAATCTAAAAGATCGAGTACCACCTAAAATACTGCGGGTAGCGTATTTTGCGCTTTGTGAATCACATATTATGTATGGGAGTCAGATTTGGGGACATTCTGTGATAAGACATCGCATCTTTGGTTTGCAACGTAGGGCAATCAGGATAATTGCTGGGCTCAAATATAGGGAGAATTGCAAAATGGCTTACACTGAACTTAGTATACTCACTTTTCCATGTTTATATATTCTCAATTGTCTTTTGGATGTTAGAAATGTGGTAGCTTATAAATATCATGGCGACGTACACAATCATAATACTCGTCAGAAAGATCTTTACACGAAAAGATTAAGAGTAAGTAAATCGAGAACAGGACTTGACTATTATGGTATAAAGTTTTATAATAAATTACCTGTTGCTGTTCAAAAACTAGATTTAACAAACTTTAAAGATACTATAATAGTATATTATTAGCCAAGGTTGCAAGGCCAAGCATTCTAGACCGAGCGCAAATTAGAACCCGAGACGCGCAGCGTCGAGGGCTCTGCAGCGCGAGGTGTAGAAGTGGCTTTGCAACCGTGGTTAATATACTATTTTTTTCACTAGTAGAAACCATAAGACAATAAACTGAAAAAATAAACGTTCAATTTTTTGACGCAACATGATTTTGTTTTGATTTCTAATCAAACTTAATCTAAATCTTCAACACAAAGAAAACCGTTTATACTTGTCGCTGAGTTAATCATTTTATCTTCTACCATCTACCAACTACCATGCGTATACTCAAGTAATGTTTGTAGCACACATTTGTTCATTTTTTAAGAAATAATCACATCAAACATTGCGTACATAACCTCAATTTTTCTTTTTGAACCGGTGGTCGCAAAAGTTGAATTTGCTACCTCTAAATGAGTCGACATTTGCATGCGTCATGGCTGCTAGTGAAAAAAGTCATTTTTAATATCTAAAGCTTACTATGACACTAGTGAATTTTTATTAGATCCTACTGTTGTTTTCATGTAGTGTTCTCAATTATGTAAACTTGACATGTACAAAGCTGTATAGCATTATATGTACCAATAAAATTATTATTATTATTATTATTATTACAGCAACTTCTGATTCTGGTGCACGACTTAAGGCATCTGGCACCACGGTCATAAAACCCTTTCGGTGTTCCAAAACAAAGTTAAACTCTTGCAGCTTCACTGCCCACCTTGTCATTCTACCACTGGGATCCTTTAAGTTGTTACGTCACAGGGACTGTGATCCGTTACTACGGTGAATTTTGCTCCCTCAATATACGGCCTGAATTTATCTATCCCGAATAGAACTTCCAGATTTTCTCTCTCGGATACCGAATATTTTTTCTACGCCGACTAAAGAGTACGACTAGGGTAAGCTATCGCTACCTCACCTCCTTTGCTATCTGGTTGTGGTAGAACCGCTGCCATCCCCACATCCGAAGCATAACTCTGGATGGTGAAATGTTTAAAAAATCTGGGACGTTTATCAAGGCATTTTTGAGTTGAAACATTTATCCGCTTCCGGCTTCCACACCAACCTATTTCTTTTTCGCTTAACCAGTAGAAGAGCTGTTAAAGGAGAGGTTAAATCTGAAAATTTCGGAATAAAGCGCCTGTACCAGCCGCTGAGCCTAAGAAAACGTTTCATCTCTGTGACTGTTTGAGGTTTAAGGAATTCCGCCATGGATTTTCTGGATCTGTATGCAAACCTGGTTTATTCACAAGAAAGCCAAGGTACTTTAAAGATGGTAGGCAGTACTCACACTTCTCTGCATTTATGGTTAAGTTGGATTTTTTCAAGCGTTGGTAAACTTTCCAAAGCACCTGAAGATGTGGTTCAAACGAAGGGCCTAATACTTGGTTCATAAGACGTTGCAAAATCTAAGAAGCATTTGACAGACCAAACGGTAACACAACGAGTTCATAAAGCCCTCGAGATGGAACTAAAATTGCAGTCTTTTCGCAGGATTTATCCTCCAAGGGAATTTGCCAGAAAGCTGACTTAAGATCAATTTTTGATAGATACCGTGCTCCAGTTAACATGTTTGGTCACAGAGTTAAATTTTCGACCGTCGAAACAAAAACGCTTCTCACCGTTTGTTTCATTCACTAATAAAATGGGAGAGGACCAAGGAGTTGATCAAGGCCGCACAACTCCCAACTCCAACATCTTGTCTACTTCCCGATTCCAGCATGTAAGGTGAAAGCTGATGATGGCGTTGTTTAATTGGTCGAGCAATACCAGTATTTATAAAATGAACGGTTCGTGTGGTTCTTCCCAATTTGGTACCTTTTTCCCACGATAACTCATGGAAGAGATTTTTGACCTCCTGAAGCTCTGACATTGGGTACGGACTTAAGTCCTGTAGTGAACTGCATCGCCTCCACTAAGATATCATCTTGAGGATCAACTCCCCTAATAGAATCACTACCCTGAGTCGTACAGCTAAAAGAGAAAAAATAAATCGCTGAGCCAAACTGACGGCAAAAATCACTGGCAAAAATCACTGCCAAAAATAATTAAATACTTGAGAGATGGAACTGCCCAAAACTTAATCGTACGCAAGATACCATCGACAGTAACCGGAAAATATACGTACCCCACTACCTGCTGATGTACACTATCAGCAGTCCCTACAGTATGCCTCCGATTCATTAATGGATAGATTTAGATGATCTAACAAACCAAGTCCTTCTCCACCAACGATAGAATGAGTCGCGCCGCTGTCAGGTAGTCCTGTAATTGAATTTCCCAAAACTTCTGCTTCCAAATAAGGTCGATTATCATGTGATGTCTCTATAAGTAAAGTATTAATTTTTTCCTTCCCTGAAACTAACCGCTGTGGGTACGTAGTTTGGCTAGGAGCCTTAGGAAAGTAACGAAAGCGTTGGCCCGATGGTAATCGCTTTCCTCCACTTAGTTTTTCGGCCTGCAGCGTGGGCAGTTACGGCGGATGACACCCCCTTTTCCACAGCCAGCACAAGTAGGTTTTCGGGGTTCTATTAGGACACTCTCGGCGGAAATCACCCGGCTTCCGACATGCATATCATGTCGGTCTCACTCTTCCTAGGAGGGATTCTGTTCTCAGGTGTCGTCACTCCTATCCGTAGACGGTTGGTGCCAGATTCTGGGCCACTCCTTCCTGAAATTCCTCGTCTTTTTCCCAAGCTCCTCACTCCCCCTTGGTCCCGCTACCTCCTCTTTTTCTGTTCCGTTTTTCCGATAGCTCCCACCAACACCACGCGTGATAGACGCGTTCTTTCTTTTAATATTAAGGAAATTCAAATAAAATTATTGCCGTCGTGTGTTCGGTTAACGTCCTTGACAATGGTGAATTTTTCCAATTCAGAACGTGTCGACATGGTAATGCTTTATAGTACACGCGAACATTTACACAAGTCGCAATCTCACGATCGTGGCCGTGATACTGCAAGCTGAAGAACAAATTTTGGAACGCATCGAAGAAGAGCCCGACATCAGCACTCGCCAGCTTGCAGCTGAAGTTGGAGTTTCACAGTTTGTAGTACATCGTACATTAAAAAAGCAAGGCTTACATCCAAACCACGTTCAAAAATTGCCAGTGTAATTTACTGCGAATGGTTGTAACAGCAATGTCGTCTTTACCTGTGGGTCGGTAGAAACGGCCCAGTAGCTTGGGTTCCGCGTTCACCCGATTTCAATCCGTGTGATGTTTGTCTGTGGTGTTGGATGAAACAGTTAGTTTATGGAAATCAACAGTGTTCAGAAACTATCAAAGAGCTTCAACAACGAGTGGAAGTGACAGCCGCTACATTTCATGAAACTCCCGTATTTTTTTACGTATTCCTGCAAATATGTTACGACGTGCTGAAGTCTGTATTGTTAGTCAAGAACAACATTTTCAACATTTATTGTCAAAAGCTAGTAGCTTTCTAAGTTTCTCTTATTTTTGTTCTAATAAACAATGTGGAATCGTTGTGGCAAAGGGCAAATATCTGTCAGAATAAAAAGGCGATCACCATGAAACATTCCTCTAAAAATCGGTCCTTCTCAGGACCACCATTTGTTTCTACAACTAATAATGTTTCACACAGAGTTGATTTTACTTTTAATTGAAATTGGAAGTGTTTGCATCGTTTTTAGTCGAACGTTGCTGGTGGTGGCATCGCATCGAGGGTGGTTCATTTCTACGGTACGTGATGCCGTGGTTACAATTATTGCACATAGTTCGAAATCACCCTGTAGAATGTCTTTAGATCGTCGGCAAATACTAGTTTTTTGCATTTAAGAAGTTCAACGACGTGATTGATGAATTTAATAAATAATAAGGGACCCAAATTTGACCCTCGTGGTACTTCAGAGGCCGGAACATCAGATGAGGACGTACACCCTGAAATTCAACAAACTGAGCATGATTCCATTAATATGATTTTAATAACTCTAATAACGAGAGATGCTCAATCCATTGTTTTCCAGTTTTTGTAACAAAATATAATGATGTTGAATTAAATGCTTGATTGAAATCTGTGTAAATTGCATCGGTTTGCATTTTTGTATGAATATTTTCAGAAAAATTCTGAAAAAAAGTAACAAGCTACTTATGCCAGTAGTACAAATATGCAGTTTGGTAGCATTATAGATGTACTTACGTAATATAGATTCGAAAAATTTGGGTGGATCACCTTTCTTAAGGCATATACGAGCATCTTTCCAAACCTCGGGATAGGTTTTGATTTTTAGAGCAAGACTGAATAGTATGTGAAGGGGTCTGATAAACACTGAACGACAATCTTTGACTATAAGATTTGGAATTTGGTCTGTACCAGAAGTTAATTTATTATTCAGCCTTAAGATTTCCTCAGTTATAACCTCCGTCACAGATAAATTTTATATTTACATAATGCGAAAAAGTAGAACCAGTATTATAATTTTCGTTATGCGGAGATGTAGATTTTCACTACTATCTAAGTACCTAGAGAAAGCATTAACAACAGACTGCATCTGATCCTTTTTGTTGTGAATTTTGTTGATGTATTATAAAATTTGGCTCTCTTGATCATTTTTTTTAGGAGTTAATGTCCGCCCATAATGGATTTAGGGTCATTAGTAACTTTTTCATTTAATAAACGAATAAAATTTTCGTAAAGAAGCTTAGACAGCTCTTTGGTACTTCAAGTTGTTGCAGCAGTATTTGAAACCCTAATTGATAATGGACCAATATATCTGTAGACATTTTTCAAACTTTGAACAAAATCCGCAATTCCCTTCTTTTGTGAAAAAAACTCGATGAACGTGCGATTTTCAATTCAATTCTGTGTTTTTCAAAATTATTTTTGTTAATAAAAGCTAACCAATTATAACTTTGAAGCTCAAAACTATGCAGCTGAACTAACAATAGAGTCAAAAGTATGGTAGCCATAGATGGCAGCAAAAACATTTACTTATTTTAGTACTTTTAGTCATAGGTAACTAAAATATTGTAAATGCATTTGCGGAACATTTCTGTAGCAACATCAATTAAAACAAGGATCCCACAGCTACCGCTGACGCTTATTCAGAGGATTCGTTTAGTAATAATATTATCTGTCCTAATATTTCTGAATCCGATGTACTGTGGACTTTCAAGAAAATTAAAGCCAACTTTACATCTGGTCACGATAGGATTCCAGCTTTTCTGCTGTTCGACTGTGCATCCATCTTAGCTTTTCCTCCACTGCTAATATTCAATCTAATTTCTCGAACTGGTGTGTTTCCAGATGTGTGGAAATTGTCAATCATCTCACCTATCTTTAAATCTGGAAATAGAACTATGATTGAAAATTATCGGCCTATATCGTTAATCTGTAATTTTGCGAAAATTTTTGAGACTATAAATTTATCTCATTTAATACCCGGAGTTTAATCACTGTGTCTCAGCATGGATTTGTTCATAGACGATCTACCACCTCCAATTTATGCGAATTCACGCAATTTGTACCTAATAATCTTGATGCTAAATGCCAGGTGGATGTGGCCTATACAGATTTTTCTAAGGCTTTTGATAAATTAGATCATGGCATTTTACTTGTAAAACTGCGAAACTTCGGCTTTTCAAGTGCCTTGTTTGACTTAATCAGCTCCTATTTATCCAACAGAGTTCAAGTTGTAAATTATAATGGCTATGAATCCCCCAAAACTGTTGTCTCTTCTGGAGTCCCACAGGGTTCTATATTGGGGCCACTATTTTTTGTTATCTACATCAATGACGTTGTTAGGGATATCAAATCAAATGTTTTCATGTATGCTGATGATCTAAAAATATTCAGGGAAGTTAATTCATTTGAAGACTGATCGTCGAAATTTACGGATCTTACTCTTCAAGTTTTAGAGAAAATTCTAGGAAGTATACTGCGTATCCCCTCAGTGCTTAAGTAAGTTACTAAATTGGGTCAAGTTTGTTACAGAGGAGCATAGTTTTGTCCGAAAAATGTACCTAGTCCAACTAACAAAAAAATTTGGGTGTTCCATTAAAAGAAATATACATATATAGGCGACCTTGTCTATCAAAGTAAATTTCAGAAAAAAAAAATCAAATTACAAAGTTATTCGACCGTTCCGGGACTTTATACTAACCCTGTATACAATGGTTACGTGGAGATTTTTATCGTTTCTGATTTATCATATCGTTCAAATTATCAAGGAAGGTATTTCAGAGGTGTTTCTTCTGGGTCAACCAAATTCCATAAGTGTATCTATATTATACCGTTCTGGTTCCAGGGCAAAATTATTCAAAACATTTCAAAGTTTTTACGTTCAAGATAATTTCTCAAATATTGACCCTCACTCGAAAAGTTAATTACTGCTGGCTTTTTATAAATGACTGTAAGGGCGTAGATGGCCGTGGATTTCAAAAATCCCGCTTCGCTGAAATTATGCCTCATTATGACAGTTCTCATTTGTGATCAATGCCCTTTGTAACTTTTCATTTAAAGTCATCTCTTTTATTGTTCTAAAGTTTTTCACATGTGAATTACTGAAATTCTTGTTGATCGAAGCTGAAAACAACAAAACAGACATTTTGAAAAACTCTTGGTGCTTGCGTACGAATTTTTTTTGTACTGGGAACCGAAGACCGTGAAAATGATTTGATACTTTCACTGCTATGTCTTTATTATCGCAATGAAACATTCGTAAATTGAGAGTGTTTGTATTCTGTAACCGTCTGTAAGCAAGAATATCTTGCCAAATACCCTGATTTGCAAATTCAAAAAACAGCGCTAAAGACTCACATTGGATATATAATCAACAGATTTGTTCGAACTGGCAGTGTCAACAAAGGGAAATTTCCTGGAAGATCTTCAATATCTGAGGAAGTTGTTGATGATTTAAGATGACTCGAGTAGAATCCGCAACATCTTTGACAAGATTGTCTCAGCAGTCAGGAGTTCCTGTTGCAACATGAAATTGAACAATGGATCTAACGTTTCAAGGATGTTATAGAACATTTTTGAAATTAAAAAGCACAAAATGGTTAACATTTTCAGTATTTATTGTGATGTTTAACCAATAAATTTGTGTCTTTTTATTGTAATGAATTGGTTTTATTTTTTAATAACATATGAAGAATTTGGGCAACCAGTTATACAGATAAGTGTCTTATTTATCGTGAGTCCTTGGGCATTTAGTAAAGTGTACACAAAGTGATAGGCGGCACGCATCCATGACCTACTTCGACCCTATAGTCATTTATAGAAACCTTGTACAATTGGTATTCATTTATTTGTGAAAATAGGTCTAACAACAAATACGTTTTTAATTCATGTTGTGTTTTAAGATGATTTTTGTTGTTATGGCTCACAATTATTTATATAGTATTTATTTATTTTTAGACTATTATTCAGCGATCTAAGAACTGTCAAAAAAATAACAATCGTAACTAAGGAATATTTTGTAATTTTGTACCTTGCAGATATGTGTGATACTATTATTTAATTTTGAATATGAAATAAAAATAAATTCTGAAGATTTATTAACCTATTATTCTATTCTATTTCTTTAGTCACCGGAGCTTACAATCGTTTTAATATATTCATTGTATTTTGAGATAAATATAACAAATATTTCGATATCTCAATTCATTTATTCCTGATGGTAGATTGTATTGTATTATTAAATATGAGGTAAACATTTCCTCAGTCATGTTAAGACCAATTGTATATAATTTGAAATAATTTGTAAAGACCAGTACAAATTTGTTCGTGCTTATTACGCTTGAATCTACACTTAAATTAAAATACGCCGAAAGACGTTTCTTTTATTTATCTCTTAATTTAATTTCTGCGTTCCTTTTTGTAGCTAAATACATTTAACCTTTAATTACAAGTAATGCTCGTTGCGTAAAAAGTACGAATTTAAAATCCCTGTCAGTTCGTTATCCGAAATATGCACGTAAAAAGCCCGTTAATAATAGAAAAGTTGACAGCTAATCTAGAATTCATTAAAAGGCTCAAACGGAACCTTAATTGAAAAGCGCATTAAAATTATTTTCCCATAAGCAAAATCGGATTACTTTTCCAGGAGGGAAACGTCAAAGCTTGCTGCTTCCCTCGTTGTATTCCTGTCGATTGCACCGTAAGGCCGCCGCCCCTGAAAAAGCTCGCCTGGTGTATACATAACTTTGATGTAGCAGGAATTTCAGACGATAAAAGACTTTTTATAAAATAAGCTCAAAAAAATCGCAGCTTTCGGCTAAGGTTCCGTAATTATTAGGGTGGGAGAAAATTACCTGACACGTGTTGAAACACACAACGCCGGATTCGTGACAACCGGAAAATATGTAGTCAAAGCGGAATATTGTGTATAAAAAGTTCAAAGCATCCATGTCTACGCCACATGCAGACGCAAATCCAGTCAGCTTGTCGAAAACTTGCTTATTTACTGCCTTTCAAGCTTTACGTCGTCCCGAGCTTTGCATGTGATGTAAAAATGAACCAATCAACGCCCTCTTTTTATCAAGCTTTGAGGTAATATGAAAACCACATCTACTCCCAAACGCTTTGTGTGTTTACAGTTTTCCTTTTTCGGCGTGTGCTTATGACACATTTGATTTAATGCAAAACCATGAAATAACAAGACGCAGTAATGCCCCGGAAAATTTCATCACGGATTTGTAGCGGCGGCAAACGCGCGCAATCACTCTCCTGGTTGGAAAAGCCGAGGGAAAAGTGAAATTACGGAAAGTATATCACAAAGACATAAAATTGTGTTTGCTTACAAAGAATCGCATCAGATTAATACTTACTTTTATGCTTTTAGCGTCTCGCATGTACACACAAAAAAAACTGTCAGAATAATATAAGACATATTATTATAGTTAGCTAGTTTCCGTTCCTTACTAAGCTGTAAAAATGGTGACAAACCCCGAAACTAGTTGAAAATTAACTGAAAAAAAATCAGTTGAAGTTTATTTCGACAACAAATTCAGCTTCTTTGTAAAATTATGAATTTTGATTTTAGGATTTTTGTTTTGTGATAACCTCTGCAAAGTAAAAACCAGTAACATGAATAACACTCCCGCGCGGTCGGCACAAGTGCGGACGATATAAAATATAAGTATACTCAAACTACATAACCAACTCGAAAAATGTACTCTTAGCAATTAGATGCTTAACTTCGAGTGTTTATGTTTATACTTCGAAAGACTATAAGTTCCTTCCCAATTCAAGCAGCAGCCGCCGCATGCAAGAAAATGAAATTTGATTGATTTTCACTTCTTAAAACAGAAAAGAGGACTGATCAATTAATTGAACTACACAGTGAAGTAAAACGGTCCCAATATTATTTTAGGGGAGGAGTAAGCTGTTGTTGTAATTATTTTATTATTATTAAATATGTTTGGGCGAGTGCGACTTGACTAATTTCCAAGAAAATGGGCTAAAACGTTCTTGGTTCGATTAAAGAGTATATTATACTCTATAAAATTTAAAAAGTGTTTATTGTTGAAAATTTTGCAGATTATCGGTCTAATAAAAAGCGGCACAATTGAGAGCGGAGAAATTGAGAAATCGAGAAATGGAAAAATTGAGAAAAACTGTAAATATCGGAAATCAAAAAATCGAAAATCGAGAAATCGGGAAATTATAATAACTCGGAAAATTAAAAAATCAAACAACTAAAAAAACGAAAAATTGAGAATTCGAAAAATCGAAAAATTTCATAAACCGAAAAATCCTAAGGATCGAAAAATCGAGAACTGAAACCTCGAAAAATCTAAATAAGTATCCAAAATCTAAAAAACGAAAATAGAAAAATCATGTAATTAAAAAAACCAAAATTAAGAATTCGAAAATTCCAAAACCGAAAAATGAGGAATTAAAAAATATAATAAAAAGCGAAAAATTGACAATTTGAAAAATCGAAAATTTGAAAAATCAAGAAATCGAAAATCGAGAAATCGAGAAATTAAGATTTCGGAAAATTGAAAAATCAACGAAAAATTGAGAATTGAGAACTCGAAAAATCTAAAAATCGAAAATTAAAAAATCGAAAATTGAAAATCATATAATCAAAAAAATGAAAATTGAGAATTCGATAGTTCGAAAAATCGAAAAACCGAGAAATCAAGAGATCGAAAATCGAGAAATCGAAAAATGTAGAATCAAATAATGGAGAAATTGAGAAATCGAGAAACTAGAATACGGGAAGTCGAAAAATTGAAACATCGAAAAACTGAAAAATCGAACAATATAAAAAATGAAAAATTGAGAATTCGAAAAATTCGATTATTCGAAAAATCAAGATTTGAGAATTCGAAAAATCTATATTTCCAAAATCCAAAAATCGAAGAATCGAAAACCCGAAAAATTGAAAATAGAGAAAGCCAGAAATTGAAAATCGAGAAATCGGAAAATGAATCAAAAAATGGAGAAATTAGGAATTGAGAAAATTAACATTCGAGAACTCAAAAATTGAAACATCGAAACACCGAACAATCGAACAATATAAAAAGCGAAAAATTGACAATTGAAAAAATCAAAAATTTGATAAATCAAGAAATCGAAAACCGAGAAATCGAGAAATTAAGAATTCGGAAAATTGAAAAATCAAAGAACTGAAAAAACGAAAAATTGAGAATTGAGAATCTAAATAACGAAAATCCAAAAATCGAGGAATCGAATACTCGAAAAGCCAAAAATCGAAAACAGAAAATCATACAATCAAAAAAACGAAAATTGAGAAATCGATAGTTCGAAAAATCGAAAAACCGAAAAATCAAGAAATCGAAAATCGAGAAATCGAAAAATGCGGAATCAAATAATGGAGAAATTGAGAAATCGAGAAAATAGAATTCGGAAAGTCGAAAAATTGAAGCATCTAAAAACTGAAAAATCGAACAATTTAAAAAACGAAAAATTGAAAATTCGAAAAATCAAGAATTGAGAACTCGAAAAATCTATATTTCGAAAATGCAAAAATCGAAAAATCGAAATATCGAAAACCCGAAAAATCCAAAAATCGAAAATAGAAAAGTGATACAATAAAAAAAAACACAATTAAGAATTCGTAAAGTTCAAAAATCGAAAAATCGGGAAAACCAGAAATTGAAAATCGAGAAATCGAAAAACGAGGAGTCAAAACATGGAGAAATTAGGAATTGAGAAAATTAACATTCGAAAACTCAAAAATTGAAACATCGAAACACCGAAAAATCGAACAATATGAAAAACGAGAAATTGAGAATTTGAAATATCGAAAATTTAAAGAATCAAAAAATTGAAAATCGAATAATCGATAAATTATAATAACTGGGAAAATTAAAAAATCAAACAACTAAAAAAACGAAAAATTGAGAATTCGCAAAATCCTAAAGATCGAAACATCGAGAACTGAGACCTCGAAAAATCTAAATATCGAAAATCCGAAAAACGAAATTGAAAAAATAAATCAGGTAATTAAAAAACCAAAATTAAGGATTCGAAAATTCCAAAATCGAAAAAGCGAGAAATTGAAAATCTAGAAATCGAAAAATGAGGAATTAAAAAATGGAGAAATTGGGAAATGGAGACAATTCGAGAACTCAAAAAATTTAAACATCGAAACACCGAACAATCCAATACAATAAAAAACGAAAAATTGACAATTCGAAAAATCGAAAATTTGAAAAATCAAAAAATCGAGAAATCAAGAATTCGGAAAATTGAAAAATCAAACAACTGAAAAAATTGAAAATTGAAAACTCGAAAAATCTAAATATCGAAAATCCAAAAATCGAAGAATCGAATACTTTCTCAAAAAATCCAAAAATCGAAAATTGAAAATCCTACAACCAAAAAAACTAAATTTTAGAATTTGATAGTTCGAGAAAATCGAAAAACCGAGACATCAAGAAATTGAAAATCGAGAAATCGAAAAATGCAAAATCAAATAATGGAGAAACTGAGAAATCGAGAAACTAGAATTCGGGAAGACGTAAAACTGAAATATTGAAAAACTGAAAAATCGAACAATATAAAAAACGAAAAATTGAGAGTTCGAAAAAGTCGATAATTCGAAAAATTCAATAATTCGAAAAAAGAAGAATTGAGAACTCGAGCAATTTGTATTTCCAGAATCCAAAAATCGAAAAATTGAAGAATCGAAAACCCGAAAAATCCAAAAATCGAAAATAGAAAAATGATACAATAAAAAAAAACAAAATGAAGAATTCATAAATTTCAAAAATCGAAAAATCGACGAGGCCAGAAACTGAAAATCGGGAAATCGAAAAATTACTAGTCAAAATCAAAAATGGGGAAATTAGGACTTGAGAAAATTAACATTCGAGAACTCGAAAAATTGAAGCATCGAAACACCGAAAAATCGAACAATATAAAAAACGAAAAATTGAGAATTCGAAAAATCGAAAATTTAATGAATCAAAAAATTGAAAATCGAGAAATTGAAAATTCGGAAAATTGAAAAATCAAACAAAAAAAAACGAAAAATTGGTAATTCGAAAAATTCCGATAATTCGAAAAATCTAAACATCGAAAATCATACAATCAAAAAAACGAAAATTAGAAACTCGAAAGTTCGAAAAATCGAAAAATCGAAAAACCGAGCAATTGATAATGGAGGAATTGAAAAATGCATAATGAAATAATGAACAAACACCGAACAATCGAAACAATATAAAACACGAAAAATTGACAATTCAAAAAATCGATAAATTTGAAAAATCAAAAAATCGAAAATCGAGAAATCGAGAAATTAAGAATTCGGAAAATTGAAAAATTAAACAACTGAAAAAATTGAGAATTGAGAACTCGAAAAATCTAATATCGAAATACAAATCAAAATAGAACTACAAATCAAAAATCGAAAATAGAAAATACACATAAAAAAAAACGAAATATAGAAATTCCCAAAAATTCGAAAAATCGAAAACACTAAAATCAGAAAACGAAAATCGAGAAATCAAGAAATTGAGAATTGAAAATCGAAAAATGCAAAATAAACTAAGGAAATTAGAAATCGAGAAACTAGAATTCGGGAAGTTGATAAATTGAAACATCGAAAAACTGAAAAATCGAACAATATAAAAAACGAAAAATTGAGAATTCTAAAAATTCGATAATTCGAAAAATCAAGAATTGAGAATTCGAAAAATCATGACTTGAGAACTCGAAAAATCTATATTTTCAAAATCCAAAAATCGAAAAGTCGAAGAATCGAAAACAGGAAAAATCCAAAAATCGAAAATAGAAAAATGATAGAGTCAAAAAAAAACAAAATTAAGAATTCGTAAATTCCAAAAATCGAAAAATCGAGAAAGCCAGAAATTGAAAATCGAGAAATTGGAAATTGAGAAAATTAACTAAAATTTCGAGAACTCGAAAAATTGAAACGTCGAAATACCGAAAAATTGTACAATATAAACAACGACGCTTATTAATTTACCATATTCTACACCCTCTATTGCTCCATTGGCAAGTTGGCGTTATAATTTTAAAAATGCCAACTATAGCGAATTAAACGACTACTTTTCTTCACTTAATTGGAATTCCCTACTAGATTATAACGATATAAACTCAGCAACTGACTTTTTTTGTTCTATTATATTTTCTGCTATCGATTTATGTATTCCTAAATCTAGACTACATAATTGTCATTTTCCAGCATGGTACAAGCCTGACACTATCAAACTTATTAATAAAAAACGTAAAACTTTGGCCCTCTATAGAAAAACTTCAAATGAAAGTCATTACAATTCTCATAGACATCTTCGTAGCCTTTCTAAAATGGCTATCAAAAAAGATTACAAAAAATACTTAACGTATATACAAACCAATTTAAATCATAATACGAAGATCTTCTACAGTTTTATCAACTCCAAAAGTCAAAACTCCAAATCTTATTTTCCCAAATATATGAATTTTGGTGACACCTGCTCTTCAAAACCTAAAGACATTGACAATTTTTTCAAGTCTGTTTATAATCAGGATGTTATCGACCCTAATATGACACTAGGCCTTTCAAGCGTCAACAACATTATCGATTTACACGACATAGATATCAGCATAGATGAAGTAAAAAATAAATTACTGTCCCTTAAATCTAGTTTTAATCCTGGACCAGATGGTATTCCTTCATTCTTCTTAACGCAGTGTACTTCCAGTCTTGCCTGGCCAATCTGGATTTTATATAGTAAGTCTTTGACATCTGGTACATGCCCAGACATCTGGAAACAGTCTTATGTCATACCTTTGTACAAATCAGGTGACAAAAAAGATGTTACAAACTATCGTCCTATTTCGATTATAGCAGCTTTATGCAAGGGTCTCGAAGCAATCATCAGTGATACATTAACTAGATCTTATGCAAAGGTTTTGACACCTCATCAGCATGGATTTCTGCCAGGAAAAAGCACAGTAACAAATCTCGCCATCTACAATGAATATATCATTGATGCTTTAGAGGAGGCAGCTGAAGTCGACGCTGTATATCTAGATTTCTGTAAAGCTTTCGACAGAGTCAACCATGCCCTTCTTTTAAAGAAATTAAAGATTAATGGCATACGAGGTTCTCTTCACCGCTGGTTAGCTTCTTACATATTAAATCGTACCCAAAAAATCTCAGTTAAAGGCTTTTTATCAGATGCTATTTCTATTCCCTCGGGAGTCCCACAAGGCAGTCACATCGGTCCTATTTTATTTTTAATATTCATAAATGACCTGGCACTATCACTTAATTTTGTTAGATTTTTATTCTTTGCGGATGATCTTAAAATATTCATTAAAGTTAACTGCCTTGCAGATTGTCAAGCTATGCAATATACTCTTATAAAAATAACCAACTGGTGTAGTGAAAATAGCATGCAATTAAATAACAAAAAGTGTAAACAAATAACATTCTCTAGGAAAAAATCCACTATAAAATTTTCACATAGCATTGACAACCAAATCCTGGAGGCTGTTACTGAAATTAGGGACTTGGGGATCATTTTTAATTCGACTTTAAGCTTTGTTAAGCATATAGATTATGTAATCGATAAGTCTTTTCGAGTTAGTGGTTTCATAAGAAGAATGACTGCAGATTTCCATAGCATCATAGCAATTCGTAAGCTCTATATTACCATGGTTAGACCAATTTTAGAATATGGCATTCTTATTGTAACGAAGCGAATTTTCGCGGGCCGGAAACCGTGCCGCGTACCGCGAAAGCCGGGGGTAAATTGGCGATCGCCGCGCCGCCGCGGCGGAAGTAGAGGACTCTTGCCTGCAACTCCAAGGAGTGCGGAAGTGCTGGGGCTGTTTGAGTGATTTTGGGTGTTTTTGAGAAGTTTCGTTTGAGAAGCCTGCAGTTGACCCTCCGACCCACCGTAAGTACTTTTTGGGTCTTCTGTCCGTGTTTGTACCGGTTTTGGAATCGCCGCCCCCGAGCGAGAAACCGTGTCACCGTCACCGCGTTTTTTTTGTCACCGTCGAAAGTCGACACCGTCGTGCACGCGTCGTTACCGTCACCGCGCTTCCCTCCCGGGTCGCCGTACCGTCTTCGCGCGATTTCCAGTTTCAAGGTCGCCGCCCCCAGAGCCAAGAGGAGCCCGGCCTGAAGGAAGTCGCCGCCCAGGAGGAACGACCGTGCCGGACTTGAATTCTTTTTTTGTAGTAAAACCGTTTGTTAGATATTTAAGTTGTTTAGCCATAGTTTTATTATTTTAGACCGTGTAGCTGGTGGCAGGGAATAAACCCTATTTTTGTTATAACACATCCTCGCCGTTTTATTTATTATTCTCTAGTTTTCGCGGCGGCTCATCACCTGAATTCCGTGTCTCCGGCTTTAGAGCACCCCGGCGCTCCCTCCCCCGGAGAGGGAGCTGGCGCCCGAGCGACCGTCGCTCCTGACCGAAGGCGCCACCCCCGGCGGCGTGAAGGTAGCCGCATAAGCTTGGTCGACCAGACGTGTTACTGACATCAGCGATACTAGTCGACCCAAAGCTTGGCACTCAGGTACGCCGCCACCCCATACGTTATCGGCGAGATTCCGGACCGTCACCGGACCGTCCGTCCGTCCCATCATCCGGAATTTCGTCGCATTATATGGTTTCCTTCATATGCAATTCACGAAACTCGCCTCGAAAGGGTACAAAGAAAGTTCTGTAATTATTTAATGTTTAAAATGGGTCTCAATAAATCAAATTACAATTATAATCAAAGACTTGCTATAACAGAACTAGAGACTCTTACACAACGTAAGTTAAAATTTGAGCTTAAGTTTGATTATAAACTGTTCAATAATCAAATTGATAGTGCCGAATTCTTATCCTTATTTAATTTTAGAGTACCTTTGGTACATACTAGGAACCAGGACACAATCTTATGTTCGATTAAAAGAACAAATCTCGGTTACAACACTTCTGTAGTAAATAGAATAGGATTGGCGGTTAATAACTTAGTAGATATAGATATCTTCAGTTGCTCGCAACATATGTTTAACAATTATTTAAGACGTTTGTAGTTATAAGGACATTTTATTTCATATTTTGTTTTTTTTTTAACTATTGTCTATTTTGGAACTTTGTTCTGTTAGTCAATAAAATTTATTTATTTATATTTATTTATTTAGAAAAATTAAGAATTCGAAAAATCGAAAATTTAAAGAATCAAAAAATTGAAACGAACAGAAGGATACATTAATTCGCGAGATGGATAAACAGAAGAATACATTAATTCAGGAGAAGGATAAACAGAGGGACGCTAACCATAAACTGGAACTTGAAAATTTTCAATTGAAACAGTCTTTGGTAAGATAATACTGTTACGAATTAAACCCATAACCGCCCCGGTGCGACTCCTATGGGTTTTTCTAGTATGTGTGTCGATGACCGAGCGGCGGGCGCGTAAAGACAAGTCTGGAGCCAGTTACCGGAAGTCTCGAAGCGGCAGTCGCGATAGATATTCGAGAAAGACCTCGATCGCAGAAGTATGGTTTTAAATAGAGGCAACCGTGGGGAACGGATTATTCAGCTAGTTGAGTCAAGAGCATCCAGTGAAATTCGCAGGAATAATGTTTGTACATAATCGCTCCAATAGTTAGTCGTGTAAATTATAGTTAGTACGAAATAAATTGTTGAGTTTTACCCACGCCAAATTTTATTCGCCTGATTACCGTAGCAATACAGTAAAAAGTAACTGATACATTTTGTTAACACCCTATCTGTTTTAAAACTAATTCGCTAATTTCTTGGTAAATATTTTAGGAGAGGACAAAGCTCGAATATCTCCGTGCCAGAGGAGTTCTTGAACTTTTTCAAAAACGGCATGTGTTCAAGAATAAAAATAAAAACCAAAGTCCACAAGAAAAGTGGAAATTATTCCCGAGATTGCTTCACGAATTTATGGTATCGTCAGAGATCGGATTCATAGTTATTTTGATGAAGGTGTCAGAAAAGTGTATTTGATCAGATCAGAACTGAATCATTGTGATCTTGTTTTTCTTCAAATGTCTGTTCAGCAATACCGCTTAGCCCATCTGATGTTGTAATTTTGGAAAATAAATCACAATTTGTATTTTCGCCACCAAGGAAGACTTAAAAATAATATATAATAATATTGATATAATAACTTTGTATTTTTTATTACATTATTAAAACTTTTTCAATATGTTTTATATATGTGTAGAAAAAACGAGAATAACAAAAAGGGTGTTAGAAACAACAATAACAACAAGAAAACGAAGATCAAAGACAAGATGGCTGCACATAGTAGAACTTGTTATGAATGCATGCAAAATACAAGTCTGGAAAGTGGACGTTGAAGATCCACGAGTAGTTTATTAAATCTGACTGTAATTTAAATTTAAAATGAAAAATCTACGGCACAGTTATGAATTTAAAACGAGTTTTTTTTACACAGAACAACTAAAAACCAAATGTAAACTTCCAAAATTTGGGTATGCTTTACCCATATACAGTGTTGGGCAGTATCTAGATACTTGTACCTAAATAAAGTATCTAGATACATTTTTTGGTATCTAGTATCTGTATCTAGATAAAATCGAATTTAAGCACAAAATATCTGTATGTAGATACAAAATTAATAGCGCAGATAGAGATACATTTTTTTATTTCCCTTTTTTTCAGTAGTAGTTATTAGTTGAGTTATACTAGTAGTAATTTATGATACTTCATGTTGGTGATTTTGGTCACATAAACAAAAATAGAGGTAAGAGTGTTCTGTCACGGAAATTTTCATATTTTAAATATGTACTATCATTTCCTACATTGTAACCTTCAGTACTTATACATCTTTAAATATAATCCTGAGGGGTAATAAATCTAAGCCATGGTAAGATGATATTTTAAAAACCATAAACCACAATTCACTATTCACTGCGTTTTACGCTTATCGGGGCAATGCATTTTATCTCTGTACCTGAGCAACCCGGGTCCGATAGGCCCGCTGGTTGTATTTGTATTATTAAATAAGAGTAATTTTAATAGTAAAAATATTAGTTTAAGGTATGTTATTATTTCTAGAAAATAATAATTGCGAGGTAGGCTTGGCAGGTCCGTTTTGCCCTAGAATGTGCCGATTATGTTTAAGTGTAAATCTTGGGTAATAAAATTACTGTTTTTACAACCCTCGGTAGAATAATTTATCGTGATATATTCTCAGAAATCGTGAAACGAGAAATGAGTTTCAACAAAAATCTGAAAATTTAAAGTTGCACTCTGGTGATTCCGGCCTGCCAGGCAGCCTTTGATCCTATAAGGGGTTTAAATACCTTTCTGAGAAATTGTACTTATTTTGCCTTAAACGGAACCAGCAATTCTTCCTAAAATGTATATACCTGCCGCACCGGGATAGACGATTACCGGACATGGTCATAAAAACATCGTAAGCCGATATCGAAGAATAATAATTTATGACAGGTTGCCGACAACAGACCTTCAGCACAGAATAATCATTTCCCGTATTCTTTTGAAATATTAATTTTAATGCTGGAGATAATTATTAGATATAGTCAAACACAATTTGGACACTGTAGTATGGGAATAAAAACAAAAAAAATATTCTTTTTAAGCGTACGTAATAAATATTGCACAATTTGCGACACATCAAACAGCGAAGCGATGGCCTATTTGCAGGAAAAAAGAAAAGATTTTTCAGTCTTGAATAACTATGCTACAGTAAAATGTTTATTTTTTAAATTTAAAACCACAATCCCTTCTTCTGCACCTGTGGAACGGGTGTTTAGTAGCGGAAACCAAATTCTGACACCAAGAAGAAATAATTTAGGTGACAATACGTTCGAAATGTTGTTAATTTTAAAAAATTCATTAAACAATACATACAAAAATACATAAACATGTTTTCAGTTATTTTATTTGCAAAAGCTTCAAAAAGTGTCTGTTTTTTTGTATCTGTATCTAGATACTTTCATCTTCCATATATCTATATCTGTACCTAGATACTTTTAAAAGTATTTGTCCCCAACACTGCCCATATGTATACTTCCTCATTATTTTTCATATAACAACCATTAAAAGCAGCATGCAAACGAGTTAACATTTAACTTCTTAATTCTCGGTTTTGCGTGCCAGGACATGTGCCTAAGCCTCATTAATCCCAGGTGTACATTAGCCGAAAGCGAAGTTAGCGAGTGCATTTGCTCAAAACCAACCAGCACAACATCGGTCGTAAGCAGGACCGTCGGAGTCGCAGGCGCTCTAATCCGGGCTTGCGAAAGGATCGCAGTTTGCGGCGATAAATCAGAACGGTGCGGTATTATCAGTGGCGAGCTCGGGATGCTTACATGATAAACTCCTCCAAACAAATTCCACATTGTCCGGCAGCTAGTTGGTAGATCGTTTATCAGGGTGCAGAGCAGGAGCGCCACGGGCCGGCGCGATAAAGAGACCATGAATGAGGAAGCGACCGCTTAAACTTGCACCGGGGCCCAACCCGGGAGCTCTCGATGTCTCTCTCGCGAAGATAAATAACCCCTCAGTAATTGCGTGCGGAGCGATACCATATTTCATACACGCCATGAGCCATAACTTAGGAGGCAATTACTATGAGTACGTCGTTTATCATCCGACTCCTCGAGACAAGGGCGGCGCGGGACTTGATAATCGAGATTAAATTGATAAAGAATCTATCCCTGCCAAAATCAAACAGGCTCGATATTAACTTTGATGTGGGGAAAAACGGCTCGGCTGCTGAAAAATGGCGACGGCACCGATCTTCGCGCCCCTGTGATAATTAATTTGTTCGCCGTCGTTTTTCCGATAATGATAATGCCCTATCCGGGCCGTGCCTTTAACATGCTTTATGTCACCGGAGGGATTTCTCGAATGGAGGTGGCGACGACCAAAACGCCGACATAAATTCTTTATGGTTATTGTAAGAATAATTTGTTCGTTGCACTGGAACCTGAGGTTGATAACACGCCTAATGCGCATATGTGAATTGTGTTCTGATTTCATGGAAAAAAAAATTAGATAACGTTCTATTTGTATCATAGCTACCTGTTTTTTCAATTATTCACCCAGGCAACAAGTTTTCAGAACTACTCATTGGAACTGCAGGTGTTCCTCAAGGCAGCCATCTTGGTCCTCTTTTATGTTCTCTCTTAATGAATGACTTAGTCTAGCAATTAGACAATTTTCAGCTATTGGTCGATGATTAGATATTTACCACAAAATTTCATGTTCTAATGACCACTTATTAAGTCGCCATAAACTAGATACCTATTATTGATAATAATTAGTGTCGTAATAACTTAAACTATTTAAATAATCATAAATTCGAAGTGATAATTATTTCACTTAAACCTAATTCTTTTAGACTTCATCCAGTGATTTTCATGACTACTGAAATATACACAGTAAATCAGTCGCCTGAGAACTTGTTTGATCCACAGACCTGAGCGCGCTCAGGCCAATGTCGACTCTAAGCGTTTAGAATTTCTACGGGAAATAAAAAAACATAATATCACATCTTACATGTTTCACTCGATTTTGACATGCAACTATTTTTTTGTATAACTAACAATAAATTCTTTAATTGAATTCTAAATCGAACAATCGGATAACTGGAAAATTGAACCATCGAAAAATTGGAAAATCGAAAATTTAAAAATTCCGAAAACTGAAAAATTGAAATATAGAAGAACTGAAAACTAGACAAATCGAAAACCCTAAAATTTTAAAAATTGAAAAGGTGAAAAATTGAGAAATCGATGCACAATCGAAAAATTGAAAAATCTACATTTTAAAAAACGAAATATTAAAAATCCAAAAAGTAAAAGTAGAGAAATCGAAAAATCCAGAACTCGAAAAATCGAAAAGTTGAAATATTAAAAAATCCCAAAACTGAAATATGTATTGAAAAATTGAAAAATAGAAGAAAAATTGAAGAATCAAAACACTGAAAAATCACAAAATTGAACGAAATATCCAATCAAAAAATTGAAAAATTGAGAAATCGAAAAATTGAAGAACAGAAGAACTGAAAAATCGAAAATTTGGGAAGTCAAGAAAAATCGAAAAATCAAAAGATCGACAAATCGAGGAGTCGAAAAGGCGAGAAGTAGAAAAATCGAAAAATTGAGAAACCGAAATAGGCTAAAATCAAAAATCGAAAAGTAAAAAATGGAAAACTTGATAAATCGAGAGATTGAGCAATCAAAACATCGAAATATCCGAATTTCGATAAATCGAGATCTCAAAAAATTAAAAAAATGAAAATTTAAAAATTCGGAAAAATGAAAAATTAGAACTGGAAACTCGTGAAGTTGAAAAATTGAAAAATTTTAAAAAGAAAAATTGGAAAAATCGAAAATTTAAAAATTCGAAAAATTGAAAAATTGACATATGGAAGAACTGAAACTCGAGAAATCTAAAACCTAGAATTTTAAACATTGAAAAATTAAAACATCGAAAAGTTGAACAATTGAAAATCGAAGCATCAAACAATCAAAAAATTGAAAATCCAAAAAGTAAAAAACGGAGAAATCCAAAAATCCAGGAGTCTAAAAATTAAAAAGTCGAAAAACTGAAATATTAAAAAATGCCAAGACGGAACGAAATATCCAAAGAATTGAGGAATTAAAAAATTGGAAAAACGAGAAACTAAAAAAGCGAAGTCGAAAAATCGGAAGCTTAAAAAATCAAAAAATTGAAAAATCAAAAAAATTGAAAAATCGAAAAACTGAAGAACTGAGAAAAATTGAAACTTTGGGAAGTCGACAAATGGAAAAATAAAAAAATGATTGCAACATCGAAAACTTGGAAAATCGAAAATTTTAAAATTCCGAAAATTGAAAAACTGAAGTATAGAAGAACTGAAAACTAGAACTGAAAAAATTGAGAAATCGATGCATAAAATAATCGAAAAATTGAAAAACCTAAATTTTAA
The DNA here is from genome assembly GCA_022388445.1 of Zophobas atratus. Lineage (NCBI taxonomy): Eukaryota > Metazoa > Arthropoda > Insecta > Coleoptera > Tenebrionidae > Zophobas > Zophobas atratus. The sequence continues at coordinate 46,583,277 of CM039442.1, read as the reverse complement.
AAAACGAAAAATTAAAAATCTAAAAAGTGAAAGTAGAGAAATCGAAAAATCCAGAACTCGAAAAATCGAAAAGTTGAAATATTAAAAAATCCCAAAACTGAAATATGTATTGAAAAATTGAAAAATAGAAGAAAAATTGAAGAATCAAAACACTGAAAAATCACAAAATTGAACGAAATATTCAATCAAAAAATTGAAAAATTGAGAAATCGAAAAATTGAAGAACTGAAGAACTGAAAAATCGAAACTTTGGGAAGTCAAGAAAAATCGAAAAATCAAAAGATCGACAAATCGAGGAGTCGAAAAGGCGAGAAGTAGAAAAATCGAAAAATTGAGAAACCGAAATAGGCTAAAATCAAAAATCGAAAAGTAAAAAATGGAAAACTTGATAAATCGAGAGATTGAACAATCAAAACATCGAAACATCCGAATCTCGATAAATCGAGATCTCAAAAAATTAAAAAATTGAAAATTTAAAAGTTCAGAAAAATGAAAAATTGAAATATAGAAGAACAGGAAACTCGTGAAATTGAAAAATTGAAAAATTTTAAAAAAGGAAAATTGGAAAAATCGAAAATTTAAAAATTCGAAAATTTAAAAATGCGAAAATTGAAAAATTCAGATATGGAAGAACTGAAAACTCGAGAAATCCAAAAATCTAGAATTTTAAACATTGAAAAATTAAAACATCGAAAAGTTGAACCATTGAAAATCGAAGTATGAAACAGTAAAAAAATTGAAAATTCAAAAAGTGAAAAACGGAGAAATCAGAAAATCCAAGAATCCAAAAATTAAAAAGTCGAAAAACCGAAATATTGAAAAATGCCAAAACGCAACAAAATATCAAAAAAATTGAGGAATTAAAAAATTGGAAAAACGAGAAACTAAAAAAGCAAAGTCGAAAAATCGTAAGCTTAAAAAACAAAAAAATTGAAAAATCAAAAAGCCTTTAAAATCGAAAATCTGAAGAACTGGAAAAAATTGAAACTTTGGGAAGTCGAGAAATGGGTAAATAAAAGAAACATTAAGTAGTTCACAAATCGGAAAACTGAGAATTTAGAATCGTCAAAATTTGAAAAACTGAAAAATTGAAATATTTAAAAATCGTAAAATTGAAGAGGATGAAAATTGAGAAATCGTATCATTGAAATATCGGAAAATTGAGAAATCAAAACATAAAAAAATCGGGAAATCGAAAATTTGAAGAATGGAAAAATTGATAAATCGAGAGACTGAACAATCAAAACATCGAGAGATCCGATCTCGATTAATCGAGATCTCAAAAAATTGAAAAATCGAAAATTTAAAAATTAGAAAAAATGAAAAATTGAAATATAGAACTGGAAACTCGAGAAATTGAAAAATCGAACAATTCTAAAAAAGAAAAATTGGAAAAATTGAAAATTTTAAAAACTTGAGAAATCGAAAAACCTAGAATTTTAAAAATTGAAAAATTAAAACATCGAAAAATGAAAAATTGAAAATCGAAGTATAAATCAGTCGAAAAATTGAAAAATCTAAAGTTTAACGAAAAATTGAAAATCCAAAAAGTAAAAAATCGAGACATCAAAAAATCCAGGAGTCCAAAAATTGAAAAGTCGAAAAATCGAAATATTGCAAAATCCCAAAACTGAAAGAAATATCCAAAAAATTGACAAATTAAAAAATTGGAAAAGTGAGAAATCGAAAAACTAAAAGAGCGAAGTCGAAAAATCGTAAGCTTAAAAAGTCGAAAAACTGAAAAATCAAAAAACCTGAAAAAATGAAGAATTGAAAAAAAACGAAACTGGGAAGTCGTGAAATGGGACAATAAAAAAAAAGATTAGATCAGAAGTCGGAAAACTGAAAATTTGGAGACGTCAAAATTTGAAAAATTGAAAAATCGAAATATTTAAAAACATCAAAATTGAAGAGGGCAAAAATTGAGAAATCGTATCATTGAAACATCGGAAAATTGTGAAATCGGAAAGCCGAAAAATCTCAATGGCGTATTTATAAACCACAAGTTCATGCTACTTTTTAACATTTAAATTTAAATTTAAAATTGTAAGATCACATCATCAGTTCCTGGGGGGCATGAACAGATAAATTTTGACTAATGATTTAACATGCTTCCAATAACTATAAATTGGAAAATGTTTTTGATTTTTTTTCAAAAAATCTTGACGTCTAAGACTCGACGCGGATTCATAAACCATGAACGGAGGATATAAAATTTACACTATAGGGAGATTACGTCATTTCATTGTTGGCGACAAATTTTGCTTTTAATTTCTCAGCACTTCTCAATGCTGCGTTTAAATTTCATCCCTTTATAATTTTCCTTCCGACTTTCTATTTTATCTTTCGTATTGCTTTCTATCTCTTTAATAGATAAACCAAGAAAATTCAGTCTTTTATTTTCTTCTTTTTCAACCGTAAACTTAATGTTTTCATCTAAGTACGTTATTCACCAATTCATCATCTCCAAGAACTCTTCTAATTCCGTTTCATTTCCTTCTCTTCCTATAGACATATAGTATCATCTACCATTCTGTACTAGAGTTCTACTTTTCTGTGTTCTTGTTCTCTTCGTTTAAGGTATTATTCTATATGCTGTCCATAAAGTAATCTACTAATATGGGTGATAAAGGCGATTCCATCTTAAGATCGGTCGCTGTAAAGACTTTTTCTCTGAATGTGCAGAAATCCTGTTAACTGGATATTTTTAGCAGCTCTATCATGTCTTCTTTCTCAGGTTGTATAATCTGTGCTTTTTTAATCAATTGCATGACTAATTCATTTGCTTTTCCTTTAGGGACGTTTGTCAACAGATTTGTAACATACAAAGATTAACGTTGTCTTATCCGTGATCTTGTATTTTCTTAGTTTTTCTTTAAGTTCTTTACTATTGGATATATTGTGTTCTGGTTTATCTTTTATAATTTCTCTTAAAATGCTATTTAGGCCTTTACTGGTATCGTAGGATGATGAACTGATGGCCGACACCACAGGTCTTCTTGGATTATCTTTCTTATCGATTTTGACCAAACCATACAATTTCGAAATTTTTGGATTCATTAGACACGTCAACTAGCCATTTTTTGACTGTGTTATCACATTTCTTCAGAGTCATCTTAAGTTTATTACAATATGGGGGTAGTGGGTTTGTTTTCTTCTCTTTGAATCCTTGTTGGTTAATAAAATGTAAAACTTTTTGTCATATTCTTCCTTTTCTATTGTCACCATTGAGTTCCCTTTATCTGCTTTTCCTATTACTAGTTTTTCTTCTTTTATCTTCTTTTTAAGAGTTCGAGCTCTTTTTTGTGTATTTCTGCGCATTCTATTCTTCTTCTTTTTCTCACTGTAAAATCTCTGATGTCCTCAATTGCTGCATCTGTTTCTGCTGCCAGTCTTTCCAATTTTCCTTTGTCCACGTTCTTTATCATATACTTGGGTCCTTTATTCCTCTCCTTTTGTGAATTGTATACTAGTTATATTTACTACTTGTTGATGGAACTTGTGTGTGCAAAACACCTTTTCTTGTTTATCTCTCATCTCCTTTTCTTTTTCCAGTCTTCTTATCTTATCAGTCAGTCTATGTTCTTTTTCGGCTAAAATTACCCATTCTTCATTTCTTATCCAGTCTTCTAGTTCTCGTTGTTGTAGATAATTCAAATTTAGTGACATCTAAGTAGGTGTATAAGAGTGTCTTTTTGTCATCTCAAGTTTCTTGTACAGAGTGTTTATGGAATTCTTCTGCCATTTCTTCCTGATTTTAGACTTATCTCTTTCAGACCTGTTGAACGGCAACTCTAATCTTGCGTAAAATCAACCATACCAGAGGCAAAACTCTTTTTTATGGTTAACATACTGAGTCTTTTGTCTTATTCTTAACCCTGCTCCTGAAGATGCCACTTACGAAAGTGTGCGAAACGTTGAGCCCAAAAACTCAATTAACACGGTCCCAACCCGGAACATGATCATGTATTGATTCCAACCGTGGAAGACTCCGAAATTATTACCAAAATATGTTTAATTTTGTTTCTGTAGTAGAGGGCTGAAGAAGGAATAAACCGAAACTGGTCCCCTGATATACTGTTTCATTTTATGTGGAAAAGAAGAGGTGTGGTTAACAAATACTTAGTTTTTGTACTGATTTCTTCCACGTAGTAAAATAAGTAAATTTGAATATACTTAGTTCTTACAGAAGTACTGGATTTTTTGAATAGACCTAAAAAGTGGTCTCATGGTCATAATTTCTTTCATCCTTGAAGTACAATTAAACATATTGAGCCTTTCAGAAGAAAAAAATGTAGGTAATACCAGTCGCACTGTAAAAAAATAGCCCACCAGAAGAGCATGTGATTTTATCAAATTTAAATATCATTTATCATCAAAATTTGAGGTGACGTTATCAAATTGTTGACGACAAACGATCGACAGATGACAACTGTCGATAGACGACCGACATACAACAGAGAGACGACAGACTACAATAATTGAACTTATCTCCTTCTTTCAGTCGTAAATATCTTTTAAACTTTTGTAAAAAATTCGTAAATTTTCCAGGATTTTTTTTCCTCGCCCATGCTGTTCCTGTGTTTCTTCTTCTTCTTCTTCTTCACCTTCTTTTTATGACGATTCTCAAGACCATTAGTAGAGAAGATGTTTTGGAGGCCCTTATTATAATTCTGGTAGCAACAGAAGATATATTTTCAATCTTCTTAGGACTGACTGTCTGCTTACCAGTTTCAACCCAAACTTATCTTTGATTCCTGGACACATTTCTTATGCATCCTTCTCGTTCCGTATTTGCAGTTTGGACCCACTTTCTGTCTGAAGGTCTTAATTTTGCACAATAATTTTGAATGGTCAAGTACTCTCTACCAGAATATAGTTCCACATTAACTTCAAAATCGAAATTACATTAGGCCCTACTTATGAAATGTATAGGTTCAATGATTAACTACTGTTCTTTACACACTCAATACTCAACCATGTGTTCAATCTGTCATCTAATTCTAGGTCAGACAGCATAAGAGAAGAAAGTATTGTAATAGAATCCATCAGGCGACTAGCCACTTTCACGTTTTATCGACGTTTCATGACCCCTAGAGTACGAAAAAGTGGTCTCCCGTTTCTGTCTGGCTGTCGCCTGTGTCGATTTTTATTAAAGAGACAATCTCCAAAACTGCTGGCAATTTGATGACGTCCACACAAAATGTTTTTAATACAGGTCATTAAAATTTTATAAAATAAAAAACTCCTGTACTTGTGGTTTATAAATGGAGCTTGATTTTGTTATTAAATTTTTGTATTGTTTAAACCGTCTTGTTCTTTTGACACATAATACAAACCCCCACAGTCCGGAGGTCAATGCCAGGCCGAAGCTTTTTTTATTAATCTAATCAGAAACGGTTCATTTTACTTTCCCAAAAATTTGAGAACATAGTGCTGTTATTACTAGAACTACACTATTTCTATTCAAATTGATATGTGTCCTTGTTAAAATGTTCATGACGACATAAAAAAAATATTATGGAAAACTCACTTGAAACAGAAGCATACCTTTTCCACACATAGTTCTATTTTAAATTATAATCTAATCAGCAGGAACGGTAGGTTTTTGCTGCATTTTTCAGTGCTTCTAAGACAATGCAAAATATAAATGCTGGGCAGAATCATTAAGGTCCAATAACTTTTGTATTGTCAAGATATAATTTATTTTTGTTAAACAACACTGAAGTATGATTTCTATTTCAAGTTAAACAGTAGGTTTCTGATAAAAAAAACAAAATAATAAACATTCCAATTGTCCTTGTAGGCCCCCTTATTTTACTGGAAGATGTTTTGTTTGACGACTGTAATTACCCAAGAGCAGGGTTGTAGAATAGCCCAAGAGCCGAATTTTTATTTTCAACAAAATCTATTTGATTGGCAATTTAAGGAGAAAAACTGCAGTCAAAATTTCGAGACTCCGCAGAGGTCAAGAGATTTTGGTAGTTTTTTGAGAGAAATTTCCTGAAGCTTTCAGTGCGAAAAATAAATACTTTTTTTTCTTAAACAATCAAAGCTGTCTCGGACAAAGTTACAAATAAAAACTAACATTTAGCGTATTTAACTTCAATGGCAATAAAATAGTAGTGGATACATTCTGCAAACATCCGGGTTGAATTTCGGACAATTATTTTCCCCAAATGCAACCGTAAACACGCATTTGCAGTACGCCATAAACTGCAATAACCCCGCTCAAGCAAGTGTGTGGTGTGCGAAAGCTAAGTGGGGTAAATGAGGGCTCATATTTTCGCATCCTCTTAAATGGCGTTATCGAAAAGTGATTAGGACGGGGTTATCAACGAGGCAATAAGTGTTCTCTCATCCGGTCTCGTAAATTATTTGCGCCCTGGGGATGGCGCAATCTTGCGGAATCCGAGAGCAAGGCCAAGCTGACCGCTAACCGTCCCAGCTTTACCGCTAACCGCCCTGGGATTGTGAGTGGATTAATTGCGGACCACTGGGACCATTTAGGGCGGCCGCGACAATAGAGCCAGATATAAACTAGGAAGGAATTACGTCGCCGTTGTGGTCGTCAACACCTATATAAGGAAAATCCCCCCGGTGACATAAAGCATGTTAATGGCGAGACCTGGATAGGGCATTAACATTATCGGAAAAACGACGGCGTACAAATTAATTATGAAAGAGGAGCTACGATTGGCGGTTTTAACCGACGCGGTGTTGTCTTGTTACTGACAGACATGAAAGGAGTGAGAAATAATTGTGACGCATGCAAACATCCCTAAGTTTACAGAAACATGTTTTTTTCACATTTTTATCGATACTGACTTTACTAGTTGATTATTTTTTTATCCATATTTCTACCACAAACCTGGACATAAAGTAGTTAATTATATTTTATATTTAAATCAAATTTTGTCGCCAGTTTATTTAAAATTTCAATAATTCTGAAGAACCGGAAGAGCTGCGGGACGGCAGATAGACGGACTGACGGACAAACAAACGGACAGACGGATAGACAGACAGACGGAAACGAGAGACCTACAGAGTGTAAAGACACAAGTAACATAAAAAATTAGTACAACGAATAATTTCACTTCAATATAAATACACTCTTCAAATGTCAAATTTGTGAGTAACTTAATAATAATATTTATTCTGAAGCACACCACGTTCTGTCTGGGGTAGTTCGGGGATCAGTATTAGGTCCTCCTTTAGTACTCATTTTTATAAATGATGTGGGTTCGGGTATAAATTGAAATTTTTAAATCATATTGAATGTAAATCAATTAATTTTAGCAGAAAAAATGTTATGTTAGCCCCATTTTACAATATTAATAATTTTACTTTATCTATAGTTGATTCAGTCCAAAATTTGACATTACGTCCCACGTTTCTTTTTTGTTGGTGTTTGCTGCAATTTTAAACCCTGCTTTGTCAGAACTTTTCAAAGTACGTTTATTTTCCAGGTATTCAGGAAACTACATAACACGTTTACGCATTCATAAATTGTCAATTTTTAGATTACTAGTAAAATATTGATATAATCGAAAAACGTCAGTCACATACACTGCTGAAATATTGAATGGAATAATTTATCAACAAAACATTTCCATTAAAAATTGCTTCTCAGCCGCTGCGCTCGATGCGTGCTACGTGTTCTTTTTTCTTTCCAATCAAAATTTACATTAAGTTTCCACACTTCCAAGAACTTGTATCCCACATCAGCTGCAATAAATCATAATTAAAAATGCGCACGTAATTCCAGCGTTTTTATTGACATACATCAAATGTACACTCACAAAATAACACGAAAGCATTTTTCCGATTTGCTGAATCTCACTTCGACTAACACACTTACGGTTCAGTTTGTGTTTAAAATGCGTGAATGATTTTTAATAATGCCGGCTCAAGTGCAATTTTCGGAAAAAGTTGCAGCGCCTCAGCCTTTCAAAGAACCGGAAAATATGACAACAATAGAGTTACACAAAACAGAGTGTTTTTCGGACGGTAAGTGCTTTTCTGAGTGGGTTAAATTCGATTTTGATTTTGTAGATGTTAAAAACAGTGTTAAGAACGAAGCTGATAAAAAATTCAAAGTTTATAACATCATCAAATCCCTTCTGATGATGATTGGAATTTTTATATTGCTGGGGTTGTGTGTTACCATTTTGATATTATTGATACATAGAGGTTTGTGACATCAATCTAGTAAGAATTGCGCACTGAAAAAATTTTTGTAGGTTATTATAGAAACATAAACACATTGAAAGAGCCATTTCATGTTGAAGAAGCTACTTTTAAGATACTTTTGGGCAATAAGGACAAAATTAGTGCATGTCGAACATCGAAATCGTTTGAAGATTGTTGCTACATATTTTTTAAAGCTAAAGCAATCGACAATGTTGAAAAGTGCACAGTACAAAAAGTATTACATCTATTTTTGCAATACGAACTAGAAGCCAACAAACGTTCCAAACGCCAAATTTACGAAAACGAATATTTGGATGCAAATCCAATGTACCCTTCTGATTATCAGCCCCAAAATGTCTATGACTACAATGTCGATGATCTTCAGTATACAAACAATTTCGCGGTCCCATTTGATACTAGTTATTATCAATCAAGTGATTATCCCCCGACTGCTGCTAATATTGAAAATGAAAATTACTATTATCAAGGTTCTAGTTACTATCAAACAGAAAATCCTAGTTATTTCTATGATCATCAAGTAGATCAAGACAAGGAAAGGGATCCCTTTTCGGATCAGCTACTATCACTGACTAGTAAAATATCAACCGAAACTAAATCTTCTAGAAATGAAAATTTTCAAAGTCAAGACACTCAATTGCCTATAACTCCACCTTCACCTTGCCCTGATGACAACTGTCCCACTGTTATCAACGCATCAACAACAATTGCCAACATCGCAAATGTTAACGCCGACTCTGGAAAAATAAAAATAGAATTGAATGACACCAAAATAAAACTGGCATCAAACTTTAGACACAACTCAGAAGACAATCAGAAATCTTCAAGCGTAGCAGAAATATCAAGTCAAAACAGAGAAGCTACACCTTGCTTTCCCGTCCCTGCACCTTTGGTACCTTCATACCCAAGTCCAGCTTTTCACCCACCACAATTTTACAACATGATGCCAAATTTCCAGCAACAGCCCCTTTACATTATCAATCCACCGATTTACGCTTCCTCGCCTTATAATTATCAAAGTTCTCAGAAAAATGTAGTCCAGGCTGCTGGAGCTCAAGGACAGTATTATTTGTGCAAACCCGTCTCTTCACCTACCGAAACCCTATCTGGTGCGCAAGGAGTCGAGTTTCGTCGACTACGAGAAGGTTTTACTTTGCAGGATTTGGTTAACTCGGTACCCAAAACCGTCAAGACGTGAATATTGTTTATCATTTTGATTTAACTTTTATTAGAACTTTTATAGTGGCAAGGCCCGAGAAGCTATCAACTGTCCTTTTGGAACTCATGCGTGTGGTGATAATTCTAAATGTATACACGTTCGACAAGTTTGTGACAATGAGGTTAACTGCAATGACGCTAGTGACGAGATGGATTGCTCTTGTAAGAATCGCGTGGGTGAACTGAGGTGGTGTGATGGATACTTGGATTGTCCTAACGGGGAAGATGAACAGGAATGTTTTGGTTCGTTTTCTAGTGTATTTAGAATGTAGTTAATTGTGGGTTTGTTAGACTGCGAATCTGATGAGTTCAGTTGTGATGATTGGTCCAGATTTCAACGTGGAACTTGTATATCTATATCACAAAAGTGTGACGGGGTTAAGCAATGTGAAATCACGGGTAAAGACGAAGAAGATTGCTCGATACTGACCGATCATTTGGGCCAACACCCGTTGTACAAAGTTTCAAGTGCAGTTGGGTTCCTTCACAGAAACTATAAAGGAAAATGGTACCCGGTGTGTTTTGGGGCCAATGCGTTTGCTCTTGATGTTTGCAAAACAGAAGCTGGACCAACTGAAATGTAAAAAAGTAAAATTTTGCCTTCAACAAAGTCACTATTTTGATATTTCTAGGATTCCCACAAGCCAATTAGTATCAAATAATGATAACTATCCAGGTCTTTACATCGATTATTCCCCCAGTGAAGGAACTACTTTCGCCGAGTCTTGTATGAGAAACCAAGCAGCCTTTGTCGAATGTCCCCCTCTATATTGTGGTCTACGATTAACCGTCACCAATCCTTTCAGAAACACAGAGGTTGATACCAGTGCTGAAGAATTTTTAACCCGAATGCGCCGACTGAGAATTTCAAACAAAGACCCAATTCTTGGTGACTCTAGAGTAGTAGGGGGTAAAGCCAGCCAACCAACATCGTGGCCTTGGGTTGCTTCCATCTACAAAAACGGGGTTTTTCATTGTGGCGGAGTTTTGATCAACGAAATGTGGATTTTAACAGCAGCTCATTGCGTAGACAGGTTCTGGGTCTTTTATTATGAAATCCAAACCGGAATTTTAAGACGATTTTCTTACTCTCCAATGGAACAAACCCGTTGGGCCGCAGCCGCTATTCCTCACGAAGACTACAACAAAAAGACTCTAAAAAACGATATAGCTTTAATGAAATTGTCAAAACCGGTACGTTTCAACAGATACGTTCGACCCATTTGTCTACCGTCAGAAACCACAGCCGGGGAAGATTATCTTCAAGGTCCTAAACCCAACACTGTTTGTATTACTGTAGGTTGGGGAGCTACTGTCGAACACGGAGCAGATCGTAAGTTGCCCTTTGATAGTAGGAAAAATTCTAATTTTTTTCAGCTGATCACTTGAGGGAAGTGGAGATTCCAATCCTCCCGCATTGTAAACACAAAGAAGATAAAGAAGGAGACGAAATCTGTGCTGGTCTTTTGGAAGGGGGTAGAGATGCGTGTCAAGGAGACAGCGGTGGTCCTTTAATGTGTCAAAACGTGAAGAATCGTAGCCAGTGGTACCTTGCCGGAATTGTTAGCCACGGTGAAGGCTGTGCCCGACCTGATGAACCAGGGGTGTATACGAAAGTCAGTAAATATATTGGATGGATTAATGAAAATATAAGTACGTGGAGGGTTGTAGGTTGTAGTTGTATGTAGGTAACGCGGTTTTGTAGATGGGAAAACCATCGGACGATTTCCTTTACAAAAGTGCCCTGGGTATATTTGTGAAGGCACAAAGAAATGTATCCCCAAAAAGCGACACTGTGACAAAATCATAGACTGTCTTTACGGCGATGACGAATTCAACTGTTGGCAACCTAATGAGCGTTCTTCTAATTCTAGTTCAGTGATAGTCGGAAGCAGACGACATTTTTTTAGCGATTTGTTGACTGTTTTGGGTTTGGGTGAGTCTTCTGATGAAGACAATGTTGAAGAAGCAGCTAGCATTTCTGTCGAAAGTGAAGAATCAAGAAATAGTACTTCAAGTTTGTTTGAAATCAAGAGGGGAACACCTACAATACGAAACTACCTAGACGATGACATTTTTTTGAGTAATTTCACGTGCAAAAAGTATAGTTGGATGGTTTGTTGATGAAAGCTTGCTCAGTGTGTTGTTAAGTATGTTCCAGATAATTCCGTCACATGAAAAGTGCGATCAAGTAGTCAACTGTGAAGACGGAACTGACGAATTGGATTGTTCGTGTGTAGATTACCTTTACCGGTTTCATGAAGAAGCAATATGTGATGGGGTAACTGATTGCAGAGACATGTCCGATGAGGCAGACTGTGGTATGTATGTGTAGCTATATTATACGTTTTTCCTTCAGGTCATTCAGTATCGCCTCGCTCCATATCTTCCTCGTTCTTTCCCTCTTCTTCTTGTAATAGAGTGTCCTAGCTTTGATGATCATATCTATTTTTGGTCTTTGTAAAGTCGTAGAGCTCTTCGTTAGTTCTTCATACGTATCCATCTTCAGTCCGTTTCTCTCCTATTTGCCTTCGTAGTCTTATTATTGTAGCTTAGTACACTCTAAATTTCTTGGTCCTCGACAGTTTTGCCCTGATTAGATATTTATGGTTCCCGCAATTCTATTGGCTTTACTCTGATTGTCTTGCATTGATTTCTTTTGCTCCTCTATCTACAGTTCGGCTATTTTTTCCAGTTTAGCTTGTCGCCAATATATTGTAAATCACATCTAACATATTCCTCTATAATTATTACAGTCCGTTCATCATCGCTTTTCAGCAGTGGTATTTTTACAGCTTTTTCCCATCCCTCCGGCATCTGCTCTACCCTCCAAATATCAACAATTCGTGAATCTTTTGTCATTCCGTTCTATTCTAGGCTCTTGTTGTTTTTCATACTCCCTATTATTTACTCTACTTGTTCCCGCTTTGGTTCCGTTATTTCCTTATCATCTTCTTTCACCACTTGTGTTTCTTCCTCTTCTGATTCACCGTTTAGTAATTCGCTGAAATACACTGTCCATCTTTCTTGCATTTGTTCTTCTTCTCCGATTAAATTTTCCTCCTTGCCCTTTATATTATTTTGGTTATATCTTTTTTCCCTTTTATTCTTCCCTGTGGAAGTTTCTGATTTCTTTCCTTTTGTAATATTCTTCTGTTTAAAAAAAAAAATTATTTCTTTATTATATTTTTGTTGAATATTTGTTACTTGTAATTTTTCCATATCAAATTCATTTGTTCTTTTGTCCTTTTGTACTTTCTAATTTTATTCTCCTTCTTCCGTAACTACCGGTTCTCATTAGGAAATGGTCCGTGTTCATACCTGCTCTCCTAGACTTTCTGCAAGATTCCTTATCTATATGGCCCTTTTTTATTTAATTGGTGTTTATTACTTCCCGATCGTAAGCGAAGGAAATATTGTAATCAAGTCCATCGGACGAATGGCCACTTTTATGTTTTCTCGACGTTTTATGACCCCTACAGTACGAAAAAGCAGTCTCCCATTCCCATCTGTCTGTCTGTCAGTCTGGTGTCTGTATTTATTTTTAATAGATACGTAATCTCTGAAACTGCTGGACCGATTGTTGTCAAATTTTATATGTATATTAGAAATATCATGTAGATGATTAAATTCGAACCAAAATTTGGCTAATCATCCCTACCAACAATTTGATGTCATTTCAATGAATGGTATGATTAAATGTTACACAAAAATATACTTATACACTTTCAGTTTTATGGCTAAACGTTAAAATTTTCACAAACAATTTGCAAGGTATAACAACGTTTTAATCCCAACACGGTTTGTACATCTCCGTGCGGTACTGCGATTCGGGTTTCTTGCATTGGTATAACGCTGTGACTACTTTTCTTTTGTGCTGTGACTAGAATTATCCATGTTGATGCCGTCATCACAAATGTTTTATTGGTCAAATTAAGAACGAGTCACCCCATTTTCTTGAAAATATGGTCTTTGTATGACTAATAATGATAAAATAAGAATTATAATATTCAAAACATTTTGTTCCATTGTGATGTAATTAATAATTTTCGTCTTGTTTTGGGAAGACAAACTCATTCAAATCAAACTAATTTCTACGTGACATTATTTCAATGTATAAACATAAATAAACACTTGGGCTTCAGATTACTATTACCTAGTGCTGAAGGACAAGGGATGTTATTTATGTCTCTGGTTTTTACTTTACAGCGGTTATCACGAAACGAAAATCTCAAAATCAAATTTTATAATTCTTTTAAAGAGCTTGATTTGTCGGATTGTACTTATAGCCTTCAACCAATGTTTTATTGATCAAATTAAGAACCTCATTTTCTAGAAAAATCTGAGAATAGCCATGTTTTTATTTAATTATGATCAAATATGAATAATAATAATTATATTCAAAACATTTTGTTTCATTGTGGCTTAATTAAAAATTATGTAATAGTATTATCTCCCTTATGCAAATTTCGACCCATTCTTGACGATTTTCGAAATTTAACTAAATACTTCCATCTAGATTTTGGGCCACAGAAGTCACTTCTGGCTTCATTTCTTCGATAACTTAAACCGTTTTTCCAGAATTGTCCATTGAAATATCGCAATTTTCAAACATTTCAAAAAACCCGAATTTCACACCGAATTTTCTGAAAATATTGCTCCGTTATCATAAACATGCTATATTTTTGGAATCAGCACGTCGGGATATATATATCTCTGAATATTTTCAGAATTTTTAGACAACTTTTTCAAAAATGAAATTTTACACTGTGGTAGTACTTGCCAAATAACCTACCCTCTAAGAAAATAAAAGGCGGGTGGGCCAGGCTAGTATTTGCCAAAATAAGATTCATTTTGACAAATAACCTACTCTTCTAAGAAAAGGTACTAGCCCCGCCCACCCACCCCTTATTTTCTTAGAAGACTAGGTCATCTGCCAAAATCAGTCTTATCTTGGCAAGTATGAGACTGGTTTTTGCAAATGACAGATCCTCTAAGAAAATAAGGGTGGGTGGGCGGGGCTAGTACTTGCCAAGATAAGACTGATTTTGGCAGATGACCCACTCTTCTAAGAAAACAAAGGGTGGGTCGGAGGGGCTAGTACTTATCAAGATGAGACTTATTTTGGCAAATGACCTACATTAAGAAATAAGGGTGGGTGGGTGGGTGGAGCTAGTACTTGTTAAAATAAGACTGATTTTGGCAGATGACCCACTGTTCATAGAAAATAAAGGCTGGGTGGGTGGGGCTAGTGCTTACTAAAAATAAAAAAATTAAAAATCAAAAAATGACAAATTGAAAAATCAGATAAATGAGAAATCGGAAAATTGTACAACTGTATAATCGGAAAATCAAAAAGTAAAATATCGGAAAACTGAAAAAAATAAATCTTATAAAATCGAATTCGAAATTCCTGTCTTCATTTTTTTTAGTTTTTAGATTTTTCAACTTTTGAATATTTCATTTGATAATTTTTTTGACAATTTTGCAGTTTTTAATTCCAATCTTTTGATTTTTCAAGTTTTAACTTTACAATTTTGGAATTTTTTGATTTTTAATTTTTCAAGGTCTCAAGTTGAAATTTTTCACGATTTGTCATTTTTGGATTTTTTACTAAAAGAACAAATTTATTCGAACCGATATTTTAAAAAATCGAAAAATCCGAACATTGAAAATTAGAAACAAAATTTTCAGATGTTTTAAAGTTACGGCTGGGTGGGTGGGGCTAGTGCTTGCTAAAAATAAAAAAGTTTAAAAATGAAAAAATGACAAATTGAAAAATCAGATAAATGAGAAATCGGAAAATTATACAACTGTATAATCGGAAAAATCGCTGATCAAAATTACTTTTTACTCCCTTCCAAAAATTCGATGACAAAAAATCAAAAATCGAAAATTTAAAAAATATACCTCTATTTCCTCGATATTTTTAAAAATCAAATAATTGAGAAATTGGAAAACTGCCACAATTGTAAAATTAAAAAATCGAAAGTTTTTTTCAGTTGCCCAGAAAAATCAAAAATCTGAAGACAGATCAAAAAATTGAAAATTTAAACAACGAGAAATTGAAGAATTCGAAAGTTGAAAAATCGAAAAACTGAAAAATCTAGTAGTCCTCGCTACGATAAGACTGATTTTGGCAAATAATCTATTCTCTAAGAAAACAAAGGGCGGGTGGGTGGGGCTAGCACTTGCCAAATAACCTACCCGCTAAGAAAATAAAGAATAGGTCATCTGTCAAAGTCAGTCTTATGTTGGCAAGTATGAGACTGATTTTTGCAAATGACAGAGCCTCTAAGAAAATAAGGGTGGGTGGGTGGGGCTAGTACTTGTTAAAATAAGACTGATTTTGGCAGATGACCAAGTTCTAAGAAAATAAAGGCTGGGTGGGTGGGGCTAATGCTTGCTAAAAATAAAAAAGTTTAAAAATCAAAAAATGATAAATTGAAAAATCAGATAAATGAGAAATCGGAAAATTATACAACTGTATAATCGGAAAATCAAAAAGTAAAATATCTAAAAACTGAAAAAAAAAATCTTATAAAATCGAATTCGAAATTTCTGTCTTCATTTTTTTTTGTTTTCAGATTTTTCAATTTTTGAATATTTCATTTGATTATTTTTTTGACAATTTTGCAGTTTTTAATTCCAAGCTTTTGATTTTTCAAGTGTTAACTTTACAATTTTGGAATTTTTTGATTTTCAATTTTTCAAGATCTCAAGTTAAAATTTTTTCTTTTCACGATTTGTCATTTTCGATTTTTTACTAAAAGAACAAATTTATTCGAACCGATATTTTAAAAAATCGAAAAATCCGAAAATTGAAAATTAGAAACAAAATTTTCAGATGTTTTAAAGTGAACATGGCAATCGCTGATCAAAATTACTTTTTTCTCCCTTCCAAAAATTCGGTGACAAAAAATCAAAAATCGAAAATTTTAAAAAATATACCTCTATTTTCTCGATGTTTTTAAAAATCAAATAATTGAGAAGTCGGAAAACTGCCACAATTGTAAAATTAAAAAATCGAAAGTTTTTTTCAGTCGCCCAGAAAAACCAAAAATCGAAAGACAGATCAAAAAATTGAAAATTTAAAAAGCGAGAAATTGAATAATTCGAAAACTGAAAAATCGAAAAACTGAAAAATCTAGTAGTCCTCGCTACGATAAGACTGATTTTGACAAATGATCTACTCTCTAAGAAAACAAAGGGCGGGTGGGTGAGGCTAGCACTTGCCAAATAACCTAACCGCTAAGAAAACAAAGAATAGGTCATCTGCCAAAATCAGTCTTATGTTGCCAAGTATGAGACTGATTTTTGCATATTCTCTAAGAAAATAAGCGTGGGTGGGCGGGGCTAGTACATGTAAAAATAAGAATGATTTTGGCAGATGGCCCACTGTTCTAAGAAAGTAAAGGGTGGGTGGGCGGGACTAGAACCTTTTCTTAAATTTAACTAAATACTTTTTCTTGTACATTTCGGGGCTCAGAAGTCACTTTCGGCCTCATTTCTTCGTTAACGTCAACCTTTTTTCCAGAAATTTTTAATACCAGAATTAGTTAATTAATACAGTGCATCGAAACATCACAATTTTTAAAAAATTCAATACAACACGTACAAAGATATTGCGTCATTTTTGCAAGTAGGTGCATGTTTTCAAGTTCAGTTCGGATTGCAGAGTTTTTCTTCGGATTAAAGAGATATCGACCTCAACTAGCCTCTGTTCGGATTACTGGATGTTCGGTTAATCGTGGGTTCGGATTATAGAGGTTATACTGTATTTTCCGATAGCGACTCGACTTTCTCCCCGTGTACTGACGATGTTTTCAAGTAGATTTTTAACAACGTCGAAGAATTCAAATACTTTCCCTAAAATAGATTTCAGATCCCTACAATTTTCGAGAAGAGTTCTTCCAATTTGAGTAAATAGTTTTGGTGAAAAAAACATAGCAGTAACGTTATTACTACTTATTCGAAAGTCAAAATTGCATTGTAATGTTTTATTCAGTAGTTTACCAAGTTAAATACAAAATTCCAGCAAAGTGCGTCACCGATCAGTTTTTCTGCCGCATCAGTCAAAAGTGCGTTCCCTCCGCTCGGCGCTGTGATGGACGAACTGACTGCATCAACGCCGAAGATGAATGGGATTGCGGTGAGTCATTCCATTACTTTTTAAAAGATTACACAAAAGCTTTTTCATTACCTTTTCGTTAATGACACAGCACGTTGTTGGTATAATGAGTAGCTAGCGAATCGGTGCCGAAACTAAATAATTTCGAGTGGATTTATCTTTGCAGTCGCCCTTACGGATGGCAGGACATTAGTGTTCGACAGTGATTTACGTCCAAAGCAGAGCATGAAAGGTATAATTACAATCAATCGTTTCGGTGTCTGGAGACCACTCTGCACCAACGCATCCGTCGACAACGCCGCATCTATCGCCGCAAATGTTTGCAATTTGTTAGGCTTTGAAGAATACACAGTTTTCCATAAATTATCCGTGTCAGATAAGCCAGTAAACGCCACAATCGACGGCTTCCAGCGAAACCGTTCCTCATTAGACGAGATCCCTCTTTGCGGTGGCCTCTTTGTCAGATGCCTGAATGTGTCTTTGGACGACAACATACACAAACTCCATCAAGATAACGTTACCAGCCGAGTGGAACTTTACACTTCTCCTTGGAACGCCGTGATTTATTTGGACGGTAAATTTAGATGTACTGGAACGATCCTCAATCCGCACTGGATTATTACAGCCAGAACATGCTTCCAGGATCCATTAGAGTGAGTATTTTTGATTTACGAGGGGTACTCAGGAAAGACTGAGACTGATGCCGCTGCGGTCCTGCACACCAAGCTGCTGCAAAGATCATGAACAGAACGCATAACACATTTTAACTCATCTGGTGAAAGTTGAAGACTTTTAGCCATCTGATTCACTCTTTCCTGTTCCAAATACTTAAACGATACAATGCACTACGTCAATAAAATTTATGCAGAGTAGACGCTTATATAGCTGTGCTTGTTGGCAAAGGCAAGGCTCATTTGGATGTGGAAGGCCCTCACGAACAAGTAATTTTGATCGATGGCATGGCACTCGTAGAAGAAATCGGAGCGATTGTTTTGCGCAGTCAACAAAAAATTTCCTTCAACAGATATGTTAAGTCGGCAAGAATAACCGCAAAGTATGTTTTATACACTTACCTCGGTGAATTACCTAACCGCAGTTTTTTGACAGGTCGCGCTTCATTAAA
This sequence comes from Zophobas atratus, assembly GCA_022388445.1. Classification (NCBI taxonomy): domain Eukaryota; kingdom Metazoa; phylum Arthropoda; class Insecta; order Coleoptera; family Tenebrionidae; genus Zophobas; species Zophobas atratus. The sequence goes on along the minus strand of CM039442.1, from coordinate 46,564,594 downwards.
GAACACTGTGTTGCAATTGGTTTTGAGAATAAAAAAAGTCAAATGGTGGTTTTAGAAGCCGAAGAGGAGTGTTCGGTGGGTTTTCGATGTTTCAAGGAAGTATTGGGTCATTGTGAGGTAAAATACGTAGAAGTGTTTGTGTGAATTCGGTAAACTGTTATTTTAATAGCATCGAACACGAGAGCTTTGGAATGGGGTAATCGTTTGTTATTCGAAGGAAGGTTGGTACACGGCTGCCGTTTACGGTGGAGTAAAAGGGCCTTGCGATTTTAGTGGACATAAGTTTCGGGTTATCGATGAAGTTAAAACTCAGCTGGCAATGGGTAAAGAGATTTTAACATTTTATGAAACAAAAGTGCCTAAAGTACAAAAAAAGATTTATTTTGATGAATCTTAATATATTTAGCTTCTACGTATAATTAACATTAGGCCATTTGGACACATTCTGGGCTATACTTCACTCAAAAGCTTAGTCTTTCCGTATCACACATTCATTCTCTATCATTAGAATTATAAATATCTTTATATATATATATGTTACAGTCAAAGTGTTCATTCCGTCAATGTATACACTGACTAGCCAATGTATGCATTGACTGATTTGCTCAGTAAATGTGTTCACAATGGACGATGTGTAAGCTTTAACTAGTCAATGTATACATTAACGGTTCCCGCTTAGTCAAAGTATGCACCACATTATTATGTGGTGCATACTTTGTGTCACCATATATTCATAGTGACATAACCTCACATTGTACCTACTGATGTTTAACGTTTTATGTTTATTTTATTGTTTTCTTCGTTATCGATTTCGACATGCTAACCCTTTCTTTTATTAATTTATTATCTGCAAACTTAAAAAAAACCAGCTACATGTGGGAGTAATTCCTGGAAGTTTTTTCATTTATCCTATCTTCTCTGTACAGGTTTAGAGAACAACATAGAAAGTTTAACTTTTTATGTCATTTCTATTTCTCCATAAGCATTAGTGAATATACTGTTCAGCACTTAACTCATTTTTAATAAAAATGTCACTTGGACTACTTCTTCTCTGAGCTCCTCAATTGTGATATTTAAGTATTTCTTTTTATTGAAGCTTTGACTAACAGACTGCAGTAAATGCATACACTGTCTAGTGAATGTATACATTTACTAGTAAAAGTATCCATTTCCATGCGCAGTGAATACTTTGGCTAAAACCGTACGTCAATGTATACATTGACTAGTCAGTGTATACATTCGCTGAAATGTACGCTTTGACTGTAACATATATATCCTGCTTGATTAATCTTTTATTGTATTCACACATGGCATCTTTCTTTACACTTAAGGCTGTTATTACGCTGAGGTCGATAAAAGTAGCACCGACTGGTCCTCTATAAGAATCAATAATTAAATAAAGGATTGTAGCGCTTATGAAAAATTGGTGACAATATTTGTCAAAGATTTTACCCCATATTACATGCATTACTTACATATTATAGGTAAGTATTATTTTACCATCAAAAAATGTGTTTTCATATATAAATTCTGATTGTTCCTTCCTCTTTCAACGTTAAAAAAACTCTGATGAGTGATGACTTTTATGAAATGTTTTAAAAAAGAAAAAATATGGGTTATTTCTTGTCCGCTTCATCGTAGCAATAGCCTTAAGGCCAGTCGCTACGTTTTCTGAGTGGAATTTTCGGTCTATTTTCAGAATGTAATGTTTCCGTTATTACCAGACTTATGGTTTGGAAATTTTAAATATATAACTTTCTTTATACCGGGTGTCTGGAAAATGGCGGATTAACCCTCCGCTACGCTCTTAACGATCAACTGGTGAGTCCGAAAAAAATAGTAAAAAAATCCGTCTCACATTTTGGTGGAGTTATAATGATTTTAAAATTGGTTCTTTTGCTACGTTTAACAAATAAACAACACATTCAATATCATAATAACTAGTAATAAAACTTTTAGTTAATTTCTCTCGCCCATGACCATGTTTAATTACCATTTCAGTTAGAATATGATATGATTGTGTTGTTTTTGTTATCATTTGATAAAATTCCATTTGACAACAATGTTTGCTGATTTAAAAAACCCTACGTTTAAAATGTTAGCAGTTAATTTTAGGTCCCCTGCTGTTTTATTTTCGGATAAATTTAAAGGAATCTGGTGTTTTGTTGCTCGATGAACTTGAAAAAATCTTTTGAGCTCTTAGTGTATTATTTTTTATGAATTTGAAAAGGTCGTCAGTGCCGCAGTGTTTTTTTTAATTCGGGACTCTTTGGTACCCCTGGCGTATTACTTTGGGAGCCCATATAGATTTTTTTTGTAAATTATTTAAAACAATTTTGGGGGACTTTGGTGTTCTATTTTTGGAAAATTCTGACCTGACCTGGTATTCCTGTTTGGAAAGAATTTGAAAGTGCTTTGGGGCCTCTAGTGTCTTTTCTTATATTAATTTAATTAAATTTATTAGAGGATACATCAATTGCTAAAATCAGTATTATCTTAACAGGTATTAGCCCCACCCACCCGCCCTATCTTTTCTTAGATGGTATCTCATTTGCCAAAATCAGTCTTATCTCAGCAGGAACTAGCCCCGCACACCCTCCCTTTTCTTAGAGGGTACGTTATTTACCAAAATCGGTCTTATTTTAACAGCTACTAGCCCCGCTCACTCAACTCTTTTTTAGAGGGTCTGTCAATTGCCAAAATTATTATTATCCTAGCTAGTAGCTGCGAACATAAGACTGATTTTGGCTAATGAGTTCCCTCTAAAAAAAAGAGGGCGGATAGGCGGGTAGTATCTGTTAAAATAAAATCGATTTTGGCAAATGACATACTCTCTAAGAAAAGAGAGGGTGGGTGGGCGGGGCTAGTGGCTACTAAGATAAAACTGATTTTGGCAAATGACATACCTTCTAAGAAAAGAGAAGGTGGGTGGGCGGGTCTAGTAGTTGCTAAGATAAAACGGATTTTAGCAGGATTAACCTCACCCACCCACCCTTTATTTTTTTTAGAGGGACCCCATTTGCCAAAATCAGTCTTATCCTAGCAGGTGCTAGCCCCGCCCACCCACCCTGCCTTTTCTTAGAGGGTATGTCATTGCCAAAATCAGTTTTATCTTAGCAAGTAGTGATGACTAACTTTTACAAAAAAATATATCAAAATTTGGAAACATTACGAGCTCACTTATATGCACAAGACAGAAATTTTGAACATCTTCTCTAGTGTTTAGTTGGTTATGCTTTAATGGATTTTTCGTTTGTTAGTTTTGTTTTTGTTTATAATTTATAAATGTCTTATTAAATGTTTTTTTGTTTTTATTAATACTACTTGTTGTTATGGTTACTGTCCTAAAAAAAATACAATGTTGATTTCAGTCACCATCGTTACTAAGAAATCAGAAAATAAGCCGGAGGTATTCACGCAGCGTGCAGTATTGCAAATTTTACTCTTATAAAATTACAATTTTTTCGTAATCTACACCATAAAGACTGTTTTTTTATTTTTTTTTATTTTTTGGACTCCTGAAACCCCCGCACATAAATTAACTGAAGAGTTAATCCGCCATTTTCTAGACACCCGGTATAACGGAAGTGCAATTTTGTTAAAATCATACTTTCCTTTTAATTGTAGTGAAATTTTTGCATAACGTATTTTTAAAAATCAATATCTCAATTATTAAAAGAAATTTGAGAACACAATTTTCAACACTGTTTTCAGCTTACAAAACTCTATAAATCGTACAAGATATATTGTCGACTTTTTTTGTTAGAAACGATACACAGTAAAAAAAAGCTTGTGTCGTAGAAGTTGCTAACTTTTATTTTTACTATATCTCAGTCCCAACAAATAAAGTCAAAATAGACCTGGTATGATTTCTAAACTTTTACAAGCTGAAAACAGTGGTGAAAACCCTGTTCCAAAATTACTATAAATAACTGAAATATTGAATTTTTAAAATAACTGATGCAAAAATTTCAACAAAATTTAACATATATAAGATAATAAATTGTCAAAAAAAAATGCTCTCGCAGTTAGGGTAAAGTCAGGAGAGTTGGACCAGTGGGAGAGACGGTCCATTAGCAATAACTCTGAACCTATTGCAACAATTTAAATTTCCCGCGAACTACAGTTGCATTTATCTGCATTCATGTCGGGACATGTGAAAATACTTTTGTTTCAATTAATTGTCTTGCGTTATTCAACATTAAAGTTTTCTTACGTGCCTGAAATTTCAGCCGCTTAGTTTGCCATAACGTTTGTTGGAAGTCTGGTAAGTTTGCATATAAAAGTTATAGATAGTGCAATTAATAGAAGCTTTGTCTTTAATTTTAACCTCACTTTACGTGATTTTATCACCTAGTTGTGCCGCTATGTAGTGGTCCATCTGTCCTAATATAAAAGGATAGATGGTCCAACGGTGTGACACAGAGATAGACTTAAGCTCTATTTTTTAGAAAATGCCAAGCAATTACTCACGAAAAACCAGCGCAAGGGAGATTTGTATTGCATCTCTATGGTTATTAATTTTTAGCTATAGCGGGCAAAATATGGTTTGGATTCAATAATGTGTACTATGCAAAAGATGGTTACACGAGGGATGTACGAGCTATGAGGCCCTTTGTCAAACCTGTGGAAACACTATTAACAAAAAGAAAAAGTAAAAATTTGGTGGTTTATCTAGCCAACCTAAAATGGTCTGACTGTCCTACCCTTGACAGGATAGTTCGACCGTCGCAAGCGTTTACCACTTTTTTTTTTTGATAGATTATCATATGGTGTTGGAACAAAAAAATTACTTGTACCTTAAAGAATAAATGTTCAGCTATGTTCTTGTAAATTTTACATTTTTTTAAGTTGTTAAATAAAGGAATTATAGTGAGTTTTTTAAAAGGTGGTCCAACTCTCCTGACTTTACCCTATATAGTGAAATTTGTTGATAAGTTATATTTAAAATTTTATAACAATAAATGTGTAAATAATGGAGATATTACATTTTGAAAATATATTGACAACACCATAAGAGCCAAACGTAGCGACTCCTCTTAAGATGTAAATTTTCGTAAACTATGAACCTATATAATACTATAATAACACAATTTTTTTCTTCAGATTCTTTTGCTCTTCCTCATTCTCCGCGGCTTCCAAATTTTCGGTTTTAAACCCATTTTGTTTTCTCGGTTTTTACTATTGTATTTATTTAAAAAATATATAACTATTTTTTCAATTTGTCGCTTGGAGCTGTGCATCTTGGATCGGATTTATAAATATACGTTTTAGTTTAATATACAAAGCAATACCGAGAGAGCAATAAAAAACACTATCAAAGACAGCTTTGGACCTTTGAAGATTTGTCTTAGATAGTTAGAAAATTCTATCAAAGACAAATCTTCAAAAATCCATGGCTATCTTTGGTCGTGTTGTTTCGCTATTTTAAGTTGTTTATTATTGTATTTCGATTTTTTAACAACAATTTACTTAATATACGGTATTATATCCATATATAAGAAATAAATGCTACAAAATTTACAAATAAGCTATGGGGTCGCGCCTTTTACGGGGCCAGTTGTTCGGGCGCCCGCCTTTTTTTTTTATCTGGGGTACTCTAGCCAGAGAAACGGACCTCCAGTGGTGGTACGTGGTCTCGTGAGCGGCTCCGACGGAAATTAATAATACCTCGGTTGCGATTTAAATACGTAAGGTCTTTATTTCCTACTATCTACAATAGATAAAAGAAAAAAAGAAATAAAATTCGGTCACGGTCGTTCTACGACATCCTTGGCGTCATTTGACGAGGCTGCTTCGGATCCTGAAGAGGCCGCGACGGGAACGGTGGCGGTTTTCACGGTATGTTCTCGGGATAGCGAACTGTAGGGTGCAGAGGCCAACTCAGTACTGATCCGTCACCCTGAAAAATTTCGCAAAAGCATTTTAAAAATTATTAAGTGATCGTTATTTTATTAAAGAAACATTCACTATTAACACGTGATGTACAAATTAGAAAAAAAGAAAACAAATAAACGCAGAATTAAATTTAATTTAACAAAATAACAGAAACAGACCAAGTACGATATTTTCTTAAAAAAAAACTATAAAGGAGGCTGTTGTAAATAAGGTTTTTCATTATTTGATTATAAGTTTGGCAATTAATAAACGTTTTCACGCGAAAATAATTCCATTAACTCTTACAGACCTCTCTCAAATTGTCGCTTTGTTTCGGTTATTTTGTTAAATTAATTTTAATTCTGTGTTTATTTGTGTTCTTTTTTTTGCTAATTTATACATCATGTGCCAATAGTGTATGATTCTTTATAAAATAACGATCACTAGTGAAATTCATAATTTTTAAAATTTGGTTTTGCGAAATTTTTCAGGGTGACCGGTTTTTTTTTACGGGTCAGTGTAGTATAAAACGCATGGGACTCGTACCTCAATACCACAAAGGCCAGCGCTCCCGGGTCATGGGGGTGGAGCTTATTTTTCTTAAACTGTGACTCTTATTGGCTATATTCTTTTAATTTGTAGATTTTATAAAAAATACAATTTTATAGTTGTTACTTCCCGAGCTTAAGCTTTCATATTTTCTCGACGTGTCATACTCATAACTTCTAGAGGACGAAAAAAGTGGTCCTCTGTCTGTTTGTCTGTCTGTCTGCTGTCTGTGTCCATTTTTATTAGACACATTTTATTGAGAATATAATATACAGCTTAAACGCTTAAACTAAAATTTGGCTGAACATCCACACCACCAAAGGGGATAAAAAATTTATAATAGTAAGTTTTTTCTAATTAAAAAAAATGAGATACTCCTGCACTTGTGATGTGTGAATCCGTGTCGAATTTTCAGCCTACACATCCAGATTTTTGGAAAAAAATTCAAAACTGAAGAACAATATTTTGCAATTTAACTATGAAACTGCAAAACCGAATGCTCTGGAACGTTGTAAATATACCTATAAGGTTATCGTAATCATGGTAAATCGTTAACCAAAATTTATTCGTTTATTCCCTCCCAAAAAATTGGCCTAATAAATCTTCTTTGAAATATGCAGAATATTTTGACTTCACACTTGTGGTTTATCAACGCACTCATGTTTTTAGAATTACTCATACAGGGTGACTCAAAAAATTAATGAAAGAGTCAATTTATTTTACTGATTAAATCAGCAGCTGCACAACCGAAAGCTCTGAAATCTTGCAGACGTTGTAAACCTAATTGTAAGCATGGTAAATTTTTATCAAAATATAGCTGTTTATCCCCCTCAAAAGATTGATGACGTCATCTCAAAATTTTGCCGTATAAATCCTATTCAAAATATACAAAATATGAAAAGTCGATACTTGTGGTTTGTAACTCCATTAAAAGTTTTTAAATTTATTATACAGGGTGATTCATAAAAATTAATGAATGAGTCAATTTTCTCGAAAATTTGGGAATACAATACTGTTATTATTAGTATCCAAAGTGATATAGTGAAGTTCTGACGAAATAACTTTCCGCCAATTTTGAAAGAAACGGGATTTGTTGAAAGGTGCTTCAGTTGCAAAGAAAGTTCAGTCTAAATAACCTTAGACCAATTTTTTCAGTGTAAAATTTCATAACTTAAGTACAGTATTGTGGTGTTACTAAGGAGACTTTATTTTGTAAAATGTCTGGTGGTTAAACCACTTCTTCTCCGAGTAGTAAAGATCAGTTTATATTTTGCAACTTTTAATAATAATAATATAACAAGACGTCATAATACTATCAAATTTTTAGATTTCTGTCTTATTTTTGTGTAAGGCAGTTTTTAAAATTACCCACATAACAACAAATTTAAATATCACAGTCGGAATGGGATTCGAACCCACGTCTCCCACTTGCCTGGCGGGTATTCTAACCGCTGAACTATCCAAGTCATATTGTGTTGCCACAATATGTTTGGTGGCATTTTCATAACAATTGAAAGAACAACCGTTTTTAAAAATAAAAAACGCACTAAAATATGTACGGGAAAATTCAAAAGTATAAAATTGGAAAATTCAAAAACGTAGTATTTAATGTCACGAAAAGGAGAAAGACGAAGTACAAATCACAAGCGTGCTAAAAATAAAGCAAAATGTTTAAACTGGGAACCAGTAAAGGGAATAATTTATGATAACGATTCAGAAGGAAGTTGTCATATAGGTACTGAATTTGAACTAGAAAATGTAAAGTTATTTAAAGTGGTAGAATTGTAAGAATGTAAAGCATTAAATAGATGTGACACATTGTGGTGAAGATTTTTTAAAAATTGTGTACCGCTTCTTAGGTCTCATTTTTGTCCCCTCATCTTCATTAAGACTTTTTTTTTGTCTTTGTTCTCTTTTCTTATTCTAGTATTATTGATTTTTTCGTGGATTTTAACCCTTAAATTTTCATTAAACATCTAATTTCTCCTTTATAATTGTTTGATAATTATTATGAAAAGATACTGAGTAATCCATTAACAGTGTAATTTTCGTAAGTACTTCGTATAATTGTTATTAATGGAAAATAAATGATACACTGTCTTATTAATTTTCTGCAGCAAAATAGTGCCAAACTTTTAGCATTAGGGTGTTAATATTTACATATTTTAGGCAACGACCTCCAACTTTTTGTAAATTCTACAGAATGTAAAGGTTTCCGATGTTTCTTAGGCCAGTGTATAAAAAATCACACTCTGTGTGATGGAATATCAGATTGTCGAAACGGAGAAGACGAGGAACTAGATTTCTGTACACGTCTAGAGCACGAGTGTCATCTATCGACCAACTGTACGAAGCTTCCAGGTAAGTTCTGCGCAGAAAGTTGTACGCATAACAGTTAAATACAGCTACGCAACGCTAGAGTGCAGCAGAAATCCCGTTTGCAATTTTAAAGAGTGCCAAGAATAAAAAACTACATATAACTGTTACGCAACCAACAATACTTGCGATTTTTTTTCTAGACACGTGTATAAACCGTAATACAATATTTTAGCTTGCGACTGGACGGACTTTAAATGTAGAAACGGCAAATGCATTCCTAAATCGTCGTTTTGTGACACGATTAATGATTGCGGGGACAATTGCGACGAGCCGGAAGAGTGTTCATGCAGAACATATTTGGAAACAGTCCATCCTGAAAAAATTTGCGACGGAACGTTAAACTGCCGGGACCGAGGCGACGAGAAAAACTGTCCTTGTCAATTCCCAACGAATATCACCTGTGGCGAGTAAGACAGTTTTTAATAATATATTTATTACTACAATTTATCCTAGTCGAAATAATTGCGCTTTTAATAAACGGTTGCGAGGTATTCCCTCGAGGCGTTCGAGATATTTTCACAGGCATTAACACACTCATTTCGTGTTATTAACGTTAATAAAAAGAGTTTTTCCAGAACGGATCTGTGCATTTCACAAGAGATGTTGTGTGACGGATTCAGAGATTGTCCGGATGGCGAAGACGAAAGTCCGTGTTATTCATTGAAGACCAGTTTAAGGAGGTAATTCAACTAGATCTTGTTTTATCTAGTGTATTCATCGCCTGCTAATTATTCCCTTCGTAGCATGCATAGTGGGGAAGTCTTGAAACGTACCGCAGGCGTTTGGCATTCCGGTTGTTTCGCACGAAACCTTACCACGACGAAGTTGGAACAGATCTGCCAAAGACTGGGCTTCTCTGGGAGCAGCGCTAGAGCTCTAGAAGCACCTAAAGGCACCCATAATTCAGCGAGGAAGCCTATAATAGACCGTTTCGACGTCGTATGGATTCGAGGAGGCGAAGAAAGTGGACGCTGGCTACAAATGAGAACAGGAAATGAGCCTTACGTGAAATTTATGGAAGACGCTAACTGCTACAAATTGTTCATAACCTGCTTGTAGCTACCGTCTCTATTAAATAATGTTCAGACCCTAGTTCCACTTTACTAAACGATGCGCGCTTTCGGGTAACCCGATTTTTCGGTTTCCCGAATCGTGGTACCCTCATAGGTCACCTTTGCCTACATTTTGGCATTACGGGTGAGCATGTCGATTAGCATTTTATGAACGCGGGTTATTTACACACCGATTTAGTCAGTGCTTGGAGTATTGGGCGGCCATCGACCTGAGAAACCGTTGAGCGACCAGGGCCAGGAATGTTGCTGTATGTTCTGCAAGAAGTATACTCTCTCTATACCTCGTCTTTTACCGGTTCCCTCAATCTCTCCAAGATATGTTGGTCAAGGAGGACCGTCGACGTTTATATTCTATATGTCGCAAAATTGGCCCATCATGCCGTGCGTAATTGCTTGCGGACAGATGGGCCGAGGACGACCCAATTCGGGGAACCTACCTGTTCGAGCCCGAGCACGAGTTATTTTTAAAATGACTAGGACGAAATATAAAACACGAAAACTGCATGTGAAATAAATTTTAAATTTATGAGATAACCACAATTTCCGTATCGTGCATTTTGTCAAAAATGAGCAGCACTTATTATTATTTTTTAAATTATGCAGATTGCCGACCTTCACCAGAAAGGTTTAATTTTGAGCAACAATTTATGGAAGATAATCCTGATTTCTATCTTCCCTCGCAAAAAGTTTTCTAGAGAAAGTACCCAACAATGAAGTACGAATCGGTCCCCCAAACTTTCGCATTATTAAAATTCGGCCAATTATATTATTATTTTTCAAACATTCGATAACATTCATTCACAATTCTTGTACACCTAATTAGAAGCTTGTGAATGCTTGCTTCAAGCCATAACTTGACAAAAGTTATTAACAAGTCAAAGTCATTATTTTCTCAGTGCAAAAAAAATTCCCCAACACTGTGTTTTGAACATTTAAAGTCACTTTTAAGACAACATTACAACTACTTCTTGTCAAACAGATTACTTTTATCTGTAATATATTTTCAGATCCAACATGTTGTAGAAACATTAAGAAATAACCTTTTTGTTTTTTGTAAGGGAGATGATATTTGAAGTTAGGTCACAATGAGCAAAACTTTCTCCTGGCCTTCTTCATAATCGCTTACGATTGTCAGCAGCACACAGAGAAAGACCAGATTCGTCTGTGAAAAAACATGTGTCCAGACTTGATATAATTTCACTTGAAAATGAACCCTCTTGTAACTAGTTTTGAAAACTGACCAAAAACTGATTCCCAAAATCTTGTTTTCTAATTCTATTTCTACTTTTCTTTTGTTCCATGTTAAGTTCGTCATTTTGTGTAGTACGTCTTTACCTAATACTGTTTTCCGTTAAATTAACAGTTTTCTTGCCTTCTACTAGTTATATCGTCATTCATCAATTAGCGTTAAGTTTCCGTCTTGGTCCTTTATAGTTTATAAACTTCTGTGTTTGTCGTTTCTTAAGGTTTTTTAAGGTTCTGGTTAGGAGTTTGGCGTTTCTTAGGTTATCTTCTTACACTTTTAGACCAAATTGCTACTATGATAACTTTTTTTCTACTTTAATTTTTTCTCCAACTTTGATTTTCCAAGCGTAAGCGAAGGAAGTATTGAATATGATCCCTCTGACGAATGGTTAATTTCATGTTTTTTCGACGTTTCATGACCTCTAGAGTATAGAAAAGCAGATCCTGCGTTTCCGCCTATTTGCCGTCTGTCTGTGTGTCACTTGTGTCAATTTTTATTAAATAGATAATCTCGGAAACTGCCTATTTGTATTTTAGGTATATCGTGTACATGGTAAAAAACAACCAATTTGATGACGTAATCTCAAAATTTTGCATGGTAAACGTGATTTTAATTTTATGAAATAACATATTCTAATATTTGTGGTATATGACTCCGTTTTGTTTTTTTAATCTAGAGATCCAGACAAAATATTCTGAATCTAGGTAGTCTAAGAACTAGAAGTATTTAAAAGCACCTTATCATATTTATTATTATTTACAAGTTCATTTTTCAATAGTCAATATTAATTTAAACATACCAGGCTGTTTTGTGATGTATGTATTTAATTTTCAAAAATTATTTTTCACTTTATTTATAATAGCAGTAACAACAGTGACGAATTTGTTTTAAATAAAAAGGGATAGCAAGAGCGGATGAAGTTCCGTTTAAATAAAATTAAACCAATTATTGTACTTTTGATAAAACTGTTTCATTTTTTGGTTTAAAGCACTTTTCCATTTTTTTTTTAATTTCGTCTTTGGTGTCCTGGTCCCATCAAGCAACACTGTTTACATACTTAATATTTTTGGATCTACCAGAATTCTTCTAAATTCTTCATCTGCCTCCATTCATTGCTGATAAACTTATCGTCTCCGTATGGTTTCTTTTTCTCTTAATTTCTAAATCTTTATAGTTGTTTTGTTCATGTGTTGGTGCTCTGTATACAAGCGAAATATTAATTTTGATTCTACTGGAAGACATGTGCGCAGATGTCTTTAAGGAGTGATCTGAAACTAAACTTATACTCAACCCACCACCAAATAACGTGATTGTAATGGACATTCCAATAAAAAAATTAAGAAATTTCGATAGAACTTCCCTCTCCCTTGAAGTACATTTTAAATTCCAATGAGGCACAAGGGTGAAAAATGAGAAATATATAAAGTTGGAACCAACGGCAATTTTCTTTTATCAGTACATCTTTAACTTCAATTGTTTATGTTTATATATCAAAAGAATGCGATGATTAAACATGTAATCTGCCTGATTGGGACGATTTTGTCTCTCAAACAGAGGAGGTAACTAAAATCATTGATCAAGCTACAATAATGAGACAAAACGCCGAATATTATTTTGAGTAAGTAGCTGGTATTATGATCAAATATAATAATAATTGATTGCTTTTTCAAATTAAATTACACAAACACAAATAAGTGTGAACCCAAGAGATAACTCTTACAATTAGAAGAAATTGTCTAACTACAGATACACATCATCATTTCATTTAGAATTTGAAAAAAAAACTTCCATTGTGTAACAACTTAAATGTAATAAAAGCGACTTTATTTTTGACTTAAAAGTGAACATATTTAATGCTTGTTTAATTTTTTTGCGCAAATTATTAAAAATGTACAGATATTGTAATCTAAATCTCTTTGAAAGTACATAGTGTTATAATCACTTTCAAGTGCTCGAGACTTTTAAAGGCGTAGATCTCTGAACTCTTGCTTGCATAATTGTTTACCTTTTAATCCATCAGAATTCGTATTGTCCATTTAACAATTCTTATTTTATTATTATTAAATATAGGCGAACGCAACATTACTGTATTCTCAAATTTTCGAGAAAATGCGACGATAACTCGTTGTTAATTTGATCAATAAAAAATTAGAGAGTGATTAATTTTATTAAATTTATTTTTGTAATCGAGTCCGTCGACCGACTCTCTACTTTTACGTTTTCTTGACCTTTCATGACCCCTACAGTACGAAGAATTAGGTCTCCCGATTCCATTTGTCTGTCTGCTTGTCCGTCTGTCCGTCTGTCTGTCCGTCCATCTGTTTGCCGTCCCGTATAGATAATCTCCGAAACTACTGGGCCGATTGTTGTCCAATTTTGTTTTTATATTAGGAATATCATGTAGATGGTAAAACGCTAACCAAAATTTGTCTAATCATCCCCACCAATAATGTGATGACGTTACTTCAAAATTGTACATAGTAAATAAATGTGTTTTAAATTGTATAAAATAACATAATCCACCCCATGTAGTTTATGACTCTAAATTGAATTTTTACCCGAAACATCCAGATTTTTGAAAAAAAAGATCAAAATGAGGAAACAACATTTTGCAATTTGACCAAAAAAATTTATTGAATGCGTAAATTTAGTTTATTGATTTAGATAAATAACTGCAAAACCGAATGCTTTGATATTATGGAGATGTTTTAAGGTTATCATAATCATGGTAAATTTTTGATCATCCCCCCCTAAAAAAATTGATGACGTTACCTAAAAATACTTCTGAATAAATCATATCTTAAATGTGCAAAATATGATCAGTCAATACTTGTAATTTATCATTGCATTAATATTTTTTAGATTTTCTTATACACGGTGACTCAAAAAAAAAATTAATCAGTCAATTTATTTTATTCATTAAATCAAGAATTGCAAAACTGAATACTTTGAAATCTTGCAGACATTATTCTAAACACGGTAACCTTTTAATCAAAATGTATCTGTGGACCAAACCCAAAAAACTGATGACGTCATCTAAAAATTTTGTCGAATAAATCCTATCTAAAATGTACAAAATAGGATCAGTCTATACTTGTAATTTATCATTTCATTCATATTTTTTAGATTTATTGGCTTTAAATATAATTCATATTGTCCACTTTTGTTCAGACCGTCTTCTTGGAATTTACACCCTTCTGAAACCAGGGAAGTCGTAATAACCTTCGACCAATTTTTTCTAATGAAAAAACAGCCGCATTTTACGAACTGAGCCACGTTAGTTGACACACGATTGTAAACTATGCCCCTAAAGAAGAAGGCGGATTAAACAATAAACAAATATAATATGGAATAATAAATAAAATCAAGGTAGATTCGTAAACCACAAATACAGGGGTATATTATTTCATACAATTTTGGTAATGTTATTTATACAATATAATGAGCACATGGCTTGGGGATGAATAGCAAAATTTTGGTACGTTTTACCATCTATATAATATTCCTAATATGGATACAAAATTTTACAACAATCGACATAGTAGTTTTGGAGATTATATGTCCATTAGCGCAGACGACATACAGGCAGACGGACGGACGGACGGATAAACAGACAGTCGAAAAGGGGAAACCACTCTTCGCCTTTCAGAGGTCACCAAACGTTGAGAATATATGAAAATAGCAAGTCGCTCAAGACGAATTCATAAACCACAAGTACAGGAGCGTTTACTGAAAAAAAAAACTCTTAAGGTAGACGACAAACGGGCGGGAACGACTTTTTTTATACTCTAGATGTCTTGAAACGTCGAGAAAACACGAAAACAGGTAGTCGCCCAATGGATCCTATTAAAATACTTAGCTTACGTTCGGGAAGTGAAAACATGGACACGCCTTATTCTAGTTATTACAGATTCATTGCGTATTTAATTGTATCAAAATAATTTGGTCCGAATTAGAATGACAATTTCGGTGAAATAATGCAGAGTTTAAGTTTAGAAAGTAAATAGGATGTGTTTCTAGTTGAGAAAACCGTGTTTCACGAGTCAAAAAATTGGTCTAAAGAGTTTAGACAGTACTTCCCTCGCTGTCGGGAACGTGAGACTGCAACCCTATCATTTCTTTTTTGTTATTACATTTTTGTAATTCTTGATTTAATCAATAAAATTAGCTGACTCAGTCATTAATTTTTGCAGACACCCTGTATAAGCAAATCTAAAAAATATTAATGCAAGTATATTGACTCATCATTCTTTATACATTTAAGCATTTTTTCAGCAAAATTTTGCAGTGGCGCCATCAAATTTTTAGGGGGACGAGCAAATACATTTTGATCCAAATTTTACCACGCTTATGATAAATTTAAAACATCTCCAAGATTTCAAAGCATTCGGTTTTGTAGTTCCTGATTAATAAAATAAATTCACACTTTTATTAATTTTTTTGAGTCACCCTGTATATGCAAAAAAAATTAATGGAATAATAAATCACAGCCACAGACTCATCTTACTTTGTACATTTTAGATAGGATTTATTCGGTAAACTTTTGAGCTGACGTCATCAATTTTTTGGAGGGGATAAGTAAATATATTTTGATTAAAAATTTTTCATTCTTGTCATAACTGTAAACCATCTGCAAGATTTCAAAACATTAGGTTTTGCAGATTCAAAATTAAATTGCAAAATGTTGTTTCATAATTTAGATTTTTTTTTCAAAAATCTAGACATTTCGGGTAAAAACTCAATTCGGAGTCATAAACTACAGGTATAGGACTATGTTATTTTATACAATTTAAAACCCATTTACTATGTACAATTTTGAACTGACGTCATTGCATTAGTGGTGGGAATGATTAGACAAATTTTGGTTAGCGTTTTACCATCTACATGATATTCCTAATATAAATACGAAATTTCGCAACAATCGGTCCAGTACTTTCGGAGAGTATCTGTGTAATAAAAATCCGGGACGGCAGATAGACGGACAGACGGACAGACGGACGGAAACGGAAGACCTATTTCTTCGACCTCTAGGGGTTATGAAAGGCCGAGAAAACGTAAAACTAGAGAGTCGGCCGACGGACTCGATTACAATACTTCCTTTGCTTACGCTCGGGAAGTAAAAACTAAGAAAAATACAATTCGTTTGGAAAGCATATATGTATTTAGGTATAAAATCTTAACGAATATTAATGTTGGTAAAAAGATAGATCTGTGCTCCTTAATTCCTTCGTTTTTATTGTACAGGTACGTGTAGTTAATACAATGTTACCTTTTTTTGTCACCAAAGTGAAAAGAAAGTTTCAAATCCACTTCTTGTTCTGATTCTTGAATTTGAAAACAAAAGTTTGTGTATACACCCTGTTAGAAAGACGATCGACGCAATTGCTAACATTTTCAAACAATTTTTTTTTTATTCATGATTGCCTAAAAAACTAGAAGACGACGAAGACGTTGTCTGTGTAAGATTCTAGACTCTACAACCTTATAGTGCTTGAAACTTCTGTCCAAAGCACATTTTGTTGAATTCAAATGGGTTCAATCGTGCCGTTACTGTTTCAACTGACCCCGGTGAATGTTGGAAATGTAGTACCTGTCGGAAATAGTTGGACATTAGAGCATAGTAGTGCAAACATCATCTTTGCATAGCCTCTACTTTATTCACTATTTGAAGTGAGTTGGACCATTCTGAGAGATCGTTTGGATGATAATGATAATAACAATAATAATAATAATACCGTTGCCTAGCATTTGCTGCTACCAACTTGAAATTTATTATAAACCAGTTGCCGAGTTTTGCTATGAACTGGAGGACCTCTGATGATAATGCGATGCACAACCTGATGCGTACTGACCACCTGTTAGATTTTTTAGTTAGAGTACAAATATTACTAACGTTTTAGTCATCATCACCTATCGTTATGTATGTAAAGAAAATCCTGTTTTCGCGTGCATAAACACTGCTGTTTTTTTTAAGTAAACAGATGGCAGTTGTAGGTTTTACATTCAAGTATATGTCAACATCAAAAATTAGATATGTGGTAGATAAAATAAGGAAATGCCAAAATACGTAAGACAGTCAGAAAATTGGGACCCCACAAACTTAACAACTTTTAGTAAAACACAACTGTAGTTGAAGCGGTTTACAGTTTACATTCTATTGCAATTTTTTAGACGCTCAACCGCTATTTTATTTTTTCACTTAAACTAACTATCAAACGATCTCTCCTTTCCCTTCGTTCTCGAGCGTTTTTTCCTTTAAAGGACTGGATCATGCTTCGCGCTAAACAGAGCATATATTTCTTCAGGGAGGCTCACAATAATAATACATAAATGTGCAGCAATTTCCAAATGAGAAGACCTTCATGAAGGAGCCAGCTAGAGCACCAAATTTACAACCACTTGAATTTTTTATCTCAAGCGAAATATCCGAGCAGGTAGAAAATTCAAATTTTCGTTCTCTATTCTTGAGCAGAGCTATAATTACTCCTTGAAAACGTGTAATTATGAGAACGTTTTTTTGTGAAGATATTTATGTTCACGAATATTTGAAAACGAGTAAAGTTTTTTACAAATTATAACTCTGTGAGATTAATTACAAGTGCAAATGACGACTCCACAAAGTCAACATAAAGTAATTAAAAAAAAACAAAAAC
This sequence comes from Zophobas atratus, assembly GCA_022388445.1. Lineage (NCBI taxonomy): Eukaryota > Metazoa > Arthropoda > Insecta > Coleoptera > Tenebrionidae > Zophobas > Zophobas atratus. Next base: position 46,546,817 of record CM039442.1, on the reverse strand, counting down.
AGAGTCTAAAAACTGGATTTTTTCCAAGGGAACGCCTTAACACTGATCGTAATAGAGATAAAGTTAATGTAAAGCCACCTTGTTACTCACTGCAGGTGTTTACAAAGTGATAACCGATGGCAAGTTTCACAAAAGAGAGATTAAGTTGTAAACCATTTAAATATTGCACCCTCTGAAATTATGGTAGTAAAATATTCCTAGTTGTGCAGGTGCGCTTTCGGAAGAGGCTGGGAATTCCAGTTCCATTTAAGAATTAGTCACCTTTTATACGCAAAGCTAGGACGGTGCCACCAGTAGAGTAACCAAATTAAGCCTGATAGTAATTATTTCAAAATCGTTATTATTTAATTATCGACCCGAAGAGAGCAATTTAAAAGATGAAAAAAATGCTTTCGAATTGTTGTTATTCAAAGCACAATAAGGTTAACATTAAAACATTAACGGTTAAAACTGTATAGATCAGTTTATAACTGCAACAAGTCGAATAATTGCAAGCAATTAAAAACGTTGCAATAATAAGAGATAGTGGTACAATTATTCAGAAAAGCTTGTTCATCAAAAATTAAAAATCTCGAGTACTGACACTAAAAAATGTGGGCTTAATTTTTGTTTGAGATTTATGTAATTTGAGTTTGTTCTTTAAGCCGCTTCTTGAATTTTAACCAATACATAGTCACGTCTTTCATTCGTAACAGTTACGCTATTCGCCGTTTCAATTTCTACACACTAATCAAATAATGAACATTTTATGCATTTCGTAAACAGTTATATGTTCGCTTAGTTCAGTAAGGATACGATTTTCCGTTGTTGCTAATTAAATCGTTAATTTAATATCAAGCATAATTCTTCTTTATAGCTTTTGCAGAATCATCAAAACGGTTAATCAATAATTAAAGGTTTGTTGAAATCTATAATTCATCGGGGTACTGTACTGTAATGAGAGGTCATTATTGGTATATTAAAAGTTAACTCTTATGTTAAATGTTAATATCACTTTGGTTATTTGTGATAACCTCTATACTTTAAAACAAATATAAATAAGTAATAAAATTTTTTTGAGTTTTGAGGACACTCATGTCAATTCTGACACGTGTAGTGTAGTTATGTTTTGTATAACATTTAAGTAATTTTAATGTAGAAATTTTTGAGATGACGCATCATATTCTTGGTGATTATCCAAATCTACATGATATTCCTAATATACATACGAAAACGAAGTAGTTTTAGAGATTATCTGTCGAATAAAAATTTACACAGACGATGACAGACGATGTATAAAAATTTAACTAAAAAAGTAAAGTTCAGTCTCATCATTGAATTATGAAAGCAGATAAAATTGTGTGTGAAATTCGCATCATAACGAATCAGCTCGGCTAACGCCTCTGATACTTTCACAAATAATACCATAACTAACGAGGTTACGATTTTTATACAATAAGTAACCATTTAAAAGTCGTAAAGATATTTATAAGCAAATTTCCGGCTTATTACTTCCAGAGATTAAGCTAAGTAAGTGTTGCAATCCAGTCCATCCGGCGACTGGCTACTTTAATGTTTTCGCGACATTTCATGGCCCCTCGAGTACGAAAAAATATGTATCCCCATTTCGTCCGTCTGTCTTTGTTTGTCTGTCTGCCGTCTGGCCGGATTTTTATTAGACAATCTCCGAAACTACTGGACCGATTACTGTGAAATGCATATATGTAGCTTATGAATATCGTGTAGATGCTAAACCGTATTTTAGTATCTCCAAAATTTACAGTAGTAAATGTAATTTAAATTTTATAAATGAACATAGGTACCATAAGAAAATCAAAATTGTATGACATTATACAATTTAACATGGAAACTACAAAACTTAAGCTCTGAAATTTTGCAAACGTTTTAAATTAAATCAGAAACATGGTAAATTGTTAGTCAAAATGTATTCATTTTATGCCTTTGATATCAAAATTTTTGTAAAAAGAAACAAAATTCCATAACAACATTTTAGAATTTAGCTTTGAAAGCGAAAATCGAATGACCGATCATGATAATAAATATTTCGAGTGCCACGTGTATCCATTTTAAAATGATTATGATACTATCTTGAGGACAACGAATTTAAATTTATTTTATTATGACGCAATTTCGGAAACCCCAATATTTTAAGATTTGTGTTATTGAAAGAAAACTATACATGTACGAGTATATATTAAGAAAAAGAAACCCATGATTAATTAAGCCCCACCCACCCACCACTATCTCAATTATGATGAATTTTTCATTGCTTGTCAGATTGAAGGGCGGAGCTTAATTGCAAAATTCATATTTGTTTGAATCTCTAGAAAGATTTCTGAAGAATCTCAGGGGTTCCGAGTGTGTTTTTTAAGATTATGAAGGAATCTCAGGACCACAAGTGTCTATTTTAAATTATTATGACACTTATGAACTTCTTATTTGAAAACCAAATTTTTTAATAATAATCATAAAAAATGCCATATTTCAGTTAACGATTCTGCAAAAATGGTAGAAGTTTTCGAAGAAATGAAAAAAAGTGTCTGAGCTAATACTCAAAGTTGGTTGAAAAATGATAAAAATTTCATAAGATATTGAAAAATTGAGCTTTGGAAAAATTCCTAAAAATCCACAAAAAATTGTGAGATATTTGATCTCGACGTGCTTATTTGAAAAATACAGCGTGTTTATGGTCGAAATCTAGAAAAATATGTCCTTGTAATTTTCGAAGGTGGTTGAAAAATGATCAAAGATTTCAAAGGGGAAGAGTACTGAAAACTGAGTTTTTGGAAATGTTGCCAAAAAATCCACAAAAAAATTAACATGTAGATCTTAACGTGCTAAGCCATCGACTTTGTTTTCGTAATATATATAATCTTCTTTCAAGAATAAGATACTTAAAATGATGAATTTGCGATTAGAATTATGGTTTAAGTTGTTGAAAGAAAACTTTGTACATTAGGAAGCCAATGATTAAGCCCCACCCACCCGCCCCTATCTCAGTTGTGACAAATTCTTCATTCGTTGTGAGATCGAGGGGCGGAGCTTAATTGCAAAATTCATATTTGTTTGATTCTTTAAAAAGATGACTAAAAAATCCCTAAGAAGATTATGAAGATATTTCAGTAGTCACAAGTGTCAATTTTAAATGATCATGATTAAGAAAAAGAAACCCATGATTAACTAAGCCCCACCCACCCACCACTATCTCAATTATGATGAATTTTTCATTGGTTGTCAGATTGAAGGGCGGAGCTTAATTGCAAAATTCATATTTGTTTGAATCTCTAAAAAGATTTTTTAAGAATCTCGGGGGTTCCGAGTGTTTTTTAAGATTATGAAGGAATGTCAGGACCACAAGTGTCTATTTTAAATTATTATGACACTTATGAACTTTTTATTTGAAAACCAAACTTTTTAATAATAATCCTAAAAAATGCCATATTTCAGTTGGTGATTCTGCAAAAAAGATAAAAAATTTCGTAAGATAATGAAAAAATGTCCTAAAAACCTATAAAAAATTGTGAGATATTTGATCTCGACGTGCTTATTTGAAAAATACAACGTGTTTATGGTTGAAATCTACAAAAATATGTCCTTGTAATTTTCGAAACTGATTGAAAAATAATCAAAAATTTCATAGGGGAGGAGTATTGAAAACTGAGCTTTTGGAAATGTCGCCAAAAATTCCACAAAAAATTGAGATGTAGATCTTAACGTGCTAAGCCATCGACTTTCTTTTCGTAATATAGATAATCTTTTTTCAAGAATAAGATACTTCAAATGAAGATTTTGAAGTTACAATTATGTTTTAAGTTCTTGAAAGAAAACTTTGTACATTAGGAAGCCAATGATTAAGCCCCACCCACCCGCCCCTATCTCAATTGTGGCGAATTCTTCATTCTTTGTGCGATCGAGGGGCGGAGCTTAACTGCAAAATTCATATTTGTTTGAATATTTAAAAAGATGATTAAAAAATCTCTGGAGATTTACGAAGATTATGAAGAAATCTCGGTAGTCACAAGTGTCAATTTTAAATGATCATGATAATATTTCGAGGGCCACGTGTATCAATTTTAAAATGATTATTATGATACAATCTTGAGGACCACGAATTTATGTTTTAAATTATTATGACACAATTTTGGAAACCCCAGTATTTTAAGATTTGTGTTAATGAAAGAAAACTAAATGTATATATTAAGAAAAAGAAACCCATGATTAAGTAAGCCCCACCCACCACTATCTCAATTATGATGAATTTTTCATTGCTTGTCAGATTGAAGGGCGGAGCTTAATTGCAAAATTCATATTTGTTTGAATCTCTAAAAAGATTTTTTAAGAATCTCGGGGGTTCCAAGTGTCTTTGTTAAGATTATGAAGGAATCTCAGGGCCACAAGTGTCTATTTTATGTTATTATGACACTTACGAACTTTTTATTTGAAAATCATTTTTTTTTAATAATCCTAGAAAATGCCATATTTCAATTGGAGATTCTGCAAAAATGGTCTGAATTTTCGAAGAATTGAAGCCTAAAACAATTTCTAAGAATTGAATTAAAAAAAACATGTCTCAGCTAATACTCGAAAGTGGTTGAAAAATGATCAAAGATTTCACAGGGGAGGAGTATTGAAAACTGAGCTTTTGGAAATGTTGCCAAAAAATCCACAAAAAAATTGACATGTAGATCTTAACGTGCTAAGCCATCGACTTTCTTTTCGTAATATACATAATCCCCTTTCAAGACTAAACTACTTAAAATGATGAATTTGAGGTTAGAATTATGTTTTAAGTATCGTGTTGTTGAAAGAAAACTTTGTACTTTAAGAAGCAAATTAAGCCCCGCCCACCCACCCCTATCTCAATTCTGGCGAATTCTTCATTTGTTGTGAGGTGGAAAGGCGGAGCTTAATTACAAAATTCATATTTGTTTGATTCTTTAAAAAGATGATTAAAAAAATCTGGAGATTTAAGCAGATTATGAAGGAATCTCGGTAGTCAGAAGTGTCAATTTTAAATGATCATGATACTATTTCGAGTGCCACGTGTATCAATTTTAAAATGATTATGATACTATCTTGAGGACCACAAATTTAAATTTAAATTAATATGACGCAATTTCGGAAACCCCAATATTTTAAGATTTGTGTTATTGAAAGAAAACTATAAATGTATGTATTAAGAAAAAGAAACCCATGATTAATTAGGCCCCGCTCACCCACCACTATCTCAATTATGATGAATTTTTGATTGCTTGCCAGATTGAAGGGCGGAGCTTAATTGCAAAATTCATATTTGTTTGAATCTCTAGAAAGATTTTTGAAGAATCTCGGGGGTTCCGAGTGTGTTTCTTAAGATTATGAAGGAATGTCAGAGCCATAAGTGTCTATTTTAAAACCAAATGTTTTAATAATCCTAAAAAATGCCATTTTTCAATTGGCGATTCTGCAAAAATTGTAGGAATTTTCGAAGACATGAAGCCTAAAATAATTTCTAAAAGTTTAATTAAAAAAAAAGTCTCAGCTAATACCCGAAGGTGGTTGAAAAATGGTAAAAGATTTCGTAAGATATTGAAAAATTGAGCTTTGGAAAAATGTCCTTAAAATCCAAAAAAATTGTGAGATATTTGATCTCGACGTGCTTATTTGAAAAATACAGCGTGTTTATGCTCGAAATCTACAAAAACATGTCCTTGTAATTTTCGAAGGTGTTTTCGAAAAATGATCAAAGTTTCACAGGGGAGGAGTATTGAAAACTGAGTTTTTGGAAATGTTGCCAAAAAATCCACAAAGCTAAGCTATCGACTTTCTTTTCGTAATATCTACAATCTTCTTTCAAGAATAAAATACTTAAAATGATCATTTGAGGTTAGAATTATGTTTTAAGTATCGTGTTGTTGAAATAAAACTTTGTACATTAGGAAGCGAATGATTAAGCTCAATTGAGGCGAATTCTTCATTCGTTGTGAGATCGAGGGGCGGAGCTTAATTGCAAAATTGATATTTGTTTGATTCTTTATAAAGATGAGTAAAAAATATCGGGAGATTTAAGAAGATTATGAATAAATCTCGGTAATCACAAGTGTCAATTTTAAATGATTATGATAACATTTCAAGGGCAACGTGTATCAATTTTGAGGACCACGAATTTATATTTTAAATTATTATGACGCAATTTCAGAAACCCCAATATTTTAAGATTTGTGTTATTGAAAGAAAACTATATATATTAAGAAAAAGAAACCCATGATTAATTAAGCCCCACCCACCCACCACTACCTCAATTATGATGAATTTTTTATTAAATCAATTTGTCGTTGTAATTTTCGAAGGTGGTTAAAAATGATCAAAGATTTCATAGAGGAGGAGTGTTGAAAACTGAGCTTTTGGAAATGTCCCCAAAAAGTCCACAAAAAAATTGAGATACAGATCTTAACGTGCTAAGCCATCGACTTTCTTTTCGTAAAATTCATAATCTTCTTTTAATTATGTTTTAAGTATCGTGTTGTTGAAAGAAAACTTTGTACATTAGGAAGCCAATGATTAAGCCCCACCCACCCGCCCCTATCTCAATTGTGGCCAATTCTTCATTGGTTGTGAGATTGAGGGGCGGAGCTTAATTGCAAAATTCATATTTGTTTGATTCTTTAAAAAGATGATTTTAAAAATCCTGGAGATTTAAGAAGATTATGAAGAAATCTCGGTAGTCACAAGTGTCAATTTTAAATAATCATGATAATATTTCGAGGGTCACGTGTATCAATTTTAAAATGATTATAATAGATACAATTTTGAGGACCACGAATTTATATTTGAAATTATTATGACACAATTTCGGTAACCCCAATATTTTAAGATTTTTGTTAATGAAAGAAAACTAAATGTACATATTAAGAAAAAGAAACCCATAATTAATTAAGCCCCGCCCACCCACCACTACTTCAATTATGATGAATTTTTCATTGCTTGTCAGATTAAAGGGCGGAGCTTAACCGCAAAATTCATATTTGTTTGAATCTCTAAAAATATTATTATAGAATCTCGGGGGTCCCGAGTGTGTTTTTTAAGATTATGAAGGAATCTCAGGGACACAAGTGTCTATTTTAAATTATTATGACACTTACGAACTTTTTATTTGAAAACCAAATTTTTTAATAATCCTAAAAATGCCATATTTCAATTGGCGATTCTGCAAAAATTGTAGAAATTTTCGAAGAAATGAACCCTAAAATAATTTCTAAGGGTTGAATTCTACAAAAACAATCCCAGCTGATACTAATAAATAAAAATATCGGTTAAAGTTAAGTGTTGTTTAAATTATACTTATATCAACACTTCGGAAAAGATATCTACCTATATCTCCTAACGGTTGTATACAAAAACAAGCTTCACCGATTTCATAATCAGGCAAGCCTATGAAACTTGTGTCTGTTTACTAAACTGTTACAACTTACGGTGGAACAAAAAACCTTATACCATAAAACTCAGACAAATGAGCTTTCGGAGATTTAAAACACCCATTTTTTCTAAATTAATTCCCTCTTTATGTTTGGAGATGAAATTTTGCCTACATAGATTGCATTCGTCGGAAAATAGGTATAAATATGCAAAATCGTCAATTAAAATACGAAACAAGGCAATAACGGTACCCTGAATGCGGGTGTAATCCCTATTATATTGTGGTACTATGGTCAGCTTTCTAATTGCGGCTTTGATGAATCAGGTAAAATATGATCAAGAACTAACGGCACTCGCACCGACTGCTTAATTTTCGCCTACGTATCACCGCATTGTTCCATTTAAAAATAATAAACTCAGCAAAATATGAAATATTTAAACCCACTTGAATTCTTATTCGCACTATAAATAATACTGACCGTTTTTTGCCTTATTATATCTGCATAAAATTTCGTTAAAACCGCCGTAATCTGAAATTCAATCAGTCCAAAAATGCCTACACGTTCCATTCGGCAACCATGAAATATCTTTTGTGTGGAGAATTTTTTCCATTTACCTGGTCTCTTTTTTGTGTTCCACCTCATTCTGCATTTGGGTTCGCCGCGTCTCTGAGTGTTGAAGTCACCGAAGTTTCTATTTTAGTACCTGGACGGTACGACTTAAAACGTTGGACAATTCTCGATCGGTTTTACTTATTAAAATAGAGGTAAATCAACTATTATTTAAGGAGGTAGACAAAACTTCTTTCTCCCCACTTACTTCACCTGATCGCCAAGAAAGCACCTGAGTCGTCAGTACTGTTGAGGTGCCGCGACCGAAGAGCGTTGGACAAGCGCGTGTGGTGTGTGGTGTATTTTGCTTGATTTTTGACGCTGTTTAGTGAAACCTTGGAATTTATAAGCTTTAAACGATCACGAGTGGGCTGTATTCATGTTAGTAACCAAGAGGTTTACCTCAGCGACCACCAATCAATTTTAGGTGAGTTCATTTTCAAAACTGTCGATTCTATTCGTATTGTCTGAAGATGCGGATATCCGAGCATTGTTAAAAGTATGAAGCATCTGTGCTATTAATTCTTGATGAAGAGAGGCTATGAACATTGTTGCTTCAGAAGCTGGCGAAGATAGTCTTCAATTCAGGTCAGGATGTGGGCAGGTTGTTACACTTATCAAAGCTCGCATTTAAAACAGAGCACTTTACAAACACGAGCTTATAAATTTTACTTCAAGTGTTGAATCAACGGGATATCATAAGACAAATTCATGGAATGTCTACCACACCCCGGTGTTGAATGTCAGAACTTTTTACGGTCGCTGGCGTGAGAAGAGATAACAGACAAAACTTGTATATTTTCATCCGATGCGACTGGCTCTTATGTTAATTCGATTTAACGTTTATGCAAGAACATGACTGATATGCAAGTGTCGCGTGCTCAAGAACTCGAAAACAACAACTTGTGTCAAAAATCCTACAACGAAACAGTTTGTTGTCTGATGTTATGCAAATCGGGTATGAAGTGACTGCAATTCGTCTCGCGTTTTTCTTCGAGATATTTTAAAATCTACATTTTATTTTTTAAGTGGCCCAGTTTTGCGGTCTTACATAAAATTATCTAAACCCAGATTTCAGTTACGAAAACTTTCTTCGTTGGCGGAATGAAACCATAAATTTTTGTCAAAACGAGTTATCGAAAATGTGTGAGCTCGAACACAATAAATTTCAGCAGATTTGTTTGATTTTTGTGACCTATAAAGTTCTTTGAGAAGAAAAGAGTGTTCATAACGGTGTATTTTTTTAAGAATGAGGTAAGAAGATATATTGCTGTTGTTAGATTTCATGCTTTGATGTTTTTATAAAAAATATAGTGTAGCTTGAAAAATTTAGCAGTTTAAGTTCAAAGCCATGTTGCTTAAATTAGCAATATTAATTTGATAAATAAAACTTGCTAGACTATTTGGAACAAATGTAGTATACCCATTATTGGTACAAATTAAACTACACACGTGTATTATAAACAAGATAAGAATTCGTCAGGTTCATGACTTTTGCTAAGTCGTTACTTCATTGTTTACATTATGTATAGTACTATTTTCAACACAGAATTTTTATGTTTGGACCAACGATAACAAGAAAAATAACTGCTCATCCATAAAGTTTACAATTAGCAATACATATAATTTAAAGCAATAAAAGTTGTGAGTAGGTAATGGTTATTTCTGCAGACATTAATTTCGTTTAAAGAAAATTCAGATGAACGATAGCCAAAAACGTTTTAAACATATGTAATAAAATTTTACCATTTCAGTAAGGCATCGCAAAGCATCAATCGGTAAAAATAGGTCAGAATCTGCATAAGGAACAAAACGCTGTAACTCATTTTGAGACCTTTTCAGAGCGTTTGTGTTTCGTATAATTTTCTTTTGTTTGTCTTGTACTGTTGACAGTTTTGTACTTAAGTCAGCTATAATCCATTTAGACCAACAAATGGTTGATTATATTTTTGAAATATTTAAGCTTCTTAACTTTTAAAATATTAGCACTATTGTATTATATTACATGCTATACAAAATAGTGATATGAACCTCAAAATATTCAATAGATTTGTTTAATAATTTTTCGGGGTGATCGCTTTAACTTTCTCAAGATGAATAACTAAATTTTAGTTCGTTGTTCGTAATGATTAAATTAGTAAAACCTTATCAATTGCGTAATAGCAATATAATTTTATGGTTCAAATTAATATTTTCAAGACAATCGGTTTACGTAATATTAAAGAATGCAGTCGTCTGTTAAACAATAGATAATAGATAGTATCATATCTACCGTACAGATAAAACAGGGTTCATTTACAAGATTTTGAAAGAATGCAATCAATTTTTGCTGCTTTACCATCTTATCATCTCCCGGATCATATTAACACATGTGTTTATTTTGAAGTTTCAGATTTATAGACTTGATAATATCACACATTATTGTCTATTCCGGCATACTAAATTTGCATTTTCGTAGATTATGAACTGTGACATTTGAGCAAAACATGAAATTAAACACTTGTAAAAAAATAGTTTTCTTTAACTATTAAAATTTTAATGTGTCTGTTTTATACACCTAAATTTTTCAAATAAAAAAATATACAGGGTGCTCAGAAATGGCGCACCAAATCAACAATACATTTTTAAGTTTACAAGTCCAAGTTCGAGAAAAATCATAAAAAAATTCTTACGTCAACTTGACGTCCATTAACAAAAACGAAATATCGATTTCGGTAGATAGACCAAAAAACCGGGAACAGTTAGCTCCCATTGGGATTCATCCTAAACAATTTTTACGTTTTTTGTTATACTACAAAATTAATAAAACGTTGTCACCGTCTGCAAAAAAAATTGGGTACCCGAAAATCTAGTGAATAACACTGAAGTTACTAACGTCAAAAAGTTAATTTTATAGGTTAGAACGCAAATTTAACGTAGATATTATACCGAAATAGAGATAAAATAGTCAATGAAACTCTACCTGACTTATTTACACTCGTTTTAGCCTAGAGTAGAAGTTTTTAAAAAATTAAAACATACGAATATGAAACGTTTTTTGAAAAACTTCAAATTTGATAATAAACCTAAAAATTACCAAAGTCGAAGAAGGCAGGAAGACCAACACACCTAACGGGTGATGAACCGTTAAAAATTACTTTAAGTTAGGCAGCAATTAAGCCATAATCTCACTATACCTTTCGTCGAACTTTACTTCTACTAAAAAAATATAATTTCAATGGCTTTAGTTTTTTTTTATTTTCAGTATTTATTTGCCTAATAAGTATTTTTGTGAATTTGTGAAATAAAATAATTTTGAAAGTGAATTTCACGACTCCCAAATCTCTATAAATCGCAGGAAAAACATTGCCAACTCTCATTTCTTTTTGTTTTTTTGAAAATTAGACATAGTAAAATCAGGCTGTGTACTTTTTACTGTATTTCATTTCCGACAAAACAGTCGCCAATGCTTTTCCTACGATTTATAGAATTTTGTAAGCTGAAAACAGTGGTGAAAACCGCGTTCCGAAATTTCCATAAAAAATTGAGGTGTGGATTTATAAATATACGTGATGAAACAAAGACCAATATTTTAAGAAGATGGTGATAAAATGTAAAAAATTGCCCGTGGATTATATAGCGAAAACTGTGGACATGTTTTTTTTTTTAATTTTTAATTTCATAACAGTAACTCTATTAATAATAAAAAAGTATTGAAAATCCCATAAGCCATACATTAAAGATATTTGACGATTACGACTGTAAATAAGAATATGATAAGCATTTTACAACGGATCTCTCATAAAGTTTAATAAATGCAACCATCAGCATGTTTTCGACCAGTTAGATGGACCACCTGTCGTATTAAAATAATTTCAATGTTGCAATAGGGGAAGGTCTTGTCAGGCAAGCAGATTTACGGCCACCATTGTGTCAAACTCATAAAAATTACCGCAAGTTGATAGCAATTAAACTGTATCTTTTGCCAGACTTTACTTTTTAAAAAGTCTCAGTTGTTCTATATTCATTGTCTATTTTTCAAAGTATTTTTATCAATTTTCGTATTTTTAAAATTTTGGTGAAATTTGTCATCACGTATTTTTAAAAATCAATACCTCAGTAATATTTGGAAATTTCGGAATGCCGTTTTCACCACGGTTTTCATCTACAAGACTCTATAATACAAACATTGGCGAGTTTTTTCTATCGAAAATGAGATAAGTTGTGTCGAAGAAGGAGTTTTGACGCTGAACACATTGATAAAAAACCGCCTTCCAAAATTTCCATAAGTAAATGAAATATTGGTTGTTCAGTCTTATCTTGGCAAGTACTAGGCTCGCCCACCCACCCCCTATTTTCTTAAAGGGTATGTGATTTGCCAAAATCAGTCTTATCTTAGCAAGTATTAACAAAAATTAAAAATTAAAAATTTGCTAATGGAAAAATTGAAAAAACGAACAATTGGAAAATCCAAAAAGTGAAAAATTAAAAATTGAGGACTGGAGAAATTGCAAATATTGCAAAAATATTGCAAAATCGGAAAACAAACATCGAAACTGAAAAATTTTAAAATGGAAACTGGAAGAGTCACATATCTTAAAAATGAAAAAACAAAAAAAAAATAAAAAACCGAAAAATTGCAAAATATAAAAATTGAAGAAATCAAAACTGGGAAAATTGAAAATTTTAAACTTGGAAAAAAATGAAAAATTGTAGAATTGAAAAATTCAAGCAAAAAGTCGAGGCGAGGGAAGTTCTGTCGAAATAATCTTCAACCAATTTTTTTAATAATATGTGGGCAATTTTTTATTTAATCAATAACATTATATGGACAAAAACGGGGGATCTATTTTCATTTTCTATGTCGTGTAAAACGTCTAGACAACCTGAAATTAACCATTAGGGATTGAATTCTGAAAAAAACACTAGGGGCCCCCGAAGAGGTGGGCGGAACTGAGTTTAGATTTTTCTAAAGAGTTTTATAAGCAAACAGTAGCCCCGCCCACCGACCCCCTCTTCATTCCAATGACTGCTCTTAATATTATTCATTCTTATCTTGACAAGTACTAGGCCCGCCCACCCACCCTCCCTTTTCTTAGAAGGTATGTGATTTGCCAAAATTAGTTTTATCTTAGCATGATGAAAAATTTCACAAAAATTTTTAAGTTGTGGATACATTAATTTAATATTTAAAGCGCAGGGTGATGGCAATTAAATCATAGCCGCACTATATCTTTCGTCGAACTTTACTTCTACTTATTAAAAAATATTGATATAATTTCAAGAGTTTCAGATTTTTTTTCATTTTCTGTATTAATTTGTCAATGTATTTTTTGTGAATTAAATTTGTTTTCGTCTTCTTAAAATTCTGGTGAAAATTTCATCATGTGTCTTTAAAAATCAAAGTGTCAATTATTTATGGATATTTCGGAACGCGGTTTTCACCAGAGTTTTCATTTTATTAAGAAAAACTATAAATCAACCAAAAACATTGCTGACTCTTTTTGTCAGAAATGAGATAGGTTGTTTCGAAGAAGGTATTTTTTACTGTATCTCATTTCCGACAAAAAAAACTCGATAAAGTTTTTTCTACGAGTTTTGCAAACTGAAAACAGTGAGAAACCCGCGTTCAGAAATTTCCATTAAAAAATGAGATACCTATAGGTTTTTAAAGATATCCGATGAAAAATTTCTTCAAAATTTTAAAAAGGTGATGATAACTATATACAGAAATTTGTAAACACGCTATTTTAAAGTTTAAGCCATAGGTTGATATCAAACCATAACCGCACTATATCTTTCGTCGAACTTTATGTCTACTTATTAAAAAATGTGGATATAATTTCAAGAGTTTCAGTTTTTTTTTTCATTTTCTGTGTGTATTTATCAAGGTATTTTTTGTGAATGTGCGAAATTAGATTTATTTTTGTCTTCTTAATATTTTGGTGAAAATTTCATCACGTATCCCTTAAATCAAAGTCTCAATTATTTATGGATATTTGGAACGCGGTTTTCACCAGGGTTTTCATCTTATTAAAAAAACTCTATCAATTGTACCAAAAATATTATAAATTTTTACGGTATCTCATTTTTGACAGAAAAAGTCGACAATGTTTTTCCTACGAGTTTTGTAATCTGAAACCAGTGAGAAAACCGCGTTTCGGTATTTCCAGGAATAAATGAGACATAGGTTTTTAAAGATATCTGATGAAAAATTTTACCATAATTTTAAAAAGATGATGATAAACTGTTTGCATTGTACGGGGTGTCTGGAAAATGGTGATTAACTAGCCCCGCCCACCCACTCCCTCTTTTCTTAGAGGGTATGTCATTTGCCAAAATCAGTCTTATCATAGCAGGTACTAGCCCCGCCCACCGACCCTCTCTTTCTTAGAGGGTATGTCATTTGCCAAAATAAGTCTTATCTTAGCTAGTAGCTGCTAAGATAAGATTGATTTTGGCTATTGAAATTTCTTTAAGAAAAAAGTGGGCTGGTGGGCGGGGTTAGTACCTGCTAAAATAAGAACAATTAGATAGAACTCGCCCTCTCTTTTCTTATAGGCCAAAATCTTATTTGCCAAAATCGATCTTAGATTAACAAGTACTAGCCCCGCCCACCCACCCTTTCTTTTCTTAGAAGGTATATCATTTGCCAAAATCAGTCTTATAATAGCAGTTACTACTCAATTATTTTTGGAAATTTCGGAACGCCATTTTCACTAGTGTTTTCGTCTTATAAAAAAATATAAATTGTACCGAAAAGATTGTCGACTTTTTTTCTCGGAAATGAGAAGAAAATTATATTGAAGGGGGTATTAACAAGTTAACAACATTTTTCCTAGGAGTTTTGGAAGCTGAAAAGAGTGATGAAGTTCGCGTTCCGAAATTTCCATAAATAAATGAGATATTGGTTTTTAAAAATAACTGATGAAAAATTTCACCACAATTTTAAGAATATGGTGATAATTGTTTGCATTATATAGAGAAATTTGTGGACACGTTAATTTAAAGTTTAAACAATAAATGCATAGTATCTTTCGTCGAGCTTTACTTCTATCAAAAAATTTTGATAATTTCAAGATCGTCAGTTTTTAGTTTGCAGTATTAATTCGTCTAAGCATTTTGTGAATTCTAATTTATTTTACATTTTCTGAAGATCTACTATCTATTGCAATAAGTGACTGAAAATAATTATTCACGATTCACACAATGCATTGTAAAGATTTTAAACAAAAGATTTCAGAAGATTACATATAAATACTTTCCCAATGACTTGTGATTTTTTTATAAGAAGAAATAAAAAATAATAATAATAATAACTCTTTTACTTACTTGATTTCGTAACATAAGTAATAATATTTGGTATTCGCCTACCTGTGTTTAAAAATGTAAGAGGTTAGAAGTCATACTTTCCACGTTTGGCAAACTTTCAGTTGTTTCAAGCTTTAATTATACCTATCTACTTTTAATGAATTAAAATTTTAATGTCTATTATAAAATTGTAAATTACTGAATAAGCACGTTTTCAGTTATCCATCGCCACATCGCAGGTTTACGTAAAGTGTTAGATAACTATATTTTTATTTATAACAATTCCTGCGTAATTTTTTTTATGTTTATGCTTGACAAGTTCGAACTCTAAATGTGTAACAGAAACTCAAAGCTCTCAGATAAATGCACATGAAGGTTTTAAATTAATACACTCATCGGTTTATCCATCATCCTTTAATTATGTTTGTCAGCATACAAAAAATAAAACGTGCTCTCTATAGCTTTACAAAACATCACCATCCATATTTAATTCTTACGTTATCGGCGAATAAAACGCTCGTAAATTCCAAAATCATTACAAAAACAGCATCGTTTCTAAGTAAACCAAACCCGTTCCACTGGCGTCAAAATCGCCAATTTGCGAATAAAACCTGCCGCATTCAATAAAATCCGGAATACCGACCACATTACCCACTATTTACAAAATCGGAATAGTAAATAAGTTCGTCGCGTCACGAGCCGCCTGCCAACGGTACGTCTTTCCATCTCCATATACAAAGCCGGAAGAAAGAATTCAACCGTCTTGGTTATTAAGTACCAAAGTACAATTAAAGTATTTCCGTCATGTTTATACAATTTCTGAATAACAACGTCGTAACGGTGTTATATTTGACGAGGAACTAGCGGTGACTCTAATGCTCGATCAAGCGACGAACCAACCCTAATGCAGTAATTGCAACCGGAGCATATTAGATTTATTAAAGCACCTAAAACTCATGTTGTAATGAAGAAATGGCCGGAATAACCGTTGCTTGTGCCACAATTCGCAATGGTTAACACGAATTTGCGCTCAGCTAACGATTAATGGACATGCTAACGCTAACAATGCAGTCGGGCTGTGCAAATGAGAAACGAGAATAATAATCGTGTGACGATTATAAATAATCGAAACGGTACGGGTTCTTGGTTGCTATTGTTGACATTCGAGGTAAATCAGGAAAATTGCAGTCAAGCAGCGCGGATGCGTTGGCTGTGGAAAGGTAGCCTGTCGTACTACATTATTACGCTGCGAAATTTAAATCGGACTTGTATGCTGGCTTATATTACGAGCTGGTTAAATCATCTTTTTATGTAATATTTGAAGAAGACTCGTGTAAAACACGTCTAGGTATTTACGCAAGGTGAATGATGTGATTCCGGAAAAATTCTTCGCCACCTTTCACTTTATTCTGAATGAATTCATACAGAAATGAGTAAAGGCGATGATTTTTTCGAAGGATAGTATTGATTAGTCATGGCGGTTTTATCGAACAGGATTACACTGCAAGATAAATATACCGATCTTTAATTAGGTTGGTGATACTTTCATCGATTCCGTGAACACATTATGTCACTATTTTTTTTTTGTTAAATTTCAAACTTTGAAATCACATCATTAAGTTAGATCATTACTGGAATAAGACTTCTGTTCTTCGTGACTTTACATTTCTATCAGAAAACCAATCGCGGCTGCTAAAGCGGAAACAGAAATATACTTTCACACGGAAAAAAAAGTTTGCTTAGAATGGTAATCGATTGATTTCCAAATGGATTATCATCAGTTGTTTAAAACCCATAAAATAAAAATCGCCGGTGTTTAGCAACAATAGAGAAAACGGAGAAAAAATTGCATTACCATATTTTTTGCAGGTGGAAAATGTGAGAGTACTCATTTACTGATTTGCAGTTTTCTTATTTTTTTAGACAAAATTAACCAAAAAGAAATTAGTTTAAAAAAAGTAAACATTTTAAAAACGGTATATTTTAACAAAATAAATTTGTTACAATACTTAATTTAGCTGTCATTCGAGAAGTAAAAAGGTACAATAAGTTTATTTCTGCTATATTTTTTTTTTCGTCATGGTGTATTAAATTTTGTACTCTGTTTTTAACCCTCAAGTTGGTATTTTTCCGTTAATAATTTTTTACATTACGTAAGGGTGGGTTTCATAGTAATGTCTAGTTTGATTTTCTAAAATAACATGCTCCTGTACTTGTGGTTTATGAATCCGCCTTGAGTTTATCACATTTTTTTATTACAAAAATGTTTGTGTAATATTTCGCTACGAGTATCATAGCTGATATAACGAATCGTTTGAATTTCATTCTCGTTAACATTTTTTTATAGTACTTACATTGAATTTGTTTGACTGTTTGACTTCAGGTAACTATTATATCTTCGTTAATAGCAGAAAGGGGTTCTGAAATAGATCTGGTGTAATTTAGATCGGTAAGATTGGTAGCCTAGACGAGAAATGTCAGGTGAATGTCAGTGGTAAATGTCAAATTAAAATTTCCCGTATTTCGGGAGGCGCAAGGACTTCACTAACTTCTTCACAAGACATTTTAACCAATTTTAACTTACAAAAACTCGAATTGATTCGAATTACAGTTGTTGTTGTGAAAATTCGTACTTCAAATATTTCGTGGTTAGTGACAGACAACTCATCACCAACCACGACAAAATTCCCCAGATTTAAAAAAACGCAAATTTCAATTAAATTTTCCGAAAAAACGTGCGCGGTAGAAAAAATAGTATATATAACTCGTTGATTCGTGCCTCAATATTTGCCTTATGATATTCGTTCTTTAATACACTGTTCTACTTCCTGAGCGTCAGTTAAGGAAGTTCGAGTCCACGGGTGGCCACTTTTATGTTTTCTCAACGTTTCATGGCCCCTAGAGTACGAAAAAATAGGTCTTCCGTTTCCGAGTGTCCGTCGTTTCTTTGTCCATTTTCCAATTTACTTTGTGATTTAAAAATTCGTTCTGAATTTTTACCTAGACATCTAGATTTTTGGTAAAAATTCAAAATTGGCTTTCGTTTATGGCTTTTTACACTTGGCTTCCTGAAAAAATAAAAGTTGTATAATAATAATAATATTTTACTTCGCGACTGCAAAAATCAAATGCTTTGACATTTTGCAAATACTTATTTTAAGATTCTTGGAAGCATTGTAAATCGTTAATCAAAACTTGTGCGTCATCTTACAATTTTGTCGAATTCTGTTCTTCAAATTTGTGAATATTCTTTAAAAAAAAACTGAGTGTGCTTAATTAACTAATCAGTCCTCTCCTCTACTTTGAGGAGACAAAATCATTCAAATTTCATTTTCTTTTGTCCGCTGATGCTTGTAATCAGGACGTGTTAATAGTCGAATTATTTAGAACTAAAAACATAAACAGTCGAAGTTAAGCATACGAGTATACACTAGAAAATCTGGGGGGGTGTCTGTCTTTTGGCTCTGAGTTTTGTATGTTAAATTTGTTGTGATATAGTGAGTAAATTTATCTAAATATTTGTTACTTATTCATTGGTCAGGTCAGGTCAGGCTTATATTATACCTTTTTTTTCTTAATATGCATAGCCATTTTTTCAATACAAGAAACATAACACAGTCGTCTTTTCAGAACAAGAAACTTAAAACATGTTTAAGACTATAAATTATTGTAGGCAAATACGGATCTTGCAGTTAAGTTCCTCCTTCTTGGCTCACGACGAATAAAAAAATTTTTACAATTGAGATAGGGCGGGTGGGCGGGTTTTATATTTAGCCCTTTATCTTAACATACGTAAACATCTTTTTAGAACAAGAAACTTACAACATGTTTAAAAATGTAAATTCTTCTAGGCAAATAATGGATCTTGCAATTAAATCCCCCCCCCCCCGATCTGATTGTTGATATGAATTCAGTTTTTTGATTAAAAATTAGAAGTTCGTTGTTTGAAACTACGATTGAGACCGAGACGTATGGGTGGGGCTTCCTTTTCGGTTTCCTTTTTTAATGAATACATTTAGTTTTCTTTGTATACCACGATTATTTAAGAACATATTTCACATGGTAACTTTACGTAGAAAAGTGAAGATTTTACAATTAAGCTCCGCCTCTCGGCTTACGACGAATAAAAAAAATCATCAGAATTGAGACAGGACGGGTGGGCGGGCTTACATTTTGCCTTTTTGTTTTAATATATGCAGACTTCTTTTCACAACATGAAACTTAAAACAGGTTTAAAATGGAAAATAATATTACACATTTGTAAGTCCATTTAACGTAAAGTTCTTATTTTTGATTAGATGATTTATATTATTTTAAGTCGGGGCTAAGTTTAACTTTTTCTCAGAGAGTCTTATAGGCAAGCAGTAGAACCGGCCAACCACCCCCTCTTCATTCTGGTGAATACTCTTAATACTGTTAATTATTGACAATGTTATTGTCTTATTAGAATTTTCGACAATTTTATTAAACCGTTGGTGAGAAAACAGATAACAATTAATAACAAACTGTCGAAAATTTTGGTTGGTTTAGACTATTTGATATTTTTCTCATTTGTGTCTTCTTGATCAAAATGTACGTTAAAATATAATTTTAAAAATACGTAACGAAGGAATTTAGAGAATAAGTACAAATTTTGAAAGTGGAACTGATTTTCCAACTTGGACTTCCAAACTTTCCAAAAAGAAAGTGTAATTATTTTTTCTCCGCTCGTCATCTCAAGACGAATAAAAAGATTAATCACAATTGAAATGGGGCGGGTGGGTGGGGCTCATCCTTTGATTTTCTTAATACATATACATAGTCTTCTTTCAACAATAAATACTTAATATATCAAATGGTATTTGGTGTTGTGGAAAATAGATACATATTAAGAAAAAGAAACCAATAATTAAGCCCCACCCACCCGCCCCTATCTCAATTGTGATGAATTTTTTATTCGTTATCCGACAGATTTTACAATTTTTCGATTTTTCAAGTCTTCAATATTTTTTAATTTTTCAAATTTTGACGTTTCTAAATTTTCGGTTTTCGGATTTTTCAATTAATCTATTTTTTGATTTTCCCATTTCTCAACTTCCCAATGTTTCGATTTTTCAGTTTCTCAGTTCTTCAATTTTGTGGTTTTACAGTTTTTCGATTCTTCAATTTTTCTTCTATTTAAAAATTTTTCGATATTTCAGTTTTGGGAAATTTTAATATTTAGATTTTTCGATTTTTCTAGTTCTGGAATTTTCGATTTTTCTAATTCTGGATTTTTCTTGGATTTTTCGACTGTTTACTGTTTGGATTTTGAATTTTTCGTTTTTTTAAACTTTGGGTTTTTCTATTTTTCGTTTTTTAAATTTTAGGTTTTTCAATTTTTCGATGTCTCAGTTTTTGAATTTTTCAATATTTGGATTTTTCAATTTTTTATATTTCGACTTTTCGACTTTTGATGTTTCGATTTTTGAATTATCCGATTTTCCAATTTTCCAATTTTTTTAATTTTAGAGTTTCGATTTCTCGACGTGTTGATTTTTCAATTTTTAAATTTTAGATTTTCGAATTTAGATTTATTTTGATTTTTTGGTGTTTAGATTTATCCATTTTTCAATTTTACGATATTTTAATTTTTCAATATTCAATTATAGATTGCTTGATTTTTCAGTTCTTCAATATTTGTTAATTTTCCAAATTTTAACGTTTCTAAATTTGCAGTTTTTCAATTAATCTATTTTTTTATTTTCCCATTTCTCGACTGCCCAAAGTCTCGATCTTCCAGTTCTTCAGTTGTTCGATTTTTCAGGTTTTTGGTTTGAATCAATTTTTCGATTTTTTAGGTTTGAGATTTTTCGACTTTGTTGTTTTGACTTTTCGATTTCTCACTTTCTCAATTTTTTATTTTCCCATTTTGGATATTTCGTTCAATTTTGTGATTTTTTTAGTTTTTCGATTCTTCAATTCATCTCCTATTTTTTTCTATATTTGGCTCTTGGGATTTGTTAGTAATTCGACTTTTCGATTTTTCGAGTTCTGAATTTTTCGATTTCTCGCCTTTTACTTTTCGGATTTTCAATTTTTCGCTTTTTAAATTTTAGATTTTTCAATTTTTCGGTAGTTTTTATACTTCGAATTCTCAATTTTTCAACCTGTCGATATTTTAACTCTCCGGTTATTAAAATTTTCGGTTTTTCGATTTCTCGAGTTTTCAGTTCTTTTTTTTTCGATTTTCCAATGTTTCGATGTTTCCCATTGGTTATCTTATCTTTCTTCCTCTGATTCTTAAAATAAATTCGTTCGTACGTTGGTTTTTGCGAGATCCTTGTACATTATGATAGAAAATAACAAAATAGAACTGTCAATAGGACCACATTTCAAAAAAATTAAACCAGTATGTGAAAATTAAAAAAATATCAATTTCGATATATAATTTGCCACTTAAGATAACTGTGTCCATTACATCTATTTCCAAAATTTTGAAGAAATTAGCGAATCGTTTTTTAAAGAATTGATAAAATATAGAACGAGTCACTAATTATTACGAACAGAAAAAAGTCAATAGTTAAAGTTATATGGTTTTTACAGTAAAATTTTTTTCTACTATACAGAGTGTTCTGTTTTGGAGGTGTAACACACAACCTAATTGTTTCAAAAATAATACTGTATACATTTTTACATATTTTGATTAAGCTCATTTTGGTCTTTGTAATTGTAACCACAACAATTTACTTTTGAAATTCCCATACCACGTTCCCACGTTATCTAACTTTCTTGAAATTTTTCAACAATGTAAGGTTTCATCAAAAAAAAAATCCCAATAGGTTTATTTTTAAAATTTGTTTTAGAGGGATAAATAATAAAATAATTATTACAGTTATCAAACATCTATATTTCAGTTTTTTCCAATAGAACACCCTGTATTTTCCCAACGAATCAGTATATGCCCAACTTCGACTGTTCATGTTTATACTTCCAAAGGATGCGATTATTAGCACGTTCTAATAACAACCTACAATCGTGTAATATGGGGCGAAAATAAATAATTTTTAATTATTAATAATGATTATTATTAAATATAGGCGGCTCCGATATTACTGTACTTTTACATTTTCGAAGCAATAGGGTAAATCGTTCTTGATTTGATAAAAAGATGAAACATGTACTGATCGTATTAGGTGTCTAAAAAACAAGACAGTTTAAAAAATCTAATAATAATAATAATAATGATACAGAAAATTAAGGTAGATTCGTAAACCACAAGTATAGGAGTATATTATTTCACACAATTTAGTTGATGTTAATTACGCAACATGATGAGCGGACGTCATCAAATGGTAATAACTAGCCAAATTTTGTGTTTTACACACAAAATTTGACAAAAATCGGTCCGATAATTTCGGAGTTTAGTAAAAATCAATGTAGTAGACGACAGATACACGAAAACGGGGGACAATTTTTTTCGTATTCTAATACGTCGAGAAAAAATTAAAGTATCAAGTAGCCCGACTCGATTACAATATGTACTTCCTTTTTTTACGCTCGGGAAGTTAAAATTTAGCAAAATTGAAATAACGTGGTAACGTTTTATCATAATTTCAAAAATAAAGAATAGATACAGGGTGTATACGAAGAGGCTTATAACAATATGTAAAAATGTCTACAGGGTGTCCCCCAATTAAGTTTACAAGAGGATTTTTTTATTTGATATTTTACAGGAAAAAGTCAAAGGAATAAAGATTTTAGTTTGACGTAAAACAAGTGTTGCACCTACAAGAACTTTTTTGTTGTTTATTTAAACACATGGTATACTTTTGTAGTTTTAATTGCAGACTTATTTACATAAAGCATTAAGCGAAGCTACAATTTTTAATCCTTTGACATTTTTTTAGCAAATCAATATTTTTTTTGTAAATTCAATTCGTGGACATACTGTAGAATGTTATATTAAAAAAACGCTAAGTTGAATTCTATGCCTCAAAAACAAACCACCCTGTATGGTCGAAAATAATTTTAATATTTGTATGCTATTCAAAGAACTGTACAACAGCACGCTTATTAACTCACCCTGTATATTTAATATAAATATGGATATATTTTTTAACAATAACTATTTATTTAATTTAACCGTTTTAACCGTTTGTCATGAATAAATGAATTTTATTCACTCAACCTAGTATCTTATCAAATTTTTGCAATTTCGGCAACATAAAATTTGATATTTGAAATTTTGTTTTTTTAAAGATAATCCTTAATAAGTTGTTGAACTATTACAAAAGAATATGTTATGCTGCATATTTAAAACAAAATTTACTTGAAAATAGTTTTAAATGACGACTTCAATGTTTGTAGAGTAGAAAATTTTTGACTGGCGTTCCATTAATCTTAATGTTTGCGTAACTTCAAATTTTAAATAATTTGAAATTTGCTAGTTTTTTTTGAATTATCTATATAATAAACCTATCAATTTCCACTTTTTGAGTGAAAATTACGACTTGAATTTTGTGTTTTTTTTTTAATCCACAATTTTATTTTCTTATAATCCATTGATTCGTCTCAAACAAAACGTAAACTGTCGGATACTAAGACGCAGATCCGTATATCTACGCCTTCCCTGCCTAATATTTACACAGAGAGGCATAAAAATATTTACTTAAAGATATTGGCACCTGTTTTCTAAAATATATTTATTTAGTTAAAACGGTAACCATTTTTTCTGTGGGTTTGGTTGTATAAATACGATCGAGAATTAAATCGGAAAATAAATTTAAACATCAAATATTTTCTTATATATAATCTAATAGATTAATGCTCACTTAATATTTCCAGTTATTTCCATTTATGTAGTATGTAGTGCTATAATAAAAATTATTATTTGACTTGTAGGTGGAATAATTTTTCCTCGCTAAACTTTCCGATTCCTAAGTACTTTGTTTTTTGCGCTTCTTTATTTAACAAAGACCCTCATCTGTGTTGAATCTCATCTCAAGAGAAAGCTCCTTACATAGATAAACTAATCATAATAACACTAAATGCAAACTAATCTGAAAGCAAAGAGCTGTCAATAAAAGAAGCACAAACTGAAAAGATCGCAACTCAATACATTGCGATAAAAACTCGTTTGTAGCTCACTTCTTCAACACCAACTACAATGTTGTGATATTTTTTAAACCGAAATTGGGGCTGCAAAATACGCCAATTGAAAACTCTTCAAACTTCAAACTCTTTCTCACATTATGATTTAAAAGAATGGTAATTGTTCGGTGATTTCTCAAGTCGCGACCATCACTGTTTATGTAAGCTTATCCTGGTTCCCATCTACAAATTGCTCTCACAGAGCGCAAATATTATATGTAACAATCACTTTTATTAACCGCGCACTCCTTCCCGGTGTTACATCACTGAAATTTCAATATCCCTAAACAAAAAAATATTCTAGATCGCTAGAATCCAGCAGGACAATTCGATTTTCACGATACACTTTCACTATTGTCTTCATCTTTTCTTCAAATCATGGGCATTGTTTACAGGCCGTCGCTGATTTTTGTCTGGTCAGTATGGTTGTTCCGCTTCAGTTCCAACTGGTTCTGCATGCGTTCGCAGACTTCTCTTTCAGAATACATTTCTTCATACATGGTCACTAGACTATGACTGTTTCGATTAAAAACTGAAGTATCTATTAACAGAAAACCGATTCTTAGCCGGCTCGGGCACGATGGGTTTAGCTGGAAAAGAAAAGTAGAAAAGCATGGGTGAGGACTATTATTTGTTGGAAGCGCGTCCCGCACATTCCCACTACCTGAAATATGCCACATCAGGCAAAGTGCAGGTAGATCCGGCTCGTGAAGAGCAATCATCTGACCCACTGACATGTTGGATGAGTCAAAGCACTGCTCTCGGATTATCGATCAAAAATTCGCTTGCTCACACACCGAAAAAACGCTCGGCGTCTAATCAAATAACCGGAAAAAATGTTTTCGTTTAATAATAATGACATTAGCAACAGGTATCTTAATAATGATATATTCAAGTCGCTTGATTAATTTATGATGTCTATATCATGTTCTAAAACTTATTTGAAGTAAATATTCACTATTTCCCGGACTCTACTATAAAAAATTTCACACTTTCTTTAAGTTGTGCACAAAAAATAAAGTTGTCACTAAAATCAGCAAAAGGATTAATTAAAAAAAATCGTATTCGTGTCTCTAGTTGTATTAATTTTTTTTCAATTGTTTTATATTATGAATACACGTGTTGCAGATAAATAATGTTAAATAAATTATAAATTTTAATGATCGTAAAAATTATTGATATTGAAATTGAAAATTAGCATACAGGTTTATTAAAAAAAAAAAACACAAGCACTAGACTTTCTTGTTGAGGCGAATTTAGAAGGTCTGGTGTTGAAACGGAAGGCAAATTTCAAGCTTACCACCGACCGTAATTATATAGGAATGTTAAAAATTGGAACGCATATTGGTATGTTACGCTGGTCGACAGAGAAATTGCCACAAAATATGGCCAGTCGCTAAGTATTAAAAAGTTTAGTGAAAAAATGTCTAAAAACTTTAGAAAATAAATACTAGATAACACATCTGGTTTAATTAGATTTTAAAAGTATGTTGGAGCTACATCTCACCACAAAAGCCCAGCGGTTAAATAAACATCAAACAGACGCTTTCGACTTCTATTTTTGAAAAATTTTAATTTCATAATTATGGTTGATGCTTAAAGTATATTCAAAAAACGAGTGCGAAAAAAGTATGAATATTAGCATGCAAGAAATTGCTTAGTTTTTAGAGATTTACATAACCATGCGTGTTGCAAATTACCCCAGTATTAATGATCGAAGATAATTCACTGGAAGCACTGAGGTTATTAAAGTTTGCGTTTCTCGGGAATTGCAAAAAGATAAAATTGTTAAATGGGGTCGTAGAAAAAAATTCAACCGACAAATTGACTTATTTTTCTTTTTTAAAAAATGTATGGAAGTTTTGATTTTTCTGTACATAATTTACAGAAGAAGAGGTACACTAAGGAGGCATAGAGTGGGAGTTCTGGCATTGTTTTCATGCTGTCAATAATTTAAATACTGTAAATTTTAAATTTCAACACCTACACCAAGCCCAGTTTAGTATAATATTTTGTGGTTGAATTATTAACGAATCATGAAACTGGTTTTCAATTTGTAATTTTGATGGACCAGTATACAGCAGAGATAAGAATATTAAATGTAAACAACTTGACACATGAAAAAGTATTTTTTTGTTTGTGTCGTTTAAATTTAAAGCAATTTTTTATTATTTTTGGTCTGGAAAATGTTCCGATCAACATTTCAGAAAGAACATGTATGTCAATTCTGACACGTGTAGTACACATGCACTACTACTAATAAAAAATATGGATAATACTAGTTATGGTAAAAAAAGTGTCTCATGGGCCAATCGAACCAGTGACCTTCGCGTTTTTAAGACGCAGCCACAGAATTCACCACATGTCAGTATTCGTACAATGGTATAAAATGTGATGTTGCGAAAGAAAATCTAGATGGCCTTGGTAAAAAATCAAGGTTGATTCATAAACCCATATATAGTTTTTAAAACATGGAAATCAGGGAAAAATCAGGGAAAATTGCTTTACGTGAAAGAACCATGGAGCCAAATTTAAAAAGATATGCTCATGCCAAATAAGAAATAAAATTGCAACATCAATTTTTTTAAACCAAATTTGATTGATCAAGAAATTAGGATTACGTAGAAAACATTTAGATATCTTTATCATTCTCAGTCAGTAAAAATTAATTAAAAAATTGGTCGAAGGTTATTTCAACAGAACTCCCCTCGCCTATAAAGTACAGGTGAACAAATAGGTTTCTTCTAAAAATTATAAAATCTAATATTTTAAATTATATTTTTTAATTAGGTGAACCCTATAAGTTAAAATAAAAATATGTGTGAAGTTTTAACGTACAAATAAAGGAGCATGTTATGTATATGTTCCAAACAAAATTTCGTAATGATGTCACCAACATTTTATCAAAAAACGTGTTTCAATTTGAGTAGGTACAGTCTAATATTAATAATAACAGAACTGTATTCTAACATATTCCGGGCAATAGGGTGAGTCGTTCTTGATTTGATAAAAAAAAAACTATTTCCTAATTTTGTGTCACCCTGTATAAGTAATATTAAAAACTATGAATCCATTGATAAACCGCAAGTAACAAGTTACAATATTTTGCGTATTTTAGAAAAAAAACAATTTTTTTTAAGCAGATAAATTTTGATTACGAATTCACCATGCTCAAGAATGTAACATATTTGTAGATACCAGAGCATTGTTATTCAATTTTGATTTTTCCCAATAATATGGATGTCTAGGGTAAACTTTCAACACGGATTCATAAACCACAAACGGAGAAATACGTTATGTTATAAAATTTAAATTTTATTTACTATTTTAAATTTTGGAGATACCGTCATCCCATTTTTGGTGAGGATGATTGGATAATTTTTGATTAGCGTATTACCATCCACACGATATTTCTAACATACAAAATTTGACAACAATTGATCCAGTAGTTTCGGAGATTATCTGTTTAATAAAAATTGACCCAGGCGACAGACCGACAGATAGACATACAGACGGAAACGGGAGACCTACTTTTTCGTACTCTAGGGGTCATAAAATGTCGAGAAATCCCGACAGCAGCGATTCGTCAGTGAACCCTATTACAGTAGCTTACACGCATGAGGTAAAAATTGAACTATTTTTGACAGGCAATAAAGAAATGTAGCAGTTCACGACTTCTGACATTAAAGCTTAGTAATAGTTCTATTTGCTATGTTTTAAATTAAGTTTCTCTATTCAAACTAAAAACAATGGCGTTTACGGCATTTCAATTTTTCTATCCAATCCCAGCTTATATGGCAGCGTTTTGTCTATGACTATGTATATCACTTATACCTAGAAAAAACTCCAGAAGTCATGAAAAACAAACCTTATTTCATTTTGAGGGAACGCAAATTTAAAACACTTGCCATAACAGAAATATATAATACAAGCAATCAAATCAGGTTGCTTAGAAAAAACAATACATATAATACCAATCACAGTGTAGGAAAAAAAAAGTCGCCCATGAGATAGTATATTCGTATAAATCGCTAGCATACAACTGTGTTTACCAAGCAAAATCTGGCATGATAAGACAAATTTTGGTTAGCGTTTTACATCAATATGATATACTTAAAATACATAGAAAATTTTTCAACAATCGATCCAGTAGTTTCGGAGATTATCTATCAAAAACAAATCGAGACAAACAGAAAGACGATAGATCATATAGAGACGAAAACCGGGAGATCTACTGTTCGAACATACAGTTAAAATGTTTTTAAATAGTTAAATTGCTACTTTCATGTTTTCTTGAAGTTTCATCACCCTTAGCATACAAAAAAATTGGTCTCCTCTTTCTGTCTGTGTTAATTTTTGTTCAGTAGATAATCTCCGAAACCACTGGACTGGAATATGGTGAATATGGTAAAACGATAACCAAAATGTGTCTAATGATATCAAGAGTCTCTCCAAAATTTTTGTAGCAAATAAGAATTATTTGAAAAAATAACGTACTTCTATACTTGTGATGTATGAATCCGCCTTGAGATTTTGCCAGAGGCATCCAAATTTTTGCAAAAAAAAATCAAAATTTTACACTGTTACTGCTCTTATCTATATTTTTTATGTATAGAGATTATCACAAATAAAATTTCGCAATATCAAAATTTATACTTTTAAAAATTTTTGTAAATTGTATTTTTGTATAAGTGATTTAGCACCTTGATGAAATGTTAATGATGTCTGAGACACCAACATTTATGTAATTTGGCACTTCATTGTTTTTGTGTCAAATTTGTGCCAAATTTCAAAACTTATTTTTCAGATATGTAATTGGAATATTACTCTGGAATAAGCAAAAAAAAGTATACCTATAATGTGAGAACTGTAAAATTTACAAGTCCTCTACTTTTTCAAGTAGCGCAGAGTAGGAAAAATTAGTGGAAGATTATTTCGACAGAACTTTTCTCGTCTCTGAAATACAATAATGCAAATTCAACTTTTTCGAAAAATTTTAAAATTTGATTATGCGAATTATACTTTTTGTATGAGAATCCTTATAAGTTAAAATAAAGATATCTATGTAACGTTAAACTAAACATAAAAAAACATCCACAATTTTCGGGAAAACGCAGTAAGCAGTTCCCGATTTATTCAATAAAATAAATTGACTCATTCACTAATAATTATGAGTCACCCTGCATAAGAAATTTAAAAACTTTTAATGCAGTGATAAATCACATAAATTCTCACATTTGGCAGATTTTGGATAGGATTTATTCAGCAAAATTTTGAGATGACGTCATCAATTTTTTGGGAGGGGATAAACGAATAAATTTTGCTTAAGGATTTACCACGATAACTTTAAAATATTTACAAGATTTCAGAGCAATCGGTTTTGTAGTTTCAAAGTAATACTGCAAAATATTGTTATTCAGTTTTGAATTTTTTCCAAAAATTCTGGATGTCTAGGGTAAAAATTCGACACGGATTCATACACCACAAGTGTAGGAGTATCTTATTTTAATAAATTAACAGACAGACATAGAGACGGAAACGGGAGACCACTTTTTTCGTAAAAATGAGATGCTTCCTGTTAAAACTGATAAATTAAATTAAATCAAACGAATTATCAAGTAACCTTTGAAAAATTTAATAGAAACGGGAACATTAGGACACCCGGTGTATTCGTATTTGTCCATATTGTTTATTTCTGCTAATTTTCTGAGCGCTACAAAGGTCTTCGATAATTTTTATTCAACAGAAAATACCGTCGTAGCATCGCATAACTTAGTGGTAATAAGTTAGAGAAACAAAGTACTTTCAAACAAAACCAGCAAGCAGCAATAAATTCGAAATATAATTGACTGTATATTCTCTGAGAGAATAAAATTCACACCCACATAACTGTAGTCGTTATATTTCAAACCATGAAAAGTTTTTGTGTTTGAATTTGCCACAAACCACACTAAACAGTACTGTGGTTGTAATATAAACTAAGTATATCTTGTTTGAACTAGAATTGCGCCAAGACCTCATAAACTTTGCTCGATATATTACTCCACGTTCTTGAAAATGTGTAACTTGTTGTGGAAACAAAATAAACACAGCTTAGTTCAATTCGGTACTATTAATATCAAAATTTGGACAGTTTTCCTTAAATAGAAAAAGTGTTCAACAACAAGGAAGCGAAAAAACAATAAACTGAGCATCCCACTTAACTAAATTTCCGCTTCCAAAAACATGTAATTACTGAGTACCATATTTATTCAACCTTCATATCGCATTTTGCTGGACGCAACATCTTGTGATTACAATAATTGCATGCTCAATGGCAAAGTCAAAATTCAACTAATTAATCATTCGCAGACAATTAATCTTCAGACAAATTATCAGTTAATTGAACACGAAGGCGCACACTTCAACATCCTTGTGGGTGGTACTTTGTTTGAAAAAATGAAATATTATGCAAAGATTTCTATCACAAAAGTTTTTCATTTGCCTCGACATGATTTCGGAATAGGTTATTACTATTATTATTATTATTTATTAGACGTAACTGTACATTATTCTGTTGTTTTCATCTGGGAGTCTTACAACAATCTGTTTTTGTTTGAAGGTAAGACAATTCAACTGGAAAACCTCGACAGTTTTTTAAACAGTTGCAGTTATTCAAAAAAGAAAAAAACAACGCTGGAATAATACTTATATAAGTACTGAGCACTTACATAAGTACAACTACATAAATAATAAGTTCTTGGTTATGCGCTTCAAGGACTTTTGTGAAGTATGCTGTCATTTCAACAATCGCTGTTGGTGATCTTTGATTTTTATTCAGTCGATGTCTTATTAGTGAAAATATAACGATCATACCATTAACTTTTATTAAGCAATTTCCTTCAAACTATTTTGAAATTCATAAAAAAACAGCATTAATTAAGATAAAATCCATTTGGAAGTACCTCTCGTTAATTAGGATAATGTTGATTTTGCTACTGTTGACTAAACAACAAAGGGTTTAAGAGCAAAAAATGCCACTGCCATCCATCACACTCACGTTATCTTCCGCGTAGGTGTCTAGATGCTCTCATGTAATATGAACAGTTTCATGAAGTCAGCTTGTGGTATGTGGGTATAAAAGAGCGCCAACAATGTCGAAGGCTTGCCTTTGCCAATCCGCGTTGCAGATAGTGGTTGATCAAGTCAAGGAAATAAGTGGGTCAATGGTTGTGTAAGAATTTGTTGGCAGCTGAGTATTGTTACCACAAATTAATTTACAATTCATATCTGCCCAGTGGAAAACAATAATCTGAAATTAATTCCGCTGGGTTGTCTGGTTATGCACAATGATCCTTTCTTTCCTTGACATTACGCGTACAGCTGAAACCAAAATGTTGGAAGCTACGTCTCGATAATAACAATTTCGTATGCAAGGTTGGATTTGATGATTTTATTGTGTTTCTTGAGTTGTAACTTTTTTTTGTTGTTGCAGGGAATGCTGATTCGGATACAGGCGACCTTTACGGTCGCCATTGTGGCGCTTTTTAGGATAAGTTTAGCACAGGTAAGAATTATCATTTTTATCAAAGTTGAGTTTAATGGTTATTCTAAATTAATACGAGTTTGAAAACTAAAACAGAAATGTCAAGGACGAAGACTGAGCTTTGTTTGATTGAAAGTCGAGCAAACTTAAAAATGTAGTGTGAAGGAAATTTCTCTCGAGTATTTAGACCAAATTGAAAAGATGAGAGTCTGTTGGAGATTTATTCAGCGTTTATTGCCTTCAGACATCGTAAATTGGTATTTGGTTGCAGAGATTTAATAGTTTTCGTCTAGACTGACACATGGTGATAAAATTTTGAAGAAAAATTGATATTTTATTTTACATACAGTTTTATGACCTTGTATGGAAATTTATTGCGAGTGACAGATGTCCGGTGAAAAAACTTATTTTTTATTTAGTGACAAAAGTTTTTAGATCATTAACATCAATTAACATTTTTGTGTTTTATACCTAATAGCCACTTATGTGTAATTATTGTAAACAAAGAACTTAAAGTAATGCAAAATGGCGGTGACCTTGTTATCATGTATATATTACAGTACACGTGTTATTAAAAAAAAAAGATAAACATACCAGGGGAGTCAGCTACAAAAATTTTGACAGATTTGGTCAAAGAAGTGTCAAGTTAAAAAATCAAACTGACAATTATGTAAAAAAATATACATGATTCCAAATGAAACCAAAAATACAATAACAATTTCTGATATAATCAGCATTAATCTCGCATTTTATTGTACGACCAGATCATAACAGTCGACTTAAAATCACACTTTATTTTACGATTTTGTCTCTGATTTTGTTGCTATGCAACCCACACAGAATTAATGTGGATTTCGTCACTAAAATACGACACGATTTAAAAAAAATTCAGATAATAGGAGATTGTAACTATTATGTTATTATTTATTACATCATTTTTTTATAATCTAGTAACGGGTGTATAACAAAAGATATATTTGGAGCAGGCCGCGA
Source organism: Zophobas atratus (assembly GCA_022388445.1). Classification (NCBI taxonomy): domain Eukaryota; kingdom Metazoa; phylum Arthropoda; class Insecta; order Coleoptera; family Tenebrionidae; genus Zophobas; species Zophobas atratus. Next base: position 46,513,892 of record CM039442.1, on the reverse strand, counting down.
AAATTCAGTTGTTTATGGTTTTTTTAGAGTGTAGAAATAAACATTTTCTCGTTTCACCACAAATCGGCTTAAAAAGTTGTGAGGTTAAAATTAATGGAGAATTTTCGCTTTCATTTTTTTATCAATCAGTGTAAAAGTCATAGTTGTTTCACTTAAAATTTGTAAGGTTATGAAAACATCACTCTTGTTAGTGTGCGAAATGTAGATAAAAGTGTGAAGTTTTTCTAACCTCAGCACTGTTAACTGACATAAATCTAACAGTTATATGACGTCAAAGAAGGAAAGAAATTTCATCAAAGGAAGTTTAAAGTGTATCAAAAATAGAGATATTAAAAAGTGCGATAAAAAACCGACCTTGAGAATGGTCGGTCCATCGCCGATGGGATGTAAATATTTTTAGACATTCTATGTTGTGCTCTAATGGAACTTCAACAATTCATTTTAATTTGAAAATTAATTATTGCCAATTATTGAAATTTACAATAACACAACTGTATTTCCCCTTTTTCTACCGTTGAAAACTACCTAACACCAACAAAAAATTTAATAAAATATGAATCACCACGCTGAAATGACTATTGTCAGTCCCAAATTTAATTTAATATTACAATTTTAACTGAATTCAATTAAAAAAGGGTCAAAGAACTAGCAGAGGAGGGAAAAGCAAATGGAAAGGAAAATTCGAAAACGACTTTAGCTATGGATGTGCTAAAAGATATAAAAAAGATAAGCAGGCAATATAAGAGAATGAAGAGCAGAACGGGAAGAAAACGAAAATACTTTTTTGGAATGTCGCCGGACTGAAGAATAAAGAAAATGACTTTGGGAAGTATGCTGTCACGAATTTTGATATCGTAGGATTAGTAGAAACATGAATAGAAGTAAAGAGTGGGAAAAGATGAAAGAGAAAATGACAGGAGAGTTGAATTGGATATGTCAAGGTACAGAAATAGAAACGAAGAAAGGAAAGAATTAAATATGAACTGCAGTGAAGAAGGACAATGGATATGGACCATCCCAATAAAAGGAAACAAATAGCCCATTGAAACGGAATATAGTAAAAACATGACAACAATGAAGGAAAAGATAAAAGACAAAATAAGAATAAATGATAACGACTATGTAATAGAGAAAATGATGGAAAAAAAAGATCCAAAGATAAAAATTAATATAAGGAAGGAAAGCAACTGTTTGAATTAGTGAATAAAAATGCACGGAAAGAATTTTCGCAGTTCAAAGTAGGAGGATAGACACAGAACGTATGCTACTGAAGATGGAAATAGAAAAATATTACAGAAAACGAAAAAGACCATGGGAGAAGAGAAGTTAAGGACGCACAATTTCTACTAAGATAAGACCGATTTTGGCAAATGAGAGATCCCGATTCGATGAACTCGAGAAATAAAAAACCCGAAAAGTAAAAAAGTGGAAAAATCGAAAAACTGAAGAACGGAAAAATTGAAAATTGAAAAGTCTGAGAACTGAAGAATGGAAAATTGAAAAATAAAGAGATAGAAAGGGAAACAAATTGCAAAAATTCGAATATCGAAAACTCGATGAATCAAATATTCGAAAAGTGGAAATCGCCATTCTCGAAAAATTGTTGGAGTTTTCAAGGAAACGAAGCCGAAACCAACCTGCAAGTCGAATTCTACAAAAAATTGTGATTGATGTAGATCTCAACAAACTGATTCACAAAATTTTCCAAAAATTCGGTTTGAAAATGATTTTTTTTCATCTTGAAAATCTCATTTTTCATTTTATCAATTCTGGTAAAATATTGGAAATGATGCCGAAATTACATCTACAAGTCGAAATCTATAAGAGAACGTCTTTCAGTAATTTTTGAAAAGGTACCTAAAAATCTTGGAAACATTATTGGATAGACATCTCGACCAGTTGATTTGAAATATACTAGTAAATGTTATTAGTTCCAGATCAAGATTTTCTAAAATTTCGGTTCGAAAATGAAATTTTTTCATTTCGAAAATCATTGTCATTTTTCATTTTACCAATTCTGAAAAAAATGAAACGAAGCCGAACATAACTCCTCCAAGTCTAAATCAACAAGAAAATGTCTATAGACAATTTTCGAAGGGTGTTCAAAAAATTCATACACTGAAATATTGAGATTTTCGAAAAGTTGCATACAAATTCTCAAAAAATTTGAGATATAGATCTCGACAAGCTGATTCGAAAAATATAAAATGACAATAGTCCTGGAGCAAGATTTTCGAGAAATTCGATTTAAAAAATTTTTTTAGTTCGAAAATTCTCAGTTTTCGTTTCAGCAATTCTGGAAAACGGTTTGAATTTTCGAAGAAATAAAGCTGCAAATAACTTCTACAACTCGAAATCTAGACGAAATTGCATTTGGATGATTTTCGAAAGGTGGTCGAAAAACAATGGGATGAATTGGAACAACTGATGAAAGATTAAAAAATGAAGACAGACATTAGTGTAAGAAGAAGTGGAGGGAGAAAAAATGACTGGTAGAATGAGGAATGATATATCTTAAAAAGAGAAACAAGGAAGGCATCAAGAAAATGGAGAACCAAAAGATAACAAGAGAAGAGTTCCCCAAAGTCAGAAAAAAGCAACTAACAAAGGAAGCAGGCACAAAAATAAAAGAAATAAATCAGAGAAAGACGTATGAAAGCACATTAAAAAGAATAGGAAGAGGAAAGACAAGCGAAAAAATTGGGATGAAGACATGGGAAAACATTTCATGGAATTGCTGGGAGTGATCAAGGAACAGTAAAACAAGAAACTACTGAAATAAAAGGAAATGACGAAAATTACAAAGTGGAGCCAATGACAGATGAAGAAGTAAGAAGACAACTAGTGAAATAAAAAAAAAGGAAAAACCAGTGGATGGAAAAAATAAATGGGGACATTTTAAAAAAGAAAAAGATCAGTGAACATCTAATAGACAGGGTAGTAACTTTGGCAAATGATATATACTCTAAGAAAATAGAGGGCGGGTGGGCGGGGCTAGTATTTACTAAAGTGAGACTGCACAATAATAAGAGTAATCACTGGAATAAAGAGAAATCAGTGGGCGGGGTTATTGTTTGCTTACAAGACTCTTAAGAAAAAAGCTAAACTCAGCTCCGCCCACTTTTTTTTTCTATTTCACTGACTTATTATATTTACTGTACATAGGGAATTGAATTCTATATTGACAAGCGGTAGAATCTAAAATTTGAAACAAAATCAAAAGTAGCCCCTCCCACCCACCCCTATTCCGCTTTGATCATTCATTCTTATTGGCTCTGAAAAATAAATTTCACGAGTTTTCAATTTTTAATGATTCACTTTTCGATTATTCAATTTTTGACGTCTTCGATTTTTCAAACAGCGTTTTTCCAATTTTTCAATTTTTTGTTAGTATTTGCCAAGATAAGACTGAATTTGGCAGATGACATATTCTGTAAGGAAAGTGAGGGCGGGTGGGCGGGCCTAGTACATGTTAAGATAAAAGTAACTTTGGCAAATGATATATACTCTAAGAAAATAGAGGGCGGTTGGGCGGGTCTAGTATTTACTAAGGTGAGACTGCACAATAATAAGAGTAATCACTGGAATAAAGAAAAATCAGTGGGCGGGGTTATAAGACTCTTAAGAAAAAAGCTAAACTCAGCTCCGCCCACTTTTTTTTTTCTATTTCACTGACTTATTATATTTACTGTACATAGGGAATTGAATTCTATATTGACAAGCGGTAGAATCTAAAATTTGAAACAAAATCAAAAGTACCCCTCCCACCCTCCCCTATTCCGTTTTGATCATTCATTCTTATTGGCTCTGAAAAATAAATTTCACGAGTTTTCAATTTTTAATTATTCACTTTTCGGTTAGTCAATTTTTGACGTCTGGAGGCTAGTAGCTGCTAAAATAAGACCGATTTTGGCAAATAACATACCTTCCAAGAAAAGAGAGGGTGGGTGGGCGGGGCTAGTAGCTGCTAAGATAAAACTGATTTTGCAAATGATTACTAGTCCCGCCCACCTATCCTCTCTTTTTTTTAGAAGGTATTTCATTAGCTAAAAGTAGTCTTTTCTTAGCAGCTATTAGCCCCGCCCACCCGTCCACTCCTTTCTTAGAGGATATGTCATTTGCCAAAATCAGTTTTATCGTAGCAGCTACTAGGTAGGATAGAACTGATTTTGGCAAATGACAATACCCTCTAAGAAAAGAGGGTGGGCTGGCGGGGCTAGTAACTGCTACGATAAGACTGATTTTGGCAAATGAAATACCTTCTAAGAGAAGAGAGGGTGGGTGGGCGGGGCTAATGCCTAGTAAGATAAGACTGATTTTGGCAAATGAATTCCTTCTAAGAAAAGAGAAGGTGGGTTTGGCTAGTTCCTGCAAGGAAAAGACTGATCTTGGCTAATGAGATACCTTCTAAGAAAAGAGAGGATGGATGGGCGGGGCTAGTACCTGCTAAGATAAGACTGATTTTGGCAAATAAATGACATACCCCCTAAGAAAACAGAGGGTATGCCATTTGCTAAAATAGTTTTATCTTAGCAGGTACTAGCCCCGCCCACCCACCCTCTCTTTTCTTGGAAGGTATGTCATTTGCCAAAATCAGTTTTATCTTAGCAGGTACTAGCCCCGCCCACCCACCCTCTCTTTTCTTGGAAGGTATGTTATTTGCCAAAATCAGCTTATCGTAACAAATAAAAATCCCACCCACCCACCCTCTCTACAACAGTACAACAGTACAAAAAGACAACGATCAATGTAATGGTAAATGGGAAAGAGACCCAAAATTGTAATACGATAAAGGGGTAAGACAGGAGTGCCAGCTGAGCCCCAGTCTTTTCGCTCCTTATTTGAGAGATCTTGAAGAAATATTTAGTAAACTATAATAAGGAGGAGTAGTGATTGAAAGAAAAAAAGTTTGGCTGTTGGGATATGCGGATGACATTGTTGTGATAGTCGAAAGAAGAAAGGAAAGAAATGATTAGAAATCTTGAAAGATATATGAGAAGAATAATGGTTATACGGAAAAGAGGTGGAAGAAAAAAGAAAGAGTTTAAAAGTGGTGGCACAGAAAAATAGAGGAGGTGAAGGAATTTGAATATCTTTCTAATATGCGAAATCTGGAGGGTTCGACATTCTTGGGCATCGAATATAGGTATATATGGGTATAAAATATTTGAGGGGGCACTGTCGAAATAACCTCGTGGGTCAGCTACTACTGGATACTTGAAATGGATACTAGGTCTTGATAAAGAAACATCGGGGTATATTGTGAAGATTCAAGAATGCGTCAAAGAGAAAAAGAAGGACTACGGGCAAGAACTTTGGAAAATGGAAGGAAATAGAAAGAATGAGAAGTCAAAGAAAACAGGGGGGAAGAGGAGACATTACAAATTCTTGATTGATTGATAAAACAGATTTGTTAATTCGCGTTCTAATATCTCTAGATTCCATATAATCTTTACTGCACCAAATACAACTGAATAAATCCACACTTAACACCACGTCTGTGTCCTTATTGTGTAAATATGTATGTCTTCCGCAATGATTGTAATTTCAAGACCATTGTTGTATAGTAGGCTGTAGAATACTTAACACTGGTACATACATAAATACCAAGAATCTAGAGATGAAGGTCAAGAAACTTATCATTCAAAATCACTAACGCTGAATCAATCTCCTATTTGCCTATTGTATTTCATTGTGGTTATGATTGTCGTTAATTTAAATGTTTGAACTAACCCAGAATTGCAAAAGTTTTGTTAAATGAGAACAGTTTTAGTTTTGGAATAGTCAAATATTTTAAATATCGACTTGGTTGTTTCATAACGGATTGTTTAAAATTAAATGCTTACTACGCTTGACCTGAGTTAAGGATGCAGTGAAACATTAATGACAAAGAACCCATGCACATATGAATGAACGCCGGTAAATAATAATCTTTATTAGTCTTCATGATAGCACAGCTGTCAGCACAACGTTTACTTTTAAACCGGTGTTTTTTCCATTGTAAGTTCTTCGTAGCACTGCAATCTTACCTCTTATCACTCATAGCTGTTAATATAATCCCAAAAATTTGTTTCAGAATTCGACTAGTAATTTATTCACATGCCCCAATGGTAAGTTTTTATTTTAGTTTTACTAACATCTACACTAACTGAAATCCTTTAATCACCAGTTTCTATAGTTTAAATTCCGTAGACACATTAAAGAATGTGAAGCAATAAACTCCATCTTTTGTGTGTAGCACGTAGACACCCTGGGCAATGGAAAATTGCAGTTCTTATTACAGTTTACACCGTTGTCCATTTGTAAGGGTTTTTGCATTACATCGTTCCAGATCCTTTAAAGTACTAGTACTTCCGGGAGCAATGTGATATTCATAAGTGTCCATGTTCATAGTTTCAACTCCAAAATCTACACTTACTGATTCATACACCACCTAATTGCTTTATTTTCTGCTTGGAATATTAATATTGGAAATAGAGTGTTTTAGATTGCTTTTCCATGTTAAACTTTCTGACCTACTTAAATTGGTAATTTTAATATGAATTAAGACAAGACATTAAATGTGCGTGCTCTTTGTAGTCATTTCAAAAAGATTCTTATTTTGACACACTTAACAACTCATAGATTATCATGCAACTCATACTGCGATGCGAGACATTTTAATAAGTACGAATATAACCGTACTGATTAACGGTAATACTGAGGAAGGCTATTGCTAAACCAAAGGCAAACCGTTCGGCTGAATCATTCGTTCCTTCATTAATGAAGGTAAACAGTTTTCTTCGGACAGGAAAGTAAATACACCGTTTAAAAAGTTGAAGGAAACGAGAGCTTACTGATAAATTCTAATACCAGTACAACCATTAGCTACACAGTACGAGTACTTAATCTCGTTAATTTTCTCTCCATCTCTTTTAATATCTTTGTCAGTTCACAATATGCAATTAACCTATCAGTGGAAAGTAGCTTGTTTCTCTACGAAAGTAAACAATCGATAGTTAATTTATTAAGAACAACAATTAATAAAATAAAAAAGTAACCAGTAAGTGTTACGCTGAGTAAGAAATAAGATATTTAGGAGTGTTCGTGAGTCACACCGTATATACAGAGTGATCGATTGTCCATACAACAATGCAACCATTACGAAAATTACCTGTTATACCAACCTTGCATAATTAATAAACTGGTAAGTTACTAAGTATGATAATCGCAGCAGCCTTCAAATTAACAACTAAACATCCAATAGGAAAAGAAAAGTAGATATGCGATTTTTTTGCATTACAAACCTACACGCTGCAAGTTTACGTAAAAAATGTCAGGGCCGTTCGATGGTCACAAATCTCTCTGATTTCATTCAGTACGTAACTGCTCCACCTGCAGAAAATTACACCAGCTATGAATAATTTATATTTTGCAAAGAAACTAGGAAATCAGTTTCTGTAACGAATCTAAATTTGTAAGCTTAGAAGTACAGTTTCGATACAACTGTTTTTTTGATCGCTGACCTGTTACAGTTAAGATGGGTGCTGAAGTAATTGAATTTATTAAGTCGAAGTTTTTTCTCTAATAACTGGTGGTTAACGAAGCGTTAATGTAACGCATCTTCCGCAGACACAGTAAGCGTGTTTACCTGGTAACGTGTGAAGCAGGTTGGTGATTGTTTCTCTGAGTACCAATCGATGGTGATTCATGTATGGAATTGTGACAGTGTGACAGAAGATGCTTTTACACGGAGAGAATTATTAATTTTCTCTTGTGTTGTTGCAACTTGCGTGGGTTTGGACGATTAGGCGTAACGCGGCTACTGTGGAATAAAATAACGTTTAATTTCAGTTATTATGAGCATCACATGGAGGAGTTGCCTATAATTTACGATTTCTCATAATTTATGAAGCACTTCATGTAAATGCTACTTTAATAATTATGCGATCGTCAGACGAATAACAAAATACAAGTATAGTTTCGGTTTTAAAATAATGAATATTGATTGATTAGTAAGATTAACGTGTTCGATGGTTAACCTGTACGGATTGAGGATGTAATTTAGTGTTATAATCCTTATAAGAGGTCCGTGAGGTTCACCAATCCATTACAATAATAGACATATATTACACATCTCAAATGTTAGTCAAAGGTTAATTATGCTATATTACATATCATTACAAGAATTCCCTCGTTGCTGAAGTTACAGGAAAAATATAATTTATAAGATTATGTCGAAACGAAATTTAAAAACTGCACGTTAAAAAGCATTTCTGGTGAACTTGGATCAACTACCATTAAAATGTTTCTGGTATCAAGAGAAAATAAATTTCTAGCGTATCACTTAAGTGACAGCCCCATTTAAAAGATAGATGTCATAGTTGGTATGGACGTGTTAACACTATGGAGAGTCTCCTATTTAGCTTTCACTAACAATGTGTTTAGGTGTTAAAAAAAATCACACGGTAATCGATTTATCTCTACAAAAGAAAATTTTTGTCTGATGAAAATAATTATAAAAAATATCAGTTTACGCATTTTGTGTGGTGTCATTAAAGGATTTAGAGAAATTCATGATTTCCGCTTGATTAAGCTACTTCACATTTTTTGGAAATTTTCGTTTATGTGTTTTTTTGAATTTCTAAGTCGACATACATTAGTCACTTCAATTGTTAATTTTTGAAATTCCGCCGAAATTCTAAAATGCGTTCAATTGACATCGTAATTGTTTAAAGTGACACTAACTTGAAGTGAACTATAATTTAAATTGTAAATTTCGAAAGGTACTGACTTATGTATAAAAATTACCTAACTTGTCGATTTAGTAGGTAGAAATTATAAATATTCTCCAGATATATTTGTATATAAAATCTGTATATATTAGAACAGTGTCGGATTGAGGACGTGGGGGTCCACTGGGAAATTTACAAAGTGGGGCCCTGTAGTACTGTATACAGATGTTATTTGACTATTATTACTATTATTATTTTCAGTTTTGCCGGCGACATTGGCGTTTTGAAAAAGTTATGTTGTTTTTGGAATTTTGATGACGCTACCAAGAAAAACAAAGCTAGATAAAAAATTGTGGAAGATTATTTTGACAGTTCCCTCGTCCTTGAAGTATAGTCCGATAAATTCCGCTTCTTTAAAAAATTATAAAATTTAATTTTGCGATTTTTGTTTTTTAATAACCTCTATAAAATGGCGTAATTACATCCCCGCAACTCCTGCATTTTTAAGTATGAAATATATTTAAACTAGATAACTAACGAGAAAAAATATAGACATTCTCAATTTCTCAGTATATGCTTAACTTCGACTGTTTATGTTTATACTTCGACCGAATTCGACTTTAGTATGTTCAGATTACAAGCATCAGCGGTTAAAAGAAAATGAAATTTGGCCACAAAACAATCTTAAAATATCATGATGATTTCATTACATTTGGTTTTTTACAATTTCTTAGTTAGATTATAAAATATTGTTATACAATGTTGATTTTTTTCCAAAAATCTAGATGCCAAGGGTAAAAAGTCAACACGGATTCATAAATCACACATGCTAGTACCTGCTAAGATAAGACTGATTTTGGCAGATGGGATACCCTCTAAGAAACAAGAGGGTGGGTGGGCGGGGCTAGTACCTGCTAAGATAAGACTGATTTTGGCAGACGGGACACCCTCTAAGAAACGAGAGGGTGGGTGGGCGGGGCTAGTAGCTGCTTAGATAAGATTGAGCACCTTCAAATTCTTTCCAAACAGGAATACCTATACCCCCAAAATTGTTTTAAATAATTTACAAAAAAATTCTCCATGGGCTCCCAAAATAATACACTAATTAAAAAAAAAACACTGCGGCTCTCAAGACTTTTTCAAATTCGTAAAATATAAAACACTGAAAGCTCAAAAGATTTTTTCAAGTTCATCCAGCAACAAAACACCAGATTCCTGTAAATTTATGTTATTTTATAAAATTTAAAGAACATTTGTTCGGTAAAATTCCAAAATGATGTCATAATTTGTTGGGAAGGCCTTAATCGAACAAATTTTGATGAACGATATTTTCATTTTTGTTATAGTCTTAAAACGTTTGAAATATTTCAGAACATTCACTTCGGCCATTTTAAACTTAAATTGTAAAATACAATTTTGATTTTTTTCTAAAAAATCTTGATGTCTAAGGTGAAAAGTCGACACGAATTCATGAATGACACATGCAGGAGTGTGCAATCCTATAAAATTAAATATATATGATACCAAAAAAAGGGGCAAATTGTAAAATAGTGCATTTCACGCCACATTTTTTTTTCCATCTATTTAAGCTATTTTTTACCTGTTTTTTAATCTGTTTAAGGTACTGTATAACTTTTTTTTAAGCAAGCAGACCAATTTTGACGTTTGTATTGCTTTTTTATAAAATAAAAAAATCAGTTTAGAAATTTCATCTAAAATTCATTCAAATGAGAATCAACAATGAAATGCTTTTGAAATCACCAAAATTTATATTTGGTAAAAATTCTAAAATTATATCATTATTGTTTTAGAGGGCAATAAACGAAAAAAATTTGATTAATCATTTACCACGACTACGATAACCTTAAAACGTTTACAAAATTGCAGAGTATTCGGTTTTGTAGTTTCAAAGTTAAACTGCAACTTTAATTTTTTCTCCAAAAATCTGGAGGTCTAGGATAAAAACTTAACATGGGTTCATAAACCATCTTATTTTATGTCATATAAAATTTGACAATTGGTTCAGTAGTTTTGGAGATTATCTGTCTAATAAAAATCCGGACACACGGCAGACAGACAGACGGACGAAAATGGGAGACCTATTGCTTCATACTGAGTTTACACTGTAATGTCATTTAATATTTACATATATGTATAATTTTTTATGCGTCTGTTATATTTTAGGAACATTTACATTGCATTTGTAATTGTAACATCCTGGATATGTGGAAAATGTAAATAATTGTATAAAAAAAAGAAGTAGACTGGTTTTGATATAATTTTTACTTCTCGAGCCTAAGCTCGAAAGTATTGTAATAGGGTCCATCCGCCGAACGGCTAAATTCATGTTATCTCGACGTTTCATGATTCCTAGAGTATGAAAGAGAGAATTTCCCATTTTCGTCTGTCTGTCGTCTGTCATTTGTGCCATTATTTATTAGGCAGATACATTTGTTTAACCGTCCTCACCAAGCATGTGGTGACGTCACCTCAAAATCTTCGTTGTAAATGTTATTTAGATTTCATGAAATAACATACATTTATACTTGTAGTTCATGAATTTGCTTTTGTTTTGTACCATAAATATTTGGATTTTAAATTTTGTTAGTTGTGTGTACGAATCGCGTATTTTGTAAGCAACTAACGCGTACTTTACATATACAGGGTGACTCAAAAATGAATGTATGGGTCACATTATTATTTTATTGATTAAATCAGAAACGGCTGATTCTATTTTCCCGAAAATTTGAGAATAAAATAATGTTATTATTAGTGTTATATTGCACATATTCAAATTGACATAAGTATACTAAGATCACTTTAAATGTATACTAATAAAATTTTATGACATCATTACGCCGTACTTTGTACATTCTGAATGGCGTACTTTATAAATGTCAACTTCCGTACTTTATAATAAACGATCGATCTAATTTTAATTTTGAACACATAGAGTTCGTAAATTCTGAGGGCCTTACTTTTAATTGAAAAATGCTTATACAGGGCGACCCTAGAAAATTATGAATAAAGCAATGCAGTAGTGTTATTCATACACGTGTCCTTGCTAAAATGCTGATGACGTCATCACAACATTTTCTCATAGAAAAGCTTACTTAAAACATACGTATACCATAATTGTTCACCTGTACTTTAATAGTCCACACATAGTTTGTTTTAACTTATAGGGGTTATCATAAAAAATCACAATCAAATTTTAAAATTTTTCAAAGTAGCTAGATTTGTTGAGCTGCTGTCCAGTTTATATAACTGTTCGTCCCTTAGTTAGATTTAGTATTACTTATGTTTTACGATTTTGTCGAAAATTTGTTGAGTCAAAATTTCTGTTTTCCGTTATTCTTTAACTAAATGATATGAGATGTCTAAATCCGTTTTTGCTTTATCGTCTACATAGTAATTACGTACTAAATTAAAATATCCAATTGACTTGTTCTTGTATAGTTTTGTGGATACTGTTTTACTAGATTTTGAAAATTTATGATTTGTACTGTAAGAATAAATTCCTATGGCACACACATGTGTTTGTTATCTTCTGCTGATCGTGCTCATGACGATCTTCGAGTTTGCTTTGTTTAGTTTAAGGAGAATCGGTCAAGACTGAATAAAATACTTGTTCAACGTTTCGTCCCTGACTGGGAACATCGTTAAATTACTTTATTCAATCTTGACCTCTCCGCACTATACTTGACAAAAATTTGCTGACCAACAAATTTTATTTGTCCTGACGTATCTCCATTTTTATTTTCCTAGCTTTAGCTAAAGGGATCCATTCAGCGAATGGCTTCTTCCATGTTTTCTTGACACGTGACTCGTGGAGTGTGAAATAATAGGTCTGTCTGTATCTTATCTGTGTCGATTTTGTTAGACTTGTCTAATATCTAATAACATACTCCTGTACTTGTGGTTTATGAATCCGTTCTCTCATGGTTACTGTTTTTTTTTACTGTGTTAATGGTATTATCTATATTGTTTTTTCAGTTGTAAGCAAGTGTTTGAAGTTTGCTATTTCGACACGCTATGGACACAATTTTTCATTTTATTAGACACATTTAAAAGTACACGGGATTTTACCTACTACTGACACAGTGTCACTTAGATTACAGAGTTATTACTATCTTTAACAAAATAGGGCAATAAAATTTAGTGCATACAAAAATAACATTCTGAGTGTACAGTCAAGCTTGAGAGGGTATGCAGTTGTCGCGTCTGCAAGGTCACCAAATTATCCCTCAGACCTTGTTTGGATTTTTAACCTTTCGCTCTGTCGCAAGAATAAACTGACTCGTTTTTTCCTGTATATTTTATTTTTGGCACGACATATAGGTATGAATTTCTCTACGATTTATATATATTTATTTGTTTCTTTTTTTCAATTGCCCCTTTTTGTATAGAAACATTCCATAAAATCACTTTTCCTCGTTACTTCCGTTACTGTTTTTTCTACACCTGTTCTTACTTTAACATTATTCTTTTCTAATACCTTATGCTCACAAGTTTTCACTACACTACTGTTTTTTTCGACGCTAGTTTCTTCACTTTTCCCATTTTTTAAACCACTAACTCGTTTTCTGCTTAAGTTACCGTTGGAATTGTTTTAAAGACTTCCTGTGCATAAATTAATTCCTTAATCAAAATGCTGCTGCGTGATAGTAATTTACTACTTAAATTGCTCATCCCATCTTGAACATAATTTCTTCTGACCTCTACCTAATGTTAATGTTTACGTAGTCTTAAAGTTTCTAAGTTGTATGCAATTATATAAGATTCGTGACAGTTTAAATATTTCAGTTTAATAGTTTGCTGAGAGTTCGGTACATCTGGGTACTTTCACGTCTTCAACAATGTTTCTCTTTTTTCCCTGTCATGATGAAGCGATGAAGCGAATGGTGAAGTTCTTAGTTCCTAGAGCCACAAATTATCGTGTGTGGAAAAGTAAACCAATTCTAATACTTTTTGGCCTTTCTAAATATTTTGTCTTCTGAACTATTTCTATACTTTTTTTGGTTTTATTTTGGCACTGAAGTCGCCATCGTCATCGTGTAAAAAATGCAAGCATTGACACATTAGAATTTCATCTACGTTGTGAAACTGCTCAGCTTACGTTTTTAATTTACCGAAAGCAATATGTTAATGATAACCACAAGTATCAAAATAAATAGTCCCACAATCCTTGAAAACCGTTCTATTTATAACCTACCTGCTCAATTGTAAAGGCATTAACATTACCGGTAACACAACATTTTGAAAATACACACTGGTTTCCACATTTCTTTTTAATCAAATTTTTGATTCCGACCGGTTGGTCAATCCTTGAACTCCTACCTCGGATATTTTCTTGCTGACTCACATCTCCGAAACATTACTCGACGGTCAAATTTATCGCTTTTTTCATAGCAAAAATCAAAAGTTGTTTGATAACTGTGTAGGTAACTAATTCCTGCAAATCAAGGCAATACCGGTTTCGAATTGTTCAAGTCCCACAAAAAGTTTTTTTTTGACACGAACAATTTCGTGATCAAATGCAAAGAAGGAATTCGCAATGTGAAAGTAAATGTGGTTAGCTGACCTTTTGGATCAGTGTGAATAGGTAAGCAAAGATCATGTTGCTAAAGTAAAATCGGTGTATTGTAGCCAGGTATTATTTAAAATTTTTACAACGGGAAAAACCGTTATGGGAAAATGAGAGAAAATGGAACATTTTTATGAAGTGGGACCTTGACTTTCGGCTTGAGGTCAGTAGCGACTGCGAGTGTTTGAAGATGAGTTTTGCAACACTTGGAATTTATTCAAGGCTATTATTTTCTAACGTCGGTTCAAAGAATAAAGATAATTTTGAGTCAGAAATGTCAATAAGTTCTCCGGAAAAAGTGTATAAACTTGACACATTTTTTCTGACCTCTGAGACAACGAAACTTTCAAGAGCGAATGTGATTTATACACCGTAACTCAAAACTCTAAACGAATTCAGATAAGATTCCACGATTAAACCCGAGCTTGGTCCTTGAAGCCCCGTTTATGTTAATTTTCCAAAATGAACCCACTTTACCCACATTATCAAGTCCATTTCCACTAGACAACAAGACCAGTTACAGAATGCACTTCCTAGAGTTTCTACATGTTTTTGCGACTTAATGCGTTCGACCCTGAAAGGTAAAACGACAGTAAAGTAGAAAAGTTTATTTATTACAACGTACACAGTTTTGCAATTTCTTTCACCTACATAATACAGACACAATTAAATGTACATGAAGGCAAGACCGAAGCTGTTTGCTTTAACGGAACAATATGCTAAAGAACTGTAATTTGTGTCATCGGCTCAAAACTGCCATAAAATGGAAACTCCTGATTTCTTGAACTTTGACAACAATACCAACGTGCTCGTTGGCACAGATCAATAGGTCAGGACCTCGTAATTCGAGGTGGGTACGAAGATGAGCACATTCTTCTTCGGTATTTCCGTTCAAGAGCCGCCTCGGGCGAAGTCGCTCTTTTGCGCAATATCTCAACATAGATGAAATGCCATAGAAGAGGGTTATGTAAAAAGGGTACGGCTTGCAAGTGTCGTTTTTTAATTGATCACTTGATAGGCGGAAAATAAAGACAAGGCAACTCGTCTTATGCAACGATAATGATAATTTTGCGGAGCACATGGTTAGCCGCATGAGAAGTTGCATTCATGGTAAGGAAAAAAGTTACCAGAAGGTATTTACACGTAACGCCAAAATTATATAATAATTACCTTGAACAAAGTCTTACGGAATAATATTGTCAGTAAATACAATCAGAGAGTACATTAATTTGAATAATGTCCGTGTATGATGTACTTTAAACAATGAAATTTGGTTATGCTCATGAATAAGTTAATGCATGTATGTACATTTTAAATTCTCATTTGAAAAATCCGTTTATTTATTATTCATTTAGACAGAACTTCCTTCTTCTCTGAAGCGCAATAAACACCGCCTATATTATGATGGCGCTTACTTTTCAAAATGAATCTACTTATCAATTTTTTGGTGGGATCAACTACGATTTTTATTAAGAACAATATAAATAAGTGTCCCTCTGAAATAGCTTTCAGGATGAATTTTCAGCAAACTAGTACCCCCAATTTTTGTCTTATCGTCTCTAAATTAATGTTGACTTGGTCAAAATTTCAAAGAAATTTGTTGTGTAATCTCTGAGAAAATTATAACATTTTTAGATTTAGTTAGGAATATTTTGAGAAACATCGGTTTTTCACAGGGATGAATAGACAAATTTTGATTATCGATCTACCGTGTATGTAGACGTAACAGAATCAAAAATAATATTATTAGATATTCGACTTTAAAAATGTTTGAAATATCTAAGTTTAAACAAGACGGAATTTGTTTGTTTTTTTATTGGTAAGATAAATTCTCAGGGTGGCATTTTTTACATTTAGTGCATTTAGACAGAATTTCTCTCGCACCTGAAGATAAATATTCTAACAAATTCAATGGGCTCGAAAAAAAAATAGAATAGATTGTGAACAAAATCAAACACTAAATAAAACGGTTTATAAACAATTAATAAAATATATAATTTAAATATTCCTGGAAAAAAATTGAAAAAACCTTATATTTTCTCCTCTACGAAAAATCGAACATACGCACACAAGGAAAAGAGTCCATAAGAAATAAAATAAAATACCTACATACAAAATATGGAACAAGAGCCAAAAAAAATTTGATAAAACAAAAATAGGATAAAATTACCGATCACAATAGTCTTCATAACAAAACATAAATGTTTCACACAGCATTAATGATAATATCAATGAATAATATTATTAATTGCAGTGATTCGTAAAACGTAAAAATGGCCTGTAATAAAATAAAAATCACAACAGGATGTAATTTTTAAATAAATAACATTAAGAAAACCCTGTTAGAGATGGATCATTTTAAGTTCAACACGGTGAGTCATCAGAATCTGACAACGGACTGTCAGTCAGTAGCGCAACAAGCACACTTCAGAAGGGGGTGGTTTTTCAAATTATTTTTTTTAATCGCAAACAATAATACAGGGAAACATAAACTTAAGTGAACTGGTCAACACTGTAGCACGAATGCGAATGAATTTATTAGGCACTAATCTAAACAGGTATCCTTACGCTAGAAAAGTTCACTATGACAGAGACACAATGGCGGACGCCTTTTATGCTTCTACGCACAGCTGTGTTGATCTTAGAGTGCACGATGTCTAGATATTCTAAATTATTTCAGCTGAAAAAAAAGTTGAAAAGCTCTTGATTTCTTTTAAATTTTTTTATATTATGCTCTTCCGAAAATGACACCGTCCAATAAATGTGGCGTAGATTCTAAACAGGAACTTTTTATACATGTTTTCAGTTTCTTGTCAAATCGAGGGCGGAGCTTAATTATATTTGTCTACAAGAATTTACCATTTTAAAGATGTTTTAAGTTTCTTGTTCTGAAAAGACAACTGTGTGTATTAAGAAAAAAAAACAAAATATAAGCCCCGCCCACCCGCCCTATTTCAGTTGTGATGATTTTTTTTAGTCGTCGAGAGACAAAGGAGTGGAATTTAATTGCAAATTTCTTTTTTGGGTATCGTGTTATTTAAAGAATACTATGTTATATTAAGAAAAAATTAAAGTCAAAGATTAAGCCCCACCCATACCTGCCCTGATCTAAATAGTAATGAAGTTTTCATTCGTTGGCAGACCTAGGGGCGGAGCCTAATTGCAAAATCCATATTTCCTTACAAAAATTTACTATTTGAAACGTGCTTTAAGTTTCTAAGAATAAAAAAATCATCACAATTGAGATGGGGTGGGTGGGCGGGGTTTTATATTGTTACGATGATCGGTAATTTAATATCGGCGTGGGTAAAATTCAACAATTTATTTCTCAGTAACTCAAATTTACACGACTAAGTATCCAGCGATTATGTACAGAATAACTCTGACTCTTCTGGAATGGATTTGACTAGACTCTACTTTTCCCATTGTCTGGACTTCACTGGCTGCTCCCGACTGTGGTTCCCATTTAAAGAGCCAAGCGGTCATTCTCAAAACCCCTCCGTCATCGCTTCTAGACTTGTCTGGAGCACCCATCGCGACTTCCGCTTCCAGGCTCTTCTTTAGTGAACGCCGACCGGCCGACGTTACCGACGATGAGCCACCCATCATCGACGCACATACTAGAAAACCCATAGGCGTCATACCGAGGCGGTTTATTTCGTAATAATATTTTGTTTTCTGTTTTTCTTAATATACATAGTATTCTTTGAATAGTACTCAAAAACACGTTTTTAATTTCTTGTAAAGAAATAAGTATTTTGCAGTTAAGCTCCGCCTCCTTGGTTCACAGGAATTAAAAAATAATCTTTTTTGTTTTAATATGTGTAGACTACCTTTTCACAACATGAAACATAAAACATATTTAAAATAGAAAATTTGTACAAGGAAATATTGATTTTACAATTAGGCCATGTATCTTAAGAAAAAGGACAAAATATAAACCCCGCCCACCCACCCTATCTCAATTGTGATGATTTTTTTTTATTCGCCGTGAGCCGGGGGGTGGAGCTTAACTTTCAAATCCACATTTTCTACAAAAAATTGCAATGTGAAATATGCTTTAAGTACCCTGTTGTTCAAAGAAAACTATACAGGGTGTTTCGTGAGTAATGCCGAGCCTTACAAACTTTACAGCACAACATATTTCACTGTTAATAAGATATTTTTTGAACAAAGGCTGACTATGTTTTATGCGTAATTTGTTTTTTTGTCAACATCAATGATGCCTCTAAAATGTATTGTGTGTTGCATTTCCAATCCTGTAAAGCTCGGCATTACTCATGAAACACCCTGTATATATTAAGAAAAAAAAAACAAGCAAAAGATGAAGCACGACCCACCCGTCTCGATCTCAATTGTGATGAATTTTCATTCGTTCTTAGAACAAGGGGCGGAGCATAATTGCAAAATCCATATTTTCCTACAAAAATTTACCATTTTGAATATGGTTTAACTTTCTTGTTGTGAAAAGAAGACAATGTATGTTAAGAAAAACGGGCAAAATATAAACCCCGCCCACCTGCCTTATTTCAGTTGTGATGTTGATTTTTATTCGTCGTGAGTCGGGGGTCGGAGCATAATTTCAAAATCCTCATTTCTCTACATAAAATTCCTAGATGAAATATGTTTTCAAGTAATATGGTGTTCAAAGTAAAATACAAATATTAAGAAAAAAAAACAAGCAAAAGTTGAAGCACCACCCAGCCGTCCCGCTGTCAATTGTGATTAATTTTTCATTCGTTCTTAGACCAAAGGGCGGAGCATAATTCCAAAACCATATTTCCCTACAAAAATTAACAATTTTGAATATGGTTTAAGTTTCTTGTTGTGAAAAGAAGACTATGTATGTTAAGAAAAAAGGGCAAAATATAAACCCCGCCCACCCGCCCTATCTCAATTGTGATGATTTTTTTTATTCGCCGTGAGCCGGGGGGCGGAGCTTAATTTCAAAATCCTCATTTTCTTTCGAAGCGTAAATTAGAAAAGTATTGTAATAAAATCCACTTGGCTCCTTTCATGTTTTATCGACGTTTCATAATCATAACCCCCAGCATATAAAAAGATTGGTCGAATTTTATTTTGGCAGAACTTACCTCGCCCCTGAAATAAATCCCGCCTTATGAAATTTGATTTTGCAATTTTTGTTTTGTGCCCCACAGGGACAAAAATTGCAAGGCATAAGAGTGATAAATAGAAAATATATTTAAACCAACGGGAAAATGAACTCTTAATAATTACATGGTTAACTTCGAGTGTTTATGTCTATACTTCGAAAGAATTTGACTATAATCACGTACAAGCATCACTGGTCGCATAAAAGAAAATGAAATTTGATTGATTTTGTCTCCTTAGAGCAGAAGAGAGGTGTAATTCATTCATTAATCTTGTTTTTGTAAAAAAATAGAAATATCAGATGAACTGAAAAAAAAACCAGATTTATTTCTTTGCTTGGGATACACTTAAATATTGTAAAACATAATTTTCGGTTTAACGTATTTTAAGCTTCAGCAAGACAAAACTGCCATATCAGAGTAGTTTCAGATTCTTAATTAAAACTATAACAAATATATCTTTTTCCACAATCCCAGTCTCTATCACGAATAGATCGAATGTTGTCATGACGTCACACTCCAATCTCAAACGCAATATATTACAGACGTTGCACGAGCTTGAAAGCAACGCTTTTGAACACCAAACGCTATAAAATTTACATTTCATAATTGGACGTTAAATTTTATGGAAGTTTTTATTTGTTTAAATTATACTGCTAATTATAAAAATGCACCAGGAACTTTGGTCGTAACCATAACACTCATAATATAGCAGATACGTCGATTTCTAATTAAATCTCTATGACCTCCACCTACGCTTTTGTCTGCAGATTACTCACATTGCGAAAACTCGTAAAGTTATTTGTTTTTATTGTTATTACTAAATATTGTTACTATTTCTATAATTTATTTAAACATGTCCAGACTGAATTGGAAAGTGGGTACAGACTTCGCGGACATAAATCAGCTAAAAAGAATTTTAATAGGTCGGACTTACAGCTGACTCATTGGTATTTTTACAGTCTAACCACCGATTCCGTTTATTGACAGTTACAATTCCAAAACGTATGCACTTCTAGGTAAACAGTAAAAGAGCAAATATGTTTTTGTTTTCTCCATATTTCCGTGACACGTTTATATATGTAGAAAGATTTAGCACTCCAGTTATGGGCAGCACAAGTTTCTACAGACACAAATTTCACTCAAGTAGAACTAAAATTTAAATATAGCTAAATACCCTAGAATGTTTTTAAACTTCATTTCTATATCTTCTACACCAGTGGCGGCTCGTGACCTTTTGAAATGGGGGGGACACAATTTGATTGATGAGTTAAATATCTAAAGCAGGTTGTTATTACCAGTTAATAGCCGGGTGGCTTTCCCGAAATTTTTCACTAAAATTTTACCGAATTCATTATTTTTATTTAAAATCAAACAATTTCACTCGCGCAGAATGAAAATTAAAACCCGAAATTGAGGCACTGCTGGTGGGCGCTGTCGGAACAGGACCCGATTCCAGTCCAATACCGCGACTAGACGCACGGTTTCTATGGTAACGGTGTAAACAAAACGTCTAAATCAGACAAGACGGAGTCTTCGCTTTTATCAGAACTTCATCAGCAATAACATTTCATATATCCAAGACACAACATCTTTAGATGTAAGTTTTGATACATTTGATACAAGTGGAGCGAGCCAAAAGAAATTAGTTTTGATAATTATGACAAATTTCCGGATAATTTTTGAAATATTGAAAATTACTATTTGCTATGTCCAGTGTATTTGTAGACGTTGTAATTACCATACAATTTCGAAATAATCAATCTCAGTGCTGATTCTTTGTGGCCAACTGTTTTCCAACTCTTTCTTTACATCAGTGTCACATTTCCTAACATAAACAGTCTTTACTGGCAAGCCGTCAAATATTTCACCTACAAGACAGAAGATGACATCAATACAATGTAATTTTCTACGTATTCCAATTAAAATTTAAATGCGTATTCTTCGACTTTTCAACTTTCCACAATTGCTTAATTTTGTCAGGTGCTGTCACTATTCTTCATGAATGATCAATACATAAAATAAGAAAGTCTTGTTAAATATTTATACATTTTAACCTAGTCTGCAACAGAAAAACCTACTTCGAAGGAGAACAGCATTGTCTTCACAATTGCACGAAGACGATCATGAAGTTACATCACAATAACTGAGAAAAAACGCCTTACATAATATTTAAGAATAGGAATGATTGCATTAAAATGAACAAAGACATTGTGCGATAATTTATCGAAAACTTGCTCAAAATGGGTTTAATAGCAAGAAAAGCGGTGACACGTTTATAGGTTAGCGTGCGTAAGCGTGAAAATAATTACTGTTTTAATTTCAGCTGTATTACGAGAGCAATTAAGGTGTATTACACACTACGTTTTTATCAGAAACCTGGTTTCGCGAATTTTATGTCAAACATAACAGTTTGACTTACAACTAGTTTTAAGGCTTTGAAGACTTCTAACTAAATATATCACTTGTTTGTTGCAGGATGGGAAATCAGAGGTCTCCATTGTTATAAGTTTTTCAACATCAGGCATTCTTGGGAAAAGGCAGCAGAGCTTTGCAGAAGGTCAGTGTCACTTGATGGATTTCCACTCTTCAAAACAAAGTTTCAAACAATGCGGTCTAACGGAATTCGTGAAATACCTCTTTGGACTGAATGTTCAAATATCTAAGTTCATTGGTCTTACATTGTCACACGTTTGCGATCTGTTACAACGTGAATGGTTTAAAAAAGTGCTAAATAATTTGGCAAGAAGACGCTCACTTCTGTCATTCAATGGATCATTACACTGAAAACGTAATCTCCCATGTGAAAAAACAAAATGTTTTGTAACTTTTGTCGGCAATCGTGCGAGCTGAAATAATCAGAACAGTACAAATTTTAACTTAAAGTTTCGTGACTCCAGTGGCCTACATAATGTATTGGTAATTCACTGTCATAATTAGTTGAGGCAGTGTTTAACACGTCAAGTGATTAGTGTTAACGATTTTTGCTGTTAGGTATTGTTTACTTGGTGGATTGGGTATTTGGTTTGATTAGAAAGTATAGGCTTTTCCGGTTATGCGACATTCATTGGAAATAGTAGAAGTGAGCCGAGGAATTTTTATGAAAGAATTTGACCAATTTTTGACTTTGGTAAATACCACGCGAGAAAATCTGCTACATATTAAAGTAGACTGTATTAACATACAATTTGGATTCGGATCGTAGTACCCGGAACTAGCCAAATCGCTCAATTCATAAAAATATGAAATTCAAACTATAGCTATTTGGGTCAGTTATTATTTCTACTTAATTTCTCACTTGTCCATGCAGATATCTGTGCACTAATTAAACATTTTGAAACGAACCTGCGAACCGCTCTGTTTGGTAAGATTATTACAAAAGCAATTATTCCTTTCATAGCACTAAAATGCACTCTAATGATAATTGCTGGATCGAAATATAACGGCAAGGTTTCAATTAGTCATAATTAGAATCATTTGATTAAAAAATATGCCACTCCTAGACGTTGGTATGCACGATGACAATATAACATCATAAGGACTTACCACACAATGGGGACAAAAATATTAATGACAGCAACAACACCAAAGGAAAAAAACTCGCTACGATGAGTAAATGCTGTCGATTAGACACGTGGACCTCCATAAGTTGATGGTAGAAAAATCCGTGGTAGCCCCAGGCATAAATAACATCGGACAAATAATTACTGCACCTGTAAGTCTGGTCGATGCTGAGACCCACTTAAATATGTTGGACGCCCTGAAGTCGATTAGTCGAAATTTTTATCGAAGAATGTGCTCGATACTGTAGATAACACGTAATTAGAATATGCAGGTCGCTGAGATTTTTCAAAATAAATTATTCTTTGTGTAGTGGCCTCAATAACGACAGAAGTTTGCGTCTTAAACAATTGAATATGCCGTACTAGTTGCTACAAGAGCCGAACAAATTAATTTCTGAATTATTAATAATGATCAAACGTCGAGATAATTAGTGCGTTCATTTTGTACCGCGATCGAGGTTAATAAAGGGAAAAATACAATGATCTTTGTTGTAGGTATGGCAGTGACTTGATGTCAGTGGAATCCTATGGAGAAAACAATTTAACTGCCACACTCGCCACAGCTTCAGTGCCTATAGAACGACGAGGGGTCAGCCATTATTGGTTGGGTTTGGCATCTCTGGATGACCTCCGAACTAACACACTAGAATCTGCGGCGGGGACCCTAGTTTCCCAATATTCTGGTAAGTTCAATTTAACTTCTGGCAACCTATTAAAACTTATTGACATGTTGTGCTAAAAAAATTTACCATTATGTTAATTTTTTAAATCATAAAATACAATTGTTTTTCATCTCCTCTTCAATTTTGTAAAATTTTATTTTCATATATTATACATATTTATGTAAAAATTATACATATATGGAAATATTTTTATGCTTACTAATGTTAATGACATAAAAATGAGCAGAGGGTACCTGGGGGCACATACCTCGATTTGGAGAGTGTAAATGAAACTTCTAAAGGACATTTATATAGTTATCGCTGAATCAGCCCAAAATAAAATAAAAAATGTAGTAGACAATCAAGTGAAAAAATAAATAAACTGAAAGAGCTCTTCTGCTTGTAAATTGGGCGTACATAAATTCAGGCCCATAATTCTTTCATTCCTTTCGCCTTTCATTCCATGGGCAAACCCCACTGAAATTCCGGACCGACCGCAAACTTGTACCCAACGGGTGGTTTATATTCAATGGGTGTAAGTTCTATTCTAGAATCGACGACCAAATGCAGTAATAAAAGCGTATGAAATCTGGAATTTTTAGGGGCGTTAGTAGCCGCAGTAAATCGGAGAGACGGTACCCGAATCTAAATTTTATATACTTTTAAATGAGGTAAAATTTCTTCTTCTTCTTTTAAACTATTTCAAAATCAAAATACAAGAGGTCCTCAAGATTCTTTCAAACTACTCCAAAAACAAAAAACACAAAGGGTTTCCAAAATTCTGTTAAATTACGTCAAAAATAAAACAAGGGATTCCCGAGGATGTTTAAAACTACTTCAACAACAAAACACAAGGAGTACTTGAAATTCTTCCAAATTACTTCAAGTTTTTTCAAATTACTTCAAATGCCCGAAATTCTTTCAAACTCCTTTATAAACCAGAGACAAGAAGTCCCCGAGATTCTTTCAAATTACTTCAAAAACAAGACCTACAGGAGGGACTTCCCGAGATTCCTTCAAATTGCTCCAACAACAAGACCCAAAGCGAATCTCCGAGATTCTTTCAAATTACATATATACTTAAAAAAACCTAAGGGGCCCTCGAAATTCTTTCAAATTACTTCAAAAACAAAACCCACGGAAGGTCCCCGAGATTCTTTCAAGCTACTTCAAAAACAAACACAAGGAGTCCCCAAGATTCTTTTCAACTACATACTTCAAAACAAAACCCAAAAGTCCCCGAGATTCTTACAAATTACTTCAAAAACAAAACCCAAAGGGTGTTTCCGAGATTCCTTTAAATTACTTCAAAATCAAGAAAGAAATTCCCGAAACTCTTTCAAATTATTTCAAAATCAAGAACGAGATTCCCGAGACTCTTTCAAATTACTTCAAAAACAAGACAAGGAATCCGCGAGATTGTTTAAAACTACTTCAACAACAAAATACAAGGAGTACTCGAAATTCTTTCAAATTACTTCAAAATCAAAAAAGAGATCCCCGAAATTCTTTCACACTCCTTCAAAAAGTAGATACAAGAAGTTCCTGAGATGTTTTCAAATTACTTCAAAAATAAGACCTACAAGGACTTCCCGAGATTAACTACTCCAAAAACAAGACACACGGCGGATCTCCGAGATTCTTTCAAATTACATACTTCAAAAAAAACCTAAGGGGTATTCGGAATTCTTTCAAATTACTTCAAAAACAAAACCCACAGAAGGTCCTCGAGATTCTTTCAAGCCATTTCAAAAACAAAGACAAGGAGTCCCCGAGATTCTTTTAAACTACATACTTCAAAAACAAAACCGAAGGGTCCCCGAGATTCTTACAAATTACTTCAAAAATAAGACTTACAGGGGCTTCCCCAGATTTGTTCAAACTACTCCAAAAACAAGACCCACAGGGAATCTCCAAGATTCTTTCAAATTACATACTTCAAAATAAACCTAAGGGATCCTCGGAATTCTGTCAAATTACTTAAAAAACAAAACCCACAGAAGGTCCCCGAGATTCTTTCAAGCTACTTCAAAAACAAACACAAGGAGTCCCCGAGATTCTTTTAAACTACATACTTCAAAAACAAAACCCAAGGGTCTACGAGATTCTTACAAATTACTTCAAAAACAAAACCCATAGGGTGTTTAAGACATTCCTTTAAATTACTTCAAAATCAATAAAGAAATTCCCGAGACTCTTTCAAATTACTTCAAATCAAGAGATTCCCGAGACTCTTTCAAATTACTTCAAAAACAAGACAAGGAATCCGCGAGGTTGTTTCAAACTGTTTCAAAAACAAACCACACAGGGTTCCCGAGATTCTTTCACATTACTTCAAAAACAAGACCTACAACGGGACTCCGAGATTCTTTCAAACAAGGTACTTCAACAACCAGTCACGACGGATCCCCAAGATTATTTCAAATTACTTCAAAAACAAGACCTACACGGGCTTACCGAGATTCCTTCGAACTATTCTAAAAACAAGACCCGAAATTCTCTCAAATTACATACTTCAAAAAAAACCAAAGGGGTCCTCGACATTATTTCAAATTACTTCAAAAACAAAACCCACAGGAGATCCCCGAAATTCTTTCAAACTACTTCAAAAACCAGACACAAGAAGTCCCCAAGATTTTTTCAAATTACTTCAAAAACAAAACCCACAGAAGGTCCCCGAGATTCTTTCAAGCTACTTTAAAAACAAACACAAGGAGTCCCCGAGATTCTTTTAAACTACATACTTCAAAAACAAAACCCAAGGTCCTCGAGATTCTTATAAATTACTTCAAAAACAAAACCCAGAGGGTGTTTCCGAGATTCCTTAAAATTACTTCAAAATCAAGAAAGAAATTCCCGAGACTTTTTGAAATTACTTCAAATCAAGAAAGAGATTCCCGAGACTCTTTCAAATTACTTCAAAATCAAAAAAGAGATCCCCGAAATTCTTTCAAACTCCTTCAAAAACCAGACACAAGAAGTCCCCACGATTTTTTCAAATTACTTCAAAAATAAGACCTACAGGGGCTTCCCGAGATTAACTACTCCAAAAACAAGACCCATGGGGGATGTCCGAGATTCTTTCAAATTACATACTTCCAAAAAAACCTAAGGGGTCCTCGGAATTCTTTCAAATTACTTCAAAAACAAAACCCACGGAAGGTCCCCGAGATTCTTTCAAGCTACTTCAAAAACAAAACCCAAGGGTCCCCGAGATTCTTACAAATTACCTCAGAAACAAAACCCAGAGGATGTTTTCGAGATTCCTTTAAATTACTTCAAAATCAAGAAAGAAATCCCAGAAACTCTTTCAAATTACTTCAAAAACAAGACAAGGAATCCGCGAGGTTGTTTAAAACTGTTTCAAAAACAAAACACACGGGGTTCCCGTGATTCTTTCAAATTACTTCAAAAACAAGACAAGGATCGCCGAGGTTCTTTAAAACTTTTTCAAAAACAATACACAGAGAGTCCCCGAGATTCTTTCAAGCTACTTCAAAAACAAACACAAGGAGTCCCCGAGATTCATTAAACTACATACTTCAAAAACAAAACCCAGAAAGTGTTTCCGAGATTCCTTTAAATTACTTCAAAATCAAGAAAGAGATGTCCGAAATTACTTTAAACTACTTCAAAAACCAGACACGAGGAGTTCTCGAGATTCTTTCAAACTACTTTGAAAACCAGACGCAAGGGGTCCCCGAGATTCATTCAAACTAGGTAGATTCTTTCAAATTACTTCAAAAACAAGACCGACAAGGGCCCTCGAGATTTTTTCAAATTACTTAAAAACAAGACCCACGGGGAGTCTCCGAGATTCTTTTAAGCTACTACAAAAACAAAATACGGAATACCAAAAATTTTTTCAACTTACTTCAAAATCAAGACAAGGGATCCTCGAGATGCTTTCAAATTACTCCAAAAACAAAACACAAAGTGGTCCCCGAAATTATTTCAAATCACTATAAAACAAGAAAACGATCCTTGAAATTCGTTCAAACTACTTCTAAAAGAAAACACACGGGGTTCCCGAGATTCTTTCAAATTACTTCAAAAACAAGACAAAGAATCCCTGAGATTCTTTCAAACTACTACACAAACAATTCTAAAGGGGTCCTGGAGATTTCGTCAAATTACTTTAAAGACAAAACATCTCAGACAGGGACGGATGGGTCCATCTGGAAATCGGGAATTTTCCAGAGGCCCCAGGAACCGTGGTACATACACCAGGTGTTTTCAAGGGCCGGGCTAAAATTTTCTCGCTCTGGTTCAGCAAGTCCTATCCGCCCTTGAACCTGCCGTTACTATTGATTAGAAAATACGTGTTTTGGAGCCAGACATCGACTCAATAGGCTTCAGCACAAGCTGTTTTATGTGATTATTGAATCTATTCATCTCCTAGCGTTGCAGATATTATTCCTTCACATCCTTTCTAATTGTCAGCTGAAGGTCTTTCGCATATATTTTTGCAGCCTTGCATTTTTAGCTTGGTAATTAGTTGTCACGTTAATTTTCTTCCATCTTCTTCGTGGTTGTGATTTTTATAGCTTCATGAATTAATTTACCATTTTCTAGGGTCACAATTTTTTTTTTTTTGCCTGCTTGTGCAAAAATTTTTTCTTTTTATAACATTTTGTATATAATCATTTTAATGTTACTTTTGAAACGTTTAACGGGGTACTACTTTCCTGATAATTTAAATATGAATTTCAAAGTAGACTAATGAACCCCTGTAGATTTGATCCGGAAATAAGTTCATTAACCAATAACACATCTTAAAATTCCAACTAATAACCCCTTATTTACAACGAGATACGTATTAATTAGCTTTTACTAAGAAATGATCGATATATACTCTTTAGTGGTATCATAATAACTACGATTAGTTAAAGTTTTTCTATAAATACTACATATTATCTTAATTTAATACCAAAACCTTCAATTTATAGTTTCTTTATTTCTTGAACAGCATAGTGCAACATAAATACATATCTCAAGAATTATTGCCTTTTTTTTTGCCACAGAGATCATATTTCCATATGCATGTTCTAGAACGTCATTATCAACCGTTGGATTCGAAGAATCAGTAGGTTGTGTTTTGCTCTCCACCGCTCCAAAGTGGTCCGGTTTCAAAATGTTTTATAACTCTATCGAAAATGTGTTAAATGTGTCCGAAGCCAAGTGATGTCCAAATTCTTTGTTTTTCCTGCTACAGATTTTGGCTTGCTAAACCCATCCATTTTTAACTTGACACTTGAAACGTTTCTAGGGTCTGTCGTGATTCATTCATCGCACTGATATTTAATCGCCCGATTGAAAGGAAACAATCGAAAACCTACAACTTCCTGAGGATTCTCGAATACTCCTCCATGTTCATTCTTACTTGCCATAAAAGTTTCCCATAAAGAAAGCACTTTGAGGTGTAGTGTTTTTATCGTGAGAGAACAGTGGGAGTACTAAAGAGAAGAAAAATAAAATACACCAAGCTAATTAACTTTATTAGTCATAAATATGTAGAAATGACAACATTGTTCGCTTATCTATCCTGCAGGTTTAATTTAGTCCCATTGTCACTCAACATCACTACATCTGTAAACATTCAACATTGCTTGTACTTTGTAGTGGTGCGTGCTGTTTGAAGGACGTTAACTTGAAAGATAATGTACCTAAATTGCTTGCAACAATAGCTTCCCAATCATTTTCACACAATGACATACTCATTTGTTCACACATTTTTCTTTTAAAATGATTTAGATCTATTGTTACAACTTCGTCACCACAGGTTTCTGGTCGCGCCACCAACCCGACTCCAAAGCCGGAGAATGCGTCGACGTCGCCGTCACCGAAGAGTCTCAATCCTGGGAACTCACCACCTGCGAAAGCCTCCTCCCTTTCATGTGCCGCTCCAAGGCCTGTCCTGCAGGATCGTTCCATTGTTCCAACGGTAACTGCATCAACGAAAAATTTCGATGCGACAAACAAGACGATTGTGGAGATAGTTCCGACGAATTAGACTGTGCAGCAAACTGTAACTACTATTTAGCCAGCAGCGGAGACGTGGTTGAAAGCCCCTATTACCCACACAAATACGCACCCCTTACGAATTGTAAGTGGACTCTTGAAGGTCCACAAGGTCACAACATTCTCCTACAGTTCCAAGAATTCGAGACCGAAAAGACTTTTGATACAGTACAAATTTTAGTCGGAGGAAGGACTGAAGATACCTCCGTTAATTTAGCTACTCTGTCTGGGAAACAGGATTTGACGAATAGGTCGTTCGTTTCTGCGTCGAATTTCATGATTATTAAGTTTAGTACTGACGCGTCGGTTGAACGAAAAGGGTTTAGGGCGTCGTGGAAGACGGAACCTCAGACTTGTGGTGGGAAATTAAGAGCGACCCCACAACCACAAGTACTGACTTCGCCGGGATATCCAGAACAGTATCCGGGTGGACTTGAATGCTTATACATTATTCAAGCTCAGAGTGGTAGAATTATTACTCTAGAGATCGACGATTTGGATTTAGATAACATCAGGGACTATATTCTTGTACGGGATGGAGACTCTCCCAAAAACCAACCTATTGCACGTCTCACAGGAAACTCCGAAAATAATCAAAAAGTGGTTATTTCAACAAACAACAAACTATACTTGTATTTCAAGACTAGTCTCGGTGATTCTAACCGGGGCTTCAGAATACGTTACACTCAAGGTTGTAGAGCTACCATTGTGGCCCGTAATGGTACATTAATGTCGCCAGC
Source organism: Zophobas atratus (assembly GCA_022388445.1). Classification (NCBI taxonomy): domain Eukaryota; kingdom Metazoa; phylum Arthropoda; class Insecta; order Coleoptera; family Tenebrionidae; genus Zophobas; species Zophobas atratus. The sequence goes on along the minus strand of CM039442.1, from coordinate 46,483,494 downwards.
GTACGGTTTAAGCAACTATCCCAGCAATCAAGATTGTTTGTACAAAATTAGAAACCCAGGAGGAGGTCCATTATCACTGAACTTTGACAATTTCGAGGTTGATAAATCCGACTTTGTGCAAGTTTACGATGGTGCCACAACCAGTGGTTTACGACTCCATGCCGGAAACGGCTTTACGGCAGCCTCTAAACCCAAAATTACACTTACTGCATCAAGTGGCGAAATGTTGGTGCGATTTACAACTGACGCTTTACACAACAGTGAAGGTTGGATGGCCACTTTCTCCGCCGGTAAGAATCTCAAAATAATGAAAATTTTTAGTTCATGCTATTTTTAAGATTGTCCTCAATTGCAACCCGGTGTTGGTGCTATGGCATCAAGTAGAGATACCGCTTTCGGTACCATCATAACATTTAATTGCCCCACTGGACAAGAATTTGCAACCGGGCGTAACCGAATAACCACTCAGTGTATGCCTGGTGGGAACTGGTCTGTGAGCTACATCCCCAAATGTCAGGAAGTGTACTGTGGACCAGTTCCACAGATTGACAACGGTTTCTCCATCGGTTCGACAAATGTGACGTACCGTGGACAAGCTATGTACCAGTGTTACGCTGGTTTTGCGTTTCCAACGGGGCAACCGATCGAAAAAATATCCTGTCTTGCGGACGGTCGCTGGGAGAAAAAACCAAACTGTCTCGGTAGGTAATTTCAATATGTTTTCAGCTCGTTCATAAAAGTGTCTTTAGCTTCGCAGTGTGCCGCACTACCGGAAGTTCCGCATGCCAATGTTACCGTATTGAATGGGCAAGGTCGTTCTTACGGAACCATAGTGCGTTACGAGTGCGAACCAGGCTACATAAGAACTGGACCACCAGTAATTTTATGTATGAGTAATGGCACTTGGTCTGGAGATGTGCCAACGTGTTCGAGTAAGCACTTGAAAATATGTTTATAGCTCGTCTTTGAATGTTAATTGTAGGAGCAAAGTGTCCAGAATTTCCGGAAATCAAAAACGGGTTCTTCACCGACGCTTCACGAACGTACTATTTTAATGACGAAGCGCGGGTACAATGTTACAAAGGGTACAAATTAGTTGGTACTAACATCATCCGATGCGGAGAGAATCAACTTTTTAATAATCCACCTAAATGCGAAGATGTTAATGAATGTATTAGTAGCCAGTGTGATGGCGCATCGACGGAGTGTATCAACTCCGCGGGTTCCTTCTACTGCAAATGCAAGAAAGGTTTCGCTCCTACATTGGAATGTAGACCAGTGGGAGATCTGGGTCTTACTAATGGAGGCATTCCAGATGAAGCAATTATGGTCTCTAGTAGCGAACCAGGATACGACAAAACGGTAACATCCTCCACTTAAATTAATATTTGCAAAACCTACCTTTCCTACTTTCTAGATGGTCCGTTTGAACAGCGGTGTGGGTTGGTGCGGAAACACCATCGAAGGTGGTTCCAACTGGGTTCTCATCGATTTGAAAGCTCCAACAATTATACGAGGGTTCAGAACAACCAGTGTACCACGCCCTGATGGCACTCTCGCCTACACTTCCGCAGTGCGAATTCAATACACCGACGACCTGACTGACGTTTTTAAAGATTACCGCAACCCAGACGGCACGGCCGTGGAGTTCAGAATCTTGGAACCTACCCTGTCCATTCTCAACCTCCCGGTTCCCATTGAAGCCCAGTACATAAAGTTCAAAGTGCAAGATTACGTGGGAGCTCCCTGTATGAAACTTGAAATTATGGGCTGTACCCGACTCGAGTGTGCCGACATCAACGAGTGCGCTGTTAACAACGGCGGTTGTGATCAAAAGTGTGTTAACAGTGCTGGTGATTTCTCGTGTAGCTGTAATGTAGGCTTCGAATTGTACACACGTAATGGAACCGCAGCTTACTTGATTGAAAAAAGTGAAAATGGTTTGCGAGACGGTGATACACATCAAGTAAACAAATCGTGTGTTCCTGTGATGTGTCCCAGTTTGAGCGCCCCCGAAAATGGACTCCTCTTATCAACCAAAGAAAAATACCATTTCGGTGATTTGGTTAGGTTCCAGTGTAATTTTGGGTACGTTTTGTCGGGATCGTCGGCACTGTTGTGTACCTCCACTGGAAGCTGGAATGGATCCATGCCCGAGTGTTCCTGTAAGTATTTTTATCACTAACGTCTTACAATTGGTTAATATTAATCTTACTTAGATGCTCAATGCGTTTCACTACCTGACGACAAAAACGAAGGTTTGAAAATCCTCCGGGCCGACGAAAGTAGCGTTTTGGTTCCTTTTAGAGAAAACGTTACCTTGAATTGTGGTAGCACTGGTAGAAAATTGCGAGGAACATACACGGCTAGTTTTAGGCAGTGCGTCTACGATCCGAAACCGGTATTTCTACACGTTCTCTCTCGGAACAAAAAATTAACTTGTCTGTTTAGGGTTTCCCCGACTATTGGCTAAGTGGTGCGTCACCTTCATGCCCGAGAGTCGACTGCGGTCTTCCACCACCAACTCCCGGTGCCGAATATGGAAAATACGTTGACACTAAATACCAATCTTCCTTTTTCTTCGGTTGTCAAAACACCTTCAAATTAGCCGGACAAAGCAGCAAACACGACAACATCGTCCGCTGTCAAGCTAACGGAGTATGGGATTTCGGTGACCTACGTTGCGAAGGACCCGTATGTGAAGACCCCGGTCGTCCAAGTGACGGTCACCAAATTTCGAAAAGCTACGAACAAGGCTCCGAAGTTAGCTTCAGTTGTAACAGACCTGGATACATTTTAATCAACCCCAGACCCATTACTTGCGTTCGAAATCCCGAGTGTAAGGTCGTAAGACCCCTGGGATTAGCCTCCGGGAGAATTCCCGACTCGGCTATCAATGCGACTAGTGAAAGACCTAACTACGAAGCCAGAAATGTTAGATTGAATTCAGTGACTGGATGGTGTGGTAAACAAGAAGCTTTCACTTACGTGAGCGTCGATTTGGGAAAAGTGTATCGAGTTAAAGCTATTCTAGTCAAAGGTGTGGTTACCAATGATATTGTCGGTAGACCGACTGAGATCAGATTCTTCTATAAGCAAGCAGAAAATGAAAACTATGTTGTTTATTTCCCCAATTTCAATCTGACGATGAGGGATCCTGGAAACTTTGGAGAACTGGCGATGATTTCGTTACCAAAATATGTCCAAGCTAGGTTTGTTATATTGGGGATCGTCAGCTATATGGATAATGCGTGCTTGAAATTTGAACTGATGGGTTGTGACGAAATAGATGCAGAGCCGCTTCTGGGATACGATTATGGATATTCCCCGTGTGTTGGTAAGATCAGCAAGTGTTAATCTTTTCGAGTTTTAATATTTTCTAAATTTAGACAACGAAACGCCCGTTTTCCAAAACTGTCCTCAGCAACCTATCGTAGTACAAAAAGATGCCAACGGTGGACTTCTTCCTGTCAACTTCACAGAACCTACAGCTGTTGACAACTCCGGAAGCATCGCTCGTCTTGAAGTTAAACCGGCGAACTTTAGAACTCCCATACACGTTTTTCAAGATACAGTAGTTAAATACGTTGCCTTTGATTACGATGGCAATGTTGCCATTTGTGAAATCAACATCACTGTTCCAGGTATGCTGCTAAATCTGGTCTAATACCCGTACACTTAGTCAATCCACAATTGTAGATAACACTCCACCAAAATTGAGTTGTCCTCAAAGCTATGTCATCGAATTAGTGGACCGACAAGACAGTTACGCCGTTAACTTTAACGAAACACGCCGTAGAATTAACACAACGGACGACTCTGGAGAAGTTCGTGTAACTTTCATCCCAGATAAAGCAACCATTACCATTGGAACCTTCGAAAATGTAACCGTTGTAGCCACTGACAAGTACGGAAATAAAGCTTCTTGTCATTTCCAAGTGTCCGTTCAAGCAACACCGTGCGTTGACTGGGAGCTAAAACCACCAGTTAACGGTGCTTTAAATTGTTTACCTGGTGATAAAGGCTTGCAATGTATTGCTACATGTAATCCGGGTTATAGGTTTACGGATGGTGACCCAGTCAAAACATTTTCGTGCGATGCTAAGACCCCATGGACTCCTACTTCTGTAGTACCTGATTGTGTTTCAGAAAGTAGGTACCCAGTCGCGGGAGACTAATTACTACATTGTCGTTGTTTTAGATACCCAACAAGCTGACTACCACGTCACTGCAACGGTTAACTACCGAGCAAACGGTGCAGTTGCTACATCGTGCCTAAACCAATACACAGATTTAATCGGCCAGTATTACACAAATCTCAACAACGTATTATCAGAGAAGTGTTCTGCCGTCAACGTAAAAATGAACGTGTCGTTCCTGAAGGCAGTAGCCGCTCTGATTAAAGAAAATGTGGTCAAAATTGACTACATTTTGAATATAGTTCCGGTTATTCGTCAACCCCAAATCTACGATCTTTGCGGAAGCACATTGAACCTAATGTTTGACTTGTCCGTGCCATACGCCAATGCTGTGATTGAACCTTTACTTAACGTATCGGCCATAGGTAACCAGTGTCCTCCATTGAAAGCCTTAAACTCAAGCAACATTCGGGGATTCACCTGTAGCGTCGGTGAAGTGCTGAACATGGACACCAACGACGTCCCTCGATGCTGTAAGTATTCGTTTCTTTGACCCTCACATTGTTACTAATGAATTAAATTAGTACACTGTCCCGCTGGAACATTCGCCGGCGAAAAACAAAAAGAGTGTACCTACTGTGCTCGGGGATACTACCAGAACCGCGATCGTCAAGGTTCCTGCAACAGATGTCCCCAAGGAACCTACACTCGTGAAGAAGGATCCAAGAGTCTGCATGACTGTATTCCAGTCTGTGGTTACGGCACCTATTCACCAACTGGATTAGTACCTTGTTTGGAGTGTCCTCGTAATAGTTTCACCAGTGAACCACCTACCGGAGGGTTCAAAGACTGCCAAGCTTGCCCTGCCAATACTTTCACTTATCAACCGGCGGCTCCTGGGAAGGATAGTTGCAGACCTAAATGTAGCCCCGGCCACTACTCCCCAACTGGATTAGCCCCTTGCTCTCTGTGCCCACGCGACTTCTATCAATCCCTTCCGGGTCAAACCACATGCAACGAATGTCCCACGAACATGAAAACCGAAGGACCCGGTGCTGCCGGCCGAGATGAGTGTCATCCCGTCCAGTGCACCGAAAATGCGTGTCAGCACGGTGGCCTCTGCGTTCCCCTGGGTCACAACATCCAGTGTATTTGTCCCGCTGGATTTTCAGGAAGACGTTGCGAAATTGACATTGACGAATGTTCGTCACAGCCGTGTTATAACGGTGGTACTTGCATCGATTTGCCTCAGGGTTATAGATGTCAATGCGCTCCCGGTTATGCCGGCATTAACTGCCAAGAGGAAAGGTCAGATTGTAGGAATGATACATGTCCAGAACGTGCCATGTGTAAAGATGAGCCCGGTTATAATAACTATACTTGTTTGTGTCGATCTGGTTATACTGGAAGAGACTGCGACATTACGGTATTTCCTCCTCTGCAATTTTCTTTCAATTTTATTTCATTATTCATTTTCAGATTGACCCTTGCAGCGCTTCTGGTAACCCGTGCAATAACGGTGCAACTTGCATCGCGTTACAACAAGGCAGATTTATGTGCGAATGTTTACCCGGCTGGGAAGGTCAGACTTGCGATATTAACATCGACGACTGTGCGGAGAAACCTTGTTTACTAGGAGCGAACTGCACTGATTTAGTGGCCGACTTTACTTGCAGCTGCCCTGCTGGGTTTACGGGAAAAAGGTGTCAAGATAAAATCGATTTGTGTGGACGCGGACCATGCAAAAATGGTGTTTGTGTGGATAGATTGTTCTACCACGAATGCGTTTGCAATCCGGGCTGGACCGGAGAAGCTTGTGACTCCAATATAAACGACTGTGCCCAAAATCCGTGTGAAAACGGTGGTCATTGCCTAGATGAAGTCAACGACTTTACATGTACATGTGAACCAGGCTTCACTGGAAAGAAATGTCAACATACCATTGATTTTTGTTCTTCGGAACCTTGTCAAAATGGCGCTAGTTGTACGGACTTGGTGGATGGCTTCGCCTGCAAGTGCAGACCTGGTTTTGTTGGTCTACAGTGTGAAGCGGAAATCGACGAATGCTTAAGTGACCCTTGTAACCCAATAGGCACGGAAAGGTGCGTCGACTTGGATAACAAATTCGTGTGTATGTGTCACGAAGGTTACTCTGGAACGCACTGCGAAGAAAACATAGACGACTGTAAATCTGATCCTTGCCTCAACGGAGGCTCCTGTAGGGACGAAGTGGGTTCCTACAGGTGCGTGTGTCAACCAGGATGGACTGGAATTAACTGCGAAGTGGACATTGGTAGCTGCCAAACTAGACCGTGCCAGAACGATGCCAACTGCATCGATCTATTCCAAGACTACTTCTGCGTGTACGTATCATCAAATAGGTAACCCAATCGAAATTTAGTCTTGTTAAAATTGTAGATGTCCATCGGGAACCGACGGAAAACAATGTGAAACGGCGCCCGAGCGCTGCATTGGTAATCCTTGCATGCATGGTGGAAAGTGCCAAGACTTCGGCTCAGGTCTCAACTGTTCTTGCTCTGATGGTTTCACCGGTGTGGGATGTCAGTACGAATACGACGCGTGCCAGTCAAACGCTTGTAAAAACGGAGCAACGTGCACGAATAATCCGTTTGGATTCAAGTGTGTGTGTGCACCAGGGTTCACCGGCAAATACTGCGAGGAAGATATCGCTGATTGTAAAGAGAATTCGTGTCCGCCAAGCGCTACCTGTATTGATTTGACGGACCGATTCTACTGCCAGTGTCCGTTCAATCTAACCGGCGAGGACTGCAGAAAGAGTAAATACTTCGTTTATTGTATATGACTTAATATTTACATACACCCATTTCAGCAATATCTGTGGACTACGATTTGTACTTCAGCGACGCCACTCGAAGTTCCGCTTCACAATCTATACCATTCTATACAGGGTCTAAATCCAGTCTCACGATAGCAATGTGGGTACAGTTCACACAGAAAGACGAAAACGGGATTTTCTTCACCTTGTACAGCGTCACGTATGTATTCAAAGTACCCCAGTACTTATATTAAAAGTTACTTCGTAGATCCAAACATATTCCAAAAGACCGAAGACCTCTAATTCAAGCCCACTCAAACGGCGTTCAGGTTTCCATTTTCCCAGACCTACAAGACGTGTACTTGAGTTACCGCGACTACACAACCGTGAATGACGCACAGTGGCACCACATAGCCATCATGTGGGACGGTGAAAATGGCGGAGAACTCAAACTAATCACTGAAGGCTTAATAGCTAGTAAAGTAGATGGGTATGGCAGCGGACGCAAATTACCAGAATAGTAAGTTAATTCGCTTCACCCACTGCTTCCATTAACGTCCTTTTTTATAGTGCGTGGGTTACGTTAGGTAAACCTCAATCCGGCAATCCCAAAGCTTACACAGAATCAGGCTTCCAAGGTCACTTAACTAAAGTACAGATATGGGGACGCGCTTTAGACGTTACCAACGAAGTACAGAAACAAGTCAGAGATTGTCGAACGGAACCCGTTTTGTACAGAGGTTTGATTCTAACCTGGGCTGGCTACGAAGACACTATTGGAGGTGTCGAACGAATAGTACCTTCGCACTGTGGACAACGGATCTGTGCCCCCGGCTACGTCGGCGCCAAGTGTCTAGAATTACAAGTGGATAAGATTGCTCCTAAGGTTGAATACTGTCCTGGAGATTTATGGATTATTACAAGAAACGGGTCGGCTCTCGTGTCGTGGGACGAACCTCACTTCAGTGATAACGTCGGCGTCGTGAAAATACTAGAGAAGAGTGGCCATAGGCCTGGACAGACGCTTCTATGGGGCATGTACCAAATCGCTTACGTCGCACTAGACGAAGCTGGTAATTCAGCAACGTGTAGCTTCAAAGTCTCCGTACTCTGTAAGTTGTTTTTACATAAAGAAACCTTCCCTAATTATGTGTTTGATTCCAGCTGAATTCTGTCCCGAACTTCCGGATCCTGTTGGAGGCGTCCAAACCTGTAAAGACTGGGGAGCGGGAGGCCAATTCAAAGTGTGCGAAATCGCCTGCAATCAAGGCCTGCGCTTTTCACAAGAAATACCCAAATTCTACACTTGTGGAGGCGAAGGTTTCTGGAGACCAACCGCCAACCCGAATCTCCCCATGGTGTACCCCGCGTGTTCCCGTAAGTACCTTCGGGTTTAGAGAGTCGCGAACTGAATCATTTTTACTCAAGCAGCATCCAAACCGGCGCAGCGCGTTTTCAAAATCTCGATGTTGTTCCCGAGCTCGGTTCTTTGTAACGAGGCCGGTCAGGGAGTACTGCGACAAAGAGTCCGCAATGCGGTTAACAGTCTGAACAGAGACTGGAACTTCTGCTCGTTCTCGGTGGAAGGAACGCGGGAATGCAAAGAATTGGGTATTGACGTTAAGTGTGACCACAGGACCAGCAGACAGGTTAGACAAGCGAATGACGACGATGACGGTGGTACCTACGTCATTAACGCCAGCGTTCCTGTTGAAAAGTAAGTACTTGACAGAATTACGTGTCTCAGTTTTTTAGGCTCGACGACTCTTCAAGTAGTTTGACGTAAACTTTTAGCATCGTAGCATGGTGATCAATCTCAGTCATTTTATCATTATTTCAGTCTGTATTAGTGCATGGTTGTTTTAGTATCAGGTAGTTAGTTGAATGTGTAGAATAGCATGTCCTGTCTATTGTAGAACTGCTCGCCAAGGACGGCAATCATCAAGCGACACCTACAACATTGACATCTCCTTCCCGGCAGTAAAGTAAGCACCCCGTTTACATGCATGCACGGTCATAAATTTCATTCACTTCCACTACTCGTAACACGAAAACTAACGGTGGGTGTTTTTAGCGACCCTGTGGTCAACTCAAACACCAATGAGCGATCATCGGTTAAAATCTTGTTGGAGAAACTCATTCTGGAGGAGGACCAATTCGACGTGCGCGATATTTTACCGAATACTGTACCCGACCCATCATCCTTGCTTCTGGAATCTGACTACGCCTGTCCTGTGGGACAAGTCGTGATGGCTCCAGATTGTGTCCCTTGTGCTATTGGAATGTACTACGATAAGAAAACGAAAACGTGCTCGCCGTGCCCTCAAGGGTCATACCAGAGCGAAGCAGGTCAACTGCAATGTATCCAGTGTCCGGCAATTGCAGGCCGCCCTGGAGTCACTGTCGGAGTAGGAGCCCGCAGCGCCGCTGACTGCAAAGGTTGTCAATTATCTTCCAAGTACTTACATTTTACAATCATAAAATTATAGAACGTTGTCCCGCTGGAAAATACTACGACCACGACGCCGGGTTGTGTCGCAGCTGCGGCCACGGGTTCTACCAACCCGAGGAAGGTTCATTCTCTTGTCAAATTTGCGGATTGGGTAAAACAACTCGTACCAGCGAAGCTGTTTCACAGAAAGAGTGCCGCGATGAGTGTGAAAGCGGCATGCAACTGGCCCTAGACGGTAAATGTGAGGCTTGTCCTCGTGGAACGTACAGGACCCAAGGAATACAAGCAGCCTGTCAGGGTTGTCCCTTAGGGCGAACGACACCTAAATCGGGCGGCATGACCATAGAGGAGTGTTCGCTGCCGGTGTGTTCCCCTGGAACGTATCTAAACGGTACCCTGAACAGCTGCATCGCTTGTAAGAAGGGTTTCTTCCAGTCGGAGTCGCAACAAACGACTTGTATTCCTTGTCCGCCGAACACGAGCACGAAGAGTACAGCTGCGGTAAGTTCCAACTTCTTGTTTTAAATTAAAATAAACGTGTTACATGTTATTGTAGACCAGTAAAGCTGAGTGTACCAATCCTTGTGAGATGAACGGGCCTGAAATGCATTGCGACCCTAACGCTTATTGTTTGCTGATCCCCGAGACCAGCGACTTTAAATGTGAATGTAAACCCGGGTTCAACGGTACTGGCAAGGAATGTATTGATGTGTGCGACGGTTATTGCGATAACGACGGGACTTGTGTGAAGGATGTCCGAGGGCAACCTTCCTGTAGATGCATCGGTAGTTTCACCGGAAGGCACTGCACGGAGAAGTCGGAATTCGCTTACATCGCCACAGGAATCGCCCTAGCAGTTGTGATAATCATCATAATTGTGCTTTTGATTTGGATGATCTGTGCAAGGTAACCCACAGTCGTTGATTAAGTCGTGTTCTAACTGTTTTTGTCTAGATCTCATCGCAGGAAAGAACCAAAGAAACTCTTAACCCCAGCGACGGATCAGAACGGGTCTCAGGTGAACTTCTACTACGGAGCTCCGACTCCCTACGCTGAAAGTATAGCTCCGAGCCATCACTCGACTTACGCCCACTACTACGACGACGAGGAGGACGGCTGGGAAATGCCGAACTTCTACAACGAAACGTATATGAAGGAGAGTCTTCATAACGGAGTCAACGGAAAAATGAATAGTTTAGCGAGATCGAATGCCAGTATTTATGGTACAAAAGACGATTTGTACGATAGACTAAAGCGACACGCTTACCCGGGCAAGAAAGGTAACAACGAGTAAGTACCGGACTGACGGAGATACTCTAACAAACTAACTTTTTACAGACAAAAGTGACAGTGACAGCGAAGGTCAATAGTTAATCTGGTCAGCAATTAAATTAATGCTCAAGTAGCACAACAAATGTCTAGTGAACAATTTTTTTACTTGTTAATGTGTTATCGTAAGTACTACCATAGTTGTTAATTTATATTAATTTTTATGTAAAATATTAACAATATGTTCAGTTGTGTTGTGTGAATAGTATTTTGTAATGTATTTTTACTGTGTAATTTTCGTACCTTTCCCCGCTTGTTATTTATAGTCACGAACTGTCTTTTATACTTTTATACAAACTGATATTTAAAATGTAGTTATTGTAATTATGTAGAACTCTAAAGAGATGTAAGTATTTTTAATTATTTCGTTATGTGTGTGTGCGTCAGTGCGAATGTGAAAGTTTTGTATACTTTTATACTTATAAGAATGACTGAATAAAATATTATACAAGATATTAACTTTCGTGTGTTTTACTCAACCCATTTCTTTACATGTCGTTACACAACAGATCCGTATTGTGGCTGTCTTCAGGCTTTAAGTTACGTCAACTTCAAGCTTGGACGGCGACATAAATCATAATTATAGCGCATTAGACAAAGACGGAAGACGAAACAAAGAAAATATTCTAGGTTATGTTGATGACATAATACGACTGATTGAAAGATAAAATTTATTTTATACTTATCACAGAAAGTATTACATAAATTAATGAAAATTATTATATACACATCATTAAATGATAAGAGATGATTTACATTACGACTAAAATAAGTTTAAAAGTAAAACTAGATTATACATATTTTCACCTTACTTAATATCTGATATGCTAAGAAAATTATTGCTCTGATACACATATTGCAAAACGAAATAAAACATAAAGAACATACACTCGCTTAAAATATTACTTATCGTTTAGAGAATCTCTCAATAAAAATTACACTCATTATTCATAAAATACAACGTTAATACAATTATCGAATAGTACGTAGAATTGCCATGTTATGTAAAGTATAAGAACAAACTGACTTTGAAAACGTCATAATCCGAGATCTAAAGATCGTTAATGAGCATAGTAAAGGTTAAAAAATATCAAACATTCAGAACACACATAATATACAAAACATTGTCAACAGTTATCAAATATCTCATTCAGTCTCAGACTTATCACTTTTATCCAGGTCCCTAGACCCAAATGGGCTCGCCATTCTCTGATAATGCGGTTTTAATGTTGTTGCCGGCCTTGTATAATCCAAGTGATCGTATTCCAATTCTATAAAAACGAGTCACGTTAAAGACGCACTACATTCAATTTAAACATAATAATAATAATAATAATAATAACGCCATGCATCTCACTAAACTAATGAAAAGAGCACGCGGAAGCATTTACACTCAACTTACATGATTCACTTCCACTTAGAAATACCTACATTCAAATTATTTTATCACCTGTATTACACCCGTCGAACTATGGTACTTACCGATGTCCTTTACATCCTTCTGTTTAATTTCGTCATAAACGTGATCAATTTTGTCAATGCTGTGGTAGATATTCGGATTCGTGGCATCCGCTTCCCTATTCTTCAACGACTGCAACTCATCTGTGCCGTAACTACCCTTCAAATCGTCGTCGTCGGTCGAACAGCACGCAACCCCTAATCTCGCCCTCTCCAAATTCGTGTTCGTCGGCTTGTGAAGATTGTTACGTATTTGTTTGGAATTGTTCAGTAAGTGTTCGTTGTCTCTCTTGACACCCCCTTGGTAGGAATAAACAGGATTGTCGAAATGATTGCGATCTGAAGCAAAAAGCGTCACAACGGAAACACGAAACCTAAATCAACTAACCCGGCGAGAATCCGTTCGGGTCGGCTATGTATTGCACGTGTGCTATCTCGGTTTTCAAATTGGAAACTCGCCGTCTGTAGTACACGAAAATGCACCCTGCCGCAACCAAAGCAATCACGGCGACGATAACCCCAGCGATTACGCTCCCGTAGTTGTTGTGGGTTTCGTCATACGGTGTCCGATAACTGCCCAGAAGAATGGGTTCGTCGCAATTTTCCCCGGCGAAACCGTGACGGCAGACACACCCCTTGACCGGGTGACACACGAAGTTGTCGTTCTTGCACTCGCAAGGGGTCATGCAGTGGTCACCGAAGTAGCCCTCTGGACAAACTAAAAGACACTTGGGGGTTATATTTTTCGGCGAATTTTATACATACTTTCGGTGCACTGGGTTCCGGTCCAGCCGGGCTGGCACTTGCAGACGCCATCGTTACGTCTGCATTCGCCGTTGTTCGAACACTTGCAGTGTTGGCTGCAGTTCATGCCAAAGCGACCGGATTCACACGGGATGCTGCAGTTCTTGCCCATCCATCCTGGAAGGCACTGGCATTCGCCTGGAATTTGGTTTTAAGACTTTTCTTGAGGTAAGTAAGGTTTGTGGTACCTGTGACGTGGTGACAGTCGCCGCCGTTTTTACAAGAGCAGTTGCTTTGGCAGTTCTTGCCGTAGGTACCCAAAGGGCAAGGGTGCTCACACGTGATGCCTATGTAACCAGCGGGACAAACATATTCTCCCGTAACGTGATCACAGGTTTTGTTTCCTAAAAGGTAATGAATGGTGAGTCCAGGGTAGCTCGTTTCGTGACTACAAACCCATAGCAAGTTGTGGACACGTTTGCTGGCACCCGATACCGTAGTACCCCTCATCGCACGGTTTCGAACAATCCTCGCCTTGCCACCCTCTGGCACAGTAGCATTTCCCGGACTCCGGATCGCACGAGCTGTTATTTTTACAGTTGCAATCTTCTTCGCACGTAGGCCCGAATTTTCCAGACGGACAGTGTGTTTCGCAGCGCACGCCTGGACAAAAATTCATATAAATACGGAATGACGAACAATGTTAGTGAGTATTAATGAAGCGAGGTTATGCAATGATTCAGAAGAATGATCTCAGACTGGAAGTTTCGAATGCATGAATGAGTTACTTGATTTGAAGTACCTTTCCAGTCAGGTTTACAATTGCATTTGCCACTAACTGGGTCACAACCAATATAATTTCCTTGTTCACACTGGCATTCTTGTTGACAGTTAACACCAAACGCTTCGGAATGACACTTAGTTTCGCAAAACTGACCAGTATATCCTGCTCCACAAGTACAAGTTCCTACCAAAACACACAACATGCAAAAAAGTGCAAAGATTTGTCATCAATTCTCGAGTCTTAAAGTGCCCGCTCAGTAAGGGATCTTGATCTTGAAGTACTCGTAATTTCCGATTTTTTCGAAAGTCTGAAACTTAGTTCCAGGGAATAAAAAAACTGTTCACAGTGCACGTTTGCTTCCGAAAATCGCATGTTAAATCCTATACGCCAAAGTAAACACTCGATAAATTTTCATTATCATAGTATCTGTATTAGCTAAAAAATGATGAAACAAAATAAGTAAACACACGATTTCCGAATCTGTCCCAGTTCCATTAGCAAAAATTTTATTTCCACAGACGAACTACTTTTTTTATAATTGGGTTACAAACCGCGACGTTACCCAATTTCGTGAATTTAGCCCGTGAAGTACCAGCCTCTAACATCCGTACGTGAGCGAGGGTCTTTAGAATTGAAGGCAAATTAAAAATTGTTAATTAATTAGTAAGCTAACCGTTTTGGGGACTACAAGAGGCTCCATTTTTGCAAGCACACTGTTTAGTACACTGTATACCATAGGAATAGTTGCTGCAGGGTCGATCACACTGCTGGCCTTCCCATCCGGCAGTACAGATACACTGACCTGTCTCGCTCGAACAAGTTGCTCCATTTTTACCTGCGCGGAAAAACGACACCCTAATTATAGTATTTATCGAAAAGGTATACTATTTACAAAATCACACCCGAACGGTAGTACCATGACCCATCATTATATAGTTCAAAGAACAAACAACCAAAATACTCACAGTCACATTTCTGTGAACAATCCTCTCCAAACATATTAAGTGGACACGTTTTTCCACAATCGGCTCCAGTAAAACCTGGAGCACATATACAGGTACCATCAACTGGTGAACATTGAGCATTATTCTTGCAATCACAAAGCCCATGGCAACCTTTGCCGAAAGTCAACAACGGACACAACCTAGAACAATCTTTACTGTTCCAGCCGGGCTTGCACACGCACTCGCCGGTCCAAGGGTGGCACCTACAACAACCACAATAACACCCAAACCGCCTCCACCACACCCAACATACATTTCCGTGTTGTCTCGACTGCACGCGCAAGTCTTTGAGCAATTGTAGCCCCACAAGTGTTCCGGACACGCCCTTTGTTCACAGAACTTCCCCGTCCAACCCAGCGAACACGTGCAATTTCCATCAATATTTGAGCATTTGGCACCATTCTTGCATTTGCACTCCTCGGTACAATTCAAACCGTACGTCCCTTCCGTGCATATATCCAAACACTACAAATAGGGGTCAGTTAACCTCAAAACACCCTCAGAACAAACCCTAGCTACCCTATTGCCTGTGAACCCAGGCTGGCATTCGCATTTCCCGGTAACGTGATGGCACGAAGCCCCGTTGTGGCAGCCGCAGGTCTGAGTGCACTTCTCCCCCCAGAACCCGAACGGACACCGGTTTGCGCAGACCGGCCCGGTCCAGCCCGGCCTGCAGAAACATTGGCCGTCTTCCGGGTCGCAGGTTCCTTCGTTTTGGCACCGGCAGTCCGACTTGCACTCGGCGCCGTGTTTGCCGAGCGGACAGGAGTCGTCGCAGCTATAAATGACCGATTTGAATGCAAATTGGCGATTAGAAGGAGGAAAATTACAGTGGTCCCGTCCAACCGGAGTTGCAGCGACATTCGCCCGACACGTGATCGCAGTCGCCGTGCACGCACCTACACCTCTCGGTGCAGTCTTGGCCGTAGCTGCCCGCACTGCATTTGTTCTCGCAGAGCTTACCGGTCCATCCGCGGGCGCAACGGCAGGAACCGTCGAATGGATCGCAAGTGGAATTGTTCTGGCATTTGCAACGGTTTTGGCACTCACGGCCCCATAAGTTTTTGGGGCAAGCTACAACAATGGAAAATTTTGCCAATAAGTACAAAAAAAGGTATATCTGTGGTAACAGTTTTATCTTGAATCGTTTCCCATTGGGCTAAACCGATTTTAGTACCCTCAGGCGTTTCTCAAGGAGCACATTGTGGTCCATTGCTGATTTTTTTTTAAACCATATTCAACAAGTTATGCAAAATTCTAATTCTAATTTACTGTTTACAAACGACTAAAAGTTTTAAATGTTTACATGGGTCATTTAAGCGTAAATAAAAATTTTGGAAGAAAACTTATCGTGGATTAGTGAGCATGATAGTGCTAAGTGAAGCGCAAACAGTTTTCTAGTAACGTTATATAAATTGGTAGTGATCTGTGCAGCAAATTGATGAACCAGTACGAAAATTGGACTTGTTCCGGTAACGGTTTTCGCGAAGAAATTCGAAGAATTATTTTTGTAGATTCATTTTTACGCTGACGTTGGCGCTTCTTCTGAGATATCTACAAGAGAAACTAAACGACAAGTTTTTTAAAATAAGAAATATTGGTTCGAGTTCACAGCATGCACCGTGCCAACTGTTAATTAAGAGCATATTAGGAATAATGTTACAAGATTCAAGGAAACGCATTTTAAAAAGTTTTGCGGTCGAGTGAAAGGAGAATACGGAAGCAATGGATTAAAACTTACTGATCATAATCAAGTGCGCGACTAAAAAAACTAAAAAAATTTCCTTACATATTTTTAATATGTTCTAATGACTGATTCTGCGAACAACGGTGACGAACGTTGATAAAACGCTCTAAACACCTGATTTTATGGGCTATTCGAAATTACGTTTCTCTAAATGGGGGCAATAGACGTTGTTCAGTTCATAAACAATACACAGAAATCAACTTATGAAACGTTATGGCAATCCACTACAGGATTTTTGTTAATTTTAAAATTGGTTAGGTTTCGTGGTTAACAAATCAGTTGTTTAAAATCAAGTTGCGGTTATCTGAAGCTAAGTTTTCCTCAAATAAAGATGTTAGATTTGAAGGATTTTCCTACCGAGTTTGATTGCAACAGGACAATTACCGACCACAGATAGTGTGACATTTGCATATCATTCAAACCGATATTATTGTGTATAAAAATAAACTTTTATTAGATTAGAAAATCTATAACGAAAAACTGGTGTAAAGTTATTCGGACAAAACTTCCCCCACTTCTGAAGATCAATCAAACAAATCCAGTTGCTAAGATACGATTTATCCAGCAAAATTTTGAAATGACGTCATCCAGACGGGTAGAAATGGAAAGAAGACAGAAGATAGAACTACAGACAGAAGGATAATAATTCATAATGCCAGATGTGGTAAAGACAACAATATTTCCTAGCGATAAAACTTGTGATGACATAATCCTCGCAATAGAATTACTGAAAACACAAAAGCATACGGTTTTTAAATTAAAATAAAGAGGTAAAGCATAAAAAATCCCATAAATTCAACCAAACTATTAATGAACAGGTTAGACCATTGCGATTAAAAAAAAATGAACAATACCCCAGTGAGTCAGTACAGTAATTACACATCGACTTAAAACCGTATATTAATTGCATACCAAAAACACCTATTCTATAGGAACTGGTAGTTCATAGTTTTTATTCATAACAAACTCTCTTTTACCCATACAAAAATAATTGTTTAAGTTTGAAATACCATTACATAGTAGTTTCTTTTTTTAATTTATTTTCGTTTAATGTTAATCAGTTCATTAACTTCAATGAAAATAATTTTCTCTACGATTGTTATTTGTTTTACTATTATTATTAACTAAAAATAATAAAATTCACAGGGTTCGTGTCGCAATTTAGAGTTGCAGACTGTCATCGCAGATAGTTAATAATTTTAATTAACTAATTTGCCTCCTTGGATGTTTTATAGTTCATATTGGAGCGATACCTGTAGTAAAACGAAATAAAATAAGAAAAAATTCATCATCCAAGCAATTTTACTAGCAGCAAATGTTCATTAATATTTATATTAATTAATAAAAATAAATGAAAAATCAGTAAGTTGGACATTTGCCTATATGTAATTATTATTATTAATGAAACAAATAAATAAAACTGTAGAGTAGTCGGTTCGATAGCTCGGATATTATTCAACATTCGTCAACAAATTTTAAAGAGATAAACCGAGCCCACAAATAAGACAGGATTGGCAAACATGGTAAGGTATGAAATTAGACATTTGTAAAAATAACCCTAATACATTAATTTATCTACGACTCGAACAGCAAAAATGAGTTTAAATATCTTAGAAAAATGCGGCAGTGCTTACTTATCATTTTTACAAAATGCAACCGATAACCAAGATGTATTAAAACTTCGCTCAGTAAAATATGCAGTATTTGTATTTCACACCATACAAGGCGTTCAATAAAAAATTCTAATCTTATCGTACAATTTTTCCACAACATAGAACATATACAAACACTAAAGTTACACTGTATGTGATTTTTTTAAAGAAGACAAACAGGGCTGAATCACTGGAGTTCCTACAATTTCATATGTGTGAACTTGAATTTCCTAATTACTAAACTTTTTTTAATAACAGTACGACCCTATTTAGAAATATTAAAGAACTTCTTGTAAAAAGCAATTTGAAACCCGAAAATAACAGAATCAATGATTGATTCATAATTTAACAGTAGGAGTAACTGTTTGTTTATAATAAATTTTCTTTACAAAATATTGTTGTTCAAAGAATACTACGTATATTAAGAAAAAAATAAAAGCAAAGATTAGGCCCCACCCATACCCGCACCGATGTCAATTCCAAATTGCCATGAATTTTTCATTCGTTGTCAAATCGAGGGGCGGGGCTTAATTGCAAAATCCATATTTGTCTACAAGAATTTACCATTTTAAGCCCCGCCTAACCACCTGATCTCTGTTATGATTATTTTTTTATAATTGTCGAGAGCCAAAGGAGCGGAATTTAGTTGTAACATCCTTATTATTACTCTATAAGACACTACCATGTAAGACATGTTTTTGAGTATCGTATTTTTCAAAGAATACTATATACATTAAGAAAAATTAAAGCCAAATATTACGCCCCACCCATACCTGCCCTGATGTAAAAAGTAATGAAGTTTTCATTCGCTGACAGACTTAGGGGCGGAGTCTAATTGCAGAATCCATATTTCCTTACAAAAATTTACCATTTTAAACGTGTTTAAAGTTTCTAAGAAAAAAAATCATCACGATTGAGATGGGTGGGTGGGCGGGGTATATATTTTACCTTTTCTTTAATATACATAATATTAGTAAACAGCACGAAACTCAAGAACACTTTTTTAATTCCTTGTAAAGAAATAAGTATTTGCAGATAAGTTCGTCCCCTCGGCTCACGACGAATAAAAAAAATCATCAAATTGAGACAGGGCGGGTGGGCGGGGCTTACTTTTTGCCTTTTTGTTTCAATATGTATAGATTTCTTTTCACAAAAAGAATTTAAAACATGTTTAAAATGGAACATTTGTATACGGAAATATCGATTTTGAAATTAGGTTCCGCGGCATAATTGCAAAATCCATTTTTTCTTGCAAAAATGTACTATTTTAACCATGTTTTTAGTTTATTTTTGTGAAAAGATGCCTTTGTATAATAACAAAAAAAAAAGGCTTTTGCCCCACCCACCCGCCCGATCCCAATTCTGATGAGTTTTTTGCAAAATCCTTATTTTGCTACGAGAAATTACCATGTGAAATATGTTCTTAAGTAATCGTGTTATACAAAGAAGACCAAAAGAGAAGCTCCACCTATCCGTCTCGATCTCAATCGTGATGAATTTTTCATTCGTTGTTAGACCGAGGGGCGGAGCGTAATAACAAAATCGATCTTTCCCTAGACAAATGTACCATTTTAAACATGTTTTAAGTTTCTTGTTGTGAAAAGATGACTACACATATTAAGAAAAAAAGGCAAAATGTATATTACAAAATTTAATTTTGTCGGAACTTGTATACATAAAAAAATATATAGATAAAACCAGTAACACTGTAAGAAACTTCATGACACCTTATGTATTTTGCTGAATTCATTAATGTATCATATTTTCACCTACACTTCGCTACTGCTTTTGATTAGAACGCATTATGTTAGGAAAACACACTCTGTTACCTTGTTTATATCTGCTCCACTTTTCCATCCATCACGGAAAATAGTTTAACAATTGCTTCAAAAATATGAATGCATTGATAAAGCACATGGTTTATCTGTGTTCCTAGTGAGTTTCTAATTTGAAAATGTTTCAATCAACATTTCAGCAAGGTCACATGTGTCAATTCAGACACCTGCAGTGTAAAATTTGGATGCCTTGTGGAAAACCTCAGGGCGGATTCATAAACCACAGGTAGAGGAGTATGCTAATTTATAAAATTCAAATCCTACTTGAATTGAACAAATTTGGGGGGACGTAATCACATTCTTGGTGATGATTATCCAAATTTTGGTTAGCGTTTCACCATTTAAAGGACACTCCAAAGTCTGCAAAGTCTTCTATACCTGTGGTTTATGAATCCACTTTTTTACTGCCCGAGCGTGAGCCAAGGAAGTATTGTAATAGAGTCCATTGGATGATTGGCTACTTTCGTCTTTTTTCGACGTTTCATGACCCTAGAGTACGAAACGTCTGTTATCTAAATTTTTAAAACAATATATTTCTGTACTCGTGGTTTATGAATCTGCTTTGATTTTTATCCTAATAAAAAGTCCAATATTTTCCATTATGGGTTCGAATCTTATCCTTACCCAGTGTTTTTCAATATGATTTATGTTATCTATATTTTTTTACTTGTGCGCGAGTTGGAAAAATCAGATTTAAAAAATAAACAAAAATCAATTATTTTTTTCAAAACACGTTTTTTCTTGTTTTTTTTTTACTGATCCCGGGTAGTGCACAGACTCTTCCTCACAGTCAAATATAGCTTCTTCGAAAAATGATAAAATTTGATTTCGAGACTTAATTTTTCAGGATAACTCCTATATGTTGAATAAATCGAGGCGGATCCATAAACCACAATTTTAGGATTGTTATTTTATAAAATTTAAATAGCGCTTACTATGCAAAATTTTTAGGTGGAGGCAATCCATCCATAATATTCCTACCATACATATAAAATTTGTCCAATAGTTTCCGGGATTATCTATCTAATAAAATCGACGTAAATATTTACGTAATTTTAAAGGAAGATTTTAAAAAAAAGAATGATTTAAATCTCTACACATTTTACATTTTAAATTAGAAACTGCAAAACCGAATGCTCTGAAATTTTGCCAACGTTTTAAAATTACCGTAAACATGGTAAATCGGTAATCAATATTTATACGTGTATCCCCTCCCAAAACTTGGTGACGTCATCACTAAATTGTGCTGGGTAAATCGTATCTAAAATGTCAAATGCACTTGTGGCTATCAATGCATTCATCTTTTTGGAATTGCTTATATAGTATACAGGGTGATTTAAAAAATTAATGAATGATACATTGATGACAGTGTTAATTGCAAACGATGTGGGAATAATGAATGAAGATTTGAGAATAGTCAATGCAAGTCTAGAGAGAATAAAAATGGTAAAAGCAACTCCCGTGAAGGCAGTAAGATTATTTACAATGCCAACTGTCTTTGACGGCAAAATGCGTTATAGTCATTGTCGAGAAGAGTCGTATTTTCGCCAACAAATGCAAAAAAATACATTTATCGCCAACATAAGCATGAAATTGGAAGACACGTTTTGCCTCATTTTGGCAGCTTCAATCTCATATTGAGTGCCACTCAGTTAGATTTAATGTTAGTGGAACAAGCATTACATTCGAAGCACCCAGTCATTTTAGCAACAATTAAAGCCACAATCTTAGAAAAGCAAAAACTACTTACAAATATCACAGTATGGTCCCCCGTATCCTGTTTCGCACAAACATTGGTCCGGTGCTATGCAGGTCCCATGTACGCATTCCTTGGAGCACACGGCCACACACCGATCGTCCGAACTCCTCGCGTAACCTTTACAGCAGTCACTTACAGGTCTAACTTTACTTAAATTCTGCGTTTTATAAACAGTTTTGAACTTAATTTTGTACTTTGAGCATCTTGGCGGAAAATTTAAACACCACACGTATTCCCTCACTTGATAGGGCTGCTGTTCGGAAACTCGTACAGTCGTCGTGTACCTAGAACGTCATCGTTACTAGCGATATTTTGACAGGTTAGTGATTCCACTCACGTTTCTTGCGTCGTACACACATTGGGACCTTCTAGAAAGGCTAGCGTACTAGTTGTACAAAGAAACAGTAACAAAAAGTGAAGCATTTTTAACAAGTTTGTATATGACAGTCATTTAGCCTAGTAGAAAATCTATAAAACTACTCCCATCCTGTTTGTACATGATAAGGAAGACGAGTCCATCTGAAACAAAAGATAAGTCTTGTCAACAAAGAGTCGAATTTTTAAATGGAGTTGGAGGTCACGATATAGATGCCTATCAACGTTGTTTTAATGAATAAGTGGCTACTGTTGCATTAGTTAACGAGACCGTTACTCTTTAATTGTTATCTCATTCATTTGTATTCAGCTCAGATGATTATACATAAATGTAGAGAGTTGTACTAGCGGTACGGGTATGTGTTTATATGCAATTTGTCAACAATCTCCCAAGCATTCTATTCAAACCAAAGAAAACCCAAGTTTTCGCATACCCAGATGATTGCATAATGGATGCAAAATAATGTGAATTTTTTTTATCAAATATAGTTTACATAAATCGTCGCTTTCGAACGCAAACAATACAAAAATAACACGCTTTGTGTGTACATTCTTGAAAACTGGATTCTTCAATCAAAACAACATCACCTTCCGGGAAAAAAAACAAAAATTTAATTTATACCTCAATTTGTATACGAGAGCCAAGACATATTACAAAGTGTGTAAACCAAGCACGAATTCCTTATTATTGGCAAAACGTATAAAAACATAGACAGACGTCTCCATCTGGGTCAATATTTGAAAAATTTCTACAATCTGGCAAACTATTCGTGGTACGTGGGCCGAGTATAGCTTACATTGTTTATCAGAATAAAAGGCCTTCACGTCGTTTTAGAACAGTACCATTATTAAAGTCAGGCGACTCATTTCGTGACTATTATCCAAAGATGGCATACACACCTTTGATACAAAGCAAAACGCTGAGGTATGTTTCACACTATTGACTCATACAATAGAATAAAGTTACATTGCATCAGATAATTACATATAATATAAAGCTTTATTTCATGTGAAATCAATACTAAATGCAACGGACCTACTTGCCTTTGAAACCTGCTTTTATCTGTTTGTATCGAAATCTCTATGTGGAAATTCAACTTTCAACAAACTACTGGT
Source organism: Zophobas atratus (assembly GCA_022388445.1). NCBI lineage: Eukaryota > Metazoa > Arthropoda > Insecta > Coleoptera > Tenebrionidae > Zophobas > Zophobas atratus. The sequence continues at coordinate 46,460,303 of CM039442.1, read as the reverse complement.
AGCAACAAAAACCATTAATAGAAGTAGTTTAGTTAGATAACTTGAAAGATTTGTTTCAGAAACGTCATGGAACTTCCTTTCCGGAGAATTTGTTGTATTGCTTTAGTTGTCATTTTACAAAATTACTTTAATGGACATTTCGAAGACAAATTGTTCGTCTCGATATTTCATGACCCCTGGAGTACGAAAAAACAGGTCTCCTATTTCCGTCTGCCTGTTTGTCTTTCTGACGTCTGTCCAGAATTTTTGTTAGGCAGATAGATAATTTTCGAAACTACTAGACCGATTGTTGTCAAATTTTGTATGTATTTTAGGAATATCCTACAGGTGTCAAAATGCTATCCAAAATTTGTCTAATTGTTCCCAGTAATAATGATGTCATCACCTCAATTAATATATTCAGTTTTATCGAAACGTATTGTATTATACTATGTACATATAGTTTATTTCATGAAAATTTGGTGTCTTTTACAGAAAGTGATTAATTTCATTTATCAGTTCATTCCACCAGTAAATATTTATTTAGGTATACGATTTTCCTGTCTGGTGGATATTGGGTTTTCCTTTCGTCATCAGACCATTGATGTGTCGAAAATTTACTGAAACACGAAATAATTCTACTCAATTTTTTCAACAAATGAGTTTCTAAAATGTGCGTAAAAATCAGACCTTCAAACTGATTCAAAAAATTCCCATAAAAAGTAGATCGGTTTAAAAAAATTAGTCGAACGTTATTTCACCAGAACTTCCCGTTTCTTTAAAGAACTATAAAATTTGTGGACGATATCAAATATATTTAAAGCAGATAAATAACGGGGAAAATGTAGATTTTCTCAACTTCTTAGTAGATGCTTAACGTCATCTGTTTATACTTCGAAAGAATTCGACTATTAGCATGTACAGATTACAAGCATCAGCGGTTAAAAGAAAATGAAATTAGAATAATTTTGTCTCCTCAACGAAGAAAACACCCCTAAGGTTAAAGAACATTTACTCCGCAAAATTGTAAAATGACGTATAAATTTTGATTAACGATTTACCTTACTTTCAAAAATATAAAATTTTTGCAAGATTTCCCAGCATTTGGTTTTTGCAATTTAAAGTAAAACTGTAAAATATTGTCAACAGTTTTTATTGTTTTCTCCAAAAAAACTGAATGCTAAGTATAAAAACTCAACACGGATTCATAAATCACACATACAGGAGCATATTACATTATAAAATTTAAAGGAGAGTTATTCGACAGAATTGTAAGAAAACGTCAAATTTTTTTATTTTGATTAACGATTTATCATGCTTTCTATAATCTTAAAACGTTTGGAAGATTTCAGAGGTTCGGCTTTTACAATTTCAAAGTTAAATTGTAAAATAAAATTTTGAATTTTTTCCTAAAAATTAGCAGTTTCGGAAGTTAGTTGCTTAATAAAATCGCTAATAGACGACAGACAGACGGAAACGGAGTACCTACTTTTTCTTCTTCTACGAACTGTGGAACGTGAAATGAATTCTACTACAGGCTTACACTCGGAAAGTCTGTTTAAAATTTTATTTTTTACTAAATGTTACTTTTTATTCGAGAGACGACTTTGCCGCCAGTGTTTACGTTGAAATAATGAAAAATCATGAAGTAGACACATTTTGGTAAAGTTATAAACGCCGCCCCTTTTCTCTAGACAAATGAAATGATTTATGTAGGTGGAGCTTGTGCGAGTGGGAGGAGCATCGATAATATTGCTTTTTAAACCGTCTCGTATGCTTATTTAACACCAGATTAAAAGGATCTAGATACATCTCTTGTTTACAATTTATCTACTTTTTTCACCAACAATTTAAGAAATTTGTCTGAAATACTTATAAGATAATATTGCCATTAATTGACAATATTAAGAGTGGTCGCTAAAATAAACAGGGGGTGGATGGGCGGGGCTATTGCCTTCTTATAAAACTTTATAAAAAAAAGTTAAATCTAGCTCCACCCACCTGTTTTTTGAATTTCACTGACTTAATAAACTTACTGTAAATGAGAATTGAATTCTGATTCGACAAGCGGTACAATCTAATGAAATTTAAAAGAAAGTCAAAAATGGCCCCACTCACCCACCCCTTGAATTTTATGACAAATAATAGAATCTTGGATTACATTTTTTTACATATATAAAATTTTATTTTTACTAATTTTTGCTTTTTATTCGAGAGATAACTTTGCCGCCAGTGTTTACATTGAAATAATGAAAAATCATGAAATAGACACATTTAGGTAAAGTTATAAACGCCGCCCCTTTTCTGTAGACGAATGAAATGATTTATGTAGCTTGCGCGCGTGGGAGGAGCATCGGTAATATTGCTTTTTAAATCTGATTCTGACGTCTGGCTGCTTATTTAACACCAGATTAATAGGCTCTAGTCTAGATACATACCTTGTTTACAATTTATCTTTTTTTTTCACCAAGAATTTAAGAAATTTGTCTAAAATTCTAATAAGGTAATGTTGTCATTAATTGACAATATTAAGAGTGGTCATTAAAATAAAGAGGGGGTGGGTGGGCGGGGCTATTGCCTTCTTATAAAACTTTGTAAGAAAAAGCTAAATTTAGGTCCACCCACCTCTTTTTTCAATTTCACTGACTTATTTAACTTACTGTAAATGAGAATTGAATTCTAATTCGACAAGCGGTACAACGTAATGAAATTTAAAAGAAAGTCAAAAGTGGCCCCGCCCACCCACCCCTATTCCGTAATGATCACTCATTTTATTGGCTCCAAGACGGAAATTGGATTTTATAATGACAAATAATCTAATCTAGGATTACATTTTTTTTATACAAAATTTTATATTTTACTAAATTTTACTTTTTATTCGAGAGAGGGCTGCCGCCAGTGTTTACATTAACATAATGAAAAATCATAAAGTAGACACATTTAGGTAAAGTTAAAAACGCCGCCCCTTTTCTCTAGACAAATGAAATGATTTATGTAGATGGAGCTTGTGGCTTGTGCGAGTGGGAGGAGCATCGATAATATTGCTTTTTAAATCTGATTCTGACGTCTGGTTGCTGATTTAACACCAGATTAATAGGCTCTAGATACATACCTTGTTTACAATTTATCTTTTTTTTTCACCAAGAATTTAAGAAATTTGTCTAAAATTCTAATAAGGTAATGTTGTCATTAATTGACAATATTAATAGTGGTCGTTAAAATAAAGAGGGGGTGGGTGGGCGGGGCTATTGCCTTCTTATAAAACTTTGTAAAAAAGCTAAATTTAGTTCCACTCAAAAGTGGCCCCGCCCACCCACCCCAATTCCGTTGTGATCACTAATTTTATTGGCTCCAAGACGGAAATGGGATTTTATAATGACAAATAAAAGAGTCTAGTGTTACATTTTTTTTACATATATAAAATTTTATTTTTTACTAAATTTTACTTATTATTCGAGAAGCGACTTTGCCGCCAATGTTTACATTGAAATAATGAACAATCATGAAGTAGACACATTTAGATAAAGTCATAAACGCCGCCCCTTTTCTCTAGACCAATGAAATGATTTATGTAGGTGGAGCTTGTGCGAGTGGGAGGCGCTTGGTAATGTCCCTTTTAAATCTGATTCTCACGTCTAGTGTGGTTATTTAATATCAGCACTATATTTTCTCGCCAACGATTTAAGAGATTCTTCTAAGATTTTAAAAGATAATGTTGTTATTCACTGACGATATTAAGAGTGGTCGTTGGACTAAAGAGAGGGCGGGTGGGCGGGGCTATTGCCTTCTTATATGACGATGTAAAAAAAGCTAAACTTAGCTCCACCCACTTCCCTTCTTTATTTCACTGACTTACTTTACTTACTGTAAAATGAGAATTGAATTCTGATTTGACGAGCGGTACAATCTAATGAGATTTGAGAGAAAGTCAAAAGTGACCCCGCCCACCCACCCCTATTCCGTTGTGATCACTCATTTTATTGGCTCCAAGACGGAAATTGAATTTTAAAATGACAAATAAAAGAGTCTAGGGTTACATTTTTTTTAACATATATAAAATTTTATTTTTTACTAAATTTTACTTTTTATTCGAGAGACGACTTTGCCGCCAGTGTTTACATTGACATAATGGAAAATAATTAAGTAAACACATTTAGGTAAAGTTATAAACATATTTAGGTAAAGTTATAAACGCCGCCCCTTTTCTCTGGACCAATGAAATGATTTATGTAGGTGGAGCTTGTGCGAGTGGGAGGCGCATTGGTAATATCCGTTTTAAATCTGATTCTCACGTCTAGTATGGTTATTTAATATCAGCATAATATTTTCTAGCCAATGATTTAAGAGATTCTTCTAAGATTTTAGTAAGATAATGTTGTTATTCACTGACGATATTAAGAGTGGTCGTTGGACTAAAGAGAGGCGGGTGGGCGGGGCTATTGCCTTCTAATAAGACTGTAAGAAAGCTTAACTTAGCTCCACCGATCTCTCTTCTTTATTTCACTGACTTATAGTTTACTTACTGTAAAATGAGAATTGAATTCTGATTTGACGAGCGGTACAATCTAATGAGATTTGAGAGAAAGTCAAAAGTGGCCCCGCCCACCCACCCCTATTTCGTTGTGATCACTCATTTTATTGGTTCGAAGACGGAAATTGGATTTTTATATTGACAAACAATGGTATCTAGAGTAAACATGGTGAGGTACACTCGTAAACCCCGGCCCTCTTCTCGGGCCAATGAAACGATTTATTAAGGTGGAGCTTGTCCGAGTGGGAGGAGCAGCGGTAATACATAGTAGGTCACGCCCGGGGCGTAAAAATCGAGAATGTTTGTCTGGTTACAATTGAAGAATAATTTAGATTTTTTGTAGAGTTAAAAATGCCAAAATATTGCAAACAAATAATTTTTATATACTAATTGTGATAAAAAATCAAGGCGGATTCATAAACCATACGTACAGGAGTATATTATTTTATAAAATTTAAATAGTATTTTTTAGTACGCAAAATGTTGACGTCATCAAATTCAGGTGGGGATGATTAGACAAATTTTAGTTAGCGTTTGACCATCTACACTGACAAATTGTTTTTTAAGGTTACCTAGAGATCAATAAAAAACACAACGACAGTCATCGATTTTTGACGATTTATCTTTGATAATTCAAAAAAATCGTCAATTTAACAAATTAATGTTAATGACTAATCTATTTTGGCAATTATTTTAGCATTAAAATGTCGGTATAACTCATTTGAGAAGTGTATCGTTTTCGAATTTTTAAACTTGAATGCGCCTCGTCAAAAAACCTGATTTTCAAACATCATTTCGCGTACCAGTGACACAAATATCTACTTTGAATAGTCATTCTTATTAATGTTTATGTTAATACAGGTAATTCCGTATTCCAACTTTTCACGAAGTAAGACAACAACAAATTCTCTCCAATAAAATATCGAATTAACCGAAATAAGTTAACTGTGGTTTACAAGCAAAATAACAAAAATTTACACAACGCAGACACAATTTAAACAACCAGTTGTCCAAATACGGATCTGGCACTTTGCAATATCCTCGATGTGTTTATTTGCAAGCCAGTTATTATCCAGTTACACAAATAAACCCGAAATATGAGTACATAAACATTAAATTAACCACAAGAAAAAAAACCAAAGACGAAATAGCCTCAAGTTATGTTAATTTACAGTTAAGCAGCCACTCTTGCGTGAAGTGTGCGAAATGGGTGTTTAAACTATACCAGGAAATCAATTTACGACAAAAATTTCCCGGATTTGCGTAATTGTAATATTATTGTTTCCTCGCCACGATAGTACGTCGACACTTCACCGCAGTGCGCAAAGTCAAAACTAACAATGAAAACTGTTGATTAAATATCACTCCTAGTTGCTAATTTTAATTGAGGTGTATCGTGAGAGCTGGATTTTTCAAACATTATCAATTATTATCACTTGCGTCAACATGACGTTTCAATAAGGTCGTTCGTTGCAGTGAAGAATTCTGTAATTGAGTCACTGATATTCAAGGATAATAATAATAATTAAATGAACAAACACGTTTGGATAAACACGGATCATCAAATTTGATATTCATCATGTTTATATTTATAATGGGAGGCTGTAATTTCAGCTGAAGAGACTGCAACAGAGGAGGTGTTCGTGATGAGTCTTATTGTTAAGCTTGACAGGAAGCTCTGCTGTATATTAAACATACACTGCAGAGTATTACATACCATTTGTACGTCTTTACTTTATCTTGATGGACGCACAACATGAATCATAATAGTAACCTGAAACTAGTTGACTCAACAGATAATTTAATGTTAATGTAGTTTGCAGACTGCGCACATTTGCCATAAAACAAACAAAGACAATTTCTACATAATTCCTGGCGGTGATAATAATAGCTGATACTAAAACTACCGTTTACCTTGACTTGTGGACTTTCTTCTGTGACTGTTCGACTAAGTGAATTTGTTACACTGACCTGACAGTTCTGATGGGGACAATTACGTGTGACAAACATCAATTAACCACTTCAGGTAGCAAGAATACCAAACGATTTTAAATGACAGAACACTCGAGAAATATTATTATCAATGACAAAACCAAAATTCTCAGAAGGTCTTCCTCGTACTACAATGGACGGAAAAAAGTAATTTATTTGTGCACGTACGCTATGATGTTTCAAGGTGTGCATTTCATTTTAATAATTGGACAAATTACTATGGGTATATTTATGGTAAATGGTTCACAATTATATAAGAAACAATGTTTGCAATTTTAATAATTTTAATGCATTTAAGCGATCATTTCCATTAGCTACAATTTTATTTCGAACTCTTCGCAGCAAGTAAAGTGTTTCTAAAGATATTTGGAACTAGAGCTAAATATGTACTTTTATTGCACTTTCAGCGGGATATAATGCTCCTACCATACATGTTTCAAAGCCCCGCACCGCAGGTCAGAATTCTGCACTTCATTAGGGGCACTTTTATGGGGATTAATTAAGCTCGAAAACACGCAGTTGAAGGCTGACCAGGGACTAATGAGCCTTATAATGTGATTAACTCTGTTTCCAAATATCTTTAGAAATACTGTATCTTCTATCTGTTGTATTTTCCATGTTGTGTATAGAAAATTCCTGAACACTTTCACCTCAGAAGTAAAAATGTTTTTAGCAGTTTTATCGTTCATAACAATTATCTATTGTTTTAAATGCCAAACTAGCACTGTTCAGCAGCATTTATTAATGATAAAATTGGTCGAAAGTTGTTTCGACAGAACTTCCCTCGCACCTAAAGTACAATGAAACATTTCCAGTATTTTCGAGTTGAGTTCCTTCTTTACACAATTTTGTGATAACGTCATCAACATTTTTCCAAGAACAACTACATCAACTTGGATTGGTGCAGTGTAATACTAAAAATAATAGTAATGTATTCCCAAAATTTTCTGGGGAAAATTTTGGGAATACATTACTATTCCTGATTTACTCAATAAAATAAACTGACTAATTCTTTAATTTTTTTGAGCCACTTTTTTAATAAAAATCATCAATTTTTTGGGGGACATAAACACATATATTTTGATTAACAATTTACCATGCTTGCAATAACTTTAAAACCTCTGCAAGATTTCAAAGTATCCAATTTTTGCAATTCTTGATTTATTCAATAAAATAAATTGACTGATTCATTATTTTTTTTGACTCACCCTGTATAAGCAAATCCAAAAAATATGAATGAAATGGTATACATAATTATACAAGTATACCTAAATTGACCATATTTTGCACATTTTAGATAGGATTTATTCCACATTTTGAGGTGACATCATCAATTTTTTAAGGGGATGAGCAAATACATTTTTATAAAAAATTTACCGTGCTTATGATAACTTGAGTCACCCTCTACAAGCAAATCCAAAAAATATGAATGGAATGACAAATCACAACTAAAAACACATTTAAATTAGGATTTATTCGGCAGAATTTTGAGCTGACGTCATCAATTTTTTCGAGGGAATAAACAAATGTAGTTTAATTAAAATTGATTATGCTTACCATAACTTTAAAACATCTGCAAGATTTCAAAGCATTAAGTTTGGCAGATTCAAAATTAAATTGCAAAATGTTTTTATAATTTTGATTTTTTTCCAAAAATTTGGACGTTACGGGTAAAAACTCAACACGGAGTCACAAACTACATGTGAAACCCATTTACTATGTACAATTTTGAAGTGACGTCTTCACATTATTAGTGACGATGATTAAACACGTTTTGGTTAGCATTTTACCATCTACATGTACTTTCGTAGATTATCTGTCTAATAAAAATCGGGGCAACAGACAAACCGACAGACGGACAGACAGACGGAAACGGGAGACCTATTTCTTCATATTCTAGAGATCATGAAAGATCGAGAAAACGTAAAAGTAGTCGACCGACGCTCGGGGAGTAAAAATATATTTTTTGTACATTTTAAATTATTTAAAGTGTTTGTTAAGACAGAAATCCTAAAAAGATCTTATTAAAAATGTTGGAACTAAGAGGAGCCCCTACCTTTAGCTTTTAAAGTGTTGCCAATACAAATTAAGGTTGTAATATCTTCATTATTAACAGACTTATTGTTATGAAATTTTAAATATATAACCTGCCCCCCAACTTTCTCTATATAGTGCAAGAACTTTTTTTTATAATCTATCGTATCTTTTTTTTTAATTTTCGTGACATTTTTCATCACGTACCTTAAAAATTAATATCTCGATTATCTATGTAAATTTCGGAACGCGGTTTCCGCTACGGTTTTCAAGTTACAAAAATAAATCGTTCGAAAAATATTATCCTTTTTTTGGAAATACTTAAGATACAAACTCTCTTATTACCGACAAAAAGAGTGGCAAGATTTTGTAAGCCGAAAACAGTGGTGAAGACTGCGTTCCGAAATTTCCATAAATAGAGATATTGATTTTTAAAAATACATCATGAAAAATTTCACCAAAATTTTAAAAAGAAGATGACAAACTGTTTTTAACAAAATGCCCTTGCGTTATGTAAGCAGATTCCAAAATCACAAAAAGGCTAAATTTTGACAATCACTTGCAAAAATAAGTAATTCACGACTTTTAAAATGTTAGTATTATTAATTTCACAAAAAATATAAATTCTAAATATTTTAATAAAGACTTTACCGGCAAAATTTTTGAAAATTTGGGCACATTTTGGAAAAAAACTGAAAATATTTTAGATCGGAGAAGTTGCAAAGAACAAGTCTAAATATATAACGAAAATTAAAAAAACTTTTAAATTTGACAGTTTACGAACAACTCAAACTCTAAAACACAAAAATTTTGAAAATTTCAGCACACTTTGAAAAACAACTATAATTCAAAATACCTTCAGTTCGAATCGAAAAATATGGAACAAATACTTGTAGATTTCTGGAATTTATTTATTACTGGGCCGATTATTGTCAAATTTTGTATTTATATTAAGAATATCATATAGACAGATGGTAAATCGCTAATTTTGTCTAATCATCCCCACCAATAATGTGATGACGTCACTTCAAAATTATACACAGTAAATGGGTTTCAATTTGTATAAAATAACATAGTGCTACATATGTAGTTTATGATTCCGTATTGAGTTTTTACCCGAAGCGTTCAAATTTTTGGAAAAAAATCAAAATCATAAAACAACATTTTGATTTCATTTTGAATCTGCTAAGCCGAATGCTTTGAAATTTTGCAGATGTTTTAAGGCTATAAAGCAGGGTTGGGAAAAAATCAGATTTAAAAAAAAACAAAAATCAATTTTTTTAAATCGCGATTTTTTTTATTTTTTTTTATTTTTGTTGGATTTTTTGTTTTTTTTTTTTTAATTGTTTTCGATTTTTTTATTTTTCTTGGATTTTTTTAATTTTTCGGTTACCCACAATAATTCAAACTTCAAAAGTAGTAACAAAAAAGTCAAAAGTTATGTGACTTAAGTTTGAACTTTCAATTATTTTTATTCAGTTTTTAAAAGCTTCATATTTTATTTAGTTGTTGTAATTTTCATTTTCTGCGTATTTCGTAATTCAAAAAGAAAATTTAAAAAAATCAAGAATGATTTAAATCAATGATTTAAAAAAAATCACTTGATTTAAATCAGCCCAACCCTGCTATAAAGAGCATCATAAATCTTTAGTCAAAATATATTTGCTTATCCCCTAGAAAAAAAAGTTTGCCGAATAAATCCTATCTAAAATGTACAAAATATGATGAGAATTTGTAATTTATCACTCCATTCATATTTTGTGGATTTGCATATACAGGGGGACTCAAAAAGATGATCATTGTATTTCAGGAGCGAGAGAAGTTCTGTCGAAACAACTTCCGACCAATTTTTTTTTAAGACCTGAAGATATTACTCGACCACTGGAATTCGTATCACGATCCAAAAACAGATTTCTAATATTTTTGAGCGCATGACAAAAATCAAAACTTAAAATAAAGGTAATGATGACAGAAAGGGGTGAGAAATAGAATTTTGGAGAGAACCCTTACAAAGAATTTTGAAAGTTTCACATTTGCTGAGAAATCGTTGGTTACAATTTTTAATACGACAAAGCCACAAGATGTTAGAAGTTCCAAAGTTTTATGGTAATTTCATGATATGTCTCAGAAGATAAATGACCATGAAAGAAATAACCAACTGAAATGGTATAAGTACTTGGTACTTAAACCATTAATAACATAACTTAGTATTTTATTCGCAATGTCTATTTTAATTCAATATTTGCTTAACCTAAGATCGTCTTTCTCCCATTTAGTGTTAATTGAGCCAATCGACTTGATTAAATTTTGAATTATTTGCCCAAGTACTTTCATGTACGTCACCAAACTCATCTTCACAGTTAAAAAATTGTAAAACTGCCATGATTTTTTGTATTCGTCGTGAGCCAGGGGCAGAGGTTAATTGCAAAATCCATATTTTGCTATAAAAATTTACCATTTTGAACATGTTTTATGTTTATAACATACAAGAATAATGGAAACATTCCGTTCTGAATATGTATTGGAAATTCCATGCGCCAAATGTAGCGACTGACCTTAAGCGACTTCAACTGGAATTTTTATAAAATCGAAAAGAATTTTCATTTTTCAATTTGGATGAACCGGAACTGCAAACAATTACATAATATATACATGAAATTTTATATTACTTCATTAAGACCCCTATAAATTTAGAAAATGTCCGTGTTTCGTGGATAAACCATCTATCTATTTGTAAAGCAATTGTGATAAAAATTCAGGGCGGATTCATAAACCACAAGTATAGGTATTTTATAAAATTTAACGGATATTTACGTTGTTCTGGTACTTTTAAGAGTCTAATAAAGATCGACAGACCGATAGACGGAAACGGGGACCTATTTTTTCAAATTCTATTCCATTTTGGTTTAAACTTTGCATTTTAATCAATTTTATCAACTATGAAAGGTGATCTAGAATTCAGTGCTTCGTATTCAATTTAATTTTAAATTGACGTAGATGACATCAGAACTTTATCAACTTTATCGTTGACAAGCAAAAACTGGTAAATATTGTATTTATTTCAGCTTAACGCGATATTTTCGAAAGGGTATCAACTTGACTCTGGTAAAGGTCAGGTGTTTTATTTTTGTTACTTCGGTAGATGTTGGAGTGACCGTGCAAATTTTCGCCTTCCGACTCGCGTAATTATATTTGACAAAAACTACATTTCAAACACACAGTAAAAAAATTTCCAACGATTATAAATCAGAAACGTATTTTGGACACAGCGTTCCGTTGTAAATATATCGTGCAAAACCCCATTGTGACACTTCAACCACTTTAAAGCCTACGTATAAATAGAATCACGAGCTACTCTCGCTTTCAGTATTACAATTTTGCATGAACAATAGATACGCCTGGTTTTTTGATGTTGACAAAGACAATACATAATAATTCGAAATGTAAAACAATGTCATCAGATAACCAACTTTATAAATATACGTCTCATGTGTCGAATATTATTTGGTTTACAAATGAAATTGGAGCCCGATTACCTATTTACAATTCGATATGTGTTTGTTTTGAGTTTCTGTTCTTGCCACTTATGTTGTTTCGTTGGAGTATATTTTAAGAATCTTTAACATTAACACAATGTTTCCGGGCGAACATATGTATTTGATACGAATACGTTGCGAAATATTTTCTACCAATGCCATAAGATTTTTTTCAATTGTTCTAGCAACAATGCCTATTATCTGAATTACTCAGAAGTGCGATCGATCTACATGGCCGAAAGTTTCAATTCATTTTCCATTCGATTCATTCCAATTATGTGGTGGTTCTTGAGTGAATTCGCCCGTTGTAACTTTTTAGTCGAAAAATTACAAAAAAGTTAATTATAAACAAAAACGCCAATCTTCAGTAATCTTCTGTGAATTGCTACTGAATTTCTACTGACTCGTTCTTTAATAGTAAAATTACAATATCATCGTAATTCAGCAAATTTTAACTGGAATATCATGCTGTTTTGAGCGGTTTATACCAAAACAAGTTTTTCAAGAAAAATTCTTAAAGCGACCTCATGTATAACAATAAATTCAATTAACAATTCGTTGATTAAACTGTTAATTACCTCTTATCTACAGTATGCAGAAAATAATTGCGCCTCATCTTACACGTATCACAAATCTAAGGAAGTTTTTGACCTCCAAAAACACAACAAGATTTTCAGTATGGAATTAATTAAAAAAGAGCAGTAATGCTTTCGTTGAAATGACGTAAAATGCACCTTGAACAATTCACAATTAAGAAAAATAAATAAGCTATAATTAATGAAACGTGGAAAATACGTTTTTATAGGTTTGCTGTTATACATACAATGAGAATCGCTGGAATCATAATTGATAATAAATGGACAGGATCTGACGTTAACTAATTATCGTATGAACACAACAGTCGACATTTTCGGCATTTACATTATTGCAACCATCATTGTGGTCGATAACATGCTGTCAACAAACCGTAAATTCAGGGAAGTTGATATAACTCATCATTACTTGGTGACTATTTAACAATGGAGCATAATTAGCGGAGAAACTCATTTTTTCTTAGTTTATAATTTCACGAATTACTTAATACGAACGTAATGTAACCATAACAGCTAGTGCCCGCATGTAATCTACGAATAGAAAGTGGTTTAATGAAGTCGATATCGGTTTTTACGCCATAAAGTGCACTTTTCTCACATGAATGTGAGATTGCTAAACACACGTAGCAACAGTTTTAAAAAGCTGGCAATAACTGAAAGATTATGGGGTGAACTGAGTGTCATTAGAAGGCTCGAAATAACTTTGACGAGTTTCTTATTTATTATTTCCTAAAATACACAGCTAGTTTTAATAAAATTCCATTAAGACTTGATTTTATTCGTTTCAAGGATACGTTTGCTTACACTTTAAATTGATATCACCCGAAATAAATATTAACTCTGATTATTATCGACATTTTTATTGAATTAAGTGAGAAACTCATATTATGTGTATCCGAAATAATGCATGCATAACACGTGGACAAGAATGTTATCGATCTATTGTAATTTTTTCGTATGCAACATGCATAATCGATGTTAACGTTTTTAATAACTACGCTGTGATTATAGTATTAAAAATATACCTGCTCATAAAATCATTTTTAGAATCAGAGGTAGAAACAATTAACGTTTTATGCATACGAAAAACTTGTGTGTAACATAAAATTAGCTTCAATTTAGTGTTGTATGGTGAATTTCATTGGAAACGCCATATTAAAATTACTCCCACGATAATTCAGTAAATTTCATCGAAATTGTTGGAATTTTGTTGCTCAATTTGCACTTGGTTCTTTGAAGTTATTAAAATAACGTACGCAGGATTGTAATAAAAATGTGTAAAAACAATCACAGTGCAATAAAAATGTGTTTTTACAGGAACTCGTATTTTAAACGGTAATTAAAAAGTTGAAATTACAGCGAAAATATGAACAAGTTATAAAATTATAGTGTAATAAAGTAGAGCCCTAAAATTCAACAAAATTTTATACCCTGTCATAGAAATCTAAAAATAGCTTAAGTTTCCTTTCTATTAATTACAAATGGAAAGCTCTTTTTCCATGGATCACCAATCTCGTATTAGTTTCAAATATAACCACTCAAATATTTTGGCAACTGAAAAACGGTACTTCAACGAAGTAAAAAGTTATGACAAGGTCAACAATAAAACACGTTTATTCTATTTTAGAATCATAATATTGTCCATAATCACCCAAATGCGGGCATTAATTGGCGTTTATGGCACAGATCAATCAAAAATCGTTAAGCAACGATCGATTAATCATTTAAATTAATTAGCTATTTAAATAAGATCCGATATTCAACATTTTTATGAAAGTTGAGAAAAATCACATTTCATTAAATCATTCCCTTGGCGACTTGTATTCGCATCAGCACAATTCACACAATCAATCATGCCAGAAATACTCAATATTTCGTTAAAAATATTTTAGAAACTAAAATAGAATAAAACGTAATTGTATGAACCACGGGCATAATTATCGATTATGGCCCTAGGGAAATTAAAAGCCCTCCTACGTCGGGCTTTAAACATTCGCTGGTGCCATAATCTCTTAATTATGCCCTTAAAACATGGAGTAAATAGCTATGTACAGACTCCTTGAAACTTTTCCGATCTTTTAAGAGTTTAAAAATTTATGTAGGTGGCAGATCACATCCATGGATGTTTTTCGTGTTTTTTCTTTGCTCTCTTGGATATTCAATTCGCTTCGACGTCAGTTGAATCATCTGTAAACCTTAATATCTCTTATCGACGTAAAATTTTTTTTTCAATGACATCTAGTTGTAAACAACGGTTCCTTAGGTGTGTCATTTGTATATGGTTTTCGGCACGATATGTTCAACAGGTGGTATGTTTTCCTTTATATTTAAATATTAAAGCACAATGCTAGCTACTTTTCAATGCTGATTTGAATTTAATCTCTGGTTATATATTTAGAAGAGTTGTCAATCCGCGACAATGAATATTTCTTGGAAACAAAATGAGCAGCCTGTTTTACAAAACATTGGCACCAAAAGTTGTCATATACAACTTAACGAATTTTTATTTTTTGGCAAAACATATATAAGTCCTTGGAAAATTACATCAACAAGATACTACAATTAATCGATGTGATAAAGTACATATGGATGCAACTTTATTAAACAGAACTGTATATGTTATTTAGGTATGATAACTCCTCTAGAAAGGTCATCACATTATATATATCATATCCCCCCTCAGCACATTTAAAAGTATTTATTGAAAGCTTAACACCACAATTGGTATTTGTTTGAGTGTTTAAATATGCGATGGTTGACACTGGTAACCTTAATTGGTAAGTTTTTAGTCTATATCAAACTTGCAAATCTGGATAATCAGGTTTACTTACATGTTCCAGGTTACACTCTTCACATTATCTTTGCCTTCAATCATCAAAATGAAGCAGTTTATAAATGGAATGCAGTGGTCAGAGCCGGTACCTACCTTCCGGTACCATATGCTTCTATGTCGACCTTAACCGGAAAAATACACTTTAAATCCACCAGTGACACCACTTATGCGAAAATATCAAATTTAAATTATAAACTCTACAACGGACCCTTAGACCACGTCCAAGAACACCAAGCTCACGACCTTCCTCTACCCAAAGAAGCGAATGAAATTGAAAATGTTTTCCAAATCGTCTACAACGATGGATTGGTTGCCAAAATATTGACCCAAAAAGACGAAAAAGAGTTTTCTCGAAATGTAAAAAGAGCTATTGCTTCTATTTTCCAGATGAACAGTTCTATAGTGAGTAGAACCTACCACCACCCTGAAACTTTTATCGGTGGGGAAAATTCGCTACATGGAAATATTACCGTCGAGTACAGCATCTACCCACGCGAAAATGGGCAACTAGAAGTACACAAGTTGTACGATATGTCAAACACTCGTGTGTTCAGAGATATCTCCGCTGATGCAAGACACTCGCACTGTGAAGTAAAACCAGAACATCCTGTGATGCAAAACAGTAAAAGAATATACACAGTTGTTACAAATAACGAAAACAGAGTTGTTACACACATTAGAGCAGTGGGAACTATCGTGTACTACCCGTACCAAGCAAAATCTGACGCCCAGATCATTTTTGTTGACCAAAAGTTTGAGTTAGTAAAGGACGGGTCAAAAAATGAAGAGTACCACCTAGACCCTCCACTATCTGAACTAGATTTGACCTACCACCCACACGTTTTGTTAAACAGCGGGCTGCTAGATGAAAGCAATGGGCGTCACACCCCCGATTACGAAAAAATTTTGCCACAAATCCGTCAACTGCTAGCCGACATCTCTGCGTATTTACAACAGAACCATATTAAAATACAAGGACCCGACACAAAACACGAACAACTTATTAACAGGGTTCAAAGATTGCTGACGAGATTAGATGCACAAAAATTACACGCACTCCACAAAAGTTTACAGCAAGACACTCTGAACATTTTTATTCACGTTCTACCACTTATTAGCACCCCCGTTTCTGCTCTATACATCAAGAACTTGATTATTAAAAACGAAGTTAACGACGAAATTGCGGTGGAACTTTTACAGAAACTTCCAGACAATCTGAGTCCATCCACGAAACTACTCCATGATCTGGAGGACCTCATTCATCTGAACGACACTTACAACTGGGAAGTGCGCAAAGTTGCAATTCTCAGCTTTAGTACTCTCATCTATAGATCGTATCTCTTCGCGAAAGAACATGCACTGGGAGAATCAGAAGACGATTTACAAAGTCCATACCAAAAATATGTCGATGAGTACGTCACCAGGTTGCAAGGGTCCAAACAGTATAAAGTCCAAATGGTCTACACCTTTGCCTTATTCAACATACGACTCCCCATCACTCTCAAGTACCTCATTCCAGCTTTGAATGGTGAGTATTGGTCCGACCAGCATTTACGGTTATTAAGCCTGTGGGCAGCAAGTGCCTCTCTGCTGGATTCTGGTTCTGTCTTCGAAACATTTTGGCCCATTTTCTCAAATCGCAATGAACTAGTAGAAATAAGGTTGATTGCGTTCTATTACATCATGCATTCGCAGCCTAGCCACTTTAGACTGAACAATCTCTTCACGTATTTAATTACCGAAACGGAAAAGGAAGTCTACAGTTACTGCTATTCGTATCTACAGTCGGTTTTGAAGTCCACGAACCCTTGCAATGAAGAACTGCGTCTCAAGATTGCGCAGATGTTGAAGTTTAGCCCACCACCTCGAGGCGGACTCTCGTCAGTAAAGCATTACGGGTATACAGACTCAAAGTTTGGTTTTGGATCAGAAATACAATATCATGTTATTAATACGAATCGGTCACATCTTCATGCAGTGTTTTTGTTGTCCCACGAGCATGATAAATACCAAAGGGACCGTATGTTTTTTGTGAAAATACACGACGGACGTCCCGGAGATGCCACCTCTATATTTTCCTTGTATAAAGCTTTCGTAGAAAGGATAATACTTAAAGGTGACTCTCCTCACATTGAAGGTGTTTTCCTAAAACGCGACAAAGTTGTCAATACTTTGTATTTTGACGAGAACACTTCTCTTGATATCCAAAGGACTCAACAATGGTTGTTCCAAGACGATGATGTAAGGAAGACATTTTTAGATATAAGTTATCAACAACATCAAAGAGTGCTGATACCTACAGATATCGGGTTTCCTGCAATGTGGGAGTTTCTACAGCCACAGGTTACTCAAAATAATATAATCAGAATTACAAAACGGTTAAACTACGACTTAGGATATCGATATGTAAACTGGATTCACTTTCACCACGGTCTCAGATTTTATAATCCATTGGGAGACATTTGGCAAGGTGTTGGCAGATATCACTGTTATGATGAAGCTTGGCCTTTCAGTTTCAAGTGGTTTTGGAATAGCGTAGGCACTGTTGGTGTATCTTGGGAAAAAAATGGATTTTTTGAAAAAAATACAAGCGGAGTGCGAAGCCATGTGAAACAAATGGTCTTTGCTAAAAGCGAAAATCAACACGATATCTTGAAACAGTCAAGTCCCCATTCCAAAACCTTTCACGTTGTTAGTGATGGCAAACGATTCAGACACGACGTAAGTACAACCACAGTACACTACTCCTTCTAATTCTTCCATTTTAGTACAATTTAATCGACGTGGATGACTTCAACACAGGCCATAAATTGTACGTGAGTCTTTTTGATAGCGACGTACACGTTTCTAATGGATCGTTCAAACACCAAGTGACACAGTTTGCTCAAACTTACACCAAGCAAATCCACACCCCGATTGACCATTTAATACTCTCTCTTATGAACTGGAGACAATACACCATGATAATGCCAGACCCAGGAACGCATGGTTTTATTCTGCAGGTGGTACCAAGTCAGAAGTACGACATAAGCAACATCAACTTATCTTTCTACATGGGACTGAAACACGAGAATTTTCGACTAAAATACGACATAGAAAGTAATAATCAGATCTTGAAAAGCTGGGTTGCTAATTTATCAGTGGAAATCAATTTGGGTTACACTTTTGAAAAATTCAAACTCAATTTGACTCGCGTAATTCCAAAACAACAAGATTATCGAATATGTGTAGACGGTTTCAGGAAAATTTCTAGAGAAATAAGTGGTCATTTTAGCATCAGCATGGGTCAAATTAAGAACGACGTCTGTCCTCATGATAGTGATATTGAAGTCGATGTGATAACAAAACGATCCTTGAAACAGACTGATGGTAACCACAAGTACTTGTCTTGTCAATATGTCGTTCCTTATTTTTTCAAACCTTTAATACTTTGGAATGTTCGGCAAGTCCGGATACACTCAGACGTTACGAATACCATATAAAAACAAAAAACTTGTCCAACGAACTTAAGAAAAGTGCTACCAATTGGTGGAATCGCTTAGTCAGGTACTATCAGTCTTATTATACGTTTGAAGAGCAAAATAACGATAACCTTGGTAACGAGGATTTACAAGTTGAGATAGAATTTCCTATGCAAGCCAACGAAATAGATGTTCACGTCGGTACTTCTCAAAATTTACATCATTTGAGCGGAATTCCTGCAGGATATTGGAGTTGGTTAGGTGTCTCACCAGATAATGTAACGTCCCCTCAACACTTATTCCACCTTTTTGGAGATGAGGCCCAACTTCTATGTACCGTTTATTTTGATCGTCAATACTTCAACGACACATTAGTTTCTAAAGAAGTACCGAGAAATTGGACTTTGTATGTGGACCGCAGAGGTGTCATCAGTATATATGCCAAAGCTACATCAAATAACACACTTGTGAGTTAGTTATTTTTAATGTTTCACTAAGTAAATAGCCAATTTTTAGGCAATGAAAGCAGTCAGCGGTGACGTTATCCTAGAAGTTAATCCGTATGGTGAAAGCTTCCAGATTGTTGTAAACGGCAAACAGAAATCTATAAGAGAATATTTCCAACAGGAATGGTTCATTTATCGTCCGTATGTAGATTTTAATCTACCTAGCGACTTTCTTTTCAAAATTGGGTTTGGTGTTGAGTATGACACCAATTGCTTAAAATTTTTTGGGTACGGTAGCTTTGACGGTGGACTTTGTTCTAAAAAGCAAAATACTGTAGGGACAAATAAATGAGATATTTTTTGAAATTAATTCTCTAATGGCTTATTATTAGTGCATCTGATCAGATTTTGATGTTTCCTTGTTTAAGGTTTTCTAAGAAATTTCTGTACCCAGCAGTGAGGGTATTAGGCTGCTCCACCTCTTCTCTGTGGGTTTCCATAATCCCATATACGCTTAGTTAGAATAAAGTGGACAAGGACCAAAATTTCTTAGTTTGATCAGAGAACATAGAAAAGCGTCATAGTTTAAATTAAATGACGGTTGAGGATTCCTCGACTTATGTTGGCAACAGTGTTTGTTTCTAACTAGGAATAAAATTAAGTACAATAGAAAAAATGTCATAATATTTTTAAAGACGCGTTTTACTTTCGACAAATTGACACTAGATTTACCAGAATATTACAAGCTGCTTAATGTTTCCTTCACTTTAATTCAGGTCACACGAATTACAGTTCGTCGTCTGAGAACTTGTTTGATCTACAGACCAGAGCGCGCTCAGGCCAATGTAGACTCTAAGCGTTCGGAAACGATTTATTTATAAGCCATGATCGGTGATCTGATACACACCGGTTTCGACCATAATTTCTTGCTGTTTCAACTTTCGAATTCTCAGTTTTTCGAAATTTTAGTTTGGGGGCTTTTCTGTTTACTCCTATTTATTATTCAATTTTTGAATTTTACAATTTCTCAATTTTTCAATTTCTCGGTTTTCAGTTTTTCTCTTCAATTTTACGATTTTTCAATTTTTGACTTTTATAAACCCTTTATTTGTCGATTTTTCAATTAATGGATTTTTCAGGTTTTTCGGTTTTTTAATTTTTCTATTTTTTCAGATTTCTTTTTTTTAACTTCACTTTTTTGATTTTTCGATTTCTCAATTTTTCAATTTTTTAGTTTCCCAGTTTTTGGACATTTCAGTTTACTTATTCTTATTATTCAATTTTTCGATCTTACGATTTTGCAGGTTTTTGATTTTTCAATTTTTCGATTTTTTTTAAGGTTTCGGTATTTCGACTTCAGTTTTTTGATTTTTCGATTTCTCAATTTTTCGATTCTTTAGATTCTGTTTTGATATTTTTCAGTTTTTCGATTCGTCAGTTTTTCTTTCATTTTTCAGTTTTTCGATATTTCAGTTTTGGGACTTTTCAATATTTCTGTTCTACGACTTTTCACTTTTTGACTTCTGGATTTTTCGATGTGTCAACTTTTTACTTTTTCGATTTTTAAATTTTAGATTTCTCAATTTTTTGGTATTTTAATTTTCCAATATTTAAAATTTTAGATTTTTCGATTTCTTGATTTTTCATTTCAGCTCTTCCATATTTCAATTTTTCAAATGTTTCGATTTTTAATCTTTCGATTTTTCGACTCCCGGTTTTAGATTTTTTATTTTTCAATTGCCGTTTTTTCAAATTTTCGATTTTTCAATTTTTCAAATTTGACATTTAAACTGTCAATTTTTCGATTTTTCAATTAATCGATGTTTTGATTTTCCCATTTCTTGACTTTCGAGGGCTTCGATATTCCTGTTCTTCAATTCTTTAATTTTTCGATTTTTCATTTTTTAGTTTTTTTAAGGTTTCGATTTTTCGACTTCACATTTTGGATTTTTCGATTGCTCAATTTTTCGACTTTTTAGGTTCTCAGTTTTTGGATATTTCAGTTTTCGGATTTTTCAGGTTTTCCATTTTTCAGTTTCTCTTTCATTTTTCAATTTTTCGGTATCTCAGATATGGGATTTTTGAATATTTCGATTCTTGGACTTTTCGATTTTTGACTCCTGGATTTTTCGATGTGTCGATTATTTTACTTTTTCGATTGTTCAATTTTAGATTTTTTAATTTTTTAAATTTTAGATTTTTCAATTCCTCGATTTTTCAATTCAGTTCTTCGATATTTGAATTTTTCAAGTTTTCGAATCTTTCAAATGTTTCGATTTCTTAATCTTTTGATTTTTCGAGTTCCCGGTTTTAGATTTTGTTTTTCTATTGTCGTTTTGTCAAATTTTCGATTTTTTAATTTTTCAAATTTGACTTTCATAAACTCTCAATTTTTCGATTTTTCAATTAATCGATGTTTTGATTTTCTCATTTCTTGACCTTTGAGTGTTTCGATTTTCCTGTTCTTCAATTCTTTATTTTTTTGATTTTTCAAGTTTTTGATTTTTCAATTTTTCGATTTTTTAAGGTTTTTATTTTTCGACTTCACTTTTTTTATATTTCGATTTTTCAGTTTTTAGATATTTCAGTTTTAGGATTTTTCAATATTTCAATTCATCGGCTTTTCTATTTTTGACTTCTGAATTTTTCGATGGGTCTACCGTTTTACTTTCCGATTTTTCAATTTTCGGATTTTATAAATTTTAGATTTTCTAGTCTTTTGATATTTTAATTTTTCAATATTTCTTAATCTTTCGATTTGTTAATTTTTCATTCCCGATTTATCGAGATTTGATTGTCCAGGCTTTCGATTTATCAGTTTTCCAATTTTTTATTTTGGCCTATTTCGGTTTCTCAGTTTTTCCAGTTTTCCATTTTTTCGTTTTTTGATTTTTCCGCTTTTCCAATTTTTCAACTGTGAACTTTTTGTTTGTCGATTTCTCTATTTTTCGATTTTTCGACTTCATCACTTTTCGATTTCTCGTTCTTTTGATCTTTCAATCTCTCAATTTTTCAATTTTTCGAATTTTTAACTTTTTTGATTTCTCGATTTATCGAGATTTGGATTTTTCGATATTTTGATTGTCAATTTCTCAATTTATGTTGTTTAATTTTTAACTTTTTGATTTTTCGATTTCTCGATTTTCCAGTTTTTCGATGTTTCGATTTTTCAGTTATCCAATTTTTTTAATTTGGGAGTTTCGATTTTTCGTTATTCGGTTTTTAAATTTTAGATTTTTGAATTTTACATTTTTTCGATTTTCTAATGTTTCATTTTTCGATTTTCAGTTCTTCGGTATTTCGATTTTTTAAGGTTTCGATTTTCCGATTATTAGATTTATCGATTTTTCGAATTTTCGATTATTTTAATTTTTTTTTTTTTTTTTTCTCTCACTGTTAATATCATACAGTGTATCGAAAACAACCACAAAAATTGTCACTAAAAACATTTAAAAATTCATACAAAATAGAACACAGTATTTCCAAAACATTTTCCCGAAAAAATCCATAGGGTTATTACGATTTCAACAATATTCTTAGTTTAAGACGTTTTGCTAGTATAAAACACAAATAAAGAATTAACTCTTAGTTAAACAAAATATGTAAAATCATCTAAATATGTACCAATTATAGTCCAAACCAACCAAATCGGTTCTGAACGCTTAGAGTCGACATTGGCCTGAGCGCGCTCTGGTCTGTAGATCAAACAAGTTCTCAGGCGACGAGTTGTAGTGAAACAAGTTTTTTTATTGGCATCGACTATTTAAATTTGGCGCTTGTCTTTGGCGGTTGAGGATTCCAATGTCTAAATTAATTGATTACAGAAACTTGAACTTGAAACGAGAACTTTCTGAGATAATATTTTAAACCACGCACTAGAGTGATTTTTTAATAAAAATAAATATGTATTTAAAAAATTTATTACAGGTAGATCGGAAGTAGTATTTTTTTTATTAAAGATCTCCCATTTCCGTCTGGCTGTCGTTCGTCTGTCTGTCTGTCAAATAAGTAATTTTCGAAACTACTGGATTGATTATTGTTAAATTTGATATGTATTTTAGGAACATATATTTAAACTTGTGCATTTCAAAAAGTTCTCGTTTCGAATTCAAAACTTTCTGTAATCAAACTTGAAAATTTTGTCGATTTTATTCCATCTGAGCGTTTATGGAATTACCGAAACCCGCAGCGCAGAGGTGGAGACAGCACTTTTGCGTGCGATAGTACATCTGCGACGCTTATTCGGGGTTATTACAGATTTATGTACACACAATTGCGATAAAATGAGGACACTATATCATATTACCCTGTGTCGCTTAGTCACACGAAAGGAAGTCAAAAAAATTAAAAATTAAACACAAAAGCAGCGCAATCAGCTTGCGACAAGACACAAAGATAACATTTTCATGACTTCATTGTGTGAAATGCAACGAAGTGATTTCCACAAGAACCGTAAATCTAATTACGTACGGTAAAAACAACTCAGCAGATTTATATCCTTGTTTATGTTAAACGCAATTATGGAAAATTTTAAGGTTGTTACAACGTCGCGCCGGTTCAACGCTATCAATCATTGCAATTTTCAATTTTTTAGTCTCGATACAATTTCTAACGTCTCTCGCACAATCGCAATGATTTGAAGATGTGTTCAACACATGTTTGCCATTCTGCATTTATGAATACTTAATCCCGCTTAATCCACATGTTGTTTCTAATTATAATTTCCCTTAACCGCAAAAATTTCTGCTTAATTAAAAATGCTTCCGGTCTTGAGGAACTTTCGAGCTTCGGCCCTGACTGCGCCACCAGTTCAATTAGTCAACCCGCAAATTAATCTCATTAAATCATTAGGTGCATGTTAGTTTCTAGATTTATTCTGCGAAAGTCATTAACTAGGAAAAACTTTGGACGCAGTGCACTTTTTATCTACTCAGCGAATTAGTCCAGTGGCGAATGAGTCATCAACATCAAGTGTAAATGATAGCCCGCAAACATCTACATCCTTTCACAAAACACTCGTCTCTGTTTAGTCCGTTATCAGTCTTATCAGTTCATCTTGCGTTATTGTTTATCGCTAGTGGAGCGTTCTAGAGCAGAAAGCTGAAAAGAAAATAGAAAATATGCGTTTATCTTCGTAATTGACTATTCAGCGATTGTGGATTCTATTACGTGCCGCTTACGACATAAAGGAGATAATTGTACCATTGCGATAAGTTAGATGGTAACCTATATATGGTCTAGCCGATAATGGATTATGAAACAATAATTTGTAACTTACGTTTCGAATGTGAAAATTTTGCAGTTCTTCGTTTATTAATCACACAAAAAATATCACACACAACAGCAGTGCAAATTAAAACACATCTAGGTATAAGATTAAATTAAACTGTCATGATGAGTGCGACTGTCGATGATAACCGTAATCAGTTAATTACTATCATAAATAAACTTTTGTTTATATTTATTAAAACACAGTTTTGAAACATATCCGTGGACACAAGAAGACAGGGGAAGTCCTCACTCAATATCGTACATCCGTTCAGAACAAAGAATTTTTAAACGTTTATATTGATTTGCAGACCTTAGCGGACGTTAAATTTTAATAGTAAACAAAAAACTGCAATAAAAGAATCTGCAATCATCTACTTACTGAGAACGGACCCCTCAAACATGTCGAAACTAAACGATAGCAACAATAAAAATCTCATTACGTACTCTTGTGCTCATCTAATGGCGTAAAAATGAATAGCGCAATTTATTCGTTTAACCGCGATTTAGTTTGGTCCTGAACGAATACGCGTCAGACGCAATGAAATGTGATACTTTGTCCTGGCTAAGGATTTCCACATAAATAAAACTCAGCAAAATGGTGACTATAGTTTTATGATTTTTTTCATAGCGGATGTCCGTTGCATTGACTTCGCAAAATTTATTACTATACGCAGAAATTTGTTATCGTCCATCGTCCTTCCTCATTTCATTAGACAAAAGAATGAATCTACATCTTGTTCTCAAAACGGAAACATTGTAATATAAAAATATTTACAACTAAAACAGTAGT
This sequence comes from Zophobas atratus, assembly GCA_022388445.1. Classification (NCBI taxonomy): domain Eukaryota; kingdom Metazoa; phylum Arthropoda; class Insecta; order Coleoptera; family Tenebrionidae; genus Zophobas; species Zophobas atratus. The sequence goes on along the minus strand of CM039442.1, from coordinate 46,434,837 downwards.
TGTTTGGTTCCACGTTTGTAACTTTGTCGCAGTCACTAAGCTATTGAACTTCTGTTGTATACCCACAGAGCCAACTATTGTAGTCAAACACGTGTTTTGGCAGACTACAAGCTGCCTAAATAAGAAATAACTGAATGAATAAATTTTAGCAGCACTCCTTTACCCATCGTGGGGCATCAATTTTTGCCTGACAGTAAAACGGCTTTAGTACATATCGACATTTTCCATAATGAACTAAAATTATTAAATTTTTGGCACAGTTTTAATTTAACGGTAATGTTGGACTGCATGACCGGGATTCGAACGTGTTAATTGACACTTTTACATATTTTGTTCGCTGCATATAAGCATATCAAGAATTGTAAATTGTTAACTGTACCTACACAATTAACAACTGCCAAGTAGAGTAGAATTAACGATTATCTGCAACTGTTATGTAAATAATTGCACAAAGTCGTCCATATCATCAGGGTTGTTTATCATAATTTTTTCTAGTAATAAATTTAAATTTTTATTTTTAATTTTAGAAAAGAAAAATTCTAGGTAGCTGTTAGTCGCGATTTAGAAGTCACCCACTTATTTATCACCGCGACTAGTAAGGATATGCGTCACGTGTTAGAATTTTGTAATAATTAAAGCTAACGATTCATAATAAACACGTATGGTGCGAGATAAATCTTGAAGTTTACTATTTTAAAGTTTTCAAAGCCCCATAGCTATTTCCATCAGTTTTTCTATTTTAAATTTATACGAACGCCGGACTATTTTTTGTCAAAATTTTAAACGAATACGTTTTCGCATCTCTTCAATAATCTAATCGATATCGAAACGAAGTTAGAAGTATGCTTCATCATTCAATGTGTGCTAGTGAAATTTTAAATCCACTTACGATGTGCAATTTGATCTTGAAATTCATAAAATAAAATTTAAAAAAAACTTCAAAGTTGAAAATGCCTACTAAAACTGAAGGCGACTTGTACATTATATTACAACAAACGCTTTTTACATCTGCATCTCTCAAAGAGATGAATCACTACAGTAATAAAATTTGAAATTTTATGTTTACCCTTTGCTTTATAGATCCGACTCTTAATTTTTTATTCTGCGTTAACTAAATAAGGCAGAAAATGCATTTAACTTTACGGCTTTTGAAAGTTTGTTATTAGATAATTAAAATACACTTAAACCCATAAAAATACACGTTTTTTCTACGAACCTATAACCTTTTGCACTCTCCAACAACTTCGATGGAACGAATTTCTCTTTTAGGAAATTCCTACTCCAGGAAAACTGCGTGGAATTTTTCTACCTCTTGAGTATTTTAGCACGAACTAATCGAGCTATTTTACCAACGAAAATGCCATTCAAAGAAAAAAATGGTCACAAAAACCTACCATTTTGGTACCAGAATTTGTTACATGATTTTTTGTTTATTGTTAAATAGACTGATTAAAATGTGCGTGTTTTTTTTAAGAAACAAAAAGTGCTTCTTTGTTGTGACCTTTTTATTCCTAGTAGATCAATTTTATATGACAATGTATTAATAAAATGATGAGGTCAATGACTCAAAACAATTCCAAAAAATATCTAAATAAAATAATTATCGTTAATATGAACACGACTATATTAACGTCTTTTTATGACAAAGAGTAGAAAATAAAATACACAAAATTCGTCAATAAATCAGGAAAAAAAATCGGGGTTTAAGCGTCGGAAACGATCGTTTTTAGTGTTTATCTGGGAGATTTCGGTTGAAGTTGGTAGGTCGAGAGATTGGCTCAGGGTCCGGCGTGTAGCCTTGTTATTCCGCGTTTTCGCTAGTGATATTAAGTCGGCACGTTATCTGTCAAGTCCGCTTCGCATTTAGCATGTTTTCATTTTAACTCCTCTCGTCCTAGATTTTTTAAATAATTTTTTAATTAATTCCTTTAAAAAATTTAAACTTAAAACTAAATTTGGTAAAAAATTCTGCACTTAAATTTCTCAAATGGTCGTTGTTTATTTTTTAATCTGAGTGGATTTCATTTAAAGTTGTTAGATCGAGAGACTGAGCTCATCAAGGGTCCAGCTTGCATCCTTGTTATTCTGCGTTTTCGCTAATGACATTAAGAGCACATTTGCTGCCTAGCCGGCCTTTCATTTAGTATCTTTTAATTTAGCTTTCTCGTCCTAGAATTTTTTTGATATTTTTTCGTTTTCGTCTCGGCGCCTCCACCATTTTCACATTTAACATGTTTTAACTCCTTAGATTTTGTTTTCATATTTTTTTAAATTAATGCATTTAAAAATTAGTTCCCATCTCGACGTTTCCACAATTTCTATACAAAAATAAAACTTATCAAATATTATATTTTGTCTTTTTTCTTAATATACGTAGTCGTCTGTTCAGAACAAGAAGCTTGAAACATGGTTAAAATGGTACATTTTTTGCAAGGAAATATAAATGTTGCTATTATGGGGCGGAGCCTAATTGCAAAACGGATATTTCCTTATACAAATTTTCCATCTTCAACATGTTTTAAGTTTCACGTTGTCAAAAGAAGTCTACACATTTTAAAACAAAAAAGCAAAATGTAAAAAAGCAAATTTTTATTTATTTTTGTGAGATTATACGGTTATGATTGGCATTTTCCAAAAATCTGGATGTCTAAAACGAATTCATAAATTTGTCATCACAATATTGGTGGGGATGATTAGACAAATTTTGGTTAGCGTTTTACCATCTTCTCGATATTTCTAACATACATATAAAATTTAACAGCGATCGGTGCGATAGTTTTGGAGATTATTTATTTAATAAAATTTGACCGATACGGTGGACAGACAGACGAAAACGGGAGACCTATTCTTTGATACTCTTGGCCATGTAACGTCCAGAAAACATGAAAATAGTCATTCACGGAAAGGAGCCTATTACAATACTTCCGTAAGTTTAAAGGTCGGGAAGTACAAATCGCCACAAGAGGGGAAGGGTGGGTGGGCGGGGCTAATTTTTATATTGTTTTATTGGATCTACTATGATGGCCATTAATATAACCCATTTCCTATTTTTGAACTACAAAAATCATATTAAAAAGGAGGGTGGGTGGGTGGGTTGAATTTTATTTAATTGTTTTATCTTAAATTCCAATAAAGCGACAAAAACGGACATCTAAAAAATATCACAAAAAAACATCATTAAAAAAGATGCTCATGGTAACCTTAGATCATCTGCAAAACTTAAGTACAATGTTATCTTACAATTTCGATTTTTTTTTCTTGAATTACAAGTGTAAGAGTGTTATTTTATAAATTTAATAACATTTAATATGTAAACTTGTCATTATATGATTGGTGGGAGTTGATCAGACAAATTTTGATTGGACACAGACAGACAGACGGAGGAAAATGGGGGACCTATTGTTTGTTTCATACTCTATGAAACTTCCAGAAAACATGAAAGTAGCCATTTGTGGAATGGAGACTATTATAGTTAGTATGTCCTTAAATAAAGCACGGGAAGTAAAAATCGCCACAAGATGGCGTGGGTGGGTGGGGTTAATTTTTCTTTTTTTTATGAGATTCTACTATGATAGCTATTAATAATAATCCACTTCTTATCTTTGAGCTAAAAAAGTCACATTAAAAATTAGGATAGGCTAAAAAATACAACAAAAAATCCCATCTTAAAAAAATGCCAAATAGTTACAAAATAACCAAAAAAACGCCTAAAATAATATTATCCAGCAAAATTTTAATATGGCGTCATCAACTTTTTAGAGAAAACATTTTAATTAGTGGTTTACCAAGCTCCCGATAACCTTAAAACGTCTGTAAAACTTAAATAGTAAAATGTTGTCATACAATTTCAATTTTTTTTGTTAAAAAAATCTGGATGTCGAAGGTAAAAAATCAACACGGATTCATCAATCGCAAGTGTAAGAGTATATTATTTTATAAAACTTTAAAACCATTTACTATGTAAAACATACGGGAAAACTTTTCGGAGATGACGATGATTTATCGATATGAAAAACACGTACATAAACAAGAAATGGAATAAAAAAAGCAAAATATATATTGTTCCATGATTTCTGGATCTTCAGCTAAATTTATAATGACATTACTTATTTCCACATTTCCGGGGTGAAACAGGAGACTGTCTCCGCCCAATGATTAATACTCCCATTTTTATCGTCAATTACCCAATCAACATGTTTATTTTAATAGCGTCTGCATTGACTTCCTGCTAACTCAATGCGGTTATATTCGCGGTGGTAGGATAGAAGTCTTAAAACATCAATTCCATGTACGTATAAAATTGTTCTTATCTCTTTTAAGTCGAATAGAACATTGTCCATTACAACAACAATTTTGAAACCATCAAAATATGAAGTCAGAATCAACTGTTTTTCCACCCACATATCACATATCCAAACAATTCCCCATTCATGATTTAATGGTAATCTCTATCGTTATTACTTGAGTTTAAGTCTCCCAAATACTACAAGGTTATATGGCTATTGTAAAATTAGGGTATTGCGACAATGGATCAGTTAATAAGGGCAAACCCACAGTTCTAAATCCACAAATGTTTAAGCGGATTACCCAGCAGTAGATATTGAGGTGGCAAGAAATTGACAACATCCCATTATTAAGTTTAGTGGGGCCATATAACCTTGTAGTATTTGGGAGACTATACTTTCAACAAGAATTTTTTGTTATTTTGCAGCTTACATTTAGACATTGCCTACTATTTTTTAAATTTTACACAATAAAAACCGCTTTATTTTTTTCTGTAAAACCAAGTAAATCATGTTCGCCCATACTTTCATAATTCTTCTCGAAAATAATAATCTTGTCAACGCTGTTAACAAAAATATCGGTAACAATCAGTTATGGCAACTATTATTTGCAAAAACTTATTAAAGTATTATAAAAATATAAATTCCACATGCGTACTTTAGGTACTTCTTCATTTATTTAGTGATGTGGCGCAAATCTATTGCAAAGCTGGTAGTAAGGTTTAGGACAAATTTTCAGAGCAATAATCGTCAACGTAAATTCTCGGCCTTGATGTCTGCAGCCCAAGGCAAGCTCCCTTGTTCCCATCTTTGCATTAGAGTAGCCGTCAACTCTCAAATCACTTAATTTGATTACAAATACTAAATTATCCAGTAAAAATGGGGGTTTAAAAATATTTATTTCGAACATATCCAGGTATCACAGTCTGCTAACAAAGCTTGCTGTCACTTGTTGACAGATTCCACCCAACTCCTTTGTTAGTTCTGACTTACAGAACGGTTAGAAGAAAGTGAAAATGACTGCAATTGTTTGTGTGTATTATCTTTCAGGATCCTTCACAGCGTGACTAACCACAAATTCCAATAAAAATTTGAATGGTTTTCCAAATTCTGTGAAATTATATGGCACCAGCAACTAATAATGGTAAACAATAATAATAATAATCCCTTTTTTGCGGTTAGTCACCGCCACGAGTCTACGTCGTATTCATAAACCAATATTTTGTATATCAACATCTTGCCAGCGGATTTTTGACTTGTGTTAGTTCACGTGTTATTACACTTTTATCGCACTAGAGTTGACGGATGATTAATCCTTTGTAAACCTTCAAAACTATTTTTTTTTTTGCATCCAAAGACAGATGTTGTTTAAGCTCAGAATACTCGTTTAGATAAAATTTCAGAAATGGATTTTTAATACGTTGCTTAGTTTAATGAGTTTGTTCAAGTAAGTACGAAAATAAGATAAATATCCGAAAATCTAATTACTAGCTGATGCTTCCAATATCTACCTACTTATTGTCACGTAATCCATGTTTGTTCATTAAACTGAATTAAACACAATGTTGCCCTATCTTTTAGAAATTCTCTTTGTTTATACATATTTAGATAAATGTATACTGGGTGTTTTAAAAAATACACCTATAATTCTTGGAGCAGATTTTTATCATTTTAAAATACATATCTGTTTGATGGTAAGAACATTTCGGTAGAACCGGAAATGACATCAACTTCATTTTTTTAAACGGAACACTCGGAATATTTTCTTATAAATGGAAAGCTTGCTTTTTTTACTACTACAAATCAAATAAAAAAGACACCCTGTATATACAAGCTTCTTTGCTTGCGAAGAAATCAGTGCCTGAATTTTGTAAACCTGTTGAAACGCATTTGATGGAACGTTATATTATTTATTTTTCGTAATTACATACATATTTATAATTTAAAGCAAAGTAAAAACAAAATATTGTTTATTTTACATACGAGTGTTTACACGAGTAAAACGCAAAATAATTACAATTTTGGTACGACGGCCTAATACAACCCTGGAAACGAAGCACTTTTAGAACAGGAGGATAGAATAATACTCCATCCAAATGATAATAATAATCAAGAAGACACTGGATTTTGAATATAACGTTACTCTGTGACCCAAATCTCAAAGATAAATGAGATTTTAAAATTTGACCACACTATCAGTGAATTGGCAAATAATTACATTATCAATATAAATTGGTTTTTTCGTTCGATAAAATTTAGCACACCTAAACAACTAAAAAAAAGTAGTAAACAAGTAAGCATACGTATAAAGTTGGTATAAAATATTCCTTCCGCCAACACCCACATACTGTTTATCACACAATATCTAATTTAATTTTTTTAGTAAGAAACAAATTTAATAATAAAATGTATCACAACAAAAAGCTAAAAATTGTCCATCTTAAGCGACGTCTGGAAACGCCCACTACGTTTTTAACATCATCTCAAATGCAGCACACACCAGCGCGAATTATTTATAATTTCTTCAAGAGTGCAGACACTACCAAAATTCAATGTTTCGTATTAAATCGTTGAGCAGATGGTTAGAAGAAGTTGTAATTTAACCTAATTAACAGGGTTTAAATTGGTGCGTCCGGTTCGGGAGTGAAATAACACACATATGGAACTTTAAAATCGTGAAAGGTACCTTCTCAGGTGCACTCGCATACCTGTTCTGCAGCTAAATAAAAGAAGAATGTGACCTGACCAATCTGACCTCCATCTCCATTTACGATATAGGATACGCTAGACGAAAGGGCACCAACCCCGAAACCATAACAAAGCCAATTGGGCAATTAACTTACAATAAATTATAGTTAGTTATACGCACTAATGACCATGTTTTTTGAATTAGATATTGACATGAAGGCGCTACTACAAGGACGTAATCGCCTTCCAGTAAACAATTATGCATTTCTCAACTGGAACCAATCAACTTTTGGTCATTTTTTTCAATTAGTTAAATATTTTCGGATGATGCGCATCTGCTTTTCTTGTATTTAACAAATCAACTTACCACTGCAAAAATGTTCAAAGACGCCTTGGTAAAAAATTCACATACAATACGAAAAAAACTTCTTATAAACAAAATAATAACACTACCACTAAACGTAACTAAACTAAAACGTAAAACCATCGACCCCAACGAAATGGACTGCGGAACTGAAGGAAAAATAAACTCGGGGTCTTGCGACAAAAACTGCTTGTGCACATGCGCACAAAGCCACTGTGACCTCAGCACGCGCTGCCAACTTTACTATCAGTGTCGCGATATTGGCAGCAGTGCTTGTAAAAATCACCAACACGACCAAATGTCACTGTTGACAGTCTAATAAGATTACAACTCTTGTTTTTACAAATAAAGCAGAAAATAATTAACACAATTAAGCGTTAAGTTTACGTACTATTTAACCATGGCGTTGCCAGAAACCAGCGAAACGCCTGAGAAAAAATCCGACGGACAAAAAGGTTCTGACAAAAAAGAGAAACTTGCAACTAAAGTCGTCATCCGCCGATTACCACCCAGCATGGACCAGGAAACGTTTTTGAACCAGATATCGCCGGTCCCCAGCTACGACTATTTATACATGGTAAAAGGGGACGCCAGCTTGGGGGAAAATTCGTTCTCTCGAGCTTACATCAACTTCTCCAACCCCAACGACATTTACGACTTTAAAGAAAAATTTGATAACTACGTTTTTCTGGATAGTGCAGGCCATGAATATCCAGCGGTCGTGGAGTTTGCAGCTTTCCAGAAAATCCCCAAACGACGGACTAAAATCAGAGTGGATCCGAAAGTTTCTACTATTGAAACAGACCCGTATTATTTGGAGTTCATTGAAATGATTAATAAGCCGCCTGAGCCGGACGAGAAACCGGAGTATTCATACCAAATTACAGACAACAAAAACGAGGCAAATGAAATAACACCTTTGTTGGAATACGTGAAAAATAAAAGAGTGGAGAAGATGCGAATCCGGGAGGAGCGCAGAGAAGAGCGGAAGCGGAAAGAGTTTGAAAGAAAAAAATTCAGAGATGATGACCGAAAAAAAAGGTATGAGGAAAGGTCACCAGTCAAGAATAATAAAAACCAGTACACCAAAGTGGCAAGTCCTAAGGAGAAAACAGAAAATAAGGAATCTGATAAACCTAAAACAGAAGAAGCAACCAAAAGCACGGAAGATAAAACTCCCGAAAAAGAAGAAGTTGACAAGTATGAAAAACCGGCCCCCACGTCGTATTACAAAGGTAGAGACAAAAAGTATGATGACCGGAAAAAAGACATCAAAAATAAATATGTTCCTAAGAAGGAATACGTTGATAAGCGCGAATTCAAAAGCCGGCGAGAAGACTACAAAGATAGAGATTACAGGTCAAAGTATGATGACTATAAAAAAGAAGATGCGAAAGTTTACCAAAAGAAAGTAAAAAAATATAGTGAGAAAAGAGAGGAGAGAAAAATTGAGGCACAGAAAGCGGAACAGAAGAAGCTCGAGCAGCAACAGCAACAAGAAACTTCGCCCAAAACTGAAGACAGTGTGAAGACAGTTGAAGAGAAACCCGCTGAAAGTAGCAAGAAGGATGAAGAGAAAGCGTCACCGAGCAAGGAAAGTGAACCTAGTCAAGAATGTGCTTCAAAAAACACAGAAAAAGAAGCAAAATGTAAAGAGGGCGAAATTCAGTCACAAAGGAGAATCCGGAATAAAGACAGGCCCACAATTGCTATTTACAGGCCTGGGATGTTGTCCAAGCGGAAACAAACAGACGGAGACCCAGAAACCAAGGAAAATAAAAAAGAATAATTTATTGGATTTGTATGTGATTAAACGTAAATTAAACACTCGTGTACCGAATTTTATTATTTAATTAGTAAAAACACAACCATAAAAGTTTTGTATACATAGAATTCAAGGTTAGGAAATTATAACCTCAATTTAGGTTAGGTATTTTAACCATAAGTAATGGGGTAATTGTGTGTTACCGAAAAACACGCAAAAATGGGTTTGTGCAGATTTTTATCCCCCTCGTATTTAACCCGAAAATCAACAGTTCAACGCTCCTGCAGTTTTCAAAATTTAAAGAAACCCCCTTGGAAGGTGCTGTTCTTTGGGACCGACGATTTTTCAATTTTTAGCTTGGAATCTTTAACAAAACAGTAGTAAGTTCATTTTTTAACACAATAATTTGTCTTTAACGTTGCACTTCAGCAGGAAAGGAACGTTAATAAATCGACTAGAAGTCGTCACCACTGTAAAAGGTAAACCAAACAGTGTGAACGTGTTCTCGAAGCAAAACAATTTAAAACTACACAAGTGGCCACCAAATATCACTTATGGGCAGTTTGACGTAGGTTTGGTGGTTTCATTTGGGCACCTAATTCCAAGGACTGTTATAGAAAAATTTGAATTGTAACTACTGGTGTTTGTTTTTATTTTCACTGCAATTTGTTTTTCAGTGGTATGTTAAATGTTCACGCCAGTTTGTTACCGCGGTGGCGGGGTGCAGCCCCCATTATCTATGCAATTGCCAATGGGGACACCCAAACAGGAATCACAATAATGAAAATAAGCCCTGAGAAGTTTGATGTGGGGAAATAGTTCATCAGGAGTGTGTTCAAATTCATGCTGACATGAAAATGAAACAACTATACACAACACTGGGTAAAATTGGAGCAGAAAATTTAGTCAAAACTCTTGAATCTTTACCCTCAAGTTTGAGTCAAGCCAAACCTCAACCTTCCACAGGAGTCACTTATGGTAATTTTAGTTTTTGTAATGAACTGTAAACAAGGTTTAAATTTCAGCCCCAAAAATTAGCCCCCAACTCTCACATATAAAGTGGGAAAAAATGACGTCTCAAGAAATATATAACTTAGCGCGTGCTCTAGACGGTATTTTCCACGTTCAAACAACATGGAGTGGAACACTAGTTAAATTAATAAATATAGAAAAAGCGGAAAATGACATTAATGAAAATGAAAATTCTCAGCCTGGACGTGTCCACTACGATAAACAAAACAAAATATTGAGGATTTTATGTTGTGACAACCAGTTCATCACAGTAGAAAAAGTGGGTGTAGTTGGTAAAAAAATTATGACCTCTGTAGACTTCAACAACGGCTATATTAAACAAGAGCCGCCTGATTGTAGATGTTTTAAATAAATAATAAATTCAAATAAATCTCGCCTAATTCAAACATAAAAGGAACAGCATGGGTTAAAATTAAAGAAACCAATGTCATAACGTGTTGATATTATAGAAAACTACCCTTTTGCTAACTGTATTACCGACATAAGCTTGCGCATGTGCGCACTTGACAATGCAAGTTCAGTTGATGTACCACCAAGTTGCAATACACATTTCAATCGTTTCGTTCAGTTTTATTCACCTATAATTTCCAAACAATCAATTCCACTGGATAAAGCAAAACCTTGCTACATAACGTTTTATATACTTCTACAAAAAACTGAGTCCGCTGTATATACAGCGACATCTACCATCACATGAACGTAGACACAGTATACGTTGTTTTTACAGTCATGGTTCTCAATTAACACCCATTTACTTGGATTCTACTCATACTACGAACAGATGATCATTAAATTCTGTTGAACACTTAATGGTTTACTCAGGTTGTGACTGTTTGACCCTGAAAATAGCAAAAATATGAATGTGTCATGACAACAGTTTAACAATAACAAGTTAGTATGAGATGGATGAATTGATTAATAAAAACGCTCCCTTCTGTTGTTATTTATTGAAAGAGCCCAAATCAGTCTTAACTTATTCAACAGGAGTTTATAATTCATTATAGACGGTCACAATGGATTGTTAACTTGAAGCTTTCATTATTTCTGTATAATGTTTGAACAAAAGTCAGTAATATGGCAAATACAACACTCAAGTTATAGTTTACACTTTGGTGTGTCATAGCTACTGGCCCTAAAAAAAATATTGCGTTAATATCAGCACAAGGAAAATTTAAAAATTTTATTAATAGTTAAACATTAGAGTAAATCATAAACACAGTCTTCACCACTGAAGAAAACTGACGCTAAATGCGTCACTGGAAAGGCGGGAGGGACATTATAGGAAGGTAATATTTTTAGGGATATATCTGGAAAAAAGTTGCATTAATAACCTTAAAAACCGTGCTCCAGTGAAAGCATTAGGTTAGATTTAAACGCTGTAATTATGCAAATTATAAAAATAATTATATAGCGTGCATCTAAGCCTGTGTTCACTACAACAGAGTTTAATAGTAAAGAAATGCTATTAATACAAAAAATTAAGGCTTGCCAAGATTTTTATTCACTGATTAATCACAAGTCTGGATATGTTTTATTACGTACATGATATTATTTTTTGTTCAAGTTCCACATTTACAACCGATTAGTTAGTTACATAATCACACTTGTTAAGTTTAAATCTTTGACTAGACTGACGTGACGGTTAATCAAAACAGAGTGTTGTGTATTAATGTACAATAAAGTATAAAATTTACATCTACATTACGTTGTACTCAATAAGATTATTTTCTCGTCACACTCGGTTAGTAGCACTTACGTCGCTTTACTCTTACGAGGCACTTGTACTTCAAATTAACACTTCGTTTTTATGTTTACTTAAGTAGTAACGTGCAATTATGTTACTTAAGTCACAAATGCATGCAGGGCCACTCAACTGATATTGCATTAAGGCAGTAGAGCTATAAAAGTGTGTAAATTCAATTGAGAAACGCTGCAAAAAATTTGGACAACAACCTCTCCAAAGTGCGTTTTATAAAAACGCAATTTTTGGAACATAGTGCGAAAGTCTTGTGACCAACTTGTATGAAGCAAAGCGCTAAGTCTAACTATGGTCATAGTTAAGTTTGTCACAAGACACTAAATTTTTACAAATCATAACAACATTCAATAAACTTTGATTGTGTACAAACAAAAATAAAACAATGAGTAAAATCTAAAAATATGCAACAAGTAAAGGTACTTAGTGTAAGTGTATATAACAAACAATTATATTGTATAATATAAAGTCCAAGCGTGTGAATGAGCAACTATCTAAAAGGTACTATATTAAACTAAGTAAAGACGTGCGTAACATTCTATTATAGCATGCGATTCTAGTTGTACTTTGCGTTAAAAATCTACATTAAAGCACTTACATGTGCTCTGGATGGTGTTTGATGCATTGGATAAACTCAGTCACTGCTTTCTGTCCTGTGCAGATCTCGTGGATGGCGGTAAACAGAGGAAACCTAAAAACGATACTCGATACTCGTACGAATTTCATTATTAAAAATCTCATTTTCACACTAACTTTTCTTCCATGCCCTTGTGCTTCAACATGTAGTTGACTTCCTCCGCCGTGAACGGCCCTTGCAATTTCTGCCCGTTCAGCATCTCATCTTCCAACTCCTTGATCGATTTTCCGGTTTTCGCAAACGCTTCGCTCACTTTCCGATTTCTGCCCCCGTAACACGTCGTGATTAAATCGGCCACGCCGCAGCTTTCAAAGAACGTGGATAGTTTACCACCTGGATAGAAAACATCCACAAATTTAATCATCTCCATGAGCCCTAGTCGGATAACGGCAGCTTTTGTGTTATCGCCAAGTCCTAAACCGTCTACGAAGCCTGCCCCACAAGCCACAATATTCTACAGAATCACACATTACTACGTTATAAGTACGAAACGATGGAGATTACTTTGAGGGCGCCACAGATTTCGACGGTGTCTTCGTCGTCGACCACCACCACCCTGAAATAGTCGGTTTGGATTATGTCCCGGAGGAGGGGTCCCTGTTTTGTGTCCCGGCAACCGATGGTGGTTTCGCAGAAGTTCTCGCTTGCGACTTCTCCGGCGAGATTGGCGCCCATTAAAACCGAGCAAGGGATGCGCAGATGGCGGGTGATTATGTGGGAGATTAAGTCGATGCCGCCCCCATCGGCCCTATCGAAACCCTGAAAGCAAAAAAAAAACAAATTGGTGAGATTATTATGAAATGGAGGTCACGCGACATGTGCATGATTTTATAAATAAAATGAAATTTAATTGTTTACGAAATGCTTGTGCCCTGATATTTTTAAATCGTACAATTTTTACGTAATGTTTACTGCGAAATCGGTATATACGTGCTTTTTTCGGTTATATTATCACTATTTCTGAAATTGATAAATTTCTAATTGTTATTTTTGGAACAGGAACATCTGTCCAACTTGCTTTTGTTCGAAAGTTTTTAACCTTGACATTGCTCCTATATTTACGAATAAACGGAAAGTGGATTAATCATCTAAGAATTGCATAATGATAACTGTTAGTAAAATATTTCGACTTGCAGCTATTTTTATAATATTCCTTGTGCTGTTCTTAAAATAACAACAAAAATTGTGTACACTGACGCTTTTATAATCCAAAACACAAATTTTATCAACGGGATTTAAGTATCGTTTCGAATTAAAATAACAAAGTCTTCAAGGTTAACGAATTACACACATTAAAGCGTGAAATAATGTTGAAAACAAATGATTTATGTTGCATTAAGAAACTAGGTGGCACGTGAAACAAGTATGGTTTAATTACAATTATTGCAGAATTGAGATAGCGCAGACCTATTTTATCAAGGGATTACATAACGATATTTAGGGAATTCGGTGAGTGATAACGTGATTTAACGAAAAAAAAATTCGTTCTGATAAAGCAAATCCAGGTACGCAGTAAGAGATTAATAAATAATTTAACGCGGTAATTTATTCCAGTTTTATATTAATCTTTGGGGATTATTTATAAATGCAAATATCGACATTTTTATTTGCATATTAATTTTGAAACCTTATTGGACATTTTTTTAACAAATATGGCTATTTCTGAATATGCGTTTAAATTATGACATGAAAATAAATACGTTGGTTATTTTTCCTTAGTAAAAAATTACAGTCAAGTTAAACCCTTCTGTAGCTTTTATTAATTGCTTTAAAACAATATGATACTGATATCACCATACTCAAAAACATTCACTTCAACAACACTTTTCAGACATAATTACCAAGAAGATTTTTTAATAAACGTATGTATATTTAATAAATTTCTACTATGACGTCATAAACTTTAGACGAGGGATGAATAAATAAATTCTAATCACGGTTCTGTGATCCTCATGAAAAAAAATTGGTTTTGGCGATAAAATAAATAATAAAATTTGCTTTCACAAATTTTACTGTTTGTGCGATCACCTGTCAACGTATCGTTAAAGATATGAATTATCAAACTATAAATAAAAGAACATATTATCATGCCATGAATTTCAAGTCAGATTTGCTTAACAAAATTTTGAGATTACGTGATTAAATTTGTCGAAGGTATGAATAAATGAACTGTAATGAGCGATTTACCATGCTCGCAATAACCTGAAAGTGTATGCGCATAATTTCAAAGCAATTTGTAAAAATCACAGCATAGTATGTTTTACATTTTAAATAGGATTTAGTCAAGAAAACTTTGAGATGACGTCTTCAAATTTTTGGTCAAGATGATCAGACAAAATTTGTTTAGCGTTTTACGATCTACACAGTATTCTTAAGATGCTTGTAAAATTCCACAATAATCAGTTCAGTAGTTTCGGAGATTATCTGTCTAAGAAAATCGCCAACAGACAACAGACAGACGAAAACGGACACCTACTTTTTCATAGTCTAGAAGTTAGTTTTCTTATGCTAAACCCTATAAGTTATGCGTATGTTTCAAGTGAGTTTTCCTTTTCAAAGTTTTGTGATGACATTAACAACATCCTAGCAAGAACACGCATATCAACTTGGATGGGTGCAGTGTAATAATAACAGTATGAGTAACCATGAAATTATTTTGTTTTTTCAAAATTTTAACAATAATGAATTAAGTCTTACTAAAGTTTCTTAAATATTTGCATTTATAATGGCATATTTTGTGAATTCATTTATATCTTCACTGAAGGAAGCTTCATTTCAATTTTTTGGTGAATTTAAAAGTAGATTGAAAGTTTTATTGATATTCAAGTTCTAGAATTATAATACACTTCTTTATTTTCTTGTACACCACTATTAAAATGAGTTCAATCGACTGAGAATTGGTGTTAATTTGTAGATAATCTTCCGCTAATTACGAATCCTAAATTGCCGTCATGACATTTACTCAAATAAACGTGAAACAAGAAGTTCCAATTTTCAAAATTTTTTCAAAAAAATCAACTGAGGATCGCTGTCGAAAGTGTAGATAATTTTCCGCCAATTACGAATCCGAAATCGTCGTCATGGTATCTATTCAAATAAACGCGAAAAATTTTATTACAATTTTCAAAATGTTAAAAAAAAAGATGGTTACAATGGGTTCAATCGACTGTCAAATTGGTGATAATCTTCTGCCAATTACAAATCCGAAATCACCGTCACGACATCTATTTAAATAGGTAAACGTAAAAAGTGAGTTAACAATTTTCAAAATTTTTCCAAAAAAAATGTGTAAAACGGGTTCAATCCACTGAGAATTTCTGTAAAATTGTACATATCCTTCGCGGATTACATAATACATAAATGAGTTTACAAGTTTCAAAATTTTTCCAAAAAAAATCATTAAAATGGGTTCAATCAAATGAAAATTGGTGTCAAATTGCGGATAATCTTCTGCTAATTACGGATCGGAAAGCACCGTCTAATACAATTATTCAAATAAACGGGAAAAGTGTCTACAAAATTTCCAAAATTTTTCCAAAAAAAAATGGTTAAAATCGGTCGAATCAAATGAGAATTGGTGAAGAATGTGGATAATTTTCTGCTAATTACGGATCCGAAATCGCTATCAAATAAAATTATTCAAATAAACGGGAAAAGTGTTAACAAAATTTTCAAAATTTTTCCAAAACATGGTTAAAATGCGTTCAATCGACTGAGAGTTGCTGTCAAATTGTAGATAATCTTCCGCTAATTACGAACCCGAAGTCGCCGTCACGACATACATATATACAAGTAACGCGAAAATAATTTACAATTTTCAAAAATTTTCCAAAAAAATTGGTAAATTTGGTTCAATCGACTGAGAATTGGTGTCAAATCGTTGATAATCTTCCGCCAATTACGAATCCGAAATTACCGTTACGGCATCTATTCAAATAAACGTGAAACATTAGTTTACAACTTTCAAAATTTTTTCAAAAAAAGTGGTTACAATGGCTTAAGTCGACTGTCAGATTGGCGATAATCTTCTGCCAATTACAAATCCGAAATTGCCGTCACGACATCTATTCAAACAAACGTAAAAAGTGAGTTAACAATTTTCAAAATTTTTCCAAAAAATGGGTAAAATGGGTTCAATCGACTGAGAATTTCTGTAACATATCTTTCGTCAATTACAAATACGAAATCGTCGCCACGACATCTATTCAAATAAACGTAAAACGTGAGTTTTCAATTTTCAAATTTTTTCCAAAAAAAAAAAATGCTAAATGGGTGCAATAGACTGAAAATTGAGGTTAAATTGTAGATAAACTTCCGCCAGTTACGAATCCGAAACCACCGTTACGGCATCTATTTAAATAAACGTGAAAAGGGAGTTTTCAATTTTCAAAATTTTTCCAAAAAAATTGTTAAAATAGGTGCAATCAAATGAGAATTGGTGTCAAATTGTGGATAATATTCTGATAATTACGGATCCGAAATCGCCATCAAATAAAATTAAATATTATTCAAATAAATGGGAAGAGAGTTAACTAAATTTTCAAAATTTTTCCAAAAAATGGTTAAAATGTGTTCAATCGACTGAAAGTTGGTGTCAAATTGTAGATAGCCTTCCGCTGATTACAAATACGAAATGGTCCCCACGACATCTATTCAAATGAACGGTGGAAAGTAAGTTTATAATTTTCAAAATTTTTCCAAAAATTTGATAGGAATTATTTAGCAAAATTTCAGGGAAGATATGTATATGGATGAATTTTGATTAACGATTTACGATAATCGTAAAACGTTTGCAAAAGTTCAAAACATTCGGTTCTGCAGTTTCAATTTTCAATTATAAAATTCCAAAAAGCTGAAAAATCTAAAAATTGAAAAATCGTAATATTGAAGAATCGAAAAATTGAAAAATTTCGAAACTGAAATATCGAAAAAAACTGAAAAATCGAGAAATGAGAAAATAAAAAAATCGAAAAATCTCAAAACTGAAATACCGAAAAATTGAAAATCGATAAATTGAAAATTTGAAAAAGCGAGAAATGAAAAATCGAAAAATCCCAAAACTGAAGTATATTGAAAATTTGAGAAATCAAAAGTTGAAAACTCGAGAAATCGAAAAATCGTAAATTTGAAAGATCGAAATATCAGGAAATTGAAAAATACGAAGATTCGAAAAATTGAAAAATCTCGAAACTGAAATATGGAAAAATTGAGTAATTGAAAAAGTGAAAAATCGAGAAATGGAAAAATCAAAAAATTGAAAAATCGGAAATTGAAGAATCGAAAATTTGAAAAATTTCAAAACTGAAATATCGAAAAATGGAAATATTGAAATATCGAAAAATCAAAGAATTAAAAAATCAAAAAATCTGAAAAATTATGAAATCGAAAGTTGAAAACTCGAAAACCGAGAAGGCGTAAAATTGTAACATTAAAAATTCCCAAAATTCCAAAATATAAAAATCAAAGAACTGAAAAATTGGAAATTCGAGAAAACGAAAAATTAAAATATCTAAAAATTGAAAAATCGGGAAATCAAAGCAGTAAAAATTGAAAAATTTTAAATCGAGAAGTCTAAAATTTAAAAAATCGAAAAACTGAAATTTCGAAAAATTGAGAATTGGGAAAATAAAAAAATCGAAAATTGAAGCATCGTAAAACTGAAGTATGGGAAAATTGTGAAATTGAAATACGAAAAAAAATCGAGAAATCGAAAATTTGAAAAATCGCGACATTGAAGAATCGAAAAATTGAAAAATCTGGGAATGGGAAAATAAAAAAATTGAAAAATTGAAAAATCGATAAATGTAAAATTGAAAAATCGAAAAATCAAAAAACCGAAAAATCCCAGAACTGAAGTTTCGAAAAATTGAGGAACCGAAAGTTGAAAAAACTCGAGAAAAAGAAAAATAGAAAACCGAGAAGTTGTGAAATCGTAAACTTGAAAGATCAAAATATCATGAAATTGAAAAATATGAAAATTCGAAAAATTCCAAAATGTAAAAACGAAAGAATCGAAAAATTGAAAATTTTCGAAATTGAAATATGTATCGAAAAATTGAAGAATCAAGAACCTAAAAAATAAAAAAATGGAAAAACTGAAAAATCGAGAAATGGAAAAATCGTAATACAATCAGGAAATGGAAAAATTCTAAAATATAAAAATCAAAGAACTGTAAAATTGGAAAATTCAGAAATCAAAGCATCAAAAAATCAAAACATTAAGAAATGGGAAAATAAAATCGAAAATTGAAGAATTGAAAACTTGAAAAATCACAAAACTGAAATATCGAAAAATTAAAAATCGAGAAATTGAAAAATCAAATAAATAGAAAATTGAAGAATCAAGAAATAGAAAATCGAGAAGTTGTAAAATCGTAAAACTGAAGCATCGTAAAACTGAAGTACCTACATATGGGAAAATCGAGAAATTGAAATATGAAAAAATCGAGAAATCGAAAATTTGAAAAATCGCGACATTGAAGAATCGAAAAATTGCAAAATCGGGAAATGGGGAAATAAAAAAATTAAAAAATCGGAAATCGAAGAATCGAAAAATTGAAAAATCAAAAAACTGAAAAATCCCAGAACTGAAGTTTCGAAAAATTGAGAGATCGAAAGTTGAAAACTCGAGAAATCGAAAAATAAAAAACCGAGAAGTTGTGAAATGGTAAAATTGAAAGATCGAAATATCACGAAATTGAAAAATATGCAAATTCGGAAAATTCCAAAATGTAAAATCAAAGAATCGAAAAATTGAAAATCTTCGAAACTGAAATATGTATCGAAAAATTGAAGAACCAAAATTTTAAAAATCGTAATATCAAGAAATTGAAAAATTCTAAGATATAAAAATCAAAGAACTGAAAAATTGGAAAATTAAGAAATCAAACCATCAAAAAATCGAAAAATTGGGAAATGGGAAAATAAAATCGAAAACTGAAGAATCTCGAAACTGAAATATCGAAAAATTTAACAAACAAAATACCTTGTTTTTTTAATTTGGATGTATCGGGTAAAAAATCAAGACAGATTCATAAACTATACGTGTAGGATTATGTTATGTTAATGTATTTTAGAAATATCACATTATGTCTTTTTTATTTGATACATCCCATATAACTTTTTTATTTTTAAAGCTATTCGGAATATTCAAAAATAAAATTTTCATTATGAGGTGGTCTGCATTTTATTTAATGGTGGATTTTGTCGATCAAAGAAATTGTTTTAATTTAAATTTAATTAAACGAGGCCATTAAAAACATGGTTGTTAATTTTTCAGCCTATTAGATTTTCATAAAGAAACATTAATTTTTCATCTATTTCACTGAATAATTGAAATCTGAAGGAAAATCTACGCAAAAAGAAAATTTTTTCTACGAAAAATAGAAATCCAATTATCTGAGGTAATATTACAATAACAGCTTACATCTTTTTCAACTTTCTATACAAAATGTAAATATTTAAAAACATGTCCGTAATCTTTATACCCTTGGGTTTTTAATTTCCTCTTGAAGTTAACCGAGTTCCATTTATAACAGCGACACCGGTAGCTACTCATATAACAACGTAAACAAAATTCACTGTGTATCAACAATTTCCAACAACAAGATATCGATTTCGCTGATAAGCATTTTTTGGAACTGGTTATGTGCAAAGTTCATACTACTATACAAAGTTCCACCAAAGAAACAAAGTCTAATATCTTTAATAGAATGACAATGTTTTATTGCGACAATGACAATCAAAATTTATCACTCAACTACACACCACACTAAAAAAACAAGCGTTTTACTTGTAAAACAAGTGTGAAGGTCGGAATGAATTGACCGTCCACGTATTGTCACAAAGTATTAAAAAAAAAAACCTGTTTTGATTAAATTAAAATAGCAACAATTTTCTGAAAAGCTGTCTTTCATTATATGAGGTCTAACGTGTATTGTGGCTCCAAAACACATTTTTACGACAAGGGTATCACTTCCTTGTTAGCATGAAAGCAGCATTTTAATTTACTCAAACTAAACTAGCTGTTCAAATTTAACATAATGGGGTAATTATGCTCTAATAAGTAACTGTTGTGAAATGTGTGGAATTTTAACTAACATTTTATCAACTATGCTATCTGAAGGTGTTACAAATATTCCTATGTACACTGTTTTAACATTTCTATAATTAGCAGTGGTATTGTGTGCACTGAACAATGACTGTGTGTCTCATCCAAAAGTAGAGATAATTTAATGTGCTGTAGGTCACAACACAATTATGTAACTCAATTCAACTGACCTTTATCAAAGATAAAGCTATTGCAGTGGGCTTAATCTTCCCCAGTAGTGTCGAGCAAATAGTTCGTATGAACTGATGGGGCAACACAAAAATCAATATATCTGCATCCTTGGCGGCATCCACGACATCCGCTATAGCCACCTGAAACGAAAATAAATAAGATAAGGAATTCCGTTAACAAGATGGAAATGTAGAGATGAAAGTACATAGTTCAAATTGAATTCTAAGGTCACATTATCGTGGCTATTGTGACGAAAAACAAGATCATTACCACATTAGCTGGTAATTTATGCCCAGGGAGGTACTTGACGTTTTCGTGGGTGTCATTGATGATATCTGTGAGCTTCTTCCCATTGATGATCTCTTCGTACACATACATGGTAACTTTGTCATCGAAGTTGGGTAAACGGAGGGCATTGTTCCCGACGATCTTTGCAATGGCAGAGCCCCTGAAACAGCGTTACCTTGACATATGCGGAAATAAATGCACGAGAGGTTGGAACAACGTGCCAAGGCAGTTATCTAACTAGCAATACTGGCTCTTAAACTGGAAAAAAACACCGACTACGTTTCTAGTTCTAGCACTAGCACAACAAACAATTTGATTTACCAGTTGCCGCTGCCTACTATGCACACTTTTTTTAATTTCTGGGACATTTTCGCGTTTGTTTGGAAGAGGTTATTGCGGTGACAGCTGCAAAGCTTACTTGTCAGCGACTGCTGCGATTGTTGTCTATAAATCGTAGCGGGGGCTGATAAACGCGATGCCGCCCAGAATATTCTGCCAATGGGGACTTGATAAAACGGGAGATGGCCAATCATGTGGCACTGAGGAGGTCATCCACTTATTCCTTATCAGAGTGGCCGAATTCGACCACTAGGTACTAACCTTGCAAGAAGGGAACAGATCAAGTGCAACCGCGCGAAGTTTAAGGTCTAATTAGTACGAGTGTGCACTTTGTCATCGTATAAATAACTTTTTTGGAATGAGGAGCGGTGATTTATGCAAAGAAGTGGGTTAAATTCGGCACAACGTATGGTGTGTTGCGTAACTCATCATTTTCGCGGATGAACTTTGGTGTGGGAGCAGTTCGGAAAGTGTCGTTTCGCTATTTTTGTTCCGTTGCATTGCCCTAAAGTGTCGTTGAAACAATTAAACTCCAGAGGAATTAAAAAAAATAAGGCCCAAGACCAGAGATTGCGAAATTTTTTGTTGTTTTGTCACGATTTGAAAAAATCAAGGTCACAATATGAAATATTTTTAGGAATAAATAATAAACACCAAGGTAAATGCAACGCAAGAAATGCAGGACAATCTACGTTGCAACACTAATTTGTTTTTAAAATTTTTTTATTTCCGGAAGCATATGGAGCTTATTACGCAGTTAAACGTCGATTTTAGCGCAAAATGAGTATTTGTTTTATGGGGCAACTAACGCATGATAATTTTATGACTTATTTACTTACCAGTTGTCGAGAAGGTTAACTTTTAATAGACCGAATAAACGTTTTCGTTTATAGATATTTTGATGTGTGGAATTTTTGACGTCACAATTTTTTTTCCAATATTTAGCTTCTTTTGTTGGTGCATCAACTGGACAGCAGGTTTTTTTAACAAATGCGAAAGTGAAAGGAATTTGCAAGAAGCATTTTTTATTTTCTTGTTGTAAATGTTAAAGTGCTCACCAAAATTTGGCTGATCATCTCTACCAATCCTATTTAAAAAACGAGAAACGACACTGCAAACAAAACTCGGATGGCAGCTCTTTTCTTCTCTTCGAGTTTTCAGTTTTAAATTTTCCAGTTTTTCGATTTTCCAACTTTCAGACGTTTCAATTTTTAGATTTGAAATTTCACGAGTTTTGATTTTTTTTTTCTTCAGTTTTTCGAGAAAAACGAAAAAGTAGAAGTTATTCTACATGGCTTATGTACATAAAGAAAAAAAAACAAAGATTAAGCCCCACCCACCCGCCCCGATCTCAATTGTGATGAATTTTTCATTCCTAATCACACCGAGGGGCGGAGTTTTATTGTGGCATCAAAATTTTTCTACAAGATTCTATCCTTTTAAAAACATGTTTCATGTGGTAATTTCTTGTACAGAAATGAGGATTCAGCAACTAACCTCTACCCTTCAGGTCACTATGAATAAAAAATTAATCACAGTTGAGAAAGGGTGGGTGGGCGGGGCTTATATTTTGTCCATTTAATTTTCCTTAATATACGAGTTTTTTTCCCAACAAGAAACTAAAACATTTAAATTATCGAAAGAAACTTTTATATTAAAAAAAATGAGAAAAACGAACGACAATTGTAGAATTTTTCATCGTTTGTAGAACAAGGAAAACAGACGAATTAAAACAATTCTCAATAAATATTTACCCTTTATCAACAGATCAGTTTTTGTTAAAAAGAAGGCTATCAAATATTAAATAGAATTACTTTTCAAATAATGTTTATTGAGTACACTGTAAAAAGAAATTAAAAACCTTTTATATGTAAAAATAATCAATAAGTAAATGAGTTATATTTTGTACATTTTTGAATAGAATTTTTTTGCCAAAAAATTAGATAAACGTAAATCATTTTTGGGTTGAATAAACAAATGAAACAATGGATAATTTTATTCTGTTAGCAAATAATTGCATTATTCTACATTCATTAACAGTATTAAACCATTGATAAATATTACATCACATAAGATTTTTAATGTATGATAAATTAAGTATAGTCAAATTTGTATCATTTTTGGATTTATTTGCAAAATTTTTGATGTCAATTTGGGTGAAACATGTTTTGATAACGATTCCTGACACCTTAATATCAAGTTTGAACTCAGATTGTTTATGAATTTATTCTTTGAATTTCAAAATTTGGATGTTAGTGAAAATTCGATAGATCAACACACAAGTGCAGAGTAGTTATTTATGAAATTAAAAAACTTTTTATTTTAAATTTTCAAGATTGCGTCATCCTATTAGTGGTGTTGACGATTAGCCAAATTTTAGTTGGTATTTAATCATCTACATGATATTCCTAATACATATACAAAATTTGACAACAATCGCTCTGAGTAGTTTCGGAGATTACTTGTCTAATAAAGATGGATACAGACAGACAGACGGAAACGGGAGACCTATTTCTTCGTACTCTAGGGTCATGAAAGGTCCAGAAAACGTAAAAGTAGAGAGTCGGCCGACGGACTCGATTACAGTACTTCCTTCGCTTAGGCTGGGGAAGTAAAAATTGACAAAAAATAAAAAAGATAAAAATAATGAAAAAAAAAGACAAAAACAAATGTGAAGGGAAAATGCCAAAAAGCGAATAAAAATAAAAGTAACAAATACATAAATGGGACAAATGAAAAGCTACCAAAAACAGAAAAGTGAACAAAAGAAGCGATAGGTACAAAAAACTTTAATTTCAAAATTGGTCTAAAGAGTTTATACAGTACTTCCCTCGCTGTCGGAAACGTGACGACTGCATGCCTATTATGTTTTTTTTCGCATTAGATTTCAAAGCATTCGGTTTTGTAGTTCCTGATTAAATCAATAAACTAAATTTGCGCAATCATTAAATTTTTTGAGTCACCCTGTATATGTAAATCCAAAAAATATGATTGGAATGATAAATTACAAGAAGAGACTCATCATATTTTGTACATTTTAGATAGGATTATTCGGCAAACTTTTGAGCTGACGTCATCAATTATTTGGAGGGGATAAGCAAATATATTTTTATTAAAAATTTATTATGCTCTTTGTAACCTTAAAACATTTGCAAGATTTCAAAGCACTCGCTTCTATAGTTCCTGATTAAATCAATAAAAGAAATTTACCCATTCATTAAGTTTTTGGGTCACCCTGTATATGCAAATCTAAAAAAATATGAATGGAATGATAAATCACAAAAAGAGACTTATCATATTTTGTACATTTTAGATAGGATTTATTCATCAAAATTTTGGAGTGGCGTCATCCATTTTTTAGAGGGGATGAGCAAATATATCTTGATAAAAAATTTACCATGCTTATGATAAACTAGCTGACCCCGTGAACTCCGTTTCACCTACAATTTAATTTTGAATCTGCAAAATCGAATGCTTTGAAATCTTGCAGATGTTTTAAACATATGATAAGCATAATAAATTTTTATTCAAAATATATTTACTTATCCCCTCCAAAAAATTGATGACGTCAGCCCAAAATTTTGCCAAATGAATCCTATCTAAAATGTCCAAAATAGGATGAGACTATACTTGTGATTTATCATTCCATTCATATTTTTTAGTTTTGCTTATAGGGGGTGTCTCAAAAAAATTAATCACTGAGTCAATTTATTTTATTGATTGAATCAAGAATTGCAAAACTGAATTTTGAAATATTGCAGACGTTTTGAAGTTACTGTTTGACATGGTCGGTTTTCAATCAAAATATATCTGTTTATCAAGCCCAAAAAACTTGAAGACGTCATCTCAAGATTTTGCCGAATAAATCCTATCTAAAATGTGGAAAATATCATCAGTATATTTTCGTAATTTATCACTGCATCCATATTTTTTAGATTTGCTTTTACAGTGACTCAAAAAAATATATGGATCAGTCAATTTATTTTAGTGAATAACTCAAGAGTTGCAAAAATGAATACTTTGAGATCTTGCAGACGTTTTAAAGTTATTGTAAGCATGGTAAATTGTTAAGAATATTTATTTATTCCCCCCAAAAAATTGATGGAATAGCTCACTCGATTTTCGCAGATAATTTTGGGAATACAATACAGTTATTTTTAGTATTACACTGCACCAATCCAAGGTGGTATATCAACGTGTTGATAGTAAATGTTGATTAGGTCATCACAAAATTGTGTGAAGAAAAGACTCAACTCGAAAATGCTGAATATGTTTCATTATACTTTTGGTGCGAAGGAAGTTCTGTCGAAACAACGTTCGATCAATTTTTTCACAATGGTTGATATAAATAAAACTCAGTCATAGAAATAATATTATATGGAAGTAACTTAGAGCGAGACGCGCGTTGTCAACACAGTGGGACAGAGATAGGGCTCTCTGGGTGGCAAAACATTGACGTGAAACTGCACAGCACCGTGTTTCTGGAGGTTTCTTTCGTGCTGTCGCATGGTGTTTGAAGATGTGTTTTTGAAAATTTGCGTTTTTTAGGCTCCAGTTACCTTATTTAAATGAGTACAGTCTTCTCAAGTTGTATTTTATCCGATGGTTTGTTAAACATGGTGAAATCATATTGTGCGTATAATTGAATAGGACGTGCAAAGAAAGCAGCCCTGTTTCATTTCTTACGTAATTCACATATACAGGTGAAGGATTTTGTAATTTTGTTAGATTCCCTAAACATTCCGAGTTACAAAAAATAATGGATTATTGCTACAAAAAGAGAGAATTCTATATCTATTGATTATTCTTTTAGTTATTTGTACGTGAATTTGGAAAATAGATTTTACTAGAAAATTCATACAATTTAATATGTTTAATTTTATTAAGCACCCTGTCGTTTTTATTGAAAATTTAATTACCTTTATCCTAAAAAATTCAGATTTACCAATGAACATACACTACAAGATTAGTTAGTTAACTTGTAGAAGATTATTGTATTAATTGAATTCGTAATATATTGCACATTCTGTATACATTTCATTTTATTAAAAGACTATCTCCACCATTGCACCACTTAACATGATTTTTGTTATTTCACATTACATATAATTTTAATGAAAACTGTAAAAATATAGTTTTCATTAATAAACGTTTGTTATAATTAACTGCTTGAACAAATTCGTAAGAAAACGTATTAATTCCCGTTAAAATGAAGCGTTTCTTGCCACCCAGCACGTGATACGTGGTCAGCCGTCCTTTCCCCACTGATGCATAACCGCTCTGGCTATTTCTTTCTTGTGTTGATTACACTCGCTCGCGTATGGAAACGTATGCAAGGCTCCATCCACTCCTTTATTAGATCTATGAACTCAGTAGATACTCATACTCGAAATACGAAGTATCTACTCGAATATCAAATCAAAATATTTCTAGTTTTTCTAGATGATACTAATACTTCAGTAAGTAACAGTTGATGCTCAAGTAGCATCTCGATACAACAAAAAAAGATAACAGTGACAGTGTTCAACCATCAAGGCAAAAATCGGGTCACGAAAATATAAGTTAGTATGGGGTAGACACCTTGAGATGGGAATCTCTATGGCCAGTGTTAGAAAAAACGCACTGCACAATTTATGAATAAATAAAAGTTAATTACATGAAAAGTTTTCGATATTCCTGCTCCTAATGTGTTTTTCAAACTGAATGCACCTTTTGACGACGTTCCACATTCATGAAAGTCACCATGTTTAGTTAAAATTCACTCTTACAACGATCCTACTGGTTTTCTAAGCTACTTTACAGACAGCTCAGTTATTTACCACGCCGATGCTCATTTCTAGATTAAATGCTCACAAAACGCGTAGATGTTCAGTTTGTGTTCGGGGAGATACAATGTTTCCCAGTAGGTACTCAGTACATAGAGTAGATGCTCAGGTATATAAGAGTAATAATGAAGTAGGTACCTCGTACTTCGAATATGAGTATCTACTCAGTTTTATTCATACCACTCAATGTCTCGCTTCAATGTTTGATTATGTTGATTATGAGCACAACGCTGATCAACTTCCATATCCGAATTACCCATGAAATAAATCATTGCGGTTTGCACCTGTGGTAGTTTGTCGCACATTTGATTGACTTCGTGGACCTATGTGAGGTTGTCGTCTTCTCGGCATTTTAATGAACTTCATAAAACGACACAGAATTATTTTCACAGTCAATCAAATCTGTAAATTTTGTCTTGAGAATTTTAAAATATTGAAAACTTCAAATTAAATCCTCGAATAATGGTAAAGTTTGAGGTTTTGTCGAAACCAACAAAGTGAATATAGGTAAATAGAATGGCAGATCAAAATTAATAACAAACTTTCGCAATGTGTAATTAAATTCACTTTAACCAAGACTTTTCTTAAAATAAACGCCGTTTTTTTTTACGAAAAACAAAGAACGATTTGAAATGCAATATACTTTTCACAATTGCACGGAAGAATTAGTTTTGTATGACACGTCAGTAAGACGACAGGTCCGTCAGAAACGCCAACTATTGAAATTAATTCGAAGTGGCGATTCCCATACAAAATTTTTAGAATTTTTTTATTTTTTAACTGTTCTTTTAAGTTTTCCTTATTTTTTTTTATTTATAAACCATCTCCGTAATATAAAAAATTCTTCAAATCGGTCAAGCCGTTTTTGAGTCTTAGCGAGACTAACAGGAACAGCAATTGATTTTTATTATACAGGGTGTCCCAGAATTCGCGCCATTCCCGTGAATGACATGTTCCCTGTCCCGAACTGTGCCGTAATTCGCAAAAAGAATTGTCCAGGCTTTAACCGTGTGAGAAACTGGAAGGCGATTAAGTTGACCAATAGAGAGGCTGCTTTTATATCCGAACGTTTCTATGTTCAAAGTTACCTATGCCAAGAACAAAAAATCGGGTAATACTAAAGTTGAATGAATTTTTTCCGAATCCCCCTCCGTCAACAAAAGGAAACAGAAGTGTGGTTATAAATTTAATCATTTTGACAATTGTTTGTCATAAACTGTCACGAAGTTTATCACTGACCTGAAGAGACGCTTCTGCGCCAAAGATGACTGATTAATGTACACAGAGACGTCAAGGTTTACTTTAAGGCAAGTAGCATGGGACAGAAGTTATTTCTGCTGCCATTCTAGTTAAATTGTGTTTAACTGGGCTGTACATGTCATAAGAGAAGCTGTTTCATTTCATCGTAGGCAAATAATACATTTATTACTATTCTACATAGAGTAGCTACCGAAGAGCAGGTATTAGAAGTCATTTTCTTAGAACCCCGTGAATAATCGTCGGCACCCAGACCAACATGTGTTTCACCGATTGTTACATCGAGCAAGAGAAGATCTTTTCAACCTAGTCGGAAAGGCCGTGCTGGGGCTCCACGGAATGTACGTGTAGGTGCTGAAGAGCAAGTGTTAGGAAACATGGAAGCGGATCCTAGGAGAAGTGTCCTCTACGTAGCGCAAATTAGTGGATGTTCAAGATCGACCACTCATCGTATCCTTCAAGAGAGAAGACTGCATCCTTACCATTACACGAGAGTGCAGCATCTGCGACCAACCGACTACCCGCGACGAGTACATTTTGCTCAATGGTTACTGCGACAAAATGAACTAAATCCTGATTTTACACGGCGCATTCTTTTCACCGACGAATGTTCATTTTCCCGAGAAGGAATGTTTAATGCACACAATTGGCATTTCTGGGCACACGAAAATCCACATCTCACTAGGGTGAGAGCATATCAGGAGCGATTTACTATTAATCTATGGGCTGGAATCATTGGTACTACTGTGGTAAAAATTTTAATGCATCTGATAAAATTATCAGATTACCTGATCGCCTTAATGGGGATGCATATGCTAATTTTCTACGACTAGAGCTTCCGGCATTGTTGGAAGAAGTTCCTTTGAATGTACGGCGGAATATGTGGTTTCAGCACGACGGCGCTCCTCCACATAATTCGATACTTGTACGACGAACATTGAAAAGAGTATCGTCATAGGTGGATTGGGCGTGGCAGTACTAATATCTGGCCTCCTAGATCTCTAGACCTTTCTGCTTTGGACTTTTTTTTGGAATCAAATTAAAAATTACGTATATAGAGAACCCCTAGATATGTTAGAAGAACTGGAAGAGAGACTGCACGAAGCCTACGCTACAGTTACTCCTGAGATGTTACATAATACACAACACAACATAATTCAACGAGCTAGAACTTGCATTGAAGTTAATGGTGGTCATTTTGAGCACATTGTTTAATAACGTTACAGTACAACGATTCCAGCCCATAGATTAATAGTATTGCTCTTGATATGCTCTCACGTTAGCGAAATGTGGATTTTCGTTTGCCCAGAAGAAGTGAATTGTGCGCATTAAATATTCCTTTTCGGGAAAATCAACATTCGTCGGCGAAAAGAATGTGCCGTGAAAAATCAGGATTTAGTTCATTTTGTCGCAGTAACCATATAGCAACATGCACTCGTCGCGCAGTCGGCTCGTCGCAGATGCTGCACTTTCGTCAATAGTAAGGATGCAGATTTTTCTCTGTAAGGATACGATGCATGATCGATCTTGAGCATCCAATCATTTGTGCCACTTGTTCTTCACTGTCTATGCGTATAATCCGTGGAGCCCCAGCACGGCTTTCCGCATAGGCTGAAAAGATCCATCTTCTTTTGCTGGATGCAACAAACGACGAAACACATGCTGGTCAAGGAGCCGATGATTGGGGAAAAGACCTGTATATTCGCGCACAGCAGTGGCTGCATAGCGTGTACATTCTCCATAAATTGTTTGTATTGTTCTTAAAAAAAATTGCAACTATTGTTATAATTTTTATTCGTATCTTTCAATCTCTAGAAAGTATGTACTCACAACTTTAAAGAAACTGTCTTAAATCATCATGTGCAACATCAATATTATTCTTGAATAAGTCTCAGTTTTCAGTATCTTCCCCACATGATTGACACCACAGCAGATACCTATGATCTTAATACACCAGAGAAGTGGAGTCTCGTCTATTTTTTCGTTGCTTAGATTAGGTATCAGCAACAAAGCTGTTCAGTAAAAATTGATACTGTTTATTGAAAATCATAATCACTGATTAATCAAAAGCGATATTTATGTTTAAATACACTTAATAACGTTCTTTGAATGGACATGTGGTACTCTTTTTTAGAAATAACGATAAACTTAATATCAGGCATATGATGCATTCTGAAAATGTACTAATTTTCGTTAAAAAGAACAACACATTATTCACGGGGCTCTAAGAAAATCACTTCTAATACCTGCTCTTCGGTAGCTACTCTATGTAGAATAGTAATAAATGTATTATTTGCCTACGGGCAGTTTCACAAATTTGTCAACTTCACATCAATAAAATTAATTGCAAATTTATACAATTAAATTTACTTCCACCACTGGAGTAAATATTCATTAGTTTCATACTAGTATTGATTTTTGAAAAGATTTTGAAATTATTTAATTTTTGAGTGTTTTTTATAATATGACCGAATACTTAATTATTGTCATATTACATGGTGACTTCGTAATTTAAACAAAAATAATTATTACGCTTTATAATCAAGACAAATTGTAATATTGCTCTTAATAATGATTGTCAGGTGTTACTTTACCCGAATTTAATCAATACAATTTGGGGTAGTTATTACAAAAGGAATAAAATAAATACACTTACTGAAAGCGTTTACGTCCGACACCAAAAAAAATACAAAATATCTTTGCCACATGTAAATTTGAAATAATAATTAATCAGTTTACCGGATATAATGCAACCTTTAGATGATACAACTCTTGAGATAATTAAGTTCAAGTATACTCTGACGGTCTTTAGTAAAATAGTAGTGTCGGACGTAAAATATTTCTATTTCTAAATTTCGAAAGTCTCGTCACGCAGAACATAGAAACCTACGCAAGCCTAGGCGGGTTCGAAATTATTTTTTTGACATTTTCTAAATGTATCTATGTATAAATTGTTGCATACGCGTGTTAAATAATGGCGTTAACAAATCAGCAAAAAATGGCAAGAAGAAGGGCAAAATTAAACAGTAATCCTGAATTGAAAAAAGCATACCTGGAAAAGGACAGATTAAGGAAAATTGAGTACCGGACCAAGCGTAATCAAAAAATGACAGCATACCAGCTAAAACAATTGAAATTAAAGGAATGCGAAAGAATGAAAAACTGGTATAAAATGAAGAAGCAAAAAAGTAAAGAAAATGTAGAGTCTAGTTCTTCTACTGAACAATTATCAACCGTCTACAAAAGTCGACAAGCATTGGGAAAAGCTTTAAAGAAGGTAACTAATAATTTGCCAAAGTCAGCTGAAAGAAGTGATTTATCAGTTGGCTTCACAGTACAAAATAGATGTTAACGACGGTCCGCCTATTTTCCCGTTACAAAAGGACAATCATTCAGATATTGTGAAAAACTTTCAGGAACAAGACGAAGTCAGTTGGCAAGCTCCTGGAAAAAAAGATAAAGTTGTATACAAAGAAAGTGGGAAAAAGGTGGAAAAACAAGCAAGATATTTATTGTCGTCATTAAAAGAAACGTACTCACATTTTCAGACTGTACATTCAGATATAAAGATAGGATTTACAAAGTTTACTCTTTTACGACCAAAACACTGCAAACTCTTTCGATCTCTTCCACATACGGTATGTGTTTGTATATACCACGAAAATATCAAACTTTTACTCGATACACTTGCAAAGTGCACAGATCTAAAAACAAATACTGGAGAATTTATTTCTCAAATCGTTTGCGACGATTCTTCGAAAGATTGTATGTTACAACTTTGTGATTTATGCCGTAATAAAATATTTGCGAACTGAAGAAATAGTGCTAGAGTACTGTCAGTGGCAAAATATCAATGGACGCACAGACAAAATCAATTTATCTGAAACATCTTCACAAATATTTCAAAAACTGAAGACTAAACTGAAACAGTTCTTCTGGCACACATTTATTAAACGACACCAATCGAAAACCGCGAAGTCTATTACTGATTGTCAATCTCTTCATTTTGTGCAGCCTTGTGGAAAAGGCGATTTGCTCATAAGTGAGTTGTCTGGAGATACTCCTCGGTGAGTAAAAATAAATGTTTAGTCCTATTAGTTTGTTTTCATTAAGAATTAAATGTTGTTCTAGTTAAATATACCTTTAAACCATTTTATTTGCATAATTTTATTTGATAAGTTTACGTCCGACACCATAAATTTACGTCCGACACCAAACTTAAATTATTTTAAAATATACAAATTAAATTGTTAACTATGGTTTGACGTTATAGGTGTATTCTAAACATATCATTTCATAGTATGATTTCTCTCAATACTTCGAATATTTCCAAAATTCGCAGAAAATTACGTTCATACAACTCACTGTTTGGTTATGGTTTTGTGTGAATACGTCCGACACCAAAATATGTAAGATTCTCGCTTAAACATGTGGGAACTATTTGCTGCAAATATATTATTTTTATAATCTACGATGTCTTATTAGATGTTTCGTTAGCAATAATAGTATCAAAATTATTATGAATTGATGCAGGAGGCTTTTACATTGTATTTTGTGTTCCAAATTTTACGTCCGACACCATGAAATTGCCCCTACGATGAAATGAAACAGCTTCTCTTATGACATGTACAGCCCAGTTAAACACAATTTAACTAGAATGGCAGCAGAAATAACTTCTGTGCCATGCTACTTGCCTTAAAGTAAACCTTGACGTCTCTGTGTACATTAATCAGTCATCTTTGGGGGCAGAAGCGTCTGTTCAGGTCAGTGATGAACTTCGTGACAGTTTATGACAAACAATTGTCAAAATGATTAAATTTATAACCACACTTCTGTTTCCTTTTGTTGACGGAGGGGGATTCGAAAAAAATTCATTCAACTTTAGTATTACCCGATTTTTTGTTCTTGGCATAGGTAACTTTGAACATAGAAACGTTCGGATATAAAAGCAGCCTCTCTATTGGTCAACTTAATCGCCTTCCAGTTCTCACACGGTTAAAGCCTGGACAATTCTTTTTGCGAATTACGGCACAGTTCGGGACAGGGAACATGTCATTCACGGGAATGGCGCGAATTCTGGGACACCCTGTATAGACGATTAAAAAATGGGGTTGGTGGTAGAAAGGTGAAAATTTATGGTTATGTGTATTTTTTGATGCCAATTCTTAAAAAAATAAAAATAAAAAATTTTGTCCAAAAAATAGAGAAACATTTTTTAGGGTGGGCCACCCTTATCACTTAGGGGTTTAAAAAATAGTTTACAACCTATTGTCAGACCTACCGAATAGACACAAAAAATTTCATACAAATCGGTTTACCCATTTCGGAGAAGTTCGGTTACAAACATTGTGACGCGAGAATTTTATACATAATGCATTATTGTTTTAGAACAAATTTCATTACCATAAAAAAGGTTATACTGACTCGACCTTAAAAGATAGACATATGCTGTCGCAGACTTTTCTTTAGAACTTTTAGAGGGGAACAATTTCGTCATACATGATTTTTACGTAATTTTAACCGTTTAAGCAGCGTAAGCAACGGAAGCTGTCAAAGGAGGAATAATTTTCCCGTTTTTCCGAATTTTTCATTGCTACTTCGCTCCTAATGATCGTAGCGTGAGTTTATATAGCCTATATGTAGATATGATACATGGACTATCCAACACAAAAAGATTTTTTGAATTTGAACCAGTAGTTTCTGAGATTAGCGTGTTCAAATAAACAACAGCTTCAGCTTTATTATATAAGTATAGATGTAAAACATTTCCAAGATTTCAAAGCATTCGGTTTTGTAGTTCCTGATTAAATCAATAAAATAAATTTGCGAATTCATTAAATTTTTTGAGTCACCCTGTATATGTAAATCCAAAAAATATGAAAGGAATGATAAATTACAAGAAGAGACTCATCATATTTTGTACATTTTAGATGGGATTGTTCGCCAAACTTTTAAGCTGACGTCATCAATTTTTTGGAGGGGATAAGCACATATGTTTTGACTAAAAATGTATTATCCTCTTTATAACCCTAAAATATTTGCAAGATCTCAAAGCATTCGGTTCTGTAGTTCCTGATTAAATCAAAAAAATAAATTCACGCATTCATTAATTTTTTTGGGTCACCTTGTATATGCATATCCAAAAAATATGAATGGAATGATAAATCACAAGAAGAGACTCATCATATTTTGTACATTTTAGATAAGACTTATTCAGCAAAATTTTGGGGTGACGTCATCAATTTTTTGGAGGGGATAACTAAATACAGTGGACGCCGCTTAATGTGATCACTTTGGGACTCAGACAAATTGATCACACTAACCGACTGATAATAATAAGCGAAAACCATCATCAGAGACAGTAAAACTCGAAACAAAACAAAATCATGAACAAGATAGTGTTTATTGTGCTGGTAGATGAAGGTACATAAACAGAAGAATTTATTTTAAATTTTGGTTACCATTCTGAGAAAGGAACCCTCGATTTCCTTTGGTGGTTGTAGAAGTTTGTTAAGTAAGGGCTGAGAAATTTTTTTTTCTCTGATAAGCTAAGATCTATGAGAGTACAAAGTGAATAGTATAAGCGAATTTATCTTTTGAGAGAATGTTCATTAAAAAACAATAGTTTCAATCGTCTCGCTTCTCCAAAAAAACAATTCCCGCCTGTATAAGAATTGCGAGATTGATCACAATAAGCGAAATATTGATCACAATAAACGGAAAAATTGTAATGCATTGGTATTGCGTGGGCCCGTTCCAAGCCATTTTGATCACACTAAGCGGTTGATAACATTAACCGTGATCATATTAAACGGCGTCTACTGTATATTGTGATTAAAATTTTATCATGCTTATCATAACTGTAAACCATCTGCATGATTTCAAAGCATTCGGTTTTGTAGATTCCAAATTAAATGTCAAAATGTTGTTTCATAATTTTGATTTCTTTTTTTTCAAAAATCTGGACGTTTAGGGTAAAATCTCAATTCGGAGTTATAAACTACATGTGTAAGAATATGTTATTTGATACAATTTAACTACTAGTAAGGCCCCTTTAGAACACAATACGTTTTTAATGCTTTTAGCCTGGTTTTCAAAGCATCTTTTGAAAAGTTAAAATTTTTAAAAGAAATTGCCCGGTTTTTCGAAGTCACCCCTTTTTAAAAAAGTCAAAATTTTAAGAAATGTATCCTGTTTTATCAAACGTGAATATGGTTTCGGCCAAGAAAAGTTACCATTTAAAATTCGTCTTTTTCCCTTGATATTTTAACAGTCTTCTTAATTAAAAATTAAAATTCCCTTTTTTACTGCTTTTTGTTGGGACACTTCAGCACAAAAATGAATACGGTTTCGTTCAAACAAATTCACCTTTTAAAAACACTTAAAATCAGTGGGGGGCAAATTGTCCCCCACTGATATTCTACTGTAAATCCAAAATTATCGTAATTTATCACAGTTATGTTTATGTTTACGTGTTTTTTGTCGGGCCACTTCAGCACAAAAATGAATCTCTGACCACTGAATTTGCCCGACGTAACAAAAACCTGCATTTCAATTAAGATTAGTTTTTAAATGTATATATTCAAAAAAGCAAATACCTATCAGGTCATGCATCATAAAAACTTATAGGGCACTAGCGACTAGCGTAGCGAGCGTTAGGAGTGTGTTCCTCGAGTGTTAATCGATTGTGTGGAAATAATTGGAAATTATTTGTAAGTGAGGCATTAGATATATTGACTTGCATATCCTGTGGTTGGACGCATAGTGTGTTCAGCTGCATTAGCAGTTGACATCAATTTGAGGTAAATCACAGGGTCGAGGTGGAGATTATCGGTGAGTTTACTTCAGCTGATAATTTCTTTTAACTACTCTCGGAAAAAAATGTCATGAGACATTGTGGGCTGCCTATATCACTGTCAATTTAGTTTACAATATGAGTTCTCAAATTAATGATTTTCCAACAAAGGAACAAGCTATTATTGTTACAGCTGTCGATGGTTTGCAATTAAAAGATTATGTATCTGCAATTACTGAAATTGTAGAACCTAAGAACATATTATTCGCATCGCGCTTGGCCAATAACCGAGTCTGCATTTACCTTAGTTCTGTAGCATTAGTAGATGAGGTTGTCACCAAATACTCTCAGTTATCAATTAATGATCTGATTGTTGGGGTACGTCGCTTGATAAATCCGGCACGCAGAATTATCTTATCCAATGTCTGCCCTTCGATTCCCCATGACGTGTTTATTAACCAAATTAAAACGCTTGGCTTTAACATTGTTTCTCCAATGTCGTTTTTGAAAGCGAGACTGGAGGGTGAAAATTACGCTCATATACGTAGCTTTCGTCGGCAAATTTTTGTTCAACCCAATGACGATATCGAACTACCGGCCTCTCTCATAATTAAATATGATAATACCCCTTATAGAATATTTTACTGTTACGATAATGTTTGTTTCAAGTGCAGACAGGCTGGCCATCTTGCGAGTGAATGTGAAAAAGCTAGCAATTCGCACGAAACAACTGAGTTATCTGTTAATTTTCCTTCGGGAATCAGTTGAAGATAATCTTACGACTTCTTCTTCTATTAATAGTGAACCTACTGCTTCCGGTAGTAAGAGACAGGTGACTTCCTCAAGTGACAATTCTCCTGATGTTATGGAGGGTCCGTTGGATTTTTCGCAGAAGAGTTTAGGTGAAGATAGACAACCTAAAAAGTTACGGTCAAGCGATTCACTTGAGAGTCTTACACCTATACCAGAACTTTTAGCTCCTGCAAAGGAATTAATCGAGGATTCAGATTCACCGTTCCCTTTGAATTTTGACAATATTGCTGAGATTATGCAAAATATTTTCGAAGCTACAGATCCGATAGGATATGTTCAACGTTTTACCAATGATGTGGAAGGAGTCATTCAGATGTTGTATGAAATTTATCCCACGCTAACCAAGAAAAGCATAAAAAATCGATGCCTTAAAGTACAACGAAAGCTTAAAAAAGCTCACTCTCTTTATTTGGAACTGACAAATGCAACCTCACCCCCTAGTAATATATCACATTCAACAGCATAAATAATATTAACACTCCCATGTTCATGACCAACTCGATAGCTTATACAAATCTGGCGTCGTTAGTAGCAAAATATGATCATCTGGTTGTAGTTGTTCGTGATGTTCAGCCTTCATTTCTACTTGTATCTGAAACCTGGCTAGACCCAGATATCCCTGATGCATTGATCTTATTAGACGGATTTCACATCTTTAGACAAGATCGCATCGGTCGGAGAGGTGGTGGTGTCTGTGTATATGTTGCTGATCACATTTTGTCTAAGTATTCCGTAAGTATTATTAACTATAACACTGAAAATATTGAATCTCTTTTCTTACAAGTTACGGATAAAACTTTAACATTCGTTTTAGGATGTATTTATAGACCCCCCTCCTCAGTATTGAATGACGACAAATTGCTTTTTCAAACATTGTCGGAGCTAGCAAGCAATAACAATAAGGTATTTATCTTTGGTGATTTCAATCTGCCGGATGTTAAGTGGCCTTTAGAGATGTCCCATAACTATAGTGGATCTTCGCAATTGTTGGTTGATTTGTTACTTTCCCATCACTTAATACAATTAGTAGATCAACCTACCAGGTATCGAGCCGGTCAGCAACCTTCAACTCTAGATCTAATTATTACATCTGACGATGATTTACTAGCTAATTTAGAGTATCTTGATCCCGTTGGTAACTCTGACCATGTAGTTCTCAAGGTCAATATGCAGATTTGTACCTTTCGTAGAGAAAGAACGGTTTCATTTTTGAGAACTGTTACAGACTATAAATCTGTTAACGAAGACCTCAAAAAATTAGATTGGTTCACTTTACTCTATGACCAATCAATTGAACAAAACTGGCAGGTGTTTAAAAATGTACTTCGAAGCACGGTTTCGAAACATTCCGCTGTTATCACGGTAAAAAGATCCTCAACCAAACCATGGATAACTGCAAAGATTTTAAAACTTGTGAGGACTAAACGAGCTTTGTGGCGGAAGTTTAAACGATCGAGCAGCGACACGGACTACAAAATTCACAGAGATTTCTCAAATCGGCTCTTAACCACAATTAAGGATGCTCGCATTGCTTATGAGAGACGCATTGCTGATCACAATGACGTCAAACGTTTTTACAAACATGTTCGGAATCAAATATCTGGCTCGGTTACCACTCCGCAACTAAAAGATGAAAATGGTCGTGTCATCGAGGATTGTGCTAGTGTGGCTGAGATTTTTGCACAAACTTTTTCTAGTGCATTCACGATTGCGCCGAACAACATACTTCCAAGCTTGGCTGGACCTAGTCATGGTCTTTATCTTGACAGTGCTGAGTTTCCAGAAACGGTCGTTTGCGCGAAACTGAAAAAATTAAAATGTACTAAGTCGCCTGGTCCAGATGAAATTAATACCTCGCTTTTGCTAAATTGTGCTGACTCTCTTGCCCAACCTTTAAGTCGTCTGATGGAGCAGTCCTTCTCCCAGGGAACTCTACCGAGTGACTGGAGGATAGCCATAGTTCGCTCTATATTTAAAAAAGGGGACAAGTTCTGTTCAACAAATTATCGTCCTGTTAGTTTGACTTCGTTAGTTGTTAAGATAATGGAATCAATAATTTATGAATCCATCCTAAAATTTGGTACTGAACATCAACTTGTACCAATGGAGCAGCATGGTTTCCTCCCGGGAAAATAAAAAAAGAAAATATCCAATCTTCTTTGTTGTCTTTCTGACTGGACAAAAGAACTTGACTTGGGAAACTCGGTTGATGTCATCTACTTAGATTTCTCTAAAGCTTTTGATCGTATGCCTAAGCGTCATTTGTTGTTTAAGCTCCAGCATTTAGGTATTAGGGGAAATCTTTACCAGTGGATTGACGCTTTCTTATCGGAGCGTACATTCAGAGTGAGGGTCGGTGTGTACAAGTTTTAAGTGGTGTGCCGCAGGGATCCGTTCTTGGGCCGCTACTGTTCATAGTTTATACAGCCGATTTGAAATTTAGGTTGAGGTCCTCATTTGCCATGTACGCAGATGATGTTAAATTGTATAACTTAAGTAATAGCTGGATGGCATTGACTCAAGACCTTCTGGAAGTGTATAAATGGGGCTCGGGATGGTTACTTCCACTTAATATTGCAAAATGTAGAGTTCTTTACATTGGGAACGCCAATCCCCAACATACCTATTTGATAGACGGTGTAGATATGTGTAAATCTGATTCCCACGTCGACTTAGGGGCACTTGTCACGTCCACTCTTTCTTGGTCCGAACATGTCTTGAGTACTATTAGAAAGGCGAACAAAATGGTGTATTTGTTGGGGAGAGCATTTGCGAGAAGTCATACATCTGTCATTAGCAAGCTCTATAAGAGTTATGTCAGGCCAGTTCTGGAGTTTGCCAATTACATCTGGTCTCCGATTCTTCAACGGGATATAGAGTTATTAGAATCTGTGCAAAGAAGGGCCACAAGAATTCCATTTGGTAGAATTCGGCCGCAGTATGCTGACAGACTTGCAATGATGGGTCTTCCAACGCTTTCCAATCGGCGTAAGAGAGGTGACCTAATTTTAACTTTTCGGGCGCTTAAAGATCCGCAATCGCCCATCAGGCATTTGTTTCCCCTGAATACACTTAGTAGAACTAGAGGGCATTGTTTTAAACTAGTGAAGGATAAATTCCGCTCCACAGTGAGGCAACATTTTATTTCCAATAGAGTTTTCGAGACGTGGAACGCCTTACCAGCCAGTATTGTTGAAGCTGATACAGTGACAAATTTCAAAATTAAATTTGATAATAATAATGGTTAAAATTAATTGGATTCGTTTGTTAGTTAGGTAGCTAGGTAGCGCGGGCATAACAGGCTAGGCCTCTGCCCGAACGCAAAACTAATAATAATAATAATAATAATAATAAATTCAGGTTTTATCCTTTCATCATTTATCAATAATTTATCATGCAATGGAATGACATCCAGTTGAATCAAAAAGTGTTTTCAACTGCATACACAATAAGTAACTGCAACTTTACGTATTGTTTTTACATTTTTATTTTAATACATACATAATTTAATCTAATTAAATAAATAAATTTAGGATTCTCTTGGTGGACTAGGAGTCCACTCCCTAGAACTGTAACAAGAAAACTAAAAATGAAAACTATTGTTTGCTTTTACTTACATTTCTTGTTTGAAGTGGATCTTTTCTTCCACTGATTCGAATTCAATAGTTCCTAAATCTAATCCGTGGAGAATTAACGTAACTTTCTTTCCGCCTCTCTCAATATAATGCTCTCTTCGTAGAACACAACACTTTTTAAGCATTTTATCCCCTGTTTTTAACGGTCTTTTTAAGAAGTTAAAATTTTATGGAATCTATCCCGTTTTTCAAAGTACCTTTAAAAAAAGTTAAAGTTTTAAGGAAGCTACCCTGTTTTTTTTTTTGTTGGGCCACTTCAGCACACATATGAATACGGTTTCGTCTAAGAAATTTCATCTTTTAAAAACACTTGGATTTTAAAGATTTTGTCCTATTTTTAAGGTGGGCCACTTTTCAGTGCCCTGCTTTTTAACGCAACCTGTTTAGTTATAGAGGTAAAATAAGCTAATGAAATGCAAACAGAATTAACAAAAAATCAAGAATAAAAGGCTATAGACGCCTGGAAAAATAATTACGGTATAACACTTAAAATTAATAATTATCATCATGATGTTGATATTGAAGAACATCACACAGGTCAATTAAATAAAAAAAAATGAAGCAAAAATAAAAAAAGCTGTGACAAACAACACTTGTTGTGTGTTAAGACTATCCAACAAACAACTAAACAAATTTTTTATTGTTCCATCGGATAGAAATTTTACTCTAAAAAATGCAAAGAAATTGAAAATTAACAATTTTAGAGATGAGTTTGAATATTCTTTACCAAAAACTTTCCCTACTTTTTCTTTTAAATTCGTTCTCTAAATGAGTTTGTATAAAATGCCTTGTACTTACCTTAAATTGTCGAGCTTTCGGCCTATTTTTAATAAATTTTCAAAAAAGATAAAATCTACATGCTTGCGTCTTATAAAGCTGGGCTGAATTTCAAGACACTTTGTATAAAAAATAAGAATACTAAATAAAAATAAAAATTGTGTGCGCAGGTGCTGTGCTGTGTAGGTGCTCCTAGTCCGGTCTTGTTGTGATTGCCAATAGTAGTGGTTTTTTTGAGAACAAATTTTTGAATTTTGGCCAGTCGCCTAATATTAACCCCAGGAAGGGTTGGTAAGATTTTTGTTGGCATTGAGGACTTGTAACTGATTGAACTTTCAGTTCGGTACGTGTTCTGTTCGCGCTGCATTTATATCGTTTTTGCTTCTTTTTATATTTTACTGGTCAACTTTTTCCAACTGGTGCCGTCTGCGTGTACTGCTGGCTGCCTCCGTTGTGGAGCAGTAGCTTATTGTCGACTTTTTGTGGTTGGACATTCTGTGGTTTTGTAACTATGGCACTTAAATGTAGCAGATGTGCACGTACCATAGGGCGGTCAGATAATTACATCTCTTGTAAGTACAATTATCACTTACTCTGCGGTGGTATAACCTCTGAAACTGACTGGTCTTACAGTTTTTGCAAACTTAAAACTAGTCCTTTCAGTAATTTGAATAATGCTACGGGGGCAACAAATGATATATCCATTTCGGCAGATCAACTTAAAATGTTGGTGCAAAAGATTGTCCATACGGAGCTAAGACCATTATCAGATAAAATAGATACCATGGACTCTGTTATTCGTAAACTCGTTATTGAGAATTCTCTTCTCCGTGACGAGATCTCTAAGCTAACTAAAGACTTTCAACAGCAACCGCTGATCCCGCCGAATAATGTTACGCCTTCGGAAGTCAATGCTAAAGCGACATATGCTGCAATGATAGCTAAGAATGCGCAACAAACGATTATTGTGAAGCCAAAAGATAAAACACAGTCAGTACATAAAACTAAGTCTGATGTTATGTCTAAAATTGATCCGGCTGATTCTTCGATGCTTATTGGTAAGGTGAACAGTCTTAGAGAGGGGGGTGTCTTACTTGGATGTGATGATGTCAAACGATTTAAGCAGCTTGCAAAGTCTAATAAGCTTTCTTCTGATTATGACATTCGTGACATTAAAACGTTACGGCCGAGAATTCGAATTGTGGGCATATCCGATTGTGTTGATGAAGGTAGTGTCATTACCTATTTAGTCAAACAGAATGAGTATATCTTTAATGCTGTGGACGAGTATAAGCTAATAAAACTTGCTCCCTTGAAAAAGAAGAAAGATGATGAACGATTCTTTGCGTTACTTGAGGTTGACTTAAACACTGTTAATATATTTTTTGATTGGCTACTGTCATTAGATATTTTATATAACTCCAATATTCTCGTAATGGGTGACCTTCAATGTCCCAGAATTTGCTCTTTCTTTCTTCAGCAGTATATCTTCCTCCCGATGCGTTCTAATAAAACAATTTATGAACTTCTTTAATCTTCAGCAATGTAATAAAATATTGAACTCCAAAGATGAACTCTTGGATTTTGTCTTCATCAGCAGAAATCTTAATTGTTCCGTTAGTAAATTTCCAGTTCCGCTTGTTGCAGAAGATGATTATCATCCTACTCTCGACATAGAGTTATTTATTCTTAGAAGTGAATGTGAAACATCTCTCAGTGCCATTGATACAGAATACAACTTTCGCAAATGTAATTTCCACCTTTTATATATTGCTCTGTCTGAAATTAATTGGGCTTATCTTTCACAATGTTCTGACATAAATGATGCTGTCTCCATTATGTACAAACCCTTGAATCGTGTCTTTGAAATGTACGTGCCTAAGAAGAAAGCTACCAAATATCAATACCCTCCGTGGTTCAATGGAAGTATAATCAAGAATTTAAAGCGGAAACATAATGATTGGAAATGTTATATTAAGACTGGATCAAGAGACGATTATGAATTATTTAAATCTTTACGGGCCCACACTAAATCAGAAATATAACATGCTTATAAATCCTACGTAAATATCACCAATAGTAATCTAAAATCAGACCCCAAGAAATTTTGGTCTTTTGTAAAATCAAAAACTGACTCGGGTACGATTCCTTCTGGCATGATTTATGATGGCTCTGAACTTAATAAACCACAGGCTATTGTGGACGGTTTCGCTGACTATTTTTCAAAATCCTTCACTCCCAACAATGGGCAGCAAATCTATTCCTCCCCAAATCTGATCAGGAATACCCTTTACTATTGTAAAGTATTGTCTGTGTCCGAATCGGACGTTTTAATCGCTATTAAAGAGTTAAAACCTACTATGACATGTGGACCTGATCAGATACCTGCATTTATTATTAGGGATTGCATGTATGCCTTCTGCCAGCCGCTATGCATTGTATATAATTTAATCCTAAAAACTAATGTATTTCCCAGTCAAAAAAGGTAATAAAACGGATTTGAAAAATTATCGTCCAACTCTTCTACACGTTCCTCTTTACCGCCATACAATGCAAGCATTGAGTCAATATCAGCATGGGTTCATGAAAGGACGATCGACTGAAACTAATTTAGTTTCAATGACTCAGACCCTCTGTGAGGCAATAAATACCTGTCAGCGGGTTGACGTTCTCTATACCGACTTTTCAAAAGCGTTTGGCCGTATCGACCATAGCCTCTTGTTGAGCAAACTGGAGCACTTCGGTTTTTCAGACAGCATATGCAAGTTACTTAGATCATATTTACATG
This sequence comes from Zophobas atratus, assembly GCA_022388445.1. Lineage (NCBI taxonomy): Eukaryota > Metazoa > Arthropoda > Insecta > Coleoptera > Tenebrionidae > Zophobas > Zophobas atratus. Next base: position 46,390,514 of record CM039442.1, on the reverse strand, counting down.
ATAGGTACTCATTTGTCTATGTCAGGGGTTTCAAATCCAAAAGTTTCAAACAGGAGACCGGTGTCCCTCACGGATCCATATTGGGTCCCCTGCTCTTTAACATCTTTATTGATGATGTCTCAGATGTTCTGGATGTTTCTTATCTCCTGCTTGCAGATGATCTTAAGATCTATAGTATAATTAATTCGACTGCTGACTCGTTGAAATTACAAAGAAACTTAGATGCTGTGGATAACTGGTGCTCTAAAAACAACTTTTGTCTCAATTCTGACAAATGTAAAGTGATGTCATTCACCCGCAAAAATAAAACTACATCCTATGACTATCACATACGCGGCATCGTTCTTGTTAAACCTGATGTTATTTGGGGGTTTTCTTTGACCCAAAACTTTCTTTTAATTACCAGAAAAAGTCTTTTCAGGTAGGTATCGGTGATCAATGAAGTGTGTAATTTATTAAATAAAAAAAATAATATTTCAATTCAAAGAAAAAACAATTCAATCCAAAACAATTCAATCCAAAACAATTTTCCAAAAACTAACTCTGGACATCTTGCGGATTGCTACAAAGAAAAAAAATAGTAACACGGTACAACAAACAAACAATTATTAACAAGGTACAAAAAGCAAACAGTTATTATACTACTATGTATTTTACCTATATCCCATAAACGTCCTATAGGCTACTTCAAACTCCATTCGTTCTCCAACAGTTGCAAACATTATTTGAGTATTAGGAATTTTAGAATCCGCTGTAAAATTGATCTCAATGGTATTTCCATCTGAATCATAAGTCTCCACATCATCTGGAATGAATAATACTCTTCTTCGGGGATGACAATTTACTCGACGTTGTTCAATAATCGATATGGAAACCCCAAGGGTCACTGTAATATTAGCCTGATATGCAGGCAAGCCTTCTTCAGCTTTGACTAATGCAGTCCAAGCCATTTTTATTTTTGTTCCGTTGTTCCGTTGGAATTTACGGTGGGCCATTAACTGACGAAAATCGTCAATTTTCTTCTTCAAATCCATTTTATCTAAAATAAGATACTAAATAGTGTTTTTCATCATTGTTTTTGCACATAGGGTAAATGTGTACAAGAGTGCGCATATGTATAAGAGTACGCACTGATGATTTCTGCTTATTACTGCCATCTGGGTAAGATGAAGTTATACCATTCACAATCGAATGCTAAACTTGAGATAAAGGTGTAACAGTGACCTGTATATGGTTTATAGTTTGATCGTACTGACGATTTTATGTTTACGCGTTGTGTGGATGTAATTTTTACCGCTCACAGTTTTAGTTTTTTGTAAGGTACGTACCAGTTCTTTTATTTTACAGTAATAATGTTCATTAGCTGCAACTTTTAAGGTGTCGTTATACACTAGCAGTTTTATACTTTCTATACATCAAAAGCTTTTAACTTTGAAAACATTAGGTTATGTACAAATGTACAAGAGTGCGCAATACTTGCGATACGTAGTCTTATAGATACATATGATACTATAATGAATTATTTAAGTCTACTACTTTGTACTGCTTCTCAAGTTGTGTGGTGGTGGTGGTTATGGTGATGTTTGTTTTTTAATTTTTATTTCCTGAGCGTAAGCGAATGAAGTATTGTAATCGAGTCCGTCGACCGACTCTCTACTTTTACGTTTTCTCGAATTTCAAGACCCCTAGAGTACGAAGAAATATGTATCCCGTTGTATGTGTAGTCTGTATTTACTTGTCCCTATTTATTTTCACCTTAGAAATAAAGATTTTTTTCATAAAATGTAATGCGCACTCATAAGCGTTCAAATGCGCACTCTTGTGCAGTGGACTGTCTAAGAGTGCGAATTTACACATCTTGACAAAAATTGAAATTACTCTTAAAATATAGTGGTCTTGGGACGTACAATTAAATATATCTGATCTCTAAACATGTATATGACGAACCCATATCATAAAATTTGTCTATCCAAAAAAATTAAAAAGTTATTGACAGTTTTACACTAAGTGCGTACTCTTGTACACATTTACCCTACCAAGATTACAATTCTGCAAAAAAAACACTCAAACAGCACAAGGCCACAGAACACATGTGTACCCATACAGAGTAATGTACCCAAACACAAGGGTTGCCCGTTTGTCACTTTGGTCAGAGAACATACTTTGATCGTTCTTCGAATACTGCTTGCTGCGCAAACTCAGTGTTTGCCAAACAAGAGATTGTTTTCCACAGTTGTTTCCCGGCTGAATCTATAAATGGTTTTATAACTTTGTATAACTTCTGAATATAATTCTGTGTTGTTAGCGTGTCCATTTATATGTACAATAGAAAATGATCCTATTACAAGAGCAAAAACATCTCCAAGTTTATAAATTCCTTCAATTGATAAAAATTTCCAGTTATATCCATAAATATCATATGGTGCATTTGTTTCAGGTGTCAAAGTTTTCATGATTACAGTTAATTATAATCACAATGCGGCATACAAACGTTGTAAATCCTCATTATTCACCAGATATTCATAAATAGGATGTTGGGTACCATTGATTTTAATATTTTAGGATTTACATTAAACTATGAAACGTCCAAAAAGATTAATTCCGACAGTATAAATAATATTTTAGAATACAAAGACAAAAAAATCAGTACACAATATTATCGAATTACAAGAGATACTAAAACTAAAGAACTTTTAAACAAAATACAAACAAAAGAATTTGGTTTTGTTTATGACAAGAGAGTTATTCTCGAAAACTTTGATACAATACCGTTTGGATATTAATCCTTTTCGTTGCTAATTTATTAACATATTGTGATAGGTATTGAATAAGCTGTACCTACGTATGAATTCAAAGAATTAGCGACTACAATTCAGCAAACCTCCAGAATTTTACATTTTTCAACATTGACATTTGTTTGTTTCGTCTGCTACGTTTGAAAAGAATTGTTAGATCTGGTGAATTTTTATTGGACATGTTTGATTGTCATTGTCCTACTAAAAGAATATTAGAACAAATTAAAAAATTTGTTTAGTTGTTTGTTGGATAGTCTTAACACACAACAGCATTTTTTTATGTGTTGTTTGTCACAGCTCTTTTTACTTTTGCTTAATTTTTTTTATTTAATTGACCTGTGTGATGTTCTTCAATATCAACATCATGATGATATTTATTAATTTTAAGTGTTATACCCTTATTCTTTTTCCAGGCGTCTATAGCTTTTTTTCTTGATTTTTTGTTAATTCTATTTGCATTTAATTGGCTTATTTTACCTCTACAACTAAACAGGTTGCGTTAAAAAGCAGGGCAGTGAAAAGTGACCCACCTTAAAAATAGGACAAAATCTTTAAAATCCAAGTGTTTTTAAAAGGTGAAATTTCTTGGACGAAACCGTATTCATATGTGTGCTGAAGTTTCCCAACAAAAAAAAAACAGGGTAGCTTCCTTAAAACTTTAACTTTTTTAAAGGTACTTTGAAAAACGTGATAGATTCCATAAAATTTTAACTTCTTAAAAAGACCGTTAAAAACAGTGGATAGAATGCTTAAAAAGTGTTGTGTTCTACGAAGAGTACGAAGAGAGCATTATATTGAGAGAGACGGAAAGAAAATTACGTTAGTTCTCCACGGATTAGATTTAGGAACTATTGAATTCGAATCAGTGGAAGAAAAGATTCACTTCAAACAAGAAATGTAAGTAAAACCTAACAATAGTTTTCATTTTTAGTTTTCTTGTTACAGTTCTAGGAAGTGGACTCCTAGTTCACCAAGAGAATCCTAAATTTATTTATTTTATTTAATTAAATTATGTATGTATTAAAATAAAAATGTAAAAACAATACGTAAAGTTGCAGTTACTTATTGTATATGCAGTTGAAAACCCTTTTTTGATTCAACTGGATATCATTCCATTGCATGATAAATGATGAAAGGATAAAACCTGAATTTGCCCTATAATTTTTTATGATGCATGACCTGATGGGTATTTGCTTTTTTGAATATACATTTAAAAACTAATCTTAATTGAAATGCAGGTTTTTGTTACGTCTGGCAAATTCAGCGGTCAGCGATTCATTTTGGTGCTGAAGTGGCCCAACAAAAAATACGTAAACATAAACATAACTGTGATAAATTACGATAATTTTGGATTTACAGTAGGACAATTTGCCCCCCACTGATTTTAAGTGTTTTTAAAAGGTGAATTTGTTTGAACGAAACCGTATTCATTTTTGTGCTGAAGTGGCCCAACAAAAAACAGTAAAAAGGCGAATTTTAACTTTTAATTAAGAAGACTTAAAATACCAAGGGAAAAAGACGAATTTTAAGTGTTTTTAAATGGTAACTTTTCTTGGCCGAAACCATATTCACGTTTGATAAAACAGGATACATTTCTTAAAATTTTGACTTTTTTAAAAAGGGGTGACTTCGAAAAACCGGGCAATTTCTTTTAAAAATTTTAACTTTTCAAAAGTTACTTTGAAAACCAGGCTAAAAGCATTAAAAACGTATTGTGTTCTAAAGGGGCCTTACTAGTAGTTAAATTGTATCAAATAACATATTCTTACACATGTAGTTTATAACTCCGAATTGAGATTTTACCCTAAACGTCCAGATTTTTGAAAAAAAAAAAAAATCAAAATTATGAAACAACATTTTGACATTTAATTTGGAATCTACAAAACTGAATGCTTTGAAATCTTGCAGTTGGTTTACAGTTATGATAAGCATTTTAATCACAATATATTTAGTTATCCCCTCCAAAAAATTGATGACGTCACCCCAAAATTTTGATGAATAAATCTTATCTAAAATGTAGAAAATATGATGAGTCTCTTCTTGTGATTTATCATTCCATTCATATTTTTGGGATATGCATATACAAGTGACCCAAAAAAATTAATAAATGCGTGAATTTATTTTATTGATTTAATCAGGAACTACAGAACCGAATGCTTTGAGATCTTGCAAATATTTTAGGGTTATAAAGAGGATAATAAATTTTTAGTCAAAATATATGTGCTTATCCCCTCCAAAAAATTGATGACGTCAGCTCAAAAGTTTGGCGAACAATCCTATCTAAAATGTACAAAATATAATGAGTAGAGAGCGGATTTTATGAAATTTGCATATCCGTTATTTTTTGCATATAAGTCTTGATATTTAATATGTGAACGAATCATGCTAATTAAAAATGAATACAGCTATAAAAAAATTGCATATTTGCATATATTTGCCTTCTGCTGCATATTTCACCAAACGCGTGCATATTTTGCATTTTTATCAATTTTTGTGCTAATTTGAAAAAAAAAATTTTCATTCTATCGGCATTTATCTAGAAAGACGAAATTTTATGAATCATATTGCAAATATTGTCCTGAGCTTCAAATAACTAGGAAAGGTTTGGGTTTTACGGTAGTTTGGAGACACCACTGGGTGTTAAGCCATCCTTTCAGGTAAATTCGCGCCCTAATTACTTTTGGAAATACCATTCATGCCCAATATTTTTGTTCGTTAGTTAAGTGGTACGTTTAGTGGTGGTCGAAGGGACTATTATTTTTCATCGTGAGTTTGTATTGAAAGCATTTAAAGGGATACAAGTATATATCGAAGATAACTCAAATTAATTTATGGATTAAACCTTTTCCTGAACTTATTCTTCAAGAATGAACTGTGTTTTGTGGCGCCTGCCCTAAACCGGTAAGTATTTTTACATCTGTGGACGTAGTACACAGTTTTTCTATTTAGAAATACATATACTTTAGAATCACCGGAAAAACTTTTTGTTAGAATATTTCGAAAAATATCTAAAAATAAATTGTTACCAAAATAGTAATTAAATAATGGATTACTACTATTTTTCAATTTGTTCTGTTTATATTTATTTTTTAGTATAATAAGAATATTATCTTTAAAACCGTGATTTATGAGTTAGTGAGATGTAATTAAACACTTTGCAGTGTGATTTATGTATTTTTTGTAATAAAACGTAAGCTCGGGAACCCTGTTTTTGTATTTTATAAATAAATTTAGTTCGCTTTTTTTTATTTTTGGAGCATATGCATTGCATATCTCTGCATATATTAAGAAAGTTACTGCATATTTGCATAAATTTGGTGCATATCATATGATCATATTTCTCAAAATTTTGGTGCATATTTTCCGCTCTCTAATAATGAGTCTCTTCTTGTAATTTATCATTCCATTCATATTTTTTGGATTTACATGTACAGGGTGACTCAAAAAATTTAATGAATGCGCAAATTTATTTTATTGATTTAATCAGGAACTACAAAACCGAATGCTTTGAAATCTTGAAGATGTTTTAAATTTATCATAAGCATGGTAAATTTTTGATCAAGATATATTTGCTCATTCCCTCTAAAAAATGGATGACGCCACCCCAAAATTTTGATGAATAAATCCTATCTAAAATGTAGAAAATATGATGAGTCTCTTCTTGTGATTTATCATTCCATTCATATTTTTTAGATTTGCATATACAGGTGACCCAAAAAATTAATGAATGGGTAAATTTATTTTATTGATTTAATCAGGAACTATAGAAGCGAATGCTTTGAAATCTTGCAAATGTTATAAGGTTACAAAGAGCATAATAAATTTTTAGTAAAAATATATTTGCTTGTCCCCTCCAAAAAATTGATGACGTCAGCTCAAAAGTTTGCCGAATAATCCTATCTAAAATGTACAAAATATGATGAGTCTCTTCTTGTAATTTATCATTCCATTCATATTTTTTTGATTTGGATATACAGAGTGACTCAAAAAATTTAATGAATGCGCAAATTTAGTTTATTGATTTAATCAGGAACTACAAAACCGAATGCTTTGAAATCTAATGCGAAAAAAAAAATAATAGGCATGCAGTCGTCACGTTTCCGACAGCGAGGGAAGTACTGTCTAAACTCGTTAGACCAATTTTTAAATTAAAATTTTCCACAAGTTTTTTTTGTACCTATCGCTTCTTTTGTTCACTTTTCTGTTTTTGGTAGCTTTTCATTTGTCCCATTTATCTATTTGTTACTTTCATTTTTATTCGCTTTTTGGCATTTTCCCTTCACATTTGTTTTTGTCTTTTTTTTCATTATTTTTATCTTTTTTATTTTCTGTCAATTTTTACTTCCTCAACCTAAGCGAAGGAAGTATTCTAATCGAGTCCGTCGGCCGACTCTCTACTTTTACGTTTCCTGGACCTTTCATGACCCCTAGAGTACGAAGAAATAGGTCTCCCGTTTCCGTCTGTCTGTCTGTATCCATTTTTATTAGACAAGTACGTAATCTCCGAAACTACTGGAGCGATAGTTGTCAAATTTTGTATATATATATTAGGAATATCATGTAGATGATTTAATACCAACTAAAATTTGGCTAATCGTCCCCACCACTAATAGGATGACGCAATCTTCAAAATTTAAAATAAAAAGTTTTTTTTAATTTCATAAAATAAGCTACTCCTGCACTTGTGGTGTGTGAATCCGTGTCGAATTTTCACCCTAAACATCCAAAATTTTTGCAAAAAATTCAAAACTGAATAACAATATTTTGCAATACAACTTTGAATTGAAACTGCAAAACCGAATGCTCTAAAATCTTGTAAATATTTTAAGGTTATCGTAATCATGGTAAATCGTTATGCAAAATAAATCCTATCCAAAATGTACAAAATATGACTCTATACTTGTGATTTATCATTGCATAAAAAGTTTTTAAATTTCTTATACAGTGTGACTCAATAACAATTAATGAAAAAGTCAATTTATTTATCATACTTGTAGCCTTCTTTTCTCAATAAGAAACTGAAAACATATTGAAAATGGTAAATTTTTGTAGAGAATTGTGTATTTTGCAATTACGCTCCGTTCCTCCGTCTAACAACGATTGAAAAACTCATCACAATTGAGATCGGGGTTTAATAATTTTTTTAATATAGAGTTTTCTTTCAACAACAGGATATTTAACATGTTTTCGGTTTCTTCTTAGCAAAAAAAAGACTTCGTATATTAAGAAAAAATTGACAAAATATAACCCCCGCCCACCCGCCCCTTCTTAACTGTGATGAATTTTTTATTCATCGTGATCTGAAGGGTAGAATTTAGTTGCTGAATCCTCATATCTGTACAAGAAATTACCACATGAAATATGTTTTTAAAAGGATAGAATCTTCTAGAAAAATTTTGATGCCACAATAAAACTCCGCCCCTCGGTCTGAATTAGGAATGAAAAATTCATCACAATTGAAATCGGGGCGGGTGGGTGGGGCTTAATCTTTGTTTTTTTTTTTTCTTATGTACATAAGCCATGTAGAATAACTTCTACTTTCTCGTTTTTCTCGAAAAACTGAAGAAATAAAAAAAAAAAAATTCAAAACTCGTGAAATTTCATATCTAAAAACTGCAAAATCTAAAAATTGAAACGTTTGAAAGTTGGAAAATCGAAAAACTGGAAAATTTAAAACTGAAAACTCGAAGAGATATCGCAAAATTGTAGAAAAGAAAAACAAAAAATTAAAAAATTGTAAATGGAAAAATTGACGAAACGAAAAATTGAAAAGAAGAGAAATTGAAAAAACAATAAATTATAAAATCGGAACATTGAAAAATTGTAAAAATAAAGAAAATAAAAAACTGAAACGAAAAATTGCAAATGGAAAAATTCAAAAGTCTTCTGGGCTAAAATGTGACGGAAAATAAAATTTATTTGTTTTTAATCTGGTTATACAGGGTGACTTTGAAATAGAGGTGGAAAAAAAAACCACGGCTTCATGAAAATGTGTAGAAGAAGTTTTCGTTTTGTTTTATTAATTTTAATGCAGAGGTAAAAACTCCAAAATCCTGACCCCACTCGGCGCCATTGATATGCACAAAATTACCTTACCAACAACCTACAGGTAAAAATTATATGCATAGCAACCTGATTGTTAAAACTTGTTGCTGCAATTATTGCTAATAGTTCATAGAAATAAAACTTCGTAAACAGTTATTTTAGTTGAACTCGAATTTTTAATAAAGGAAAAAAATAAAATAAAAATAAAACAACATTAAAGAAACTGTTCAAAATGTAAACCGTTATTATCGAGACATGCTCTAGCTCGTCGAATCAGCGATTCTTGAACCCTTGATAAAACGGCGGGGTTTTGTCGAATAGTTTGAGCAGCATTTTCTATTCTATCCACTAATTCTTCGACACTGTCGACCGGTGTGGCGTAAACTAGTTGTTTCAAATGGCCCCACAAATAGAAATCGCAAGGATTTAAATCTGGTGACCGGGCAGGCCACAAAACAGGACCACCGCGACCAATCCAACGTTGGTTGTAATTATGGTCAAGCCAATCCCGCACTTCACGAGCATTATGGGGGGGTGCCCCATCATGTAAAAACCACACATTTTGTCTTACGTCTAGGGGAATATCGTCTAAAAGGTCGACCAGAACATTTTCCAAAAAATGTAAGTCCCTAACTCCATTTAAACGAGGTGGTAAAACGTGAGGTCCAATTAGACGACCACCTACAAGTCCTGCCCATACGTTGACGTGAAACTTTCGTTGAAATCGGTGTTCCCAAATGGCGTGAGGATTTTCATCAGCCCAAACATGGGTATTATGCATGTTAAACACCCCATCTCTTGTAAATCCTGCTTCGTCAGTTGTTAATAAATTATTTACAAAATTTGGTTGTTCTTCAGCTTTGTGTAATAACCACCGACAGAACACTTGCCGACGCGCAGGATCACCAGGTTGTAGCGCTTGCACCTTCTGAACGTGGTACGGGTGTAAGCCCTGTTCTTTTAATGTTCGCCACGCTATGAACTGAGAAATACCATGACGTACCGCAAGTCTCCTAGTGCTAATACCCGGTTCAGCTTCAACCGTGTGAAGAATTTGGGGTTCCACGTCTAGGATCCGCCTGGTCCTAACACGAACACGTCCCCGATCTTGGGTTTGTGGCTTAAAAGTTCCATGATCCCTCATATGCTGAACGTTTTTTATAAATGTCCCGGCAGCAGGAGCAAGCCGCTGGGGAAAACGTTCCATGTAAATCCGCCTGGCTTCTTCAGCATTTCCTCGTGCTTCACCATAAATGAGAACCATATCGGTTCGTTCAATATTTGTGTACATTGCCATTTTAAAATGAAAATTAATTCATTTATGTCAAACTGACGGTTTGAAATTAAAGGTGGAAAAAACGTAGGTAACTTGATAAACTTCCTTAGCTTACGTTCGGAAAGCATAAATCGTTAGGTTACTATGGAAGTTAAAAAAATTATTATAATCATTGGGGTCCCATGAAAATTGAACTCAATTTGTTTTATTTTTTTCTTGAAATTGAGGCAGCAATTTCAAAAACGAAATCTGCCAATTTTCCTCATTTACAGTAAGCTTTAATGGATTTTTTTTTCCGCCCCTATTTCAAAGTCAGGGTGTATTACAAAAATACGATTTCGTCTTCGACTGACCTTTTTTTATAATTTTTCGAAAATGCTGGATGTTTCATTATACTTCGGGAGCGAGGGAAGTCCTGTCGAAACCATTTTTGACCAATTTTTTTCAAAAAAAGTAAACACAGAAATGCAGATACTTTTTTTTATGACTCCGTATTTTTAGTCATATTTTTTCAGTGAACATTTTTATCGCTTTTTTTAGTCGTATTTCTTATATCTTCTTTTGACGCATTTTTGTCACATTTTTAAACATGATATTTATATTAAAATAAAATTCGCCTAGTAAAATTTTACAATTTATCTAATAAGAAATTAGATTTGTTTGATTGTACTTCGGGAGCAAAGGAAGTTCTTTCTAATTAATAACTTGACTAATTTTTGTCACACTTTTGTCTTTTTATCACATTTCATGTGTCCCCTTTTTTTCGTTTTTGACCCCTTTTTCGTTGCGTTTTCGGGTTTTTTTGTTTGTCTTTTTTATCGCTTTTTTATGTTTCATTTTTTGTAACCATTTTTTTGTTGTTGTTTTTCTTGCAAAATTTTTTGCTTTTCCTTTATGTATTGTGATAACCCAAACTTCCCGCCTTAAAATTGGACCTTGAAACAGTTTGAAAGGCCCGCGAAAAATTCAAAAATTCAAAGTTTGGCCTTGGCTGTGATCGTCTAACAAATGAGAACCTACGTTGTGTGTTTTTTTTTTTGTGGTTTTGAAAAATGGCGGGAAGAAGTTCTTTCATACAAGTGCATACACTGTCGAGAGCGCAAGAAATAATTAACAGAAATTGTTTTGGAGGGGGGGAAACGGCACCACCCTCACAGGGGGAAATACGCTGCGAAGATTTACCCCTCAGCGCAAAAACCCCCTTGGTTTTATTCCCGGACGACATTTTATTACATTTCAAAACCCTTAAGATATGTGAAAGAAAAACACTCGCGAATTGACAGACCTACACATATGAAAACCGAACAAACACAAGACCTACACATATGTAAATTGGATGGCAGAAACCGAATCATTATGAGAGTGTGGCGATCGAACAAAATATAGAACAAAATATATCAATTTCATTTACGAGCACAGCAAAATACCCAGAGGGGGCGTTGTAGCGCAAGTAGAGGTTGGGACTCCTGATCGTCACTGTTCTCCCCCACGACGGTGATTCTATCTACACCAACGCCTGCTCACACGCATCTCTCCATTACGAACGTGCCCTGCGAAACGAGGCGGTTACGATCGCAGATCCGTAGTGGGGTCCCGGCTATCACGAAACCGGCAGCGTTAAAAACCCGCGATCGCCCCCTGAAGCTATACAACACCCGCGGGCTTGTGCAGGTGACGCGATTAATCCCGCCAGTTTGAGAAGAAGTCGCGCGCCCCACGTACACTACGAGTTATGTGTTATTTACTTCAATTTCATTTAAATGTTCAATCTCTATGACTCTAATTTTAAATGACAACCGAACAAGAGTTAAAGTTTCAACAAAGAGCAATGAACAACGTTTAAATTCGCCATACACTCTTACGAAAATTCAACAACAAATAATTCTTACTTGAGATCAAATTTGGACATCAGATAATTTGCAGGACAGAGACATTCATCAACAAAATATTTACATAAGCAAAACTTAGCAAAGATTTAAAAAAACAAGATCTGGTGTGAAATAAGCTTGTACAAATTAAATATCATGTTAGGTCAAAACTGCAGAGCATGGAAATTTACGTTCAATTCAAATTATACAGCAAAGAAAATTACTGAAGCTAAAATTGTGAGACAAAGACAAATTGCATGAGGTGAAAGATTGTAAAGTTAACAGATTTACATGTGATTAATATTAATTCGTGTCCAGTCAAGTTATTGGTTAAAATTCAAACGTGAAATTATTTAGCTGCATTGTGGGCCATTATTACACATACATTTCCCCAAACAAAACACATAAACAAACATGGCAGACAATCTGCAGTTGCAAAATGGCGTTGGACGAATTCGTCATTCCAAATAATAGGCGTCGAAAATATGCGATGCAAAAATACGATGAATCCTGTGGCGTTGTATAAACGATGTGCTAAATCCAAAGAATAAAGGCACGTCCCCCCATGACCCACAATGTTGTTATTTTGTTCAATAGATTCAGTTAAAACATGTGCTCGATTAAAAGAAAGAAAATGGACGCTTCAAAATGGCCGCTGCCTGAACAAAGAACGGTGAAAATAACAACTCGTTTGCCGCCATCCAAAATACAGATTTCACAAATATAGCTAAATAAAGCATGGCCCGAACTAGAAATCACTTCCTGTAAAGCCCTACTGCGATGGATTTTAAATGAAAGATAAAAAAACGAGATTAGTGGAAAAACAAGCGCACGCGTCGCTGCGTCACGAGGTCAGAAGCATCGTCGGGGCTTGAAACTCGCCGCGAAAACAGGTGTTCAAAACATACCTCTCCAAAGATGCGAAGATTTCGACACGGCTTACCGCCAAAAGGAACGCAAAAACCTCGTCGTAAGAACGATGAGAAATCAGGAACACCCAATGGCTCAACGGGGGCTGCCACGTTTTCCAATGGAACAGATCAACACTGGAAAAACAAAACACAACAGCAAAAGGCACAGAATAATTCACAATTAAAAATACAACCTGTTGCTCGAAGCGCTCGAAAGAAAGTCGACCGTTTGTTCCAAGCGGTCAAAGCGAAGTGGGTGATCTTACACGAGACAAAAACACCCTAACATTTGCGCATGTCTGTTTCTTTGGGGTTGGTTGGTTGCCAACCTCTTCTTCTTACCAACCGTTTCTTGTGCGCGCGAAATTCATTTGAAATTTAAAAATTCGAATTGGATCCTTACAGTATACTTAGGTTTTTTGTCCAATTGTATTGTGGTCTTTTTTATCGCCATTTTTTTGCAGCTTCTTTAATCTTCTTTTTTGGCGTTTTTCATATCACTTTAGTTTTCGCTTTTTTGACATTTTAATCGCTCCCTTGTCTTTTAGTAGCCCTTTTTGTCTTCTTTTTATCGTTTTTTGTTTGGCTCATTTTTTGTGGCGCTTTTTTCTTCTCCATTTTTTTTTGGTGGCATTTTTTTGGTATCTTATTTTCTCGTCATTTTTTGTTTTTCTCGCGTTTGGTGACTTTGTGTTGTCTTTTTTTTGGTCGGCTTTAATTGTGACCTTTCTTTGTCACCAGTTTTTGCAACTTTTTTCTTTTTTAGCGCTCTTTATTTGTCTCATTTTTTGTAACCTTTTTTATTTTTGCTAGTTTTTAATGGTTATTTTTTGTTGCCTTGTTTTTTGGAGGTTTTTGGCTCTGTTGTTGTGTTTTTTGGTTGCTTCTTGGTGACATTTTTTCATGTCACCTTTTATTTCCTGCATTTTTTTTTGTGGTAATTTTTGTTGCGGTTTTTTTTTTGTAATTCTTTTCTTGTTGATTTTTATCCCCATCTTTTATAGGTTTTTTGGTGTTTTTTTATCCATTTTTTTTTGTTGACTCTTCTCTTTGTTTTTATCGTGTTTCTTGACTTTTTTTGTTTTTGGTCGTTTTTTGCGCCCTTTTTTTGTTGCATTTTATTGTAGTCTCTCTTAACCATCATTTTTTCGTCTCTTTTTTGGCGTTTTTCTTGTCGTTTTTATTTTTTCCTTTTTTACCATTATTTTCCTAGCTTTTCTTGGTTTCTTTGGTGGATTTGTTTGTCGTATTTTATCTTTCTGTCGATTTTTTTTGTAATTTTGTAATTATTATATTTATATTAACACAAAATAAAATTTTACAGTTTGTCTCAGAAGTTGAAGTTTGATTGTACTTCAGGCGCGAGGGGAAAAAACAAATGAATTTCTGCCCGCTTTTTTGTCTTTCTTATTGCTTTTTAGTTTTCATTTTTTTTTATATTTATTGTTATCTTTTTTATCGTTTTTTTGGGTGACCTTTTTTTTGTGGCGGTTTTTGCCTTTTTGGTTTTTTGATTTCTGTGACTTCTTTTTTCTGTTACCATCAAAAAGAGAGCAAAAAGAAAAATCAAGTGGTAAAATAATAGCACTTTACATTGAGTTTTAGACCGTGTGATCGAAAATGAAATGAATTAAAGTTGTTTGTGTGGCATATCCAACTTCATGTTACGAGAAAATTTGTCATTTTTTGAATTCAAAATTTATGTTTATTGTAAAATTTCAACTCAACAAATAGCACGATTAGTTTGTTAACATTGTTTTTACAAATGTGTATTTTTTGAATTTGTTAAATTGAATTAGCTCATAACTTTTTTGATGTACTGTTTTCGCCAAAAAAGGATTTTTTGACTTTATTTTTCTGAATCATTTTTATTAGTTACTTTAATTTACCTAAACATATTATCAGTTTCAGTCATTTATTATCACTGTTTTTAAATATAGTGCACAAGGGAAACCCGGGAAAAATGATGCAAGCATAAATTTTAAGCGATACTTACCTAAAATGGTGACATGATTGAATTTTATTATTTGGTTACCATTTACATTATGGTTTTAAAATAGATATACAATTTTCCAACGATCAGTCCACAAATTTGTTTTTCAGTAAAATGCTTGGAGTCTTTATTTGCTATGTTCATTAAAAGTGATTATAAAACAGACACAAAATAACTCAGTATATATTTTATTCTCTTATTGTTTCATGTTGTATAAGTTCATTCACTGTTTAATACTGTGAATTATTATTCACAATATTAAACATTACAATAGTTTAACTTAATTTTACTCTTCTGTTCGCTCATGCATTCGTTCAAAATGATAAATTTGGGGAATAAAACTAAAAATATCCTCCGCCCATGAAAAACAATGTCGACGCACGTTAGTTCTACATTGTTATTCACGTACTTTTTCGCCTTGAACGTTGTTATTGTTCAATTTTGCTTACATTAGTTCGTAAGCAACCAGCTATCTAGCTAGTATTCATCGTAGTAGACATCTTTGATAAGAAGCGAGAACCACAATATCGGCTTCTTGCCAAAATGTAGTAGGGTAGTATATTGTCATTTCTACTAACCTCAAGTGTTAATAGAAAGCTAACAAATCAGCTCTTTTTTTGCCACTAGTTGTTTTTGATCTTTAGGTTTTCAAAAGATCTTATGCTAAGTTACAAATACACAACGACACAGAGATGCAGTATCTACAAAGAAGCACAACACGAACTTACGATTAACAATTAGAATTACACCAAGTAGATGTTTGAAAACCCTTCAATCATCAGTTTTTGCACTGAAAGGAAGTGTGCACCCAGTTTTCCAGTATTACTGAGTACTGCGTAACACACTCCGTTAGTACGATTTCCTAAATCGGTGTTGCATGTCATATTTTTAATTTTAAATTAGCGCGATGAGTTTTAAGTACGACGTTACCTGTATGAATGACAAGAGTATATAAAAAGAGTTGTAAATAAAAAATAACTACGATAAAATGTTCTAAATAAAATAAATAAACTTATTCTTCAGCGGTTTGTGATGCTGAATCCAGAAGATTTTCGAACGAAAACGGCAGGAAGGCGTAGCCTTGACCCGCATAAAATTTACTCTGGAACTCAACCCTGCAAAAAAACCAGTTATAACTTGCGCCGACTTTGTAATAAGAAAGAGTTACCAATGAAGACGTAAAGTATGCAGAAAGGCTGAAAGCCCTTCCATCAAAACTAGAATGGACACGGTCAAGCATGCCCAAAAAGCAAAAATAACGTAGAGAACTATTCCACCCAACCATCCGTCGACAACTAGGCCCTTGTTTAAAACCATGCCCCACAAGACTTCAGACAATTCTAGAAATGAATGTTGAGTTTGTGCGGTTTAAAATTTTGTCGAACTTACGAGCATGAGCCAACGAAAGAGCCCATAATCGAAGGTAGGATGCCGTGTGAGAAACGGAACCTAGTACATACTCTATTGTATGAATTCCCTGGTGGATGAACATTTCGCCGAGGTCTTCCTCTTCGTCATGTCCACCACCATGGCCAACGATAGGTTGAGCAGTGTTGTTGTGAATTGGTTGCTCGGCGTCACCGTTTCCTGTTGCTGCTTGCATTTGCTGGTGCGAAACCTAGGGAAACAAGGGAAATAAAAATATAGGTGTAATGACTCGAGTTGAGTGCGCATGCTCAAGAGGTTCGTTTCTGATTGGTACACTTAGTACTTACGTTAAGTAGCATAAGACCGAAAACAAAGCTCTTCTAGTTGGCTGCGCAATGATTTTTAAAATAATGACGTTGGTAATACGAACGTTACCAACACCGTTCCTTCTTCAGTTTGACAGTTACGGTCAAATAACTGTCAATTAAAGAGTCAACAGCATTATTTAAAAAATATATATATAAATTTAGAATATCTAGAATCTTTAACAAACATCTACAGAATCACCAGAATCTTCATACTCTCTAGAATCTCTGAAATCTCTAAAAACTTTAAAATATCTAAAATTTTTCGGATTTCTGAAATGTTTTAAGCTTCAGAATCTCTAATCCCTAGAATTAATGGAACCGCTTGACTCAGAATTTCCAGAATCTTTAGCATCTCTAGAATCTTCCAGAACATCTAGAAGCTCTAAACCACTAGACTCTAGAATTTTTAGAATACCTAGAATTTCTGGAACCGGTAAACGTTGAAACTTTGGATTTCTTGGACTAGAATCTATAGTCTTTGAATTTTTAGGATTTCTTGAATCCTTAGAATCTCCTGAATCATTAGAATTTCTAGAATATCTTTAGAATCCAGAATATTTTTCCCTCTATAATTATCTCTAGAATGTCTAGAACCTCTAGAATCTTCAGAATCTCCAAAACTTCTAGAACCCTTAAAAAATATATAATTTCTGGAATTTCTAGAATTCCTCGAATCTTTATAATCTGCAGAATTTTTGGCATTTCCAGACTTTCCACAGCTTTGAGATTCTTTAAAACCTCTAGATCCTCTAGAATCTTTAGAACTGCTGGAACCACTGTGGATTGCTTGGTACTTTTAGGATCTGTAGAATCGCTAGAATTTTTGCAATTTCTAGAAATTTCTCGAATCTTTAGAATCTCCAGAATCTTTAGCACCTAGAGAATTTCCAGAACCTCTGCAATCTCTAAAACGTCTAGAATTCCTAGAATTTTTAGAATATCTAGAATCTTTAACAAACATTTACAGAATCACCAGAATCTTCAAAATCTCCAGAATCTCTGAAATCTCTAGAACTTGTAAAAATTGTTCGATGCTTTAGAATCTCTAGAATCTTCTAGAACCTCTAGAAGCTCTAAAACCACTAGACTCTAGAATTTTTAGAATACCTAGAATTTCTGGAACCGGTAAACTTTGAAACTTTGGATTTCTTGGACTCTTTAGGATCTTTAACATCTTCAGAATCTCGAAAATTTCATGAATCCTTAGAGTTTCCTGAATCATTAGAACTTCTAGAATGTCTAGAACCTCTATAATCTTCAGAATTTCCAAAATTTTTAGAACCCTTAAAACATCGAATTTTTAGAATCTCTGGAATTTTTGGAATGTCTAGAATTCCTGGAATCTTTATAATCTGCAGAATTTTCAGCATTTCCAGACTTTTCACAGCTTCGAGATTCTGTAAAACCTCTAGAGCCTTTAGAATCTTCAGAATCTCTAGAATTTTTGGAATTTCTAGAATCACTAGAACATTTAGAATCTCCAGAATCTTTAGTACCTACAGAATCCCCAGAACCTCTACAATCTCTAACACGTCTAAAACTCCTAGAATTTTTAGAATATCTAGAATCTTTAACAAACATCTACAGATTCACCAGAATCTTCAAAATCTCTAGAATCTCTGAAATATCTAGAACTTGTAGAAATTGTTCGAAGCTTTAGAATCTCTAATCCCTAGAATTACTGGAACCGCCTGAGTTAGAATTACCAGAACCTTTAGCATCTCTAGAATCTCCCAGAACGTCTAGAAGCTCTAAAACCACTAGAATCTCTAGAATTTCTGGGACCGGTAAGCTCTAAAACTTTGCTCTCACATACTCTTTAGAATCTTTAACATCTTCAGAATCATGAAAATTTCAAGAATCTTTGGTCTCTCGAATTTTTGGAATTTTTAGAATATCTTGAATCTTTAGAATCCATAATCTTTTAACTATCTATGATTTTCTCTAGAATCTTCAAAATCTCCAAAATTTCTAGCACCTCTAAACACTTTGAAATTTCTAGAATTTCGAATTTTTAGAATACCTAGAATTTCTGGAACCGGTAAACTTTGAAACTTTAGAGTCTCTTGAATTTTTGGAATTTTTAGAATTTCTTGAATCCTTAAAATCTCCTGAATCATTAGAACTTCTAGAACCTTTAGAATCCAGAATATTTTGCCCTCTATATTTATCTCTAGAATGTCTAGAACCTCTAGAATCTTCAGAATTTCCAAAATTTCTAAAACCCTTAGAATATATAGAATTTCTAGAATCTCTGGAATTTTTGGAATTTCTAGAATTCCCCGAATCTTTATAATTGCAGAATTTTTAGTATTTCCAGACTTTCAACAGCTTCGAGATTCTTTAAAACCTCTAGAGCCTCTAGAATCTCTAGAAGTGCTGGAACCACTGTGGATTTCTTGGTACTTTTAGGATCTGTGGAATTTCTAGAATTTCTCGAATCTTTAGAATCTCCAGAATCTTTAGCATCTAGAGAATCTCCAGAACCTCTACAATCTCTAAAACGTCTAGAATCTCTAGAATTTTTAGAATACTTAGAATTTCTGGAACCGGTAAACTTTGAAACTTTGGATTTCTTGGACTCTGTAGAATCTTTAACATCTTCAGATTCACGAAAATTTCAAGACTTTCTAGAATCTTTAGTCTCTCGAATTTTTGGATTTTTTAGAATCTCTTAAATCCTTAGAATCTCTAGAATCTTTTGCTTCTCCATGACTTTCTCTAGAATGCCTAGAACCTCTAGAATCTTTATTCTAGGATTCCTAGAATTTTTAGAATATTTAGAATCTTTAACAAATATCTACAGAATCACTAGAATCTTCAAAATCTTTAGAACTTGTAGAAATTGTTCGAAGCTTTAGAATCTCTAATGCCTAGAATTACTGGAACTGCTTGAGTTAGAATTACCAGAATCTTTAGCATCTCTAGAATCTCCCAGAACGTCTAGAAGCTCTAAAACCACTAGAATCTCTAGAATTTTTAGAATATCTAGAATTTCTGAGACCGGTAAATTCTAAAACTTTGCTCTGATTTACTCTTCAGAATCATGAAAATTTCAAGAATTTCTAGAATCTTTAGTCTCTCGAATTTTGGAATTTTTAGAATATCTTGAACCCTTAGAACCTATAGAATCTTTAGAATCCAGAATCTTTTGCCTCTCCATGATTTTCTCTATAATGCCTAGAATCTTTAGAATCTTCAAAATCTCCAAAATTTCTAGCACCTCTAGACACTTTGAAATTTCTAGAATTTCGAATCTTTAGAATTTCCAAAATGTCAAGAATCTCTAGAACTTTTGGAATTTCTAAAATTTCTACAATCTTTAGAAACAAAATCTTTTGTTTCTCCACAATTGTCTTTAGAATGTCTAGAACCTCTAAAATTTTCAGAATCTTCAAAATTTCTAGAACCCTTAAAACATGTAGAATTTCTAGAATCTATGGAGTTTTTAGAATTTCTCGAATCTTTAGAATCTCTAGAACATTTAGAACCTCCAGAATCTTTAGTTAAATTTTGAGATTAAAAAAAAATTCACCCGAATTTTGGTCCGGGACCAGAAGTATTTTTTAAATAACCACATCGAGATCAAAAATATCTCAGAATTTTTTGCGTTTTTTAGGGTATTTTTCTGAAAGCACAATTTTTCAACAGCTTATGAAATTGTGTATAATTTTTCGACCATCTTCGAAAATAATCTGAAGACATTTTTTTTGTAGAATTCAACCCTTAGAAATTCCTACAATTTCTGCAGAATCGCTAATAATTGAAATGGCAATTTAAAAATTTGATTTTCAAACCGGATATTTAAAACATCTCGGGAACAATAAAACGTTTAGATTTTTCGAATTATCACGTTGAAATCTACATTTCAGCTTTTTTTTGGATACTTTTTGGAAAAAAGTCGAGTTTTTTAAATTTCCAAACCAAATATAAAATTTAATTTCGGGATTTTTTTGCGATATCCTGTAAAAAACCACAACGTTTTCGATATTTTAGGTGGCGTGATTGCTTCCGATAACCTTAAGACGTTTGCAAGATTCCAAAGTATTCGGTATTGCAATTTAAAAATTAAATTGTAAAATGTTGCTATTCATTTTTTTGAATTCAAATAAAGTTTCATTATGAATTTACCATGATTACGATAACCTTGAAAGGTTTACGAAATTTCGGACTATTCGATGTTCCATCCCCAAATTTAAATTGACAATGTAGCACAATTTTGATTTTTTCCCCAAAAATCTGGATCTTTGAAGGTAGATTCATAAACCACAAGTGTAGCATTACGATTTACCATACTTATGATAACCTAAAACGCAAGATTTTAGAAACTATTACAAAACTTCTTTAGACAGAACTTCCTTCACCCCTGACGTACAAGCGAACAAATACAGATTCTTCGAAAAACTATAAAATTGAACTTTTTTATAACCCATATAAGTAAGAAATACAGATATTAAAAGACATAGTGAAAAAAAAAAAAAAAACATGTGCCAAGGTTGTGATTCGATCACCAAATAAAATACTGCACAAAAAATTGCAAAATAATTGTGATAAAAATGTGGGTGGATCCATAAACCATGAGTACAAGAGTATATTATTTCATAGGATTTAGACAACCTTAACTACTCAAAATGATGAAAATACATATAAAATTTAAGAACAATCCGTGGGTAGTTTTGGAGAATATCTGTCTACTAAAAACGCTTGGTAAATAAAAATTGTACTGTATCCAGAATTATGAAAAAATACAATAAACTGTTGTTTAATTAATCACAAAATTGATTAATTTATTTATTACTAAGTGGAAACAGTGTTGCATCTTGACGCACACTTTTTAATATTTATTTATTTATTTAAATATAATGTTCGCATATTAAATCTGCTTTTTTATTTTCTTTTACAATTTTTATTTATTTTTTACGATAACCTGTGCACGTAGCAAACATGAATACACAAACGAACGTCTCAGATGATAAATTTTACGCAAGACTTATCTTGGAAATTTTGAGATGACGTCATCAAGTACTGTAGAGGGGATGAATAAATAGATGAGCAATCAGTTTAGTAGTCTGTAAGATTTTGTTGTTTGCTGATACTACTGCTAATTCAATCCAAAATTCTAAATCAATTCAAAAATCTCTACTTTGCGTAAATAACTTTGACAAGCAAACCGAGGTAAGGTAAAAGTTTCTAGATTTTTCAATATGCAACGCTTCGTTTGGCGCAAGGGTACTTCAGGTCACCCCAAGGTAGTTCCATCCCGATGAATTAATATTTAAAACTAGCGGTGATGTAGTGTAGAACACAGAACAACAGTCGCAGATACTTACAGAATAATTCATCTTACGGCGGCTCCGCATGATGTAAAGGGGTTTCGCAAGAAGCATCCATGGAACGCAGATCACAGCGCATGCGAATAGCAACTTCTGGATTGGTATTTGACCAGCGTACATATTTGCGTCACATTCTGGGTCAACAATGGTCTCCTTGTTCAATACCATGTTGATAAATGTGATAAGAATGGAAGGAGCGCATCGGGGACTGTACTTGATTTCCGATTCTGTAAACATAAATAATCCACGTCATACACTGATTTCTAGGTTCCGTTACGACAGTTTTCAAAATGGAAGATACTCACCCACATTAGTTGGGTAGTACATAAACCATTTAATAAACATGAGAAGTACCATGTAAAAGAACAAGAAAACCAAGAAAATGACTTGAGGAACGAATTCGCAGATGATGCTTAACTTATTTTTGAAGTACCTGTAACACAGCGTTACTATGCGGTCATACACTTGACAATTTACTTACGTGTAATTAAAAAGACTCATTGAAACGCCAAACAACATATGAATAATTCCTAAAATAATCGAAATTTTCATTTTAAACGAATTTTGGAAAATAATCTTGTTCTTTGCGAGCTGCCAAACCGGGTCCATCCCTATAGGGTACGGATACCCGTCATAGCCGCCGTTGTCTGCAGGATCAATCATTTTATCTTGCACCGACAAAACAAAAGTAGCGCTATAATTAGTATGCCAATTGGAACCAAATATGTTCAACGACTTAGAAAACACATCATTGTAAATAAGGCCCGTGTACATGGAAAATAGACCCATCAGAAGTACAATGTATCGTCCACCGAAGAAAATATTCCATATCTGCAAAAAATTCGTACAATCTTCAAACCGCGGTCACAATTCCTACCTCATTGTCCGATTTCTTAGCAGCCAGAGGTTTTTCCTTAAGGACCATCCATGCCCCGAATATTGCCATCAAAGACCCATGTCCCAGATCACCGAACATCACAGCAAATAAAAATGGGAAGGTGATAATGGTGTACGGCGCCGGGTTCATCTCTCTGTATGAAGCAATCCCGTAAGCATCAATCAAGGTCTGGAAACCACTGGTGAACTTGTTCGTATGGTTGTAAGTAGGAGGATCCTCCAAGGTCTCCATTCGGTTCAAAATCGGCGGCACGGAACTACCGCTTCGCTCAGTACCTCTTCGCAAAGCGAGCTGGATATTCTCGAAATCCAACACGGGTACCCAGCACTCCGCAATGAGGCATTTTTGCGTCACGTCGAGATTGAACAGGTTCAAAGTATGGTAGATTGCTTTGATTTTGCGAACCTTCACGAACCAATTCTTTATGTTTTTGGCCGCGGCCACAAGCACCCGGTGTCTGTGGTCTTGAGTTTGACCCAGAACCTGTCAAAAAGTGACGTGAGTGAAGGGTGCGTGTAAAATGTGGTACTTACGGTGTTAAGATCTTCGATTCGCGTCATCACACCCATTGCCATCTCCCGGCGATCACCGGGAGCTTCAGGGCATGGGTAGAGCGTCGCACGGAAACCTTCACAGATTTTTTTCACGCGTGTTTTTAGCTGATCTCCTTGGAAGAAGATTATGAAGACGGATTTGTAGACTTGGTCACCCTGCAAGGCGGACAAGGTTTTAGACAGCGTCCTAGTTAAAGGACTATTATTTCGTCTTTGCACACATGTGAGAGGTCTGGTCATAGCGAATTCTAGACTCTATAGATTCTTTAGACTGTATACACTCTAGGATCTCTAGGTACTAAATAAAGTGGTTATGTTTTCTAGATTCTCTATGCTCTGAAGGCTCTACAAACTCCGTAGACTCTCCAAATTCTCTATAGATTCTTAAATCCCTAAATTGCCGAGATTGTCTAAGTTGTCTAGAGTCTCCATATTCTTTAAGATCTGTAAATTCTGGACTTGGTACATTTTATAGATTTTCGGGTTTCTCTAACTTGCTGTAAGCTTTCTAAAGTCTTTAGATTTCAGTCTACAGATTTTGGAGAATATGGCGACTTTAGAAAATGTGTTGTTACTATTATTTAGTCTCGTTTTTCTAATCTTGTACCTTCTTTTTTTCAATTTTTCGATTTTTTAGTGATTCAATTTTTGATTTTCGAATTTTGCAGATTCTTCATTTTTATTTTCCTTCGATTTCATTATTTTTGATTCTACAATTTTTAGTTCTATTTTCTTAAGTTTTCAATTTTTCGTTTCTTATGGATTTGCAATTTTTCAATTTCTCAATTTTTCGTTTCCTCAATTGTTAAACTTCACGATTTTATATCACAATTTTTCTTTTTTTCATTTTCCCTATTTTTTCAATGTTTTTTTAAATTATGTACTATTTCGTTTATTCAATTTTTCAAAATCTCAATCTTTGATTTTTCAATTCCTCGATTTTCCAATTTTTAAATTTTTGAAAATTGTCACATTGAAAAAAGAAACAAAATCAGAACACTGAAAAATCGGAAATTTAAAAAAAAAGAAAATAAAGAGTTGGATATTGCAAAAACGAAAAATTGATGGAATGAGTTGGAAAATTGAAAAATTGCAAACTCTAACAACTGACACATTCAAAAGTTGGAAAACACAAAAACTGAAAAATTTAAAAACAAAAAATAAAAAACCGAAACGAAAAATTGCAAATCGAAAATTTGAAAAATCGAAAAATTGTAAATTCTCTGAACTAAAGCAACCAAAAAAAAAAAAAAAGAAAAATTGAAAAAATTCAAACCGGAAAATTGATGACGCCAAAAAAAAAATTAAAATTGAAAAAATTAAGGAAATTAAAAACTGAAACGAAACATTAATTTTTCGAATGTTCAGTTTTTCGACTTCCTTATTTTTCAGTTTTCTGATTTTACGATTTTTAAATATTTAGATTTCCCGTTTCTTAATTTTTTTTTTTAATATTATAATTTTTCGAATTGTCAATTTCTCGACATCTCGGTTTCTCATTTTTAAAAATTTTTCGACTTTTTAATTTCTCGGTTTTCCAAATTTTCAATTGCTCAATCTTTCGATATTTCAACTGTTCGATTTTTAAATTTATCGAATTTTCAATTTTTATGTTTCTCAATGATCCAATTTTCCGTTTTCTTTAATTTTCAAAATTTCGATTTTACAACACGTTTCGTTTTTTCGATGTTTAAATTTCTCAATTTTTAATCTTTCGATTTTTCAATTTTTCGGTTCAATTTTCAAATTCTTGACTTCTTGTTGAGATATTTTTGAATTTTCTAATTTTGCCTTTTTTTCCATTTTTAATTCGAAAAACTGAAACAACGAAAAATTGGAAAGAAGAAAAACGCGAGAGTGACAAAGTGGAAAAAGCCAAAAATTGTAAAATCGAGAAACTGAAACACTGAAAGATCGAAAAATTGAAAAAATAAATGCTGAGAAAAAAATAAAAATGGAAAAATTCTCAAATCGTAAAATTGAAAAATTTTATTATTATTAAACTCAAAACTAGTAAAATTGCAAATCAAAAATTGATGAAACAAAAAATTAAAAAATCTAAAATTTCAAAAATGGAAAAATCCAAAAATTGAAAATATTCACATTGAAGAAAAAACTAAAAAACAAAAAAAAAAAAAACCAAACGAAAATTGGAAAAGAAACGAAAAACTGAAACATCCAAAAGTTGGAAAATACAAAAACTGCAAAATTTAAAAAGGAAAACTCGAAGGGTAGCATATCGTAAAATTGTAAAAAGAAAGAAAATAAACAACCGAAATGAAAAATTGCAAATCGAAAATTTGAAGAAACGACAAATCGAAAAATTGCAAAAAACTGGACGAATTGTGTTTCGAAAAATTCAAGCAAAAAAATTAAAATTGAAAAAACAAAACACTGAAAAATTGATAAAAATAAGGAAAATAAAAAATAGAAACGGAAAATCGATTTCGAAAATTTTCGATTTCATTTCTCGAATTTTCAAGTTTTTGATTTCTCCATTTTCTACATTTCAATTTTGGCAATTTTTAAAATTGTTTTTTTAAATTTTTTTAGTTTCTAATTTTACGATTTTTAGATGTTCCGATTTCCAGTTTCTTTTATTTTTTTAATATCTGAATTTTTCGAATTTCGCGACAGTTTTTCGTTTTTAAAAATTTTTCGACTTTCTAATTTCTCAATTTTTCGTATTTTTGATATTTCCATTGTTCGATCTTTTGATGTTTCAACTTTTCGATTTTGAAATTTTTCGAATTTTCAGTTTTTATATTTCTCAATTATCTAACTTTCGATTTTACAATACACTTCGCTTTTTCGATTTTTCTCAATTTTTCGGTTCTTCAGTTTCCAAATTCTTGACTTCTAGTTTTGAGATTTTTCAAAGTTTTCGGTTAATACTTTTTCGTGTTTTCATTTTTTTTAATCGAAAAGTTGAAAAATAGAAAAACTAAAAAAACTGAAAAACTGAAAAAACGAAAAATTGGAAAGAAGAAAAACGCGAAAGTTAAAAATTGTAAAATCGAAAAATTATAGAATCCTCAAAATTGTAAAGTCGAAAAACACTGAAAGATCGACAAAACTGAAAAATTAAATATCGAGAAAAAAAATTAAAAATGGAAAAATGAAAAATTCAAAACTTCTCGAATCGTAAAATTGAAGGAGTGAAAATTTTAAAAAATGAATATTATTATTTGTTATTAGTACATATTTGAAATGAAAATTAGTAAAATTGCGAATCAAAAATTGAAGAAACAAAAAATTGAAAAATTAAGAAACTTAAAACTCTAAAACTGAAAAAAACGGAAAACTACAAAATTGAAAATGTTTCCATTGAAGAAAGAAACATAAAATCAGAACATTGATAAACCGAAAAATTGAAACATGCAAAACTTGGAAAATACAAAAACTGAAAAATTTAAAAAGGAAAATTCAAAGGGTAGTATATCGTAAAATTAAAGAAACAAAAACAATGAAACAGAAAAGCGCAAATCGAAAAATTGTAAAAATAAAGAAAATAAAACACCGAAATGAAAAATTGAAGAATCGCAAAACAGAAGAAACAAAAAAAATTAAAAATAGAAAAAATTCAAATCGGAAAATTGAAGGAAAAATGAAGAAACACAAAATTATACACTGAAAAATTGAAAAAATAAATAAAATAAAAAACCGAAACGAAAAATTGCTGAATCTAAAAATTGAAAAAAAAATAAAACAAAAAACTGAAACAAAAAATCAATTTCTACATTTTCCCATTTTAAAATTTTTCGATTTCATTTCTCGATTTTTCAAGTTTTTGATTTCTCAATTTTGCAAAGATACAATTTTGTAAATTTTTCAATTTCTTTTTAATTTAAAATGTTTGAGTTTATCAATTTTTCGACTTTCCAATTTTTCAGATTTCTGATTTTACTATTTTTAGATGTTTCGATTTCTCGACATCTCCGTTTTTCGTTTTTTAAAATTTTTCGACTTTCTAATTTCTCGGTTTTCCAAATTCTCCATTTCTCAATTTTTCGACATTTTAATTTTTCGTTTTTTTGATGTTTCCATTGCTCGATCTTTCGAATTTTCAACTTTTGGATTTTTAAATTTTTGGAATTTTTAATTTTTTATTTCTCAATTATCAAACTTTCCGATTTCATTAATTTTCAAAATTTCAATTTTACAATACATTTTGTTTTTTCGATTTTGCACTTTTTCGCACATGTTTAAGTTTCTCGATTTTTAACCTTTCGATTTTTCAATTTTTAGGTTTTTCAGTTTTCAAATTCTTGACTTCTATTTTTGAGATTTTTCGAAGTTTTCGTTTTTGATTTTTCACTTTTCCAATTTTGGCATTTTTCCGTTTTTTTTTTATGCGAAAAGTTGAAAAATCGAAAAACTAAAAAATCAGAAAAACTGAAAAAAAAACGAAAAATTGGAAAGAAGAAAAACGCGGAAGTGAAAAATTGGTAAACTCAAAAATTGTAAAATCGAAAAATTATAGAATCTTCAGAATTGTAAAGTCGAAAAACTGTAACTGAAAAATGGAAAAACTAAAAAATTAAATATCGAGAAAAAAATAAACAAAAACAAAAAAATGGAAAAATTATTATTACATACTTGAAATGAAAATTAGTATAACTGTAAATCAAAAATTGAAGAAACGAAAAATTGAAAAATCGAGAAACTTAAAAATGTAAAACTTCAAAAATGAAAAAATCCAAAAACTGAAAATTTTCCCATTGAAGAAACAAAATCAGAATACTGAAAAACCGAAAATTTGAAAAAGAAGGAAAATACAAAAACTGAAACATTTAAAAAGAAAAATTCGAAGGGTAGTATATCGTAAAATTAAAGAAACAAAAACAATGAAAAATAGAAAAAGAAAAGTGCAATTCAATTGTAAAAATAAATAAAATAAAAAACCGAAATGAAAAATTGCAAATGGAAAATTTCAAGAAATGAAAAAATTGAAGAATCACAATACTGAAAACTAGAGGAATTGTAATTCTCAGAACTGAAGAAACAAAAGAAAAATGAAACATTGAGAAAAATTCAAATCGGAAAATTGGAAAAGCAAAAATGAAAAAACAAAAAATTATACAATCCAAACACTGAAAAATTAAAAAAATTAAAAACTGAAGCGAAAAATTGAAACTTTTTTTAAATAATTTTTCAAAGAAGCGGGACTTGTGCAGCACAAAATAATAGAAAAATAGACGGTTTAGGCAATTTAGGGATAGGAGAATGTAAAGCAAATTTAGAGAGTCTAGGAGTTTAGAAGGCCTCCCAGGTATAGAGAATCTAGAGTATTTAGAAGTTTTTGAAAGTCCAAAGGATCTGAACTCCTTTAATTTAGAGCTTTAAGAGTCTGGAGAACCCACAAAACGGAGAAAGCCTACCTAGAAATGAGAATCTAGAATGCCTAGAAGCTCTAGAATGTATGAAGTACACAGAAAGTAAAAAGTCGAGGAGGCTTCCTGATATAGAGAATGTAGTAGGTATATCTAGCACCTTAACGTGTATAGAGCTTTAAGTATCTACAGAATATAGTATCGAGAAACTATAAACAACGTAGAGAATCTAGACAATTAAATGGAACAGTAGATTTTGGAGAATATGGAATCTTTAGAAAACATAGACAGTATAGGCAATTTAAGGATTGAGAGTCTACGGAACTTAGGAAGGAAGGCCTTCAGCGCACAGAGAATGTAGAGTATTTAGAAAATCTAGAGAATCTGGACGCGTAAGTGACAGTTTATTTACACCTTAGAGTCAACATTATACATTTTTCGACTATTTACGACCTGGGCTGATCGGCTTGACTTCTCTGCCCAAAAATTTTGCTCACGTATATTTTTCCAAATACTGAACAATTATATAGCACTAGTAACTAGTACTGGAGAATAATACCCCTTTTGTGTGGTTGGTCTACCGTTATAAATCATTGTGGAGTGTAGGTACCATCCAGAATGTTTACAACTGTGGGTTTGATTGATTAAGTGCTCCATTGTCGATTTCACAATATACCAACTAATGTAGACAACCTTGCACACTAGTACTAGCGCTAGTGTGGTCACATGTGTGCAAAGATCCTTAAACCTGGTTATACTTACCGTAGATGGATCCTCAAGGGAGTTTCGATCTCGGCCTGACGCAAGAAAACATTTCCGCGGCATGCCCGCCACAGCATCCTTTCAAACGCTGGAATACGTTCACGAAGAATAACTCCCGCGACAAAGCTATATTAGAACACAAGGTTAGTTTTCGAAGTTTAACTAGTGCAAACGATGAAAGCTCCTTAGCAGCAAAAACAAAACTGTTGTGCATCCACAGATTTTTGATTTTTTCCAAAGACACAGTTTTGTTAAAAATTGTGTTGTTCTTACCAGCACATCTTTTTTTGAGTCTTTTTTGTCTCCCTTTCCCCCTTTTATAATAGCCAATATTAGAGGTCTAATGTGACAACATCGTTATACACAATGCTACCGTTAGGCGAAAATTAAAAAGCACAAAAAAACAACATCGGTGCTTCAGACTAACACTAAAACTACACACAGGAAGCACAAGAATTAAGCAAAAACCAAAATTTAGCTAGAATCGTCGTGGTAAATTTTGGTTCTTGGTAACTAGGACAATTAGGAAACAGAAGTACTGACCATGGGAAGAACTCCTCTGATTCAAATTGTTTTTCCGGAAAACTGTTCAATAAAATTCAATTATTCATTTTCGTTTCAAATGAGGGATGAGGGATGTGACTATTTGACAATGCGGTTCTGGGAAAGGATACGCCACAAATGGTACATTTAATCGAGTAAATCACTGTTAATTTCTAATTCAGCTAAAATTCCGACTATTAACCCTACTTACCGGAACACACGGTACTACTAGTACTCTTTTCCACTCAATTGAATATCTTTAAACAATCAACGTTATCAAGACATCAACAGGATTTAACTTCGTCGACCTTTGGACTTGTGACCAAAGGTAATGTCACGTTATGGTTTTGTTTTGAATGCGTGGTGGTAAGTAAGGATTGGGGTGTGTTTGTACTATGTATAGTGTGTCCTACAGGTGATTTGTATAATGTGGAGGTGATACGTACCCCAACTGCACGGGGCCTAGGGTGCTTTGTCGGGCTATAGAGTCGTCACTAATGAGGGCCCTGGTCATAGACTCAGTGGGGTTTGCACCCCCCTCGTGCTGCTCAACAACACAACACATTAGCAAACCCATTGCGCCGCCACAAATGATTATCGCCATGACGGTGTTTACTATGTCAAAACGCTCCCCGTTTTCTTTTTTCCCCCAATTTTTACAAGGAAGGTCTGTAGCTTTCTACACTATGTTTCTAGGCCCACATATTTATAGCTAAACCAAAATCTGAGAAACGAAAATCGTCGTAAATCATTGTACCTAAGACTTGCGAACTGCTATTTATGGTTTTCTAATTGAATTATACCAAGATCGTAAAAACCAAGCTTTCAAACTAACTGTATCAAGCAAAAAATACAACACAAACTTTGTAATTTCAACAACCGATAGCACACATGTCAGTGTCGTTTTCACTAAGAATTTACTATATTTTTTAGGTGACGTCAGAATTTTTTGGAGGGTATGAATCTTTGTGCGATTTTGTTTCTCGATCGAAGTGATAAATTATCACTGCGACAAATGTCATTGCGTAGCTTTTAAATGCTAAAGTTTGCATTTATTCTTTGCATATAAGCATATTAAATGCTCAAAAGTTTACAATTACCTTAATTTTAAGAACTTATAACTCAGAATTACGATTTTGAATTTCTATTTTGACATAAATTTCGAGGTTATGTCTCCAAAATTTATCACTTTACTAAGAGCTATCGAGAAAACATCACTCCATGAAGACTTGATTTCGTGACAGAATCGAGAATTGTGACAGAAGTGTAGCATCTCAACCAATCAGCAAACGAGATTTTATCGCTATCGAGTTTTTTTCGACCGAGAAACAAAAGTTTTTGTTTTGGAACCGTTTTATTCTCCATAATTTTACCAAATAAAATAAAATAAAATAGTTTCCTAACTAGTTTCGTTTAATGAACATCTTCAGGTAGGTCAGGTCTTCTCTCTATTTTAATATGTCATGTATCGAATGTTATTTTAATTGTCAGTTAAGATGTTCACTAAACGAAACTAGTTGAGAAAATTTATTTTATTTTGTAAAATCATAATATAATCCAAAACAAAAGTTTCACCACATTTAGAATGGAGAATAACATCAAAATCACATTATATAACAATTTTTCGATATTTCAGTTTTTCAATTTCCCAATTTTTTGATTTTTCAATTTGTTAGTATTTATTAATTTTTCGATTTCCCAATTTTTCGTTTCCTGAGTTGTTCAACTTCTCGATTTTTATTTTTGATTTTCCCGCTTTTGGACTTTCATTTTCTCGATTTTGTACAACAATTTTTCGTTTATTAAATTTTTCAATTCTTCGATTTTCCAATTTTTACATTCCTGAATTATCCAACTTTCCAATTTCATTGATTTTTTCAATATTCCTATTTTACAATACATGTGTATTTTTTCGAACCAATTTCTCAATTTTTCAAATTTTCGATTGCCCGATTTTTAATTTTTCGACTTTTCGATTTTTCAGTTTTTTAATATTTCATTTCTCGATTTTTCAGTTCTTAGTTTTTTAATTTTTGAATTATTGAAATTTTTTTTATGTCACAATTTTTCGTTTATTCAATTTTTCAACTTCCTAATCTTTCATTTTTCAATTCCTCGATTTTCCATTTTTTACATTTCTCAATTATTCAACTTCCAATTTCTTCAATTTTCAATATTTCTATTTTACAACACATGTATTTGGTTTTTAGGTTTTTCAATTTTTCGATATTTCAGTTTTGGAATTTTTCAAACCCATTTCTCAATTTTTTGAATCTTTAAATTTTAGATTTCTTGATTTTTAAATTTTCGATTTCTCGATCTTTCAGTTCTTAAACTGCTCTATTTTCGATTTTTTGTTTCTTCAGTTTTTCAATTTTTCGTTTCTTCAATTTTTCAAGTTCTTGATTTTTATTTTTCAATTTCTCAATTTTTAGTTTCTTCAATTTTTCAATTTTTTGTTGTTTTCTTTATTTTTTCAATTATTCGTTTCTTCTCAATTTTCAATTTTTCAGATTTACAATTTAATTTTTTGATTTTCTAGTTTCTTAGATTTTAATTTTTCGATTTCCCAATTTTTGTTTCCTCGATTGTTCAATTTCTCGATTTTTATTCAGCATTTTCCTGCTTTTGAATTTTCATTTTCTCGATTTTATGTAACAATTTTTCGTTTATTCAATTTTTCAACTCCTTAATCTTTGATTTTTCAATTCCTCGATTTTCCAATTTTTACATTTCTCAATTATCCAACTTTCCAATGTCTTTAATTATCAATATTCCTATTTAGCAATACATATTATGTATTTCGACTTTTCAATTTTTCACTTTTTTAATTTTTCAAATTTTAAGTTTTTTAAATTTTCGATTTCTCGATTTTTCGGTTCTTAGATATTTTTTAATTTTGCGCATCTTCAAATTTTAGATTTTTCAGTTTTGGAATTTCTCAATTTTTCAATTTTGGGAATTTTACAGTTCTTAGATTGTTCTATTTTTTGATGTTTCTATTTCTCGATCTTGATTCTTCGCCTTACTGTTTTCGATTTTTCGGTTTTTCAATTTTTCGATTTTTAAAACTTTTGATTTGATTTTTTAATTTTTCGCTTATTAAATTTTTCGACTTATCAGTTTTTCGACCTTTTAATTTTTCGAATTCTCGAGATTTCGACGTTTCAATTATTCGTTTCCCGATTTTTTATTATAATTTTTTTAATTTGAAATTTTTCAGTTTTCCAATGTCTAATTTTTCAATTACCCGATTTTTCGACTTCTCAATGTTTCAATTTTTCGATTTCTTGGTTTTTCGATTTTCCAATGTCTCGGCATTTCAGTTTAAGGAGTTTTCAATTTCTCGATTTTCCGATTTTTTGGTGTTTCGATTTTTCGATTTTAAAACTTTTCGAATTTTCGATTTACCAGCATTTCGGTCGTTTGATTTTCAAAATTTT
This sequence comes from Zophobas atratus, assembly GCA_022388445.1. Lineage (NCBI taxonomy): Eukaryota > Metazoa > Arthropoda > Insecta > Coleoptera > Tenebrionidae > Zophobas > Zophobas atratus. The sequence continues at coordinate 46,357,024 of CM039442.1, read as the reverse complement.
TCTACTTGATTTCTCGATTTTTGACGCTTTTGATTTATCAGTTTTTCAATTTGTTTTTTTTTACTTAAAATTTTTCAGTTTTTCAATTCTTAAGTTTTCGATTTTGGGCTATTTCGATTTTTTGACTTTTCAACTTCCCAAAGTTTCAATTTTTCTATGTTTCGGTTACCCGATTTTTAATTTTTCAAAAAGTTTAATTTTCGATTTTTAAATTTTTTGGAATTTTCAGTTTTTTGATCACAATTTTTCGTTCTGTTTTCTTTATTTTTCCAATTGTTCGTGGCTTCTCGATTTACAATTTTTCAGATTTACAATTTAATTTTTTTGATTTTTCCGTTTCTTAGTATTTAATTTTTCGATTCCTCAATTGTCCAACTTCTCGATTTTATATCACAAATTTTCGTTTATTCAATTTTTCAACTTCTAAATCTTTGATTTTTCAATTCCTCGATTTTCCACGTTTAAAATTTTTCAATTATCCAAGTTTCCAATTTTTTTTTCTTTAATTTCCAATATTCCTATTTTACAATACACGTATATCTGGTTTTTAGGATTGCCAATTTTTCGACTTTTCAGTTTTTTAATTTTTCAATTTTTCAGTTTCGGGAATTTTTCAATTTTTCTTCGATTTTTCAATTATTAAGTTTTTTAAATATTCGATTTCTTCATTTTTCAGTTCTTAGATTGTTCTAATTTTTAATTTTTCGAATCTTTAAATTTTAGATTTTTCGATTCATTTCTCAATTATTCAAATTTTCGACTTCTCAATCTTTCAGTTCTTATATTGTTCTATTTTCGATTGTTTGTTTCTTCAGTTTTTCAATTTTTCGTTTCTTCAATTTTTTCAATCACAATTTTTCAGATTTACAATTTCTGGATTTTTTGATGTTTCGATTTTCCGATTTTAAAATTTTTCGAATTTTAGATTTCCCAGCATCTCGATCGTTTGATTTTCAAAATTTTTCTACTTGATTTCTCGATTTTTCAAGTTTTTGATTTCTCAATTTTTCAACATTTCAGTTTTGGCAATTTTTCAATTTTTAAGTTTTCGATTTTGGGCTATGTCGATTTTTTGACTTCTCAAGTTCCCAATGTTTCAATTTTTCTATGTTCTCAATTTTTCAAACATTTTAATTTTGGGAATTTTTCAATTTCTGTATTTTTAAACTGTTCAAATTTTCAGTTTTTCAAATTTTCATTTTTAATTTCTGGCTTGCTCTATTTATCGACATTCCAATGTTCCAATTTTTCCATTGTTCGATTTCTCATCATTTCGATTTTTCGAAAAACATTTTTTCCCGTTGGCTATCTGCTTTAAATATATTTCATATTGTTTTACTTTATAGAGGTTATCACACAAAAAACACAAAATCAAAGAAGCGTTGTTGGGTTGCACTTCAGGGCGAGGAAAGTTCTATTGAAATAAGCTGTGGCCAATTTTTTTCATTTATATTTCCGTCCTTGAATGAATATTATTATTACTTCGGCTAAAACATTTATGATATGCTACATTATGCGGTATAATTTTAGGTTAGGATTAATTTTTCGTTTCATATAAAACTTCTCGATGATTTCCGTTTGGCAAACTTTATATTTGAATTAGTTGGCAGATTTTGTCTAATATCCCTACCCCTCCAATAAACTGTCTTAATAAAAATAGGTGCAAGTATTTTTAGATTTTTTTTTTAATTTGCCTGTCTTAACAGAACTAATAATTATTCTGGTTTCGTATTTTAACTATAAACTTAAAAAAATAATAGTAATATGAAATACGGGCAAGGTACTCATTTTAGACGAGTATGAAAGTTTGCAGCATGAGCCTAAAGGGAATGCTGCAATTAAGGAAAATGACAATGCACTTGGACACATTACTCATAGTTATAAAATTATAATTTGTATTTTTGTATTTCTCTTTTGTTATTTAAAATGCTATTAGGACACAACGGCCAGATTTGATCATTTGGTCTTGGCGTATTTATACTGTATTTGTGAAAGGTGTTGTCATATATTCTAAACCAAATTTATGACATGACTCCCTATAATAAATTTTCATGCGCTACTTAAAAGAAAAATTCCACGATATGCACTTTGCTATACGACACGTGATTATTGTCAACTTCGTAACTCATAATCTTAATATTGCCAAATGTGACATGAACGTGTTGGCACTGTTCTGATAAATTAAACTTCAATACTTGAGCTTATCGATTAAATACTACTTTGTTGAAGGTTCTTTGAAATAATAGGTAGTCATAAATCAAAACTCGGCGATAAGGTGCAAAACACTGAAATATATAAAACGTTCATTCCTCTATCTGAAACCTCAAACTTACCAACCAGAGCCGAGTTTTCTATAAATGATTCGAACGTATTTGTCTCGACAATTTGGACTTCATTTCGTTTAAAATTAGCAAGGTTTGCTACAAAATTACGTAGTGATTCGTAAAAAATGATTGAAACTTACGACATACAAAATTAACTTTGAAGTTTTTAGTTTTTACGATCTTGATCCTCAGCCAAATTTTAATCACACAAGATTTTCCATTATGATACTTGTCATGTCACTTTTGATTTTAAAAAACAAAGAAACCACAAATTACAGTTCCCAAAATTAAAAAAAAAGAATTTGAAAATTGAAAATTTCAATTCAAAGCTGGTTCGCAATTCTGAGTAAAACTCCTTCATGGTGCACTTTAAAGTGTTAAAACTGCGCCGAATTTCGAATCTTAGATCTCGGACAAACAATGTTAACTATGAAGCGTTGAAAAAGATGAAAGAAAAAGGACACAGATACTGGCCTTAGAAGCTCGAAGGCTACACATGTTGAAACAGTAAACACAGTCATGTTATACAAAATAAATGATATCAAAATAATATCAACAAATACAAGCCAAAACAAAGCAAAAACTCCAAAAGCGTTAAACGGTTTAAAATAACACCTAGCATGAACAACAAATTTTTAACCAATTTTTCAAAAAACAATACACTAGATTCAAAGAAGAGGAAAACAGAAGCTGTGCAGGATGAGATGTGAGGAAGCGTAGAATCAAACACCATAACCATGCCGTTCACATCAAAATGAATTAATAGAGTTGGATCCGATCCATGTAAAGTAAATGATGAAAAGACAAAATATGCTATTGGAAAATGAAACTGGCACGGGCACTTAACGTGTTAATAATAAAATACGAGTATGATAGATACAGGACGTGTTAATAAATGTGGGTGTTAGTCATTTTTCTAACAAATTTATTTAGAGGCCTCTCTCGTGTCGTACGACAGGCCGGATTAATACGAAATAATACGACACAGAGGAAAGCTTGCCTTAGTGTGGTCCGGAAGTTGACAGTAGTTTCTGCCATGAGGAAAAAGTGCTGTAAGAACAACCACATTTTTTTCTTGCCATACTTTGTCTAACATAATAAGAGCCCTGCTGTTCCAATTTCGACCAAGACGAATTCCGCCACATCGCTCTTATCGCGCTATTATTTGCCAGTGTGACATAATTTATTACGGAACGGATCTTAAACCCGAAATTAATCTATCTGTGGCGTCAGCGTTGCGGACGAGGCGCGCAAAACGGAACAACAAGGCTTTTATTTCAAGAGAACTTTATTATAAAAGTGAAGTTACCCCAGCTTAAGAGCTTGACCTCCAGCACGGAGGCCCTCTTCGCCTAGCAGGGTGACTTGTTCCTCCTCGCGAGACGGATCGGCCATCTGAGCAGAGGCGCCACGTTCAGCCTGGTGACACATTGCCCCTCTACTAATCACCTAACCTATCTCTACCCGAAACAGGAACCCCCGGCTCCAACAATCAAGACAGAAATACCTCAGCGGACATGGCACAGACAATTATTTAGATCGCGGTGTGAGTCGTGTTATTCGTGTTATACAAGTGAAAGCGGACAAGTTCAATCATAAAGCAACGAAATATGTAGAAAAAGCGAGTCAGTTTAGAAAGAGCAACTTGTTTTTACTAAATTAATGACAAGATATGAGTAGTATTGGCATGCACGTAGACTGATTTGTTTGGGAATTATCTGGGTTTGATAATAAAGTACAACGTCGCTGGATAAGCCTAACATCCACTGTTTAAACTTTACACAAAAACTTAATCGTCCCATTATGAACGCTGTAGTGACGATAATTTATTATTGATTTAGTTTGACTTTTGAAGGTTGTAAATTTTAATCCAACTTGAATTGTCATTCTCTGATACTCTAACTCATGACAAAAATTAAACAATTATATTACGTGAAGCTTTTCCTTTTTTGATGTCACAAAATGCTTAACTACGCACCACTGATTAGTCGAATAGTACAAAGTCAAATTGAACGGATTATTCCACGACGAACCAGAACTAAGACAACGAAAGCCGCAAATATACAACATTTAAACAAAAATAAGACCTTTAGTAAACACTGAATAACAGCAATAAAAATTTAACCACCTATATATTTTTTTATGGAAATAATTTTTCTTGACTAAATTATCACAAAATAAATATATCCCCACGACTTTCGTCATTATTAAACAAGCTAACAAACTAAAAAAAGGAAACAGTGTAACTATAAACCGTGACAAAACCACAAATTTAGAAATCATATTATGAAGTTGCAACATCATAAAAATTTCAAAAACAAGTCTCGAACTCAAGCATGAAGTGTTATGTTCGAGAGCGGTCTGGAAAAGGAATCGTTGGAATAATAATCGCGATATAATAAGGCACCACTTAAATAGGATGCGAGGTCAGGCAGTCTACTAATTGACACGAATGAATCATTGAAAGTAGTAAAAGTAGTTTGTATTCGGGCGTCGATTGTCAAGAATTGCCTAATTAGCATGGTGTCGCAAAAAAGTTTTTTGTTTTGTGGAATTTCGGTCGTCACTAAAAACCCACGCCAAAAGTTCATCAAGGTAACAATGTTTTTCGGATATGTTAAATTTACCTTACCTAAGATTATACAAATTGTCTGATCGAGAACAATATTTTGACAGATGCGACAGTTTCGTTGATGAATAAAGGATTTAAGATAGAAGACTTGTTATTGCTTTGGAATTTCCCCAGAAGAGGTCTCCTTTTTGAAGATGAGTCCCGGGGTGGGATTTTATCGGTACCGATATTTTATCGTTATAGAAACAAAATCCCACCCCAGACTCAAGAGGAACCTTGAATGTCTATGGAGTGACTAACGCGGAGTGTTATCAAGAGCGCTCCGGAACCGGAAACCCTTGAATTCGCGATATATTGTTCCGGAGTGAGTCCATAAGGTTATCGACAGCAGTCTGCATCGAAGAGTCATCGTTAACAGTCGAAAAATAATATTGTCGGTGTGGAAAAAAAATCGGCGAATGATCCTCGTGTATGAAATCGTGTGCCTATACAAAACTCATTCATCACCTGTCAAGAGACCTGCCAAAAAGTAGTCTGTTTTTAACACAACGCTTTATACTTTTCGAATAAAATTTTGCTGAAACTGTGGAATTCTACATTCATTAATATAAAGTTAAATATAGGCGCCAACACCAGATCCCGCGCTTTTATAACCTGACCTATTGAGGTAGTAAAGTTGCACCGCAACTTTCCTTTTGATGCAATCAGCACAATTTGTATAACTTTTATTACTTAAAAAATAAAGTCGGATTAAGTCAAATTTATTAATTAAACAAGATTATTTCCCACGTCATAAATCTGTAGCGGCTGTCACCACCTCGCCGAAATTTATTACAACAATAAAATTAGTCCAACGTAATGTGACTGCTTAATTGCGAAGTAACGAATTTCTGGCACTTGTAATTGATTTTCCCTCAAATTGAGTATTGTTAATAATAACGACGCAATCAAAAGCAGATTTGTTTGCTCCGATTCAGAATCAAATAAGGTCATTCTGTAAGCGACCTCGCGTTCGAGTTTTGTTTGATAAATCGCTACTAGTAAGTCTAGTCTTTTTCCAGCAATGCTGTATTTTATTATCACAATAAATATTGATTACACTTCGTGTATGTGGCAAATAATAAAACCATGCAAAATAAATATATATATAAAACAACAAAAAATAATAAAAATATGTACTTATTGGAACCGTGCAGGTCAAGGTAGTGATGGATTAAGGAATTATCAATATAGAAATATTGTGCTATAGAAAGTATGCAGTACACCTTTCAATAGCATAATAAAAATACAAATAGTTACTGCAATCAAAAGAAGGATTAATTATTAATAAAATGCCATCAATCTTAATTGTACAGCTTACACTTCATTATGAAAAACCAACTATCCATAATCCAATTCAAACAAAATATTTTCCATGGTGAAACGTATCGATAAAATTAATCTACCCGATTATGGTCTTAGTTGAAAATACAACACGATTGTAAATTCGTTTTCTTTGAAAATTACGACTCGTGACGCCGATCACATGATTCTACACGCCCCCGTACAAGAATGCGTGACTATTTAAATCGTGGCGATTACTAAACATATTTAAACAATAGCGTACTTTGCACCTGGGCATCAATTTTATTTTTCCTCCAATTAAGCGTAAAACTGTTAATTATTCCTGGACGACCTGTAGTTAAACGAAATACAATCTGTCAAGGTTGCGTTCAAAAATGCGGCAATTTTCAAGGAATTGGGGGTATTATGTAAGGAACTAATTGAATTATTCTATGTGAAAAACAAATTAAAAGGAAATAATAAAAAAATTCTAAAGCATTCAGTGTTTAGTGATACTTTTAATCTACACATTTAGAAGATTCGCTCTAATACATCGGACAAATAATGAGAAACGTGTTAACTCTGACAAATTACCGTCACCGAAACCAGAGAAGTACCGAATTATTAACACTGCTAGTTTGAAAGTTTCCGCCACCTGAGTTACAAAAAGTTGAAGCAAAGCACGTTGAATTTGGTGTTTCTTTTTTGGCAATGTGATACCAGGCTGTTTAAATTTATAATAAAAAATTACCCCCAAAATCGACAATCCTGAGATAGAGACAGCTGAAATGTCTTACTTTGCACAAATGTTAGTAGTTTTTCACAGTTAAAAAATAATAAAAACACGTAAGAACTGACATAAAACGCAAAATATGATTGCGAAAACAAAGAAATATAAATTATAAATATAACAAGTACCTATACATTATTAGTTTATAGTTATTCAAAAACCAAACATGCATGTTTCTGAATGATGTTGCATTTAAAACTTTTGTGGACGCTTTACGCTGAAAGTTGTACACGTGGTTTTCCAAGTCGGGCACGTGACTTGTTTCCAAGAGCGAGCTGGGAATTCCACTGGTTTATGTGTAAAATCACCGATGCTTTAACGATTCCGACTTCGACCACTATGTAATTTTACTCATTATTTATTCATTTATCAGACGAATTTAATATTACCATTAACCGTATGACACACAATCATGTATGAAGTGTTTCAACAGAACGAAACGATCAAATTACTTCTCAAAACAACTATCTATAAAACATACTAATTATACCATAAAGAATATGGAAAAAAACTTCTACTTAGATATATCAGAAACCGTTGATAAAATTACAATTATGTGGGATTACTGGGGAAAAACGTACTTGGCAGTTACATAAGGTGCACGTTTTCACTTTTTATGAGCCAAATTTTATCAAAATGGAATGCTGTGCTCAAGTGACACCCATATATCATAAGAAATAAATGATCAACGTGACTACCATAAACCGAAAATTTATACAATCGTAGATAGACATCTTATCCACTTTTGACGTCATCGGAAAATGCCAAAAATCACAACTGGTTTACATCCCAACAAATGCAACATTGTTGCAAGCTTGGCAAAATTTGGAACGCAATTTACGTAATTCGCACCATAAAAACACATTATATTTTTAGACTTTGAATTTAACGATATTTTAATCTAAACACGTGAATCACCCAATTCGTTGCTTTTGGTTTTATTATGATTGTTGGTACGCGAGATTAATTCCAATGTCTCCAAAAAGAAAGCAATAAAAAGATAACAGTCATCCGGCTCAGTGGATTTTTAATATCATTTTTTTTTAGAAACACGAGTACGTACTTAAATTACGTAACGACAGAATACTTGAATATTTTAAAAATAGAGTACCCATGACAAAATCGCTCATTACACATTTTCCAGTATTCGCGATGTGTTTATTCAACACTCGTAAGATAATTATTACCTGAGTCACAATTAGATAAAACTAAAACGTTTCGGATTGTTCCGGTGCTACCAGCCACGTTTATCTCCATTACGTAAACGTAAAAGTGCATTTTTTAGACGTGGCGTATGAAATTTAATCGGTGGTCATCACCCGGAAACCGTTTCATCATCGAATCAGTATGTTAATGATATTGCAAGATTAAACAAATCGTCTGTTTAAATAATATATAACAATGACAGGATAAGCCTAATTTTCGTAACATTTTTTGACATTAAATATGTTCAGACACAGGTCGTTACTACTAGTGTAGCACAACTAATTTCAGCTCTTCAAAAAAAAGTCAATTACTGTGGTAAAAAGAAACGAATCCAAGGTGATCCGAACGATTGACACGCTAAACGAAAATAGTGTGTGGAGATTAAATTTTACGGCACGTCACGTGGTCTTGAACCAAACAAAATAGTTAATAACACTGACGATAAGAAGTGGCAAACTATTTGGTCGTGTAGTAAGGTAACAAAAAGTGGTATGTGGCAAATGAACACAATTTATCCTTGCGGCTTTTCATGATTACAATTATCAATTAGAAACAACAAAATAAGCTCTTTTATAGATACGTCGGATCTAAACACGATTTTCAAATTACTCAAAGTTTGTATTGTGTTATGAGAAACACAACGAATGTTGATTAGCACGTATCGCGGCAATTAAAAATAATGAACCACAATTTACAATTATGGGACGTGTGCAATATTAAAAAAAATCTATGCGCCAAGGGAAATAAAGCCGGTTGTATGGTAGATTTAATTCTTCTCCGATGAGTGTTCAAGGTAAATCGGAAAATAAATTGCGGCTACGTAATACACCGACAAACTAATTTCCTTCGTCACTTTATACAAAAAGTTGTAAATGCAACACCTCACATTTGATTAAAAAACCCAATCACTGTAATACTTGATGCAATTCTGGAAAACATTGACATTCAAAATGATCTGACAAAAATCGTCGATCAGTTTATTTCATTCCGTGTTTGTATATGACTATACACACTCTTTCGTATTGATGAAATAAACTGATATAATCGCACATGTTAATAACGAATTAAATCAAACATCATGCTAGGTGAGCCAAAATATTAGCGTAATATACTGAGTAGGACTAACCTCGTCGAAGAAAACTTGCGTCTTCCGCAATATCTGCTTTAGTTCTGTGAGTTCGAGAAAATTTCTCTTGAGAGCTTCTGCGTTTTGATTGACCTCTCTGAGTTCGTTTTCCAGTTTTTCGAACGTAGCCTAGCAATCAACGTGTCATGGACAAAAACTCTCAAGGGGGCTACAAACCTCTAAGTCAATCATCTCTCTGGGTTGTGGGGCCTCTGGGTTTTCGCCCGTGTCCAGCATGGGGATGCCGTCTTTCTTGATTTCCTTTTCCAGATAACGCAATTTCCGTTCCATTTCATCGCAACGCCGGACTTCGTTAACGAATTTTCGTTGGAATACGTTGACGTCGGGGTTGAGCTGGTGGCAAAGATAAGTCGTGGTTGATTATTGAAGTAGTTTTAGAGGTACTTCCTGGAAGAATTACGAGGCGCCGTACGAGATATATAATGAGTTAGAGCTGGCGCAAGATCAAACACATGTTTGATGGTGTACTTCAGAAAATTATCTCAAAACATGCAACCTAATAGTTTATGACCACAAATCGCCTCACGTGAGTTTTATGTAGTATCTAAATAGAACATTTTTACTGTAATTATAATTTTTTATTTTTCTCTTTGTAATTATTTTCTAATCTCTCGGAAAATGAAGATATTATTACCATTATTATAATTACACGTTTCTATTAACTTTTTTGTCTGACTTGTACGTATATTATTAATTACTGAAAAATATGATAGTGTCATTAAATATACTAGTTGGGACAATTTTTTTCATTGGGTTGGACCGGCCATGAAACTAAGCGAACTATACTTTCTGCAACACTTTTGTCTGCTACCTTTGCAAAGTTGTCACTTAACCACGAGCTACTCATTCTTCTCTATTGACATTGCGGGGTAAACCACAGAGAAAGTTGGTGAAAAACCTCAAGGAAAGTGAAGGTCGTTTCAAAGAAGCAAACTCAGTAGGAATTCGATGAATCGTTAAGTCAGGGTCCAATCTCAACAAAAAAGCGCTGATCATTTTGCCAAATTTTACCTGTTTAAATATATGCAGTTCAAATTTTGTCTAACTATATGTATTTATCTTTTCAAAGCAATTAACAATTATCAATTATTATTTAAACATTCTTCACGTCGTAATTTATAATGTTGATAACAAAAATATTACTATTGCTTCTAAAATATATTATTAAAAAATAACTGGTAGCTACTGTTTTTGCCAAACTTGAATCCCGAGTGTATGTGGCCACTAATAAAGCGTCGCGGTAGACGTAAAAAGTCCGGACGAGTCCACTTTTCAGAATGCAGATGCTACACCACAGGTAACAACCTAAACTGTGATGACTCAACATGTTCTTCCCATAGCGTTTCCACTCTAGTGATCATTAATTTGCAAATTCGTCTACGAACTTTATTAAATTAGATGAAACTGAGTATAATTGCTTTGTATGAAGTTCGTTTACATCTGAGTGAATTTAAAGGTTATTCGACGTGATGAAACCCAACAGACTTGCGTCTATCGACCACATATCTTTATAATATAATAAAATTTGTTAATCTTGATAATAAATAATTATAGAAATTCTAGTTGAACAGTTTTGGTTCACCAAAAGTACTATTACTAACTGTATTGTATTCTCAAATTTTGGGGAAAATTGGACGAACCGTTCTTGATTTGATAAATAAAAAGAGCTGTGAGCCGGCATTGATCCCCGGACCTCTCATCCGTGACGCAGGCGTGCTACAGCTAGACCACGCCTAAGCGTCTGGGGGTTCGTATAAAGAATAAGACGGTTTAAACAATAAAAGAATGGTGTAAAGAATGTATACTGTACTTCTCCCACATTCATTGTCATGAACTGATTCATTAAATTTAAAAATGAGAAACTAAATCATTAATAGAGATTTTTTTTGTCTAAAAATGGTGAATCCTAAAAATGTTTGTGATTTCAGCTAAAGTTGGGCAGACTCTATCAATTTAAATTTACTCGCTGCCCTCATATTCTATGGGTGTTTTTTAAGTCTAAAGGTTTATTCTTGCAATAGAACACAAACAACGCTGAGACTCTTTCTTGCACACTTCTACGGCAACAAGGCTAAAGAAAAAAATAAAATGCGAGCGCAGCGAGCACGTTCAGGTGCAATTTAAAAAATTATTAATTGGCGTCCATGAGAAACTAAATTATTAATAACAATTTTGTTATTAATTAAAAAAGTGAGTTTAAAGATTGTTTGTGGTCAGAAATGTTGATTTCTTCAGAATAATTTACATACACAAGGAGATCTCGAGAACTATTACAATAAAAACTAAGTAGCCTTGCTGATCGTTCGTTTGTAAATATTTTTATGACACTAGATTAACTAGAAAAGGAACATTCAGAATACGAGTGCAGCGAGCACATTTAGGTGTTATTAAAATTTATTCGTGGGTGCCATTGGGAAGCTTAAATGTCTCCAAACGTGCTCGCTGTGCTCGTATTGTAGTGTGTGATTTTTAAAATCTAGAAATTTATTAGTACGATGAACCCAAACAACTTCTCTACACTTTCTTGAATATTTGTGAAATTAAACTTCGAAAAAAGAACGTTTAGATTGCGAGCGCTGCGAGCACGTTCAGGCTTCATTTTAAAAACTTGTATAAGATTATCAATTTTTCAGGAAAATGAGGTGAACCGTTTTTGATTTGATTGATCAATAAAAAAACTGCGGTTTGGCATTGATCCCCAGACCTCCCATCTGCGAAGTGTTATATACAGGTGTCTCTTTTATTTGATACAACCACTGTAACTTTTTTATTAAACCTCGCTGGATTTATTTTTTGTAAAAACTCAAAGCAACCAATATTCTAAAATCCAACAACTAATATTTAAAAAAGTTATTCAATAAAATAGACGAAAAATGTATATTTATTGATGACGATACAGTAGCTTGAAAAATTGACACATGTCCCTATATGTTTATCTTTAAAAATAAAAAATTGCAGGGGTTGTATCAAATAAATGAAACACGTGGTATATAAAGAACAATATTTGCCATAATTAAACAACAATACACAAACAATAAAAAAAATCAGGGTACGTTCATAGACCACAATTTCTGGAGTGTATTATTCTACAAAGTTTAAATGGCCTTTATCGACATAGATGACACAGAGACGGAAACGGGAGATCTACTTTTTCATACTCTAGGTACCCTCGAGAAGTAAAAATAAGTCTTTAGAAATCGACTATAGTAAACAAAATTTATTAGGAAAAGAAGGACATTTGACCCCGGATTTTCGAAAACTTTCTTCAATTTGTGAAAAAAATACAAAATAATTTCATATGAAATTATGACTAACATTTTTTTTATTATCGTAAGAACTACGATAAAAACTTCTATGTGGGGATGTCTACAAATATTAGTATAAGCAGCGTAAGCAATAGAATTTTTAATTTTGTAACGGACGTTTAAATAAACCAGAATTAACGCCTCCAATATGCAATTTCCAATTAATGCGGCAATAAACATTGGAAATAAATAGCTCTATAAATTCTTATCTTAAATCTCAACGGACTTGTGTTAAAGAAATAATAAAAAAAAAAAAATAAGCTTGTCCAACTGTAGAACAGTACTGACATCATTATGAACTCACTGTGTATTGGAAACCAGGATCCGTGATACGATTTTAGTTTATTCAAAAGTTTCTGGTTTCTGAACAGAGCGTTACATATTTATTTATATTTTGTGTAATTAGTTCAGCTCTTGAATACAATTTCCGTGCCACAACACTTCAATAGCACTACATAAGAATAGTGAAGAAGTCAAAGTCGTCTGACCACTATATCTCTCGAGTGACTATACCAAGCTATCAAAAAAATATGTTCTGGACAGTCCATCCGTAACACTTTGTAAAAAACTCGTTCCTGTTTAAGTCCAATTTATTTGCAATAAAAAATTTTATGGTGCTAATTAGCTTTGAGTACCAGTACAGCTTCAACTCTGTCAACTACTGTACTGTGTACATTGTTTATTAGGACTCCAAGAATGCTTTCTAATGATCCACAGGTTATTGTTCTCATTTAAACCATTGTACAAGAACGAACATCCAACAATTTAGCCACGAAACTGAAAACACAATTGTTGATGACGTCAAAGAAGTAGGGGTGCCAACGCAAAACCATCGACTTTTCTCTTGTCTCTGGTAGCTATGGTTACTGTACACCCTGTGGAAAATCCGGGGCTATGATCCGGGGTACAGTCCCAAATTTGGGCGCTTCCGTGACCTTCATGAGTCACATTCAGTTCAAATAAGGTTTAACATTTTTGAACTAGAAGAATAAGTCAATTTGTATTTCGCAATGACAACGTGGAAGAACAAGAAGTAACTCGAGTCGATGGCAAAATAAAATATTTCCCGCCTCTTTGTCCCAGTCGCTTGTCTAAAGCAGCCCCTGGAGTTTGTTAAAAAAAGTGACAGGAGCAGTATTGATTACTGGGAGCTGAGATGAGTGGGGTGAATTTTGGAATCCATATAATGTGTCACTGCAGTGACTACTGTAAATCACAATCACTAGAGGGGACTGCTAGAGGGTAGGTGACGTGGAAAATTCCAATGATTTATTTTTACTTACATCTCGGAACTGCACAAGGCCCAGTTCACCCAGTTCTGACACACAAGCATATGCGGCCTCACTTTGCAAGAAGAGTTGACAAAGTGTCATCTCAGCACTTCGAAACAGTGATGCCATTTTGAGTTGGCTTCAGCACTATGCAGTTCAAACTTTAATACATAAAAAGCTGTCACACTTATACGAAGTTCATTACATGGGCGTACGCAGCCGATCAATAACAAAGTGAAATTCGCCACTCCACTATGACAAGTTCCAAATGCCGAAAATCACCAGCTGCCTGCCATGCGCACTGAGAACTAGCTCTACGTCTACATCTAGGAGGGGAAATGTTCGACCGCCTTACACCTAGCCGGCAACGAACGTTACGCCGCAGCGAACGGGTTGCCTACGCGTAAGACGAATCATATAGTCCGTTTAACGCGGTGGCGATTATGGTAGTTATAACACATACACATTTTTAAAACACTGACCAAACTTCTGAAAACATCTCGTACAACATCGGAACAAATGCTAACAAACTCTGGGCTTCTGGAGATGCTGCGGCGAATTTATAGCCTCGGATAGCGCCGACGCTTGACGCCTGATCCTGGAGGAAGGTTCTGGAAAGGTCAGGGGAAGGAGACCAGGGGCGCTACATTGGAATATTTCGCAACGGAGTTTGGGCGTGTCTGTTTAGATTTTAACAAGAGTGGATATTTTTTTCGTCTTGAATAGTATAAAAAAAAACAGCAATTGTTTGTCGAGCAAATTAGGGTAGTTTTGGGCTACATGGTGATATTACTGATAAGGTTTAAATACGTATAATAATAGTAAGATTTATTGACTAACAGAACAAAAGTTCCAAAAGAGACAAAGATCAAGAAAAATAATATTAGTAATTTAAATTGTACTTAATTATTACTAAAGACGCCTTAAATAATTGTCAAACATATGTTGCGCACAATTGAATATATCTTTAATCTTCTAAGGTGTTAAGATTCCTAGTATTTACTAACGGTTCTCTGAAATTAAAAAAGATAATTCGGTACTATCATTTTGATTGTTGAACAGTTTATAGCTAAACCTAAGCTCAAATTTTAACGAGTCTCTGATTCAGTTATCGCTAATCTGTGACTCTAACTGTAATTAGATTTATTGAGACCAATTTTACATATTAAATAATTAGGTACAAAATTTCCTGAGGTAAATAACTCTCGAAAAGTCAAAATCTATTAAAATGAGCTTACTTAACTTCTGGTTTGGTTACAGACTTCAGTATTTCTAAAATGCAATTCCGGAAACCCCGACAATGTTTTCAATGTATTTAGTATAGAGCGAAACCGAATCAGACGCCAACCTTAACCATTGCCTGGTTTGCCCTAGCTGAATGCCCGCTTTAGGCCTCCCCGTAGGGCAAAGCGGGCAGTTGTAAAGATTTAGTTATCTGCTTCTAACTTTTTTTTGATAAACTTTCTTCAATTTTAGTTATGCATCATTGAAAAGGGTTAAATCAAGCATTATAATATAAAAATTTAAAGGATCTAGATTATCCATAAACTACTTTTTTTAATATTTTTCCTTATGGTGCCCGCTTTGGGCCCTCTTCCCCTACATCTACTTATTTGTTTTTTTTGGTATTTTTGTTTTAATAAATCTACCTGAAAATTTGTTTGTTGCAGTTCATGTTAGCCAGTTTGATTTATAGGGGTGGTTTGTCTTAAGCCATAAAAGTTTAACTAGGTACATGCCGACTGAGCAAACAGTATTTCATACCTGATAATTAGAATCATTTTAACAACATATTTCTAATTTATTCAAAACTAGACATTGGCGAATGCCGGTCGTAGTAAATTTTGAAAACAAAACCCAAAGTGAAAACAACTTTAATAAATTTACGGATAAAAGATTATCCTGAACTTATTTCAACGGACGAAAATGTTTTCTGCAAAGCATGTGGGAAAAAGGTAACTGCTTTTAATTACATTTAGGTATATTGTATATTTTTAATGCGATTGCTCTAACTTGTTTCTGTTTTGAAATATCTTTTTTTTAATTTTATTTTTTAGATGACATATGAGTAGAAGTTCCAAATGCCACATGCTTCACATGTCAGTTTCAAACAATCTCTTGGCGGAAGTTCAAAGAAAAATGAACAACAAGTCAGGCGCGGATGCAGGATTTCGTTCAGGGGGGGGGCAATTTTTGTGCAATTTTACCTATCTACCAGAAATTCGTTCTAAATAAGAAAATTTATAAAATTTTAGCTAGTATATTCTTTTTCACATAACATGGGTGACATTTGGTTCTTTTCATAACACGTATAGTGTACAGTAGAACTTCGATAATCCTAATTAATTGGGAAAAGGTGTGTTCGGATTAACGATTTGTTTGGATCAGCAATTTTCCCAAAAATCTGAAAGGGAACTGAATAACAACTTCATACACAGCTGAAAACAAACTTCAAGAAATAAACCTAAATTTTATTAAACAAAAATTACAGAATTCTCAAGCAATAATGGATAATAGATACATTCTAAAAAAATATTACTCCGTGACCATAAACACGCTATCTTTTGGAATAAACATCCCGGGATCTATACCCTGAAGTATTTCAGAATTTTTAGATGAATTTTTCAAAAATGAAATTTTCCATTATGTATTCGTATTACCTCCATTATGCAAATTTCGACCCATTCTCGACGATTTTCGAAATTTAACTAAATATATTTTCTAGTGGATTTTGGACCTCAGAAGTCATCTCTGGCTTCATTTCTTCGATAATAATTTAAACCATTTTTCCAGAATCGTTGAAATATCGCAATTTTTAAAAATTTCGAAAAATTCGAATTTCACAGCGAATTTTCCGAAAATCTTGCTTCGTTACCATAAACATGGTATATTTTTGAAATCAGCACGTCGGGATATAATCTCTGAATTTTTTCAGAATTTTTAGAAAATTTTTTCGAAAATGAAATTTTTCTCATGCAAATTTCGACCCATTTTCGACGATTTTCGAAATTTAACTAAATACTTTCTCTTGTAGATTTCGGGTCTCCGATAACTTCATCCGTTTTTCCAGAATTAGTTAATTCAGTGCTTTGAAATATCGCAATTTTTAAAAATTTCAAAATATTCCATACAACATATGCAGAAAGATCTTGCGTCATTTTTGGAAGTAGATGCATGTTTTCAAGTTCAGATCGGATTGCAGCGTTTTTGTTCGGATTAAAGAGGCATCGACTTCAAATAGCCTCTGTTCGGATTAGTGGATGTTGAGACAATCGTGAGTTCGGATTATAGAGGTTGTACTGTATTTACAAAATGAAATATGATCTCAAAATTTTGAAATTGGTCAAAATAAAGGACCGCGGTCGTGTGTAAGGGGGGGCAATTGCACCCATTGCCCCCCCCCCCTGGATCCGCGCCTGCAACAAGTATTTTAATTCAGGTTTATGTAAAGCGTTGCTTGGTGCCAATATTCCCATTTTTTAGAAAAATATTGTAAATATGTTATACCGGACGAAAGTACGCTGAGAAAAAATGATGTATCAGATATTTACAGTGGGACTATATTTCCATGGTATTAAAGAAATTGTAAAAAAAAACAATTTATACATATATCGTGTAGTAGACGAAACTTCTGATACTTGGGGGCGTTATATTGCCAATTTACTGGTAGATTATTAAGTGATAAGTGAAAATAGAGCTAGCTAATTAATCCAAGTTTTGAAGACTTTCAACTTTTGAATGTCATTATATTTTGCATTTTTTTTTTGTTAATATACATAGCCATCTTTTCACAACAAGAAACTTAGAACATGGTTAAAATGGTACCTGTGCAAAATCGATATTTCCTTATACAAATTTTCCATTTTAAACATGTTTTAAGTTTCATGTTGCGAAAAAAAGTCTACACATTTTAAAACAAAAAGGCAAAATACAAGCCCCGCCCACCCACCCTATCTCAATTGTGATGATTTTTTTTATTCGTCGTGAACCAACTCAACTTAACTGCAAAATACTTATTTCTTTACAAGAAATTAAAAACATGTTTTTCATTAGTATGGTGCTGTTCAAAGAATTATTATTATTATTATTATTAAGAAGAAATCAGCTCAACAGGCATATGGCCCAATTATTGAGTTGTAAAAATAAATAAACTAAATAACAATTAACTTGTATGACAGAACTTTTTAAGGTCAACAAGTTTTGATGAAAATATATCAAAATCTTGTTCAATATACGAATAATTTTGCAGCGCTTGATAAAGGGGTGACATTTTCAGTACATTGGTTTTAGGTACAGGTATCTGAAAGCAATTTGTATTTCTTAGGTTTGACTGAGGCACCCGTAGGTACACTTGCTCAAGCAGTTCTGGACAATCAATTTTTGCATTAATGATTTGGTGTAAAAAGGATATTGACTCAGTAATTCTTCTTGCAATCAGACTGTCCATGCCAAATCTTTTTAATAAAAAGTTTTGTGGAAAACCCTGACTTGGGTAAACATTATCAATTAAAAAAGCTAAGTACTTGATGAAGCGTCTTTGAATTTTTTCGAGCCTATCAATGTGTACGTTGTTAACAGGATTCCAGACAACTGAGGCATACTCCAGTTGCGAACGAACAAAAGAGTAATATAAGATTTTTAATGACTCCACCACTTCCAAACCTTTGATATTACGTATGACAAATCCAAGTGACTTATAAGCAGATGTAACAATATTGTCAATGTGTACAATGAAATTTAATTTCAAATCAAATGTAACGCCCAAATCACGTATGTGCTCTGGCCTGGCTAATATATTATCACCAATTTTGTAATCAAATTTGATTGCATTTTTCTTTTTAGTGTACGACATAGCAAAACACTTCTCATGATTAAGTGCCAAGTCATTAGCAAACAACCAGTTTATTATTTTTTTAAGATTTGATTGAAGTTCTTCACAATCGACAACATTTTTCACTTCTAAGAAAATTTTTAGATCATCTGCGTACATTAAACACCTCCCAGTTAAATTCTCAACAACGCCATCAATAAATATATTAAAAAAGAGTGGTCCCAGGACCGTTCCCTGTGGTACACCACAAAGCTGAGTATATGACTCTGAGCGATAACCCAGGCAATAAACATATTGAATCCTATTTTCAAAATACGTCGTAATCAAGTTTACTAAAGAGTCTGAAATTCCAAAATATCTGAGTTTACGAATTAGAAGACGATGATTTATTTTATCGAAAGCTCGAGAGAAACCTGTATAAATACAGTCAACTTGACCCTGTTTGTCCAAAACGCTACATATATACTGAGCTTTTATAGCTAAATTAGAAACGGTAGACCTCCCCTTCACAAATCCATGCTGACTAGTAGTAAACAATCGAGAGACATGAGACCATGAGAGTAGATAAATGAATGAAGAACGAACTCAAACACCTTTGAAAAATTGTTTATAATGGCTATAGGCCTGTAATTGACGACCTCAGAGCGGCTGCCCTTCTTGAAAATGGGGGTGACACGAGATTCCTTCCAAGCATCTGGAAATTGGCAAGATTTAAAAATCAGGTTAAAAATAAGAGTTAATGGCTTTGATAGCACCGCTGCGCAGTCTCTAATAACAAAAGACGGAACTAAGTCTGGACCAGCGATAAGAAGTGTAGGCCTTAACTTCCGTATAGCCTTAGTGACAGTATCTTCTTCTATTTTATTTATATTTAGAGAGTCAGAGTTAAACACAGTGTTAAAATTATCCCTATTAAAATTGTCAATAGAAGGTCCTTTTGATTGAGTATAAACTTGCCTGAAACAAGCAGCAAAGGCGTCTACTAAGTTGAGGATTATCTAAATGCTCGTCATTGTATGTCATGACTGATGGAATCGAGGGAGCTTTATTTTTGACTTTAAAGAATTTCCAAAATGTCTTTGGATCATTTTTCAAGTTAACGCTGACCTTGGTTAAATAAGAAATGTAACCCTCTTTAACTAATTTTTTGATCTCCGCTTTTAGTTTTTTAAACATTTCATAATCTTGTAAATTTCCATTTTCTTTATACTTATATTTTTTGTTAATCATATAAATAATATTTTTATTATACCATGGAGGAAAACTACCTAATGATTTTTGTTTGACAGGTACACATTTTTCAAAAACCTGCGATAACTTGTAGTACAATAAATCAACTGCAGTGTTTACATCCTGAACTTGCTTTAAATCTTCAAAATGAGATTTCAATATTTCACTGTACAGATATCTCAAATCTGCTTTTTTAAAATTGTACTCAAATCTATTATCACATACGGATATATTAGATTTTTCAATAATAATTGGAAATGTTATCTCCAGGGAAGGATGGTATCGATCTTCATGAGTTATTGGTTCCTCTGCCCGAGAAACAGTGACATTAACACCTGAATATATCAAATCTAACAAGCGACTATCAACATTCAGAACATTATTATATTGTTGTAGCTCAAAAAAAGCAGAAAATATGTTAAGATTTTGAACTTTGTTACTGGGGGTTTCATTCTCTCCCTTTGATTGTTCCCAGAATTCGGGAACATTGAAATCTCCAAGGACAATGAGTTTTGAATCATATAAACAATGAAGTGCCATGACAGAATCACAAAATGAAATATATTCATCAATAGGACATTTCGGTGGAATATATTTATACTACAATAATGTAAAGACAAAATTTAGAATTGATTTTACATTTAACAACCAGAGTGTCTATATGTACGAGATCTCTAAAAACAGTACCGAAAGAAGATATTTTGATTTCAGATGAATGAAATTCTTTTTGGATGGCAACAAGAACGCCACCACCTCTGACTGTAGACGTTAAACAAAAATTACGATCAGAACGATATACATTAAACAAATTCTCGTCAAAAAGTTCACCGCTATTTACATTAGAGCTTAACCAAGTCTCTGTTAAACAAAATATATTATGTTCTAACATAGAACTTGTATTAAGATAAATTTCATTAGTTTTCGTATTCACTCCACGTACATTTTGATAATATATACTTAAAATTTTCGAATGAGATTTTTTGGTAGTTGATTGTCATTGAATATCTAAAATATTTCGCTTGAATTCAGACTTGGCTCTAATATACGTCTCACATCTACCCAGATCCCAAGCAGCATGATCAGTGGAAAACTTTTCATTGTTTTTAGAATTTGATAACACACAATTAATGCATTTCAGAATTTCACATTCACAATTTTTGACAATATGTGATCCGGCACATCTGGGACATGTGGGTAATCTTTGTGAGCACTGCTTAGAATAATGATGAAAACCACAACAATTAAAGCATCTTCTTAATTCGACCGCATCATATACAGTGCAGTAATCAAGTCCAATCATCAAAAATCCATTATTTAAAATATTGTTGTAAGCTACGTTATCAATTTAAATTATTGCCATGTAACGCTTAGTTTTCCCGTTACTATTCTTCTTCAACTTCAAAGGTGCATAATTTATGACATCACACGCAGAAGTACCCGCAAACAAAGATTGATTTTGAGTTACTATATACTTGGCAAACATGTTATCCTTAAGCAGTTCTTCTCCTGTAATACCAACAACTTTGATTCTTGGTTTAAGGTTTGGTAACTCTTTTACAACATATTTTATTTTGAAGAATACCATGTAAATTAAGAAAAAATATAAACTCCGCCCACCCATCCCATCTCAATTGTAACTTTTTTATCCTTAGAAACTTAAAACACGTTTAAAATGGTAAGTTTGTGTAAGGAAATATGGATTTTGCAATTAGGCTCCGCCCCTAGGTCGGCCAACGAATAAAAACTTCATCACAACTGAGAATTGAGGTCGGGGCGGGTATGGGTGGGGCCTAATCTTTGGATTTATGTTTTCTTAATATACACGATACTAAAAAATATGTTTTAATTTCTCGTCACAACTAAGATAGAGCGGGTGGGTGGGGCTACATTTTGCCGTTTTTTTCTTAACATGTGCAGACTTATTTCGACAACAAGAGACTTGAAACATGTCTAAAATGGTAAATTTTTGTAGTAACCAACTTAAATCCTCCACTTTTCTTCTACAACCCTTAAATACGATAAAACGGAGTTTATAAATGACAATTTTCAGCTCTAAAAGCAACATCAGAGACTAAAATATGTAAATACAAATTATGACGATTTTAATTTATGGCGGAAAATATCCAGAAAAAACGTCGAGAAAGAACAACCACAGGGGTGGTAGATATAGCGGTTTTGAAAATACTAAACAGTAATCCTCCTCCAAAGCCAAAGAACAAATACCAGAACAGCAGATATTAAGTAATTATCATTTAATATTAGCTCAAGAAATGAAACCAACAGATCATTATGAAAGATTTTTGAATTGTAATCATCACTTTTACAGTTTGGCTCTATTTTCGGATGAAGCGATATTTTCCAAAAAGCTGGAATTTATAAGCATAACTGTTATTATTGTCAAAATTGTATTCCACAAATGTTTAATGTGGAATCCTCAGGAACTAAATTATTGGCCCCAATTTTTTAGAGACAATTTGAACGGGAATTCTTGTTTAAATTTTATTCAAACTAATTTAGTGCTTCCGCTTCCGTTATAATTAGTATCCAGTTCTCTCTATTTAGAGCCAGACGTTTACATCCTCTGATATCTAATTCTTTTAAATTATTGTCTACTGGGTCCATCAATCTTTGTTTTGTTCTTCCTTTACTTCTCACTCCTTCAGGTTTATATTCTACGATTCTTCGAATCATTCTCTTCTCCTCCATTATCATTAGCATTGCATATACTGAGTGACAAAAGTAAAAGAACACCATGAAGGAATGATAATTATGTAATGAAATTTTGTATGTAGGCTAAGGGTTGTTAAAAATAAGAATTGATTAGAATTTGAATGGTATCTGTCCAGTAGTTTTAATTAGAACTTGAATGGTATGGAATATGGTGTCGGGTGTGGATCACCCTGATATTCCTCAGAGGAACTATAGATCCACGCCAATATATCGTGGATGATGTAGAGGCCCTTCTTTTTCCATATCTTCATGTCCTGCAAAACGTTGTTTTTCAACGAGACAATGCCCAACCACGCATTAGTAGGGTCACTCTAGACCGTGTTGAAGAAGTTGAAGTCAATCTTGACCCTTGCCATCCAAAATCTTCTGACATATCCCTAAGCGAAAATGTTTGAGATGTGATAGGCATTAAGCTACCCAATTTACCCCGCCGTTCAGGCTCTTTGGAAGGATTTCAGTACCAAGTATAGCTGGCATAGGATGAAATACTCCAGAATGGTGTTGATAAGATCTTTAGGTCAATGTATTGACATGTCAGGGAATGAAATTGTACTTCTCCAACGCACAAGAAAAAAAGTTGTTTCCCTTAAAATCCCTGGACCGATCACACTGAAAAAAAAGAAAATCACGATTTCTTCTTGGTGTTCTTTTACTTTTGTCACTCAGTATATTATGTACAGGGCGGATGGAAAACCGGTAATTTTATATACTTTTAATGAACAAAAATTTCGCCCTTTTACGCGCCGGTCTAATTTTTTCCTGCACTGGTTCAGCAGGTCCCTGATAAGGGAACTCCAAAGTTCTTTCAAACGATTTCAAAAACAAAACACAAAGGTTCGCGAGATTCTTTCAAACTACTTCAAAAACCAGATACAGAGCGTCCCCTAGATTCTTTAAAACTACTACAGAAACAAAAACTCAAGGGGATCCCAAGATTTGCTCAAACGACTTCAAAAATATAACACAAGGTGTCCTCGAGATCCTTTTAGATTACGTCAAAAACAAGACACAAGTGGTCTCCGAGATTCTTTCAAATTGCTTCAAAAACAATAGTGCACAGAGAGATACCCGAGATTCTTCCAAATTACTTCAAGACAGGACATCAGAGGCAGGGGTGGATGAGACCATATGGAAATCGGGAATTTTGCAGAGATACCAGTACTCGTGGTACACCAGAGCCGCTGGTGCCCGAGTCCAAATTTGATATACTTTTAATTGAAGTAAAATTTCATCTTTTCAAGAGTCGGTTCAAATTTTTCCCGCGCTGGTTCAACAGGTCCTATTCGCCCCTGATTATGTTATCTTTGTTGTGGTTCCAAGAAGAAGGTACTCCTGCGCATTCTCATAGAAGGGTGCCTTCTATGATACCCTTTCTAACAGAACCTTGGAAGATGTTTTAATGTGGGAGAAAATATCATGTTTGGAATAGGATTGGGCATTTGAATGAATAAATGAATCAATGAATTTATTGACACCCCGATTGCAAGCACTTACATTTGTATATGAGAAATACAATTACAAATTTACACAATAAATGCTTAAACATACATACAATAATTATGTAAACATACACAATTAAAAATTCCTTGGCTGTTTTCAAAAAGATCTTACCAGTATGTAAGAAATTGTGTGCAACATTTCGAACAGTTGTTACATTAATTAAATAAATTTTTGTTGTAAGCTTCAAAAGTACATGTTTTTGTCAAAATTATGACCAAGTACGATTGATAAATCTAAGAGTTCTTTGAAAATGTATTCTGAGTTGAATCCCTAATTCTCTCGGCCCATGATTTCTCGTGAATCAGCCTGTACATTTAATGACTAATGGACTTGTCAACTATGTAAAATTTGCCAAGAATAGCTTACAAACAAAACGCTAAAAATGTTTCCAGATGAATTATGTTGTTTTAAAATACAGTTTCTTCGAATGATACAACTAATTGTAAACAGAATTTGGTGTCTGATTCTGTACAAATTGTTTGAAATGTCTGCACCTAAATCTATTTCTTGTGAATTTCTTCTGATTCAGCAGAAAATTCTTCAATACCTGTCCTGACCTGACCTGACCTGACCTGAGCTAACGTTACTTGATCAGTTTCTAACTAGTTAGAAAAGTAGTTATTGTATCTACAAATTAAGGTTCAGGGTCCAACTGGTTCGTGTCAAATATTTCACGCTAAGGTTAAGCCTAAATTCTTGTAAGGGGTAA
This sequence comes from Zophobas atratus, assembly GCA_022388445.1. NCBI lineage: Eukaryota > Metazoa > Arthropoda > Insecta > Coleoptera > Tenebrionidae > Zophobas > Zophobas atratus. Next base: position 46,332,086 of record CM039442.1, on the reverse strand, counting down.
TAGAAGATAATAATAATAATAATAATAATATTTTATTATAACCCAACAAACATAAATGTTTTTGTAGGGTATTAAAAAGAATACAATCTTACAAACTAAAGATAAATTCACTTAAAAGAAGTTCGTATCAAGTAAAGGTTTGATTCTATTCTGAAAAATAATATAAGATTAAAAAATATCGACTTTGTTTTGAACGCTGTGATAATAACGAAACATATTTAAAAGTGGCGAGTGTAGATGCTGATTCGTAGATCTCAAACAGTATCCCCACGTAAGTACAGTAAGTAAGATTTAACGACATTGGAACAAAGTTAGAGTAGGGTGTTTTACACAGTTATTTTTAAAAGTTGGTTATAAAAGAATTTCTAGGTATAACCTTTTTGAAAATGTATTCAGTTTTAATTTTTAAAAGACTTCAATATTGTGTTAGTTATCATTCGGTATCGACGCCCATGAGTGTGCATTGATGCATCCCGGGCTCAGATGCAGCTCAAGAACGAATCAATAAAGGATGTTAAACTTCAATCACATGCGCATGTTGTGTATTAAATATTTACTGATACAGAAATTTCTTTACGTAAACTGACTTTAAATGAATCATCTTCTGATAGTGATGAATTATGTACATATTAGATAGATGTTTTCTATGATTACAAGGTTCAAAATATCTATTTCTAAATCGATGAAAGTGACAGGTAAACTTTATGACTTTTCTAGGGTCCACAATTCGCATTTTTACTTGGTATTGTTTGCATTAAGCTCTCATATAGGTAACCAAACTATTATCAATAATTAATATTACTTCCTTGAGGTGTGGTAAAACTACACGTTTTAGCAGATACATTTTCTGTGACGTTTATCTATCGCCATCATCGATTGCTTCTTTACATCGATATGAAGCTGATTTTCACCCTAATTTAAGAGTCATTAGATATTTTACTCCTTTGTAAGGAGGCAAAGTAAAAACCAAAAAGCAAACAATGTTTTGTATTTCGTACATTACACGTTTGTGTCTTTATCCACTTACCTGTTGGCGGTACCAATTCTCAGTCCTTATTATTACACACTGAAATTTTAATTGCTAAGCACTGTGAATGACTACAATGTAGACTGTCATCAGTCGAGCAATCATATGGTTCTAAAGTGTACATAGTGTCAAAATTTTTAGTAAAATGTCGTAAATTTTCGTAATTTCTTCTCCGCATGAAAAAATAATCGTTCGCTTCACTCATGATGGATCACTACATGCACTGGTCAGATTACGAAGACATAAAAGAACAACAGTCACGCGAACACCTCATAGAACGTCTACAAGGAGCCAGAAACAAACTAGCACCGATCCTTGACGATGTGATAATGTCCGCTTCCGAATTAATGAAAAGAGGATGCTTCGAAGACTGGATGCTAACACCCGAACAATACCAAGACATAATCTGGGCGTCGCAGATTTTACAAGAATGTGATTATACAAAGAGTGACAGAGATTATACACTGGCAAACGTAGATGTGATAGTCAACAATGTAAGTGTAAACGGCAAAATGATGTCTGTTAAAGATAAATCCATCATTATAGATGAAGCAACAGTGTTAGAACTTTTAGAACTATACCAGAACATGGGTGTAATTATTCAAAGGCTCCTTACTGACGGTGTTAGAGTTAACGACTCAGTGGCAGTTAAGAGTTCAGAAAGAGTTAAATCGTCGCGAACAAGCATGGAACATTCAAGATCGGCTGTTCAGGAACCTGAAGAGGATTATGACGAATTCAGAGAGAACATGAAGAGGATGTCTAGTAAACAAGTGTCGACACCATCGCCATCGTCAACATCATTCACAGAAATGCAAGAAGGCAAGAGTCACTCAAGATCAGCATCGTTTACGGAGACAGATATGCAAGAAGACATGCCGGAAGAAACCGACAGGGATGTAAACCCTCCTGAAATCAAATCAACGCTTTCTGCTTTAGTGAACAGTTGGTTTTGTACTGTCACCACATCACTTTACTAATAACACAATTCTAGATTCTTCTGGTGATCTGCATAAAAAAAAGAGCGAGAATGAAATTGTAAGTGATTATGACGATGGTTCTAAGAAAAAATCCAAAAGTGATATTAATGAACCTTCGGTCTTCATTAACATCAGATGCTTTAGTGATTATTCGGACGCAGAATACGACAGTGCTGATGGAAAAGTTATAAAGTGTGCTAAAGATTGTCCTTCACATTATCATATCAAACTAGATGGTGAACCCGTGACGCTTAAAATGAATCAGGTAAAAATTAGTACAGTTGAGTATTTTAAAACACCTTGTTACTCCAGAACAATGTTGAAGATGGCACTGTGTACTGCATCAATACAGGAGGAGATGCGTCGGACGAAATCAGAATTATCATCAAGCAGTGTCCAGAATGCAGGTCCACTGTTATTGGGTCTTCTACGAGAATTAGAGAAACTACAGAGACTGGAGAATCTCACGAATCCATTACTTTGCACGGAAAGCAAGGAGATGAGAGCAACATGGCTTATTCTTCTGACGAGAACGAATCGCTTAAAGAGAGCGAAAAATGTAAATGTCTTCAGAAAGGGAGAGTTTGCACGGATATCTCCAAAGTTAGATGCGAAGAATTTTCTTCTCCGTGCTCTTGCACTGATACCGACTTGTCTCGACTTATCAGTGAGCGCAAAATGGCAAGCAGACATAGTGTCAGAAGTGGCGATACAATTGAAAGCAAACAGCGAGTTGGGAGCGACAGGAGTGAGTCAAAGATGGACGTACTCATAGATTCGGACAACGTGGATAAATCGACCGTGAGAGTTCACGATGACGACAGAGGTAAACCTGGTGATAAATTTTAAATTCATTAATCATTTTAGAAATTGTAGAACCTTCTATGCAAAAATTACCAAGCAAAATTATTAGACAGCAGAGTTCGTTAGCGCTTACTAGAAGACGGCTTTGTTCGTCCATGGAGTTCGACGTGACGACAGTTCACACAAGACTCCGAGATCGCGAAATTCAACACGGCAATTCTCACATTGTAGTGGAACTTAAGAAACTAGGGGTCGACAAGATTTTGAGGGCTTGTAGACCTGCCAAATGTTGCCGCAAAGCTATCCTTGACGAAAGGCAAAGAACCGCACTACCATACTGCGTTAGCTTAAAGTCGTTGCCGCTGATGGGTAACGATGTTGAGGTGATCAAACAGTCGATCGATATGAGCGTAAAGAAAATTAAGAACTCGATGGACCTTACTCAAGCCCATAAAGATAAATTAGCTTTTTACGTTAGTTTAGGCAAAGACGATTTTAAACCTAATTTCGATTTTCCGTGGGTAATCCCGCTTTACGACGTTAAACTTAGTAAGACTAAACAAAGCCAAGACAGATTTTTTGTTCTGAAGAAAAATGAATCAATTCCGACGCAAACAGAACCCGTTAACGTCGATGGAAGTAAACATAAAACGAACAAGAGCACTAAAAGTAGCTCGGGATATCTATCCGGGAAGAAATATTTTCTCTTGAAGAAACCCACAAGTAATTCTACTAGGTTGGAAAGGTTAAGACTTCGTAAACGCGACTACGCTAGTCAAAGAAGAGTTAGATTCAGGCAAAAGAACAACTCGAGTGACTACAGCGAACAGAACTGTGTTATAAAGACGTGCCATCAGAAGCGGAGCATCTACAAGAGCAAAAACATTTGGAGTAGTATTAGTCACGATGACTGGAATTTCATATTTGCTCAAGATAACAAAGAACTGGGTCTGAGCAACGTAGATTTCACATTCGGACAAACAAGAATTTCGAAACGACACTACAGTAAACCGTCTTCGAAGGTTTCCGTACATTACGAGGAACTATCACATTTAACTAAATTTGTTTGTCCTCAATCAAATATTGAACATACTTGTAATCTACTTACGAAAGCATCTTCCACTGTGAAGCCGTTAGAGCGTGGAGACTACTCATTTTCGTCCATAAGTAGTGTGCTAGGTAACAATGCGCACTATTATATACAACAATTCACCTTTCTTTGTAGATGTCCGCGTCGGCGATAAAAAGTCAGAACTGTCAAACTTTGAACTAAAGAGAACGAAACTGATTAGCCCTAAATCAATGCCCAATTTTTGGAAACGCGTTTCCGAAGAATTATATTACACCTCGAATGCGTTGACGGTTTGTATGCGTCGATCCCAGAGCTTGACGAAGTGTCAAAATGTTGCTGTATGTGTTTTTAATGTTTTGTAATCCATTTACTAGATAATTTCGTTACAGAAAGTACCGCAAGTGCCTCAATTAGAAGAACCGAAGGAATTTAGACTTTCGAAAGCACAAGAGAGCACAAATCAGATTAAACTGGAGTACTACGTTGCTTTAGTAAATGGAGATTTAGTGTGGAGCAACAAACTGCCACTAGAACCACAAAACTTTACCACTTTCTACAACCATTCTAACAAAACCAAAAAGGGTGACACGCCTGGTACTCCCGTGGAGGACCCAATGTTTGCCACTCGGGTCACACCCGAGGAAAGAGCCCGTCCAATGCAGTCTAGGAAGCGACGAAACCCCCACAATAACTCACCCAGCGATAGCAGAAGTACCATATCAGAGCTTCCCATGGAACAAGTGGCCCAAAGTCAAGCTCAAAGTTCGCCATCGCGTCGTGGTAAGCCGCCTGCAGAACTTGCGTCATACCCCTTAGGGCCGGAATCGCAGGAGGAACTTTGGGCCCCGCACTTGGTCAGCGAAATCTCGCTACCAAGAGTTCACGAACCAGTAAAAAAACAAGAAGTGAAAATAGTAGAAGCGGAACCAGAAAAACCAAAAAGCGTATGCTCAGAGAAGACCGTGTGCAGGGGTAACAATTGTACAGTTTGTAAATCGACACCCAGCGGATCAAACAAGAAATGCTTTGGAGGGGATATAAAAATCAATATAAAAAAGACAAAAGATAAAGGTGTTCGGGTTTCAGGAGCGGGCGCGAAGTCTTGCAACAAAGAAATTTGTGAAATTTACAAAAATAAGAACCTGATGCCTGACAAACCGGGGACAAGCAGCGTGAAAAAGTCGAAAGATAGTTGCCAGAAATTCACGATCTCTGCCAAAGAAAACATCGAAATTTATATAAATGACAAAAAAATTTGCTTAGGTAAAAATAAGGGTAAGAAGTGTCCGAAGGAGTCGCGGCCGGAAAACAAGGAAGATGATAAAAATTAGCCTATACATAGTCATAAATAAACGATTTAGGGGTTTTTCTTAGTTCTTGGTTGATACAAAGTGTTTCTGGTGGCCATTAAGCTGCCTGCTTTTAGAGTTTGCGAGTTTTCAGTTTTAGTACGTCGTTCGATTTATGAGTTGGAGGCTGATGAAAGAATTTAATAGATGTGTTTTATTAATCTCTCATTTTTATTTTTATGGTTGCGCTCATTTTCAGGTATGTAATAATAGTTGATTTCGGTAAAATCAAGCCATGTAGCGGCATCCCACTGATAGGGTCGTAATTTTTGAGGAATGATAAGCGAAAATGAGCTCTAGTTTTATTAAATATGATGAAAACATACAACAAAAACATGTCTGATGTACAAACGTGCACAGTTCATCGTCGATTCAACACATGTTTTTGCTCTCTAGAGTTTCAGTTTTAGTTGAAATAAATAAAACGCCAGATTTTTAAACAATATTGGCATGTTAGGAATTCTGCGAAATTAAGAGAAAACGGGTTGTCAGTTCATAAATAGTACCTTCATTATGTACATAGTACCATTCGCTTACATACAAAGGAATTAGTCTAATATAATTTCTCTAATTCTAGTAAAAATAATATTTCGTAAATATATTAATCTAGATTAATTAAAGTGGACATCAAAATCACATAAATAATTTCTAAATTTAACAATTATTACAATAGGTATTATCTAATACATAAATGCATATTATGTATGTTGTTTTAGACGGCACAAACATGAAGCTGTGGATTATCAGATCACTATTTCTACCTAAAGATAATAGCAGAAACACATCAGTAGATAAAATATAACGTACATACACATGCGAACTTGAATATTATATTAAGTAACAAAACTGGTAGGGAGTACTAAAAAAATCACGTGATATTTACAACAATAAACTTTAAGAAACTTAACTAACTAAACTTAAATTAAAAGTACTGTCATTCTTGTTTAAACTAAAGGTGTTAGATCTTAACAAAAGCATGGCAACTGTGGAATGTATAAGAAAATATTAGTCTTAGTTATGCAACAATACAATATTGCCTACTACACTTTACCCGCGACAAGGTATACTATATAAAAATCAAAATCATTCGTTATATTATACACCGACTCTTAATAGGAAGTTCTTTGTTTAATATTATAAAAAAATACAAAAGCCACATAAAAAAAGTCAAAGTAAGAGGCAATAATAGTGAGATGGCGCTAGTTTACGCTTTAGTAGTCCCCCTGATGGTCTGCACTACCTTCAATGTCCTGGTCGACATCGTCTCCGTCCTCGTCATCGCTCGCATCTTCAGCAGCGTTCAGCTGCTTCGATGCATCACTTAATTTATTTATTAGTGCCTCTGCAATCAAAATCGGTATTAGAATCGACTAAATATAAGTACAAGCACGCACACAGACTGATTTCGGAAACACTTCAGTCAACCGCACTGTCTACATTCATTATTATAATATTATTATCAGCACCGAAGTCTTTTGCTACTATAAATATAAACAAACAACTGCCATTTTTTTGAGAATTTGTTTTGCATAAATACCCAAACTGTATTTTTTGTAATTAGAAGAAATCAAAAATATTTCTTGAAGGATGTACTTGTGCTTCATTTTGACAACGTTTTATTCTCTAAGTCGGAAATATTGCACTAATTTATTTTTTTTATATATACATCCTGTTTCCGTCTGTATGTCTGTCTGTCCGTATAAGATTTCTAAGTTGAGGTGGCTCTGGATGATATTATGAGTTGACAGTCGTCGCCTTACTATGTCACAAAATGTCTGCCTTTAGCTTCATAACTTACCGTCTAGTATATCTTGATCCGTTTTTGAGACATTTTAAGATTTGGCTAAGTTGCTGCTTTGATAACGACATGACGTCTTCAAAGATTTTTTAAATGGAACCACGCTTTATTACACCTAACGAGCTTTGTTTAAGCTTTCAACGTTGAATCCAACGAACTTTTCGAAATAAAAATTCATTGATGGAAAAAGTGTGTTAGCAAGTTTAAATCATTTAGAAGTATTGTCTCGGGACTAGATAGCAAGTTGTTTGGACATACTTTTAGATGAAACACATTGATCCGGGAGAGAACTTTGCTACAGAAGAGGAGGTTTCCAGTGTTCGTAATTGGAAATAGCGTTTTAGCCAAACAACATTGTCTGTTTTTTTTTTTTTGTATTTGATGGAGACACTTCAAATCTGTGTGACTGTACTGTGAATATGGAAAATTATATTTTTCCACCTAAGATAATGAAATTTCAGATCCGTTCACCAGTTAATTCCGTTATTTCAGCTTATAGAAGTTGGAAAACTTAGCTTAATGAGGTTTATTTAATTCTCCTATTCGAGTCGACTGAAATCTGTTGTCAAGAGACCACATGAAAATATTCAAGTTCAAGTGAAGGTGACATTTGCGACAAATTTGCATGAGCAAGTAAAAATTGCTGTCTGATTTGAGAAGTCGTTTGGTCGTGATGTAGTAAAAGACCGTTAATGAGAGGTTTGTTAAGGTTTCAGAAAGTCAGTTCTGTGGTCTCCTGAATTTGAATTTTAAATTTCGCGCCAAGATAAAAAATAGCGCGAAAGCGCATTTGAAAAATTAAACATAAGAAAAAGTGTTCTACAACGTAGTAAATTACCCATGCTTGCCGTTTAGGTAATTAGGGTAGGTTTTCGTGTTAGGTTGGTAGTTTAGGAATGTTGGTAATGCAGGTAGTACTTAAAAAAGTTAATTCTTATTTGGCGATAGATGTCAAAAGCAATTTTTTTAAAAATCCAAAAATTGCAATATTCCAATGGCGATTCTGGAAAAATGCCACGAGTTATCGAAGAGAAGAGACCAAAATTAACTTCTACAGGTCGAAATCTATGAGAATGTCTTTAGTTAAGTTTCGAAAATGGTCGAAAATTTGGAGAAATGTTCATAATGGGGTGTATAAAATTTTGCTTTCAAAACTCAAGGATACCGATTTCGACGTGCTGTTTCCAAAATGTAGCGGCCAAGATTTTATAAATATTCGGTTTGAAAATCAATTTTTTTTTAATATGATTTTTCATAATCTTTGCGTAAATTACGTTAATTTTTTTATTTCTTTTCAGGAAATAATCTGCAAAACATCCATTCGTACAAGTCAAATTGTCTCCTAATTTTAAAATTTAGAAAATTAAAATTCTCAACAAATTGAATATCAAATTTTTAACAATTCAAAAAATTTTAATATTCTAATGGATGATTCTCGAAAAATGGTGGGAATTATCGAAGAAACCAGGCCGAAACTAACTTTCGTAAGTCGAAATCTATAAGAAAATGGTCGACAATTTTCGAAAATTTACATAAAGGGATGTATGTACAAAATTTTTCTTTTGAAAAAGTTGTCAAAAAAATCCCAAAAATTTCAAGGATATAGATTTCGACATGCTGATTCCAAAAATATGGCTTGTTTATTTATGGTCCAGGGGCAAGATTTTAGAAATATTCGATTTGAAAATCAATATTCCAACGGGCGTTGTGAAAAAGTGTTAGAAGTTATCAGTGAAATGAGACCGAAACTAACTTCTGTAGATCGAAAACTCTAAGAAAAAATCTTTAGTTAGGTTTCGAAAGTGGTCGAAAACTTGTTTATAAAATGATAAAATTTTGCCTTTTAAAAAAGTTCTCAAAAAATTCAAAGATATCGATTTAGATGTGCTAATTGCAAAAATATAGCGTGTTTATGTATGATTCCGAGGCATGATTTTATAAATATTCGGTTTGGAAATGTACATTTTTCTTTTATCCAAAAATTGCAATATTCCAATGGGCGATTCTAGAAAAATGGTGGGAGTTATTGAAAGAGAGACTGAAACTACCTTTTGTTGGTCTATTAGAAAATATCTTTGGTTATTTTAAAAAATAGTCGAAAGTTGCTTGAAATTTTCATAGGATAAAAACTGAATTAAATAAAATTCCAGTTGTAATATTATAAAAGGAGAATCTATCAAAATTTATGATAGTTCATTTCTGGCATCTCAAGTAACCTTAAATATTGATCCATTTCAAGAGAAAGACCTTGAAAATTATCATCAGTGAAATTAATATCAACATGTACTAGAAATATTTATTTTGTATTATAAGTATTAATGTGTTATTTGCTTATATCCAATTGTTGTCTCACAGCTTGAATTTGAACATATATTCTTGAATTATTGTTTTGATTTTGATCGTATTTAATGTGTCTTACCGTAATAAGTGTAAGACCAGTTGATTAACGATTTTATAACCTGAAATGTGTAAAACTGAGTATTCTATCAACACATGTATTATTTGTAAATTCCCCCAGTTCATATTAAGATTTGTATCTGTCCATGGTTCTAGTATAGTTTAAATGCAATGATCTAGATGTCCAAATAAAACACGTGGCAGGAAATTCACTTCATACTTCATACTTCACAATTTTTAATTAGGATAATATTTAAGGTTCTGGATTTTTTTTACTGAAGTTATTAGTAATTGCATTATCCATATTTAGTAACATCTCTTTCGAAATTTATAATAGTTCATTTGTGGCATCTCACATAACCTTAAATATTGATCCATTTCAAGAGAAAGGACCTTGAAAATTATCATAAGTGAAATTAATATCAACATGGATTAGAAATGTTTATTTTGTATTATAAGTATTAATGTGTTATTTTCGTATATTAATTGTTGTCTCACTACTTGAATTTGAACATTTATTCTTGAATTATTGTTTTGATTTTGATCGTAATAAGTGTAAGACCAGTTAATTAAGAATCTTATAACCTGAAATGTGTAAAACTGAGTATTCTATCAACACATGTATTATTTGTAAATTCCCCAGTTCATATTAAGATTTGTATCTGTCCATGGTTCTAGTATAGTTTAAATGCAATGATCTAGATGTCCAAATAAAACACGTGGCAAGAAATGCACTTCATACGTCAGGCTCCACAATTTTTAATTACGATAATATCTAAGGTTCTGGATTTTTTTACTTAAGTTATTAGTAATTGCATTATCCATATTTAGTAACATCTCTTTCGAAATTTATAATAGTTCATTTTTGGCATCTCACGTAACCTTAAACATTGGTCCATTTTGAGAGAAAGGACCTTGAAAATTATCATTAGTTAAATTAATATCAACTTGGACTAGAAATATTTATTTTGTATTATAAGTATTAATGTGTTATTTTCTTATATCCAATTATTGTCTCACAGCTTGAATTTGAACATTTATTCTTGAATTATTATTTTGATTTTGAACGTATTTAACGCGTCTTACCGTAATAAGTGTAGGATCAGTTAATTAACAGTTTCATAACCTGAAATGTGTAAAATTGAGTATTCTATCAAACCATGTATTATCTGCAAATTCCCCATTTCATATTAAGATTTTTATCTATCCATGGTTCTAGTATAGTTTAAATGCAATAATCTAGATGTCCAAATAAAACACGTGGCAGGAAATTCACTTCATACTTCAGACTTCACAATTTTTAATTAGGATAATATTTAAGGTTCTGGATTTTTTTTACTGAAGTTATTAGTAATTGCATTATCCATATTTAGTAACATCTCTTTCGAAATTTATAATAGTTCATTAATGGCATCTCACGTAACCTTAAATATTGATCCATTTCGAGAGAAAGGACCTTGAAAATTATCATAAGTGAAATTAATATCAACATGGATTAGAAATGTTTATTTTGTATTATAAGTATTAATGTGTTATTTTCGTATATTAATTGTTGTCTCACAGCTTGAATTTGGACATTTATTCTTGAATTATGGTTCTGATTTTGATCGTATTTAATGTCTCTTACCGTAATAAGTGTAAGACCAGTTAATTAACAATCTTATAACCTGAAATGTGTAAAACTGAGTATTCTATCAACACATGTATTACTTGTAAATTCCCTCAGTTCATATTAAGATTTCTATCTGTCCATGGTTCTAGTATAGTTTAAATGCAATAATCTAGATGTCCAAATAAAACACGTGGCAGGAAATTCACTTCATACCTCAGGCTTCATAATTTTTAATTACGATAATATTTAAGGTTCTGGATTTTTTTACTGAAGTTATTAGTAATTGTATTATCTATATTTAGTAACATCTCTTTCGAAATTTATAATAGTTCATTTTTGGCATCTCAAGTAACCTTAAATATTGATCCATTTCGAAAGAAAGGACCTTGAAAATTATCATGAGTTAAATTAATATCAACATGGATTAGAAATGTTTATTTTGTATTATAAGTATTAATGTGTTATTTTGTTGTATCCAATTATAGTCTCACAGCTTGAATTTGAACATTTATTCTTGAATTATTATTTTGATTTTGATCGTATTTAATGTGTTTTACTGTAATAAGTGTAAGACCAATTAATTAACGATTTATAACCTGAAATGTGTAAAACTGAATATTCTATTAACAAATGTATTATCTGTAAATTCCCCCAGTTCATACTAAGCTTTTTAACGGTCCATGGTTCTAATTCAGTTTAAAGGTAATAATCTAGAATTATATCCAAATAGAACACGTGGCAGAAAATTCACTTCATACTTCAGGCTTCACAATTTTTAATTACGATATCTAAGGTTATGGATTTTTTTACTAAAGTTATTAGTAATTGCATTATCCATATTTAGTAACATTTCTTTCGAAATTTATAATAGTTCATTTATGGCATCTCACGTAACCTTAAATATTGATCCATTCGATACAAAGGACCTTGAAAATTATCATTAGTTAAATTAGTATCAATACGAACTAGAAATGTTTATTTTGTATTATAAGTATATATTAATGTGTTATTTTCTTATATCCAATTATTGTCTCACAGCTTGAATTTGAACATTTATTCTTGAATTATTAAGTAAAGTCGCGATCTTTTCTATAGAACCACTCCCTAGTGTAAATTTTCAAAATTTGTTTGGTGTAAGTGACCTTGACGGGTTTCTGGGGGAAAACATATGTGTCAAAAATTTGACAGGTTAGATGGCCCCATTGTTAATGTAGATATTTTATTTTAATAAATAGATGAACAGAACATACAGTCTGCACGGGATACAGTGCGGCATATTTGAGGGCAACCAAAACATTCGTGTTGTGCTAGTTTTGATTGCCATATCAACTACCGCTACCAACCGCGTTCGGCGTAAAGTACTAGATGACAGGGCTACCAACTTGACTTTTTATCGAGTGGTTCCGTAGAAATGACCGCTACTGTATTTTGATTTTGATCGTATTTAATGTGCCTGTTGTGTTTATTTCACACGTGCTTTGTTTTGCATATTATGTGAATTTATTTAGTCCAAGGTGTAATCTTGATGAACTTAATTTTTATTTACCCATTAACTTGAATTGTTCCATAATTTACCCTCATGTAAATTCTCGTGGTTTTAAATTCTTGATAAAGTGTGGCATAATTAAATTTTACTTGTTTCCTTTCTCATAATAATTATAATACTCATTTTACTATCCTCAACATTCAGGAGATTTTAAGTCTAAACGAAATAAACGCTCGGGATTGTGTGGCGGGCGATAGTCACAGTTCATGGTCAAATGTTGAATTTTTCGCGGGTTTTAAAATTTTGTGCACATGTTTCAGTTTTGGCAAAATGTTTGGGTTATCACAGTACGTTGTTTAAATGAGAAATCCGTCAAGAGTTTAAAGAACCGAAAATAAAGGGGACTCGGGGTTAGTAATGGAAGATAGGGTTTAACATAAAAGTGAGAACTATGATGGCAATATAGTTATCAACTTTTAGTCAATTTATAAAGAAAATAAGGATGTTGTGTCTATTCCATACTTTTCGAAATCTGTATAGAACATGTGTGTACAAAACAAAGTGGATGAATTGGGGAGATTACAGACAACGACAAAATCAAGGCAAGTGACAATTTCGGAGTGGAAATGAATAGTAAAGGAATATATTCTTTAGACATAAAACAACGATTATGGAAAGGACCACGAGCTATAAAAAGACTTAATGGAATGTGGTGGGATAACGAGATTTTGAGACGAAGAAAAATAAATATATATAAGTATAAAGGGCATAACATAATACGTAACGGAAATGTGGGAGCCAACGGAAGTTCATAATAAGAAAATTTCATGAATCGAGCTGATTTTGACCGTATTTATCAGTGTGGTTCAAGTATCAACATGCTCAGTCCTTTCCAAAAATGATTCGATTACAAATTAAGTATGTTGTAAGATTGTATTTTTTTTGTCAAGTATGGACATAATCTCTAAGCATTTCAAAAACATAAAACATACGTAGACTTCAACATTACCTGCGCAAATCCCTCTTTAATAGAACAATTTGCACAAAATTAGCACACGATACGTTGATGTCTATAAGTGGATATTAGGATATTCCAACTAAGTAGCAATCAAAGTATCGAAAGTGTCACCACTTCCATCTTGATAAATCTGTTGTGGCATCAGCTGCCAACCCATAAGTAACTACTTACCGCAATTAGGTCTCGAGTGGATACGCGTATTGGCGAATTCGACGCCATGCTTGTCGACGCACCAGCAAATGCTACTGGCGCCGTGGCACTGCATCGGCTTGTAGTAACCCTGGCTGTCGCAGCTGGGAACATAAGCACCTGAATACACGCAAAAAATTACATGGACCCCTTGGATGTGCTGCTGAAACTACCTATTAAATCGGGCGATACTCTACGCTTGGCGGCGGCGCAGGGTCTTTCCGTTTTCTGGAAACATCGACACCACTCCTGCGGTGTGACTTTAAGATCACGGTCCATGTCACATTGTTCTAAGAAAGGTTTCATACACACTTCACTCTGATCGTGTTCTAAATCGTACAGTTCTTGTAAAGATAGCTTGGAGTCCGAATTCGAATCGAGATGTTGGAACATCCATCTCACCTCACTTTTGCAAGTAGATGGGAAATGTGCTGAAATGGTAGAAAAAGACAACTACAGTGATTTATTTTAAAATTTGAGTGGAAATTGTAGGATGAGAAATTCGAGAGTTATTCGCTTGTGTCAGCGATCGATATGAAATACTGGCACTTCTTATGCGTTCCTTTTTAATGTTTTAGAAGGTGATGTGCTGAGCTCTTCGTTTATTTACTTGCTGGGACACAGGAGATGTTTATTATTGTTCTAAATATATTGCTGTTGTAGAGGTAAAAAATAAATAAATTGTGTTGTGTGAAAAATATGGCTGCAGCAAAATCTCGATCGTGGGAAAAATGTAATGCAGAACGCGTTTAACGTGCTCATTTCTCACTCCCCAGACTTTTATATTAATGAAAAATAAGTATCATTTCATGCTCTATTTTTTTCCACCGCGATAGAACGCTTGTTCTCGCACTTGTATAGTAAGTAAGGCGTTAAGCTAAAAACTGACTAATTAGTGCGCACTCAATATTTACCATAAATATATAAACAAGTAACGTTATTTGCAAGAAAAAGGTGTCTATTTAAATATATTTAGAATTGACAAATCGTTAAAGAAAGCGTGTCTATTTGGCAAAATAAAATTCTACTCATGGACCCGTGGGAAATCTCAACTCCTACGAAATGTATTACTTTTCGAGCCCGTTGTGTAATATACTACTAGTTTTGCGTTTTGTTAGCAGAATGCAGCTGGTTAGTGCAAACTACTACCAAGTGATGACATAACTGCATGATAAGTTAAAATTTAAACAAGCGTCTACAGAAAAAAAGATGTTATGTTTAAACATTGTTAAATCTCATATTGTATATCTACTTGAGTGATTTCAATTTTTCGAATTTGTGTCAAAATCTGGAGTTGGAGACATACTTTTTACAATGAAACTTAATAGACTAAGTACTACAAGTTCAGAATCAATCATACACAGAAAAATTATATTTAGGAATATTTGATACATGGCATTCCACTGAAACGAAAACAGACCACAAAATTTTAGGAGTGATTAGAAAAATCCCAACCGTCTTGATATGAAGTGCGGCTTTGTCACCAAGTTACTCGTCTTTGTAACGAAAACTCGTAAAATATTCAGCGCCACCATTGTGATTAAAATTGTTCACAATGGATTTATTCTTAGACAACCGGAACACGTTCTGTAGTTTGGGTTTCATTATACCGTTATTGCAAGCTTTGGTTAGCGGGTGTTTCGAAAATGATTCTCAAATATTTATTGGTTAAAATCGAGGATATGTTGGCGGCACAATATAACGTAGAAACTGTGGAAAAATAATCACGAGAGCTGATGGTCTAGTGGTCAGAATACCCGCCAGGTAAGTGTGTCAACCCAGGTTGACATTTTTGCTCGTTTTCCACAGGTATTTATCCAGCCCTTTGTTGGGAGAATAGACAAAAATTTTTGTCGAAATTTATAAATAATAGGTATAATATGGCTAAATGCAAACAAGAGAAAGACCAGGAACGGAAGACTAAACAAGGATTTAGAGGTATCGAATTTCAAAAGACTCGTGGAAGAAGCATTACGCTATACAGTGCCATGGAAATCCCCTGGACCAATTGAAATACCAATCGCCCTCTACAAAATTTTCAAAACCGCAGAGAAATACCTTTCTTCCCAGGTTGAAGGCACTATAGAGGGACGATATCGGATAACACGAGAAGACGTCCAGGCAAACGTCATAAAACCGGCGAAATCATTACAAAAGTGATCAATACCGTGGTGAGGAATGCTGTAGCCCATGTAATTTCGGCAGAAAAAATGTCCAGGGCCGGAAAATGGGGCACCCGCCAAATTAGCCCTGACAAAATAGCAAAGTCAAAAAAGCCCCGACAATATCGCTCCAGACAAAATAGCCCCGCTACAAAATAGCTCATCAACAAAATGGTCCTCGACAAAACAGTCCCGTCAAAATAGCTTGGTATGAAATTTCTGAAGATAAAAAAAGAAATTATTATTAATTTTTGTTTTACAAAATACAAATGTTATAAGGATGTACTGTTTGGTTTTTATTTATTCACAGAAATGTTTAAAACTTGTCTATTTTAGACAATAAAGAGGTTAGGTCAGGTCAGGTCAGGTCAGGTCAGATCAGGTCAGGTCAGATCAGGTCAGGTCAGGTCTCTCGGAAAACTCATATCCGGATACATGGAAAACAAGTAAACTGATAATCGAAAAACCCATTTGTTTAATAAACGTGTTGGGAAAAGTGTATGAAACCCTAATTAATAGAACGCTCGACACTGAACGCCATAGAGGATGTGGTGAAGATTGCTAAAGGAATTAACGAAGAAGAAAGTCCAAAGTGGTGCGGGGCGATTTTTATAAACGTCAAAAACGCTTTTAATATGGCCTCGTGGGATAACATAATCGAAAAATTAGAACAATGGGGCATCTCTACGTATCTGACAAACATAATAAAAGTTATTTCACAAAAAGAAAGGTTCAGATCGGCAGAAACAAGATCATTGAAGTGGGAGAAGGTGTTCCACAGGGTTCGGTACTGGGGCCGACCCTGTGGAACATCTTATATGACGACCTTATGAAGGTAGACGTACCGGAGGGGGTAACGCTAATTTGCTATGCTGATGATTTGGCGGCGGTAATCACGGCGGAGAGCAAAGAAGAACTGCAGATGAAAGGAGAAGTCACTCTGGTAAAGGTAAAGTTATTGCTGACAAAACAAAGATTGAGCATGGTATTGATAAAGACGAAAGTTATTATTTTGAATAGGCCGAGGAATATCACAGAGCTGGTTTTTGAACTAGACCATAACAAGATAGTGAAATACCTCGGTGTGGATCTGGACCGGGGATTAAGCTTCAGAAGACATATAGAGCACGTGATAGCCTGATGACACTGCGTATATGCAGCGCGTATACTACAGTTTCCTACGAAGCGTTAACGGTACTTGCAGGGACAATCCCACTGTATCTACTGCCGGAAGAAAGAAAAACCAATTACGACAGAAGAAACGAACCAGCGCATAATAGCAAAGAAACAAGGAGACACACCGTAGAAAAATGACAACAGGAGTGGAGAGTAACAAATAAGGCAAAATGGACAAGGAGACTAATAAAAAGATAGCTCCATGGAGAGATAGGAACTTTGGGGAGATAGATTTTCATATGACCCAGTGTTTAACTGGCCATGGATGTTTTATGCAATACGTAGCTAGAATAGATAAAAGAACATCTCCTACGTGTATGTATTGTCCAAATATAGACGACGCCGAATACACACTCTTTAACTGCCCAGGATGGTACAAAGAAAAACAAGAGCTACAATTACTCCTCGGGGGGGAGGTCAATACAGAGAACCTGGTCGAACATATGCTGTCGAAAGCCGAAGGCTAGGGGACAATCAAAATATATATGGGAAAGATAATGACGAGAAAGGAGGAAGATGAAAGGAAACAGTGAATGTGAACGTGGATCCCCCGATGATATGTGGAACCGGTTCCGGGTGATCCAGGAGAAAAGGGGAGGGGTTTTAGTGAGGTAAAAATCCCACACTCCCCCGCGGGGACCCTTTTGAAGGTTTTCCCTTCCCTCCAGAAAAAAAGGTCAGGTGAGGTGAGGTCAGGTTAGGTCAGGTCAGGTCAGGTCAGGTCAGGCCAGATCAGGTCAGGTCAGGTCAGGTCAGGTCAGGTCAGATCAGGTCAGGTCAGGTCTGGTCTGATCAGGTCAGGTCAGGTCAGATCTGATCATGTCTGATCTGGTCTGGTTTGGTCTGGTCAGGTCAGTTAGTCAGGTCTTCTTGAGATTACTACCTGACCTAATCAAGTGCTAGGGGAAAAATCTTTCAGCAATAAAAAATTGCAAATTATGGAAACTATGGACCCAATATGCAGTTATACATATGTAGTAAATACCAAATATGCAGTAGTATACGATGTGGGAGTAAGCTGCAGTGTTCAGTAAAGAATAGAGTATGTCGGTACATATTTTTTATGTATGGTATTTTTGCTCACTTGTAGATCTTTTTTTATCTTGGGCTATTTTGGTGGAACTATTTCGTCGTAAAGGTATTTTGTCGAAGCTATTTCGTCTGGTGCTATTTTATCGGGGGCTATTTTGTCGGGATATCGAATTACATCAAATTATGAACAAAAGGGCGGATCGAGTAATCACAATCGCACTTGAAGACTACTCACACCAACTGGGTCGGGAATTAAACACTGGAAAATGTGGGTATGCTGCAGTGCATTGCACGAAGAAGAAGAAAACGAAGTCATCGTTCTCATCCCAGTTATGAGGATCGACAATTAGCACTTGGGTCCCACCTAAGCGGAACACGACACGGGTAAAAATATTGACAACATCGAGGACAAGGTAATAGCCAAAGCCTCTTCCAAACTCAGAAGAGTCGACTCTTCAACAGTTGTGACATTGCAGCTACGGTCTACGTAACGGTCAACATATACCTTAGCAACAGCATCCTGGCAATATTGATGCGATGCCGAGACATGGATCTGAAGACAGGAAATTGATGGCCACTGAAAACAACAAGACACGGTCCATCTTTAACCAACGAGGGTATTTACTACACAACATCGGTGGCTTTGGTTTCAGATCCACCGAAAATAAGACCGAGATTCAATACTTCAAGACGTACGCTTTCATGAGGACACATCCGACCTTCGCGACACCCACGAGCAATTCAAAATGTTGGACGCAAAGGGATGTCGCACTCTAATTGGGGACTGCAGGCACTTCATGGAGAAAGACGGGCACTACGACTCAGAGGATGATGACTACAACACCTTGTCCACACACATGGAGCACAGGATTGGGCAAAGACGATGCAATACCCTAAGCTGGTGCTCGATGAAGGGAACTCATTTATTTCCTGGAAATCCAGTAACACGGCACGAATTCCTCGAAACTGTCGTTGATCAAGGTAGTCTATTGACTCCTCCGAACGATCTTGTAAGCAACCAACCGACATCAGAAAAGGGCTCCACTTCGGAAAGGTTGTCCTAAATGTGAGAACACGAGTAGGCCAAAACATCTTAATGGAACTCCCGCTGTACCACAAGGCTAAAGTCATGACCCAAATATTGATATAGAAGACCCCTATTTGAAGCCTCCATGCCACATCTGCAGAATCATCGTATTCAAAAGGGAATAAAACGTGTCAAGTATGCGAAAAATTCCATGAAAAATAAGTTACCGGAACTACAAGACTATCAACAGGGACCAACTTGCACACCTACACCGGTGCAAAGTCCAAGTAGGCTTCTTGATAATTGGCTGCCACGGGGAGGTCTTAAATACTGCAAAACATTGCAAGGTTCTAACACCTCATGCAGACGTTGGAAGTGCGAGAGTACACAATGCGGACACTTGACATCATTCAGTTTTGGTCGTTGAATTTATTACCTCTGGTGTTTTTGAAGCATAAGCAATAAGTGTAAAGGGTGTCTTTTTTATTTGATATAACCCCCGTAATAATTCTAATTTTAAAAATAAACCTATAGTTCTTTGAGCAGATTTGTTCGAACTGACAGTGTCAACAAGGGAAGTTTCCTAGAAGACCTTCAGTAACTAAGGTAGTTGTTGATGATTTGAGACAACGACTTGAGCAGAATCCGAAAAACATCTTTGACAAGAAGGTCTCAGCAGTCAGGAGTTCCTGCTGCAACATGAAATTGAATAAGAGGTCCAAATTTTTGAAAATAAGAAAAAGAGAGTGAACACGTACCTTGCGAACAAAATGGTGAACATTTTCAACATTTACTGTGATACCTAACCACAATAAATTCGTTTATTTTTTTGTAAGTTTTATTTTTTAATAACATAAGATATGAAGCATTTAGGCAACTAGTTATACAGATGTTTGTGGAATTTGTCGTTCAACCTTCGACATTTAGTAAAATACACATAAAGTGATAGGCGGCACGCTTCCATGACCTACTGACCACAAGACTGTTCGTATTTTTGGACCTTTATCGTTGTTGTAATGCCTCAAAACAATGATGTCGTAGAAGTTTCGGAAAATTTCAATAACGAAGACTATTTTCGTATGATCGTCTTGTAGACGAAATGCAACGAAAACCTGAACCGCACCTGTCAAAGGTTCAACGGATTATACCCGAACAAGAAAAAATTGCATCGGAGATATTCGAAATATATTATTGATATTTTAAAAGTAGAAGTCAGTTTAAAGTGAAAAAGAGAAGATTCGCAAATATCACCGAAGATGATGACAATGTTTACTTAGTTACCTGTTGTGGAAAATAGAGACACTTGGATCAAATTTTGGTATTTCCCGGTGAAGTATTAAACGTATTTTGAAGAAAAATCTTGAAGCAGATGATTTTGTTAGATGACAGGAATTTGCTAATAAGAAGTCAAGAAGAACAACTAATTTTTGAAAACATTATCTAGAGCGACGAAGCTTGATTCATCAATAAAGGCATTATCGCAGACATAATACTCACTATTGGCATATTGAAAATTTGTATTTATTCAAACTAAGGGGCACTAAAGAGCTTGAAAATGTAATATGTGGGTTGGCAAGGTAAATAATACCATAATTGGAGCGCATTTTTTGATATCAACCTGAATGGCGAGCAAATATTTACGTATTCTGCGGTAACTGGAAGACGATTATTTAGAAAACTTACCGCGGAATTACGTCCAAAACTTGTATTTTCAACACGATGGGGCACCACCTCACAACGTGACAAACGTAGATATTGTTTTATCGGAAATGTTTCAATTGGAAAGGGAGTAGGGGCTCAATATTTTTATTGAAATTTAAAGTGGCAGTGGCAAAGTAAAAACAACTACAAATGCTAGTTGGGGTACCTTTGTCTGAAAATTTAATAGTAGTAGTTGGGTTTTGGAGATGCTGTAAACAGAAATTAATTGAGTTATCAATAACCGAAGAGGAACTCATTCGTCTCTTTGAATGTATCGCAGAATCTAGATGGACCACAGAATTGTTAAAAGAAATTCAGATCGATATTTATGTCAGAATAGCGAAATATGACAGCACAATGAAAGAAAGTAATATTTTGTCTAGAACATCAATAAAAATGTACGATCCCGACGCAAACATGGAAATTGTTATTAAAATATTCCCACCAAACCACGAAATATAAGTAAGATGCTTTAAATCGTTTCGGGGAGAAGATCTTTTAATTTAACGTTTCTTTACAGTTTCGATCTTACCCTTCGACTTGTTTCTTGGCCGCTGCTTTTTTGATGAGTCCGCCATAACGACAGAAAACCAATCGACCAAACGGTCGCCCATCGCTTGGAGAGCAGCTGGAGAACATTGTTTGGAAGGAGAGATGGCAGGGTCAAGTGCCCCAATTGAGTTACTGTAAAGTTTGTTGTCAGTAACTTCATTATACCCACGGAGTCGGCCTTTGTCTTCCGCATATAAAAGATTGTTATTGTCCTGGAAACCAGAAGTTCATTTATAAACCTGTAGGTACACATAAAGTTGGTGCAACAAATGTTCCTTGTCTTATTAAAATAAAGCGGCGCGGTGAATTTTTGAGCAAAACCGAGCCGAGCTTCGGTTCTAAACTAAACCCACGTGCCAACTACTTACCTTGTTGTACTTTGTATATTTAATGTATTTGTAATGTTTATTTTCGTATTTGAAATCTTGTGGGGTAAATGTATATACATCGGATTTAGAAGACGGCTGCGCTGGCTTTGCACCATTAATGGACCCACCAACGGTTCCACTTTTATCCAAAGTAGCTTTATACTTATTCATGAATGAATTCAATCGCTCCGATTGGCGCTGCTTTTTCCGCAGATGCGCTTCATTTTCTAGAAAAGACAAACAACTCTTTCATTTTCCGTAAAAGCGGAATTATTTCCGTCCCCACCTTTGCAAGGACAGAATCCTTTGCAGGTGACTCTGATCGATGTGTGGTGGATGCAGTTGTGGTAGTCTAATCTACACAACGAGCTGTACGTCCGATTATCTGAGCCGCACAAGAACGTCGGTTTCACAACTGGACACGGCTTACACCTGGAATTTATCAAAATGACAACAAATCCTCGACGAAAATAAAACGGATTCGCAAGTCAGCTCACACTACAGAGTCGTTCAAATCCTCGTCTGCGTCGTCGGGATCGTCTTCGGTGTCGTAGAAAACGTCGTCGTCTTCGTCCTCGGTTTTAGACTCCTCGGTTACTGTCGATTTAGGCACTACGATGTCTCTGCAAGAAAAACAAAAACGTGAGCTGGTGCAGTACGTAATAGTCACCATTACAGGACGTTAAATATATTAATACGATAATGAATGTCATTTTGTAATTACATATTTAAATGCAATGCATACATAAACTTACTGAGGATATAAGTAACGTAAAATTATCATACATATGGAAGTGAAAATGCAAATAAACAATTAGTAACTAGTAAACTGGTTTGATTATCATGGGTTGAAATAAATCTCACTCGTTTGCCAGCTTCCTGTAAGTTAAATATATTTCTTCTTAAGATATTTTGTTTAATAATAGCCTTTAGTTGAAAAATAATTTACTTCTTAGTAACCTAGTAAGGGGTACTTATTTTGTCTATTTGCAATACCTTTACTTTTTTCTCTATATATTGTAGCTTCGTATCATGCAGCGGTCTATAATTATGCTAGGCATGTAACGCCGCACTATAGAAAGAGAGAGAAAATAGATAAATTGGTGTGAATGTGTAGGTAAGCGAAGAAAAACAATGCCTTGACCACTAGGCTATAGAGCGTCTGATCTTTACTTCGCTTACCCAGCTATTATTGTGCCTTCACAAATGTGATCATGACGGGCTGGATCGTCAGGACTCAGTAGCGGGTGATAATCACCGAATTAAGCCAATCATCATCACTAATCATCATTTTGTCAAAAAATACAAAAGCAACATATTTTTGGTTTTTATTATTTTTTAAGAGAAAATTAATCACTTTGCCGCGTATACGTGTTTAATTTATATAAATTGCCATCCGTGCGTCCCTGGGTCGACGCACTCTTTTTATTTAGTTTGTGCAAAGTTAACACTTGTGAATATTATAATGATTATTGTACATATAAGTCAAACGTAAGGAGATATAGATTCTGTTCCAAAATTATTTTGGAAATTCTATCAATGTAAAAACATACTTGACTATTTATTCAAATTGTATGAACTATAATAATATATTTTCTTCAAAACTTAGTGAAAAAGTGATTATTTTTGTAGGTGTTTGTAATAGTATTGTAACAAGACCCATCTAACGAATAGCTTCCTTCATGTTTTCTTGACGTTTCATCACCCTAGAGTACGAAAAAATAGTGCCCCCTTTCCGCTTCCCTGTCGTCTCTCTATCTGTCTGTCGTCACTCATCTGTCTGTGTCGTTTTTTATTAGACAGATAATCTCCGAAACTATTGGACCGATCCTTGTTAAATGTTATACTGATTTTAGGAACATTGTGTAGATGGTAAACCGTTTACCAAAATGTCTATAATCATCCCCATCAAAAATGTGATGACGGCTTATCGAAATTTTGTGCATTAAACGTTATTTAAATTTTATAAAATATTGCATTACAGTTGTGGTTTATGAATTCGGGTTGAGTTTTATTCTATTAAAAAATGTCTTTAGTTCAATTTCAAAAATTCAGAGAACACACCATTTATTTCAGAATTACCTTAGATATTTTTTTTATATAGATTATTTTCTTTTTGGCAAAATAAACATTATTATTATTACATTTGCCAAAATCAGTCTTATTCTAGCTAGTAGCTGCTAAGATAAAACTGATTTTGGCAAATGAAATACCCTCTAAGAAAAGAGAGGGTGGGTGGGCGGGCCTAGTACCTGCCAAGATAAGACTGATTTTGGCAAATGAGATTCCTCTAAGAAAATAAGGGCGGGTGGGCGGGTTTAGTACCTACTAAAATGAGTCGATTTTGGCAAATGACATATTCCCTAAGAAAAGAGGGGATGGGTGGGCGGGGATAGTAGCGGCTAAGATAAAACTGATTTTAGCAGGTATTAGCCCCACCCGTCCACTATTTTCTTAGAGGGTATGTTATCTACCAAAATCGATGTTAGATTAGCAGGTACTAAACCTGCTCACCCACCCTCTATTTTCTTAGAGAAATCTAATTTGCCAAACCAGTCTTATCCTAGCAGTTACTAGCCCCGCCCACCCACCCTATCTTTTCTTACGGTGTTCTTCATTTCCCAAAATCAGTCTTATCCTAGCCAGTAACTGCTAAGATAAAACTGATTTTGGCAAATGAAATACCCTCTAAGAAAAGAGAGGGTGGGTGGGCGGTCTTAGTACCTGCCAAGATAAAACTGATTTTGGCAAATGAGATTCCTCTAAGAAAATACGGGGCGGATGGGCGGGTTTAGTACCTACTAAAATAAGTCGATTTTGGCAAATGACATATCCCCTAAGAAAAGAGGGGGTGGGTGGGTGTTGATAGTAGCTGCTAAGATAAAACTGATTTTAGCAGGTATTAACCCACCCGTCCACTATTTTCTTAGAGGGTATGTTATCTACCAAAATCGATGTTAGATTAGCAGGTACTAACCCCGCCCATCCACTCTTTAGCTTCTTAGAGAGATCTAATTTGCCAAACCAGTCTTATCCTAGCAGGTACTAGCCCCGCCCATCCACCCTATCTTTTCTTACGGTGTTCCTCATTTGTCAAAATCAGTTTTATCTTACTAGGATAAGACTGATTTTGGCAAATGATAAAACAACTTTAGACTAATTTTTAATTTGTTATGTTATTCCTTATTTAATTCTATTGGTAGATAACTTATTTATTCATAAATTTACTAAATTCCTTGTCTCCTGGCACTCATTTTCAGAGGTACCGAAATTGTTTCCGTCTATGAAGATTATTCCAAGACTTTCCGTAAAAAACTTAATCTGTAAACTGAAAGTTAGGTATTTAGATGTTAGTTGGATAGAAAATTTTATAACGAAAATAGGTTCAAATTGTAAAGATTGGCAGCTGCTTTTCGATCCGATTATAGTAACGTCAGGAGTTCCTCAGGAATCTCCCTGAGACCCACTGTTGTTTGGTCTCTTCATGAATGACTTTTTCCTTGGTGAAATATACCTGTTGAAAATACTTGTAGGTAAGCGAAGAAAAATGTTGCTTCTCCGGTGGGAATCGAACCGCACGTTTACCGCTTGCCGGGCGAGTGCCCTTACTACGGAGGAGCTTATCTTTCTTCGCTTACTACTACTTCATTATTGTGTCGCCACATACTCTTACTTGTGGATGATTTAAAAATCTCCAGTAAAGTATTTGCTAAATATTTAAAAAGTTAATTAGTGTAAGTACTTCAAGATTTCATTTCGTAGGAGTTTAAATTGGTTCAATTTATGCTTATAAAATTAATATGACTCTTTTAAAAAGCCCTGTCGAATTGATTGGTTTAGATAATCAACTCAAAAATATGGAAATAATTCAAAATTTTTTTCTCCGGACTTGTGTTTGGAAAATGGATAACAGCAGAGATTATTGATTGTACTTAAATGTGATCAAAAGAGAAATATATTTTCTTTAGATAGCTTAGAAACAGGACTTCTTGTTTTTAGAGATAGTTTAATGGAGTCATTAAACCGAACTGTTGAAACATTTTAGTTTGAAATTGTCCTACGAGAACTCTCCGGAGCAATCCAATTTTCTTCACCCAGTTGCATCGCATAAACTATGGGTTTTTATCATCAGTAGCGAGACTAACAAAAGATCCAAACATATAGTTACGACCTAAATCTATTAAAAATATCTTTAACTAAATTTAAAATTAAGCTGAAACATTTGTGAAATTTTATATAATTATTTAAGTGCTGGTGCGGGTAGTTCTCCCCACAACGCAACTTTAATGTAAAATAAATATTAGGGATCATCATAACAATGTGAAATAGTACACAACCAAAGTACAAAATAAATCAAGCTTTAATCACCATTAGTTCTCTAGCTGAGTTTATCTGTTTTAGAAGTGTGAAACAATACTAACCGTTAAACCCAAGAACTAATTTGTTAACAAAATAAAAAATAAATAAAAAAATTAAACAATTCATCCCCATCCTCGCGTGTTTCCCCATGTAGAACGACACAACAAAAATTTCATCGTTTTGTTTGAATTTCCAATTATTCCGCAACGCCGGTTTCAGAACTGTTTTTAATTTCGTTATTTTACCGTCAGCAAAATAACTTCGAAATCTGGTACATTAGGAATTTATGGCTATCGTGTGTCCTGGACACATAATCGAAAGCTTTGTCTTCAATTTTGTTATTACTTCGACTCGCGTAATTTTCAAAGCAATAAAGTCCAATAAATGGTGGATGAAGCAAGCAATTACAGGTCCAATTAAGCTGTTAACAGGGTTGAGTTACGCTGCTCTACTCCAGGTTTAAAGAGTTTTTAATAAAAAATGTAAGATGCGACGTCTGATGCTGTGGAGATATTGATCTTCACAATAAAGTGAAATACGAGTTTGAAATGTGTTAAAGTTCTCGGGAAAGTTCCAGTGTTGGATTTGAGAAGTAGTTTTGATTAAATGGACGTCGAAATGCATTTAGGCGGTTTATTTTTTAGTTTTTTGTTAATAGATCTTAAAATTAATGCTTAAACTTGGAAGCTACAACTGCAACACTTTTTATAAAAAAAGTTGGATTGTTTTACTCGAAATCGTGGAATAAGTTTTGACAGCACTTAATTTGATGTACAGCCAAGCAACTAAAAAGTGGTAATGTTGAAGAAGGGACAGCTTAGCGGTCTGGCAATTATGTTTCCAGTACTAGACCGATGAACTCCGATTTCATGCTTTATGGAAATACAAAACACTTTTTTTGTATAATTACAGGAGAAACTTTTAATGGAAATGTTTTTTGACGTCTATGTGTTGAATTAAAGACGCTTCAACGAATTTCATTCGGAAAGTTTATAATAGAACTTTGGTATATGCATTAATATACATAGGTCCATATACCGGTTCAAAAGATACCCCTTAGCTATCTGAAAAATGATTATGGTAGTTGATTATTATTATGTTACACAATTATTGATCAAAGATTTGTGTCGCTCAGTGGCGCAATTCTTTCCGCGAAGAGTGAATTGCGCGGAGAGACGCAATTCTCTTAAACCCATGACCACAGGATTGCACCGAGCGACGTAATTTCCCCGACCCGCGAAACTTCGAATTGCGTGAAGTAGCGTAATCCCATTTGGACCCTGATGTTCGCAAGAGGATCAATCCCTATATTTGAATGCTTGTACAACCCTCTTTTTGGTAATAACAAACAATATCAAGGCAAATTCATTAACCACAAGTACAGGAGTTTGTTATTTTATAAAATTTACATTGCATGTACTAAGCAAAATTTGAGACGACCTCATCAAATTGTTGGTGGGAATGATTAGACATTTACACTAATAAAAATCAGATGAACGTGGCGAAAACATGGCACCCATTCGCTAACAGACCGTATTACTTGAAAATATCAAATAAAACACTTAAGTTATTATTACAGGAAGGAAGAATATAAAATTGAAATTAAACACAAGGACGAATTTAATACCTAATGTGATCATTAATAAATCTGTTAATGGTAAAATATCACAGACATACGTCCACAAATGAAACAATATATTGGGATAGGAAAATCAAAAATTTTAATACGATTTTAGCTCCCTTTTCTGTAGGTTTTTACTTACTGACGGTTTCATGACCTGTAGAGTATGAAACTATAGGTCTCCCGTTTCCGTCTGTCTGTCATTCGTGTATTTCTTTCTTTTTTGAATTTTATTTTAGGAACATCGCAAGGAGACGAAGCTTAACTGCAAAATACTTATTTCTTTACAGGAAATTAAGAGCATATTTTTCAGTATCGTGTTGTTCAAAGAATACTATGTACATTAAGAAAAAAAAGGCAAAATACTAACCCCGCCCACCCACCCCTGCTCAATTGTGATGATTTTTATATTCTTAGAAACTTGAAACACGTTTAAAATGGTGAATTTTTGTAAGGAAATATGGATTTTGCTATTAAATTCCGCTCCTTTGGCTCTTGACGATTTAAAAAAATCATCACAATCAAGATAGGGTGGGTGGGGGGGCTTATATTTTGCCTTTTTTCTTAATATACGTAGTCGTCTTTTCAGAACAAGAAACTTAAAACATGTTTAAAATGATAAATTCTTGAAAAAGAAGTCTACACATATGCATTAAAACGAAAGGCAAAATTTAATCCCGCCCACCCGCCCTGTCTCAATTGTGATGATTTTTTTATTCGCTGTCAACCAAGGGGGCAGAGCTTAACTGCAAAATACTTATTTCTTTACAAGAAATTAAAAACATGTTTTTGACAATCGTGTTGTTTAAAGAATACTATGTATATTAAGAAAAAAAAGCAAAATATTAGCCCCGTCCACCCACCCCATCTCAATTATGATGATTGATGACAAAATCGATGTTTCCTTATATAAATTTTCTATCTTAAATATGTTTTAATGTTTTCTTGTAGTGAAAACAAGTCTACACATATTCAAACAAAAAGGCAAAATGTAAACCCGCCCACCCGCCCTATCTCAATTGTGATGATTTTTTTTTTATCCATCGTGAGCCAAGGGGAGCTTAACTGCAAAATCCTTATTTCTCTACGAGAAATTAAAAACATGTTTTAGAGTATCGTGTTGTACAAAGAATATTATGTATATCAAGAAAAAAATAAAGCCAATTGTAAAACGCCAACTAGAAATTTTCGGACCATCCCGACTAACAATTTGAAGATATCAGGTCAAAATTTTGCATAGTAAAGGCTATTTAAATTAAAAAAAATAAGCACTTCTATATTTGTGAAGCTTCATTTTCTACTTAAGACGTACAGATTTTTGGGAAAAAAAAGAAATCAAAATTGTATGCAATTTAACTTAGAAACCGCAGTATCGATGGTCTGAAATCTTCCAAGGTCATCGTAAGCAAGGTAAATCGATAATAATCAATTTTATCTGTATCCATCTTCCAAAATTGGATAATGTCATGTGAAAATTTTGTTGGATATTCAAAATGCGCAAAACATAATAAGAAAAGACCTGTTAAGACTGATTTTGGCAGATGACATACCCCTAAAAAAATAGAGGGTGGGTGGGCGGGGCAAGTATCTGCTAAGACAAGACTGATTTTGGCAAATTATACATCCTTAAAGACAAGAGAGGGAAGGAGGGCGGGGCTGTACGCGCTAAGACTGATTTCGGCTAATAACATACCCTCTAAGAAAATAGAGAAAATGGGGTGTTCCATGTGAAAAATACGAGAAAACTGATAATTAACCATCCTGTATACAAAATTATTTAATTTGATTGATGATTGAAGCAATTTTTGTGTTGGTAATTCTGAGTTATTGGCATCCGTGCTAGTACGTCAATTCACAATTGTCAATTTTGACATGAGCACTCCTGACAAACGGGTTGATTGGATCAGATGATGGCAGATGTTATAAGTATCAGTGTGACAATCAGGTATGCCATCATAAAATTTAAATATGTTGCTAACCTGACAAAAAATAATAACAAACATTAATAATCACACAAAAATGGAAAAAGATGCCATACCGTAGGTATGCTGAAAAATCTAAGGAAAGAAAAATGGAACACCCTTAGAAACATAAAATATAAGAAGAAATCATTGAAAAAGAGAAAAGGGACATTGAAAGGAATTTGTGGTAAAAATCATTGAAGGAATTAAAGCAGGAAAGGCCGCAGAAATAGACAATACAAGATCAGAAATAATAAAGTACATGGGAGAAGAAGGAATAAACTTATTACATAAAATACTAACAACGGCATGGAGGACTAATAAAATACCAACGGAATGGAAGATTCCAGTGATAACATCTACATATAAGGAATATCACTACTAAGTACGACCCTAAAAGTATATGAGGGGATTGTTAAAGGAGAACTGAAAGAAAAACGGGGGCTGGGAGAATCACAAGCAACATTCAGGGCATCAGATCCGCACAAGATTTGATATAAGTACGAAAGATTTATAATAATTAAGAAGTAAAATCTTGGAGGTTCTGGGGAAGATGAGGATAAATAGGAAACTAATAAAAATAACAAGTACCCTTCAAATATCTAGAAATGAAACTACACCGCTTTCAAACTCTCAAAAGCTTTTTGACGTTTGGACTGGAAAATAAAATTACAGTGTACTGAAATAAATGAACACGATTAGGAGTCGAAAACTACTTCACACAAATTAAAAAAAAAATTGTAATTAACATTTGGTTAATTATAATTTGTCTAGATCTAGGGGGGCCTCAGCATCCCCTAGCCTCCCCCTAGCTACGGCCTTGTCTAGGGGTTATGAAATATCGAGAAAATATGAAAGTACCAAATTGCCCGGTGGACTCTACTACTGTACGTCCTTATGTTATCTTCGATAAGAAAAACAACTTGAAAGTGTTTATGTTTATACATCAAAAATCGTCAAAAATAGGTCGAAATTTGCATGAGAAAAAATTTCATTTTTGAAATAGTTCTCTAAAAATTCTGAAAAAATTCAGGAATATATATCCCGAGGTGCTGATTTCAAAAATATACCGAGTTTATGGTCACGGAGCCACATTTTCGAAAGAATCGGTACGAAATGCGAATTTTTGAAAATTTCTTAATAATTTCAATATTTCAACGGACGATTCTGGAAAAACGGTTGGAATTATCAAAGTAACGAGGCCGGAAGTGTGTTCTAGAGTTCGAAATATACAAGAAAATGGATTTAGTTAAGTTTCAAAAATGTCAAAAATTGGCCGAAATTTGGAGAACCCTTGAAAAAATTTCACTTTTAAAAAAGTTCCCTAAACATTGTGAAACAATTCAGGGGCGTAGATCTCGACATGCTGATTCTAAAAATATAGCGTGTTCATGGTCACGGAGCAACATTTTCGAAAGAATCGGGACGGAGTGCGTATTTTTGAAAATTTTTAAAAATTTCGATACTTCAACTTCCGGAAAAAACGGTTGCAGTTATTAATGAAACGAGGCCCGAAGTGAGTTCTAGAGCTCGAAATCTATAAGAAAATGTGTTTAGTTAAGTTTCGAAAATGTCAAAAATTGGCCAAAATTTGAAGATAGGCGGGACCATTGAAAAAATTTCACTTTTAAAAAAGTTGTCTAAAAATTGTGAAAAAATTCAAGAACATAGATTTCAACTTGCTGATTCAAAAAATATAGCGTGTTGATGGTAACGGAGCAATATTTTCGAAAGTTTTAAAAATTGTAATATTTCAAATCAGAATCTACAAGAAAATGTATTTAGTTAAATTTCGAAAATCGTCGAGAATGGGTCGAAATTTGCATAAGGGAAACCTAATACGAATACATAATGGTAAATTTCATTTTTTGAAAAAGTAATCTAAAAATTCTGAAAAAATTCAGGGATATAGGTCCCGACGTGTTGATTCCAAAAAGATAGCGTATTTATTGTCATGAAGTAATATTCTTTTTCGAATGTATCTATTATTATCCTTTGTTGCTTAAGAATACTTTATTTCTGTTTAAAAAATTAAGGTTTATTTCTTGAAGTTTATTTTCAGGAGTGTATGAAGTTGTTGTTCAATTCCCTTTCAGATTTTTGGGGAATTCGCTGATCCGAACAAATCGCTAATCCGAACAAAACTTTTCCCCAATTAATTCGGATTATCGAGGTTCTACTGTATATCTATTAGCAATATTGGGTAGATGGTAAAAGGCTATTCAAAATTTGCTTATTCGTTCTCTCCAACAATAGCATGATGTTATCTCCGAAATTTATATTAGTAAATGTTAAATTTTATAAATTAAGGTACTCCTGCACTGGTGTTTTTTCCAAATTTCAATTAACAAAGGTTCGTCAAATTTCTGGAAAAAAACTGAGTACACTCAATTAATTCTTCTTTTCTACGTTGAGGAAACAAAATCAATCAAATTGCATTTTCTTGTAATATGAGCGTGCTAATAGTCGAATTCTTTCGAAGTGTAAATATAAATAGTCGAAGTTAAGCATGTACTGAGAAGTTGAGAATATCTATATTTTCCCCGTTGGTTAGCTGCACTTGCGGGAGTGTTATTTACACCACTGTTTTATTTTATAAAGGTTATGACAACGAAAATCGCAAAATCCGATTTTATAATTTTTAATTTTTCAAGGGAAAATCCCGCTCCTTTGAAAGGTTAAAGGGATGACTATTTTTAAGCGCGAGGGAAGTTTTGTCGAAATAATCTTCGACCAATTTTTTAGAATTGGCTGTTCACGCTGACCCAAAAATTAATAAGCGAAGCAATTTATTTTATTCATCAAATCATTTACACTGTTACACTGCTGAGCCTATCCAAACTGATATCAGTCCACAAATATTTTTATTTTAACATATAGGGGTTATCATTAAAAAAAAATAGACCTTCTACCTCAGGGGCGAGGGAACATTTGTTTAAATACCCTTAGATCAATGTTTGATTATAAGGGATGTGACATGCATAAAACCCTAAATTTACGATTCCGATCCGATGACTCCCTTAAATTTATCCGACTCATCGAATTCCCACTGATTTTTAGTTCTTTAGAACATCCTTTGCCTTCCTTGAGGTTCTTCACCAACTTTCTTTGTGGCTTGTCCCTCAATGTCGATGGAAAAGAATGCGTGGGTCGAGATTTAAGACTGAAAATAATTGATCAAGATCAGAACTAGAATCTATATGTACCGAGATGTTCATTATATTCATTTGATATCTGCTTAAATACTTCATGATTTCTTTCATTTTATTTTTTCTAATGTCGGAAAAAGCCAGCGAAAACATCGAGCATCGATTTTACTGTTTTGATTTCTGCAGCTTTTATTTTTTTCAATATACTTCTTGTCCCTGATTGTGAATAAAATTCAATTTATCGCTTATATGGCAGGAAATGTATAAAGACGACTTGAGTGGATGCTTAAATTACGTGAAAGTCGCATATTGCAGTTGTTAAATGCAATAGGTGAGAAAAGTTGTTTCTCGTATTAAATTTCCAGGTGATAGTGCTTTACACCCACACAGTTTTAAAAAATATTTTCAAGTATGCCACTTAAGCCTGTCAAGGCTGTGATTATATTTTATTAAAATAAATTACATAAAGACAACGTTTTTTATTTTTCCTTCCTCATTTTGACTCCAATTAAATTATCGTAAGCTCCTGGCGGTAAACCTTTACCAAATTAAATTTAAATTACAATGCTGTATTAAATTAAGTCTCTAAACGGGTACCGGGACGACGCTATAAAAATGATCCTTCTGGATTACATTATTGATACATCGGTAGGTCGGGTCTGAGGGTATAAAACGCAAGTTCGGTAAAATGTTAGATCTTCATAAGAAATGTCCTCTGAAGTTGGCGAAGATTGCTCAGTGGACAGTAACCGATCGACCATGCGATTAGTAGATAATTTACCCCTTTTCGTCCAGTCAGGAGAGCAGATCAGGGGTCGTTTATTTCTAAAGCTCTCGTCTTCTCATGTTTCACTTTAATAACAATCAAGCCAGTTGACGTGGAATTATTAATGACGTGCGATGTTGATCCGAAAGTTCCTCTTATAAGAACAAACTTCCTGTGGAGATGGGTAAATTTTATTGTATTTAGTTTTATCATCCAGCTCTTTGATATCAAAGGTTGATCTCTGTTGTGCTGTACGAGATCACAGCAAGTTCTCGAGCTTCAGATAAAACCTTAAAAGAGTAAACATTCCCCGTAAAGTTTAAATCGTGAAACAAAGACGCGCGATCAGCGGGCTTTGTGCCGCCGACGAAGATGACAAATGAAAGTTGGACAATGAGGTCGGGAGAAAAAATTCGCACAAAAGAGGATGATGCCATTCAAGTTTCGTACTCACCCGTTCTTTTTCAGCTCTTTTCTGGAAACGCACACCGCCGTAAATGAGTCCTCCAGCAGGCAGATTTCCTTTTTCTTGCAGTTTAATGGCCGACAAAGGTCACCTGGAAATACATTAAACATTTCAGGCCGGTTGCGATTGAGTTCTGAAACTTATCAATAAAAACCCGCATCGGATGAACGGTTATCGGAAACTATGACGGGAAGTTATCGAGCAATTTTTTGTCTCACTGTTTCTCGATAGGGGAGTTATCTTGGAGCTACTGCTTCGCCCGCTTTCGCGCTGGAAGCCCTCACATTAGCCGCGAATCAATATAGAAAATGGCTCTAAGTAAAACTTTACTTGGCCCAATCTCGTTTGTGATATCGAATGATTTAATTTTAATAAGCCCTATTTCTGGTGGAAGTTTCTCAAGTCGTCGCAGCGATCCGTCAGCCAATTAAAAGCAAATTCGGGCGGTATTTAAAAGAGCTTTAGGGTTCGGTTCGGCACGTTCTTCATCTGCGCGTTTAATACACCTCAGAATTCGTTACAAAAACTTTTTCTTTGACAAATTTCCTCGGATGTGCCGCTTTCAATGCGTCAGACCCTAACCTTTTCAACAATGCTTCAATCATTCCGCGTTTAATCAAATCCTCTGTATCTGGAGATGAATGGAAGAAACACTTAGTAAGAATTACACTTGTCTCCTACCACCAAAATAATAAACACAAATGAGATCTATTGATATTCAGCAAGATTTGACGGTATTGTCTGTTTTAGCGCATTCACGTTAAATAAATAATAATAAATAAAAATCAAGGGGAACTCATAAACGACAAGTACAAGAGAATGTTATTTTATAGAATTTATTTTTAGCATTTGTAAAGCAAAGTTTTACTATCCACACGATATTCCTAATATACGTCTACATTGGTCCGAATTATCTACTAATAAAATTGGACACAGAAGACACGGGAACCTATTTTTTCATACACTAGGGGTTATGAAACGTCGAGATAACATGAAAGTAGCTGTCCGTCGGATCAACTCTTTTACAATACTTCCTTAGCTTACGCTAGAAAAATAAAAACAGTACTGTTTTTATAGATTTTTGGGAAAATTAGTAAAATTTGATTCACTCATTAATTTTTTAAACATTCTAATGAATAAAAATATATTACTACAGCGAGTACATTTTTGAGATGATATCATTAACTGCTATAGCGGATGAATAAATAAATTGAAAGACAGCCCGTAAAATACAAGTTTAAGATTCCAAATTGGAATTTCTTCCTCCGAATCTCAAAAGTATGTGTGATAAAGACAAAGAACTATTTCATCAGAACATGTTATTAAAGATGTATTTTGAAGAAAACAGGGAATCATAGGAATAATAAATTCAAAATTTAGTCACTCAGAACTTACAAACGGAGTAAAAGTCAAGGCGGATTCATAATCCAGAAGTATAGAGGTATGTTATTTTATAGAATTTGAATAGCATTTACCACGCAAAATGTTGAGATCAAGTCGTCATCAAATTGTTGGTACGGATGATTCAACAAATTTTGGTTAGCGGTTATGTTATATTTTGCCATTTTTTCTTAATATACATAACATTGTTTGAACAACACGATAATCAAAAAATGTTTTTCATTTCTTGTGAAGAAATAAGTATTTTACAGTTAAGCTCCGCCCCCTTAATTCACGGTGAATAAAAAAAATTATCACAATTGAGATAGGGCGGGTGGGTGGGCTCACATTTTGCCTTTTTGTTTTAATATATGTAGATCTCTTTTCACAACATGAAACTTAAAACATATTTAAAATGGAAAATTTGTATAAGGAAATATCATTACCATTTTAACCACGTTTTAAGTTTCTTGTTGTGAAAAGATGTCTGTGTATATTGAGAAAAAAATTACAAAATATATGCCCCACCTACCCACCCTATCTCAATTCTGATGATTTTTCTATTCGTCGTGAACCAAGGGGGCGGAGTTTAATTGCAAAATCCATATTTCCTGCAAAAATGTACCATTTTAACCATGTTTTAAGTTTCTTGTTGTGAAAAGATGGCTATTTATCTTAAGAAAAAAAAGGAAACAATATAAGCCCCGCTCACCCGTCCTATTTCAATTCTGATGATATTTTTTATTCATCGTAAGCCGAGGGGTGGAGCTTAATTGTAAATTCCTTATTTTTCTACAAGAAAACCAAAAGAGAAGCCCCACCCATCCGTCTCTATCTCAATCGTTACGAATTTTTCATTCGTTGTCAGACCGAGGAGCGGAGCGTAATTGAATCGATATGTCCCTATACAAATTTACCATTTTAAACATGTTTAAGTTTCTTGTTGTGGAAAGGTGACTTCACATATTAAGAAAAAAAAAAAAAAAAAAAAGGCAAAATGTTGCCCCGCCCACCCGCCCTATCTCAATTGTGATGTTCTTTTTTTTATTCATCGTGACTCAAGGGGCGAAGCTTAACTACAAAATCCTTATGTCTCTACAAGAAATTAAAAACGTGTTTTTGAGTATCGAATTATCGTGTTGTTTAAAGAATACTAAAAACATGCATATGTATTAAGAAAAAAATAAATCCAAAGATACCCGCCTCAATCCCAATTCTCAATTATGAAAAATTTTTCATTCGTTGTCAGATCGAGAGGCGGGGCTTAATTGCAAGATCAATATTTGTCTACAAGAATTTACCATTTTAAACATGTTTTAAGTTTCCTGTTATTCAAAGAATACTATGTATATTAAGGAAAAGTTGGAGCCAAAGATTAAGCTCCATCCATACCTGCCCTGCTCTAAATAGTAATGAAGTTTTCATTCGTTGCCAGACCTAGAGGCGGAGCCTAATTGTAAAATTCATATTTCCCTACAAAAGTTTACCATTTTAACCACGACTTAAGTTTGTAAGAATAAAAAAAATCATCACGATTGAGACGGGGTGGGTGGGCGGGCTTTATATTTTGCCATTTTTTCTTACATAGCATTGTTTGAACAACACGATACTCAAAAAATGAGTAGATCGAACCGGCTTGGACTGAGCTCATCTTATGCTGTTATGAATGTATTTTTAGGGAAAATTTGTATGCCTAGGATAAAAAATCAGGCGGATACATAAATAAGAAATATAGGCGTATGTTATTTTATAAAATTTAAATAGCATTTACCATGCAAAATTTTGAGATGAAATCATCAAATTGTTGGTGCTGATGATTAAATAAATTTTGGTTTGCTTTTTACCATCTACACGATATTCCTAACATACATATAAAATTTCATAACAATCGGTCCGGTAGTTTCCGAAATTACCTGCTAATAAAATTCGACACAGAGGACAGACATACAACCAACAGACGGAAACGGAAGACCTATTTTTCCATACTCTACGAGAAAAAAGTGAACAATAATTACATAAAAGATAAAAAAGACGCAAGAAAAAATAAAAAGCCGGAAATTAAAAGAAACCAAGTGACAAAGTAGGTGTAAAGGAATAATAAACTCAAAATTCAGTCAGTCAGAAGATCAGAATTTATAAAGCAGCAGAAGAATAAATGAGAGAAATTAAAAAATTGTAGTCTAAGTGCTGCTACAAGGTGAAAAAAACAGAACTGTGAAATGTAAACATAAAACCAAAAATTAAATACTAAAAGTAAACCAGAAGACTACGAAAAATATAAGGATAAATGAAATTAAGTAAAAATCTCGATGAAGAAAGCAAAACAAGAATTTTGGAAAAAATGTGGCCAAAAATTGACAGAAAACCAAAAATAATTCATGGCAATTTGAAACCCTTATATTTCAACAAATTTTGCTTTTTCAAAAAATTATAAGATTTGATTTTGCGAAATTCAGTACAAGAAAACAAGAGTGATGCATGAGGAGATCGAACGGATAACTTCTCTTTTACTATATGGGCTACCACTGGACGAGTTCATCTTACACTATTATAAAATGCTATTATGCAATCTGTAAAGTTTTGCGAAAATTTGGATGCTTAGGATAAAAAATCAAGGCGGATTCATAAACGAGAGGTACAGGACTATGTTATTTTATATAATTTAAATAGCATTTACTATGCAAAATTTTGAAGTGACGTCATCATTGATATTGCTAACATACGTCTAAAATTTCATAATAATCGGTTCGGTGATTTCGATCTTCTGATAATAATATTCGACAAGAGGACAGACAGGCAACCGGCAGACGGAAACAGAAGAACTATTTTTTCATACACAAGGGGTAATGAAACGTCGAGAAAATATGAAAGTACTCGTTCGCCGCCTTTTTACAATTCTTTTTGAAGAGAAAAAGTGCATAACAATTAGATAAAAGAAAAAAGAAAAGGTAAGAAAAAATAAAAAACTATAAATTAAAAAAAAAACAGCAAAAGTTTAAAGGAATAATAAACTCAAAATTTAGTTTGTCAGAAGTTACAAATAAAGTAGAAGAAAAATGAGAGAAATTCAAAAATCCTACTCCAACTGCTGTGTTCGGAAGTGGTGGAAAAACGAAAACAATAAATAAGAGTATAAAAAAGACAGAATGGTGGAAAACCAAAAATTAAGAAAAAATATATGCGTGGAAAACATATTAAATACAAAAAAGCAAGCCAGAAATAAAAAAATAAGAAAATATGTTGCCAAAAAAAATGACAAAATTATAAAGACAACCAAAAAATATTCTATCGGACTAAAAGGTTATTTAGACCGAAAAAAATCAAGGCGAACTCATAAACCACAAGTTAGCGTTTTACCATCTCTATGCTATATAAAATTCGACATAGATGATTAAGTAAAAAAAAATACGATGTGATGAATTTAAAAACAAAAAATTGGTCTAAAGAGTTTAGACAGTACTTCCCTCGCTGTCGGAAACATGACATGTATGGATGTAGTATAATACTAAAAATAAAAGTACTGTATTGCCCAAATTTTCGGGAAAATGAATTGGCTCGTCTTGAATACTGATTTATAATCAATGAAATAACGAAACAGTTTACTCACGTATATTAGCAGAGGCGACTCAAAATCATTTATGTATAAGCATTCTCAATTTAAGACAACAACCGGTAACACTTGTTGAGAGTCAAACAGAGAAACTGCAAACAATACCGATGGTCGCCCAGACTTTTTTATTGCTTCGACTTCCGCTTATTGTATAAAACATTACAAAATTTTGTGTCTATCAAATTGGGTTGGCGCAATGTAATACTAATAATAACAGTGTTGTATCTCCAAATTTTCGGGAAAATGGAGTGAACTATTCCTGATTTAATCAATAAAATAAATTGACTCATTCAGTAATTTTTTTGAGCGACCTGTTAAGCAAATCTAAAAACTATGAATGGAATGATAAATCAACAGTACAGAGTCATCATATTTTGTACATTTTAGCTAGGACATATTCAGTAAAATTTTGGGGTGACGTCATCAATTTTTTAGGGGGGATGAGCAAATACAAAATTTCACAACAATCGGTCCAGAACTTTCGGAGATTATCTGTCTAATAAAAATCGGGGACGGCAGACAGACGGACAGACAGACGGAAACGGGTGACCTATTTCTTCGTCTTCTAGGGGTCATGAAAGGTCGAGAAAATTTAAAAGTAGAGAGTCGGCCGACGGACTCGATTACAATACTCCCTTTGCTTACGCTCTGAAAATAAAAATGGAAATAAAATTGGAAAAACCACGCGAAATTTTTCTGAAGCCTGTCTGGCTAAAAATCATTTATTTTTAACACTGTAATTATTTAGAATTAAATAACAAAATCAACTATGGATAAATAGTGCCGAAAAATAAATAATTAAAAATTTATCCTGCCAATATAACATGAAACAAATTCATGACAATTTAATATTTACGTTCGCAAAAATTTTTAGTTTTTAAATATTTATATTATGCTACACAAAGGTACAAACTAATAATTTTAATAATACATGTTATTTCAATATTAATAATTAATAGTAGGTGGAATAATCAAATTATTCATTTATACGCAGATAATTATGAATTAAGAATTAATACGATAATGGGAACATTGCATTGATGCGTTAAGCTGTACCACAAAGATAAATTAGTGCAAAATTTATTAACAATAATTAAACGGAAACTAAAACATTTACAACAAATTTTATAGAAATTGTAACCAGAATTTTCACTTCAAATAAATATTGGCCGTTTTTTATTGTTTATAGTGACATAAAGCAAGCTACGAAATTAACCTTAAACTGACCAATAAGAGCCGAGTTTTCGATGAATGTAGACAACACCGAAATACAGAAAAATCCGAGTATGTACTTAATTACAAGAGACGTAAAATTATCACAATTTAATTTTATTTGATGAAATAATAACACTGAGTTTCACAATACCCCAGACAAATATAACGAAATTGTACCTCCGACCACAGTATTCCTTCCCTACTTTCCCCGGCCGTTATCTACCTGTCATTTTAAAATGGCGCCGTTTAATAAATAAGCAGCCTTCATGAATAAACATGATTATGTTTATTTATTAGGGCGGTCAGTTCGGTGCGATGGTAAAACTTTCCGGTATCGTCCCCATCATACCCCAATTTAATTTTTGATTAGGAACCGATGCGGAAGGTTCTCCTTCACTTTGAAAAATATGGCTTTACACCTAACCAACGACCAGATTAGCAACGCAAACAAAAGTTTCCAGGGCTTATTTCGATTTAGCCGGAGGGTGAATTCTCTCTCACCCATACGTCCGATGTGGCGGGGTTTCAACCGCAACAAAGTTCCAACCCTCGTTATTCCTCTTTTCTCTATTTTTTGCTTATTTCCCTTTACGTTCCTTTGTTCTCATCCTACCAAGTACCGTGGGGCGAAAAACAATTACCTTTACCCGTGTGCTTTATAATCAAAAATGTGACAAGCGTAATACGCTGGATCGAATTAATGGGCGGCGATGACTGTTGGCACATATCGGTGAGGTTTTTATTTTTCGAATTAATTCGTTCTTGAGTGAATTCGCCGCAGAGGGGTTTTAATTATCTGCGATTTTAAGTTATCGCTGTCAAAAACACTGCGGATAAATTTTTGAGTAAGGTTGGTTTGAAAGTCGTAAATAAAATCAACGTTACTTTACTTTTTTAGTAATTTAGTTTAACTTACCAATTTGCAGGAAAAAGTGATGAGTTTTAAGTAGATCTTTTTACTCGTGGTAGTTGTTCATTTAGTTACTTATTAAGTTATTAGTTTTCTTTGGGAGTACATAAATACTTTACAAAATTAGTTTCCCTCATAATTAATAATTGGTTTCGCTGCATTCCTATTTTTTTATCTTTATTGGTTGTTGCACTTCAGAAGAAATATTCAAATATTCTATGTGTAAAAAGAAGTGTTGACGTTTTCTGTTTTTAAAAGTTAATTTAAAAATAAATAGATTTGTTGCGTCGTGTATCCTATTTCCCTATTTGCAACTAAATTAAGCTTTCTCTTTTAAGCTAAAAACACCGGCGTTTACAGAATTTTAATTTCTACCCAGTCTCCAAATATAAGGCCGCAGAGTTTTAACTTGGACTTCATTT
This sequence comes from Zophobas atratus, assembly GCA_022388445.1. NCBI lineage: Eukaryota > Metazoa > Arthropoda > Insecta > Coleoptera > Tenebrionidae > Zophobas > Zophobas atratus. The sequence goes on along the minus strand of CM039442.1, from coordinate 46,290,477 downwards.
TTGAGTTAAAACAACTTTTTTCAAATTTAACATGTCATAACCCCAAAAAAGATATAAGATTCGTATTCAGGTTTGAAGAATTTGATTCCATGAAACTCTATAGTTTTGCGAGTAAAACTTCAGACCGAACTAGATCTGTTTAGTATGGAGAACTTGTTTGACCTACAGACCAGAGCCCACTCAGGCCAATATCGACTCTACGCGATTTATGTATAAGCCGGCTTTCGTTAGATCTGATCTGATACACATCCACTACGAAGAACTAGCCCGTTTCGACCATCTGGTCGGACTTTACAACGAATAAGTGAACAAAGTTCTAGAACAGTGACAAAATCTACATTTCAAATTATATTATCAAATGGTAGAACGCTCACCAAAATTTGTCACCAACAATGAAATGACGTAATCTCCAAATTTTGCAATAGTAGGTGTAATTTAAATTTTATATCCTCCGTTTATGATTTATGAATCCGTGTTGAGTTTTTACCTTAGACGTCAAGATTTTTGGAAGAAATCAACAACATTTTCCAATTTATGGTTATTGGAAGCATGTTAAATCGTTAGTCAAAATTTATCCATTCGTGCCTCCAGAAATTGATGATGTCTCTTACGATTTTGTCAAATAAATGGTATTTAAATGTTAAAAAGTAGCATAGTTCTGGACTTGTGGTTTATAAATACGCTATTGAGATTTTTTGGCTTTTCAATTTCTCGATTTTTCAACTTTAGATGTTTCAATTTTTCAATATTTCAATTTTGGGCTTTTTCAATTTTTCCATTCTTAAAATTTTCGATTTCTCGATTTTTTTTATTTCCGATTTCTCAATGTTTCAGTGTTTCAGTGATACGATTTCTCAATTTTTGTCCTCTTCAATTTTACGATTTTTAAATAAGTATTTCGATTTTTCAATTTTTGAAATTTTAATGTTTCTAAATTTTCAGTTTTTCGATTTCTGAACTAATCTTGTTTTACAAAGTTTCGATTTTTCACTTCTTCAATGCTTGAATTTTCGATTTTTCAAGTTTTTTGGTTTCTCAATTTTTCGATTTTTTAAATTCAGACTTTTTTTGGGTTTCTTCTAGTTTTGGGATTTTTAATATTTTTTGGTTTTTTTGATTTATCGATTTTTTACTTTTTGGATTTTCAACTTTTCGTTTAACTTTAGATTTTTCAATTTTTCGACTATTTTATGCTTTGATTTCTCAATTTTTCTACTTTTAGATGTTTTAATTTTTCAATTTTACAGTTGGAGTTCTTCTATATTTTAATGTTTAAATAATTTTAATAAAGTTTTTCTTTTTTAAAATTGTTCGATTATTCAATTTTTTGATTTCTCGATTTATAGAGTTCAGATGTTTCCATGTTTTGATTGTTCAATTTTTCAATTTTTAACTTTTCTTTTTTGGATTTTTCGGTTTTTCGATATTTTACGTTTGGACTTTTCAATTTTCCGATTTTCTAATTTGTCCAAGTTTCGATTTTTCACTTATCCGATTTTTCAATTTTTCAATTTTTTTAATTCTGGAGTTTCTATTTCTCGATTTGTCGATTTTTAACTTTTAGATTTTCGAATTTTGTTGATGTTTGGATTTTTCAATTTTGCGATATTTTAATTGTTCAATGTTTTAAATTTTACATTATTCGATTTCTCGATTTTTTAAATTTTCAGTTCTTCAGTATTTCTATTTTTCAATTTTTCAAATTTTCACGTTGCTAAATTTTCAGTTTTCCGATTTCTCTGGAGTTTCGATTTCTCGCATAGTCGATTTTTCAGTTTCTCGATTTTTAAATTTTAAATTTTCGGATTTTATTTTTGGATCTTTATTTTTTGATTTTTTGATGTTTGGATTTGCCCAATTTTGCGATATTTTAATTCTTCAATGTTTTAAATTTTTGTTTCGATTTTTCAGTTCTTCAATTCTTCAATTATTCAACTTTACTTTTTGGTTTTTCGAATTCTCAATTTTCCAATTTTTTAATTTCTCAATTTCTAGATATTTCTTTCAGTTTTGGGGTTTTCCAGTATTTTGATTCTTCGACTTTTTGATTTTTCGATTTCTGGATTTTTCGAATTTTTATTTTTTTGATTTTCAATTTTTGGTTTTTTATACTTTAGATTTTTCAATTTTTCGACAGTTTTATATTTCGATTTCTCAATTTATAAATTTTTGTGATATTTTTAACTTTCAATTATACGAATTTTTAATTTTCGATTTTTCAATGTTTTGAGTGTTGAATCTCTCGATTTTTCCATTTTTCTATTTTAACTTTTCGATTTTGGCCCATTTCGGTTTCTCAATTTTTCGATTTTTGGACTTTTCCACTCCTCGATTTCTCGATCTTTTGATTTTACGATCTCTCGATATCTCAGTTTTTGAATTTATCGATGTTTCGATTTTTCGATGTCGGTTTATCAAATTGTTACTTCTCGGCTTTTCGATTTTTCGATCTTTCGATTTTTGAATTATCTGATTTTTCAATTTTCCAATTTTTTTAATTTTTGAGTTTCGAGTTCTCGATTTGTTGATTTTTCAGTTTTTCAATTTTTAAATTTTAGATTTTCGAATTTTTATTTTTTGATTTTTTGATGTTTGGATTTCTCCAATTTTTAATTTTGCGATATTTAAATTGATCAATGTTTTTCAGTTTTTCAGTATTTCTAATTTTCAATTTTTCAAATTTTGAAAATTTTCAGTTTTCCGATTTCTCAATTAATCTATTTTTGATTTTCCCATTCCTCGAGTTCTCGAAGTTTCAATTTTTCAATTCTCCAATTTTCCAATTTTTAGTTTTCTCAATTTTTAGATATCTCTTTCAGTTTTGGGATTTTCCAGTATTTTGATTCTTTGACTTTTCGATCTTTCGACTTCTGGATTTTTCGATTTTTTATTTTTTGGATTTACAGATTTTCGTTTTTTAAACTTTAGATTTTTCAGTTTTTCAACTGTTTTATATTTCGATTTCCCAATTTTTAAACTTTTCGATATATTAATTTTCAATTTTCCGAATTTTTCAATTTTCGATTTTTCAAATTTTTGAGATTTCGATAAATCGAGATTCGGATGTTTTGATTGTTCAATCTCTCGATTTATCAATTTTTCCATTTTTAATTTTTCGATTTTTCCATTTTGGTCTATTGCAGTTTCTCAATTTTTCGATTTTTCGACTTTTCGACTCCTCGATTTCTCGATCTTTTATTTCGATTTCTCGATGTCTCAGTTTTTGAATTTTTCGATGTTTCGATTTTTCAATTTGTCGGTTTTTCAATTCTTTACCTTTAGGCTTTTCGATTTGTTTGATTTTTTGATGATTCAATTTCTTCATTTTTCAATTTTATGACATATTAATTTTTCAATGTTTTAAAGTTTAGATTTTTTAATTTTCCGATTTTTTAGTTCTTCAGTATTTTTTAATTTTTAAAATTTTGACGTTTCTAATTTTTAGTTTTCCGATTTCTGAACTAGTCTTTTTTTTATTTTTCCATTTCTCGACTTTCCAAAGCTTCGATTTTTCACTTCTTCAATTCTTTAGTATTCGATTTTTCAAGTTTTTTTGGTTTTCAATTTTTCGATTTTTTGAGCTTACGATTTTTCAACTTTGTTTTTTTTAGTTTCTCGATGTCCCACTTTTTTTAGATATTTCTTCTGGATTTTTTGATTTCTCGATTTTTTACTTTTTGGATTTTCAATTTTTCATTAAACTTGAGATTTTTCAATTTTTCGACTGTTTTATACTTTGATTTCTCAATTTTTCAACTTTTCGATGTTTACATTTTTTAATTTTTAAAATTCTAGGTTTTTCGATTTCTCGAGTTTTCAGTGCTTCTATATTTCAAGTTTTCAATTTTCCGAATTTTTGATTTTTCAATTTTTGATTTCTCGATTTATCAAATTCACATGTTTCGATGTTTGAATTCTTCAATTTTTTGATTTATCAATTTTTAACTTTTCTTCTCGGCTTTCGACTCCTCGATTTTTCGATCTTCTGATTTTTCGATTTTTTATTTTTGGGCTTTTCAATTTTTCGATTTTCCAATTTTTTGATGTTTGGATTTTTCAATTTTTTAATTTTGCATTTTTTAATTGTTCAATGTTTTAAATTTTAGATTTTTCGATTTCTTGATTTTTTGATTTTTCAGTTCTTCAGTATATCTATTTTGTTCATTTTTTCAAATTATGACGCTGCTAAATTTTCAGTTCTTCGATTTCTCAATTAATCTATTTTTGATTTTCCTATTTCTCGACTTCTCGTAATTTCGATTAAAAAAGCTGAACCATTAAGAAGAATTAAAAGTTCTTCAATTCTTCGATTATTCGACTTCGTTTTTTGGTTTTTCGAATTGTCAATTTTCCAATTTTTTAATTTCTCAATCTTTAGATATTTTTTCCTAGATTTTTTGATTTTTTATTTTTTGGATTTTCAGATTTCGTTTTTTAAACTTTCGATTTTTTAATTTTTCGACTGTGTTATATTTCGATTTATCCAGATTCGGATGTTTCGATTTATCAATTTTTCCATTTTTAAGTTTTCGATTTTTCGATTTTGGCGTATTTTGGTTTCTCACTTATTCGACTTTTTGACTTCTCGATGTCTCAGTTTTTGAATTTTTCGATGTTTCGATTTTTGGATTTGTCGGTTTTTCAATTCTTTACAAGTTTCGATCTTTCAGTTCTTCAACTTTTGGATTTTTCAATTTTTTGATTTTGTAAGTTTGCGATTTTTCGACTTTGCTTCTTTGACTTTTCGATTTCCGAATTTTTTAATTCCTCAATTTTTGGATATTTCGTTCAATTTTGTGATTTTTCAGTTTTTCGAATCTTCAATTGTTCTATTTTTCAAGTTTTAAACAAACAAATAGTTGCAGGTCAAAATCGAGTAAAACATGTGAGATGTGATATTACGTTTGTAAATAAAAGAATCTAAATAATAACTATTTCCCGCAAAATTCTTAATATGTACTTAGAGTCGACATCGGCCTGAGCGCGCTCGGGTCTGTGGATCAAACAAGTTCTCAGGTGTCATTTGAAAGTTAAAATACATTTTTTTTTAAGTTTAACCGCATACTTGATTCGTTTAGTATATAGAAACGAATATATAGGAAAGTGTCATTTTAGAATAAAAAAAACTGCTTTTTTTCAAAATTAACTAGATACAACTCCAAAACGGCACTAATTTTTCGTTAGCTGCAAGAGTTCGTATACACAAGATACTTTTAGAAATCGCAGTTTGATTGTCAATAACAACATTAACCAGTTAGACCTTGTTTACAGAAGCACTTAATCACTCCTTTAAATTAATAGCGCAATCGATCACATGACCAAATTCAACCTATCAGATTCTCAGATTCGTGGGTAAAGCATACATTAATATTTACTCGGAGTAAATATTTAACCACCTACTATAAACCGGTCCATTTGAACTAAATAATGACAATTTGTCCGTTTTAATCAACCGGATTGGCAAAACATGGCGTGAATAATTACCGTTTTAATTTATTTTAAAAAGTGTCAAACTTGTATAGCGAACAAGTTTAATTCATGCCTAATTTTTAGGTAGAAAAACTCTAACAAGCTCTCTTTTTCCACCTGATTTTAGTTAAAAATAAGCTGATAGCAAATTAGGTATACAGCGAACACTTTGGCAAACTTCGCAAATCATTTTTATTGTAATACCTACTTACTGATGTGGAGTTTATTCACTTTTATATTGCTATTATTTACCCACGTACTGTTGAGTAAAGAGCCCCATAAAATTTCGTTAAGTACCATTACATTATAGGGCGCTTCATCATAACTTCTTACTTAAAGTTACGAGGGAACTTCTCATTTATAACTCTTACATTAATAGTAGGTGTATCATATTTTTTTATTTTCCGTATACAACGTAAGCACAATAGTTTAAATCTTCCGGTTTTAGCATCTGAATAGAGTTCATCATGTTTGTATCAAAACTAAGAGTACCTTCCTTCTGCCAGAGTTTATATTTCTAGACGTCATAAAACACAATAAAGTTGTGTTGTAATTTTCTTGGTACATTTCGACTGACTTTCTTTATAGTGTGTTAAATGAAGTAAATAGGGTGCAATACAAGAAAGCAAGCGAAGCATTTTAAAATTAAGTTCAAAATTATTCACTTCATTTTATAAAATTGTGGGATGTTTTGCGAAAAAACAAAGTCAATTGAGTACAACCCCAACACGATTAAGTTAGCTTTCACGTAATTTATACGCTATTATGGAATTAATTCCGTGCATAAAATTATCGTCTATCGGAAGCCCATCGCAACAGATCTAGTCCTCCATAAAATTAATAAATTTGCTTTGAAATCTCTGCTTTTTGTGCACCCATCCAGCTCGTGTCATTCATTATAATCTACTGCTTTCAATTTTATTCATCATTCGATTTAATGGTCTTTCAGGAATTAATTGCTTTTGAAAAAAGAGAAGCATTTTTATGTAAATTAGACATCAGAGCCACATTTAAGAATTTCGCGACTGAAAATGCGCTCGAGTAAAATCGAAAATTTAAAGTTTGTTATATCTCTTAATGCATTCAGAACTTGAGGATGTCCAATTCAAATGAGATGCGAATGGAAAGTGGGGAATCTTCGAAACGACAAAGAAGCTGTGTTTATTTATTTAATTTTCAGTTTCGTAGCGGAGTTTCGAGTGATAAAACTATATTTACTGTAGTCGGGACAACTGCAGTTTTATTTTGCCTAGGGCAGTATCCGAACGTAGGGAAAATAGTAGAAATTTACGGGTCCCAGCACATTCTCTTTGTTGGTTTGATGTTTTAAGGGTATTTGTTGAATACGTACTAACGGCAATTTCCCCATTTTTCTTCCCCAGCGTTACCTGAAGAATTATTGTAATCGGACGACTGGCTACTTTTATGTTTTCTCGAATTGATGCCCCAAGAGTACGGAAAAGTAGATCTCCCGTTTTCGTTGTAGTTAATCTAAATTTATCTGTTCAGGCCACCACAGGAACTGACGATGTCATCTCACAATTTTCACGAATAAATGTTATGTAAATGTGAAAAATAACATAGTCCTGAACCTGTGGTTTATGAATCCGTGCTGAATTTTTATACAAAAAATCGAGTTTTTTGGAAAAAAGACCAAATTTGTAGAGATAACAATTTTTCGACTTCCCAATTTTTCAAATTTTCGATTTCTCGATTTTTCAACTTTTGAATTCTCAATTTTTCGATATTTCAGATTTGAGATTTTTCTGTTTTTTTATTCTTCAATTTTTTGATTTTTCAATGTGTCAATTTTTCGATTTCTCGATTTCTTAATTTGATGATTTCTTAATTTTCCAATTTTCAGTTTTACGACTCTTCACTTTTTCGATTTTTCAATTTTCCCATTTCTCGATTTATTTCAATGTATCAATTTTTCAGTTTTTCAACTTTTCAATTCTTCCATGTTTCAAGTTTTTGATTTTTCAGTTTTTCGATTTTTCAGTACTTCGATATTTCATTTTTTCGAATTTTTGATTTTTAGATTTTTCAATGTCGTAGTCTTTCGATTTTTCGAGTTTTAAGTATTTCAGTATTCAAATTTTTCGATTTTTCAATTTTTCGATTTCTTGATTTTTTATTTTCTTGAATTTTCAATTTTTCGATTTTTAAATTAGAGATTTTTCATTTTGTTGATACTTTAGTGTTTGGTTAAAATATGCACGTAGTATAGTAACGGACCTTAATTAAAAGTTAATCGCGATTAACTTTTAATTCACTTTCTATAAGCCAGATCTTAATGTTTTAATTTTGAAAATTTCAGATACTTCGATTTATCGATTTCCCGGTTTTTCGATTTTTGATTTCTTTGATATTTTATTTTTCGAATTTTAAATTTTATATTTTTCAGATTTTTCCTGTTTCGATTTCTTGATCTTCCGTTTTTTCAATTTCTCGGTTTTAGATTTTTTGGTAATTTTTGATTTTTCGATTTTTTATTCTTTAATTTATCGACTTTTCAAATTGTCGATTTTCTAATTTTTCGATTATTTTTACGAAAATTAAACAGTATAGTGATTCTGTTGTAAAAATAACTATTACAACTGCTGGCAGAAGAATCCTAACAGTAAAGCTTTCAACATCCGATATGGTCTAGTGGCTAGGATACCTGGCTCTCACCCAGGAGGCTCGGGTTCGATTCCCGGTATCGGAACACTTTTTTTCAATTTTTCGATATTTCAGTATTCAGGCTTTTCAATTTTTCGATTTCACGATTTTTTTCATTTTTCGATTTTTCAATTTCCGAAGTGTCGGTTTTAGGATTTTTCAATTTTTCGACTTTAATTATTCAATTTTTCAATTTTTCATTTTCCAATTTTTCAATTTTTCAATTTTTGACGTTGCTAAATTTCCAATTCTTCAATTTCTGAATTTCTCCATCTTTTAGTTCTCGCATTTCTCACTTTTTCGTCTTTTCAATGTTTCGATTTTTTAGTTATTCAACTCTTCAGCTTTTTAATTTTCCAGTTTTTTGATTTTTCAATTTTTCGATTTTTTGATTTTGACTTTTTGACTTTTCGAGTTATTAATCCTCCAATTTCTCTATTTTTCATGGTTTCAGTTTTGCGATTTTTAAGTTTTCCATTTTTCGACTTTTTGATTTTTCGATTTCTCGATTTTTTACGTTTTCAATTTTTCCATTTTTTTTGGTTATTTGATGTTTGGGTCTCCCGATTTTTAAATTTTTCGATATTTTAATTTTGAAATTTTTAAAATTCTATATATTTATTTCCATCTTAATTTCTCAATTTTTCAATTTTTCAGTACTTCAATATTTCAGTTTTTCAAATTTTCAGTTTTGAATTTAAAGTTTTTCAATGTCTTGATGTTTCGATTTCTCCATCTTTCGATTTTCCAATTTTTCGGTTTTTCGACTTTTTGATATTTCGATTTTTCGATCTTTCGTTTTTTCGATTTCTCGGTTTTAGATTTGTAGGTTTTGAATTTTTGAATTGTTTAAATTTTTGATTTTTCGATGTTCCATTTTTTGATTTTTTAATTTATCAATTTTTCAATTTTTCGATTACTTAGTTTTTCAGTATTCGGATTTTTCAATTTTCCGATTCTCAATTTCTCGATTCTTCAAATTTTCGATTCTGAGATTTTTACATTTTCCGATATTTCAGTGTTAGGATTTTTTAATTTTTCGGGTTCTCAATGTCTCGATTAATCGATTTTTTAATTTTCCTATTTCTCGATTTCTCAACTTTTCATAGTTTTGATTTTTCAGTTTTTCAATTCTTCAATTTTTACATTTATCGACTTTTCGATTTTTCGCTTTCTCAAAAAATAATTCTAGATGTATATTTCCATCTCATTTTCTCGATTGTTCAAATATTTCCATCTCAATTTCTCGATTGTTCAATTTTCCAGTACTTTGAAATTTCAATTTTTGGAATTTTGAATTTAAAATTTTTCAATATCTTGATGTTTCGATTTCTCGGTTTTTCGACTTTTTCGATTTCTCGACTTTCCAAATTCTCGATTTTTCAATTTTTTTATTTTTTTGATGTTTCGATTTCTCGATTTTTCGCTTTTTCGATTTCTCGGTTTTAGATTTTTCGGTTTTGAATTTTTGGATTGTTTAAATTTTTGATTTTTTGATTTTTCGATTTTTCAATTTTTCGAGTGGTGAATTTTTAAGGGTTGGGATTTTTCAAATTTTCAAGTCTCAATTTTCGATTTCGAGATTTCTACATTTTTAGATTTCACAATTTTCCGATTTTTCAATTTTTCGACTCTTCAATTTTTCGGTTTGTGAATTTCTCTATTAATCGATTTTTTAATTTTCGTATTTCTCGATTTCTCCACCTTGCAATGTTTCGATTTTTCAGTTTTTCAGTTTTTCAATTTCTCCATTTTTTAATTTTTCGATTTATCGATTTTTGAATTAAAATTTTTTCAATTATCCGATTTGGGCCTATTTTGATTTCTCAATTTTTCGAGTTTTTGAATTCTTGAGTTTTCGATTTCTCCAGGTTTCAGTTTTTGAATTTTTCAATGTTTCGATTTTTCAAATTTGGGGTTTTTCAGTCCTTCGATATTTTAATTTTTTAAGTTTACAAATTTTAGATTTTTCGATTTTTCAGTTCTCCGAGATTTCTATTTTTCAAGTCGTCTACTTTTTAATTCTTTGATTTTTCAGTTTTTGATTTTCCGATTTTTCGAACTTTTGAAATTTAATATTTTTCGGTTTTTAAATTTTTCGATTTTTCTATTACTCCATATTTCGATTTTTCAGTTTTTCAACTCTTCAATTTTTTCATTTTTCGGGTTTTTGATTTTACGATTTCTTAATTTTTTAGTTTTTCGATTTTTAATTTTTTCGATTATTTGATGTTTCGGCCTCTTGATTTTTCAATTTTTCAATTTTTAAAATTATAGATATTTCCATCCCAAATTCTTGATTGTTAAATTTTTCAGTACTTTGATATTTCAATTTTTCGAATTTTGAATTTTAGATTTTTCAATGTATTGATGTTTCGATTTCTCGATTTTTCGACATTTTCGACATCACATTTTTAAGTTTTTCGGTATTTCTATTTTTCAATTTTTGGATTTTTGAATTTTAAATTTTTCAATTTTTCTATTTTTTGATGTTTCGATTTCTCCATCTTTCGTTTTTCCGATTTCTCGGTTTTAGATTTTTTGGGTTTGAATTTTTGGATTGTTTAAATTTTTGATTTCTCGATTTTTCGGTTCTGAAATGTTCCGATTGTTCTATTACTCGATTTCTCTAAATTTCTACATTTTTGGATTTCTCAATTTTCCGATGTTTCAGTTTTACAATTTTTCAATTTTTCGACTCTTCAATTTTTCGGTTTCTCAATTTCTGGATTATTCGTTTTTTTTTAATGTTCCTATTTCTCGATTTCTCGACTTTTCAATGTTTCGATTTTCCAGTTTTTCAATTATTCTATTAATCAATTTTTTAACTTTAAATTTTTCAATTTTTAGTTTTTGGCCCATTTCGATTTCTCAATTTTTCGAGTTTTCGACTTCTTGACTTTTCGATTTCTCGATTTTTTAACTTTTCAATTTTGGGAACTTTACAATTTTACAATTTTTTGCTTTTTAAAATTTTTTGATTTTGAATTTCTCGATACATCGATTTTCCGAAAAGCAGCTTTAAACACAGGCTGTTTAAAAAATGGTTTACCAACTTAACGGTACATTATGAAGTCTAAACTCGAGAAAAATCATTAAAAAATTCCTGACGTCAATTTGACGTTGACAAAATCAAAATATAATACACAGTTTTAAAGTTTGTTATTACATTATAAAATGAAGAATACGATAGACTAAGACAAAATACCTCCAAAAGTATTTTCAATAATGAAAGTCCGATCGATTTCAAGTACCCAACATAAAATAGTGTATTAAACTATGATGAAATTTCGAGAAGAAAAATTAAAGTCTGATCTTCCAGGATTTCTTGGGCTGCACTTCAGAGGCGCGGAAAGTTCTGCCGAAATAATCTTCGACCGATTTTTAGAAAACTAAATGTATTCAAAAACGATGCATTAATTCTACACTTTGTCGAATTAATGCATCAACCGAACCCACAGACAACCGTTGATACTCCACTTCTAAACTGTTACACTGCGGTGTTACCGGAATTTACCGATTGTGGTAAACTTTCCTAGGATAGCGTCATTTGCAAACATGTTTATCTCTCGCAACGTAATTAGAGCTTATTGATTCCGTATTAAGCTCATCATGGTTTAATGTGGGCCCATTTTTAATAACAGAATCCCTAATTGATTACGTATTTCCGACAGTATCTCGTTTTTGATCTGATTAGAGATAGTAAACAAACCGAATTCAGAGGGAGACCATATTAATGTGGCACATTAATAAACTATGTGCATGCATCGGACATAAAGCTATATTTGGAATTAACTGTAATTTGTGAAACTTTACAAAACACTCGTTATTTTAATTTAGCGGAACGCTCGAGAATTATTGCATTCTCGTGTCGATATAAATTGTGAGGCACAAAAGATTTTATTAACGATTAATGTGCCAACGTGTTATGGCAACAATATTTTTACAATTTCATGATTCTCTAACATTAAAACGAAGTTAATGTGGCGCTTTTAAAGTACGTTATTTGTGATGTTTCATCGTAAAAAGCACGGCGCTAGAGCTGCTTGGAATTTGTTTAAATCACACTTAAGCTGATCTAAAAATACGTGTTTGCAGGTTGGATTTCCGTGATTTGACATTACTTTTCCGGAAATTTTACATTTTACACAGGGTTTCTTTGCTTTTTAATTTTTTATTACAAAAGCTTCTTACACTGATTCTTCATTAATGTTTTATGATACTCATTCACGAGTAGATACTCAAAGAAAAAGAATAAGAAATATCGGTCCATTGTAGAAATAACCACAATAAATTTAGTCTCCAGAGATCGTAGAAAAACGACACTCTCGTCTTAGGCACAAAAAACGTGTTTTCTTACCGTTCTAATTTTTTTATTTCACACCAAAAAAGTTTCGTGAAACAATAGTTATTTTTTCATCAGTATTGTGTCTTAATTTTTTTAAATACATATTTTAGCTGATTGGTTCTTTCTGTAGTAAACTTTCTACTAAAATATTGTTCCAAGACAACTTCTTTGTGTCTGTTGTTGCCACCCTGTAAGTTAAAGAGTTAAAACCCGATGGCAGTTTATACGTAACTACTTCAGAGCAGTGGCGGCTCCTCAGAGGAGGCAGGGGAGGCTGAACCTCCTCTGTTTTTTGGAGCTGAGCTACCTCTAATTTTTTCGATGAAAGAATTTGTATTTTTATAGACATTTGTTACTTTTCAGAATATTTTGTTTGATTTAATTTACTTTCATCATATATCAGGTTAAAATATCGAAAAAAATTATATTTGCGCCCTTACAATCATAATTCACACCACTCCGCGCTTGGTTCCAGCGGTGGAAGCTAGCCTCCGCCGAGAATGCATCTTACTATTGAGACCGCAACCTTGACGCATCATCCTTCAGCACTGCATTGGCTAAAATGTTCATCGGGGTGCCGCTTCAGGCCGCTAGCCTCCGGCTAGTGCATCTCTTTCCAAATCAAGTCGCACGGATAATTTTATCTCTTTCTTATTAACTGGCGCGATCGGGTGTAAATTGGAAAAACATTGAGGTGGTTTCGCGTGCTCCCTATTCAGTGGTGAATGGTGTTTAGGCTTTAGTACCTACGTAAAGCCTAAGGTGTTTTTTATATCATTTATTTGCGTTTTATTTCTGATCGTTAAAAACAGCTGGTATTATCGGCATATTAATATTACTATTACTTATATATATATATAGAATGAGCAACGAAAATAAGGCAGTCTCATGTGCAGTGTAAAGGCATGAAAAATCACGGGAACATATATTTTCTTCTACTACTTTAGATTCCGCTCATAAGAGGGATATTGAGAACTATAACGAGAAAGTTGGTGAAAATAGGGCAATTTTGAAAAGACTAATCGATGCAATAGTTTATCTCTAGTGTTCTTTTCGTGAGCATGACAAAAAAAATTATTCAGATAATGAAGGATATAAAAAGTAGTGGTTTTCAAATTTGAGCCTCCTCTGAAGAAAACTTCACGAGCCGCCACTGCTTCAGAGCATCATCTAGGAGATATAGTTTCTGTAAATATCTCCTTAACTTGGTGCGCAATGTAAATTATAATCTAAATTTAACGTTCGAGGTATAATAAGGTCGACCTTATCAAACATACCTTGCTTACATTAGAATATCTAAGATGATGTACTTGTTTCGTATTATTTATTTGTATGGGGTAATTTTTGAAATTTCTGCTTTAGTTGGCCATGATGCTTACGTCAGTAGTTTCAATTGCATTGCTGATAAGAAAAGTAAAGAATCCTCAAAATGCCTAAAGTAAAATCATTCATGAAAGATAAAATCAAATTGTGGTTAGGGAATAATTTGGACAGTAATTTTCAATTTCCTTCTTCAACCAAAGACAATGAGTTATTCTGCAAAGTGTGTGGAAAAGTTGTAATTAAACATTTAAAATACTGAAGCTTGAATTATGTTCACATTTTTGTTTCCTAGTTTAAGTGCGAAAAAAAATCACACTTTGAACAACACTGCAGTGGCGATGCACATAAAAAGAACAAGAGTAAATCCAGTAAACAGGGCATTTACCAGATGGTGCTTCATACATGATCAAAACTGGTACTAATTTGAAGGTGTTTTATGAAAATATAACACACTTAACATGTATGACACGTGGGTTACATTTAGTGTCTGAAACAATTAAACTGATTTATCCAGATGTCAATGGGATAATTAGCAATGTTAAGAAAATCTTTTTAAAAGCACCAATAAGAGTAGAGTTTTATAAAAACAGTTTACCAAATACACCTCTCCCACCAGAACCTGTATTAACCTGGTGGGCACTTGGATTCAAGGAGCATTGTTTTATGCAGAACACTTTGATGTTTTAAAACAAGTCAGTAAATATAAAATGGTTTACTATCATTCTTATATTGAATATTTTTAGGTTGTAATGTCATTTGAGGCCACAGATGCACAAAGCATTAAAAAAGCTCAAGAATTCCTGAATAAAGCAAACGTTAAAAATGAACTCTTGTACATTAAAACTCACTTTAAAATTATTGCTGATGCAATAGAACAATTAGAAACTATAGGTTTAAAATTAAACCAAAGTGTGGAAATTGTGGAAAAAATGTATATATCTTTAAAAAACACACCAGGAAAGGTGGGGGAAATGGGGTTCCAAAAATTATGTTCTCTATTAAAAAAGAATCCAGGATACGATTTTATATGTTCAGTAAATAACGTAATTTGCGGTAATGGAAATGCTACCAACAATACATACAATAATGAAAACGTAGATTGTTCAATATTTAATTTTGCACCCATCACTTCTTGTGATGTGGAACGCACGTTTTCAAAATTTAAAAGTGTTTTAAGCGAACAAAGGTGTAAATTTACAATCGAAAATTTAGAGACATATATAATTTGCTTTTGTAACTCATTTTAAATACCTGAATTAATATTTTAGTTTTTGTTAAATGCGACTTGCTTTAATTTGATCACCATTTTTTTGCAATAACTTAGAATTAGTGGACGTGACTATAGATCGTTTATTTATTTAATCAATTTTTTGTTTGTTACACAAAATATTTGTTTCTATAATGTTTTTTTTAAATATATATTTTTTGATGTATGCTTTTTCGTTGAGCAAATATTTTTTCCTCCAGGTTTTTAACCTAAACTAAGATTTCTATAACCTAATTCGTCAATTTTGGGACCTAAAACTCTCCTTTTATTCAGTTTTTAACGACCTAAAATCCGAAGCCTACTGAGCAGTAATTTAGTAATTTAAAACATCCCAGGGTATTTATTTTGTTTTTGTCGTCGTTCCATCGATCTTTTTTGCTTCATTAAGGTATGTGTAAAATGTCTTCTAACTTATACCATTGCTACGTTTTCACCTTCTTTGTTGCTTGATTTATTTCGCCTTAAATGCAATTTACCCATTCTTTATAAGTTTATTGCCCATTTATTTTCTTTAGTATTATCGCAGCATCTATGAGTACCTACTATAACACTTTATTCTAGAAAGACGTTATCATTACGGCTTTCAGTAATGTAGGCAGGCAACTATAAGTTATAAAACAATGAGTAATCGAGGCTGGAGTTCTGGGACAATTTAGTGAGTTTCCAGAAAGGGCAAAAATATTCGATTAGAAAGCAAGGACACATGTGTCAATTGCGACACGTGCAGGTAATTGTAATAATAAATTACTGGGGTCAACCATTCTTGATTTAATGAATAAAAACAAAAGAAGGCGGAAACGAACTCAACACTGCTACGAAGACCTAATTAGACTGCCGCTTATACTAGTAAAATGAGATTTTAATTTGGATTTTTTTTGCAAAAATTTGAATGTCTAGGGGAAAAACTCAAACTGGATTCATGCACCACAAGTGTAGAAGTATATTAGTGTATAACGTTTAAATCATTTTAATATAGAATCTTTTGAGATGTCGTAATCAAATTCTTGGTGGGGATTAGCCAAATTTTGGTTAGGGGAATTTTTCCAGAAAACGGAAATGTCATTTCTGTTGAATAATAGTTTATTAGGCCGTCCCATCTTATTATCCAGAATTCCTAAATTATCCTGCAATATACATCCGCACCATAAAGGTCCCTAAAACCCCCATGGACAGAGCATGTTTTTGGTTTGATGCGCTTTACACAATGGGACCCAGCAATACCGTGGAATTCCGTTGTTTAGAGGTATAGAATTGAAACGTTCTTGATCGAAAGCCATTAAGCACCGCGGAATTTATTCGTAGAGATAGATGTTTTTCCTTGAATATAGGTTGTAGGGACTTGTAGGGGTCTGTTTTGTATTGCCGCCTGGAGCCCGGGCCAAAGAAATTGGCCAGCAAGTTTCCAAGTGGGATAATTTTTATTAGGGTTCAAGCATAGGAAATTCTCATCGTTGTCAATGGCCGTAGAGTACCTCTGTAAACTATGGATACTTTTATGTATTGGACGAATTTGCCGACAGACCACCCCCTTCAAGTCATTGCTCTCTTTTTAGGCCAAACTGTGGGAAAAAAGTTTCCAGAGGAACCACGCTTAAAAGGAAGTGATTGGTCCAGAAGTACCTCCTCTAATCAGCAAGGTACGACTTGGGTGTAAAATTTTGCCACAAAGTTTAGTTACTGTTTCGGGTTTGAAGTGATCGGTCGGGAAATTCTCCCGCGGATTGTTTTTGCTTTCAATAATTTTGTTTGCCTTTTTTTGTGTGGAATGTACAGTTGTGGTAACTTCTCTCTTTAAAATTTATTCAAAATTGTTAGTGTTCATTTTGACCACCTCTCATTGGGGTTCTCGGTCTCAAAATAGTGAATTCTGTGACCTGGTGTCGACGCCGATAAAGCTTACTTTTTCAAATATCGTTAATAAATAAGTTAAAGAAAAGTGGTTCCAACACTGAGCCCTGAGGAACCCCAGATGATTGAACAAATGAGCTTGAATGACACCCAAAAATAGGGACGAACTGCTGACGATTTTCTAAATAAGACGTAATTAGTTTTATAAAAGAAGACGTAAATCCAAAATTGGACAGTTTCTAAGTATGAAGATTATGAATTATTGTATCGAACACCCTAGAAAAGTTTTTGTAAAGGCAAACAACCTGTCCATGCTTGTCAATAACGGCGGATAAGTATTGAGTTTTTACGGCTAAATTTGTTAGGGTAGTTGCTTGGTAATTTTTGCATAGAAGATTTTACAATTTCGAAAATGATTAAGAATTTAAAATGTATCAACAGGTTTACTTCTGTCGCCATCGTGAACTCTCACGGTCGATTTATCCACGTTGTCCGAATCTATGAGTACGTTCATCTTTGACTCACTCTTGTCGCTCCCAACTCGCTGTTTGCTTACAATTGTATCGCCACTTCTGACGCTATGTCTGCTTGCCATTTTGCGCCCACTGATAAGTCTGGACAAGTCGGTATCAGTGCAAGAGCACGGAGAAGAAAATTCTTCGCATCTAACTTTAGAGATATCCGTGCAAACTCTCCATTTCTGAAGACATTTACATTTTTCGCTCTCTTTAAGCGATTCGTTCTCGTCAGAAGAATAAGCCATGTTGCTCTCATCTTCTTGATTTCCATGCAAAGTAATGGATTCGTGAGATTCTCCAGTCTCTGTCGTTTCTCTAATTCTCGTAGAAGACCCAATAACAGTGGACCTGCATTCTGGACACTGCTTGATGATAATTCTGATTTCGTCAGACGCATCTCCTCCTGTATTGATGCAGTACACATTTCCATCTTCAACATTGTTCTGGAGTAACAAGGTGTTTTAAAATACTTAACTGTACTAATTTTTGCCTGATTCATTTTAAGCGTCACGGGTTCATCATCTAGTTTGAAATGATAATGTGAAGGACAATTTTTAGCACACTTTATAACTTGTCCATCAGCACTGTCGTATTCTGCGTCCGAATAATCACTAAAGCATCTAATGTTGATGAAGACCGAAGGTTCATTAATATCACTTTTGGATTTTTTCTTAGAACCATCATCATAATCACTTACAATTTATTTCTCGCTCTTTTTTTATGCAGGTCACCAGAAGAATCTAGAATTGCGTTATCAGCAAAGTGATGTGGTGACAGTACAAAACCAACTGTTCACTAAAGCAGAAAGCGTTGATTTGATTTCAGGACGGTTTACATCCCTGTCGGTTTCTTCCGGCATGTCCTCTTGCATATCTGTCTCCGTAAACGATGCTGATCTTGAGTGACTTTTGTCTTCATGCATTTCTGTGAATGACGTTGACGATGGCGGTGGTGTCGACACATGTTTACTAGACATTCTCTTCATGTTCTCCCTGAATTCGTCATAATCCTCTTCAGGTTCCTGAACAGCTTATCTTGAATGTTTCATGCTCGATCGCGACGATTTAACTCTTTATGAACTCTTAACTACCGCTGAGTCGTTAACTCTAACACCGTCAGTAAGGAGCCTTTGAATAATTACACCCATGTTCTGATATAGTTCTAAAAGTTCTAACACTGTTGCTTCATCTATAATGATGGATTTATCTTTAACAGACATCATTTTGCCGTTTACACTTACATTGTTGACTATTACATCTCCCCTTTACCAACCCATGCTGACATGTGGAAATCATTGCTGATATGTGACGGTAGATGCAATACTTTATTACGTTATACTGTAGCATATCAAAAAAGCTGCCAAAATCTCAAATTGCTAAACTTTGTTACCTATTCTATTAGCTGGTTCCCAAAACTCAGGAATGTTAAAATCATCCAGGATTAAGACTTTTGGGCCATATAAACATTGCCGTGATGCAATAGAGTATAAAAGATACATATTCCTCAAAGGGACAATTTGGTGGTGCATAACCAACTGTAATGAAGAAGTCTGATTTGGCATTAATTTTACATTTAATCCCAAGAACCTCGATGTGTTTAATATTTCTGAAGCTATCGTTAAGAGAAGTTACATTCTCTCTGTTTGAATACGTCATCGAGAAGTATCGGTCAGAACGATATACATCATAAATCTTAAGATCAAACTGTTCACCACTACTCACATTAGTAGTAAGCCATGAAAGTAGCAAATCGTCCGACGGACTCGATTACAATACTTTCTTCGTTTATGCTTGGGAAGTTAAAAGGATCAAGGAGGAAGATTCACCTTGGCGTTATGATAATACGAGTAAGTAGTCTAGTGGAAGTATGGAATAGTTGTAATATAAATTAGAATTCAATATACAAGTCGACTTAAAATTAGTTCAGTGTGAGTAAAAATGAGTTAGAGTTCTGAAAAAAACCTGGGAGTTCAAAGTGACAAAAAATTCCGATGAAATCCCGTACGGGGCTTGCTTTGATAAAGAAGGTTTGTTGACGGCATGATTTATAAATATTTTAGTCGGGAAGAGCAGCTTTTTATGAGAGTGTCACCGGAAAAAATAGATTATATTTAATCAGTAAGAATATTTTTAGAAAGCTATAGTTGGGTCGCTAGCTCATTAACGAATAGATAAGAATCAGGCTAAGTATAGACTGAACTCAAATAGTTCTTGTCATTACCCTCGCTGGAATAAATATCGTCGAGTTTAATCTTTCTACTCAAATCGACATCCAAGGTTAATTTACTCTACAGCACGGCTGACAAATATATATGACGAAAATAAAAATATGTAACACTTCTACAATGTCAAGGTAATATTGTAGATCTTTTTTCAGCATCAATTAGCCTCTGTTATCGTATTAACTTTTTTATCTTTCGGTTGTCCTTTTCGATCCGGATCATCAGCCTACTGACGGATGGTTCGTTTAGATGGCCTAAATCACTGTTCTAAAATATTTCATACACCTAACTCACAGTTTTCAGCTTTCTAAAAAAAAGGAATATTTTGTAGTAGAAATCGTACATGGAAAAATACAATAATTAATTTCTTGTTTAGTCAATTTTCATGCACGAATAACGAATGTAGAAAAGCAGTGAATGTAAAGTTATGCTGTTAATTAAAGAAAATTAAACAGTACGATGATTCTGAAGTAAAAATAGCATTTCAAGTGCTGGCAGAGAAATCCTAACACTGAAGCTTTCAACGTCCGATATGGTCTAGTGGCTAGGATACCTGGCTCTCACCCAGGAGGCTCGGGTTCGATTCCCGGTATCGGAAGCTTTTTTTTTTGTTTTATTTACTCTTTCAAACGAACTGTATGATTTGGTTTTAACACCATCGGAAAACGAAAGCCATTTTTAATTTTGTTTGTTCGCCCATCCTTTCATTGCTTCAGATAAATTGTATTACTCAAATAGGGATGCTACGGTTTATTTAAAACCTCCGGTTGAATCGACTGATTAAAAACAGACGTTTCTCCAAATGTGATAACAAGTGTTAATACTTAAAACCAATCGCTACGTTTTCAGTACAGAATTTTTAATACATTTTCAGAATCAATATATCTCCATGATTCATAGATTTATCGCTGTGAAATTTTAAGTATAACCTATACACTTTCTTTGTATAACGCAAGGGCAGTTCTATTAAAAACAGTTTATCATCATGTTACTTTTAATTTTAGGGAAATTTTTACGTCACGTATCTTTAAAAATTAAGATCTCAATTATTTATAGAAATTTCAGAATGCGGTTTTTAACACTGTTTTCAGCTTACGAAACTCTAGAAATCAAACCAGATGCATTGTCGAGTTTTTGTTGGAAATGAAATGCAGCTACTAAGCTACTAGAAACTTCTTGTTACTGTGTTTGATTACCGACAAAAATTGTATGTATGTATGCATCTACTTTGATTTCTAGAATTTCGTAAGCTGAAAAAAGTGCTAAAAACGGCGTTCCGAAATTTCCTTAAATATCTGAGATATTGAGTTTTAAAGACACGTGAAGTAAAAATTTCAACGAAATTAAAAAAAAATGTTGAAAATCAAATCAGAAACCTTAATCCAATATCCCTAAAAGTTTTGAAATTGGTAAATATTCGTTAACGTCTATGCCAACTGTGTTATGAGCTGATGATCCTGTAATGGTTGAAGTAATTATCATCAATATAGCTAAGAATCATGTCGATTAAACCAGCTTTCAAACAAAAAAACCGCTTGGGAGCTATTAATGCTACAGTCAGACACAAAGGCTTCAAGTTTACACAGCTCTTTTTAAGTAGGGAATTAAAAATGGTATTCATCGACAAATTCTGTTTCTTATTCTGGGTACAAAATGAAAAATGGAAGCAGCACACATGAGAATACTAAAAAGTTTACGGGTTGCCAGTGTTCTAGAACTTTTTTTTAAGTGACTATATTCTGCATACATTTTTAAACCACTCTCTTTTCTGGCTTGTGATGTGATTCTTTTGGAATATTCGTATTCTTTAGTTTGGAAACGTTCCCGGAATTGTGAACTTTTCCATTTGCAACTTTTGCTTCTTCTTACCCAAATTGTTCTCAATTATCACAGATAGCCAAGCAACATTACTTTTTTTTTGAAATTCTAGTTATAACTCTTTTTTCGTACTCGTTTCCGAAAAGAATTCTCCTCAAATTAGCGAGTAATAAAAAACACGATCAACAACAGCCATGGATTTTGATCTGATAGAAGTTTTGACAATTTACTGTCATTTTGGAAGTTTGAGTTGAAAATCCAACGATCAAAGACAAAAACCCATTACTATATTTAATCGTGTTTTTTATTGCTCTCGTGGAAGGATATTGAAATTAAAATTTTTGTGTCTCCTCTAGTTTCCGAACAAAAGCTTGCTGGAACTTTCTAGAAATCACATCAGTTAACGGTTCTCTGTAACTTTAATTCTGAACGAGAGTATAAATTCTTCTATACTTAAATTTTTATAAATAAAATACTTTTAAATCATTTCCTTTCTGTTTTTCGATTTTTCTTCAAAAGTCTGAAATTAAAATTTCCCTAATTCATTTCCTCATATTCACCATTGCTAATCGCACTGTGTACTAATAGGATTTATTTGAATAAGGATTTTGTGGCACCATAACCACGAAATTCAAAAAATTACTAATGTTTGTTTATATTTCTCATCTTGGCCCTATTTTATTATTATTTTTTTTTAGTTTTAATGATGTAAACGTAATTAAAAAAAATGTTTCTTACTTATAATAATGTAGATAAGACCAGACATCCACAGCGTAAGAAGAAAAAAGTACAGGGGTATGTGAAACAGCATTTGTCATGATAAATTTTGAGGTGACACTATCAAATTATTGGTGAGGATGACCAGACAAATCTTGATTAACGTTTTACATGTACATAATATTCCTCAAATATCTATGAAATTTGACAACAATCAGTTTAGTAGTTTAGGAGAAACTATGGAACAGATTGGCTCTAAAATTTTGTCAACGTTTTAAAGTAAAATTATCACGAATCTAGTAAATCCCTAATCAAAATTCACCTATTCAACTTTCCCAAAAACTTAATTGGATTATTTCAAAATTTCTGTTTTGTTCATTTGTAACTTTATAACGTCTTTACATTTTTTAAATTGTTTATGTTTGTATAAAAATAAATAGTAAATAGAACACTTCATTTTGTTAATTAAATCAGGAAAGATTTATCTAAAAGTCACAGGTTCTGGTGTATGTTTTTTCACAAAATTTAAATAGCAATTACCATGCAAAATTTTGAGGTGAGATAATGAAATAAATTGTTGGTGGGGATGATCAGGCAAATTTCGCTCAACTTTTGACCACTCCTGGAATACATATTTGTCTACTAAATGTCGACACAGACAACAAACGACAGACGACAGACGACAGACGACAGGCAGACGATAGGCTATACACAGACGAAAACGGGAGATATATTTTTTAATACTCTAGGCTAAGGGTTACGAAACGTCGGGAAACATGAAAGTAGCTATTCGACGGATGGACCCTATTACATGCAAAATGTATGTGAAAAAATTTTGTGATTTAGGGGTTAGTTTAAATCAATAGTTGTCATGTTCTTTTCATAGTTATTATTTCCAAAATTAGTAAGTGGTTGGTCTTTATTTTGAGATAGTGCTCTGAATTCAACGATATCATCATATTTAGAATATAGCATTATTAGTCCCCATCTCTTGTGCTTTCATTATAAAAAATAAAAATATATAAAATTTGTGTGCGCTAAATTTCGTATGTTCTATTCAAGTAAGAATTATACAAATATTATCTTTTAGCTTATTTTGGTTTATCGCTGTTACAAAAATTAGTCCAATGTTAGTTTGACAGAACTTTCCTCGCCCCTGTGTACTCCTATAAATTCAGTCTCTTGGAAAAATCATAATTGATTATGTAAAATTTTATTTATATAAGTAGATAATAACTGTTAGAGAGTAAAAAATAAAGTGGACCATGAAAGAAGCAAACCCGAAACGTTCACGTCATTAGTACGACGCTCTACTCACTCGTTTTTAGGGCGTTGCTCTATGTTCCTTTGATGTTATTGCAAAAGGTGGATTTTTTTGTAAAAATCTGGACGCCTAGAGTAAAAAGTCAAGGCAGATTCATATATCACAGGTACAGGTGTATCTTTTTTGATAAAATTTAGCATTTACCATGCAAAATTTTCAGGTGAGGTCATTAAATTGAACATGGGGATGACCATTTACATGATAGTCCTAAAATAACTAGAAAATTTTGACAACCATCAGTCCAGTAGTTTCGGAGATTACCTGTCTAATAAATATCGACACGGACGACAGTGGGAATATAGGCGACAGACAGGTTGCACATGGACGAAAATGAGATATATATTCTTTTATACTCTCAGGGTCATGAAACGTCGAGAAAACATGAAAGTAACCATTCGATGGATGGACTTTATTACATGTAAAGAATAGGTAAACAATTTTGTGATTTAAGGGTTCGTTTAAATCGATAGTTATATATATTTTTTTCATAATAACAATATAAACTAATAGTGATTGGTCTTTTATTTTGGGATCTTAATACATTTTAACGCTTTGTTCAGTTCATACTTTTACAAATATTATCTTTTAGCTTATTTTGGTCTACTTCTATTTGAAAAATTGGTTTAAAGTTATTTAGACAGAACTGCCCTTGCCCCTGAAGAACAGTCCAACAAACCCATCTTCTTCGAAAAATTATAATTGATTCTGAAAAATTTTATTTATACAGTTAACACCAGTTAAAGACTAACAAAAAAAAGGTGGCATAAAGGGGGAATCGAACCCGTGACGTTCACGTTAGTTATTAATACGACGCTCTACGTACTACGAGTTATTCGGGCGTTGGTCTATGTTCCTTTGATATTATTGTAAAAGGTTGTTACACAATGTGGATTTTTTGTAAAAATTGGGATGCGTAGGGTAAAAAAAATCAAGCGGATTCATAAATCACAGGTATATGTATGTTATTTTATAAAATTTAAACAGCATTTACCATGCAAGCATTATTGATTGGGGAAAGCGAAAAAGTCTTGGTTAGCGTTTTACCATCCATACGATATTCTAGAAATACGTATTAAATTTGACAACAGTCAGTTTAGTAGTTTTGGGTGCTATCCATCTAAAAAAAATCGACCAATTTTTTCTAATTTTAGAGCTCTTGAAACGTCGAGAAAACATGAAAATAGAAGTTCAACGGATTGGGGTTTATTACAATACTTTCTGAACATTTGTTATAAATCTACTTTTATCCTACATGCCACTGGGATGTTTGTCTTCAATGCCAATTTTTGTTTTGGTTTTTGACGATGGTTCAGTTCTTTGTTGCTAAATTGACTTTCTAGAGGGCCAGAATTGCTTTGTACGAAAAAAAATCCTTCTACGATTTTAAGTAGTTATTTATTTGCGATTGTTTTTTAAGTATCTTTAAAGATTGTTGGTTTTTTAAAATTATTTTTAAATGTGATGAGATTGAGATTGGCGCAATCCTGCTGGGTTTATTAACTAGACTAGACGTATATTTTCTGTTGCTCTAAGAACTTCATCTCTGATCGAATAGCGAACAAAGATAAATTAAAAAACAACGATCGAAGGATTAATTTTGAATCTAATGTCACAGCAGGCAATTTTTTTTTATTTTTCAGTTCTCCAAGCAAAGCAGAGGGATCGTTACATAAATGTTTAAAACATGGCAGATTTTTCATTCCAAAAAAACATAAATCGTGAACAAAACATTTTCCTTGTGAATAATTTCGAAATCTGGTCTTAATTGAATTATTCCACGATCGATGAAGTTTTTCTGGTTTGTACCTAAAACACGTAGCCAGTTATTCGTACTTCGAATAATTACGGTGCGTAAAGTAATTCTCAGGAGTGCTTTGAGTTTATTGATTCAATAACCCTTGCATGAAATCTGTAGAATCTGTCTAATGCTCATTGTCGCAACATTGTTGGCATTCCATAATCATGAATGTCTCGTATAACAAAGCTATATTCCAACAAGCCGCCTACCAATTTACCGAAATCAATACAAGGGGTACATTTAGCAAGTATTGTTACGTAGGCATTGGCAATTAAGACGACAATAACCATAACTGATTGGTAGCGGCAGCGTTATAACCACTTACACATCCGTGTACTTACAAAACGTAACAGGCGATATCGTTTGTATATCACGTTAAAACGAAGTACAACCAGGAATACTAATTAGCAATTCTGTTTATCGCTTTTAAAATTGATGATCTGGTGGCAGCACTCAAATTTACAAGATGAGCAGAAAACAAACTAGAATCCACCTGCATGGAAAGCAATGCAAATAATAAAACGAAAATTCGGATGTAAGAGACTTTAAAACAGGTACTCCACTTGAGAGTAGATGGCTTGAGGAGAACGTGCTTATATTTTATTAATTTTAATTCGCGAAGATCAGCAAGAATATTTTCTGATGTCTGCGGAAATGTGACGAGGAACATTAGTATTCAAATAGGAGACGTGGGATGAACGCAATTACTTCTTTCCTACTTCTCATTTCTTCCGAAATTATTTCTTGTAAACGGCGAGTGAAATCGTCATTACTATTATTATTACGATTAAAGCACCAACCTTGACGGAGATGGCTATCATTCATGAAACACATAAAATTTGCAATATTTCACACAAGTTCGTGTCAATTAAATGTAAAACTCAGTAAAAACTTGGAAAGCTTCATTATGTGAATATGTAACTAGGCCAAGAACTTTTACGTTCAAACTTTTATAATAAAATCTTGGCCGCATCGGAAACTTGCTCACGAAAATTGTTAAGCCATTACGAGTTAACGATTTTTCGAGCCCCTTGTTTCTTTTTTTGACACGAATTTAATTTTTCATTTAAGACTAACGCGCTGTTTTTCACGTGTTTTAATATTGTTTTAGGCATCCCGCATCGATTATAAAAGCGATCTTACGTCTTATCGGACTTTACTGGATTTTCCTTGCGTTTGTTTTCATTTCTGACTTGATCGAATTCTGATGTTTGCTACTGTTTGCTTTTCCTATCATTTATTTGCTTATCTGGTGGTGATCCCGTGCTCATTCTTTTTGTTGCCGCTGTATTTCTAAAATTCTGATTTAATGGAATATAAATGTTCTTCGATGGAAAATGTGCTTATAAGGATTTCCAGGTTCAGGTTACTTATTTTTAGAGCTCGGTTTAGCATGTTCACACTTTTAAACTTGCGAATTGGAGATATTTGGTACGTTATATTTTTAGACGTCTCCTTAATAAGTGTCCTTGTTTAATTAAACTTAACTAGGACAATTAAAAATAATAATAGGACCCTCAAGTTTGAGAATCCCTTATTTGGAAGGGCTCTGAGAAATAGTTTCCTCAAAGGGAAGGACCAAAGTTTCTCACGATAAGAGGCTGATAGTTGAAAACTTGTTGTAAAATATATATTGAAGTTCATGAAGCTCATTATTTACTGTCTTCAAAATTGTATCGTTAGTAAATTAATTTAGTAAACTTGTTAAAAGTATGAGAAAACTCTTTTAGCTTCAATTTATCATGAAAGCTTGTGTTTTTACAAAGAACAAGTGTGACAATGACTTTATAAACAAATTTAGTTATTTTGACAGCCTTAGTTGGCAACCATGCAACTTACTGTTGAATGTTGGCAAACTGAGCTTCGAAAAATGTCAAGTTAGGTTTGAGACGAAGTGTAAGTGTACGTTACAGATTTGGTAACAATTGTTAAAAAATCTTACTTGGGTGCAAAAGATACGCAGAAATAATGGTTTGAAGGTGACAAATGTCAATTATCTGTAAAATTTGAATTATCCCACATTATGAAATCAGGAATACCAACCCACGAAACAATGCTTTAAGAGGGTCCATAAAACCGTTGATTTTAGCTTTCACTATTTTTCAAAATTAGAGTCTTAATATTTTGGTTTAATTTTTTTATATCATTATTATTCATTTTGAATTATCACTAGAAAAAGCTTTTCGTAATACATTTGAATTTTGTTTCAAATGTGTAGTTTTTCTATTCTTAAGGCAAACCATTTTTGAGTTTCCCCGATTCAAGAAACACGTTTAAGCTGAAAACAGTGGTGGAAACTGCCTTACGAAATTTCCATCAATAATAATGATATTGATTTTTAAATATATGCGATGAAACATTTCACTAAAATACAAGTTAAATATGTTTAAAATTTCATAGTAACAGGTTTATTAAAAATTTAGGTAAATAAATACAATGAAAAAAACCCGTTTTTTCGACAAATTATAAAATTTGATTGTGTGAAATTTCATTTATTTTATGATTACTTCTATAACTTAAAAAAATGTAGGTAATACAAATGAAAAAAAAAAAACATTCAGTAAGGATAGGATTCATTTGATGCAGAAACGAAATATCGGTTATATGTGGTACACATTCCATAAAAGAAAGTAATTGTTAGAAAACCAGGGCAGATTCATAAATCACGAGTACATAAAATTTAGATAACCTTCAAATGTTTCAAATGTGTTGTTTTTCTATTCTTAAGGCAAACCATTTTTGAGCTTCCCCGATTCAAGAAAGACGTTTAAGCTGAAAACAGTGGTGAAAACTGCGTTACGAAATTTCCATCAATAATAATGATATTGATTGTTAAATATACGTGATGAAAAATTTCACTAAAATACAAGTTAAATACAGGGTTAGTCACGAGAGAATTACTTCTGAAAATTATTTTTACGCAACCCAAAATACTAATACCCTGTACCACTTGATATTATCTAAATTTAAAATGAAATGCCTAATCCATGATTGCTTCGACTTTGACAGTGTCACTTTGACGTTAATTAATTTTTAACATTTTTTTTTCATCGTTGACTCGCCTCTAGAGCCCCATTGGATCGACGACATACAGTCAGATCAATCTGGGCTATACTGAAGCCGTAAGTGCTCTCCCAATGTTGTTCGCCGCTAATGTGCATGTGTTAATTCGCTATCTCTGCGTCACCTAGAGCCTCTTCGAAGTGCAAATCCGCAACCTCTGGACTTCTTCGGCCATCCATTTACAAAAAAGCCGTAGCATCCCCCCAAAATGCCCAACATTTTCAACAGATTAGTAGTTAAATTATTTACTTACTTGTTTGAGTTTGTGTTGTAACCTTTGAATAAAATGCCGTAAAAGGAATTTTTAGAAATAATTTTCTCTTGATTATTCGGTTGTAAAAGATCAAGAGACACATTGACAAATTTATTAGCGGCGCCGGAGGAGATTTCCGACTGGCTGCGGTACCACCATGGACACTCGCGTAACCTCCTTTTCCACAATTGTCAAAATGAGATTGCCAAACTCAAAGCAATCATGGATTAAGCATTTCATTTTAAATTCAGTTAGTATCAAATGGTACATGGTATTCGTATTTTGGGTTGCGTAAAAATAATTTTCAGAAGTAATTCTCTCGTGACTAACCCTGTATATTTAAAATTTCATAATAACAGGTTTTTTAAAAATTTATTAAAGGAGCTATTACGTTCTGAAAATATATTGAAAATCCCAAAAGCTAAAGGTAAATAAATACAATGAAAAAAATCCGTTTTTTCGATAAATTATAAAATTTGATTTTGTGAAATTTCATTTATTTTATGATTACTTCTATAACTTAAAAAATGTAGGTAATACAAATGAAAAAAAAAACCATTCAGTAAGGATAGGATTCACTTGATGCAGAAACGAAATATCGGTTACATGTGGCACATATTCCATAAAAGAAAGTAATTGTTAGAAAACCAGGGCATATTCATAAATCACGAGTACATAAAATTTAGATAACCTTCAAATGTTTCAAATGTGTTGTTTTTCTATTCTTAAGGCAAACCATTTTTGAGCTTCCCCGATTCAAGAAAGACGTTTAAGCTGAAAACAGTGGTGGAAACTGCGTTACGAAATTTCCATCAATAATAATGATATTAATTTTTAAATATATGTGATGAAACATTTCACTAAAATACAATATATTTAAAATTTCATAATAACAGGTTTATTAAAAATTTATTAAAGGAGATATTACGGTCTGAAAATACATTGAAAATCCCAAAAGCTAAAGGTAAATAAATACAATGAAAAAAATCCGTTTTTTCGATAAATTATAAAATTTGATTTTGTGAAATTTCATTTATTTTATGATTACCTCTATAACTTTAAAAAATGTAGGTAATACAAATGATAATACATGTGACACATATTCCATAAAAGAAAGTAATTGTGAGAAAACCAGGGCAGATTCATAAACCACGAGTACATAAAATTTAGATAACCTTAACTACGCAAAAAGAGACATCATTAAATTATTATTGGTGGAGGTATTAGACAAATTTTCAACAATCGATCCGGTAGTTTCTAAAATTTTTTGTCTAATAAAAATCGTCACAGACAACAGACAGACGATAGACAGACGACCGATAGTCGACAGACAGACAGACAACAGACAATCAAGAAACAAGCGGAAATATGAAAGTTTTTCATACTCTAGGGATCATGAAACGTCTAGAAAACATGAAATTAGTCATTCGCCCGATGGATTTTCTAAGGTTAGGTCAGCTCAAGTCAGGTTTACGCTCCAGTAAAAGTTAATTCAAAATTAAGGACAGTCTAAGTCCGGTTTTCCAAAGAAACTATAAAATTTAATTTTTTGATTTAAATAATCCTTCTACAAAATAAAAATAATAATGATTTATTAATCTATATACTTTTGGTGGAATAAATAAATAATCAACAAAGTAAAACCTAAAACTTTGGATGGTAAACGTTGTTTAAATTTTGTAAACTAACATTCTTCTGTACTTGTGGATTATGAATCCACTTTGATATTTTTAATCTGTACCTAGAATGTCTGGAAAATTAGATAAGTCTATTCAGAGTTAATAATAGGTATAAACAATATAAAAAATAAGGATACATTATTAAGACACAGATAACAGCGCATGTTACAACTGAAATTTTGAGATAACGCAATTAGGATTTTAAAGTCACCCTTTTCATAGTTTCCGAGTTATATTTTTAAAAAAATTAAAAACTGCATGAATTAAAAGTGGGGATTGATTAATAATCCACAGGTATAAAAGCCAATTATTTTGTACGTTCGTTTTAATTTCACAACACTCGAAATATTTAAGCTGTCATTTTAGAGTATACCGACAAGTGTTTTATAATTATATCCAATAAAAACGATAGGCTGCCTGTTCACGACATGATCACGGAAAAGGACCTAAATCTGAGAGGATTTCAGGGAATCTAGACAAATATAGAATGTGAAAGCATTTGAGAGAACCTGAGAAATAAAGAATTGGAAAAATCAGGAAGAATCAAAAAGGATCAGAAGCAATCGGATGAAACCCGGGATAATTTCAGGGAATGCTAGAAGAATGTAGAAAAATCTAGAGGTATTTTGAGAAATTAAAAAAAAAATAGAAAATTAGAATTAGAAAACTTTGGAACAGTCCTCAGGAATCTGAAGCGATCTGGGAAAATTTGAAAGAATCTTGCAGAGTTTGAAACGATTTGAAAGTTGAAAAATTTTGAGACAATTTGAGGGAATCTGAGAAGTTTGGGAAAAATCTGAAGGAATCTAGGAGAATCTGAAAGAGTTTGTGATAATCTGAAACATTTGAAAAAAATCTGAAGCAATCTAGGAGAAATTAGAAGATTCGGAAAAAGATGAGAGATTTATAAAGAATCTGAAGGAATCTAAAGGAATCTGAGACATTTTAAGAGAAACTCAAATAATTTCGAAGAATCTACAAAAATCTAAAGGAATCTGGAAGAATCTAGAAGAATTTGGAATAGTCTGCAGGCATTTGAAAGGATCTGAAGGAATCTGAAACGATCTGAATACAACTGAAAAGACTGGAAAAATCTTGAGGAGTTAAAGTTGAGAGAATCTAAAATCAATCGAAAGAATCAGAAACAAACTGAAAGCAGCCAGAAGCATCTGGAATAATCCGAAAGAATCAGAAAAAAATCGAAAGAAGGATCGTAAAGAAAATGAAAGAGTCTGAAAGCATTTGAAGGAATCTGAGGGAATCTGAACGAATCTAAGAAAACCTGACATAATCAAAAAGAATTAGAAAGTAACAGACGGAAACGACTCTAGATTCTGGAAGAATCTGAGGGAAGTTGAGGGAACATGAAACAAAGAATCGGAAAAAAAATCACGAAGAATCATAGGGGATCGGAAGGAATTGGAAGCAATGTGAGAGAATTTTAGGCAATCTGGAAAAATATAGAAGAATGTAGAAAAATCTAGAGACATTTTGAAAAATTTAAATAAACTTAGAAGAATCTTGAGAAATCTGGAAAAATTTGGAACAGTCTGCAGGAATCTGAAGCGATCTGGAAAAATTTGAAAGGATCTTGAAGAATTTGAAACGATTTCAACGGTGAACAATTCTGAGAGAATTTGAGAGAATATGAGAAAGTTCGAAAAAATCTGAAGAAATCTGAGAAAATCCAGCAGAAACTGAGAGAATCCGAAACAATTTGTGATAGCCTGAAAAATTTGTAAAGAATCTGAAGCAATCTGAAGGAATCTTCGCGAATTTACAGGAAACTGGGGGAATCTGAAAGAATCTAAGGGAAATCGGGGGATTCGGAGAGAATCTGACAGATTTTGAAAGAATCTGAAGGAATTTGAAGAAATTTGAGCGAATCTGAGAGAATCTCAAATAATAATTTATAAGAATGTACAAAAATCTAAAGAAGTCTGGAAAATCTAGAGACATATTTTTTTCGTACCCTAGGGGTCATGAAACGTCGAGAAAACTTGAAACATTCATTGGATGGTTCCTATCCTTAAGTTACGCTTGTGAAGTAAAATATAGATATCAGTCACAGTGTAAAAGGAAACATTCGATGGAATTTGAAGCCACACGGGCGACAGAACATATAATAAAAATCAAGGCGAATTCATAAATCAGGACTATAGGACTATATTATTTTATAAAATTTAGATAACTTTTACTACGTAAATTGTTTGTAGCGAAAGTGGGGGAAATTGTGTGACGTTTTACTATCAGTCTACACGACAATCTTCAATCACATATAAAATCTGACAACAATCGGTCCAGTAGTTTGGGAGATTATCCGTCTAATAAAGATCGATACACACATACACAGACAGACGGAATCGGGGGATGTATTTTTTGTACTCTAGATCTCCAAAAGGTCGAGAAGACATGAAAGTAGTCATTTGCTCTTATAATATCTCCTTAGCTCACGCTCGGGAAGGAAAAATTAACACAGTTATTGTGTATTCATGTTAATAAGCAAATTATTTGAAAGAAACATTTCTTTCCAAAAAAGTTAAATTAATATCAGAACTGAATTCCGGTTTCAGTTAAAAAACAAATTCTTAAGTTTGTATTTCCATTATTTAATTTTTACTTCGGAATATTTAATTCTTGAAAAAAAAAAAAATAGGAAACGACTTCCTTTAGGTGGTACGTTGATTTCTTGACAAAAAAAAAGTTTAATGTTTAATAGCTTGTTATATAGTATAAATTTAACTTCCGTTTTTTTTAGCGTAAGCAAAGGAATTATTGTAACAGACTCCATCCGGCGAACGGTTTCATGTTTTCTGGCATCCGTACGCCTAGAATATGGAAAGATAGATGTCTTGTTTCCGTCTGTTGCCTGTTTGTAATCTGTCATGTGTGTTCTCTGTGTTGATAAATATCGAAATAGAATATTAGATAGAAAATTTCCGAAAGGCGAATGTCTCACTATTTAAACTACTTTTGGGAAATATACATCTTATTTGTAGAATAATCTCACAAATGATTTTCTCAGCAGTCAGGAGATCCTGAATAGTGGGTCCAAAGCGAAAAGATGTTTCAGAACATTTTTGAAAAAAGAAAAAGATACTGAACATGTGCTTTGAACAAAATGGTGAACATTTTCGACATTTTGATGTTTAACCACAATAAATTTGTTTCTTTTTACTGTAATGAATTAGCTTCATTTCCTAATAAGATGTGAAGAATTTAGACAACCAACTATACAGATTCCTGTGGTATTTGTATTTGGATATTTAGTAAAATCTGCATAGTGAGAGGCGGCACGCTTTCATCACCACTTCGATTCTAGAATCGTTGTAGTAGTAATAATTTTTAAATTTTTCGTAGGAAGATTTTGCATGATAGTTATTGGTGTGATGAGTGTATCTACAAGAGATAGTTAATTTGTTTTGTTAGTGTTAGTGTGAACATCTACTCTCAATTATCAGTTTAGTGCCTGGATAGATTAAATGGAACCTTTTTAGTTAAAACCCAGATTAGAAATTTCGATGCTCGAAGCGCTTCAAATATTTATGGACTGATGAAATTTCGATACGAAAACTTGCTACTTCGCGCAACAAAAGGGTTAAAGATTTCACAAGATTAGAGATGAGAGCGTTGCGTTCGACGTTCGTATACAAGTTTTAAAAAGTAATATCCGTTTCAGATGTTTTAGTAAAAGTTTGCAAGTTTTGTAAGATGGAGATGTATCCAACTGAATTCAGTAACTTTTTTTTATGTACTTTACATTTATTGCAGGTTTATCAGAATCGCAGAAAGGGTAAATAAAATTCTCTAAATCGGCCCCTGATTGAAAACTTAAAGATTTTGCAGTTTACGGCTGGCCATTTCGACTTTTGGAAGCGTATACCGACCTTAGCATTCCGCTTTATTTTCATTTTATGAGAATTTTGTCATCGCTCACCCCATCTGCCTTTATAGATTTTCAGTCGAATGTATTTAATACACAATTTTGCAGGCGGCGGCGTTTAAATTCGTGTGCCGTGGAAACCATACATCATTATCTGTTTACGCAATTATTGTTGGTGCCGTTAATAAAAAATCCAAAACCACTCCACATAGGTTTAAATTAGGGTAAATATTTATTCGGAGTGATTTGCGCAGGTAAAATACACAACAAAGCGTAGCCGAGAACAAAATTAAATTTTCCATCGGCCTCGCAAAATTTTTGTTTCATAATCAAATTCGCTACAATTACATTATCGCATCGGTACGTTAACTGACTCCCCTTCACACAAAATTTCATCGGATTAGACTCAGTTTCCCAAACTACGAAAAAACGTTTCGTTATATTTATGGAAGGCAATTTGGTTTTTTCCGGATAACTGCAAACCATCTCAAAACGTTTTTTAATCCAGGAAATATAAAAAAATTGCTGGGATGTGATCGCTCCAGATTGCTTGTACAAGGGACAGGGATGAAAAACACAACACTGAATAAAAGTGATCGGCTTTTGGCTCCTTTTGGGTTACAAAACAGCCTTCGAGGGGATGAATGTATCAGTTCGCTGTATTTTCACATTTTCACCCTTGTAGTAATCTCTCCATATATCTGATTCCCGAGGGATCGAACGGCGTTCGTTGACCTTTTCGCTGAATTTTCCCTGGACTATAGTTAATTACCTAAAAACGGACATTTCTGAGACTGCATGTTGTTAATTTAGAGCCATTGGTGGTTATTTTTTTCACCATCAATTGAGTGGAAAATGGGAAACTGTACGAAACATAATTAAACTGGAATAAAATAAAATTAGATGTGACATCGATTAACGGCAGGCTGCGATGGTGAGCAGTCACGCAAATAGAATTCATTTGTGTTAAATTAACAGGAGTGTAGATGGTCCATAGAATAAATTCAGGGGGAAAAACAAAAAAATCAAGCTAACGCTTCCAACGAATGTTCACTAGTTACGGTTTATTGCACAGTTTTTGATAAAAATGGAGTTTGACTAACATATGATAATAATTCTGACAACAGAGAACAACTCTGGATTAACGTATGCACAAATGACATCAATTTAATTCTAGGGGTCGTTAAATCTTTAATAGCCGACTTTCCGGGTTTTATATTTTGTGTGTTGGGTGATTATAATTTGCCAAATTTATGGGCGGAACAGTGCTAATGACTGTGATCTTTCAGTTAATTTTTATCTGCAGCGGAAAAAAACGGTCTGCTGTACTTGAATTTTAAACATCATCTTCTAATCTACTTAATCATATTTTAAATGTGTTCAGTTTAGACTTATTTTTTGTAATTCTGTATCCATATGATCTCCTATTGTGTCAGTTATCATTAGTTCATGTCGTGTTTATTTCTAAAGTGTGGTCTGATTTTACGACAGCACTGGACTTGTTTTTGTCACATATTAAGCACTGCTTTTCAACGAACATCATATGGGATGAACTCGACGCACTGTAAATTGTCAAAGGTAGTATAAACACTTAAAAAATGGGGTTTGTGGCATTATCTTCCTCAAATTTTTGGAATAAGCTTTCAAGGTAAATTTGAGTCGTAGATAAATATTCACATTAGTAATGTACTTACTTCAAAAACAAGGAATATAAGATTCATTTATAGCCAGGCAACAATATTTTCAAACATCCCGCCGATGTTTCCGTATAGGTTCAACTTTAAAGTTATTGTGTAAGCTTAGACACTGACTTTGTAGGCACGTGATCACTCCATCTGTTTGGTAAACTTATTAGTTATCGCTTGTTGAATATATATTATTTTTGTATTGACATTCTGAGATATATTACTTCAGATTCAGATGGCACTGAAATTAGTCCACTCTTTGTTGCAGATTCCATGGCAGTTTATAAAAACAACTGAATGATTCTCTTGGTTGCAGATGTTGGTAACGGTTGTAATCAGTGGTTCGAGCTTCCGGAGTTAATATATGGGTTATTAATTTGAAGTGGGGCTTGGTAAGGACGAAAATGATTCCAAGAAGTGTCCTTTAGGTAAGATTGATGTCGTGGGCCGCTATAATGAACACATTAAAGTGTTGTAACGTTTCATATTTGAAATGCCCTCTGTTAAATCTATAGATGCCATATATGAGCAGGAACGTGGCGGAATTTAAATTTTATAATGCAGTATGTTCAAGAAAACAGATTAAGATTCTGGATTCAGTTTTTGGAATTGAAGCATACAGAAATTGGTGTCAGCAGTGGGATTTGACGAATACTGAAATTAGTCCAGGAAGTTAAGAAGAATCGAAAAAGATGGTTTTATGTACAGAAAGACAAATTTCGATTATAAAATATGATTAATTTGCAAAATGAGAATACCTGGGAAAGTCTCAGAACGTTCTAGAATGTTTCATCTTGTAAATTATAAGGGTTTGAAACTATTTTCAGAATAAATGTTTGAAAGCTTTATCATTTTCAAAAATAATGCCCTCGAAATACTGAAATCTGAGTACCGATCAAAATAACTTTTTATTTCTTTTGGAAAAAGTGTTGCATGAATAATATCGAAATATTTTTTGAAGTTTTTCGAAATCCTCAAAAGTGTTGTGAAAATCAGCTATACTAAACTTCGAAGTAGGAAGACAATAATACAGTTTAAAAATGCTTTGGTAACCCCATAAGAGCTGTGGGTAGCGCCTTAAAACCATGTGTGTACAAAGTTCTAGAAGATTCTGGATTGTTAGAAGACTCAAAGTGACATTCAAGAAAAATTCTAAGTCTAGACGACGAATCAAACCTAAAATACTAAATTCTACAGAAAGTCTTCTGTTACTGGTACTTCTGGTTTAACGATGAGCCGAAATAAAGAAGAAACAAGTATAAGCAACAAAAGAAAGTAAATAAGATGCTGAGGGGCCGGAAAAGAAAGTCTTTAGATGAAAAAGTACGAATTATTGGATAAAATCATAAGAATAATACAAGTAAAAAAAAACTAAAAAAACACGCTTTTATATTTCTTTCCTTGTTTACATAGTTTGTTTGTTACAAGTAAAGATAATACAGGGTTTTTATAAATGATTATAAGGGCGTACTTGACCATGGATTTCAAAAATTCCACTTCGTTCTCAGTTGTCATCAATATAATTTGTAACTTGTCATTTAAAGTCATCGTTTTAATTGTTTTAACGTTTTTTAAGTGTGAACTACAGTAATTCTCGTTAATCTAGGCTCAAAACAACAAAACAGTCGTTTTCAAAACTCTTGGTGCTTGCCTACGCAAATTTTGTTTTTGTGCCAGGAAGCGAAGGTCGTGAAAATGGTTTATTCTGTTGAACAAGACACTTGCATTGTTATGTCTTGTTATAGTAATGAGACTTTCGTAAACCGAAGAGTGGGAGCATTTTGTAACCGTTTGTAAGTAAGAATATCTGGCCAAATACCCTGATTTGCAAATTCAAGAAACGTCATTAGAGGCTCACATTAGAGATGTAATCAACAGATTTGTTCGAACTGGTAGTCTCAACAAAAAGAAATCTTCAAACATTTTCGACATGTACTGTGATGTTTAACCGCAGTAAAGTTGTTTCTTTTAATTATAATGAAATAGTCTTATTTTTTAAAAAGATATGAAGCATTGAGGCAACCAGTTATACAAATGCATGTGGTATTTGTCGTGCGTCCTTGGGCACTTAGTAAAGTTCAAATCTGAGAGGCGGCACCTTTTCATGACTTACTTCGACCCTATAATCATTTGTAGAAACCCTTTATAAGCGTGTTAAAAAAGATATACAAATTGCGACGAAACTCCACGTGTCGGTGACGGCGATGGTGTCAGTTGGGAGTTTTGCCGATATTTTGAGGGTTAGTACCGCTGAAAACAAGACACGTTACGCAATGTGATTACCTTCACATTACGAGGGTGGCGCCTTTGTCGGGAGGCGGTGTGCTCGGGCGCCAGCTCCCTTTCTGGTGGGCGGCTCTCGGTACTCGTATCCCGGTTTCCAGTCAGCGAAAATTCGCTTCTTGCAAAATGTTAAGTATTGTTACGTTTGACAGGCGAATAATTATTCGGGCGTAGGTAAAACTCAACGATTTATTTCTTAATAACTGGTATTTACACGACTAACGATTATGTACAGAAATTATTCCGACGAGTTTCATTGGACGCGCTTGGCTGACTTCACTAGCTGAATAATCCATTCCCGACGGTCGTCTCTATTTAAACCCATACTTCTCTGATCGAGATCTTTCACGAACATCCATCGCGACTCCGCTTCGTGACTTCCTTGGACGCCGCTTCGAGACTTCCGGTAACCGGTCCCAGACTTGTCTTTATGCGTACGTCGCTCGGCCGTCGATGAGTCATCGTTCATCGACACACATATTAGAAAAACTCATAGGCGTCGCACCGGGGCGGTTATGGGTTTATTTCGTAACAGTATATTAAAAGGGGATATCAAAGAAACATAGTATTAATTAAAGATAAAGATGGTAACCGGATGGGTGGGATAAGAAAATGTGTGAAGATGGAAAGAAAACTTCTAAACAAATGACGAAGAGTCTAATATGAGAAAGCTTGGAATAATAGGAAACGAAATCCAGGACCCAACGAAAGAGGCAGTTGAACAAATAGTTAAGGCGCTAAAAAATAATAAGGGTTCGAAAGGAAAAAGCAAAAATCTACAAAAAAAAAAAATGGAAATCAGAAAAAGAAGAATACTACGTAGAATTTTTGGAGGGAAAGGAAGTATTGTTACGTTGAACAGGTGAATAAATTTGGCGTGGATGAAACTCAACAATTTATTTCTTACTAACTCGAATTTACACGATTAATAATTATTACTCTTGACTCAACTAGCTGAATAATCAGTTCCCGACGGTCGCCTCTATTAAACCCGTATTTCCTTCTAGAAGTCGCCGATCGGGATCTTTCTGGATTGCCGTTCGCGTCTTCCGTTTCCAGGCTTTTCTTTAGTGCTCTGGCGGCCGCTGATGAGTCATCTCCGTATATACCAGAATAAACACACATACTAGAAGAACCATAGGTATCGTAATAGCCTAAGAATTACAAATACACTCCGAATACGACGACTAGAATGGTCAGGGCACCTAGGGAGACGACAGGCAAATCAGGGATATCGGACATCACCAGAAGGGAAAAGAAAGAAGGGAAGATCACGAAGGAAATGGAGAAGCGCAATATTTTAAGACGTAAAAGAAGTGGCAATTAGTAAATGGAGACAACCCCGAAAGACATCAGAGAGAGATGGAAAACCGTCATACAAAAATGGGTCTCAAAAGTCTATATATAACGTAAATGTTCGTATAAAACACGCAAAAATTCACTTATTCAACTTAATTTTAGTAATTATGTATTTAAAGTTATGGATGTTTTTACTTTTACCTTATTCACACTTCATAATTTCTCAATAGACCTCGAAAATCATCACTTGAGAGCGGATTTCTAGGTTTAATGCTTTTTGTGAAAAATGTAAGCACTTCAAAACTTTTTTATATCTGTAACTATGATACAATTTGGAGTTATTTGACACATTTTTTTTTATGCTTATTTGCTTTTTTTTCAATTTTATGCATATTAAAACATATGCTTATTTAATGCTTTTTTCGACGAATATGAGTTTTAATGCATATTTTGTTCAAATGCCGGCCTTGTCGGGATGACAAATACTTGTTAGTTAGCCGTATCGTATCGTATGCATTTTACCTGGACTTGACCATTGAAGTACATTTACTCAAGACCCTTTCTGTGAATAGGTTCCGGTCGTTTGGGTAATAAAATTTTATTATAGGATTGGAAAAATACTCCATAGATTTTATGACTTTAAATCCTTACTCCGTTGATAATGAATTAAAGCTTTTAACCAGATGTTCTTTTTCGGCATTTTGCGGCAAGACCGTTGAAGATTTTCTAGAAAAAAGGATTATTGTACCTATTTACCTACCTTAAAATTTTTCTAATGGAAACTTTTAAGTAAATGAACCGTTTA
The DNA here is from genome assembly GCA_022388445.1 of Zophobas atratus. NCBI lineage: Eukaryota > Metazoa > Arthropoda > Insecta > Coleoptera > Tenebrionidae > Zophobas > Zophobas atratus. The sequence goes on along the minus strand of CM039442.1, from coordinate 46,250,212 downwards.
TTTCACAACCATCAGTCCATCGCATCTGTCGTAGTATAGTGTTATACGTGGTTCTCCCTTGTTACATGTTGAGTTCTTTTTGGTAATATTACTGATATTTTAAAAGAATGCTGAAAGTAAAATCGACGCCGGATGAGTGGATAACGAATTTTCCAGAATTAAAATTAGAAAACAACAAAATATTCCGCAGAGCTTGTGTGAAAACCGTAAGCCCACTAATTTTTTTTTATCTATTTTCCTTTGTTAATCCTGTATATGTACGTTGTTTTAGATTCAAAGTGATAAAAAATATAACGTGACGCAACATGTCAGAACGACTCTTCATGTAGAAAGGAAGAAAATATTTAAAGTTTCTAAAATTAGACAGCAGACCATACATGAATCTGTTGCATCTACTTCCACAAAAGATGAGCAGTTTCAGTTTAATTTCGATTTATGTAAAATGATGATCCAGTCCAATATACCTTTAAAAAAATTGGAGAAAGGCCCTCTTCAAGAATTCCTTGAAAAACACTGCAATCGACATATTCCGGTTGAAAGTACTCTCCGAAAAAATTATGTAGGCCCAGTGTTTCAGCAAGTTTACAACGAAATTAAACATCGCATTGGAGTTATAATAATTATTTATAGTTCGCTGTCGATGAAACAACCGATAGTTGTGGAAGCTACGTGGCAAGTTTAATTGTTGGAATCTTAAATGAAAATTTCCCTAGTCGAGGGTAGGTATGTAGTAAGTTTGAAAATGTTAGATAAAACAAATGGCAATTCGATTACCAGATTTGTAAAAGACAGTCTTACGTCACTATTTTTGCCAAATGCCGTACCGTCGAATAAAATTTTATTGATGATCTCGGATGCAGCTCGTTTTATGTTGAAAGCAGGGAATAATCTAAAAATATTGTACCCCAATTTAATTCACTCTACTTGCATTGCCCACGGTTTAAACAGAGTGGCTGAAGGAATACGTTTGCAGTTTCCTAGTGTTAATAAATTAGTGGCAAATGGTAAAAAGATTTTTGTTAAAGCCCCACTAAGAGTGCAACATTTTAAGGAAAAATTTCCAAACATACCATTGCCCCCAGAACCGATTATAACGAGGTGGGGAACATGGTTACAGGCCACATTTTATTATGACAAATATATCAAAGAATTTGAGTAAGTAGTTACGGAGTTTAGAGAAGATTCTTCTCAATCGATTAAAGATTGCATAAATATTTTGGAAAACAAAGATTTGCGACAAAATCTAGCTTTTCTAAGAAGCAATTATCAATTCGTATGTGAGGTAACAGAAAAGTTAGAAAAACCCAACATGTTGTTGGTAGATGCCATAAACTTAGTGAAAGAATTTAAACAACAAGCAAACTCAGTAAGGGGTGATATTGGTACTAGAGTATCTCAAAAACTTGACGAAGTGTTAAATAAAAATGCAGGTTTCGGTGTTCTTTCCGACGTTGCTCGTGTTTTACAAGATCAGAAGGTGGAAAATTTGGAGTTAGATTCAACATTAGTTGCAAAATTCAAATTTGCGCCAACAACGAGTGTGGATGTTGAACGCACATTCTCCAATTTTAAACACATTTTAAATGATCGGCGAAAAAATTTTACAGTGGACAACTTGGAACATATTACAATCATAAATTGTTTTAAAGAAAACTGAAATACGGGTGTAAAATGTAAAAGTCTAGGGGCCGGTTTATAGAAAGGCGAATTAAATATTTAATCCTCGATTAATTTAACAGATGATTAAAATCTGCAATATGGGCCCGTGATTGGTTAGAACATGCACGTTACCTAGCAACGGACCTCAATTAAAAGTTAATCGCGAATTAACTTTAACATCGGTTTCTATAAATCGGGTCTTAGATTATTGTAATAATATTTTATCCAAAGTTCTAAGAAGTGTTCTTTGATTTGTAATATGATTATGTTTTTAATGCTTTTTTGCTTAAAATAAAACTTTTTTAATGAAAGTGTTATGCTTATTTAATGCTTTTTTGCTTAAAATAAAACTTTTTTATTGAAAATGTGCTTATTTAAGCGTTTATTCTTAATTTTTTTGTGCTTATAAATCCGCTCACTAATCATCACCACTTGAATTAATATCACCATGGACTCGAAAACGGTAGGGTTTTCATATCTCTTTACAACTTGAATTTGAACATTTATTCCAGAATTATTATTGTGATTTTAATCGTATTGACAATGTGTCTGTTGTGTTTATTTCATATGCGCTTTGTTTCGGGAATTCATTCGGTTCACGATGTGATTTTTGTGAACTCATTTTAATTTATCTAATTATTAACTTTCATTAATGCATAATTTGGTACCATGTAAATGTGACATAATTAAATTTAGCTCGTTTTCTTTCTTGTAGTGTATTTCTCCAGAACGCAGGCATAAACAATTTGCCCATTTTGCATTTGGACATTTCGTCAAAAAAAAGTTCGAAACCAAATTTTGAATTTTTTCCATGTTTCAGTTGTGCCGGGATATTTGTGTTACCACAAAGTACATAAGCGCTTCTCTTGTAAAACAGATAATTGATTTCTGCCGCCCATTATAAAAAACGTGAAAATTAACAAGAGTAATCGGACTGATTTATTTATGCTAAACTCATGTTAATGCGGTTGTTAATGATAAATGAGTTGTAAACATCGTTCCTGTTTTCGGCTTTATTGTTATTTTGTTGTTAGGTTTGGTTACTTTCATTCTTGTCTAATATTAACTTGAATTATCGTGGCGAACGAAAATGAATTTGGCGGGTATTAAACTTTAATGATTAAAAACTACTTAAGTAAATAGGTTACTCTAAAAAGGTAAAGTAGTGATAATTTTGACCTCAGTAATTAAAAAAATGTTGCCATATAAATAAACTCATTTAAATAATAAAAAAAAAGGTGCTATGCTATAACTACCATCTCTTGTAAGACATATTTTTGGAATTATTTAATCACCCGGTGTAAGATTGCCAAAAATTCTCGATTCTTGTGTGTACATCTTGGGATAAATTATGTACACTGCATCTCCTTTAAGTTTGCAGTGTTGAACGAGATGGACCGCTTTAACGTGCCTCGGATAGGTCAATCGGAGAGACAAATGCGTCTTGCGAAAATTTAAAGCATGATCCTCTACATAAAGTTGTTTTAGAGAAAAATCTGATAACAATTTCATTAATTTGTTTTAGTAAAGGACCGATAATGGGAGAGGAGGTATTACTCCTAAATAGACTGACATTTTGGTGTGTATTTATGTTTACAATCGAAGGATTCTCGAAGGGAAGTAAGTAGGCGGCAACATGATATAGCAGGTCCTTAATGCTTAGTTACAACAGTTTCAGTCCAAAACTATCGTAAAAATTTGTGTAGTAGTGTATAATTTTGACTTAAATTTAAAAATAGACTGTCTTAATTATTATACAATATTGTTACTAACGTAACGTTTGTATTTAGCGAATAAGTTACAATAAAAACAGGAATAGGTTATTAAAGCAGAAGTAAAGAAGTACGTTCTGCTGTACGTTTCAAGCGAGATTCCCCTAATAAAATTTTCTAATTATGTCAACATTTTTTACAATTACTGAGGTCCAACAACATTAATTTTGATAAGTCATATTAATACAACGTAACCGTGTTAAAATTTCAGGAGAGGACCCAGGCTGTTTTTGATGCTCTCAATAAAATAAAATGTTTCGTTTCAAGGGAGTGCGGACGTCGGGTTCGGACACAAATTGTAAAATTTCATTCTAGTAATTTTAGTTTGTTTCATGATTACCCCTATGCATTGCGAGAATTTAAAGATGACGTCACTGATGTTTTGAAGGCCGTCTGTAAACAACTTTTTGTTATCGTCTTACTATCTACCCTACAATTTTAAATGCTTCTAAAATTTCAAAGTAATCAGCTTAACCTACCCTCGAGACTTAAAGTTGCTATTTAGAGTGCATATCGCCAAATGCATAAGATAATATTTGTGTTCTTCAGTGGTGTTGTTGACGGTCTCAGCAAAAAAATAATGTATCGTAAGATACACATAACGAAGAAGGTGGAATGTTTTGTTTTGTAAAACATGCTGTTAAAAGCTTAGTAAAGAATGCTTTACTCTAACAACAACATTATAAACTCCAACTAGCAATATTTTAAAAACAGCTAAAGAACTAACTTCTATACACAGACAGAGAAATTTTCGATTACTTGTTATTATCGGAGACAGAAAAAGGATCAAAGTTGTACAGTTTTTTGAGATACATAACCTAAAATTATTCTCAATTATACTCAATAACCTACATTTGAAACGCGAAATACAAATTACAAAACCACGTCGCCATGTTACACTCCAGTTGTGTTGATTACAATTAACAATGCAAAGGTTCACAAAAATTGCCCATTTGTCTTTGAATTGTATTCGATAAACTTTGATAATAAATGGGTCCGATAGTTTCGGACGTTACCTGTCTAATAAAAATCAATTACAAATCGTAAAATTGAAAACGTGAGAAACTCAAACCAAAAAATTGCAAAATCTAAAAACTGAAAAACTCGAAAGTTTGCAAATCTGAAAACTGAAAAATTTTAAAATGAAAACTCGAGGAGATGCATATTATCGTAAATTGAAAGAAACCAAAAATTGAAAAGTTGAATTAGAAAAAAACAGATAATGATAAAATCGGAATAATGAAAAATCCAGAAATTGTAAAAATAAAGAAAATAGAAAACCGAATCCAAAAATTGGAAACCGAAAATTTGGAGAAATCAAATATTAAAGAAATAAAAGAAAAATGAAAAAAGCGAGAAATCGAAAAATCTAAAAATCTAAAATTCAAAAAATAGAAAAATTGAAAAACCGAAAATTTGAAAAAGAGAAGAATCAAAAAATTTAAAAATCGAAAAACAGAAAAATGTAAAACCTGAAATTCGAAAATCAAAAGACCGAAAACATTAAAAAATTGGAAAATCTAAAATTTAAAAAATTGAGAGGTCTAAAATTGAAAAAATCGAAAAATTGAAAAACCCCAAAACTGAAATATCGAAATATTGATAAATTTAGGAAGATTGAAAAGTTAAGAAATCGAAGAAAATTGAAAAAATCCAAAACTAAAACATCTAAAAAATTGAAAAACTGAAAAATCGACAAATCGAAAAGTCAAAAAACCAAAAAATTGATTAATCGAGAAACTGACAACACCGAAAATTTAGAAACACCAAAAAAAAAGAAACTGAGGAATCGAAAAACTGAAAAATTCCAAAACATAAATATCGAAATATTGAGTAAACAGTAAATGAAAATAGAAAAATTGAAAAATCCAGAAATCGAAAATTTGAAAAATCGAGGACTTGAAGAATCGAAAAGCTGAAAAATCCCAAAACTGAAATATCAAAAATTTTAATAAACAAAAAATGAAAATTGACAAATTGAAAAATCGAAAAGTCGCAAAGTTTTAAAAGCCCAAAAACCGAAATGTCGAAGAACTGAAAAATCGAAAAATAACAATATTAAAAAATTTCAAAGTTGCGAAATCGAAACATCAAAAAATTGTAAAATTGAAAAATGAGAAAACGAGAAAGCGAGAAATCGAAAAATCTAAAATTCAAAAAAATCGAAGAATCAAGAATTTTAAAAATCCAAACATTGAAAAATCTAAAAATCTATCTAAAAAGACCGAGAAATCGTAACATTAAAAAATGGAAAAATCGAAAATTTAAAATCCAAAAATTGAAAAATTGAAAAATTTAAAATCAAAAGGTCTAATATTTTAAAAATACAAAAATTGAAAAATTCCAAAACTGAAACAGAAAAATTGAAAAACGGAAAAACTGAAAAATCGAGAAATCGAGAAATGGGAAAATCAAAAAATTAAAACCCAAAAAAGAAAAATCGATTAATCGAGAAATCGAAAAATCAGAAATTGAAGAATAAAAGGACCGAATAATCCTAAAATTGAAGTATGGAAAAATTCAGAAATCAAAAGTTGAAAAATCGAAAAATCGAAAAATGGAAAAGTCGAAAAATTTTAAGAATCTAAATGTCAAGGAACTGAAAAATCGAAAATTAGGGACATCAAAAAATTGTAAAATTGAAAAATAAAAAAACGAGAAACCGAGAAATCGAAAAATCTAATCAAAAAATTGAACAATTGAAAAACCGAAAAATTGAAAAATCGAATACATAATCATAAATTTTAAAAATCGAAACTGAAAAATCTAAAACCCGGAAATCGAAAAGTCAAAAGACCGAGAAATCGTAACATTAAAAAATTGAAAAATCGAAAATTTAAAATTAAAAAAATCCAAAAATTGAAAAATTCCGAAAATTAAACATCGAAAAATTGGAAATTCGAAAAACTGAAAAATCGACAAATGAAAGAGTCAAGAAATTGAGAAATATGAACACCAAAAAATTGAAAAATCGAAAAATCGATTAATGGAGAAATCCAAACACTGGAAATTTGGAAAAATTAAAGAATTGAAAAATCCCAAAAATCCCAAAACTGTAATATCGAAATATTGAGTTAACAATAATTGAAAATATAAAAATTTAAAAAACCGAAAAATCGAGAAGTGGAAAATCTTAAAAATCCTTAAGGCTTAAAAGTACAAGAAAACACTTCAAAAGTGACGTTTCTGAAGAATTTTAACAGTTTTCTTGTATCTACGAACGCCAGAATGCATAAAATTGACCTAAACGTCTCCTTTTCCTATTCTGAGTCGATTCTGCATGCTTTAAGTGTGTTTGGTGGCTCAGAACCATCAAAAAACGTTGAAATATAGTTCAAATTCAATAAAAATCGACAAAAATACAGTTTCTAGCTAAAATTTGATGGTTTCGTTGCACTTTCCGAGCCCGTAGGGTATCTGAGTGGCTTAAAAGTACAAGAAAACACTTCAAAAGTGACGTTTCTGAAGAATTTTAACAGTTTTCTTGTATCTACGAACGCCAGAATGCATAAAATTGACCTAAACGTCTCCTTTTCCTATTCTGAGTCGATTCTGCATGCTTTAAGTGTGTTTGGTGGCTCAGAACCATCAAAAAACGTTGAAATATAGTTCAAATTCAATAAAAATCGACAAAAAATACAGTTTCTAGCTAAAATTTGATGGTTTCGTTGCACTTTCCGAGCCCGTAGTGTATCTGAGTGGCTTAAAAGTACAAGAAAACACTTCAAAAGTGACGTTTCTGAAGAATTTTAACAGTTTTCTTGTATCTACGAACGCCAGAATGCATAAAATTGACCTAAACGTCTCCTTTTTCTATTCTGAGTCGATTCTGCATGCTTTAAGTGTGTTTGGTGGCTCAGAACCATCAAAAAACGTTGAAATATAGTTCAAATTCAATAAAAATCGACAAAAATACAGTTTCTAGCTAAAATTTGATGGTTTCGTTGCACTTTCCGAGCCCGTAGGGTATCTGAGTCGCTTAAAAGTACAAGAAAACACTTCAAAAGTGACGTTTCTGAAGAATTTTAACAGTTTTCTTGTATCTACGAACGCCAGAATGCATAAAATTGACCTAAACGTCTCCTTTTCCTATTCTGAGTCGATTCTGCATGCTTTAAGTATGTTTGGTGGCTCAGAACCATCAAAAAGCGTTGAAATATAGTTCAAATTCAAAACTGAAATATCAAAAAATTTAAGTAAACAAAATTGAAGAATAAAAGGAGCGAAAAATGCTAAAACTGAAATATCGAAAAATTGAGAAATTAGGAAATCGAAACATCAAAAAATTGTAAAATTGAAAAATGAAAAAAAACGAGAAATCGAGAAATCTAAAATTCAAAAAATTGAAAATTGAAAAATCTAAAAATCTAAAACCCGGAAATGAAAAAATCAAAAGACCGAGAAATCGAACATTAAAAAATGGAAAAATCGAAAATTTAAAGTCCAAAACATTGAAAAATTGAAAAATTTAAAAATATAAAATCAAAAACTCTGAAATTTAAAAAATCCAAAAATTGAAAAATTTCAAAACTGACACATCGAAAAATTGAAAAATGGAAAAAACTGAAAAATCGGAAAATCGAAAAGTCGGGAAATCGAAACATCGAAAAGTCAAGAAATCGGGAAATGGGAAAATCAAAAAAATGGAAAGTCAAAACGACGAAAAATCAATCGAGAAATCAAAAAATCGAAAATTTAGAAACGTCAAAAAAATTGAAAAATCACAAAATCGAAGAATCGAAAAATTTTAAAATCCCAAAATTGAAATATAAAAAATTTGAGTAAACAAAAAATGAAAATCGACAAATTGAAATATGTACTGAAAAATCGAGAAATAGAAAAATCAAAAATTGAAAAATAAGAAGACCCAAAAACCCTAAAACTGAAATATCGAAAAATTGAGAAATCGAAAGTTGAAAAATCGAGAAATCGAAAAATCGAATACATAATCATAAATTTTAAATATTGAGACTTTGAAAAATCTAAAACCCGGAAATAGAAAAATCAAAAGACCGAGAAATCGTAACATTAAAAAATTGAAAAATCGAAAATTTAAAATTCAAAAAATCCAAAAATTAAAAAATTCCGAAATTTAAACATCGAAAATTCGAAAAACTGAAAAATCAACAGATCGAAGAGTCAAGAGATCGAGAAATACGAACATCAAAAAATTGAAAAATCGAAAAATCGATTAATGGAGAAATCCAAACACTGGAAATTTAGAAACGCCAAAAATAAAAGAATTGAAAAATCCCAAAAATCCCAAAACTGTAATATCGAAATATTGAGTAAACAATAACTGAAAATATAAAAATTTTAAAAACCGAAAAATCGAGAAATAGAAAATCTGAAAAATCAAAAAAAGTTGAAATATCAAAAATTTGAGTAAACAAAATTGAAGAATAAAAGGAGCGAAAAATCCTAAAACTGAAATATCGAAAAATTGAGAAATTAGGAAATCGAAACATCAAAAAAATTGTAAAAGTGAACAATGAAAAAACGAGAAATCGAAAAATCTAAAATTCAAAAAATTGATAATTGAAAAATCGAAAAACCGCAACATTGAAAAATCTAAAAATGTAAAACCCGGAAATGGAAAAGTCAAAAGACCGAGAAATCGAACATCAAAAAATGGAAAAATCGAAAATTTAAAATCCAAAAATTGAAAAATTTCAAAACTGAAACATCGAAAAATTGAAAAATGGAAAAACTCCAAAAACCGGAAAATCGAAAAGTCGAGAAATCGAAACATCGAAAGGTGAAGAAATCGAGAAATGGGAAAATAAAAAAAATGAAAAGTCAAAAAGACGAAAAATCAATCGAGAAATCGAGAAATGGAAAAACCTAAAATTAAAAAAAAATTGAAAAATTGAAAAATCAGAACTTTTAAAAACCGCAACATTGAAAAATCTAAAATCTAAAACCCGGAAATGGAAAAATCAAAAGACCGAGAAATCGAACATTAAAAAATGGAAAAATCGAAAATTTAAAATCCAAAACATTGAAAAATTGAAAAATAAAAAAATTTAAAATCAAAATCTCTGAAATTTAAAAAATCCCAAAAATTGAAAAATTTCAAAACTGAAACATCGAAAAATTGAAAAATGGAAAAACTGTAAAAATCGGAAAATTGACAAGTCGAGAAATCGAAACATCGACAAGTCAAGAAGTCGAGAAATGGGAAAATCAAAAAAATGAAAAGTCAAAAAGACGAAAAATCAATCGAGAAATCGAAAAATCGAAAAATTTTAAAATCCCAAAACTGAAATATCAAAAATTTGAGTAAACAAAAAATGAAAATCCTAAAATTGAAATATTGAAAAATTGTGAAATCGAAAGTTGAAAAATCGAGAAATCGAAAAATCGAAAATTCGAAAAGTTTTAAAATTAAAAAAAAAAACAAAATTTCGAGGAGTTGAAAATACTGAAATACACAAAGGCGAAGAAACGAAAAATCGATTAATCGAGAAATCGAAAAATCGAAAATTTAGAAACGCCAAAAACAAACAAATTGAAAAATCGCAAAATTGAAGAATCGAAAAATTGAAAAGCTCCAAAACTGAAATATCGAAATAATAAGTAAACAAAAAATGAAAATCGAAAAATTGAAGAATTAAGAAACCGAAAAATCCCAAAGCTGAAATATCAAAAAATTGAAAAATCGTCAGTTCTCGCCTACTAACTCACCTTGTATATATTGTTCATTTTTCATTTTCCTTAATTCTGTCTAAATAACCTTAGACCAATATTTTAGGTCACATTTCAAATCAGCTGTAAGTCTATTTGTAACATTTCGACATGTTTAATGAAGATTATTATTATTATTAAAATTTGAACTTGTGGAAAAAAAAATATAGATAATATACCAGCCACGGTCAAGGCGGATTCATAAAGTACACGTACGTACAGGAGTACGTTATCTTATGAAATTTAAATAGCATTGACCAAGTAGCTGTGAAAAAAATTAAAATTCGAAAATAAAATTTTATAACTATTCGAAGAAGCTAGGTTTTTGTATTATTTATTATACTTCAGGAAACGAGGGAAGTTCTGTCCAACACCTTTAACCAATTTTTTTGTATATTTACTCTTACTGTTTGTGATTTATCAGTAGAAGAAATAAAAAATGAATCACCTGGTTGATCAAAATGTGACGAAAATATTTTTTTTATAAAAGTAAATTTGGCAGCTCCGAACGCACCTGATGCATGAAAACCTTTTATTTTTTAAGACTATAATCACAGGAACGCTTGTACGTTAATTGTATTAAATGAACCTGAATGTATCAAATATTTTCTTTATCAAATGTTTTATAAACATTACCATGGGAAACAGACGTATGCGTTAAAGGTTTCATTGTTAGTTAATGTGATAATTGAAGCGTTACCGTCTTGTTAAACATAGCAAAAAAAACACAATTTTAAGTGCGAGAAGCAAGTTTTTCTATATTGGTCTCGCAATTAACAACATTCCGCTTACTGTAAATAGTCTATTTTTGCACACTAATAAAACTTTGCAACTTAAAAGTTAAAGACAGTTTAGTAGTTATAAAACTGCAGTATTTACGCTATGCTCTCATGAATTTAATTATGAAATCTGCAAGATCTCTTGTGCAGCTACAGACCCTCAACTTTTCTATTTGTATGCAGGTATGCTTAACTTTCACCATTCATGAAATATATTATCTTAGAATTTCGTTGAGTGAATCCAAACAACTATTTCCTGAGTACAAAGTTGACGTCTACGTAAATTCGGAATGTCAAGCGTTAACTGTCTCAGATTATGGATGATCTTTCCCAGGATCATTGCTCAAACATTGTTGGCGTAAATTTTAATAAGATATGAAGAAATTAGGCAACCAGTTATACAGATGAGTGTGGTATTTGTCGAGAGTCCTTGGATATTTAGTAAAATCCGCAAGTGATAGGCGACACGCTTCTATGACCTACTTCGACCCTATAATCATTTGTAGAAACCCTGTATATTTCTGTCTACTAATGGAAAGAGGTTTCTTTCTAACACTAACATTTGGTGCAAAACTTGAACTAAAGATTCTTCTTTGACACGATATTTGAAAATTTTCTTTCAGCAGTGAATTTTTTTTAAGTAACCCTTAACTTCACTGTAACAGACTGTGAACATTCTTAAATGTCAGTGTCAAGTTGTGACGTCCACAATGTCAGTAGAAGCTAACTAATATGTTTACGTTTCCAGTCATACATAATTTATTTCTTGTCTGGAATCAGATCGTGAATTATGCTAACGAGTGTCAGTAAGTATATTTCATTAATAAAGCCCGGTCCACCGTCGGAAATAAGTCCATGCCAGCTGACACAAACAACCCGTGTAATGCGACCTAACGACGTTAAACGGTGTAATTTTTCCAAACCGAAGTAGTTTGAGAACAAAATGGCCCTCAAAGACAAATTTAGCATGACAGCTACATACCTGCCTAAACCCATTTTATTAAAGATACGGCATGCGATAGACTCATAAATCACAATTTACATAATGCATAACGAAGTACCGTGTCGATGCATTTAAGCGTCGTAATATTGGTAATCCAATTATGGTAAAATCGTACTTACTCGAGGGATCGTGTATCCACCGTTTCTTCTCGCCTGACTTTGCTGCTTTTGAGTCATCCTGCAAAAGAAGACAGACGTTAAGAACGCAGTAATTGGAACATAAATTTGTAACGTTGCAATAAAACCGACGTGTTATCGAAGTGAAAGAAACAGTCCCATCGTCGGGAGTAGAAAGAAGTTTTAAAAAGCTCTAAGCATCAGGGAGCTTTCGGTGTGTATAAAAGAAGAAAGCACCACTTTAGCTGTGAGGGTATTGTGGATTTCCGTGCGTTGTCCTCTTTATAGGGGTTAACTGTTCAGGCAAGAGCAGGAGCCGTATATTTAAGTATTGATTAAATTTGCAGAAAATGTTATAACATGTTCGGAAAAATATTCCCGGAGATACGAAAATATTACGTTTGAAAGGCGTCCCGACTAAATTATTAATCTTCTTGTAGAAAAGTTGGGAAATTTGTGCCAGGGAGAGGAACACCGACGAAGGGGAACTGATAAGAGAGTTACAGAAAGTGTTAGTTTGTCATTGATTTAGTAGAGAGTAGCTTCGAATAAAGATGTGTATGTCAGATGAAACTTTTATACACACTTATGATCTTCGCCCCTAGAATGGCGCAAAGGCGGGGTTGTATCGATTCCGCCATTAAAATAAACTATTTATAATTCACGAATTTGCAAATAAATTAAATTACAGTTCAACTTTTACCAGACGCATTTCAGCTTTATTAAAACGGAAACTAATAAACTCGTGATGGTTGGATGAATTACTGTTTGTCTGAGTCCGCAAAATCTGAAATTAAATTTAAGGAAGTTTGTCGAGTTGCATTCTTTGCTGCAGCGTAACCTCAGAACTTAGTTTCGAAATAGCTGCAAACGGTTCCGTAAACTTGCTAAGGAAATAAATAATCCCGATGTGTTGTTTGACTTTGTTTAGTTTAAATCTACATCAAAGATGCAAGTTCTGGAAAGTACACTATATCACAACTTCCACCATCCAAATGTGACATGAAATGCGGTCACTGTTGCCACCGAAACTTTTTAGTAACGAACGATAAATTTGATTAATGCAAGTTTTTTTTTTTTTATTTTAATTTCCAAGTGAAATACTAACTGGAAAATGTTACGTAAAGCTGACATTGTTGACAGTAGTTGAGAAGATATGAAAGTTGTAGTTCAATCATAGTTTTTTTGACGAGCAAAAAATCGACACAGACTCTATACGACTGAAATGGGAGATCTATCGTTTCATGCTCTAGGGGTCATGAAACGTCTAGAAAACAGCTATTCCTGGATTAGCTCACGCTCGAAAGTAAAAAAAAGTAAAATTTTTGTTTAGGTAACAAAAAACAAAATTCATTGTTAGTAGAATGCAACAAACGTAAGTGCAACGAATGCCACTAGAACACAATTGAAAACTCAGGGCACTTGAATAATATAAACAAAACCATCATGCGTTGCTTCGATTCAGTTTACACAGTTGAAGTGAGCACCAGAACAAATTTTAAATAAAGCAGAAAAATACTGAATATTGCAGTATAGCTGATATTACATTTATTTATTGATTTTTCTTCCTCTTTTTTTTGCACATTTTTAAATATTTACTTTGACTTAGAGTTATTGTCGCGTATATTAAATTTGATGAAATCGGAGTAGGAAGGAACGGGTCAATGTGTAGTCATAAGATAAAATCTGTGCAGTGTGAACTGTACGTGAAGAAAGAGACATCAGCAAATCAGCTATGAAGATTCGAAAATCTAGAAACGAATCATGTAGATCATCTTCAGACTTTTTTTTGATAAAATTGCTTGGTAGAAAAAATGGCAGACAACCTTAAATCCTGGTGAAACATATTTATTGGTGACAAGGTTTTTTTGGGTTTGTTAATTTACGAGATTAAGTTCACAAATCAAGATATCTCCTCAAGTAAAAGAAATAAACTACGCTGAAAACCGTGTCTCGAAATTTGTTTAAATACTTTACTGATATAAAAACACTAGGGATCTCCATAAAACACGAGGGCCCACAAGATTTTTTAAAACACTTTCCGTTATAAAACACCAGAAGTTTCTGAGATTCAATCAAATTTTATAAATACCCGAGGGTTTCAAGATCCTTTGAAATGTTTTCAAATATAAAACACCAGAGGGCCCCCAGATTCATTTAAATACAAAGTACCTGAGGGTTCAGGAAATTGTATAGGATCCTGAGATCCCCAAGATTCTTATAATGCTTTCAAGTTTAAAATACCTGAGGGTTTCAAGATCCTCTGAAATATTTTCAAATATAAAACACCAGAGGGCCCTGAGACTCATTAAAATTTCTCAAAAATAAAACACCTGAGGGTTCAGGAAATTGTAAAGTATCCTGGGATCCTTTACAATTTATTCAAATTAAAACACGAGAGCCCTCACCCCCAATCAATATTTTTTAAAACATTTTCAGAAATAAAACACCAGAGGCCCCTGAGATTCGTTAAATTTACGCAAATATAAAACACCTGAGGGCTTCAAGATCCTTTAAAATTTTTTTAGATATAAAATATGAGAGCCCCCCAAATTTTTTTAAAACGCTTTCAGACATAAAACACCTGAGGGTCTTAAAATCTTTTTAAAGAAATTTCAGAAATAGAACACCAAGGGTCCCTATGAATCATGAAGCCCACTCCAAGATTCGTTAAAACACTTTGAGATATAATATATATTTCAAATATAAAACATATGGGGACTCCAAGATTCTTTACAATTTTTCCAAAATAAAACACGAGCACTCCCAAGATTTTTTAAAACACTTTCCGGTATGAAACACCAGAAGTCCCTGATATTCATAAAAATTTTATAAATGTAAAACACCTAAGGGTTACAGAATCATTTAATTTTTTTTTCAAATATAAAACTCAAGCCCCCGCCCCTAAGATTCTTTAAAACAGATTTAGATGTAAAACACCAGGGACTCCTAAGATTTATTAAAATTTTTCAAATATAAAACACGAGGGGACCCCATAAATCAGGAACGCCCTCACGAGATTCTTTAAAACGCTTTCAGGTCTAAAACACCAGAGGCTACTGAGATTCATTAAAATTTTATAAATATAAAACACCTCAGGGTTCCAAGGTCCTTTAAAATGTTTTCAAAACCCCCCCACTCAATATTTTTTAAAACATTTTCAGAAATAAAACACCTGAGGGTTTCAAGATCCTTTAGTTTTTTTTAGATATAAAACATGAGGCCTTCCCCCAAGATCTTTTAAATCGCTTTTAGGTATAAAACACCAGAGGCTCCTGAGATTCATAAAAATTTTATAAGTATAAAACACCTCAGGTTCCAAGGTCTTTTAAAATATTTTCAAATATAAAACATGAGAGATCCCCCCACTTAATATTTTTAAAAACATTTTCAGAAATAAAACACCTGAGGGTTTCAAGATCCGTTAATTTTTTTGGATATAAAATGTGAGAGCCCCCCAATATTTTTTTAAAAACCTTTCAGACATAAAACACCTGGGGGCCTTTAGATCTTTTTAAAAAAATTTCAGAGATACAACACCAAGGGTCCCTATGAATTATGATTCGTTAAAACACTTTCAGATATAATATATATTTCAAATATAAAACATATGGGGACTCCAAGATTCTTTACAATTTTTCCAAAATAAAACACGAGGGCCCACAAGATTTTTTAAAACACTTTCCGTTTTAAAACACCAGAAGTCCCTGAGATTCATTAAAATTTTATAAGTATAAAACACCTCAGGATTCAAGGTCCTTTAAATTGTTTTCAAATATAAAACACGAGAGCCCCCCTCCCACTCAATATTTTTAAAACATTTTTAGAAATAAAATACCTGAGGGTTTCAAGATCCTTTAACATTTTTTGAGATACAAAACATGTTCAAGGATTCTTATAAAACATGAAGCCCACTCCAACATTCGTTAAAACACTTTCAGATATAATATATATTTCAAATATAAAACACATAAGGACTCCAACATGCTATACAATTTTCCAAAATAAAACACGAGGTCCCCCCAAGATTTTTTAAAATACCAGAAGTCCCTTAAAGTCATTAAAATTTTATTAATAAACGCCTGAGGATTCCGGAATCCTTTAAATTTTTTTGAAATAAAAAACACAAGGGGCTCCTTAGATTTATTAAAATTTCTCAAATATAAAGCACCTGAGGGTTCCAAGATTCTTTAAAATTTTACACAAATATAAAACACGATAGGACCGCATAAATCACGAGCGCCGTCCCAAGATTCTTTAAAACGTTTTCAGGTATAAAACACCAGAGGCTCCTCAGATTTATTAAACTTTCTCAAATATAAGCACGTGAGGGTTCCAAGATTCTTTAAAATTTTTCACAAATATAAAACACCTGAGGGTCCCAGGATCCTTTAAAATTTATTCAAATATAAAACACGAGAGCCCCCACCCCACTCAATATTTTTTTAAACATTTTCAGAAATAAAACACCAGAGGCCCCTGAGATTCTTTAAATTTTCGCAAATATAAAACAGCTGAGGGTTTCAAGATCCTTTAAACATTTCGTTCTACCACATAAAATTACAGTTCACGAGAGAATTTTAACATCATTGTTTTGAATCAAAAATTTGTCCTCTCCTGAATCTGTATCGTCTTGTCCTATTGGTAGGTAGTGTGGAGGTTTCAATTTTTTGCGAAGTATCAAATCGCCAATGTTGGGTAATTTTCTTCTATTTTTGGCCCAAATTTTATAGTTATAACTTATAATACAAGACTTTTACAAATGATTCTAAGGGCGCAGTGATTATGCCTCATTATGACTGTTCTCACTTGTCATTAATGTCATTTGTAACCTGTCGTTTAAAGTCGTCGTTTTTATTGTTCTAAGCACAAGACAACAAAACAGTCGTTTTCAAAACTCTTGCTGCAATAAATTTGTTTCTTTTTATTGTAATGAATTAGTTTTGCCTTTTAAAAAGATATGAAGCAATTAGGAAAGTCATACAGATGCTTGTTGTATTTGTCGTGCGTCCTTGGGAATTTATTAAGGCCCAAAACTGAGAGGCGGCACGTGTTCAAGACCTACTTCGACCCTATAAGCATTTATAGAAACCCTGTAGTTTCCTTAGTGACGCGTT
Source organism: Zophobas atratus (assembly GCA_022388445.1). Classification (NCBI taxonomy): domain Eukaryota; kingdom Metazoa; phylum Arthropoda; class Insecta; order Coleoptera; family Tenebrionidae; genus Zophobas; species Zophobas atratus. The sequence goes on along the minus strand of CM039442.1, from coordinate 46,233,079 downwards.
TCATAACCTTCAGAGTGCGAAAACGTAAGTCTGGCATTTCCGTCTATATTGATTTTTATTAAATAGTTAATAATCTCTGAAACTACTTATCCGATTGTTGTCAAATGTTATATGTACGTTAGGAATAACGCGTAAATGATGATGATGACGTCAAATTTTTTTTAGTAAACGTCATCTAAATTTTATAAAATAAGATATTTCTACACTTGTGGTTTATCAATCCGCCTTGATTTTTTATCCTAGGCATTCACATTTTCGTAAAAAATCCAAATTGTGTCATCGTATTTTATACCAGTATAAGAGCACAGACGCCTGATAAATTATTTGAGTGAGCTGTAAAAATCTTGAATTACTAATGCGAAGGTCTCTGGTTCGATTGACCCATGGGTCACATTTTTTTTACCCTGTGACTGGTACTATCCATACTTTTTATTTTTTTCAATGGGCAGACTCACTAGCAACATAGGCACAAGCTTGTGCTTTATCTAATACATAATTTTGAAGCAATTGTTTGACTGTTCACCTGATTTCCTCCCACACCGCGCCAGACCAAATATAAGAATATTAATAAAATGTGTGGTTGTAACATATTGCGATCGCATCAAAGGTGGAGTATGGGTGACTAAAGTACAATAATCGAAATTTTACTTCCCAATAATTTTTCAAAGCAGCGGGATTTGTTGCACTGTACTCCACTGTATTTTTGTTTTTTTTTTAAATCATGTTCGGTGTATTTGTTTGTCTGAAATAGATAAAATAATAAAAGATACTCTAGGGATTATACAAGCAATTTATTGTTTTATTGTATATGTATATAATTATGTAAAGGTCAAATATAGGGATTGATTAACGTCAGGGTCTAGACAGAATTGCGCTAAGTCACGCAATATACACCTTCGCCAGGCGGGGTTAATTGCGTCGCTCGGGGTAGTCCTCTCGTCACGGGTGGAGTGTAATTGCGGCTCTTGCTATGATCCGCTCGTAATTCGGCGCAGTCAGTTGTCAAATTTCAAAGAAAGTAGCCTTTAAGTATCATTACTTTAAAAAATATGCATATATAAAAAAAGTTCGAGGTGTGGTTTATGAATCCGCCTTCAGTTTATTAATTATTATTATTTCCATTGTTTAAATATTCTCGCATATATGAATTTTTGGCTTTATTTTAAGTTCAGTTACTCATTATTTCCTTATTACATTTTTAATTTTCCTAACACGAAATTTCTTTGTTGAAAATCGAAGTGTAAGAATTGAGCTTCTATTTCACAACACTCGAATCGACATTATTTTACTATTTTAAACTTAAATTCAACTTTAGTTTCGTTATTAAATTTAAATCGTTTATCGATCGTTGTTCAATGCATTCAGTTAACGATGAAATATGTCAAGTTTCAGTAGATAGTGAAATAAAATCGGCACTGAAGCACTGATTGCAGCCAACATTTATAGAGACGTCATCAGACCACACTTCCGAGTTTATTTCTCCGATAAATGTATCTACTAACGTTCAATAATTTATAATTATTTCTAAATAAAAGCTCGCTTTGACGTCCTTTCATAACTCCGTACAGGACTGAAAAATGCCAATGAGATTATTTTAAAGCTAGCATTAGGTCTGGTACTTTGCTCAGAAATACATTTTGTGTTTTTATTTTTGCGTCTCCCAGCAATAAATTGCCCCTAGTATTCCTCAGGTATTTAAGTTTGAGTTATATCTAGCTTACGTAAGCTCGTTCCTTTCCACCCGCTCGAAGTCCATCCGAACCTAGTCGACTTGCGTATAGGCAAAAGTAATTTTAAATCCAGCGCGATATCAAAGGAACCCAATGCATAAAATTCTGTTAAAACTGAACGGTGGGCGATATTAAAGTTAGTTTATTCGTGTTCTTGGTGACCCAGGTTTGGGGAACGGGACGAGACTCTGCATACAAATATCTTCCTTAGCTTTGATGAAAAACATACTTTATAAAACCCGCGCACTGAAACAATGTCGTGGCGCATCCCCAAATACTAATTCTAATTCCGCAGGACGTTTAATTTTTCAGCGAAAACAAAAAACACGCAGCGGCGTCTCCTCAACTTTATGCGCGATGGTGCTGATACGATCGGTTAGAGCTCGGTCGTAGAGATCATTGAAAGCTTACGAAAGCGCCCTAAATTTACTAAGATTGGACTTTAAGTTTGCCAGTTACGAGCGGTCAAAATCGGAAGCTTACTGGAAAATCATTACTTGCCTTGGGCGTGAATACGTCAGATGGGTTGTATCAAAGGGAAAGCAGCTTTCAAACGGCTCCACTACGATACATTTGTTCCAGATGGATCAGAAGAAGAATCAATACGGGGGCATCGTTTTAGTTTACGCTGTTCGGGGATATTTTTGATTAGGGTTGATACACTTCAGGAACAACACTTTCGTTGCGGAGATGTCGGGTTTCAGTTTTATGGTGTTACATAATGTATGTGAGCTTAAAGAGTATACTAAATGCAATAAAGTAGATAAAAATATAGATAAAAACATATTGAAGATCTTAGACGGCTCATTCTCCACCGCCCGTAATCATTTTTTTAGTAATATATGTAATGAAATCCTATCATAAAGTTTTCTTGTTTCTGAAATTATTTGTATTATTATTACTTGGTTCTATTTTATTTTTTTACCACAAACCATATAAACAACATAAAAACTCTTCGAGTACGTTAGCTTAGAAATTTCAAACGTGATTTAATTAGCAAAATTTTGAGTCAATTTTTGTCTGATAAAAGCACCCACAGACAAAACTGGAGTTCAAGAAAAAATCTTTTTTGGTGGTACATCTTATTCACAACGACGAAAACACAGGGCTGTCAGAGAATAAAACAAATAAGATGTGGTAATAAAGATCGTAATAGAGCATGGTTAGTTGCTCGGCTTCGTGGTTCAGTGATTAACTACGTGGTTAATTAATTAAAACGGATAAGTAGTTGATGCAGAAAAATGGAGGAACGAATGAAGACGGGTAAAGAAAATTATTCTCTTGAGAGTACGAAACTGAGGGCAATTTTTGGTTGCAAAAATTAATATAAAGTTGTTTAGGTAGAACTTTTCCCGCCTCTGAAGGTTAAGAAGGGCGTATTTTTGAATAAAGGAATCTTATTGGGTTTATAATTACCTAAATAAAGAGTGAGTAATTTTTGGGTAAAGGTGAACATTATACACTAATTTTAATATGTACAATGTCATAATGTCAAATTTGCAACTTTTTTTATAACGTCTATAATTTAAAGCAAAGATATGTGTGGACTGCTAAAGTACAGATAAACCAGTTACAGTACAAGAAAAAAACTAGAGATCCCGGATGTGAAATGATGAATGAATACATCTCATTATGGAAAATGACATGTGCGATATCAGAAATGTGTGTGCGAAATGAATATTGGGGTGTGCGAAATGAGAAAGGTGGTGGGAAAAATAAGAAGTGTGCAAAATGAGAAATTGGGTGTGTGAAAATAGCAATGTATGTAGATGTACGAAATGAGAAATGAGGACTGTGATGGGAAATGAGGGGTGGGAAATGAAGAATTAGGGGTCCGAAATGAGCAATAGAATATGAAAAATGGAAAAAGGGAGATCTGCGAATTTAGAAATTGTGTGTGAGAAATGACTTGTAAGACATGAGAAGTGAGAAATGAGATGTGCGAAACTTGATGCGAGAAATGAAAATTGAAAAATTATAAACATGGTGTGCGAAATGAGAAGCCGGATATGCAAAATGAGAATGCCAAAATGATTAACTGATATGCGAATTGAGAAATAAGAAATTGGGTGTTCGAAATCAGCAATGGAAAATTTTTAAACTTACATTTTCGCACAGTATTTAAAACGTACATCATTCATTGATTCAGAATTTTAAGTAATATATAACGTTGTTTATCACTTAAGTATCTGCTTAAGACAATCCCGCTTAACTCCCAACTGAAAATTTTACCCCAGTTCGGTCATAGACTATTTTTGGATTTCTTAATTATCCGATTTTCCAATACCTTTAATTTTCAATGTTTCGATTTTACAATTTTCGTTTTTTTGGATTTTGCACTTTTTTGATTTTTAAGTTTCTCAATTTTTAATCTTCGATTTTTCAATTTTTATTTCTTCAATTTCTCAGGTTCTCAGATTTTTGAAACTTTTCACTTTATGCTTTTTCATTTTCTCATGTTTGATTTTTGAATTTTCAATTTTGTAATTTTTCCATATTTTTTTTTGTTTGAAAAATAAAAAGATAGAAAACTAGAACATTGGAAAAAATTGAAAAAACGAAATATTGCAAAATCGAAAAAGTGGAAAATCGAAAAATTGTAAATCGAAACACTGAAAATTAAAAATCGAGAAAATTAATTCATTTTCAATTTTTCAATTTCTCGACTTCCGGATTTTTAAATATTTAACTTTCGATATTGTAATTTTTCATTTTTAGATTTTTTAGTTTCTCAGTCTTTAATTATTCGATTTTTCAATTTTTCCGTTTCAAAATTTTTCAGGTTCTTAATTTTTCTTTTTCCTTTTCCCTATTTTTTAATTTTCATTTTCTCGATTTTGTCACATTTTTTGTTTTTTCATTACTTTTATTTTTCCAATGTTTCTTTCGATTTTATAATTTTTCGTTTATTTAGCTCTTCAAATTTTCAATCTGATATTTCAGTGCCTCGATTTTCCAATTTTAAAATTTTTCAATTTTGCAATTTTTGAATTTCTCAATAATCCGATTTTCCATTCCTTGAATTTTCAATGTCTAGATTTTTCAATTTTTCGTTTACAAATGATAGGTTTTTGAAGCTTTTCACTTTACTTATACTTTTTCGTTTTTCACCTTTGATTTTTGAATTTTACAATTTTTCAATTTATCTATTAATTCTTTGTTTATTTGAAAAATATATAAATGAAAAAACAAAAAATTAAAAAATTGAAAAAGTGGCAAATCGAAAAGTTGCAAATCAAAGAACTGAAGATATGAAAAATCGAAACACTGACAACTGAAAATCGAGAAACATAATTAATTTTTTAAAGTTTTCATTTTTCGTTTTTTTCGTTTCTCAGTTTTTAATTTTTCCGTTCCAAAATTTTTCAAGTTCATAATTTTTATTTTTGTTTTCCCGATTTTTTAATTTTCATTTTCTCGATTTGATATCACATTTTTCGTTTTTCATTTGTTTTATTTTTTCGATGTTTTTTTGGAATTTATAATTTCTCTTTTATTCAATTGATTTTTCAGGTCCCCGATTTTTCAATTTTTAAACTTTTCAATTTTGCAATTTTGGAATTTCTCAATTATCCGATGTTCCAATTCCTTTAATTTTCAATGTTTCGAATTATTTTCGTTTCTTCGATTTTGCACTTTTTTGATTTTTAAATTTCTCAGGTTTTAATCTTCGATTTTTCAATTTTTCGGTTCTTCAATTTCTGAGGTTCTTGATTTCCAAATTCTAGATTTGAAACATGAAAAAACTGCAAAATCGAAAAAAGTGGAAAATCAAAAAATTGCAAGTCGAAGAACTGAAGAAACGAAAAAATACTGAAAAAAATGGAGAAACTTCAAAATCGAAATAATTAATGAACCGAAAAATTAGAAATTCCAAATCGTCAAAATCGTAAAGACGAAAAATTGTAACATGAAAGATCAAAAAATTGAAAAATTAAACATTGAGAAATTGAAAATTTAAAAATCGAAAAATCCAATAAATGAAAAAGTGAAAAAATTTAAAAATACATTATTTAAAAAATCTAAAATTGAAAAATCGAAAAATTGAAGCCACAGTTCGGGCAGGACGAGAAAATTTGCTTTTGGAAGAATAGAATAATAAAAATATAATAAAAAAAAGTATAAAAGTTTTGAAAATTTCTGAAAGTTGGCTAAGTAATTTCTAAGACAAACTGTGACATCAAAATATCTCTAGAAACTTTTACCCTTTTAAATACATATTTCATATGGTAATTTCTTGTAGAAAAATGAGGATTTAGCAACTAAATTTCACCCTTCAGTTTACGATGAATAAAAAATTCATTACAATTGAAAAGGGGTGGGTGGGCGGGGCTTATATTTTGTCCATTTTTTTCTTAATATACGAAGTCTTTTTTCCCAACAAGAAACTGAAAACATATCCAACATCCTGTTGTTGACATACATATTAAAATTTTGGATGTTTAGGGTGAAAATTCGAGACGGATTCACACACCACAAATGCAGGAGTATCTTATTTTATGAAATTAAAAAAAACTTATTTTAAATTTTGAAGATTATTTACGTGCTTACGTCATCCTATTAGTGGTGGGGATGATTAGCCAATTTTAGTTAGTATTTAACCATCTACATGATATTCCTAATATACATGTATACAAAATTTGACAACAATCGCTCCAGTAGTTTCGAAGATTACTTGTCTAATAAAAATGGATAGAGACAGACAGACAGACAGACAGACGGAAACGGGAGACCTATTTCTTGTTTTTTCTTGATGTTATAAAGTTATCATAAGCATGGTAAATTTTTTATTTGATCAAAATGTGTTTGCTCATCCCCCCTAAAAAATTGATGATGTCACCTAAAATATTGCTGAATATATCCTATCTTAAATGGACAAAATATTATGATTCTATTCTTGTGATTTATTTTTAATACATAATTAATATTTTTTAAATTTGCTTATACAGCAAATATCCAGATATCAGATTTAGGAATTTAACTCGTTACTATGGAGATATGCAACTTAACACCTTTTAAATTGAACAAGTTTTTACAAGTTTAATAGGAGCAAAATCAGTCTTATCTTGGCAAAGTGGCAGTCCCGCCCACCCGCCCACTACTTTCTCAGAGTTTATGTCATTTCCGAAAATAAGTTTTACCTCGGCAAGTACAAGCCCCGCCCACCCGCCCTCTATTTCCTCAGAGGGTATGGTATCTGCCAAAATCAGTCTTATCTTAGCATGTACTGAAATTCTAAATTTTCTAGCAGAACTAGCAGGCTTAGGATTGAATCAATATTATATAGTATACTTAAAAGTTTACAGTAATCAGTCCAGTAGTTTTGGAAATTATTCGACGAACAGACGACAGACAAATAGAAACGAAACACCTTTTTTGTGTATTGTACAATAAACTTCGAGAAAACCCGAAGTTAGAGATTCGTCAAAAGAACCCTATTATAGTTCAAATTGTGATTTTTTTATAAGTCTTATAAGTTAAAAATATAGATGATACCAGTCACACTGTAAAAAAAATGGCCCATCGACCTCCATGTTACTAGAGGAACGAAATAAACCCATGCGCCGCCCCAGTACGACGCCTATGGGTTTTCTAGTATGTACGGCGATGATGGGTGACTCATCGTTGGTGACGGCAGCCGGGCGGTGTTCGCATAAAGAAAATCCTGGAGCGGGTCACCGGAAGTCTCGATTGCGGGGTCCAGAAAAACCTCGAAGCGGCGTTCACGAACCATCCAGAGGAACGTATGGGTTTAAATAGAGGTCACCTTCGGGAACGGATTATTCAATTGAGTCAACGAGTCGAAACCAGTGAATGTTGAGAGAATCCAATCAAGTTGCGCCGGAATTATTTTGTACATAATTGCTGTGTAATTAGTCATGGAAATTTGAATTACTCAGAAATAAATTGTTGAGTCTTATCCACGCGCATCGTAACAGTATGAAAGGTTATTACACAATTTGGATTTTTTGCGTAAATCTGGATGTTTAGGAGAAAAGCTCAAGGCAGATTCATAAACCACAAGTACAGGAATATATTGTTTTATAAAATGTAAATAGTGTTTACCATGCAAAATCTTGTGGTGATATTTATAAAATTTGACAACATATTTGCCATTAAATTACATCATACAAAAGTTAAGAAAAGGGAAAATAAAAATGATGAAAAAAAAAATATAATAAAAAGTATTAATATCTAAGACAACATGCATGAAGAAACCTAAAATTTTCTGTATGTAGCAAAAAAAATATATCGCAAAATTTTCTGTCCGTCAGAAAACATTTTTTCAATGAAAACCCATTTAAGTTAAAATCTTTATTTAAATAAAAATATGTGTGAAGTGTTAAACTAAAGGTAAAGAAACATGTTATGATTATGTTTCAAGTGAGTTTTCCATAAAAAAAAATTGTTATGACGTCCAGTGTAATAATAACAGCATTGTTTCTCAAAATTTCGAAAAAATGGAGTAAACCGTTCTTAATTTGATTCCATTCCCTTTTTTTAAGTCGTCCTGTATAAGCAATTTTAAATTAAAAGCACGGCTTTCAGAATGTAGAAACTTTCTATAATACAATAAAAATTACTGCTTTAATAACCTTAGAAAGTATGACGTTCAAAATTTATATCGTACAACGTTCTTCCACACCGCTAAAAAATTTAATTCAGAGTAGAGTCTACAGTAAAAAATAAAAGCGGATTCATAAATCGCATGAACAAAAGTATGTTATTTTACGAAATTGAAATAATATTATTTATATAATAAATATTGACACAGACAGATAGACGGAAACAAGGGACCCTGTTTTTCATATTTCATAAAGCAGTGAAATAAATGTGATGGTAGAAAAAATTTGATTGTATGAGATATCTTACAAATCAAGTCACTTGTGATAGAAAACAGGTTTCTTAAAATAATCAGCGTTTTATTTCACCAGATTCGGTGTCAGTAGTTGCATATCCAAAATTATTGATAATATAATCTGTGACAGAGAGTTCTTTCGAGAGATAAACAAAAACTATTATTATTAATGATATCGTTAAAAAATTCCTTGAGGAAGGAACATCCAAAAATACTACTGTTTAGAAAGAAGTTTCAAGCTCAATTTTTTTCCAAAGTTTCCTTATAAATAATCTTAAGATGAGCGAAAAATATCTGGTGTTGTGAACATGATTAATTAAAAATGGTACTATATACTGTATTAAAAAAATATGAGGCCTAAATACTCCTCCAAAAATAAAATAGAGCGGCTCCAATTACCCATTTGAAAATATATGGTTACAATAAAATGAACAAAGCTTAGAGTATGTAGTTTTTTGTCAGTCTGGTAACATATTAAAATTTTATGATGGTATACCTGATTGTTATAGCGACATCTATGACACCAAGTCAGTAGCTGCCATCGTCTCAACCAATCAACACGTTTGTTAGACCTGTTCATGTCAAAACTGACAACTGTCAACCAGCATGGCTGCCAATAATTCAGAATTGCCAACAGAAAAATTTGAAACATCAAACTCTCATCAAGAAATCAGTAGCACCTGTTCTGAACAAATGACATTTCAAATGGTAATTATAGAAATTACGTACAAAAAACTCAAGGACGAAGATAAGACTTAACTGTTCGTTTGTTTGCAGTTTTTGTTGATGTGAATTCGGTACAAAGAAAGGGGGAGGAGAAATATCGGCAATTTTAATTTTATTAATAGCTCTATTGTTACAAAAAACGAAATAATAACAAAAGACTTTTTTCCTTAATGGCTTCACTTCGCTGGAGTATAACTTGTGGATGTATTATTAACGTAATAAGTAGGTATTAAAATGAACCTTAACGGTGAAACTACATGTGAGGAAGTTATTAATGCATAAGTACTAATATTTACCCTGTCTCTGAAGATCAATAGTGTTTTAATAGCAAACACATGTAACCTAACACCTTCAAACTAATTTCTACTTTTGCATATGTTTAAAAGGTTTTAATTTGTCGAAACAACTGAAAAAAAAAATGAAAAGGTTACTCTTACTGTGTTAAAGGGAGTTCGTGTAGTTTTTATTTTATTGTTTTGGAGGAGAGCCACGGTTCCAGTCATCCACGGGTCAAGTTTGTTTGCAAGGACTTATAATTAGAAAAGTCTTGACGTTATTAAAACGGTCTTTTTCCTTGCACTTCTTTTGCTCTCGTTGCAAAACAACCGGAATGTAAAGATAATATTTTTCCGTTTCGACTAATTTGCCTTCCTAATGAATTTCAAAAGGACAAGTGCACGTTATTACCCCGAGGCCGACCGTCGAAAAACTCATATTGATGAGCAATGAGGCCTTGTAATGAAAAGCCAAGAAAGGACTGACATAAAGTCCTACTAATGGGCGGTTGACATACCCCGTATCCATGGCGACCGAAGCTGTCGTCCTGGTAAGGATCGGTGTCAGTAATCATGGCGAAATTTGATGATTCTGACAACAAAAACGTTATCCTGGGTGTGTGTTAAACTATTTACTAAATAAATAATCCTTTCCGAGCGGGCCACCAGACACAGGTTAATCTGGCGAATTTAATTAGTTCAGAAGAGAATCATCCATCCAGATGTGATTTAACCAAAACCAAATTTGTCTTTTCTAATGAATCAATTACTGAGAATCTAATGGAGGCAATAAACGTATACGTGCCGGTGCATAATCGCGTTATCGTGGAGAGTCCTCGATTTAAGACGTATCCTTTTATGAGGGGGTCTAACGAAAAGGGTGTAAGTGATGTATACGTTAATGTCTATGAGTATTAAGGGCCCGACATTTTGTGTCGTGAGTTAATCGACTCACCTGGGCGTAATACCCTAAGAGGTTTTTATAAGTGTTACGGGGAATAAATATACCCCGAAAAAGTTTCGAATAATGCGATTAAAATCTTAAACGAAAACCGTACTTTTAGTTTCACTTGAAGCTACTTATTTTGTCTTTAAAAATATTTAAACTTCGACGTGAAACAAACAAAGGGTAATACTGTAATAGCAAACATTTGCCTGGTACATCATCGATTGGTTTGGTATAACAAAATATGATACAATTTTATGCTCCATTGCCTGCTGAATTTTAAATCACGATGATGATAATAATTCAGTTAATTTATTTTTTGACGCACTCTGCAATACACTGCCTGTTCATAATAAATAAGGAAAAAAGGCATGGTGGAGCAAAAACTTCAACCGAGTCACCAAGAAAATTTGCAATTAAATGAATAAATCGATGGAATTATCAAGCAAGAAACTTAATATGTTGTAACAAAAAGTATATTTTTGCTTTTTCTTTTGTAAAATTGATTTTATAAAGTAAAATATGTATACTGAAACTTCATTTCATCATGAGCTTGTTAATGTAGTTTAATGGAAAATAGGAAGCAGCTTCCCTAGGTAATCTAGTTTTTAACAAGTCTTAAGACCAAAAAAGAATATGTTGTGTGAATAATTTTGCTGCACGCTCTATCATATTCCTGACACTAAACGCTAAAATACCTTTCGTTGGAGAATTCCGGAAGTCTGGAACGTTATGTTTTGATTTATTTGAATTGATTGATATTCACCAAAGGTCTCTACTGTTAGAATTGATTCCATAACAAATTTACGACTTTCGACTTCTGGTGAAACGATTAAACACTCTGCTTTATGACTTTTCTTACTTCATAACAGAGAATAATTTATAGTTTCCGTACGACGTAACTAATATCATACACAGGTAAAACATCGGTTTGCTTTTGAGTTGTTCTAATTACAAATGAAAATGTCAATATGAAAAAGGCTGAAATCATAGTAACTAAAGCGATGAAAGTTAAATAAGACACTTTAATCGTTGAATTTTATTTTTTTTTAATGTAAACGAAAGTGCGTGATTGCTGCACGCTTTTCCAGCTGAAACAGCGAATCAAATAATCCATACCGACTCTGAGAATTTTTTTCTGAAAATCAAACAAAGAATTTTTTGCTGCCAACTAATATTTTATTGAAGCCAGGACTGTCGTGAGATTTCTGTGAGAATGTGACAGATTTAAAAGGAAGTTTTATAAAAATCATTTTAACTTGGTTCTTGTAAGTTGTTAAAAAGTTGTACGTAAAAAACAAACAAGCATTGTGTTGTTAAATAATACTTTCCTATATAGCGCTTTAATCGCATATCTACGAGTTCCTTAAAGATGGTTGTAGATAGAGCAAAAATTTCAGTTATAAAAGTACATAATGGTTCGAGCGTTCGGGTATACGAAAATGACTTTTAATGACTAGATCGATCTATTATATAGGGTGATTCAGATAATGATGAGCCTAACCAAGCCGAAAATTCGACTCAAAATAGATTTTCACAGGATTTGCAGATTCATTTTGTAATTGAAATCTTTCTTTCTTATTTTCTTTGTTCTTATCCTTATACCCTGAGCGGTCTCGGCGGAAATCCGGGAGCCTTCTAATTATCGATCCGGTCTTTCCATTCTATATTCTATTATTCTTCTCATTTCTCCAACCGTTTTTCCTTTTTCTCTTCCAAATTGTCTATTTGTTTCATATCCTTTTCTTTACGCTTTTTCTGCGGGTGTCTATTATATTTCTCAGACATTTGCTTTTCTGTAATTCTCTATTTTTGATTTTTAGTCATTGTCTACGTTTCACTTGCATATCTTAGATTGATCTTGCTTTCTTGTTGTGTACTTTTAGTTTGACTTTACTATAGTTTCCATCGTTCTTTAATATCGGTTTGTTTATTGTTTAGTAAATGTTTTTCGTTTTCGTCGCTCAGTTACTCTCTCTATCACTTTTCCGTTTACTATTATTTTATCATCACTATTTTCTATCGGACGAATAATATTTTCAAGTTTTCTCGACGTTTCATGACCCCTAGAGGACGAAAAAACAGATCTCCCATTTCCGTCTGTTTGTCTAGCTATGTGTCAATTTTTTATTATTTCATGTCGTCATCTTATAATTTTGCCGAAAAAATATTATTTAAATTTTATAAAATTACATGCTCCCGCACTATTTATAAATCCAGATATTCGGAAAAAAATCGATACAGACGACCGACAGACAGACGAAAAAGGGAGATAATTTTGTTAATACTGTAAGGGTCATGAAATGTCGACAAAACATCAAAGGGGGAAGTCGTCCGACGGACTAGATTATTATACTGGGAAGTTCTGTCGAAATAACTTTGGACCAATTTTTTTATTATTATCATTATTTTAGTTTTTTTATCATTCCTAACCCTTTTAATTATTTCTGGTTTAATCTGGTCGTCTCCATAGGTTTTACTTATTTTGATTTTGGCAATTTATACCAAGTTCTAGTACTTCTATTGTTATTTCTTCTGTTGTTCTCTCCTCGGGGTTTTCCGATCCTTGTCCCGCCTCTTCCTTTTTGTTTTCTTTAAATTTTTTAGCGAAATCATTTGTCCGTATTTCTAATATGTCGTTGGATTTTGTTTTCAGTTGGTTCTTCTGCTTTCTTTTCCCTTTTGACTCTTGTAGCTTATTTCCTCTGAGTTTTTTCACTGTATTTCAGAATTTATTGTACTTCTTTTTCGCGTCTTTTATTTTCAGTTTTGCTTTGTTTGCGTTAGATTTTGTCTTTCACCACAGTTTGCTTTCCTTAATTAAAATCGAAAACTCGAGAAATTAAAAAATCGGAAAGTAAAAAAATTGAAAGAAGGAAAAACTGGAAATAGCAGAATAAAAAAAAAGAAAATTCTGCAAAAACTCAAAAAATTAAAAAATCAAAAAACTGGAGAATCGAAAAACTGGGAATCGAAAAGCAAAAAAATTGAAAATTCAAAAATTGAAAACTCAAAATACCCTAAAAGGAAAAAGCTGAAAAATCGAAGAGCCGAAAAATTGAAGAGGAATTTAATTGAAAATTCGATTAATCAGATATTTAAAATTCTAATTCAGAAAGTCGAAAAATCATGAATCGAAAAGCAAAAATAATGAAAAATCAAATATCCGAAAAATGGAAAACTCGAAAATTCCAAAAATTGGAAACCGAAAATTTAAAAATGTAAAAATCGAAAATCAAAAAACCGAAAATTGAAAATTCTAAATTCGAAAAGTGCAAGAATGAAAATACAGAAAAATCGAAATATCAACAGCAGAAAAATCGGAAATTCTAAAATTGAAAAATCGGAAAGACGAAAAAATAGAAAAATCGAAAAATCGAGAAATCTAAATTAAAAACTTCAAAATTCGAATATCGAAAATGCGAAAAATGGAAAAATCGGAAATTCTAAAAAATAAAAAAACGAAAAGAAAACATTTTGGAAATTCGAGTATCAATAATCGAAAACTCGAGAAATCAAAAAATCGAAAAGTGAAAAAATTCAAAATTCAAGGATCGAAAACTCGAAATATAAAAAATTGAAAACTCGAAAAACTCTAAAATGGAAAAGCTGAAAAATCGAGAAATTGGTCGGGAAACAAACTGAAAATTCAATTAGTCAGATATTAAAAATTCCGAATCGATAAGTCGAAAAATCGAGTATCGAAAAGTGAAGAAATTGAAAATTTTGATATCGAAAATTCGAAAAATTGAAAACTCGTAAATTTCAAAAATCGTAAACAGAAAATTCCAAATTCGAAAAATTCAAGAACGAAAATATAGAAAGTGAAAATATTGAAAAATAGAGAAATCTAAATTAAAGAATTGAAAATCGAATATCGAAAAATGGGCAATCGAAAAGTAAAAAATTTGAAAATTAGAGTATCGAAAATCAAAAACTAGAGAAATCAAAAAATTGAAAAGGAAAAAAATTTAAAAATTCTAACCACTGAAGAATGGAAAAATGGAAAACTTGAACTGGTTCTTCTTATTTCTTTTCCCTCTTGACTCTTTTAGCTTGTTTCCTCTGAGTTTTTTCACTGTATTTTAGAATTTATTGTACTTCTTTTTCGCGTCTTTTATTTTCAGTTCGGTCCTCTTCCTGGATTGATTGCATTTTGCTTTATTTTCTATATTTTTTGACGCACAGATTTCCTTAGTTTTATTTCTTATTATGTCCTTTGGCACCTCGACACTAAGGGCAGAAGAGGTTACGGATAAATATTCTATTTCTATTTCATATCTTTTCGCTTTGTTTTTTCACTTCAGTTTATGTAGGTACTGCTGTTCTTTTCTATATTCTTTTTTTTTTCTTCATCTATTTGCACGTTGTTCACTACTGCTTTTACTAGTGGGTGTTGTGTTTCTATTTTCGTTTCTTTTATTGTTCTTACTTCTTCTATTCTGTATGTGATGTCAATTATACTTTTGGCATCTCATTCTTCTGCTTCCATAAAGAGTTACCAATTCCATCATTTTCTTCCATATGGTTCTACTTACCTTTGATTTGGTGGTTTTGTTATAATTCTTTTATTATTATCTTCTTTCATTATATCGATTGTTGTTTGAAGTTCTTCATAAAATTTCGACATTTTTTTATTCAACTTTTACTACTTTTTTGTTTATTTCTTTCGATAAAATTATCCCTATTCCTTCTCTTTTACTTTCCGAGCATAATAAGCTAAGGAAGTATTGTAGTAGGGTCCATCCGGACGAATGGCTACTCTCATGATTTCTCGACGTTTCATGATCCCCTACAATACGAAAAAATAGGTCTCGTGTTTCCATCTATCTGTTGTCTGTCGTCTGTGTGTCGTATGTCTGTGTCAATTTTTATTAGAAAGATAAACTCTGAAACTGCTGGATTGATCGTCGTCAAATTTTCTATGTATGTTTATTTGTCTAATCATGCCCACCAACAATGGAATTACGTTATCTCAAAAATTTACAATAGTAGTAGGTATGTAAATGTTATTCAAATTTCATAAAATAAGATATTCCTGCACTTGTTGTTTATGAATTCCTGTTGACTTTTTATCCTAAATTTTTGGAAAAAAAAGTCAAATTTTAGAACAATATTTTGAAATTTAACTTTGAAACTGTTGAAATGTTTTGCAAACATTGTAAGGTATGCAAAAGTAAATCATTAATCAAAATTTATCCATCTATCCATTCCTAAAAATTGATGTCGTCATCTCAAAATTTTGAAGAGTAAATCATATCTGAAATACGTAAAATATTATGAATCTATACTTGTGGTTTATGACTTGCTCTGTTGTTTGTTGTATGTCTGTGTCAATTTTTATTAGAAAGATAAACTCTGAAACTACTGGACCGATTGTCGTCAAATTTTATATGTATGTTTATTTGTCTAATCATACCCACCAACAATGGGATTACGTCATCTCAAAAATTTACAACAGTAGTATGTAAATGTTATTCAAATTTCAGAAAATAAGATATTCCTGCACTTGTTCTTTATGAATTCGTGTTGACTTTTTATCCTAGATTTTTGGAAAAAAAGTCAAATTTTTATAACAATATTTTGCAATTTAACTTTGAAACTGTTAAAGTGGATGCTATGAAACCTTGCAAACATTGTGAGGTATGTAAAAGTTGTAAATCATTAATCAAAATGTATCCATCTATCGCTTCTCAAAAATTGATGACGGCATTTAAAAATTTTGGGGACTATATCCTATATAAAATATGTAAAATATTATGAATCTATACTTGTGGTTTATGACTTCTTTCATATTTTTTAGAATTACTTGTACAGGTCGACTCAAAAAAATGAATGAGACAATCTATTTAATTGATTATATCAAGAAGGACTCATTTAATGTTTCCGAAAATTTGGCAATTCAGTTCTGTTTTTATTAGTATTATTAATAGAAAAACCCACTTGAAACATATGAGTAGCACGTTTCTATTACCTTAAGATAACATACACATCAATTTTAACTTACAGCGATTATCAAAAAAATAAAAAATAAATAAATAAAATTCAAAAAATCTAATTTTATAACTTCTTAAAAAGCTAGATATGTTGTATTATGTTTCGAAGAGAGGGACATCCTGTCGAAGTAACCTTCGACCAATTTGTTCTCTCTTCAAATGTTACTTTTGAAAAATGTAGTGTTCTGTAATGGTCAGGCAGGAGTTATTTTTCGATCTTAGGAAAGAGAAGTTTAAGCGTCGCCGCCTCCCCGGAATCCGAAGCAGTCTCGTTTAGCTAGGACCCACTGCCAGGGAGGCCATAGGCTACCTTTGATCAAATTTGACTTCCTATACTTGTACTGCGTCATCGGACCCACTTGGAAGAGTTAGTTCACTGTGAGTTCTACCTCTCTCCATTGATGATTAGTGTATTGTATGCCATATTATTATGCGCATTAAGGTTTACGAGGATTCTTCGTTTATGATGACTATTGTTCCTTTCAGTTTTCTGACCTTAATTTCACTGCCAGTGGTCTCGGTGTATTTGATTTGTTCTATCTCTTTCGATCGTTTTATTACAATTATGCCTTATTTTTGAATTTAATATTATTTATATTTTTTCCGCTAAACATTTAATGTCTTCTCTGTTTTCATTCATATTTTCTTCTGCTTGATCTTCCTTTCTAGCTTCTCTATTCTGTTGCTGTTTTCTGCTGAACGGTATGTACAGAGTCTGCTTCAAGCAGTTTAAACGTTTGCCAATTTTTGAAGCCACTTTTCTTTTCCCTTGTATCCTTGTATGTTTTTTTTTAAAAAAATTACAATCACTCTTTACATTTAATTGTGATTGAGACCTTTTACAATACCGGCGTTTCACAATTGTAAAGTTAATCTGTTGATGGCTTCTTCGAAAACCTGTTTGTCGAAGTTTTAATCGAATTCTCCGAAAATTTGCAACGTATACATTTCCGCATAAAACCGTTAAGCGAGTTATACCCCCCGACTTTCAGAAATATTGCATCCAGGTCACACTGTTCCGAACTATTCCGTCGAACACCGCGTCACACGAGTTCCAATTTAATTAGATCCATGCACTTGGTCTCCACCATTAAGGTCCTGCTATCCGATCTCACGAGTTGATCAACTCACCTGACTAAAACACACGCGAGAACTCCCCACAATTCTGCTAGATCTCACATACGCGCAGGACGATTATCCTGCAAGTTCGACAAACTAGGGCGGAAAGCGATTACGCGATTTACGAGAGGATGTGAAACTTGGAGGCCACCGATGAATTTCAATGATGTAACGAAATTAATCTATGTTTGGAGTCCGCCTGATTTTAATACACGGAATTGAATTCATTTCGGTCCGGAGTCGCAGAATGGGACCGGGAACAATGGCGGGGCTGTGTAGAGCTGGTTGCATCCCGCAGCAGGAGGTTGTGCATTATAAGCGAGAAGCTGTTTGCAGAATTACGAGCGAGCTTATCCGTTCATAAATGAAATATTTAAGCTGCAGCTCCAAGAATTGTGCCGCCCTTTGGAGAGAATATGCAGCGGAAGGCAAATGAGACGCTCATATTACGTTTACATGACACGGAATGAGCTTTGTTGGCTGCCATTATGGTTCTGTTTAACTAAAGTGGATGTTTTTTCTTGCGCTATAATTTTCTTGGGAGGGTTGAGGCGGCCTCCTCAAATTCTTGCCTCATAGTCTGAGCGTTGCAGGCAGATTATATAGAACGCGAGTAATGGAAATTTACTAGATGTGAGCGGAATACCGAGCGGCTTTCGAATTTTGCAATTAAATGCAGCCTGTCTACGTGTATTTTGCGGTGATTCGTCAAATCTAGGAAGTAAGAAGATTTCTGTCCCACGCCCGGTAAATAATTTCCAAAAATTATTATGTATAGGAATAATTTTCGTCAAACTTTTCAATTTTCTACCAAATTTTGACACCGGTTTTTCTTGTCGATACATCAAAAATATTAATCAATTTCAGGGTACTGAGAAAGTCATTGTACGATTAGGAGCGTACTAGATATTATTTATGCGTTTGAACTGGTGGTCTGTCTGTCTGTCCGTCTGTCTGGCGTCTGTATCAATGTTTATTAAATACGTAATCTCTGAAACAATTTATTTTGTTCTTACTATTATAGTGTAATTTTTAAATGAAAAAAAAAATAGTGTCATTGTGTTCTATTTAATAACTTGAAACCAATTGTTATTTCACCTGCACCTTTACCTGTACCCGTAACTTAACTATACACACACATTTTAATTTTAATACATAGGGGTTTTCATAAAAAGTCAAATAAAATTTGCAGCTTCAAACTTTATAATTTACACAAGAAACTGGATTTGTTTCAATGTACTTCAGGAGTGAGGAAAGTTCTATCTAGAACACTTTAAGCCAAGAAAATCTAATGCCATAATGACAATAAAAATCATGTTTTGTAGAACAAACTACTAAAAGAATGCAAATTTGAAGGAAATACCCGGAAATACTTTAACCTTCTTCATTTAGATCACTAATAAAAATTGCTCTAAAATTTTATAGACGAAACTTCCCTGCTGAACCTTTCTCCTAGATTTGTATAAAATGTTGGTCACAAAACGGCCGAAATTTTCAGAAAAGAGGATTCAAAACCTGAGCTTTTGGAAACTTGTTTAAGAATTCAAACAAATTTGAAACAAATCTTGACGAGCTGACTCAAACAAATTTTTGATAATTCCGGCTGAAGAGTTTTGAAATAATTTCTAGAGGCCGAAATCTACACAAATTCTTCTTCGGTAATTTTCGAAAGTGATAAAGAAATTTTCAATTCAATTTCAATTTTCAAAAGAAAGGAGGAATGAAAAACTGGAACTTCTGGAAACGTTGTCTAAAAATACGTCAAAAATTCTGAAATATAAATCTCAACGAGCTGATTTGAAAAGCATAGCGTTTTGATAGTCCTGGACCAAGATTTTCGAATAATCGTTTTGAAAGTAAATTTTTTTTAAAATCATAAAAATTGCGATATTGAAAGAATGATAAGAATTTTGAAAGAAATGAAGGCGAAAATAATTTCTGGAAGTCGAAGTCTATAATTAGATTAATTTCGAAAGTGATCGAAGAAGGGTCAAAATTTTCACAAGTGGCGAGTACTGAAAAATTGATTTTCTGAAAAAAATTGTCTAAAAATTTACAAAAAATTCTGAAACATAAATCTTGACGAGCTGATTCGAAAAATATAGCGTTTTGAAATTTGCGGACCAAGATTTTCGAAATATTAGGTCATAAACTAACGAATCTTTAAAAAATTGTAAAAATCGCCATTCTGTAATTTGGTGATTTTGAAAAAATCATAACAATTTTCAAAGACATGAGATGAAAATAATTGCTAGAGGTCGAAATTTGCAAAAACATCTCTTTCGGTAAGTTTCGAAAGTGGTCAAAAACGGGTCAAACTAAAAAATTGAGCTTTTGGGAATATTATCTAACAATTTACAAAAAAATTGAAAAATAAACTTGGGCGACCTAATTCAAAAAACATAGTGTTTTGATAGTCTCGGACCAAGAATGCCCAAATACTCGGTTTGTTAATGAAATTTTTTAAAATAAAAAAAATTGACATATTTTATATTGGCGATTTCTAAAAAAAAAATTACAATTTTCGAAGAAGTGAAGCCGAAAATAATTTCTGAAAATCGAAATCTACAAAAAATTTCTAGGTAATTTTCGAAAGTAGTCGAAAAACGGAAAAATTTTTACAAAGAAGGAGAATGGAAAAATAGAGGTTTTGTAGCGTTCATGATTTTAGAAATATTCTGTTTGAAAGCGATTTTTTTTAAATTCGACATTTTAATTTACGATTTTGAAAAAATGATAACAACTTTAGAAGAAATGAAGCCAAAAATAATTTCTAGAAGTCGAAATCTACAAAAAGTGTCTTTAGATGGTTTTATAAAGCGATCAAAAAACGGTTGAAATTTTCATAATGGCGGAGTAATAATAATAATAATAATAATAATAATAGTAATTTATTTCCAACGGGCATTGCCCAATAGGACACTACAACGAAAACAATTAGTGCAAAATAAATTTTGAACTAAAAATAAGTGGAGATAAACTAATTGAAAGAGATAACTAATTAAAAAATACAGATTTACAAAGTTGTATAAATTCTTTCTGACTAGTACCAAATATATCAACTGCGAACTGAATATTATTGTAAATTCTACACATATTCAGTAACGGTGAATGCATATGTTGATTATTATGAGCTACAGTATACGTAAATGTTCGAAAATGCCTAATATTTGTTCTAGGAACATTCAACTGAATTTGGCGCAATAGGTTACTATCTTGAAAGGTACCATGCATTAGCTTATACAAACAAATTACAGACATGTATTCTCGTCTAGTTTGTAGTGGTACTAAATTACACTCCGTAAGTAATTCCTGATACGAAAAGTTCCTAACAGGGTAACAGCCATGAATTTTGAAATAAACATATTTACAAAATTTCTTCTGAATTCTTTCTAAAGAAGTGATATGCATTATATAATAAGGATTCCAAACGACGGCACAATATTCCAGTACAGATCTAATATAAGCCGTATACAACATTAACAGAGAATCGATATTAACAAATTCTTTAGTGTTTCTAACTATAAATCCCAACATTTTGGCGGTCTTATTACATATGTAATTAATATGAGGGACAAATGAAAGAGCCGTATCAAACACTACACCTAAATGCGTATGCTCGTAAACCCTAATTAGTTGTGAATCGTTCATGATGTAATTAAACAATACAGTATTTGGTTTTCTCGAAAAACTCATAACCTTACATTTACTTATATTAATCAGTAATCTATTTTGCTTACACCAGAGTACAAATGCTTCAATAATATTTTGTAACAAGTAACAATCAGTGTTTTGTCTTATAACACGTACAATTTTCACATCATCTGCATACAAAAATATACGATAATCATTATCCACCTTCAAACGAGTATTTAAATCATTTATAAAAATTACAAACAGTAATGGTCCCAAGTTTGACTCTTGACACACACCACTTGTACAATCATATAAAGGGTACCGCGTCAATTCGTCGTGCACAATTCGTCGCGCGACAATTGATCGCAAACAATTGATTGCAGCGTCAATTGGTCGCAGCGACAACTGGTCGCAACGACAACTGGTCGCAGTCACAATTGATCGCAACACAATTCGTCGCAAGTAAAACTGGTCGCATGCGACAATTGATCGCAGGCGAAAAATGATAGCGTTTATAGAGATATAAGTAATTGTTATGAATGAGGAAAATAAATTAATGTGCTATATTCTCAAAAATTTCATTATTTCTAAAAAAAGTGTCAAAATAAATACATACGAGTTCCATAAAAACGGTAACTATTAGGCTCATTTCCGACTAAACCAAAGTGCAAAAAAGTGAAAATATTGTAAAATATTTTTTTTAATGCTGACACATCTCGTCGGTATGCTACTGTAATGTTCATTTGGATTATTCGTCTTATTGATTAGACGCTCAAGTAAGTGATTCAAGCTTTTCTTCTCACAAGTTTAATGTTTGTCAATTAAACGAGTGAAAAAAATAGCTTTCAAAACGTGTTAGACGTCATTTTTCTTTAATAAAAAATGGTTTTAAAATTATTACAACTGTCAAATTAAAAAGTTATAGATAAATGGTGCAAAGAAATTTGAATTTATATATTAACAATTAATCTTGGAGTTTATTGCATTCTTTGCAGACAATTTTTTGCTCAATACAAATTAGTTCTGGATTATCTTTAATCCATGATAAAACCAAAGATGTTTTTTCATTCAGAACTTTTTTGAACGCTCACACTGTTAATAAGGCGCTTGTAGATACGACAGAATGAATAATTTATCTCGTTCCCTTTGCTAAGTACCTACATACCAATCTCCACATTTACGCCATTTCTGTAAACAAGATCGTAAAAAGATTAGTTTTGACCATGGAGCAAAGGAATATACGCATACTGGAGGAAGTGCCAGACTTAAAATGATGGTTTCGAGCCAAACCGGTAAAGTGTCATAAACAGTACCCTCATTACCCAGATAAGACTGCCGATGACAGTGACGTACAGTTTTTTTTTTTGATGCGGCTCATGGAATAAAATTTGTTGAATAAAACAACACACATAACAGATTTATATTCTCTATTAATTAATATTATTTAAAATATTTAAATCAATCAACACATCACGAGTAACAAGTAATAGAAACAGTGAATACCGTTAAAAAGTACAAACAACCAGGATGACGACGCCACTGGGTAGTGGTTATTCGCAATGGCGTGACTAATTTTTAGCTTGGGAAGTTTGAAAAGTTTTCACTCGGAAGGCCGACCATTCACTCAGAATTATTTGCCTAATCTGCCGGATGTAGGTGGGCTTCTCCAGCCCATGTTGTAAATTTTTGTAGGATGCAAAGTGTGGAGAAGAATAAAATCAGGTAGCAGCCCGTAGTAGGGTCATTCATGGAAAACTGCGAACCAATTATTTCTTCCTTTTTTTTAGATCTGAGAGCTGTTTTACACGTCACAGAAATATCTATCGTAAAAGGAATTTTTAGAAATAATTTTCTCGTCATTAATCGGTTGCAAAAGATCAAGAGGCACTCGAAGCAAGCCCTGACAAACTTATTAGCGGCGCCAGCGGAGATCTCCAATTGGCTGCGGTACCACCGTGGACACTCGCGTAACCTTTTTTTCCAGAATTGCCAAAATGACATTGCCAAACTCAAAGGAATCATGAATTAAGCATTTCATTTTAAATTCTGTTAGTATCAAGTGGTACATGGTATTCGTATTTTGGGTTGCGTAAAAATAATTTTCAGAAATAATTTTCTCGTGACTAACCCTGTATATGTATTTTTTACACCCACATATGGTACAACTGAATTTTTCTTCAGTACAATACTAGTCACATAATAATAATTAAAAAATAAGTTTTTAGTTGTATAAGTACCTACATTTCTTAGATTTCCCGGTAACACAAAATTATTCTTGACGCTCTAACAAAAGTTTTTGCAATATATATTCACAATACACGTAAACCTTTCTCAAACCCTGTAAAAGATCCGTTGCAATTTACAAGGGATTAAAATAAGTATTATATCCGTCCAGTGGAATTTATATGTATTCGCTGCATATGGATACTCTAGATGTACTATTAGTTCATAAATTTTATTGTTTGGTGATATGTATAAAGACTTTGTAGAGGCAATTCTGTATCAAAATGTGTTAAAATTTAAAGGTTGTTAAAAATATGATTTTTTAAATAACTGTAATCTAGTTAAGAACAATAAACACTTGTTTTTATGTTGAGTCCTACTTATTATAATGAAGCTAGTTCCTATAATATAATAGGTAAAATAAGCAACGAGAAAAATAGAAACAATCTCTTCGTCACTTATCTATATTCAAATTGTTTTTAATTCGATATTTACACCTTACCTGGTTGCTAAATTTATTGCAACTTCAAATTCAGAATACAAAATATTTAGTTTTAATAAAAGAAAATACTTCCCGATGAATTTTACCTTGCGATCAATTGACGCTGCGATAAATTTACGTACGATCTATTGTCGCTGCGATCAATTTACGTGCGATCAATTGTCGCTGCGATCAATTGTCACCGCGATCAATTGTCGCGTGCGACCAATTGTGCTGCGACGAGTTGCTTGCGATCAATTGTCGCGCGATCAATTGTTTGCGACCAGTTGTCGTAGAATCCATATAAAGGTGACTTAAAACCCAGGTATTCCACATATTGCTTTTGATTTACTAAAATATTCTTAAACAACTTTACCAAATTATCATTTACGCCAACCGAACCAAGTTTACTTAAAAGAATATCGTGATTCACTTTGTCGAAGGCCTTGGACAAGTCCGTGTAAACTACATCTACTTGTAGTTTTAAATCAAGATGATGCGAGATATATTGTGTAAATGAACACAGATTTGTGCAGGTGGATCTACCTTGTACATAACCATGCTGTGCATCAGAGACCAACTGTGACAAGTGGTAGTTAACATATTTATATACAATACACTGAAACAATTTAGCAAAATTTGGAACTATGGCTACAGGTCTATAATTCTTTACATCTGATTTACCACCACATTTATATATTGGACTTACTTTTCCTATTTTCCAGCTCTTTGGGTAAGCAGCTGATTTAAGTGACAGATTAAATAAATGTGAGAGAGGTGCTGAAAAGCATGTTATGCAGTCTTTTACTATAAATGCCGGCACGTTGTCTATTCCCATTGTGAGGTTGGCTTTCAATTTTCTTGTTGCTTCTAAGATGTCCGCTTCCGAAATAGTGAAGTTATGCAGAACATTAACACTACATTCACTAGTATCAACACTAGGAGTAATTACATTTTCACGTACAGAATTATCATAGTCATTAGAATTAGAATTTAACTCCTTAACCCCTGCTACTGGTTCATATACACTGCTGAAGTATGAGGCAAACTGGTTCACGATATCCTGAGGATTGTCAAAAACTTCATCGTCATAGGTCATCCTTCCTGGAATTCTAGATGTCTTCTTTTTACAGTTTACAAAAGTCCAAAGCTGTTTCGGATCTGTTTTAATGTTAGCTTGAATACGAGAGATAAAATTATTATATTGTTCCTTTATTTGCACTTTTAATTTTTGTTCTATTTTTCTAGTTTGGTGTTTATAATACAAATACTGATGTTTTTTATATAATCTCCAATAACGGTTCTTTTGTTTCAAATTTAATATTATTTCCTTTGTAAACCAGTATGGATATTTACCTTTTTTTTGACGATATTTTGGGACATGAAGGTCAAACAAATCATATAATTTTTTGTATAAAATATTACACGCCTGCTCAACTTCTTCACTGACTAAGACATCATCCCAATTGCGTTTCGTTATATCTTCATAAAGTTGCGATAAATTTGCTTTACGAAAGTTAAAAGGGGTAGAGAATGTAGTGCTATTAAATTTATCTAATGTGGAACAAGATAGTCCCATTTCAGAGAGTATACTTGGATGGTGATTATCTTCACTGACGAAAGGTTGTTCAAGCCGACTTACAGCACAACTTATATCTTCTGATGTGATTACAAAATCTAAAATTCTATTGTTTTGATTCACAATACCATTATGTTGAACCAGTGAATTAAAGTTTAAAAAAGCATTAAACAAGCTGTACAAAGGTGATGCATTTTGAGATCCTATTAAGCATGATTGATATTCTGTGATGTTGAAGTCACCAAAAATTAAACACGATTCGGATAAGTTGTAATTCTGCTCAAGGTGTTCGAAAATCTCATCATATATTTGCAGACTACTGCTGGGTGGTATATACATATTTATTACAAGAATGAAACTTTTGTCTATAAAAATTTTAACAACTAGTAAATCAGTACCAGGTGCAGGTGATTTAGCACATAGTACTTCTGCTGAGAGATGGCTATGTACTGCTATTAATACACCTCGCCCTCTACGACCATCCGAAGATCTAAATACAATATAATTATTTCCAAATATATTCACATGAATTGACATGGTCATCAAGCCACGTTTCCGTTAGCAATATCATATCGTAATCAACAGAAATAGCATTCAGGTAAAACATATCCACTTTGGAGTTTAATCCTCTTACATTTTGGTATGCCACATAAAAACTTGATTTTTCCCGTTGGAAATTTAAAAATTCTTCTTATCTTTTGTAACAATTTTAGGTATACCGTTGTTATAGACCATTTTGATATTTGAGTCACCATTATCAATTCGTTCTCTGAATTCTTTGCGGATCTTGTATGACAGATTTTGTTGCATGGGTGTAAGATCACGATTAAAGTAAATGCCGGTAGTACGTTTATGTTTTCTCAACGCCAATAAAACTTGATCAGTAGAATCAAAAGTTACTTTTAATGGACGTATTTTCCTAGTCTCAAATTTACCAAGCCTTACACTGCGTTTGATTGATAAATTTTCCCTGTTTTCTTCCTCATAAAAATTAAGAAACTTGTCTTGATGAACTGAGTTTTTGAAAAAGTTGCCTAAAAATTCACAAAAAATTGTGCATAGAAATCTCAATAAGCTGATTCAAAAAACATGGTGTTTCGATTGTTCCGAAGATTTTCGTAATATTTGGTATGATTTTTTTTTTTAGAGAATTTTCGAAGAAATGAAACTGAAAATAACTTCTGGAGGTCTAAATCTACAAAAGAATCTTCCTGGGTAACTTTCGAATTTTCGAAAAAGGGTCGAAATTTTCACGGGGGACTTTGAAAACTTGAGCTTTTGGAAGAGTTGTCTAAAAATTCACAAAAAATTCTGAGAAATTAATCGCCACATTGCGTTTTAATTGTCCCAAAGCAAGATTTTCGAAATATTTTATTTAAACGTAATTTTCTTGAAATCATAAAATTTGACATTTTAATTTGGCGATCTTGAACAAATTATAAGAATCTTCGAAGAAATGAACGAGCTAAAAACATAGAGTTTTAATGGTTTCAGAGAAGATTTTCGAAATATTCGGTTTGAAAGTCTTTTTTTTTAATGCTAAAATTTTATATTTTAATTTGGCGAGTTTGAAAAAATTACAAGAATTTTCGAAGAAATGAAGCCGCAAATAATTTGTGGAGGTCAAAATCTACAAAAAAATCTTCCTGGGTAATTTTCGAAGGTAGTAGAAAAAGGGTCGAAATTTTCACGGGGGACTTTGAAACATTGAGGTTTTCGAAGAGTTGTCTAAAAATTCACAAAAATTCTGAGAAATAAATATCGACGAACTGATTTCAAAAAACATGGCTCTGTATTATTTTCCTTTAATTAATATATAGAGACGTTCGTTAAATTTTTTTTTTTGTCTGATAGATGCTTTTATCGTAATTTGTCACTCGTTCTAATCAAAATTTTAGATAATGAATGACCTAACGACAGGAAAAAACGCATGGTGTTTTGATAGTTCCGAACCAAGATTTTCGAATTATTTGGTTCGAAAATGATTTTTTTTTAATCCTAAAAATTGCAGGAAAGAATTTTCGAAGAAATGAAGCCGAAAATAATTTCTTTAGGTCGAAATGTACAAAACTTCTAGGAATCTTCGTTAGGGGAGAGTATTGAAAAATTGGGCTTTTGGAAAAATTGTCTAAAAATTCGCAAACAATTCTGAGATATTAATCACCACGAGCTGATTCGAAAAATATTGCGTTTTAATTGCCCCGAAGCAGGATTTTCGAAATATTCTATTTGAACGTAATTTTTTTGAAATCCTAAAATTTGACATTTTAATTTGGCGATTTTGAAAAAATTATAAGGATTTTCGAAGAAATGAAGCCGAAAATAATTTCTAGAAGTCGATATCTACAAGAAATTTCTTTAGATAATTTTCCAAAGCGGTTGAAAGGTGGTTGAAATTTTCATAATTGAGTTTTTGGAAAAGTTGTCTAAAAATTCACAAAAAAATGTGAATATAAATCTCAGGGAGCTGATTAAAAAAATATGGAGTTTTGGTTGTCCCTGACGAAGATTTTCGTAATATTTGGTTTAAAAGTCTTCTTTTTTATCGTATTGGAATATTTTATGTTGGCGATTTTGAAAATATGACAAGAATTTTCGAAAAAATAAAGCCGAAAATAATTTGTGGAGGTCAAAATCTATAAAAAAATAAAGTAATTTTCAAAAATAATCGGAATAAGGTCAAAATTTTCTTAAGGAGAGAGTACTGAAAAACTGAGCTTTTGGAAAAATCGTCTAAAAATTCAGAAAAATTTCTGACATCAATCTCAATGAGGTGATTCGAAAAACGTAGCGTTTTAATGGTCCCGGACAAAGATTTTCGAAATATTCGGTTTGAAAGCCGATTTTTTCTAAATCACAAAAATTTCCATATAAGAATGTTCGAAGAAATGAAACCGAAATTCTGAGATATAAATTTCGACGAGCTGATTCAAAAAACATAATGCTTTGATAGTCACGGAGCAAGTTTTTCGAAATATTTGATTTGAAAATACAATTTTATGAAAATCCCAACAACTGCCATATTTTATGTTGGCAATTTTTGAAAAAATGATAGGAATTTTCGAAGAAATGAAGCCGGAAATAATTTCTCCAGGTCAAAATCTACAAAAAAATCCCTTTACGCAATTTTCGATAGTGGTCGAAAAAGGGCGGAAATTTTTCGTTTTAATGGTCCAGAGCAAGATTTTCGAAATATGTACATTCTCATTTTGAAAGTATTTTTTTTTAATGTTAAAAAATTCCATATAAGGATGTTCAAAATAAATGAAGACGAAAATAATTTCCAGAGGTCGAAGTCTACAAAAAATCTCTTTAGATAATTTTTGACTAGACTGGAAAAAGGGTCGAAATTTTCCGAAAAATTGAGCTTTTGCAAAATTGCCTGAAAATACAGTATGTCTGAATCACGACGTACTGATTCGGAAAATATAGTGCTCTGATAGTCACGAACCAAGATTTTCGAAATATTGGGTTTTGATCAAATTTTGTACAATTTCAAAAATTACACTGGTGATTTTGCAAAAATGGTAGGAATTTTGGAAGAAATGGAACAAACTTTTGGGGATCTAAATTTACAAAAAAATTGCTTCAGGTAATTTTCGAAAATGTTCGAGAAATCGTCAAAAATTGTGTGTGCAATAGTTGTATCATCGTAGAACTACAAAATTTCAGCGTGGTCTTGGAGAAAATGTAGTAAGATTTTTGTTAGATTTCCTTTGTTTTAACTTTGAATATATCTTCATGATCGAAAATTCTATTTTTTTTTCATTTTGTGTAAAAATGCGCAAAAAATATAATAGCAGCAAAATTTTTCAGAATGCAAATATAGATATCTTGATCTTATCTATAAAGGTGAATTCAAATTAAAATGTTTTTTTCATCAGCAAATTCAACAGGAAAACTATTTTCTGGAAGAGTAAAGAGAATCCGAGCGAGCATAAATTTTAAATTTTATATGCATGTTAGGAAACCGTGTAGATAGTATTTAAATTTAAAAAAATAACGTCCACCTCTACTTCTGGTTTATGAGTCCGCCTTTATTTTTTACCCTACGCATTCAGTCAAACAAAACAAATTTTATACCAATTTACTATTACTACAAGCAAGGGTACCGGGACGCTACTTGGATATCCAAAAAATGTGTTGCCTTTTTTCGTTATTTACTTATATATCTTTAAACTCACAACAGCTTATATCGAAGCGTAAAATGAAGGAATAGATAAGAAGGGATAAAATAATCCTAAAATAATGTGAAAATACGAAACATGTAACAAAATAATTAAAAAAAAGAGAGATTTATAACTTTTACTTTTTAGCTTCTTAAAAATTACCAAATAAAAAAAAACGTGAAACTACATATGAACAACAAAAGTGACGACAAGGAAATTGGAGAAATATACGAAACGGTTTATTTTGAAATGTGTATAAAATGAGTGATGACAAAATATTTATGCGCACATATAGCGACAAAATCCCTCGACAGTCTTAATGGATTTATTAAAAGCTTATATCCGGTGTTGTTGGAACAGTATTATTTCAACAGGCATTTTAATGAACCCACATTCTCCCTTTTTACTTTTAGAAGGTGTATTTCAGTTTTAACAAAAATAAATTACTAATTAATTTTTCATTATTTTTTCTACATTTGTAAATATTTTCACATAGCTCAGTTGATTAATTAGAGCGTAGGTGAAAATTTATTGCTCCATTTTTTCCAATTTAATTAAAACTAACAATGAAACAACCAACTTATTTTCTAGAAAGACCCAAAATTAAAATAATGAATTTAGCTTCTCTGTTATATACTTTAGTAGAAGATTTTTTTAGTCAAAAACGACAGCCTTAACAAAAAAGTGCAACGAAAAAAACTTTAAATTACGCTTTTAATGTTAATTAATCATAAATGGCTTTAAATATTACAAAGTTCTTGTATACTAAATGTCTAAAACGCTGATAAATTCCGCTTCGTCTTGTGGCTTTTTACAAAAACTTTTAAGTGCTTACAAAAAAATTCAGAATTGTTGTGTAATCTAATTAATTTAGTTTATTTTTTTTCCTTATTTCTTAATTTTATGTTAATAATTTGTTAGCTTGCTTGAATTAATTAAATGTACCTCAAACTCAACTCTTCTCAAGCAATAAATAAACTGCGACACTGTAATTACCAGATCTAAAAGTTCCACGTTTGAAGTTGATTGTGCAACTTTAAAAGTATATGTATAAATCTATGTGTTATTAACGAGAAGTCGTCGTATTAATTTGGCGTTTGAGGTTAATTTTAAGTGATATTGACGTAGCAGAGTAAACACCTTTAAATCATAGATTCCTTTGAACTATGAACACTGCAGCTCGAATAAGAGGATTTGTGTTTAAGCATAAGTAATCAGGCTCCAATCTTGAGCAAGTATCACCATTTATTAATGGTCTATCGTTTAGTTTAGCTGGAGTTTGCAACTTATCTCTCTCACTATTTGTTGTATTTTAAGAATAATTATATTATTAGCAATATCACTATATCTTTCCCATAGAAACGTTGCTATTAAATTCGGCATCTGTTGTAATTTGAAGTTTAATGTTAAAATCATTAACGCTAATTTTGTTACGCAGCAGTTAATAATTAACAACAAATTCCCATGAAATCATTTGTACGAGCGGTAATCTGTTATGATTATAATAACCGCTGTAACAAGAATCGATTTATAAAATTGCTCATGCATACGAAAATGGATGAAATATGATGGAATAAACCGACTTAAATATGGCAATTATACACATGGTAAATGGTTACAACGTAGTTAGGTCATACATTAAATTTCAGGCGACTGAAGATATTATAGTAACAACTAGTTTACCTATGTGTGTACGATTCCGGTGAAAAAATTCTAATTTTCATGTCAAAGCTTTATTTCAAATTAGAAATTGTGAACCATAAATGCAGCATTTACTATATTGTAAATTTAAAACGTTCCTGATTTATTCACTGAAACACAAATTCCAAAACTAAACACCCCAAAAAAAGCGTTTGATTGACATTAAAAACTATGAACAACAATTCACACATTATCGTGCAATTTAATAGTGTCAGCATCAACTGCAGTGATCAATTTTTTGTTAGTTGCATTGGATAGTGGAGATATTTCAAAGGTTTTTTTTGTTAAATTTAAAACCATATAATACAAATCACGGCTGATAGTAGGGATTTTCCATCGTTGTTAATGTAAAAAGCCTGTGTGATGGACTGACTGTTATCTCTTTGTAAATAACTGATGTAGGGGAGAGTAGAAACGCTTCGATCAACTAGCAAATTTAAATTATTTTTACACATAAACCAAGCAATAATGGTTAAATAATTAATGATCTGTGTCATTATTTCACTTGATGTTCTTATTTTTTCATTTTAAACCATTGATAAATGGGGTATTTTAGCTTTTAGATATTCAGCTTTGTCCGACTTTCCCTTATATCTTTGTAACCAATGAGACTGAGTTGGTTTAAGTAAAACAGAAAAACAGGTGCACTTATTAAATCAATAATGTATCTAAAATTACACACAAGTTAATTTTTTTCCTAAAATAGCATTCACCCCATCCCCGCTCTCCCCTACGACTTCCGTTTTTGAGAGCGGACAATTCGCGTGATCATCCCCCATTTCACAAGCGACTGTCGTGACTATTAAAACCTCGAAAATGTTCATTGTTTTGGTGGTGCATTCGGCCCAGTTTACAATGTAATATGTTAACGAATTAATGCCATATGAAAAATTTAGGAACGGCTATAAAATTTTTACAGCAGTATAAAATTTTATGAAACACGTTATCTTCTCTTTAACCATTATTGGAGATATCGTATTTTCTTTAATATCTTATTTGACGTATAAAATTGAAGGAGAAAGATAAAAAATATAAGACATATATCTATTAATGTCTCCACGTCCTGGCTTGAGTGATGTTTTTACGACGTTTTCAATACAATTGAAAGTTTAATATATCATCCCGGGAACAAATTTAACTCGAATAATTAAAATGTCGACATGATCCTCCACGATATTATGTTGTGAAACATCGGCGGGGCGAAAAAAATTTCATTTTCTCAGTGTGGAGCACGGCAAACAAGTTTTTGTTGAGGCTTGGCAACAGTTTAATGAAACTGCGTTTAACTGGATGGGTTGTGTACCGACTGCTGAAAAAGTACTTCATTTTCAGAGTATTGAAATGGGTCAATAATAAGCGTCGCAACGACGATTGGGGCGGAGCTTTGAGAGATGGCAGCTTTCAGTTAGAGTGGCGAACAATTAGTGATTACAATGATAAATAAACAATGTTATGAGGCGATAGTGTTTGCTCAAAGAGAATTGAAATAATTTGCTAAAAAGCTCAAATTGCCGTGAAAAATGTAATACAATGCACCGAAAGCCAGTTCCAAGAGCCAGTCAAAGGTTTTCCCAGAAATGAAATTTGCGTGACTCTTTGCAGTACAGAGAATCATATTTTTGCTCGGTTCGATCTTAGGTGGAAAATCCAGACAAATCGAATAGAACACACTGAACGTATATTCTAATACCATGTGTGCTTGCCTAGCAACGACGTACTCAAACATGAGCCGAAGAGTACAATTTAGAATTTCGTAAAAGATTTAAACTTAAACTATATGTACGACATAAGGCATTTTCCTTGTGTTTCGTAACTCTCAACTTAGAAAAAACTCTCTGAATTTCCAAAAAAACAGTCAGATATACGGCGTCTTTCATCTTCCATAAACTTTATTCAAACGGACTGCAATTTATAACATTGATGAACCAATCCAATATTTTTGATCCCAAAAGAATGTGGATTTTTGCAGCTGGACAACCATACAGGCTGTTTCGGAAAGTGTGGGCCAAAGTTTTGGTCAACATGGAAAAAAAAAATTCAAACACATTTTTTTTCTGACATGATTACCTTTCATTTTGCAGCTTTTTGAAGTGAAACTTTTACCTGCATTGCTAGGATGAGCGTGTGGTCCTTGACAGATGTTTTTTAATAATTTTTTTATATCCTCAACTTCCAGAAGATTTGCCCTTATTATATTAGGAATTCTGGAATTTGGAAACTGTTGAACGTTAAAAACAGGAACCGGTACAAAATTTAGATAATAAAACTCGCTGAATAATGAAGGTTGCAATGGTTAAATTCCAAAAAGTTGCCTTGTGAAAATGAGTACTTCATAGAAAAATGTTATTTAAACATTTTTTTCAACATTAACGATAGCACTTACATCCGAAATTTGGACCACATTCCGGAACACCATGTATATATTATATATTTGTTTTTTTTTTAATATCATGGTAATCTGAGGGATGGTCAACATTTATGTCATGAGAATCTAATATTTTATGAGAAAAAAATAAGCGTTTTTGCAACTGGGTAACTACATCTTCACGAATTAGGGAGACAAATGACATATTAAACAAATCTTGATATTTAGTAAACGGAACATGCTAGATAAAACTGAAATATAAAATCTGTTTATAACTTATAATAAAACAAACAATATGTTTAACTCAGGTATTAATTAAAGTTGTTCGCTAATTTCTCCATCATTGTTTCACTCTTCTGTATCTATGACAGTTCACCAAATTGTTCAGAATTGTGAAGAGTTGTATCCCCTTCATTTAAATTTTGGAATAATGGATTTTTGAAATTATCACAGTATAGCCTCGATATTAAAATGTTATCAAAACATTTGATAGGATATACTTAGTTTCGAAGTTTTTTAGATTTTAATAGTCGTTACGTGTTCTCTCTGAATTCCCTTATTCCCTGTTTTATCTCTGTTTTCTATTCCCTTCATTCTCCATATTCTCTCTATTCTCTGTATTCTCTCTCTACTTTCTATTATCTCTATTCTCTCTTCCTCTTTCTCTAATCTCTCTGTCTTCTGCGTTTTCTCTATTTCTCTACTATTGTGTTCCTCCCTTTTTTTCTTGTGTACTTTTTTGCTGTTCTTTCTGTGTTTTCAGGCTGCTCTTTCCATGTTATCTCAACGTTTTCTATATTGTTATTTCTCTGTTTTCTGTTGTACTTAGTATTCACTATATTCTCCCTAGGATGGATCTTTATTCTGCTTGTTCTCTCTACATTCTTTTTGTGTGTTCTGTCTCTGTCATCTCCCTGTTCTTCCTCCGTTATATCTCCCTTTTCTCTCTGTTCACTCTCTGTTTTATCTCTGTGTTCTATGGCTGTTCTATTTTTTCACTACTTCTCTTGTGTGTCAGTGTCTGTTCTATCTAGTTTTCCTGTTCATTGTGATCTATCTGTGTTCTTTTTGCGTTTTCTTCGTATACTCAGTGCTTTTTCTGTTTTCTTTCTGTGCTATTTGAGTATTCTTCATGTGTTCTCAGGGTGTTCTTTCTGTGTTATCTCTTTATTCTCTCTCCTTTCACACCCTGTTTTCTCTGATGTTTCCGTTTTTCTCTTGATTCTCTGTTCTCCATGTTCTCTCGGTTGTTCTTTCTGTTCTCTCTGTATTCATTGTTTTCTGAGCTCCCTATTTTCTCTCTGTGTACTGTCTGTTTTCTTTGTTGTAGTTTTTATTCTTTCTGTTAGTTCCTTATGTTCTCTCTATTCTTTGTGTTTTTTGTTCTCTCTCCGCTCCATCTCTATTACCTCTATGTTCCCTGTCTGTTCCCTCTGTTCTCTCTCTGTTCAGCGTTTCTTCTTCCTGTGTTCCCCCTCTATTCAATCTTTGTTTTCTCTCTGTTCTTGTCTTTTTTTTGTTGTCCTTTCTGTGTCGAATATAAATTATTTTGTTGTTCTTTCTATGTTTTCACGCTGCTCATTCCATGTTACCTCTACCTTTTCTAAATTGTTATTTCTCTGTTTTCTCTTGTACTTAGTATTCTCTATATTCTCTCTAGGCTCTTTATTCTCTCTGTTCTATCTGTGTTCTCTACTTGTTCTCTATACGTTCTCGCTCTATCGTCTCTCTGTTCTCTCTACATTCTCTCTCTGTGTTCTACAGCTGTCCTGTTTTTGCACTACTTTTGTTGTGTGTCTGTTCTATCTAATTTTCCTGTTCACTTTGATCTATCTGTGTTCTTTTTGGGTTTTCTTCGTATGCTCTGTGCTTTTTCTGTTTCTTTTCTGTGCTATGTGTGTTCTTTATGTGTTCTCTTTGTGTTCTCAAGGTGTTCTTTCTGTGTTTTCTCTTTATTCTCTCTCTTTCACACCTTGTTTTCTCTAGGTTCTGTCTGTGCGCTCTCCGTTGTTCTTTCTGTATTGATTCTGTGTTTCTGTGCTTTCTATTTCTGTTTCTCTTTTTCTGTTCGACTTGTGTTTTTTTTGTTGTCCTTTCTGTGTTGAGTATACATAATTTTGTTATTCTTTCTGTGCTTACTCGCTGCTCTTTCTATGTTCTCTCTGTCATCCCGTTATGTGTTCTCTCTGAATTCAGTCTCAGGAAAAATTTTTCCTCCTCATATCACCATGTAGTCTAGGAAAGACAAAGTGCGTAAAGATGAATAAGAAGAAGGTTAATAGATGTTCTTGTAGCTGCATAACTACACATTCTGGACTTATTTTGGTTATCGAACAGACAAAATTGAAATATAAAATTTGTTTGAAACTTCTTGTGTATGTATGACAGTTCACCAATTGTTCAGACTTATGAAGAGTTTTGTTGTCGCGTTTTCATTTAAATTTTGGGGTAATGGAGATTTAAATGATCTCAATATATTCCCGAAATTGGAGATGTTATCAAAACATATGACACGATATAGTTTCCATTAAAGTTATTTTAACAGTCGTTATGTGTTCTCTTTGAATTCTCTCTATCCTCTTTATTCCGTCTATTATCTCTATTCTCCCTATTTTCTCTCTTCCCTCTATTTTCTTCCTAGTCTTTGATCCCTGCGTTCTCTCTATTTTCCTATTAATGCGTTCTTTCTGCTTTTCTTGTGAATTTTTTTGTTCTTATTTGCTTGCTCTATTGTGTCCCTGTTCTCTCTATATTTTCTCTCTGTATTCTGGTGTGTAATCTCTCTCTTCTCTCTGTTTTCTCTCTATGTTCTCTTCTTTCTCTGTTCTACCGTTGCACTACTTCTGCTGTCTGTCTGTTCTATTTGGTTTTCCTTTTTAGTTTGATCTATTTTTGTTTTCTTCGTAGACTTTGTGTTTTTTTCTGTTTTCCTTCTGTGCTATTTGTGTATTTCATGTGTTCTCTTTTGTTTTCAGGATGTTTTTTCTGTTTTTTCCTCTGGATTCTATGTTCTCCATGTTCTCTCTGTTTTCTATAGGCTCTCTCTTTTTTTATCGTTCTTTCTGTTTTGTTTGCTAATGTTTTGGTTTTTTCTATGTGCCTTATGTTTTCTCTATTCTTTCTGTATCCTTTGTACTCTCTCCGCTCCGTCTCTAGTCCCTCTCTGTGTCCCCTTTGTTCTTTTAGCTTTCTCTATTCTTTCTGTTCTGCTTGTACTCTCTCGATAAATCATCGTGTTCTAGGTGTGTTCTTCTGTGTTACCTTTGCAGTTCTTTTTCTGTTTTTCCTGTCTTCTTTTTGTTGTCCTTTATTTGTTGTCTATGTATTATTTTGTTACCCTATCTGTATTTTTCCGCTGCTCTTTCTGTTTTGTCTATGTTCTCTCTGTCATCTCGCTATGTTCTCTCTGAATTCTGCCTGAGGAAAAACTTTCCGTCCTCATATCACCATGTAGTCTAGGAAGGACAAAGTGTGTAAAGATGAATAAGAAGAAAGCTAATATATCTTCTTGCAACTGCATAAATACACGTTCACGACATATTTTGGTTATTGAAAAGACAAATGATATATTAAGTGTACCTTTTTGTTGTTGTTTCTCTGTTTTCTCTATGTTTTCTCTATTCTCTCTAGGCCCTCTATTCTCTTTGTGTTCTCTATTTGCTCTCTATTTGTTCTCGCTCTATTGTCTCTCTGTTCCCTCTCTGTTATCTCTTTATTCTTTTTCTCTCTATCTCATTTCTCTCTCTGTTCTATAGATGTTCTATCTTTGCACTACTTCTGTTGTCTGTCTGTTCTATCCGGTCACTTTGATTTATTTGTGTTATATTTGTGTTTTCTTCGTATACTATGTACTTTTTCTGTTTGCTTGCTGTGCTATTTGTGATCTTTATGTGTTCTCTTTGTGGTTTCAAGATGTTCTTTCTGTTTTATTTGTTATTGTTTTTTATGTTGTCTCTATGTGCCTTATATTTTCTCTATTTCTGTGTTCTTTGTTTTCCCTCTGCTCCATCTCTATTACCTCTCTGTGCCCTGTTTGTTCCCTCTCTGTTCCCTCTGTTCCTCTCTCTGTATTTTCTGTGTTCTTTTCATAGTTCTTTTTCTGTTTTTCCTCTGTTCTTTTTGTTGTCCTTTCTATGTTGTCTATGTATTATTTTGTTATTCTTTCTGTGTTTTCTCGTTGCTCTTTCTATGTTTTTTCTATGTTCTCTCTGTCATTTGCTGTGTGTTCTCTCTGAATTCTGTCTGAGGAAAAAAAAATCCGCGTAAAGATGGAAATGGAACATCGTCTATGATGTTGAATTTTAAAATTTGTTTTAAAAAGGATATCAAACAATCTGCGTAACTTTCGTGGGTATAGAAACTCATTATTCAGCATATTTTAAATAGGATTTACATAGCAACGTTTTGATGGAGACAGAATACCTAATTTTTCATATTTTAGAAGGTAATAAGAAACGTCCAGAAATTTTCAGCTTACGCTTCTCATAATAACTTATCGACCAGCTATCGTGAAGGATTTTTAAAATCTAAATCCACAGTGGCATAGCAACTGGGGACACCACAAAAATATGACACTGGGAATATCTAAATGGATTGGTTGCAAAAACCGAGATCCCTAATCACCCTATCAGCGCCATAACCATGACATAGATGGCGAAAACCGAAACGAAAGAACAAAAGCTTATCAAACTCACAGGTCACGGAAGCGTTAATTGCACAAAGCCCTATCTACAGCTCGAATGGTGTATCATGAAAGCATAATTAATCATATGAGGGATTCGGCGATGACCAACAAAGTCAACAATTTAACATTCTGATCAAAATGTTTAGCTAGACGATTCAACAGGACGTGCACGTGAACCATTATTGTTAACTAACCAATTTAAATCCAGAGAAAATGTCTTAGTTTTCTGGAGAAGCTCAAATGAATTGACCAGAAGCTCGTTTACTCGTTATTGGAAACCAGTTCAAGGTTTGAATTCACCCGTGCTATTCCCACGAATGAATCTACATATGGTGTTAACAAATTTAACCCCGCTAATTAAAACGTCGACATGATCCTTACGCTGTACAACAACGCAAATAGGAAAAAAAAAATCGTTTATCGGTGTGGCGTATGACAAACAAGTTTTTGTTGTGGCGTGGCAACAGTTTAATGAAAGTCCGTTTGACTGGATGAGCGGTGTACCGACTGTTGAAAAAGTACTTCATTTTCAGTATATTGAAATCGGTCAATAAATGTCACGATGAAGGGCGTGGTGGAGGATACCGGATATTCAGAGAGGTCGCACGATCCAGTCAGGATGGACAAATAGTTGGACGTGACTGCTCGATATTATCAAAACAAATATAGCTTTACTAGGTCCTGAAATTCTATACAGCCGATGACATCGCAAAGTGCTCTGCGTCCCAAATATTGAAACGAACACAAAGTAAATTACTTGTTCGACATGATTTTATTACGTTACGCTTTTCAGCTCAATGGAACAAATACAGGAACTTCCATCAGGGTGTTTTTTTAAATGGATGAGGAATAAATTTAATTAAAAAGTGCTTTAATAAAAAGATAAAAACCGTACAACAGATAATGGAACGGGGAAGGCCGGGTCAGCTGAGGAAAATGAGAAAAACACAAAATTCGTCAGCGGTTGTAAACCGACAAGGGAAGGCATTTACTTAAATACGTAGAATTCTGCAGCGGGGATGAAATTTTTAAAGCTGCAGAAAAACACGTATTTTCTAGGTGCCATCCGTTAGTAATGGAATTATTCGCCTCGTCAGGCTGGCAGCGCAGAACTGTATATGACGCATTTCACACTCTAAAATTCCACGTTCTACTTTAATTTGTGGATGACGGACTAATGCTAGTCCATTGAAATTAAAAAAAAACATTTAGTGAGATAATTCCTATTTTAAAAGTGAGTAAAGCACATCGGGTGATTTTTATAAAATACAGTTTTAACACAGTTTTTATTACTCGATGTAGCTGCAAAAGACATATCAAAATTTGGGCTAACAGGGGAAGAAGTTCGTCAACTCTTTGTCTTTCAGGGTGAATAGCGCAATGAATAAGATGGAACCAGCATCTGCACTAAGCACTCTGTCTCAATAATGTAGCATTAAGTATCACTTCTCAGAATCATGTACTGGTGTTACTGACATATGTAAATATCATATTTCCACCATTTTAAATGTGAATTCTTTGTTAAACAAAAACTGTTGTTTTCAGTGGCAACATTGTTACCTTCGAACTTAGATTTAAACTGCATGTTTGATAAGCCGATATATCTAATTGTTTTTGAAGTTTGCGCAAAGTTTAAAATTCCCAAGTGGTTAAACAACGAATTTAATAATTTACCCGTGCTACCAGCTTTTGCGTTCAAGGATTTGACGGAATTCAATTCTCACACCAAAGAAGCTGACAGTAGTTTATTTAGTTATTAGTTTCGTGCGATGTTAGTTCTCTAGTTCGACAAAACTTAATCTAA
Source organism: Zophobas atratus (assembly GCA_022388445.1). Taxonomy (NCBI): domain Eukaryota; kingdom Metazoa; phylum Arthropoda; class Insecta; order Coleoptera; family Tenebrionidae; genus Zophobas; species Zophobas atratus. The sequence goes on along the minus strand of CM039442.1, from coordinate 46,192,786 downwards.
CTTGAAGAATTATCGAGTTAAACTGGTTTGGAAGAGTCATTCATCACAAAATATTTTCAGGTAATGGATGTGTGACGAAAAAGAACGTTTTTCAGTTTAGCGGGCAATTTTTTCGAACAGCATAATCGTTCAGTAATAAGTAAGTTCAATCTTTCATAGCTGGTTTTTTTGGACTCAAATTGAAAAGGATTTGGACGAAAACCTTGGATACGTTCCAAGGCCATGACAGAGATATTGACATGGAAATCAGAATACTCAGTAATAGTAAGAATATTTTAATAATTTTTTGTATACCTACATGTGTATTAGTGTAAGATAAGTAAACCATCAGTTTTTCTGCCATATCTGTAGTAGTTGTTGCTAAGATAAGACTGATTTTGGCAAATGATATACTCTCTACAAAAGTAAAGGGTGGGTGGGCGGGGCTAGTACCTGCTACGATAATTAAGATAATCTCTGAAACTACCGAAAAAATAATTCAAAAACAACAGTTTTTTGCCCTTCGAACACTTCGAAAATTATCCAAGGGCATTTTTTTTTTTTTAATTTAGATTTGTAAAAGTTATTTTTGGTTCCATTTCTTAGAAAATTCCAACAATTTTACTAGAATTGATCAAATGAAAAAAGGTCAATTTTTCGAAAATTTTAGTCTGGGGGCATTAATACTTTCTGTTTTTCAAGTAGGCTGTCGAGATTTATATATCAAAATTTTTTGAGTATTTCTAAGCAAATTTTCAAAAATATCAAATTTTCAATACCCTCCTCCACCGCATAAATTTTTTCAGAGTTTTCCGAGCATGAATCGGAAATTACTCAAAGACATTTTCTTGTAGATTTCAACTAGTTCTTGTAGATGACAACTTTGGGCTTCATATCATCAAAAATTCCAATAATGTTCCTAGAACTGAGAAAATGAAAAATGACAATTTTCAAGACGTAGGTATATTTGAAAAATTTCATTTCAAACTGAATTTTTCGAAAATTTTGGTCCGGGACCCTCAACAGTCAACACGTTATGTTTCTGAATCACTTCAAATTTTGATCATTTACTTCTATTGCTGTAATAACCACGTATATCAAAAATTATTAAAATATGCTTACTGTTACTGGGTGGTCTGATTTCTATATCACTGCGTATATACTTATATGCAGGGTTAAGTCACTAAGTGCGCGCTCCTCAATATTTCATTAACCAATAATTATTACTACAGACGAAAAAAATTAAGGACCACAGTCATATGGTTCATCAACTATAAACAGTGTTCTGTTTTTCAGAAGTACCTAGATATCATCCTACTTACTTTTTTAAATAGAACACACTATACACATATTTTTACACAGTCTGATTAATCTCATCGTAAGCTTCATAACTGTGGCTTATTTTTGAAATTTTGATGCGATATTGTTAATCTATTTTTTTTTTCAATTTTTTAGCAATGAAGGAGTTCACAAAAAAAAATCGCATTCGGAATATTTTTACAAACTGTGTAACAATATTTTGTAGGGAGGTAAGTAGAAGTTGAAGGTGTTTTTGTTGTCGTATCAATTAAATTAAATTTTAATACACCGAGGGTTTTCCCTATAGAATAAAAATATAACCATATTGCGATTTTTTTCTGTACCATTATACTACTAAAAAAATCAAAAAAAGTGGAAGAATGTGGCAACCTCGCATCAAAATTTTCAAAATAAACTACAGTTTTACAGGCAATGCTAATATATTTTTTAAAATACATAGGGAGTTCCATTTAAAGATACCAAATTGTGTATTATGTCTCAACAAGAGAACACACTGTGTAGTCGAAAACAATTTTAATATTTGCTACTCAAAGAACTTGCAACTATAATCTATGACTTTTTTTCCGTTATTTTTAGTAATTATTGAGATATCGTGGAACTTGATGACTCAGCCTGTATATACCGGGTGTTTGGAAAATGACATATTAACTCTCCGCTACGCTCTTGAATAGATTTTTTGAGCTTTTAGTGTTTTATTTTGGGAGCCCATGAAGATTTTTTTGTAAATCATTTTAATCAATTTTGGTTAACTTTGGTGTTCTGTTTTTGGAAAATTCTAACTTGACCTGTTCTTGAGTTAATTTTGAGACCCCGTTTTTTTTTTCAAAAATTTAAAACAATCTTGAGGTTCTAGGTATTCTTGTTTTGGAAAGAATTTGAAAGTGCTTTGGAGGCTCTAATATCTTGTGTCATAATAATTTACTAACTCCGCCCACCTGCCCTCTATTTTCTTAGGGTGTATGTCATTTGCCAAAATCAGTCTTATCTTAACAGGTACTAGCCCCGCCCACCCACCCTCTCGTTTCTTAGGGTGTATGTCATCTGCCAAAATCATTCCTGTCTGGAAAGAATTTGAAAGTGCGTTGTAGCTTCTAATCTCTTTTCTTATAATAATTTAATTACATTTTTTAGAGGATACGTCATTTGCTAAAATCAGTTTTATCTTAGCAGCTACTAGCCCCGCCCACGCACCCTCTCTATTCTTAGAGGGTATCTCATTTGTCAAAATCGGTCTTGTTTTAGCAAATACTAGCCCCGCCCACCCACCCTTTCTTTTCTTAGAGGATAATGTCATTTTCATCAGTTTTATCTTAGAAGGTATTAGCCCCGCCCACCCGCCCTCTCTTCTTTTAGAGGGTATTTCATTTACCAAAATCAGTCTTATCTTGGCAACTACTAGCCCCGCCCACCCACCCTCTCTTTTCTTAGAGGATATGTCATTGCTAAAATCAGTCTTATCTTAGCAAGTAATAATCACTAACTTTTACAAAAAAATTTTTACTTGTATGCACAAGGCTGGAATTTTGAACATCTTCTCTAGTGTTTAGTTGGTTATGCTTTCATAGATGTTTCTTTTGTTGGTTTTGTTTTTGTTTATCATTTATAAGTGTCTTATTAAATCGTTATTAAGAAATCAGACAGTAAGCAGGAGATATTTTACTTTCATAAAATTGCGTTTTTTTCGTAATCTACATCATAAAGAATTTTCCAGACATCCGGTATAGAAAGTCAATCATTAAGACTTCTCGGTACATCATTTATTATTAGATAAAAAAAGCCAAACATTAAAGTTCTAAGTTTTGTTTTACAGAGTGTTCTGTTTTTGAGACGCAATACACGACTTCGTTTTTTTTTAATAGAACATCCTGTATAATTTTATATTATCTGATCGGACCTTTCTTATAAAGCATAGTTTATTTTTGAAATGTGAAACAGTTATTTTTGTTACAATTATTTAAAATACATTTTTTTCGGACGAATTGTTGCTGTTTACGGACGAGGCGTAACCGAGTCCCAACTAGAAAACGAGTCCGGAAAAAACTTTTAGCTCCGTGTTGCAAACAACATTTTTAGTTAAAGCTTCCAAAAAAGCCCGTAAAAAGATATTTTTTGAGAGCGTATACAAAAACATTACAAGTACCTAAAATACAGCTTTTAGACCTTTTTTAAGTAGGTGTCATATATAGTTAAAGTTCCCAAAAACAGCAATAATTAGTCCAAAAAAACTCTTATTTAGTTACAAGTTCGAAAAATAGCTATTTTTTGAATCGAGCCCAAAAAAGACTCATTTTGCGGACTTGAAGCGAATCCCTAAATAGCAATTTTTGAAACCCTATACTAAAAAGTTTATTTTGATTTACTTGAGTGTTTTACAGTATATAGTTGAAACAAAAATCTTAATATGGGTATTTTTTTATTATTATTATTATTATTATTATTAAGTGTTTTCAATATCTAAAGTTGAAAGTTTCTATTTTTTTGCAAAGACACCAAAATACCGAAAGAAATAGACTAAAAACATAATAAAATGTAGTAACAAAATATAGAGTACTCTAGTGGGAAAACATAGATATGAATAGTAATTTGAAAATTATAGGTTTTTGATTTTTTTAGAAACACTATTAAAACTCACTTTCATTAAATTTAAAATATGAAAATATTAAAAAATGTTGTCATGTTATTAAACAGAACTTCCTTCGCCCCTGAAGTACAATCAAACAAATTTAATTTTTTAGAAAAAGAAATAAATAATACCAGTCTCAGTGTAAGAAAAAAGTGCCCTCGAAGCCGTGACTTTCGCGTTATTAGCATGCGCTCTAATCAACTGAGCTAAGGACCGGTGCTACCATCAAAGTGTTGGTAGGGAATTAGGCAAATTTGGTTAGTATTTTATCATCTACATGATATTCCTAAAGTAAAAATTAAATTTGACAATAATTGGTTAGGGAGTTTCGAAGTTATCTATCTACTAAATATCGATATAAACAGACGGCAGACCACAGACAGACAGAAACGAGAGACCAATTTTTTCATGCTCCTTCTCCCCTGGAGTAGAACCGAACAAATTCAGTCTCTTTGATAAGTATAGGATGTTCTAAAAAAAATAATGCATTAATTCATATTTTTGAAGCAATTGTTAATCGAGCCTGCGATTCCTATCATCGGTGAAGAAGTCAAAGGAGTGTATTTTCGTAACATAATGCGTTCGAATCAAAAGCAATGGCGGTACGTAATAACCCAAACGTCTCCTTTTCCTAATCTGGGACGATTCTGCATGCTCTAAGTGTATTTCGTCGCTCAGAATCGTCAAAAAATGTTGAAATATAGTTCAGATTTAATAAAAATCGACAAAAATACTGTTTCTAGCTAAGTACGTACGAGTAATTATTAAAGTACCATGCATTAATGAATTCAGAAAAACGAGCTGGATTTATTTAACCTGGATATTGGTAGATCTTCTTTCTTTCTTGTGTTCTTTTATCCTTCCATCACTAGGTCCAGTGGAACACCCTGCATTTGTCCGTTGTGTAACTATACTGCATCATTAATGGCACAGTGGAGGATCAATAGAACTAGGAACCACCATTTGTGTGCTAACTACATATAAGTGCACACGCTTGTGTACTTTACTGTTCACTCCAGACCTGAACGGAACAAATCTGACCAACTTAAAACTTCATGAACTAAACGTAAAACTGAAGGCATATCAACTAATTAAAAGCTTATGACTTGTACCGGCTATTGTGTCGATAGCAGCTTCTACCACAAAGCCGCCGGGCAATGAAATAAAACAACTTCCAAACGTTTTAATGGCGCTGTTAACTGCAAACGGCAATTGATTCACTAGAATTCCAAAAAGTTGCCTTTCTAATCAACGGGCTTAAAAATAACACGACAAATAGTTAAAAGTAAATCCGTTCGGATTGTAAATTGTGTTGCAATCTACAAAGTAAATTTCCCTTGCAAATTGTAAAACTCGTTATAAATACGGCTTTGCAGTAAAAACGACCACTGGTCGATTAAAAATATGGACAGTGACTTACGTGTCCAGCATGACTTCCGCCTTCGTATATTGCAAAGTAAGTAAAATAAATACAATGCGCATAATAGAGTTGTGTTGTATATGGGAAAAAGTTGCACAACTGCGTGCAGGCATTCTTGGAGGTTCTTGAAAAAATTGTAGAATATTTATGTTTCGTTTCTGGTATGACTAGATGTGTTCTAAGTTATTATTTATTAATGAGCCATCCGGCTTCACCGAAACTGACTGCCGACAAATAACATCGTTTCAATATTTCAGAAGGTTCTGTATGTTCATAGAATAGAATTATAGCGCTAGTAATTAAACCGACGGTGTTTGTTAATATTAATAATAACCGCTGTGAAAATTTAAGTACGTGTACTTTAGTTTTTTACCAATTTCATCTTTTCTTGACGTTTCGCGCGTCGTAGAATACAAAACATCAGTTTTACAGATTTACAAGTCCTCTATTTAAACGAAATAAAACTCATGAAACGCCAGGACGTTCTAAACAATTTGATTTTTTTAATGTTAAAAATAATGATGCTCTTTTATCGGAATATTGAGCGTTCTTGAATAGTTTTATTACGATCTTCCCACGACAAAAGATAAATGAGTGGTTAAAATCGGTTATGTAAAAATAATCTATAGATGATAAAATTAACAAGTCCTGCACTTTCGGACACCGAATAGAATACCTACTGTTACACGGCTTTTTTTATCTTTAGCAACAAGTGACCAAATACTGCCTCCAGTGGGATTCAAAATGTAGGATGTTCTGCCAAAAGGAGATTTTGTAATTTCCATATTAAAATATATTAAATGTAGTTTAATGATTTATCAGAAAGTCAAAACGCATTAGCTGACATTTTTTTGTCGATATGTATAAACCATTTAACTGACTTTACATGGGCTGCAGAGGAGTAGATTTTAGAGGTAGAAAAAAAAAAAGTTTTTCTCCATCTGACATTTATTTATATTTTTTTAATTGTCAATACCTGCGTTCAGGAGAATAAGAAATTAAGCAAGAAAAAAAAAAACACATTTTTTAGGAGATTGAGGAGAGACAATATCGAGCAATGTTATAGTTAGCAATCTTTTCGAATCTCCTAGAAGCTGCAGAGAATTGCAAGATTATAGTTTAAATCAGTCCTTGACAAGGGTGAAAAGAACATTAAGCTTAGAGATTTTTTAATGGGATTCCAAAAATAGTAAAATACCAGAAACGATCCAACAAACAAATAGCATTAATGTTATCATAATGTACCAAAATGTAAGAGGTCTTCTGTGATGACTGATGATGTCAACAAATGCTAGACTTTGTGATAGTGCAGTCATTTGTGAATTTTGTGATAAAAAAATTTACCATTTTTGTGTAATAAATTCGACTGTGAATTTTTCCCCACTTTACATTTGTTTAAAATTGAAGACTGTGATATCTTGGAGGCTGTGAAGAAGATTAAGCCTAATTTTATTTTGAGTCTGGTCCTGATGGATAATTGTTGATCGTGTTAGTTGTTTTTGGTACCAATGTCTTATATATTTAATTGAATTGTACGAAAATCTCAATATCCTAACATCTGGAAAAATTCAAAAATTTGTCCTGTTTTCAAATCAAGTCATAGAAACTACAAAAAAAATTACAGATCGGTTGCTCTTATACCGAATTTTGCCAAAGTTTTTGAATGTGTTATGGTGAAGGAATTTGAATTAAAATTTCGAAAACGACGAAAAGGACGAAACAGGACGAAACGGACGAACAAGGACGAAAAGTAAGAAACAGGACGAAAAAGGACGAAAAGGACGAAACAGAACGAAACTGACGTAAAAGGACGAAAAGGACCAAAAAACACGAAAAAAGGACGAAAATGACGAAGAAGGATGAAAAGAACGAAAAAGGACGATAAGAACGCAAAAGGACGAAAAGAAAGAAAAGGACCAAAAAGAACGAAATAAGGAAAAAGGACGAAAAAGGAGGAAAAGGACGAAACAAGACGAAACAGGACGAAACAAGACGAAACAGGACGAAACGGACGAAAAAGCACGAAAAGTAAGAAACAGGACGAAAAAGAACGAAAAGGACGAAACAGGACGAAAGGGACGGAAAAGGACGAAAAGAACGAAAGAAGACGAAAAGGACGAAGGATGAAAAAGGACGAAGAAGGACGAAGAAGGACGAAAAGGGACGAAAAAGGACAAAAAAGGACGACAAAGGACGAAAAAGGACGAAAAGGACTAAAAGGGCGAAAAGGACTAAAAGGACCAAAAAGGACGATAAAGACAAAAAAGAACGAAAAGGACGAAGAAGGACGAAAAAGGACAAATAGGACGAAAAAGGAGAAAAAGGACGAAAAGGACGAAACAGGACGAAACGGACGAAAAAGGACGAAAAGGACGAACAAGGACGAAAAGGACATTTTGTGATAAAAAAATTGCCCATTTTTGTGTAATAAATTTGACTGTGAATTTTTCCCTACTTTACATTTGTTTAAAATTGAAAACTGTGAAGAAGACTGTGAAGAAGATTAAGCCTAATTTTATTTTGTATCTGGTCCTGATGGTGTCCCTGTATTAATAATTGTTGATCGTGTTAGTTGTTTTTGGTATATATTTATTATATATTTAATTTAATTGTAGGAAAATCTCAATATCCTATGATCTGGAAAAATTCAAAAATTTGTCCTGTTTTCAAATCAAGTGATAGAAACTACAAAAAAAATTACAGATCGGTTGTTCTTATATCAAACTTTGCCAAAATTTTTGAATGTATTGTGGTGACGGAATTTGAATTAAAATTCTGAATGAACAAAAAGGACGAAAAAGACGAAACAGGACAAACCGAACGAAAAAGGACGAAAAAAGACGAAGAAGGACGGAAAAAAGGACGAAGAAGACGAAAAAGGACGAAAAGAACCAAAAAAGACGAAAATGACGAAAAAGGTTGAAAAGGACGAAAAAGGACGATAAGAACAAAAAAGGACGAAAACGACGAAAAGGATCAAAAAGGACGAAAAGAAGGAAGAATGACGAAAAGGACCAAAAAAGACGAAAAACCGACAAAAAGGACGTAAAGAACGAAAAAAGACGAAAAGGACGAAACAGGACGAAGCGGACGAAAAATGACGAAAAGGACGAAAAGGACGACAAGGACCAAAAAGGATTGCTAATAGTGCATTAAGGGCAGTTAAATCAAGCTAACGTTTGTCTGGGATAAGCTGAGGATAGTCCACGATATAAACTCTCAAAGCTAATTGCTTTAAGTAACCAATCACTTGGATCAAGGCATCATTTAACATAATGCAAATTCTTTGTTTGAATCGTTGATAAAGTGTGGCATAATTTAACATCAGGTAAATTCTTTGTTCTGGCAGAGGCCATGTTGAAAGCGTATTTTCAAACCGAGCACATGTTTGAACTGTTTAAATCTCGTTGAACAAATTAACAAAATTGTGGGTCATGTGGGACATCCATTGTATTCCTTTGATTTAGACCATTATTTGCCCAGCGCCACCAGATGATCACATTTCTGGGAGACATATTTTTGACGCAAATTTTTGGAACGACGCATTCGTCTGACGCCATTTTGGACCTCCAGATTGTCTGCTACGTTTTTTGTTTATGACATAAAATATTAAAATTATGTAATTTTGTCAGCTTTGCAATTTTTCACCTCATACAATTTTTCTCTATCTCACAATTTTAGCCCCAGCAATTTTCTTTGTTGTATAATTTTAAATTGAAACTTAATCTCAGATAAGAATTCTTCGCTGTCTATAAATTTCACGAGAGTGTATGGCGAATTCAAATGTTGTTTATTGCTCTTTTTGAAACTTGAATACTTGTTCGGTTGTAGTTTAATATTGGAGTCATAGAGAGTGAACATTTATATGGAATTGAAATAGATAATGCATTAACACGTGGGGGAAGCGGAGTGCACGGTTCCTTGTCGAGCTGGCGGTCGCGACATCTGCACAAATGATGCAGGCCTAGAATCAAAGTCAGGGCCAGTTGGGATGACGTAACGCTGTCGACTGGACCCAATAATCGAGATCCAACCACGAGTTTGCGACCGTAACGGCCTGCTCGTCTAGGCACGTTTTTTCGTGTTAGAGGGGTGCTTCGCGACAATGCTTGCGATAGAATTGACTCACCGTTGTGGGTAGGAGAACAGCCACGACCAGGAGCCCCAAACTCCGTTAGTACATCACTGTATTTTACTTAGAAAATTATAAAATATCGGATTATGTACAGGTTTAGTATTGCTTATGATATCAATTATTATGAATAGACATCAATACGTTGAAAATAGTGGTTATCAGTCGCCGGAATTTTTCTGTAATAGTGGGGTTATCTAAGGATTCAATTTGGGTCCACTCGTATATTTTTACTATAATATCAATCAACTGAATTTTTTGATTCAAAAATTAGGTATTTTGTCTGGTTCTGGTGATTTCCACAAAATTTCTGTTCTACATTCATCAGTTCGTCAAGTGTTTTTTGATTATCCATTGGGCAGATTTATTAAATTAAAATTCTTGAGACCAAAGTTTTGACCAGAAAGTTGATAGATCCTGTGAACTTCGAAATCTACCCGTTAATTTAATTTTTACTGTATTAGTCAAATTTCGATAGAATAATTTTTCATTGTTAAAAAATTGTGTGGTATGAATTGTTCTGTTGTTTGCTTGTATCTTTTACGGCTTAAAAAAATAAATTATTGTTATTATTAATGTTGATATAATTATTACACTTGTGTTCCCTGGAAAATACATAACAGTAACAGTAGATATTGCAATATCAATTTAAGTTGTAAATAAATGATGCTTCGTGCTTGTGTAAAAGAGTAGATTTTGTTTGTTGCATTTGTTGTAAAAAAACCCGATTTGCGTAAGAGGGGTATTCCTTTGTAATGTTAAAATATAACGTGCTATATGCAGAAAATAGTCATATTCTTAAGGCCTGCTGCTTTTGATTTGTTGCTCGGGACACAATACCCACATAAGCAGAGTATTAAAAATTCGATATTGTTTCCTCCCCTGTCGAATCACTTGTTGTTTGATTTGCAGACATTTGTGGAAACTCGCGAGGCAGAAAATCGTGTCAGCAGTTTCGCAACCAGAATTACTTTCTCAGGCTGAAGTAACGATCTCGTAAGAATTTAAACCGAAAAATGAAGATGGGGAACTACATATTAAGCGCTGAAATCAAACCTAAAAATTTGTCATTACCGAACCATTTTCATGGCACTGAAAGATGAAAGGGAATTGGTTCTTTATTTTTCGTCGGATAAATTTCTAGTATATTGCGACGATATTGCTACAATGATAGACTTCTTTGATACATCGTACGAAGCCAGGGACTGGAAGCTGTTTACAGATTGTTCATAGCAAACTTTAAGGCGAATGCAGTGTTTTAAGAAAAATAAAAACACGTTTGTTTCCATTCTTGTTGTCCGTGCAGTGTATGGAAAATAAAACTGGCGTCAATACTCTCGAAATTGGACAATCATAGACCGCCAAAACGCCATATGCACGTGCTAAACGTTGCACAGATAATCTATGCGCGGAAATGAGAATTCAGCAAAGATATATGTTCGAATACATGAAACCTCGATTACTTCCTGAACCATATTTTGCTATTCCACGCGAGTACCGCATTTTGACAAATTTGTTTTAGGCTGTGGGAATAGAGCGACTCCATTCAGCCAGAGCTTTTATTCAAATGCCTCCTCTGTTGAGATACCTGGCCACATTTATAAGAACAACAGGAAAGAAATTTACTGCAAGGCGAGTATTGACACCGACATGAAAGAACATCCTTTGCGATTTTGCCGCACGATACATATTTGTGGCGGTAGCAAATTGCCTCTATTAGTGGCTTAGATCGAAACGCGGAAATTGTAATCTCCTAAACACCTCATTAAGGTCGAAACGCTACAAATTGAGACGAGAAATTAAATCATTCGACCATCTGCGATCGGAATTTCTCCAGGATTTTGTGTGATGCGATCGATAAAAATACTTTGAAAAAAATTTCCACAATGCGGTCGCAATTTGTTGTTTCGCAGCATTCCATTCCAAATAAATAAATTTTCGCATTTGCATGAAAACGGGGGCCGGAGGGGACAAGGCAAACGTCCTCGGCTTTGCTCCAGCGGCGGCTCGTGGGGGAGGCGCCTAGTGATTTTCCAGAAAACGGCTTTTTCCTGAAATGTACCTTGCAGTGAACAAATTGGCAGCTGAAAATTAATTTGCAAGATAGTAGGGTAATTAATTGGTTGTATTTTTTATTTTGTAAAAATAAAGAAATGTTAAAACTCAATTTAATAATGTAGTCAACATGTTGAAGTATACAGGTACGGCATTGACAACGTTAGAGTAAGAATGGCAATATTTTGATTTATAACCATGGTCTATAAAATAAAACTAAATAAACCGACAAAATTATGCAACCAACAATCACTGATTTTGTTAGCGTTATTTCTAAAATTCCGCTTCGTTGAAATTATCCCTCGTTATGATAGTTCTCATTTGCGATTAATGTTATTTGTAACCTGCCATCTAGAGTCATCGTTTTTATTGTTGTAACGTTTTTCCCGTGTGAATTACAGTAATTTCGTTGATCCAACAACAAAACTTTTGTTGTTTGCGTACTTTTGTTTTTGTGTTAGGAAGCGAAAACCGTGAAAATGGTTTATTCTGTTGAACAAGACGCTTTCATTGTTGTCTTGTTATCGCAATGAGACATTTGTAAACCAAGAGTGGGTGTATTCTGCAGCCGCTTGTAAGCAAGAATATCTAGCCAACTGCCGCAATTTAATAATAATTCAAGAAACATCGTTATTACATTAGAGATGTAATCAACACATTTGTTCGAACTAGCAATGTCAACAAAGGGAAATCTCCTGGAAGAGTTTCAGTATCTGAGGAAGTTGTTGATGATTTGAGACGACTTGAGGAAAATCTACAAACATCTTTGACAAGATTTCCTCAACAGTCAGGAGTTCCTGTTGCAACATGAAATTGAACAACGGGTATTGACTAAAGGACTGCAGAACATTTTTGAATTCAAAAGAGAGTGAACATGTCCCTTGAACAAAATGGTTAACATTTTCAACATTTACTTTAACGGCAATAAATTTGTTTCTTTTTATTATAATAAATTAGTTTTATTTTTTAATAAGATATGAAATATTTACGCAACCAGTTATACAGATACGTGTGGTATTTGTCGTGCGTCCTTGGACATTTAGTAAAGTTCAAAACTGAGAGGCGGCACGAATTTATGGCTACTTCGACCCTATAATAATTTATAGAAACCCTGTATTAATCGCATATTAAGATAAACTAAGGGAGACAAGGCATTTAAAAGGTAAACATTTTTTCTTCAGCCAATACAAGTTTAGTTAGTTAGTGTATCAACATCCCAGATTACCTTATCTTTTTCGAGATAATCACTTAAAAATTTAGGATTCCTACACTTTTTGAAAGTGGTGAAGTAAATGTTTCAAGGAAAAGAAAAATTGCAAGGCTTTCGTTTCATTCAAAGAAAGCTTTGAAAAAGCAGCTGTTTTAGATAGATTTCCAACTGTTTAGGTCTTTGTGAAAAATAAGAAAAGTTGCATCGTCTGCAAACAGGATTATTTGTGAATTAGGGATATTCAGCATTGTCATTAATATAAATAAGAAACAGCATGGGCCCGAAAACTGAACCTTGGCGTAGTCCATAATGCAGTGGTAAAAACGAAGAATTCTTTGCATTCAAAAAGATCACTTATTATGCAAAAAGGAGAGTAATTTTGAAGATATAAATTTTTATATAATCAATAACAAGTTTTTATTGAAATTAAATGCCACTCTCAACCATGTCAATTTTGACAACTAAAGTAAGGTGTGGTGACAGTTCTAACAATTTTAAGCAAAATTTTTTCATACCAACTGGAACAGTACTTGTTGATCACGATGTGTATTATCAGTACATGATTAACCTCGACTTTTTATATTTACACATCGAAAGAATTTGACTTTTAAGCACGCACAGAGAATAGTTCACCAGAATACATGGCGGGGAGTGATAAAAGTACACAGAAGATTAATTATCAATTAAGATACAATGGAAAAACACATTTTGAATATGATTTTGAGTAAGTAGCTGTTATTACGATAATTCTTCTTTTATTATTATTAAATATGGGTAGGCGTAACAATACTGTATCCTCAAACCAATTGCAAACGTAACAGTGTTTCCGTAGTGGTGTCAACCATGTCAATTTTACTTTATACAACAGTTGGCTGAAAAGGTTTTAGAATTTAATAAACCGATCTACATATCCTTCTAGATCTAGAAAAATCACTTGATAAAGGAATTACAATTGAAGTAAATGGTGGGTATTTAAAAGCTATAACAAAAAATACCGGAATAAAACAGGAATATTTTCTAAGTCCTCTTTTATTGGATATTATAATGGATGAGGTAATGGTGAAGGTTAGAACGAAAAAAGACAAACACTACTGATGAAAATCTCAACGAAGAAAACTAAATTCATTCAGTAAAAACGCAAACTAGAATAAGCAGGTATCTAAATTCTATTACTTCGGAATAGGCATGTGAAGTAGTAAAAAATCTGGGAAACGACAAGCTGTAAAAGCAGCAAAAGTACCGGTGGTCTTAAATGGAACAACTCCTAGAAATCACGGAAATGAAAACGCTGAGAAAGTTAATAAATAAAACCATGCGGGATCGAATATGTAGTGAAGACATTAGACAACAACTGGAAGTAGAACCGATAAACGGTGAACAAGAACTGGAACGTTAACTGAACGGGAGAATATAGAATTGTAAGAGCAGCTAGAGACAAATCACCAGTAGAGAAATGATCCCAAGGAAGATCACCCAAAAGATGGGCCAATAATCATAGATTTGGAAGGAATAGGATCCAGTCTATATAGAAGTTAGAAGACGAAAAAGAAGAATAGGAAGGGGGTGGAAGAGGAGGAGGGGGAGAAGGAGGAGGAGAAAAAGAAGGAGACTAAGGAGAAGGATCAAAAGAATAAGAAGAAGAAGAAGAAGAAGAAGAAGAAGAAGAGGAAAAAGAAGAAATGAAGCACTTTCGTTCATCATAAGCCACTAGATAAACACCAAACAGTTAGTGGTGTATTGTTTTGATCTGTCAAACGCTTTTTACTTAATAGTTCATGAAGTGTTACTATAAAACTTGAAAATATAGGTACTTAGGTACTTATCTAAATCTGTTTAGATAATTTTGCAAGAAATGAGTATTAAATCTGACGACGGCAGCTATTTTACAAGAACGTACAGCATGGGGAATCTCAGGGAACCATACTGGGACCTTTGCTTTTCCTCATGTACGCGAACGATTTAACTGAGTGTTTATCTGTTCCAATTACAACAAACTATACAAGATAACAAGAAGTAACTCACCAATTTTTGCCTTGTCTACTTGATGTAGAGAAAAAGTTATTACAATGGCAGAATATTGTAAATAAAATTACCGTCAGTTAAACAAACAAAAAATCGCTGCATGCTTAAATGGAATGTCACTGTAGCAAAACAAAATTTTTACTTGTTAATATCTTCTTTAATATACGATGTTCTGTGGTAAATAAATTAAATTACTTTATAATGTTATTTAGATAAAACTTCCCGTACCGTTAAAGTACAATACAACATATCCAGTTTTTTCGAAAAATTATAAAATTTGAATGCGTGTGTTCCAATTGATTTTTTTCCACTAAAAAAATTTGTGATCAAGTCATCAAGATTTTAGATATATGACTCTATCAATTTGGATGAATGCAGTATAACACTAATAATAAGTAATACTATTGCATTTCCAATTTTTTTGAAAAATGGAGTGGGCCCTTTTTGATTTGTTCAATGATAGTAAATAATATAAAAACATATGAATGCAATGAAACATATAATATTTAGCACATTTTGGACAGATTTATTCGGTAAAAAATTGAAATGACGTCATTAATTTTTGGGAGGGCATACACGGATAACTTTGATTAATGATTTACCGTGCTTACGATAATATTAAAACGTTTGTAAGATATCCGAGCATTTAGTTTTGCAGTTTCCAAGTTAAATTGTAAACTGTTACACAAGTTTGATTTTTTCCCAAAAATCTGGATATCTAAGGTAAAAAATTAGCGTAGTAATATCTTATATATGTTATAAAATTTAAATAACATTTACTATGCAACATTTTGAGATGACGTCATCGTATTGTTGGGGGGAATAATTAGACAAATTTTGTTCAACGTTTTACTAGTGTCTACAAGTCTTAAAATATATGTATGTATAATTAACAATCGGTCCAGTAGTTTCGGAGATTAATTGTCTAATAAAATATCGATACAGACGCCACACAGACGACAGATACGCAGAAACGGGAAGTTTATTTTTTCACACTCTAGTAATCTTGAACTGTCAAGAAAACATGAAAGCAGCCATTCCCCGGATAGGCCCTATTGATCAATACTTGCTTAGCTTACGTTCGGGAAGTAATAATAATAACAGAATAGCAGAAACTTACACACCCTTAAATCATTTTATCTTTCTTTCAAAGACTTAGACGAAAAGCCATACAGGGTGATTTTTTTAACCTGAAACTTTCAGATATCTCGGAAAATAAGCACTCTTGCGAAAAACATGTCCAGAATCAAAATTTAATCAAGCCGCGGGGGAAATACTTTAGTGCTTAATTTAGCCCCTTCCCCCTCTCCTTGTAGGTGGGGCAGGGGTTAACTTCGAAACTTTAAATGGGAACTGCTATTTTTAATTGTAGATTCGGAGTCTATGGCTTAAAGTACGTTTGATTTGCTTGAAACATTTTTTTCGGTCATGATAGATGGCGCTGAAGAGATAAAATTAATTTTTTTCCGATTTGTACTACTGCGAACTTATGCATACGACCAAAAATTACAGAAAACATATCATCAAAGATCTAAGTGTAAAATTATTTGTATGTAAAGAAAAATCCAAAACGACTCAATATAATGGGATGTTCAACTGAAAAAGTCATCAAGTTGGCCTTGGTTTTTTGTAAACACTATGAAGTGTGTATACAATAAACCTAAAATTTAACCGATGACAGCTTACAACGTGGATATGTCAGTTATGCACAACAGTATGAATAAAAAGACACATGCGTTTTCCCAACGTTTTCTTCTATCAAACAAGCAATGCCAACTTGATGACTTTTTCATACCCGTTATCATTTTATACTGTAGCGCCCTATGCTGGCATAAACTAACTATAAAATTACACAGATATATGGTACAGTACAAATGTATAATAACTAAGTTACGTTTAATTTTACCTGGCGAATTACTAGTTTTTAATGTAAAATTAGGTACGAATATTTTAGTGCGTATTTATGCTTGATATTAAAATATGTATGTTATATGTAATAAATGTATTATAGACACTTCTCGTATTTTTTGTTTACAGCTTATTGTCCTTTCTTTCCGGGTCACCAGAGGTAAATTGCATATGTGCATAAAACTGTGTATATTTGTGCATATTTCGAACAAATTTTCACCCTTTAGTAACAAAAGTCCTCCATTTTGACAGATCATAGCATTTTCTCACTTCCTGTTTTCAAATTAATGGGCTTGGACGTGTTTTGTGCTTTTGGCGGTAATTCGGATTATTACAAGCTAGTAACTTGATCCAAATTACTAAATTCGTTGGACTACAACATAATAATAGTTTAACAAGTTAATAATAAATGGTTAAAATGTGAATACCTGCTCGCCTCTCCCCCGCCCCCAGTACAAACCGCCGCCGGCCGCCCCTGCCCTTCCAATACGTAAAGAACAATTCCGACACCATGTACGAACGCAATGGCATTTATGATGGCGGCAATTGTGCCACTTCAGAAACCCACATGCAAGTATACCCCAAGGAGTATTTCGCCCCGGTAATTTGCTGCTACGAGATAGACTCGGCCGATACTATGATTTATTCACAAGTGAATATTATGGTCGAGCTACCGTGTCTACATCAACCGGCAGGGCCGGACCCTTGCGGCAGAAATGAGCGGGTACCCCTTGTTGATTTATGTTTCTAATTCGGGCAATTTACACTTTCTCGACAAAACGGAAAAGTCGCTTTTTGCGCCGGATTTTCCCGTCTGCGTAATGGCCGCAAACCGCAATTCCGTTTCGGCGGAGTTTAGTACGGACCTGGAATCGGCCGCATTTTATTTCGCGTGCTTCGGAGGCGGCGAACGCTTCGAGTCTTTCGGGGGTAATATAAACTAGGCCACTGTGCAAGGGCTGTTTGATAGCGTGCTATATTTCAGGCTTTTGTTTCTCGTATCTAGTTCAAGTTTCACTTGTTCTTAAAATTTCAATGCTGATATATTTTAATAATTTAATGAAGTATGTTGGGCCGTAAATCTTTTGCAAAGTACGAAATTCAAGATAAAAGAGAGTTTTAGGGCGAAGAAGTTATTTTGCTCCACTTGGAGAAGTGTAATCTCTTGTTTTACGGTACAGTGCATACGTATACGTGTAATCGTCATCACGTTTTTTGTTCTCGACGAAAGCTACGAAAACTTGATGCGCCTCTAATTTCATTTTAGTTTTCCTGCAAACGTGTAGATATGGATTTCTTTATAAAGGGATGTAACGTAATGTACATGTCAGTGTAGCAAATTCTATTAATAAAGTAAATAGCTGGGCGTTGATGTAAATGGCCAGTTTCAACATATAAAAATTACACACATGTAGACTATCTACATAATTAGTAGAATTCTACTTTCATATGTTTGCTTTTACTAAGCTCGAAACTATTAAAATTATTTTTAGTAACTGAGTGATTAAAAGTGACACTTTCCAAGACAACAGACCTAGTGTATTTTAAGTCTTAATTACTTAAAAACTTAAGTCGTTCTAATTCTACAGTCGGTATACATACACCTATGACTCATTTGATATTAGATGTGCTATGCTGTTGAAAATAAGTCAAATCACTCATGAATGAACTAAGTAACACGACACTTAAAATTAAACCCTGAGGTTCGCCAATATTAAAATCTTTCTAGTTCGCTTAATAACTTCATAAGCAGGTTGGGAAAGTAGTTACTTTGATATGGAATGTTGATTGCTAGGAGTTTATTAAAGTCGTGCAATAATAAACTAGTTACATTTCTGAAGTTTCAAGTGCTAAGTAGAAATACGCATGACAAAACCCAACCAGTCGTGGAAAATTGGTGTTGGAAACTGAGAACAAGAAAAAAACTTTGTTTAGAGACCAGAAGAGACAGAATTTCCATTTCGTGACGTGAGTTAAAAAAAATTCTGAAAAATATAAATTTCACAATAAAGATAGTAATAGAAGTACTTCGAGTTCAAAAACTATTATTGAAACAAAAGTAATAACAAATTCTATACCGTTTCTAGAAAGTTCTAGCTCAGAACAGGATTCAGATTGACCGGAGATATTAAGAGCGACATATAAGTTCAAAAGTATTCTGAAAAATTTTAAATTTGAAAAGAAAAATGTGTTACTTCAAACATGATTGAAATAGAGGAAAAAAGGAATTCTAGGACATTTCGAGATTGTTCTAGTTGCTCTTTGGTCAGTGGGAAAGAAATAAAAGTTTTGATTAGAACACAACAGGATTGAGACTAAACGGAGACATGACAAGTTTAAAAAAAAATGAAAAAATATTAAATTTGAAAAGAAAGATGATTTCAGCTCAAATGAAATCAAAATTGACGAAACAAGAAATTCTGTGACATTTTGAAAAACGCTGAATTTACTTTGGACACAGGAAAAGAATCACAAATTTTGAGCTTAGCGTACGACTGAAGTTGAGATACATCGAAGAAAGTCAAGGACGACATTTCGAAAACGCTATATTATCGAGTTAGAACATCGTAGAATTGGTCAGACATCCAAGAAATGAGAATAATCCATGAAACTTAAATTTGAAAAGAAAAGTGATAAAATTACTTCGAGTTCAAAGAGTGTGAAAATAGAAGACACTAGAAATTCTATGGGATTTTGAGACAGTTCTATTTTCTCTTTGGACGTCTGAAAAGGAACAAAATTTTTTAGTGCAACGCATGGCTGAACAGGATTGGGACTGAACAGAGATAGTAATGACACAAATTGAAAAGAATTTTTGAAAAAAATATTAAATTGAACTGACAGGTGATTCCACTTCAAGTGGGATTGAAATAAAAACAACAAGGGATTCAATGACATTTCGAAAAAGTTCTAGTTTCATATTTGACACCGTAAAAAAACAAAAAAAAAATTGACTTCAGTGCAGGGTTGAGGTTGAGACACATGGAAGACAAGCAAAGACGAAATTTCGAAAACGCTATCTTGGTCAATTAGAACATCGTAGAACTGTTCAAATAACCAAGAAATGACAAGAATCTATGAAACTTAAATTTGAAAAGAAGGGTAATAAAAATACTTCGAGTGAGGTCAAAGAGCATTAAAACAGAAGACACAAAGAATTCTCTAAGATTTCCAAAAAGTTATATTTTCTCTTTGGACGTCTGAGAAGAAACAAATTTTTTTAGTGCAACGTATGGCTGAAATACATGAAAACGAAACAAAATATACCATCTCCATTTCAGAACAGGATTGGGACTGAACAGAGATAGTACATGAGACAAGTTCAAAACGATTTTGAAAAAACATTAAATTGATTGAAATGGGATTAAAGTAGAGAAAACAAGGGATTCAATAACATTTTGAAAAAGTTCTAGTTTCATTTTTAACACCGGCAAAAAACAAAAAAATTTGACCTCAGTGCAAGTTTGAAATTGAGACTCATGGAAGAAAACCAAAGACGGAATTTTGAAAATGCTATCTTGGTTAATTAGAACATCGTAGAACTGTTCAGGTAACCAAGAAATGAGAAGGATCTATGAAACTTAAATTTGAAAAGAAACGTATTAAAAGTACTTCGAGCGAGGTCAAAGAGCATTCAAACAGAAGACACAAGGAATTCTCTAAGATTTCCAGAAAGTTCTATTTTCTCTTTGGATGTCTCAGAAGAAACAAAAATTTTTAGTGCAGCACATGGCTAAAATATATGAAAACTTAACAAGATATAGAATTTCCATTTCAGAACAGGATGGAGACTAAACAGAGATAGTACATAACGTGAGTTCAAAGGGATTCTGAAAAAAATATTAAATCTGAAAAGAAAGGCGATTCCACTTCAAAGAGGATTGAAATAGAAGAAACAAGAGTTTCTATGACATTTCGAAAACTTTCTAGTTTCATTTTTGACACCGGAAAAAAAAACAAAAGTTTTGATTTAAGCGCAGGGTTGAGCTTGAAAGAAAATCAAAAACGAAATTTGGAAAACGTGATCTTAGTCAATTACAACATTGTAGAACTGTTCAGATAACGAAGAACTGAGAAGAATCTTTGAAACTTAAATTTGAAAAGAAAGGTAATAAAAGTACTTCGAGTGAGGTCAAAGAGCATTAAAACAGAAGACACAAGAAAGTCTATGGGATTTCGAGGAAGTTTTCTTTTCTCTTGGGACGTCTGAGAAGAAACAAAATTTTTTAGTGCAACGCATGGCTGAAATACATGAAAACAGAACCAGATATAGAATTTCCATTTCAGAACAGGATTGAGACTGAACAGAAGATACTACATGACACAAGTTCAAAAACGTTGTCTTGGTCAATTAGAACATCGTAGAACTGTTCAAATAACCAAGAAATGAGAACAATCTATGAAACTCAAATTTGAAAAGAAACATGATAAAAGCACTTGGTGAGGTCAAAGAGCATTAAAATAGAAGGCACAAGGAATTCTATGGGATCTCGAGAAAGTTCTATTTTCTTTTTGGAAATCGGAGGAGAAACACCTGAAACACTTGTAAACAAATCAAGGTTTAAAAACGAGAAGATATGAAATTTCCAATTCAGAACAGGGTTCAGACTAAACGGAGATATTACGTGATATGAGGTCAAAAGGGTTCTTACATTTGAAAAGAAAAGTAATTCCACTTCAAATGGAATTAAAATAGAAAAGACCAGGAATTCTATGACATCTCGAAAAATCTCTTGTTTTACTTTGGACACCGATAGAAAAAATTAATATTTTGACATCAACGCAGGGCTGAGTCTAATACATGGAACTAAACCAAGGACGAAATTTCTAAAACGCTATTTTGGTGAATTAGAACATCCCAGAAATGGTCAAAAATCTAAGAAATGAAAAGAATCTATGAAATTTAAATTTGAAAAAAAAAAGCTGATAAAAGTAACTCGAGTGAGTTTAAAGGGTATTAAAACAGAAGATACAAAGAATTCTGTGGGATCTCTAGAAAGTTTTATTTTCTCTTTGGGCATCGGAAAAGAAACAAACAGTTTTACTGCAACAAATGCCTGAAATACACGAAAGCAAACCAAGGTTTAGAAACGAAAGGGTATAGATTTTCCATTTCAAAACAAAAGGACTGAGAGGAGATATTACATGACACGCGTTCAAAACGATTCTGAAAAAAATATTACATTTGAAAAGAAAGATGATTCTACTTTAAATGAGATTAAAATAAAAAAGGTAAGAAATTCTATGGCATTTCGAAAAGTCTCTAGTTTCACTTTGGACATCAATAAAAGAACCTAATATTTTAGCATAAAGGCAGGGTTGAGTCTGAGATACATGGAACAAAACCAAGGACAAAATTTCAAAAACGCTATCTTGGACAGGTAGAACATCGTGAACTGATCAAAAATCCAAGAAATGGGAAGAATCTATGAAATTTGAATAAACGGGTGATACTTCGAGTGAATTCAAAGGGTATTAAAACAGAAGTTCTATGGAATCCCTAGAACGTTTTATTTTGTCTTTGGAAATCGGAAAAGAAACAAACATTTGTACTGCAATAAATGCCTGAAATATTTCTGAAAAAATCTTACATTTGAAAGGAAAGATGATACATTCCACTTCAAATGGACAATTAGAATAGAAAAGACAAGGAAATCTATGACATTTTGAAAAATTTCTAGTTTGACTTTGGACACCGACAAAAGAAACTAATATTTTAACATCAATGTAGGACCGAGTCTGATACACATGCAACAAAACCAAGAACGAAATTTCGAAAACGCTGTCTTGGTGAATTAGAACATCGCAGAAATGGTTAAAAATCCAAGAAATGAATAGAATCTATGAAATTTAAATTTGAAAAAAAAAGGTGATAAAAGTACTTCGAATGAGTTCAAAGGTTATTAAAACAGAAGACACAATGAATTCTATGGGATCTCTAGAAAGTTCTACTTTTTTTTTGACATCGGAAGGAAATAAAAATTTTTACTGCAACAGATGCCTGAAATACATGAAAACAAACCAAGGTTTAGAAAAGAAAAGAAATAGAATTTTCATTACAAAGCAGGATTGAGACTGAACGGAGATGTATATTACATGACATGCGTTCAAAAGGATCCTGAAAAATATTAGATATGAAAAGAAAGATGATTCCATTTCACTCACATGCGATAAATAGAAAACAAAGAATCTTTGAAATTTAAATTTGAAAAGAAAAAACTGATAAAAGTAGTTCGAGTAAGTTCAAAGAATTTAAAACAGAACACACAAGGAATTTTATGGGATTCGGGGGAGATCTATTTTCTCTTTGGAAGTCGGAAAAGGCAAACATTTTTAGTGCAACCCATGTCTGACATAGGTACATGAGAGCAAACCGAGCTTTAGAAACGAAAAGATGTAGAATGTAGTGCGGACAGCGGAAAAAAAAATTGACCGCTGAAACACATGGAAGAAAACTCTACCTTTAATTTGAACATTGTAGAATTATAACTGTCGAGGAAACCAGAAGACTACGGAAACTGAACATAAATAAAAGTATTGACGTAGCGTAATTGAATTCATAGAACAGTCGAAAAAGAGAAATTTTCAAAAATTTCCACTCCGGGAAAACTTGAAGGAGACGAGATCCATTATCACCATCCACGGAAAGAGATCTTGAAGAATTTTGATCAAATAAATATCGATCTGAAATAAATAATGTATTTTTTGCAACAATATTACAATATATGAATTCCACTTTGTTTAATGACAATTCGCAGCTTCTAATGAATTTAATTTCTGAATTTTGTAGAAAAAAACTCTTTGTTGACTAAGAAAAATCATTATAACCATACAAAGCCATTTTCTAGAGGGCGTTTAAAATTTTGTGAATACGTTAAGTCAGGACCTTTTAAAGAATCTTCGTAACAACTAGTTGTCGTCCTCCATGTCAACTAACGGAGTTTTATTTTCCACAAAAATTTTCTAATTTTTCAACAGATCTGATTTAAAAAAAATCTGAAGATGAAAGAAAATATTTTAACATTAATATAGGTGAAGTTAATTACTATAAAGATGTTGGATCTATCAAAAGTGTCAAATAATAATTCATAAAGAGCCAGTTAATCTTACTGTTCGACTATCATTTCATTAGACAAACAAATTAATGCCAAAGCTACGTTGTATTTAGAGTAGTTTGAATTTAACGATTTTAATTTAACTGAGGCAGAGACTGAACTTTTCTTAGGTAAAACCACTATACCCAGTAGGATTAAACTGGCTTCAGATAACTAAGTTACAATCTTATCTAAACAGGCTATAGAATTGTAATGAGAAAGGAAGTAGCTTTGGTACAATAGCAGGTCTAGTATAAAGTAACTCATTGTTTCAATAATTTGTTGCTTTCTACGTCCAGTAATTAGAAAAGAAACTTGAACTGTTGAATGTGATAGGTTTCTGTTACGTGATTTAAAAAATCTAAAACACACAACAAAGTGTATAACTTTAACAGCAAAACCTACCCACGTTTCAAACATTAAGATAATGATAAATAATGAAATAATGTTATAGCGTAACCACGAATTAGAGATATCTATAATCAAGGCAATAAAATCGGTTATTACTTTACTTCCTTTACTATGGATCACTGTGCAAATTAGATAATTGTTCTGTGAAAGCATTTATTTAGAAAATGTCGTAATATGCATACTGAGATTTTCATATATTTAATTAAATGAACGTTACTATATTGAGAATAAAAATTACACAGGCAATACGTCCTCCTTAAAAACCAGTATCAAACATTTTATCAAAGACTAATGGTAAACGACTGCACAAACATCATCTTCGAGCCAAATGGCGCAATATCTCATTTGGCAAAATTCTTTGGCTTTGGGTCTAGCAAAAACTTGCAAATAAATGTCCTGCCAAATAATTTGACCCTTCCCAGACAACTAAACTACAGCTTCAAATGCGGTGACTAGCTTCAATCAATAAGACTTAGAAATGTAAATAAAACTTTTCTCGTTCTCCTCCGGATTTATAAATTTAAGCGACTCATTCCAGCCCCGGGCAAACTTTCAATCCTTATTCGCACTCAACGACTGTTTTTATTTTAACGAGAGTTCTTGTTTCAAAAATATCACGATAATATCTTTGTCAACATATTCCGCACATCAAACGAAATTCGTTGTTGTCCGTACAAAAGTACAGGAAGACATTAAACTACAATGGCGTATCGCAAAAACAGATAACCAGTATGAAAGGGCTGACAGGCCAGTTTAAAAATTAATTCCGGCAGACGAGCTATTTTACTGTTGGCAACTTATGGTCATTTTCCGTAGTTCTTGACGTAATAAAACCGGGGATTTAGAAAAGTGCAATTATTTTGGCATGCAGGCGGGATTTGGCATGCAGACAATACGCTCGTAAACATACTTGTTTGGATTCTGCTGGAAAGTTCAGTGCGAAAGGTCGTTATTTCAAAAGTGTCCTGGAGCCAGAGAGCAATGCACGGGGAAAGACACAGGACGAAAGGAGTTTACACATAACTTTTTATTAAGCTTGAAAAACTTTATGGAAATCTCGAGTCCGCAGTCACGTTTTTATGCATTTTTTTTTCTGTAATTAATTAGAACGACGCTAGAGATACAAGGGAAGAATTACCGAAATTACTTCTAGTAGTTCTTTAGAAACCTTTAATATTTAAATGAGTTTTATATCAAAACATTTCTTCCGGTCACTCTTGTATATGTAAGGTGTATTAAAACATTTAAGGATTTTATTTCTATGCGTAGGTTCTAACCTTCAAAAAACAATAATATTCTAACATGACATTACTTTCGACCAATAAATTGAAAACAACGTGGAATATTATTAAAAAACTCAAAGGTCATGGCAGTAGTCATAATTATCTGTTAAATCCCAGGGGATCCTATAAAGTTGTTGATAAAGTGAGTAACAACTTCAGTAACATTGGTGTTAATTTAACTTCACAAATAATATCTCACTTAAATAACAAGTTTGTCTACACTGAGCCAGTGTTGTGGCCACCATGAAATTCCGTTAAATCTGCTGTGTTACTGTGTGTTAGAATTAATTGAACCATTAGGTTATACTACAAATAAATTGCTATAGCACGGAATCTCCTAAAAAACTTAAGTTAAACTTAGCCCCGCCCACCCACACGTCCTCTAATTTTTTTTTCTTATGAAATAAGAAATAAATCTTATTACAACTAGACAGCAAAAAAGTTACGATTAGAGTTTTTTCGACAGTCTAATTTCTATCAGTTACTTACCCCTCCTACTCTGCAGAAGAACATATTATGAACCCCGCCCACCCACCCTCCTCCATTTCGGTGATTAATTTTATAAAAAAAGCACTACAAAAATTTATTGCAGCAAAAAAAGACGAAATTTATTGTTTAAAAGAAAAAAATAACTGTTTAAATTTAGAGAATTTAAAAATTAATGACAAACTGTCCAAAATTTTGGTTGGTTTAGACTATTTACACTTGTATTTTATATTATCCTTATTACACAGTCTATTTGTTGTAATTTTATGTGACATACCATTTATGTATGTTGTATACCTATGTGTAATATGGGGAATAAAGCATCGCTACCACTATAAAAGAAGAAAAAAAAACCCGAAATATCAGGTGTAGATCGAATAATTTATAGGAGGAAAATAACAAAATGTCTGTTTTCTCCATCTACGGTTTAACAAATTTGCTGAAGATTCTAATAAGACAATAGTACTGTCAAAAATTAACAGTATTAAGAGTGGTCACCAGAAGAAAGAGGGGGTGGGTGGGCGGGCCTACTCCTTGCCTGTAAAACACTCTTCAGGAAAAAGTTAAACTTAGCCCCGCCCATCCACCCGTCCTTTCATTTTTTTTTCATATGAAATAAGAAATAAATCTTATTACAAATAGACAGCAAAAAAGTTACGATTAGAGTTTTTTCGACAGTCTAGTTTCTATCAGTTACTTACCACTTCTACTCTGCAGAAGAGCATATTATAAACTCCCGCCCCCACCCTCCTCCATTTCGGTGATTAGTTTTATAAAAAAGTACTACAAAACCTTTTTGAGCAAAAAGAAGACATTTATTGTTAAAAAAAAAAATTACCAGTTTAAATTTAGAGAATTTAAAAAATAATGACAAACTGTTCAAAATTTTGGTTGGTTTAGATTATTTACACTTGTATTTTATGTTATCCTTATTACACAGTGTATTTTTTGTAATTTTATGTGACATACCATTTATGTATGTTGTATACCTATGTGTAATATGGGGAATAAAACATCGCTACCACTATAAAAGAAGGAAAAAAACCCTGAAATATCAGGTGTAGATTGAATAATTTATAGAAGGAAAATAACAAAATATCTGTTTTCTCCATCTACGGTTTAACAAACTTGCTGAAGATTGTAATAAGACAGTAGTATTGTCAAAAATTAACAGTATTAAGAGTGGTCACCAGAAGAAAGAGAGGGTGGGTGGGCGGGGCTACTCCTTGCCTGTAAAACACTCTCCAGGAAAAAGTTAAACTTAACCCCGCCCACCCACCCGTCCTCTCATTTTTTTTTATGAAATAAGAAATAAATCTTCTTACAAATAGACAGCAAAAAAGTTACGATTAGAGTTTTTTCGACAGTCTAGTTTCTACCAGTTACTTACCACTCCTACTCTACAGAAGAACATATTATAAACCCCGCCCACCCACCCTCCTCCATTTCGGTGATAAATTTTATAAAAAAAAGTACTACAAAAATATATTTTAGCAAAAAGAAGACGACATTTATTGTTGAAAAGAAAAAATGAACAGTTAAAATTTAGAGAATTTAAAAATTAATGACAAACTGTCCAAAATATTGGTTGGTTTAGACTATTTACATTTGTATTTTATATTATCCTTATTACTCAGTCTATTGTTTGTAATTTTATGTGACATACCATTTATGTATGTTGTATACCTATGTGTAATATGGGGAATAAAGCATCGCTACCACTATAAAAGAAGAAAAAAAACCCTGAAATATCAGGTATAGATCGAATAATTTATAGGAGGAAAATAACAAAATGTCTGTTTTCTCCATCTACGGTTTAACAAATTTACTGAAATTTCTAATAAGACAATAGTATTATCAAAAATTAACAGTATTAAGAGTGGTCACCAGAAGAAAGAGGGGGTGGGTGGGCGGGCCTACTCCTTGCCTGTAAACACTCTCCAGGAAAAAGTTAAACTTAGCCCCGCCCAGCCACCCGTCCTCTAAATTTTTTTTTCATATGAAATAAGAAATAAATCTTATTACAAATAGACAGCAAAAAAGTTACGATTAGAGTTTTTTCGACAGTCTAGTTTCTATCAGTTACTTACCCCTCCTACTCTACAGAAGAGCATATTATAAACCCCGCCCACCCACCCTCCTCCATTTCGGTGATTAATTTTATAAAAAAAGTACTACAAAAATTTATTGCAGCAAAAAAAGACGAAATTTATTGTTTAAAAGAAAAAATTAACTGTTTAAATTTAGAGAATTCAAAAATTAATAAAAAACGGTCCAAAATTTTGGTCGGTTTAGACTATTTACATTTGTGTTTTATATTTTCCTTATTACACATTCTGTTTTTTGTAATTTTATGTGACATACCATTTATGTATGTTGTATACCTATGTGTAATATGGGGAATAAAGCATCGCTACCACTATAAAAGAAGAAAAAAAAACCTGAAATATCAGTTGTAGATCGAATAATTTATAGGAGGAAAATAACAAAATGTCTGTTTTCTCCATCTACGGTTTAACAAATTTGCTGAAGATTCTAATAAGACAATAGTACTGTCAAAAATGAACAGTATTAAGAGCGGTCACCAGAAGAAAGAGGGGGTGGGTGGGCGGGCCTACTCCTTGCCTGTAAAACACTCTCCAGGAAAAGTCGTTTACTTTAAATAAATCCAGAAACAGAATTAGCAGTAAATTTTTTACTCTTTATACGAAGACTCTGGCGATACAAAAAAAAAGCTGCAGATGTACTCCATACCATATGGGAAAAAGTGGAGTTCCTTAAATCTGATCCGAAAATTTCTTTTTTACAGTTTTAACCGTTGATTTTAATACTTATTAGAAACATCTGGACTGCTAGAAGATTAGATAAGTATAGCATTTTTCATACGAAAGTGGTTAATTAAACCCCACGCAAAATGTGGGTTGCTATCTAACCGTTGTAAAGTGAATTGTAAGCTTGCTTTTTATTGTGCTGAAGAGAACGATGACGTTTTGTCCTTAAAATCATCTAAAAGGGAATTATTTTTAGTTTGATTGTACAAATAAAGAAGGAAATTTAAGGATTCTCTCGTGTGTATTAAATCTTGACTAAACCAATTTAGATGTAATCTGCTATCATGGCTCTTAATACAGTAAGAAAGAAAGTGTAAATCAAAGCAAAACGAATATTTTTATCTTCTTCAATTGCATCAATCCCAAATACTTCGCTATATTTAGACATCTATGTTCGCTATGTCTCAAAGGAAAATATTAATGTTGAAATCACCATAAATTATAACGGCATGTGATGAATTACTTAGTAGTGTCATAACAGCAATGAAAATGTTAAAGTTCCCTTAGGCGGTCTACCAAGAGCGATTAAAATCACATTAAAAAGTTTAGATTCAATAGCACACAATTGTTGATATCTAATTCAGAACATAAAGAGTTCATTACTAATTAAACAACTTTTGGCATGTTTCAACGTTACAAAAATGCAGACACCACCCCGCAAGCGAATTTTTACGCAATATTGAACAGGTAACCAACGCTACCAAAAAAATTTATATGAAACTGAAGAAATCAGTGTTTAAAACTTTGTTTTTAAGAAATTGAATATTGATGAATAATGTTCCGAAATGAAAATTTACGTATGTTGTTATGCAAAAATAGAAAAAATTCATTCTTCTTTCTCGGAAGGTAGCATCTATCTTCTAACTAAAGTATCTGCGGTCAAAAATCTGGGTTTCGAATAAGTAGTTTCTTCAAATTTCGCTCGAGCTTTTAAGTAACTTCTGCAGTAGGTCCAAAATGTCTTCCTTTTATTTCACGAGCGTAAGCCACGTATGTGTTTTAATCAAACCCAACGGGCGACTTGTTACTTACATATTTTCTCGACGTTTGATGAAGTTCTAATTGTACATTATACAATTGCATTTTCTTTTTTCTTTTCTTAAGCATACTTTTCATTTTTTGTTGATCAAATCTCAATTACGGTACACACCAGTGTTATTATTAGTATCAGACTGCACGTTTCGGAATTGACATACGTGTCCTATGAGGCAGATGAGGCAAATCACAAAGAATTTGCGCTGGATTATTATTTCTGACTGGTAAATTTCTTGCATTCTTCTTCAGGATTAGCAGTTGGCCACCAATTGAGACAATAGAATATCTGACCTTAAAGAACTTCGGCTAACTAAAACAACAAAGGTAACCAACCTTTGGGGAAAAGTTCCCGGAAGCCCACCTACACAACACAGTTTATGGAATTCTTACCCTCTGGCCATAACTCCCACGCGAAGGCTAGATAAGATTCATTAGAGTTCGAAACAGTCATGGAGTATTTAGTTACTAATTAATTCTCAATTTCTTATGCGTTTGAAACATGCTTCTTCGATCTGCGAGTCATACCATTACAGAATTCAAACTTCTGTCTTATCGAAAAAGTTACACCACCACTAATAAAAAAACTCTGGACTGCGTTTACAGGTCACGAATTCTGTGCGTGTGTCTTCTTTTAATGCTGGCTCTAAATCTAAGCCATAGAAAAGTTCTTAATAAAATTTATTTTAATTGTGGATAATTTTGTAAACGTATTAGGTAACAAATAATCTTTATATTACTTAAAAATGGCATCTCTATTATGGATAAAAGTCAAACGATATGTGGGAGTACTTTATTTAAGCTGCTTGGAATGAAGCCCGGAAAGAATTTCCCAATAACATCGTCGACGATGCCCATTTTTGCAACTGATTACACCAATATGTGACAAAATTCCGTGAAACTGCGTCTGTACTAAGAAACAACGGAAGTGGCAGGTCGTAAGATAAGAGAACTCCAGAAAATAGTCAAAATGTTAGACAGATAATAGAGCCAACCTCTACAACATTCGTACACAGCAAATGAATTAAACTCCATTAAAAGTAGCAAGTAAATGTAAAAGGAAAAAAAATCTTTGAACTCATTTTGATACTTTGTCGAAAATTTAGGAGCAAATAAAATTACTTATGTACAATATGTATAGGAAAAAACAAATGCCCACTGTTGAAACATTGCAGTTTATTTTGATTTTTGATGTTGCAATGCACATTTGGTTAATTAAAATTTGTCTAGGTCTATGGAGGTAAAAATTTCTCTAGTAAGCTCAGCCTCCTAGCTACAGTCGTGGGGTCATGAAACGTCGAGAAAATATTAAAGCACCAAGACACCCGATGGACTCGATTACTATACTTTCTTAGCTTACGCTCAATAAGTAAAAATGGCTTCTCAGTAATAATAACAACTTGAAGTGTTTGTATTTATACATTGGGAGAATGTCACGTAAAAATTAGTTTGATTTGAATAGGCTTGTCGCCCCAAAACAGAGGATTAAAATTATTAATTAAGCCACAATAGCACAAAGTGTTCTGAATATTATTATTATAATTCTTATTAATTAATCATTATTAAATAAAGATGTGCGTATTCTTACACTTTCAAGAAAATCGGGTCACTCGTTTTTAATTTGACCAATAAAAAATTTGAGAGTGCCTAATTTTGTTAAGTTTATTTTGTGCTATCCTGTATAAGGAATGCTAACAATATGAAGGCAATGATAAATTACAAATATAGACTAATCATATTTTGCACATTTTCGATAGGAAATTTTGTAATGACGTCCTCCATTTTTTGGGGGAGAAAAACAGATCTACTTTGATTAAAAATTTAGGATAATTTTAAAACGTTTGGAAATTTTCAAAATATTCGGTTTTGCATATTCAAAATTAAATTCCCAATTGTTGTTATACGATTTTGATTTTTTTCCAAAAATCTGGATGCCTTAAAATTGGTCGCACGTAAACTTGTCGGATAGTCAATTGATCGCAAGGTAAAATTCATCACAAAGTATTTTGTTTTCATAAAATTAAATTTTTTAAATTTTGATTTTTAAATAACAATAAATTTAAAAAATACTTAATACTTCTGATTTAAAGAAAAGGGACAAGATGGGCAATGGGAATAAGACATTCATGTCACTGTCATTTGTCCTTTTTGTTTAAACCACTTGCGTTACACCGGACAAAAAATTTCAAAAGACGTAAAATTATATTGACTTTTAAAGTGTAAATTTGACTGGCATTGTTGACAAAATAAATTCAAAGTACCCAAATTTCAAATTTATTTTCAAACGTCAGTCAGAATGACAATAAGGGGCCATTTACAACGATGGTTTTTAAAATGATATGGTTAGAACGGTGAAAATGTGTTTATGAAATAAGTGACGACAAACGTAAGTTTTCAGAAATGCGATATACGCTTACAATAAACAAAGATAGAACGGTGCGACACAGCTTTACAAAACATAATGTCTGTACACTTTGGTGAACCTGTGCACTAGAAATCGTTCTCTCCATTTGGTGATAGTGACGCTTCTTGTTCAAATTTTGTTAATCTTCTTTGATTTTACCGTCTATATGATATTAATAATACACATACTCGTAGAACTTGACACCAATCCACACAGACAGAAAGACAAACGGAAAGCGGAAACCTATTTTTTCGTATTCTAGAGGTCATGACCCATCGAGAAAATATGAAAGTAACCAGTCGCCCTATGGATTCGACAAAACTTCCTTAACTTACGTTCGTTTCAAAAGTAGCTAAAGTAGCTATTTATTTACGCTAAAAGGTAAAGAAAAGCTACGACTTTTCGTGCAATTTTAATGATTCAAAATTGGTCCAAGGTTCCTTCGGTAGAACTTCCCCCGCCTTTGAAGTACAGTCCAAAGAATTCCGCTTCTTTGAAAAATAAAAAAAATGTTTTCTGATAACCTTTATATAGTAAAAACCAGCGGTGTAAATGACAAATTCCAAGGAGGTGCCGTCCGCAGACATACGGACAATATGAAAAATATTCAATGCAAATAACCAATGGAAACAGTGTATTATTATCAGTGTACATGCTTAACTTCGTTTGTTTATGTTTATACATCGAAAGAATGTCATTGTTTAGTTTGAATGAGTTGCTCCTCAAAAAAGAAGACTAAAATTATTAATTAAGTAATAGTCGAACAAAATGTTTTTTTTTTATATATGATTATAATCATTCTTATTTGATCATAATTAAATAGAGACGTGGGTGTTCTCACATTTCTAGAAAACGAGGTTCTTAATTTGACCAGTAAAGAATTAGTCGAAGGTTATAAGTATAATCTCACAAATCCAGCTGTTTAAAAAAATATATAAAATTTGATTTTACGATTTTCATTTTGTAATAACCGCTGTAAAGTAAAAACCAGAGTAATAAATAACACCCCTTGTCCTTCAGCGCTAGGTAATAGCAATCTGAAGCTCGAGTGTTTATTTATGTTTATACATCGAAAGAATGTCACGTAGAAGTTAGTTTGATTTGAATGAGTTTCTCTTCTCAAAGCTAAAATTATTAATTAAACCACAATCGAACAAAATGTTATGAATACTATAACACTTATTTTATCATTATTATTATAAAGACGTGCGTAATCTTCACATGCTCGAGAAAATCCGGTGACTCATTCTTAATTTGACCAATAAAAGATTTGTGATGACGTCATCAACATGCATAATACTAGACACAGCACAAAAGAAAAGTAGTCATAGCGTATTACCAATGCAAGAAAAAAAAGGAAAAAATCAGTTTGAACTCACGACGTAACGTTGTCATACCTTGCAGATGTTTTTGCGAAAATTTGAACGTTCAGCAAAAAAACATTTTAAAATATAGTTCATTAAAATGACGTCATCAAATTGTTGGTGGAGATGATTAACAAAATTTTGGTTAGCAATCACATGATATTTCTAATATACATACAAAATTTGACAACAATCGGTCCAGCAGTTTCGGAGATTACGTGTCTAATAAAAAGTGGATACAGGCACCAGTCAGACAGACAGACAAACAGACAACGGGAGACTACTTTTTTCGTACTGTATGAGTTATTAAACGTCAAGAAAATATAATAGTGGCCATTTGTCCGATGGACTCGATTAGCTTACGCTCGGGAAGTAAAAATGTATAAAAATATAACAAAATAAACATTAATTAGGAATATATTATAAATTATTGTAAATATTAATTTTAATCAAGTTTTCTTCTTTTGCTTAAAAGAGTAATCAAATCACGCTTCTCTTTTAGACGTTATTCAACCAATAATTTATTGTCTTTGTTTTTTGTCAATATTCACTTGATCTTTATAGTGATCTTGTGCAATTTTTAAATTATTTTCTAAAGCAGCTGTGTCCATTTTAATTGGAATTTATGTTTGTTTCTATTTCCTTCATTTCAAGCTTCAATTTTAGTTGTTCTTCGTCATCTCTACTCGCGTAAATAATTCTTGAAGAACGTAAAATTCATGATTTATTCAGGTAAAGTACGAAAAGTCAGAGCTTTTCAAAGTTTAGTAATGAATAGCTAAATATTACGAAAAAAGTAAAGTTTAGCTAAGCCATGTGTAAATAGCTAAAAAAAAGCTAAAAAAGCTAACGACTCTGAACTCTGGTATTCTATTCAGGCGGCCTGGGATGACTTCTCGGAATAATTTCCCAACAATATCGTCCGAGTTCCGAGAAACGTCTTCTCTACAAGGAAAAGACGAAAGTGATAGATAGGTCGAAACATAGAGAACTCCAGAAAGTATAATTAAAAACGTTAGACGAATAATATCATATTGTCACAAAGTTAGATACCCCAACAAAGACGGTCAGTAGAAGAAGGGCAATAAAGACCAGTCCGCGCTGGTACATTTTTGGGCTTGGGGACTACACAAATTCGGACTTTGAGTAAGTATAAAATTTTCTTACAAACCATCAGATTTTTCATATAGGGTAATTTTATAAATTAGTCATAAATAGGTATTAAAAAAGGAATAGATGCAGTTTGCTTGCAGTAGTGATTCGAGAAATCTGTAAATAGCTGCTCGTTGGCTATAGTGATGGAAATACCTCAGGTAAAAATTTTGTGTGAGACAAAAAATTAGCAATTCTAAGTATGTCATCAGAATTATTTGTCAAACAGAATCTTTGGTTTATTTAACGTTTTACTACTCTACGTAATTCTGAACAATGAAACGATGTAGTGATCAAACAAAACAAATTATATTAAAAATGTATTGGATTATCTAGAAAAAAAATACCAGGAAAATTTTGAAAAATAGTTTAAAGGGCAAATAATATTCAATTTTCCGGAACCGTCTCTTATTATAATGGATAATGCAAGTTACCACAGTAGACTTATGGCTTATGGTGTTTATTTTAGTTTTGATAAGTACACCATACTTATCAATACTATACTGCTTTCTTTGTAGGAAGAAATTCTTCGAAAGAGCTGGACAATGAAAAAAAAAATTATGACATGGTTAAACACAAAAAAGATAGATTATCCTGAAAAAGCGATGAAAGATCAGATTAGGAATATTATGCGGAATAGATATGTATCATTTAAATCACTATCCTCAAGAACATTGACATTGTGTCCGAAGATTTCCGCCATACCACATAAAGCATGATAAAAGTATTCCAAAAACTAATGCTTCTCCTGTTGATGTACTGAAAACTTGGAAAAATAAACCAAGTCCTCAATATACACTGGGAAAATTACATATGTTGAGCACACGGAAAAAATCATAGATTCAGCATGGCAAACGGAAAAGACTCTGGACAACTGTGAAACGAATCAAGTCATTATCAATTTTAATTCCGTTTCAAATGATAGTGATAGTGAAGATGATGACAGTAGTCCTGATGATTTAGAGTTATATTAAAAATTAATATCTAATTGAAGAATAAAACATAATTTACATGGTTTACTGGTTCAACAATTATGTACTGCTGTTTAAACACGTTTCCTTCTAGAGATAAAAGAATCATAAATCATAATCCTCCATACTTGTGGAAGTAATAGATAAATCGGGAATGGAGCTTTTCTCTCCGACAAAAAAAATCAAAATCAGAATAAGAATGCCATTAAATACATGAAAGATAACTTTTTTCATTTTTTTACATTTATCAGTGTAGTTTAATCACCGACATGTTAACTCGTTTCCAAAGATGATTCGATTTCAAATTATGTTGATCACCTGATACCATTTACCCTTGACGTCTTTCTAATTCTCGTGGTACACAATTTTGGTAAACAATTTTAGAAACATAACCTAATTATCTTTGTGCAGCTGCTTCTACGTTTTATGTGGAGAGTATACCGGACGTTTCGGCTCTTTTAGATTGCATCACCAGTAACAAATCAACCCAATAATTGCAAAACTACAGTCCCTCTTTGCGGTCTCACCTCCACAAAAGTATGGACTTTTCTATAAACTTTTTCCTTTAGTAGAAACCTTACTATATTGAAAACTTTCCAGAAAAACTCACACTCTTGGAACGTTGTTCGTGTCAGACACACGAGTCTCCTTCCAGTACCCTGTCGATTATTTTCCTTGTAGGTGCAAGAAAACATCCACACAGCAACATTTGAGGCACATTCAATAAATCCAAGATGCTCATCTATGTGCAGATGAGAGCCTAAATAAATTTCAGCTCAGCTCAGCCTGAATGTTTTTATCGAATTTCAGTAACAATCGCAATATTTCTCTCGGAACGTTTTTAATGTTTTGGAGCTTTGGTTATCATATTCTTTTGCCAAGAATCTGCAGACGGCATGACGGAGATCTCGGATGGAGCGGTCTCGTGTTATCGATTTCCGAATAAAAGAAGATTTGTGTCTGTTCGAGAATCATTGTAAAATCCAAAAAACGGCTCGAGTACTCTTTATATTAATCAATACGATTCGCGAATCGAATATTTTCCGGCGAAGCTGACTCGAGCAGCCCGGAATGACAATGATCCGATGCAAATAGACGAATCTGCAGTCGTGCATTACGGGGCTTTTATTTGTTGAAAGTATGCTTTTCTGTACGCGCTGAATCGAAATATACGCTTTTATCGAAACTACATTTAAAACTTAGATTGAACGACTCGGCGAAACGTTCTGCAAGCGAGCTGCAAACTTTTGATATGGTTAATAAACTTCAAAGCTGGATGCAGAGACGAGTAATTAATGTCACGATGGAAGGCATTTTTCTAATTTTTGCTAATTCTAATTTGCTTTAGCGAACAGAGATATTTGCTGTACCTTTGGACCTCAGATTATAGAAAGGATAATGCTCCT
This sequence comes from Zophobas atratus, assembly GCA_022388445.1. Taxonomy (NCBI): domain Eukaryota; kingdom Metazoa; phylum Arthropoda; class Insecta; order Coleoptera; family Tenebrionidae; genus Zophobas; species Zophobas atratus. Next base: position 46,155,683 of record CM039442.1, on the reverse strand, counting down.
GGCAACGTGTTATCATGTCATTTGTATTCTGCATGTCGGTGGCGTTCGCTCTTTCAAAGTGGCAGTCGTTCTGCTTCATTAAACCTCGTCTAATTTTTTCCATTAAACTTTGTTTTATCTTCTATTTCGTTATCGGAGTGCAAAGCAGGGAATACTCCATGGAATCTGATAAATGGTAAAATAAAGGCACTTCGCCGTTTCGGCGACTCTAGAAGTTGCGGCATTATGGAACTGTTTAAGATTACATGAGTTTTAAGAAACATACCGAGATGCTCGCGATAAAACTTATAACAAACAGCACGCACAAAATTTTGTACCGACATTGTTACTCTAATTTAATATATCGCATATACCTGTATTTAATTTGCATAGCATACCACACGAAAATGTGTGTATAATTTTTTACCAGCTGTAATAAAGTTATGTTTTAATTAATTATTTTTAGAGTACGAAAAAATAGGTCTCCCGGTTCCGTCTGTCTGTCTGTCTGTCTGTCTGTCTGCCGTCTGTCCGGATTTTTATTAAAGAAATAATCTCCGACACTACCAGTCCCATTGTCCTCAAATTTTGTATGTATGTTAGTATGTTATGTAGATGGTAAAACGCTAACCAAAATTTGTCTACTCATTTCCCCCAAAAATGGAATGGAATTGGAATTGAAGTTCTGTCGAAATAAGCTTGGACCTATTTTTTTTTTTTGTTTCAGACAGAACCCATTTAATCTTGCTGATTATTCTTAGAATGTACTAACACGTTTAGGGAATATATTTATCCCCACTCAAAAGATATGACGTCAACATTATTCTAACTCTACTATAAAGACCAGGAAGGTTCTGTTTGAGCAGCTTTCCAGTTTTTTAACCTTTGTGTTCGAGAAGACGCCAAAAAGTTCTGCTTTTGTACGCAGAAGTTATCCCATTAGTTTTTAAAGGGCTGCTCCATTAATGATTTTTACAAATATTCGTTTGTGGTTTTTTGTGGTTTTTGCTAAAGGATTCGCGTAACTCGATAAAAATTCCATCAGTTTTGTCTTTTTGCGACATGTTGATCTGTCTCTGAATGTTTCCGTCCTTTCTTTTAATTGACTTATTCGTAATCCAATTGTAGGGCTGTTTTTGTTGATATCATTCTTCTCTAAAATGTATTATTGTCTTCTTGCTTTGTTCCCGTTTTGGGATGTCAGCTTTAATTATTCTCGTTTGTAAATTACACACTAGCTTTGCTTTGCTAAGAAATGGACTCGGACAGCTGAACATTTTTTCAGATTAATTTTCTTTGATTAATGTAGAATTACGGTGTAGTCGAAGGATTCTTCTTTTTAAGGGAATATTTATGGTATTAGCTGACCCTTTGCAGTTGTTTCAAAACATCATTTGTTATATCTTATTTAAGTGGATAATACAAATTGCAAGGGGACGCACCGAAAAAAGTGTGAACAATATGAAATATACAGGCTGTTTAAAAAATCCGGATCGTTTATGTTGCAGAGAAAAAATTATTAAAAAAATTTTTTAGTTCACATTCAGAAATTTCACTATATTTTAATTCACTATGTTGTGTTGGATACCTGAAATCTATACAACTTGTTTCATTTTTCAAAATAATTTTGGAGATATCTGCATCTATCATATTCTTCATCTTATAATGTAGCAAGAAACTTAAAAATTATTTAAGACAGTCGCTAATTTTTCACGTTTTTTGATGTAATCTATCTAAATCTATATTCTGTTTTGGTCGTCAAATTTTAAGGAAATTTTTAATGATTTTTCTTGAACTGAAACTTCTAGGAATGTACCGTTCACTTGGTCCGTCACTTTTTCAACATCCTGTATTTAAAGCAGACAACCAACGGGAAAAAATTGAAAAATCAGTAACTGTCAAACCAAACAATTAAAAATAGAAATATCGAAAAACTGAAAAATCGAATAACTGAGAAATCGAGAAATCGATAGATCGGGAAATCGAAGAAAAAGTCAAACATTGAGAAATAAAAAAATTCCAAAATTGAAATGAAAAATTGAGAAATCGTAAAATTGAGAAATCGAAACGTCGAAAGATTGGAAAATTGAAAAGACGAAAAATCGACAAACTGAAAAACTGGAACATCGAAAGATTCAAAAACTGAAACTTCAAAAATCGATAGATCGAGAAATCGAAAAGTCGAGAAGTCAAACCGAAAACTTGAGAAATCGATTGAATAATTTTAAATGAAAAAAATCTATAAGTCAAAAATTGAGAACAAAAAATCGAGAAATTGAACAATCAAAAATTCCAAATATCGAAATTTCGACAAATCAAGAAATAGAAAAATTGATATATCGAAAAACTGAAAAATCGAAAAATTTTGAAACCGAAAAATTCAAAAATCAAAAAATCAAAGACCGTGAGGTCGAAAAATCGCAAGATCGACGAATCGAAACATCAAAACACTGCAAAATCTAAAATTTAAAAATTCGAAAAATTAAAATATCGATGAATTTAAAAAAATCGAGAAATCAGGGAAATGTATAAAACTTTAAAAATTGAAATATTAAAATATAGAAAAATTGAAAAATCAAGCGAAAGAAACATCAAAAAATCTACAAATTGGAAAATCTAAATATTTAAAAATCGAAATTTTGAAAAGTCTAAAAATCGAGAAATTGAACAATCGTCCAAATTGAAAAAATCGGAACATCAAAACTTCGATATATCGAGAAATAAAAAAATTGAAAAATCGAAAAATCGGAAAAGTGGGGCATCGAAAAACCTAAAAACTTTGAAACATCCAGGAATTGATATTTCAAAATCGAAAAGCTGAGAAGTCGAAACATCGAAAAATTGAGAAATCGAAAAAGGCCAAAATCGAAAAATCTAAAATTAAAAATTCGAAAACTTGAAATATCAAAGAAATGAAAAATCTAAAATCTAGAATAATCAAAAACTGAAACATCGAAATTTTGATAAATCGAGAAACAGAACAAGTTGAAAATTCGAGAAATTGAAAAATCTCTAAAATTTAAAAATCGAAAAATTGAAAAATCGAAAAAGTAGAAATCGAGAAATCGGAAAATCGAAAAATTGAAAAATTGAATAATTCAAAATTGAAAAATCGAAACATTTAAAAGTCGAGAAGTTGAGAAATGATAAAATAAAAAAGTTGATTAATCCGGAAATTGAAAAAGTGAAAGATTGAAAATTCAATCTAACAACCGCAAAATTGAAAGACCGAAGTATCGGACAATCAAAACACCAAAAGATCAAAACATGAAAATATACAAAAATTTAAAAATCCAGAAACTGAAAAGTTACCAAAATTGAGAAATCGAAAACTTTAAAAATTCGGAAACTGAAACATCGAAAAATCGAAACATCAAAAAATTGAGACATCGAGATTGAAAAGTCGAGAGGTTGAAAAATCGAAAACTTGAGAAATCGAAATAGGCCAAAATCTAAAAATTAAAAAAAAAGATAAATTGAAAAGACTGAACAATTAATAAATCAAAACATCGAAATTTGGATAAATCGAGAAAAAGAAAAATTCAAAAGTCCAAAATTCATAATTCGAAAATTTAAAAACCGAAAAATTGAAAAATTGAAAAATCTAACAATGAGAATTCGAAAAATCGAAAGATCGAGATATCGAAAAACTGAACTATTGAACAACTGAAAAATTGAGGAATCGTGAAGTCGAGAAATCAAAATATGTATATGAAATTTTAACACTGAAAAACTAAAATATCGAAAAATTGAAAAATCGAGAAACCGAAATATCAAAAAAATCCGAAAGGTTGAGGAATTCGAAAAATTTAAAATACGCAAAATCGAAAAATCTAAAATACGCAAAATCGAAAAATTTAAATACCGAAAACTGAAAAATCAAAAAATTTAGGACCAAAAAATTGAAAAATCGAAAATTTAAAAATTCGAAAAAATTGAATATCGATGAACTGAAAAATCTAGATATCGAAATATATAAAATTTTAAAAATTGAAATATTAAAATATCGAAAAATTGAAAAATCAACGAAACGAAAATCGGAAAATCTAATAAATTTGGAAATATCGAAAAATCGAGAAATTGAACAAAATTTGAAAAGTCGAAATACCGAAACTTCATAAATCGGGAAACAGAAAATTTGGAAAATCTCTTAATTTCTCGATGGATAAATTTTAAATATTGACTAATAAAAATATCGAAAAATTGAAAAATCGCGATCAGAAACATCTAAAATTTAATTTTACGAAGTTTCAATTTTTGAGAGTTTGCTTTTTCGATTTCTCAATCTGCAATTATTCGATTTTTCAATTGTTCGATATTTTAATTTATCAATTTTTTTAATATTAGATTTTTTCGATTTCTTGATGTCTGGATTTTTCGATTTTTCAGTTCTTATTTCTATTTTTATATTTTTCAAATTTTTAATTTTTTGATTTTTCAATTTTTTCATCTTTTAAATTCCACATTTTTCGATTTTTTGATGTTTCGAATTCTTGATACATATCTCCCTTATTGGGTTTTTAAAGTGTTCCAACTTTTCGATTTTTAGATTTCTGGATTTTTCAAGTTTTCGAAAAATCGAGAAATCTCAATCTCTCGATTTCTAGAGGGATATATTTACAATTTTAAAAATTGAGAAATTAAAATATGGAAAAATTAAAAAATCGAGATCCAAACCTCAAAAAATAAAAAAATTCAAAATTTAAAAATCTAAAAATTGAAGAATCGAAAAATTGAAAAATCCCAAGACTGAAACATCGAAAAATTGAAAAACTGAAAATCCAAAAAATCGAAAAGCCCCAAAATCGAAGTCTAAAAAAAATAGAAAAAGAAAAACCCTGAAAAAATGCAGAAACTGAAAAATTGAAACATTGGAAAGTTGTGAAATCAAGAAATGGGACAAAATTGATTAATCAAGAAACCGAGAAATCGAAAAGGAACTGAGAATTTAGAAACGTCAAAAATTGAAAAATTGAAAAATCAAAAGCCTGGAAAATTGAAGAATGGAGAAACTGAAAAACCGAAACATTGAAAAGTTGCGATACCGAGAAATGGGAGAAAATCGATTAATCGAGAAATCGAAAACTGGAAATTTATGAACGCCAAAAATTGAAAAATCGTAAATCTGTCACATTGAAAAATTGAGAAATCTAAAAATGAAGAAACCTAGAAATCGAAAATTTTAAGAATCGAGCAATTGTATCGAAAAATTTAAAAATCCTAACACTAAAATAGCGAAAAATTGAGTAAACGAAAAACTGAAAAATTGAAAAATCGAGAAATCGAAAAATCGAGATGGCGAAAAATTTAAAATCGAATAGTCGAAAAATCTAAAGATCAAGAGATCGAAACACCAAAAAAATGAAAAATCTAAAATTTAAGTTTCCGATGTTTTAATTTTTGAAATTTTTGAAATTTTGTATTTTCAATTTCTCAATGTGCAAGTATTCGATTCTTCAATTCTTGGATATTTTAATTTTTCAATTTTTTAAATTTTAGATTATTTCGATTTCTTGATTTCTGGATTTTTCGATTTTTCAGTTCTTCGATATTTCTATTTTTATATATTAATAATAATTTTTAATTTTTTGATTTTTCAGTTTTTAATTTTTCAATTTTTCGATTTTTCTAAATTCAACATTTTTCGATTTTTTGATGTTTGAAATTCTGAATATCTCCCTTATTCAATTTTTAAAGTTTTCCAACTTTTCGATTTTTAGATTTCTGGATTTTCCAAGTTTTCGAAAAATCGAGAAATCTCAATTTCCCGATTTCTCGATGTATAAATTTAAAATTTTAAAAATTGAAAAATCAAGATCCGAAACGTCAAAAAATAGAAAACTTTAAAAATCAGACTTTAAAAATCGAAAAATTTAAATCTAAATTTTTAAAATCGAAAAACTAAAAAATTTAAAAAAGTAAAGAATTGAGAAATCGAAAAATCGAAATTTAAAAAAATCGAAAAATTGAAAATCACCAAAACTGACACATCGAAAAATTGAGAAACTCAAAATCTAAAAAATCGAGAAATCGAAAAGCTGCAAAATCGAAGTCGAAAAAATAGAAAAATCAAAAACCTTAAAAATTGAAGAATGGAGAAACCGAAAAACCGAAAATTTAAAGAATCGAGCAACTGAAGAATCGAAAAATTGAAAAATCCTAACACTAAAATATCGAAAAATTGACCAAACGAAAAATTGAAAATCGAGAAATTGAAAAATCGAAAAATTGAAGAAAAAAAAATGGAAAAATCTACATCTGAAATATCGAAAAATTGAGAAATCGAAAGATGAAAAATCTAGAAATCGAAAACCCGGCAAATTGAAAATTCGAAAAATTGTTACATTAATAGTTATCTACAATTTTGACTTTTTTTCTAAAAATCTCGATGTCTAGTACAAAAATTCACCACGGATTCATAAATCACAAGTTCAGGACTATGTTACTTTTTAACATTTAAATAACATTTTGTTATTTTGCAAGATGACATCATCAATTCCTGTGGGGACATGAAGTGATAAATTTTGATTAACGATTCACCATGCTTCCGACATTCTTAAAAAAATTACGTATTCAGAGCGTTCGATTTTGAAATTTTAAAGTCAAATTCTAAAGTGTCAATGCCTAAGGTAAAACCTCAATGCGGTTTCATAAACCACAAATGGAGGAGTACGTAATGTTATAAATAACATTTACTATTGTAAAGTTTGGAAATGACGTCATTCCTTTGCCGGTGGTGATGAGCAGACATATTTTGGTTAGCCTTTTACAATACATTATATTCCTAACATACATACAAAATTTGACAACAATAGGTCCGGTAGTTGTGGAGATTATTTGTCTAATAAAATCCGGACAGACGGCAGACAGACAGACGTAAACGGGATACCTATTTTTTTGTACTCTAGGGGTCATGAGACGTCGGGAAAACATAAAAGTAGCCAATTGCCCCATGGATTCGATACTTTCTTAGCTTACTTAGGCTCGGAAAATAAAAAAGTGTTTAGACTACAGACAAACGGACGAAAATATGACAGTTGCATTTCCATGTTCTACAACACTTGAAACGCCAATAGAAAATAAAATCAGATATGACCCTCTTCCAGTAGTTCCTTTAACTATCTTTCGGCAAGTAAAAACATCGACCCGCTTTTCTGGCTGACGTGGACCACCCTAGTCTGCTTTTTCTCTCGTAAGTAGTAAACTCCGGAAAGCGAACACCTTACATCTAATATCTTCGATCGGCTCAAGTTCGCTGGCGGAGTCGAGTCCTGTAAGCGCTAATAACTTTATTGACTGATGCATAAAACTAGCATGAAGGATATTAGTGCGGCCCCAATTTTTGCCGGCATTAGGCGGAAACGGGCGGTAGTTTATCCGGCGAAAGTCGAGCAAAGAGAATTTGTTGATAAGACTCGCAATTAGTTAGTGGAACCAAAAAAGCTGCTTGTCCTCGGCAGAGCGCCCCTAAAAAGCTCTAACAACGCTTTGTGGATGTGGTGGTGAATGTGGATGACAACCTGCATCGTCAATCTTCGCTGTGTAGCAAAATCGCGTGCACCTCAACTACGAATAAATCAAAGTTAGGCTGCCTTTATGAAAATCTGAATATGGCAAAATTGCATCGGAATGCCCCTTTGTGATGAAATGGCATATTTTTTCGGGGCCGAGCACGCAGTGACAGAATCAGCCGGCATTATCTATTCGCTTTGAAAAACATCTGGGACGAAGCAATTTGCGAAATTGACCTTAGGGCACGTAAATTATTCAATTTAATAAAAGTTAATGTTTCTTTGTACCAGCGAAAGTGATTTTGATACTTAACGGCTTTTTGATATAATATTAATGAAACCATTAAAACTTTCTTAATTTTGTGTTTTTGCCCACAAACAAATTTGTTTACTGTAGGTAACTCTCTAAACGTAAATTACAGATTTACGCCGTGCACTGGGGCGAAATGAAGGGGAAGATCGATGAATTTATGTAAAACACCATTTATATTAATACCGCCTTGCACACAGAGGGAACACATTTTTTAGAACACACCCCTCAGCTTTATTTTAAGCATTTACGACAAGATCGTACAATGAGCTTTTTGTGGTGAATTTTTTGCAATATTTTATTTAAATACGAAATAACTCCTAAGAAATAAAGCGTACCTCTTACACACTATCTATAAGTGATAAAATATAGCGTGGCAACATTTCATCGGTCATAAAACCAATAGTCTTAAAATTGAGATCATCACAAATGGAGTGCAACGATAAAAATGTTATAATTTTATAAACACTTCTCTAATCATAAACTATATAGTGAAAAAAGCCAAAGAGAGATTATAACGTCCCAATTTATCGATGAAACCATTGACTTTATATACTTTCTTCATTTTATGCCTCATAAAGTTTAAGTAAATTTGCTTGCAAAATATCAACAAATCTGCAAACGTTTATATTCTCCAGATAAACAAATTGTTTCTTAGTTTTCTTTTTACTGGGAATGGAACATCATAAGGAAGTGATTTATTTTAAGAGTTGTATAACGAGAAGGCTCCAAGAATTTATTACAAATTAGTAATGCTAGAAATTTCCACTTTGCTTGATAAAACAAATTAGAAGCTCCATTCTCTACTACTTAGTTTCGCCGATACAACGTAATCAATCTATTTTATTACACGACATATGTACAAAGCTCTCATTGACGATAAAGTTATGAAGTTTTTACGAGGTTATTTTGTTTAGCAATTTTTTGAGTGCAAAGTAGGTAGGTAGGTACCTGTCTGATAAACTTCCGAAGCCTTGAGCCCGTGGCTATTTATATATTTATCTGTGGGGACTACTTTGTTCGAGTAAAACTGCCTACGAAAAAATGTTCGAGCATAAAATTACGAAGAAGTTTATCATCGATTATAAAAGCTCGCAGTGGAATTTGCGGCAAATATCTCACAAGTAGCAAATTCTTGCAGCAAAAGGCGCACAAGTTAATTTACGTCGGGCACTGAATTGCATTCCTACGTCAGGTGATAAAATAGGACTAGGCAGTTTTGCCGCTGTAAAATGGCACGGTGGTGTTTTATCGCTGGTAAAACTCATCTCATAGCGGACTTTTAGAATTTCTGGAAATCTAATAAGCAGCCTTGAGTTATTATGCATTAAAGTTGGTCCTACTACTTTTTCTACTACATATTTTTATTTTTATTATTCTTCCTAAGAAATATTGTTCCCACTTTTACCGTTTTCTTAAGTCTTTCTTTTATTTTTTGACCATCCTACGTCAATTCTTAAAGTTTGGTTTTCTCTGTAGCTTTGGGTCACATTCATATTTCAATCGATGTATCCAAAATTGTTATGAAGTTTTCCTCTACGGAAAATTCTAGAACTCCCAAAATTTATAGTCTGTCTGAAGTCTAGGATTTTCCGTAGATTCAAGAATTTCTAAATTCTTTTCCCGAAAGATAAAATTTTGATATATCAAAATACATGGAGCAGGTGAAGAGCTATGAACTTGAAAACGGCTTTGAAAGTTAAAGATGTTCTCAATTTTTTTGGAATTCCAGAAGTTCCTCATTTAATGAAATCTACGCAAAATATGTCAAATCCTAAACATTTTTGGACTTTCAAAAGGTTCTTTAGGTTATAGATGTATTAAGTTTGTTTGAAGTTCTAAAAGTTCCCCATTTAGTAAAATGTAATCCAAATAAGGCAAATTCCAAGAACTTCTAAACATTTTTGGAAATTTCGATCTATATAGAAACGTTATAAAGTTTTCTTGTATAAACCTAGGATTTCCCATAGATTCTATATTCTCTCGATTCTTTTTCGGATGGATAATAATATTTTGAAATATTGAAGTAAATAAAATTGTTGCAATTTAGTGAACTTTAAAAAAGAAGCTAGAGATGTTCTCCATTTTTACGAAGTTCTAGAAGTTTTTCATTTCTGCGAGAGTAAGTTCGTTACCAAGTTTTTTTCTATGGCAAACTCTAGAATTCTCAAAATCTACAGTGTTTTTAAACCTAAGATTTCCCATAGATTCTAAAATCTCTAGATTCTTTTACAGGAAGGATAAGATTTTGAAATATCAAAGTACGTAAAATAGTTGCCATTTAGTGGACTTCAAAAAGTCTCTGGAAGCAGTGGATGTTCTCTATCTTCATTAAGTTCCAGAAGTTTTTCATTTAGTAAAATCTACTCAAAATAAGTTAAATTCTAAGAAACTCTCAGCATTTTTGGAAATTTCGATGTTCTATGGGTAGAAGTGTTACGACGTTTTCTTCTATGGCAAACTCTAGAATCCTGAAAAATTATAGTGTTTTTTAAATTCAGTACTACCTAGAATCGTTATGAAGCTTCCGTCTATTTGAAACTTCCAAAGTTTACATTGTTTTTTTTTAATCGAAGGTTTTCCATGGCTCTTTATTTTTTTTTTTTATTCTTTTCCGGAAAAATAAAATTTTATAATACCAAAGTACATGAAGCAGTAGCAATTTAAATGACTATAAAACGGCTCTGCAAGTTATAGATGTGCTAATTTTTTCCGAGTTCTAGAAGTTCCCCATTTAATAAAATGTAATCAAATTATGTCAAATTAAAGGTATATCTAAATTTTTTGGAAAATTTCGATCTTTCTACAAGCGTTATAAAGTTTTGTTCTATATCAAACTTTAGAATTCTCAAAATTTGTAGTGTTTTTTAAACCCAGGATTTCCCATAGATTCTAGAATCTCTATATTATTTTCCGGAAGCATGGGATTTGGAAATACCACAATACGTAAAGTAATTGCAATTTAGTGGATTTTAAAAAGGCTCTGGAAGTTATAGATGTTCTCAATTTTTACGAAGTTCTAGAAGCTTTTCATTTAGTAAAATCTACCCAAACTAAGTCAAATTACAAGGATCTTTCATTTTTTGGAAATTTTGATATATCTACGAGTAGGAGCGTTATGAAGCTTTCTTCTATAGCAAACTCTAGAATTCTCAAAATCTGCAGTGTCTTTTAAACATACAGATTCTAGAAGCTCTAGATCATTTTCTGGAAGGACAAAATTTTGAAATATCGAAGTACGTAAAATAATTCGAATTTAGTGAACTTCAAAAAGGCTCTGGAAACTGTAGATGTTCTTCATCTTTATTAAGTTGTGGAAGTTTTTCATTTAGTAAATTCTACTCAAAATAAGTTAAATTCTAAGAAACTCTAAGGATTTTTGGAAATTTCGATGTTCTATAGGTACGTAAGTTTTTTCTAAGTTTTCTTCTGTGGCAAATTCTAGAATTCTGAAAAGCTATAACGTTTTTTAAATCCAGTACTGCCTAAAATCGTTATGAAGTTTTTCTTCTGTGGCAAACTCTTAAAGTCTACATGGATTTTTTAAAGTTAAGGTTTTGCATGGATTCTAGAATCTTTAAATTCTTTTCCGAGAAGAAAAAATTTTATAATACGAAAGTACATAAAACAGTAGCAATTTAGTAGACTTTAAAAAGGCTCGGCAAGTTATAGATGTTCTCAATTTTTTCCTAGTTCTAGAAGTTCCTCATTTAGTAAAATGTGATTAAAATAGGTCAAATTCTATGTATATCTAAACATTTTTGAAAATTTCGATCTATCTACAAGCGTTATAAAGTTTTCTTCTATAACAAACTCTAGAAGTCTCAAATTTGCAGTGTTTTTTAAACTCAGGATTTTCCATAAATTCTAGAATCTCTAGATTCTTTTCCGGAAGCATAAGATTTGGAAATATCACGAGTAGTTTCAATTTAATCGATTTTAAAAAGGCTCTGGAAGTTATACTTAGATGTTCCCAATTTTTATGGAGATCTAGAAGTTTTTTATTCAGTAAAATCTATTCAAAATAAGTAGAATTCCAAGAACTTCTAACAATTTTTTTTTAATTTCGATGGACCTACAAGTAGAGACGTTACAAAGTTTTCTTCTTGGAAAACTCCAGAATTTTCAATAGGGATAGTGTTCTTTAAATCTAGTATCTAGAAGTAATATGAAGTTTTCATCAATAGCAAACTATAGAATCCTCAAAATATATAGTGTTTTTTTAAATCTAAGATTTTCCATAGATTCTAAAATCTGTAGATTCATTTCCGAAAAGATAAAATTTTGAAATTCCAAAGTACATTTAACAGTTGCGATTCCGTGAACTTTTTTAAAATCATTTTTGTAATGCAATCAAAATAAGTCAAATCTTAAGTATCCCTAAACATTTTTGAAAATTTCTATCTATCTAGAAGCGTTCTGAAGTATTCTTCTTTAATAAACTTTAGAATTCTCAAAATCTGCAGTATTTTTCAAAGCTAGGATTTTCCATAGATTCTAGAAGGATAAGATTTTTAAATATCAAAGTACGTAAAATTTTTGCAATTTAGTGGACTTTAAAAAAGATCTGGAAGTTATAGATGTTTCAATTTTTATGAACTTCTAGAAGTGTTTTGTTCTGTAAAATCTACTTAAAATAACTAAAATGCCAAAAATTTCTAAAAATTATTGGAAATTTCCATGTACATACTAATGAGTGTTACGAAGTTTTCTTCTTTACAAACTCTAGAATTTTCAATAGCTATAGAGTTTTTTAAATCTAATACCTAAAAGTGTTATAAAGTTTTCATCAATAGCAAACTCTATAACCATTCAAAAATCTATAGTGTTTTTAAATCTAAAATTTTCCATAGATTCTAAAATCTCTAGATTCTTTTCCAGAAAGATAAAATTTTGAGATACCAAAGTACATTAAACAGTTGCAATTCCGTGGACTTTTTTAAAGTCCTTTTTGTAATGTAATCAAAATAAGTCAAATCTTAAATATCTCTAAACATTTTTGAAAATTTCGATCTATCTAAAAGCGTTATGAAGTATTCTTCTATAACAAACTAAAGCTAAGATATCCCATAGAATCTAGAATGTCTAGATTCCTTTCCGGAAGGATAAGATTTTGAAATATCAAAATTCGTAACATTGTTGTAATTTATGGGACTTTAAAAAGGCTCTGAAAGTTATCGATGTTCTCAATTTTTATGAAGTTCTAGAAGTTTTTCATTTAGTAAAATTTGTTCAAAATAAGTTAAATTGCAAGAATCTCTAAAATTTTTGGAAATTTCGATGTATCTAGGAGTAGGAGCGTTACAAAGATTTTTTCTATGGCGGACTCTAGAATTCTCAAAAGCTATAGTGCTTTAAATCTAGTACCTAGAAGCGTTATGAAATTTTTCAATGACAGTCTCTATAATTCTCAAAATCTACAGTGTTTTTAATCTTAGGATTTCCCATAGATTCTAGAATCTCTAGATTTTTTTCGGAAAGGAAAAGATTTTGAAATATGAAAGTACGTAAAGTTGTTGCAATTTAATGGACTTTAAAAAAGCTTTAAAGAAGCATTACGAAGTTTTTTACCATGGCAGACTCTAGAATTCTCAAAAACTATAGTGCTTTTTAAATCTAGTACCTAGAAGCGTCATGAAGTTTTCTTTCATAGCAAATTTTCGAAATCTACAGTGTTTTTTAAACCTAGAATTTCTCATAGATTCTAGAATCTCCAGATTTTTTCCGGAATTATAACATTTTCAAATAAAAATAAGTAAGTACGCAAAATAATTTCAATTTATTGGATTTTAAAAAGGCTCCGGAAGTTGTAGATGTTTTCAATTTTTATGGAGTTCTAGAAGTTTTTCATTTAGTAAAATATGTTCAAAATAAGTCAAATTGCAAGAATTTCTATTTTTTTTTGGATATTTCGATGTACCTAAGAGTAGGAGCATTACGAATTTCTCACAGATTCTAGAATCTTTAGATTCTTTTCCGGAAGGGTAAAATTTTGAAATATCAAAGTACCTACATACGTAAAATAGTTACAGTTTAATGGATTTTAAAAAGGCTCTGGGAGTTATAGATGTTCTCAATTTTTATGAAGTTTTGTAAGTTTTTTATTTAGCAAAATTTACTCAAAATAAGTAAAATTCCAAGAACCTCTAAACATTTTCAAAATTTCGACGCATCTACGAGTGGAAGAGCCTCTAAACATTTTCAAAATTTCGATGCATCTACGAGTAGAAGCGTTATCAGGTTTTCTTCTATGGCAGACTCTAGAATTCTCAAAAGCTACAGCGTCTTTTTTTTACTGGGATTTTCCATAGAATCTAGAATCTCTAAATTCTTTTCCGGAAAGATAAAATTTTGTAATACCAAATATCTCTCTTTTCGTTTTCTCCATAGGCTATTATCATTGTCTATTGTTCTTCGTCAAATATCATCAGTCATTTCTATCTTTAATAATATCCTTTAGCTTATTTGGTGGTATTATTAATCCTACCCTTTCTTTCGCTCTTTCTTTTTGATCTATCTTGATTTGGGTTTAAACTATTGGGTTTTTTGTCGGTGGTGCCCAGGTTAGCATTTATTGTAATTTACTAGGTACTTAAATAAAGGTCTGCCAGAGTTGTTGCTACACTGAAATCGACAACGGGTTGGAGAGCTTACAAAAAAGCTGATTTATACTATACAATATTTTGTCAGAATTTCTCGTAAATATGAAGGGGGAAGGATCTAATAATATTTGCATAGTATTACTCTTTGGTAATTGAAACAATTTGTTTTAAATTTAATATTAAATTACAAAATTATCTTTAGAAATTTTTCTTCTATACAAATTTTATTTGACCCTTCCTCTTTCAATATTACAAAACAAACTCATAAGTAAATAAAATAATAGACATTATTTCTAACCACTTCATCGTAGTAACAAACTTAACCGCGATTTTAAAATTGAATTAGTTGTGAAGATCCATAAGGTAAGCGATACGTAAAAGATAACAAATCACAAAGGGAAAATAGTTACGATTTTTAATACGAGTTTTAGTTTCTGTACAAGATTTATTTTCAATAGCTTCAAAATTATTGTCCTGAAAAGAATGAATCTCTCGGGTTCCAAACTTTTATTCAAAATATTAGAGATTGTAATAAATAAATCTGGAGTAATACTATTAAATATTTACAGACATTAAACATGACCAATGTTCAGTGTATGCCTACAGTAAAATTTCTTTAGACACTTAATTTTATGTAAATTTAATGAGTTGAAACTTGCCGAAGATTTTTGCTCATTGAACTAGGATTGACGACCCCTTTCTGGGTCGCAAGGAAATTGTAATTTTGTTTGAGCTCAGTCATTTACGAACTAACAGAGATTACGCATTGAATGCATTCAGACGTGATGACACCGTATTGGATAGGGTTATTCTACGTGGTATTATTGAATAGAACAGCATTAACTAAATGTATTGTTTAATTAGTTAACAAATATATTTAAATAAAAAAAGAGGCGACGTCTTAAATGAAGCACCCTGTATACATAACAATGTACCTATTTGATATTGTAAAAACTGCTAAAACGTAGAACTTCCTTTAAAAGCAATTTGTTATAGTATTATTATGTTAACGATTAATACAGTTACCAACATTCGCCACAAAGAGTAGACCAATTTGGATAATTAACGACCCGTTGAGAGATGAGTTTATGAAAATCTAGCGTTTTGCTGTACATAGTAGAACTCAGGCTTTCAATTAGTAATTAGAATAATTGATATAAATGTGCATTTTCAGAAGCATCCACTTGAAAACTGCGTAGCTATTTGGTTTAATTGTTCCATTTAAATGCATTTATTCCGACGCAGATAATATAAAATAATGACTATTAAACGCAAAAATCAGCAAAAAATACAATTTCCTTTTTCAACTAGCAAAAATCGTTTTCCCAGCACAAATCAAATGTTATTGTTGAACTGTTATTGTTCATTAAAATAATCAACATTCTCATTAACGCAGTCCTCGAGAAAAAACGTCCATATCTCCGAGTGTTTACTCTACTCCACCTCGGCAACACCCACTCCGAGCGGCATAGTTGGCAACGTTTGCGAGATAAGGGCAATCGTAAAAGTTGAAAAGAAGTTTAAAGTTGGAGGTATTTTTAAAGGGCTTGGAAAATGCGGATAATTCTTTAAACTAAGTAGAGCTTTGGAGTGAATTGCCCAGTCTGCACTTTATCACGGTTTTTAATTAAATGGGTGCGGTTTTATAAATTGCCGTGGAAATTTAAAAAAGGCGTTGTTGCGTTTTCAAATTCAGAATTTAATAGGAACCAGGCTGGCGTGTTGGCTGCGCTTCCGTCATTAATTCTCGCGAATAAAAAATTGCTACTTGAATCGACATCAATGATTCAAGTGCTATATCCGGTGGCGGAGCGTTCGTCAACTTGACGTTGCCAGTCCATCAAGATTCGGCAAATTATGACGGAAGATAAACGACGCTTCTGTGTATTAAAAATCCATTTCCTAATTTAAAGAAAAGTCGAAGGAGACTGAAATATTCTAATCTGACCTCGGTATAGACGAGCGAAGCTCACAATACTTCCTCTGTGTAGGCACGTCTCCGGTAATGTAAAATAATTGTCAATTTCAGCTAGGCATCTGCTTTACCTGGAACAAAAGAAAACGTCATGTAAATTTAAAATTACATACGGATGTAAAAGTTTAGACAGAATTTGAATCATTTGTTGAGAAGATTTATGAATTGTTGAAATTCCTTACCGCATCACCCGTCACTCAAGATGAGGAGCTAGGTTTTACTAACTCTCTAAAATCCGGTTTTCAAGTACTTTTTTAATTTATGAGACACATTCAGCTGTTAAAATTGTACGATTTATAGTCACTAATACTATAAAGTAATTTTTCCATTCTTACCTACCTAAGTAGGTCAAATAAATTCGTTTGATAATAAATTAAGTATCCTATATTAGTGCACTATATCTTTCTGGTTTCCGTTTTCTATTGCCAAGTTTTGTCCGGATTTATTGTGGTTTTTCTGGTTTCCTAATTTCACATTTTGCGTTTTATTTTGCTTAAGATTGAAAATCGTCTTCGGTTAACACTGATTTCGTTCACTGAATTGATGCTACTAATTAAGGGATATTATTAATATTATTATATAAACAGAGAAGAGAAGCCAGGGTGACGTTTCCAAATTAAATTATTTTTAGAATTAATTAATTCAGTAGGTGGCTGTACTTAAGAAGGTACTGAAGACTGGAATAAAAGGTTATAAAAAATTTCAGTAGATCATTAACCAAGTTCATTCGCATCGAGTAAAAATAAATTCCTCTTGAAAATCCTGAAAGTCGCAAAAACATTTGGTTCTCAAACGCTGTTAATAAATAAAGATTATGAAATTGAACCTTTTTTCTGACCACGGTTGCTTGCTTTTATCCAGGTATATAAATCTACAAAACTTCCAGTTTTAAAATGACGAAAATCACTGACTAAAATTTTATCTTATGGTTAAATGGAATAAAATTATCAAAAGTGGTTAGCTAATGTTTTTTTGTTGCTAATCACGAGATTACATTTCCCCTAGATTGATTTAAATATGAAATACTGTGTGATTTTTTAAATTTCTGTTCTAGTTGGCTATGACGCGTACGTCAGCAGTGTAATTGAAACGGCTGACGTAAGCGTCATCACCAACTAGAGCAGAAATTTAAAAACTCACCCCATACAATATGCATATATAATATATAACTTACATAATGTATTATATAAGGATATCCCGACGATGTGGTGGTGGAACACTAAGCATTTATTGTGGACTATTGATGTTACATTTATTTTGAAATATACTGTATATTAGATTTTTGAATGTTACACATCGAAGTTTTATTGTTTTGACTTGAACGCTATACATGGTGATTAAAAAATAGGTAACTTCATAGCTATAATTTCATGGTACGTTGTTAACAATTGTTATATTTTTTTACATATGTATCTAAATCTATGGTTTTGTTTTCGTAAGTGAACGTCAAATTGACGTACGATTTTTTTTTTTTAATTTTTCCCAAACTTAAACCTGTAAACGTACTAATAAACAGTTGAGTTAATGTGATTTCTGAATCACCCTGTATATTTCCCCAGACCGAAATTCTTTACGAACAAAACCATACCCAATTCAACTGCAATAGTTTTTTAAACAATTTACTTGAAATATGAATTTTTATGAAAAATAAGAATCTTTAAAACTTCACAGCTCCATCACTTTTACAGACAGAGATTCGTAATTTTGCACACAATTTTTTAATTCTATATTCTCTACCAGATTATTTAATTTTCAAATTATTAATTTTCTCGTGATATTCAAATGGGACATCCTGTATTGTATATTTTCACATTTCTTTCGAGGTAAAATTTTGGAGGCAATTGCGTTAAAACGTCTGCAAGATTTCAAACTATTCAGTTTTGCAATTCTTGATTTAATCAATAAAATAAATTGACTCAGTCATTAATTTTTTTGAGACACCCTGTATAAGGAAATCTAAAAAATATTAATGCAGTGATAATCACAAGTATAAACTTGTGTGCGCATTTAAGGTGGGATTTATTCACGAAAATTTTGAGGTGACGTCATAAAGTTTTTAGGGGGGATCAGCAAATACATGTTGGTCAAAAATTTACCATGCTTATGACAACTTTAAAACATCTGCAGAAAGCTCAACACGGAGTCATAAACTCCATGTTAGGACTATGTTATTTTATACAGTTTAAAAACCTTTTAATATGTACAATTTTGAAGTGACGTCATCACATTATAGGTGGGGAGATTATATGTCCGGACGACAGTCAGAGGGACAGACGGACAGACGAACAGATGGACACACAGACAGACGGAAACGGGAGACCTATTTCGACCGACGGACTCGATTACAATACTTCCTTCGCTTACGGTTAGATATAACCTCAAAAATGTTATAGGTACATATAACATAAGATACCATGTGTGAATGATTTCAGAAAACTGACAATTTGGACATTTAAATACCCTGCGTAGACAAGCTGGCAAAGAAAAATTCTCTAACGACTGGCTACTTTCATGTTTTCTCGACGCTTCATGACCCCTAGAGTACGAAAAAAATATATCTCTTTTGTCTATCTGTCCTCTGGCGACTACCGTCTGTCGGTATTGATTTTTGTTAAACAGACGATCTCCGAAACTACTGGACCAATTGTTGTCGAAATTTTGTATACATATTACAAATATCATGTAGATGGCAAAACGCGGACCAAAAATTTGGCCTATCATTCCCACCAACAATCCGGTAACACCCTCTCAATTTTTTTAGCAACCATGATTTTGATTTTATACAATAATATACACCTATACTTGTGGTTTATGAATCTGCATTGATTTTTTACCTTCGAAATCCAGATTTTCGCCAAAAAAAGTTAAATTTTACTATACCATCTATACTATATGAATGGATTGATAAACCGAAGTGTATGACGTCATCAAGTTTTGGAGGGGAGGGAGGGAGAGAGGTAAACAAATATGTACATCCAGTTTTGCACTTTCTAAGTTAAATTGTAAGGTGATATATAATTGTGATTTTTTTCCAAAAATCTGGATCTCAAACGTAAAAGTTAAAAGCACACTCATAAACCACACGTAGATAAGCATGTCATTTTTTAACATCTAAGTAGATAAAATTTTCTTTACAAAATTTTGAAATAATGTCATTAAATTGTTAGTGAGACAATCAAACAAATTTTGGTTAGCGTTTTACCATATGGACGACATTCTTAAAATACACGACAATCAGTCGTTAAGACACATTGTGTTTTTTATATGTAAAGTAGGGTCCGCCAAACAGTGAACAATAACTAAAGTGTTTATTGGAAGCTACCAATAAACTGCTCAGGATTGTCTAAACGATAATTTACATCGTTTTGACTGGCTTGTCCGAAAGGATCAAGGGTTTGACCATTAAATATTGTAATAATAATAATAGTGGACCGAACGCATTGTACATTATCATTACCATAATCCTAAGTGATTTATTAGTGGCTTCCAAACAGAAAGTCGGTGTTCACTATTTGACGGACTCTATTTTAGTGTGATTTTTTAGTAAATATCCACACACCAATGTATTGTGAATTGTTTAGTTTAGGCTTGTTCAGTAAGGAGTTTTATTTCAACGAGGCGGCAAAAGGCAGAGAACGTTTACTAAATTCAAAGCACACTACGATATGATAAATATGTTGTACGAAGCTTTCGTTTTTTACTGTAAGAATTGTAACCTCAGTAATGGGCTATTTATTGCTTATTGAATAATTTTATAAAAATTTGGCGGTGACTGACCAATCACAAGAAAAGTTACTAATTTAGATGATAGAAATGGCTATTTTAGGAACCATGTTTATTACTTGAAAATGGTGTGGATCAAATATGATCACAAACAAGCAATGTCAAAAACAATCTCTTAAATTTATCAATTTGCTGGTTCTAAATAAAACTTTAAGTGAAAAAATACCGCAGTCTCCAGACACAACTCGAAGCCTGTCATAATTCAATTAAAATGTAGTCCTACGCAGATTACAAACAAGCATTCCTACATCAGACAAATAACTAAACTGAAATGTGGAAGTACTTAAAACTGACATCACAAGCTTGAAAACAAGGGATATAATTTTGATTTTTAATTTGGCAGATTTTTTGATCGTTGAACATTATTTTGAACAGTGGAACTCATGGCATCCAAAGCTGATCAAAAATGGCGTAACTTCGGATCATTATTTGATTATTGGGTAGCTATGAAATATAATATTAGTTTTACCCCTGACATTTTCTCAATTTAAATTACCACTTAGCGAAACACACGCTTAATGGTCTAAATTGTTCCACGTTAAACATTTATCAAGAACTCATTTCCTTCTAGGTGAAGTTTAACGACTGTAAACTCATTTACAGTACATACTAATTAAGTTTCTACTTGTATTATTAATGCTTAAATATTCGTCTACAATTCTACAGCGTAAAAAATCCATCAATAATCCATTATTAACTGCATCAAAAATCAACATTCACCGATGCAAACACACTCTATTTCGAGGTCCATTTGTCATCAATGCACAAAGTTAATTTTTCTATGGGGCTTCTCATAATCAAAAATCTGGATTCAATTTTATCGATTTCGTCACAGTCCGTAGTTTGTCGGTTGAATGCATTTAAATGTATAAAATTATTGTCTATTATTCAACGTTAATTAAATGACGATCAGTCCTAGACTCGACATTTTTAATTAATTTGATAGATTGTGTCAAAATGAAAAATAGTACTATAGGTAAGTTTATCCCGAGTGTGAAGCAAAATGTGGTCTTTAAAACGATTTTGAGTACTACAACACTTTGGATGAAACCAAGAGATGATCTTCTAAATATTAAATATATTGTTTGATGCTTCGTGATAAGGTGTTTGCACTTTGTGTATAATTCAGCGATCAATACATGTCAACAAACATTTACATAACATGTGATGGCAAGATACATTAGAGTGCGTTTCATAATTAATTTAGGTTTGTATATTCTGATGGTAGAAAACACAAAATCGAACTCTCGCTGTTTGAACAGAATCAGCGGTGTTTATGAGAGGGCAGAATAGCTGATGCTTAATAACAGTACAAATTGTTTATAATTGACAGGCCGATTATGTACAATTTGTAGCTGTTGTTGTATATGTGGATAGGGTCAAATTAAATCCTAAATCAGTGCTTTAGTGCTTTTGTAAGGGGAAGGGAATATTAAAGTGGGTTTCGGTAAAGCAGGCAGATGAGAATTTTTAA
Organism: Zophobas atratus; assembly: GCA_022388445.1. Taxonomy (NCBI): domain Eukaryota; kingdom Metazoa; phylum Arthropoda; class Insecta; order Coleoptera; family Tenebrionidae; genus Zophobas; species Zophobas atratus. The sequence continues at coordinate 46,134,049 of CM039442.1, read as the reverse complement.
GAATAAATTTTAGAGTTCAGAGTTATAACCAGTAAAATTTGTGCCTTCTGGGACAAAATGTTGTTGGACCTACATTTATTTCCTTTCAATTTTTCAAAAAAAAAAAGAAAACCAGCAAAAAATACGTTTAAAATTTTGTAGTTCAGAAGAAACACAAATATTTGACTGTTTTTTCCGAAATTGTGATGTTTCAAGTATTTGCACTTCGTTGATATAAAATTACTACCTCAAAAATTGAAAATTACGAAAAACACAAAATATTAATCTATCCTTATTTAGAAACAAGTTAATGTTTTGATTGAATCTCGTTTTCGAAGGATAGTTTTATTTATGAATATGAAATGATTTAGACAGGAGGAACATAAAGTTTGGAAAAAAACAGCAGTGTTTAAAAAAAATGTAAACATTTTTTGCAAAATTTTTTGTTTGCTTCCTATGGTATTTTTTATTCGGAACACAATTGTAATAAGGACTGGGTGCATTTATTCATATTGTTCACACTAGACTCTGCTGAAACTAAAAATTGGTCCCTTGTCACTCAACCTTGAACACTCAAACAAATTCAGTTTTTTATTTTAAAAAATGTAGATAATACCAGTAAGAAAAAAAAATGGCCCATGAAGGGATCGAACCCACGATTTTCGCTTATTAGCACAACGATAACTAACTGAGTTGTTACACAATTTTGACTTTTTTTTCGAAAACTGGATGCCTAGCGTAAAAAATCGGATTCATATACCATAAGTACAGGAGTATGTTATTTTCGAAAATTTAAATAGCATTTACCATGCAAAATTTTGAGGTGATAAAATTGGTGGTGGAGACGATTAGGCAAATTTTACGTATAAAATTAGGTGTCAATTAAAATCAACACAGACGACAAACAACAAACAGGCGGAAAAAGGAGACCTATTTTTTCATTTTCTGGAGCAAATGAAACGTCGAGAAAACATGAAAGTAGCCATTCGCCTATTGCACTACTTTCTTAGTTTGCGCTTTGTAAGTAAAAATTGAAAGTCATGAAAAAATTTTGTCTGTTCTTCGTGCATTTGTTAAATATATGGTAACTTCGAAACTATTGAAACTTCAACTGCAAATGTAAAAATGATGATTTAATGAAATTCATAGCACGGTTAAAATTCATTAAAGAAATTTTTTAATAATTGTTATGGAAAAGTACTTTCTGACATACCTTATTGTTTGCACTTTATTTGAATTCACATTTCAGAAACATCTGGAGGTACACAATAAAAAATTCAAAGCGGATCCATAAACCCCAGGTATATAAGTATGTTATTTTATTAAATTTAAATACAGAGTTTTGTCCAAATAACCTTCGACCAATTTTTCGAAGGGGTTTTTAGTTGCCTCTTTCTTTTTCGTTTATAGTCGCCATTTTATTTACCAAATTTCTTTACCGATTTTTTCTTGCATTTATTTTGGGTTGTTTGTTTTTTTTTTGTCCTCTTTTCTCATCGCCTATTTTTGTCGCCTTTTTTGATAACTGATTAAAATGTTATGCTAATAATGCAAAGGTCGTAAGTTCGATCCTGCCATGGCCTAAGTTTTTTCTTACACTGTGACTGGTATTTACTACATCTTTTTCTAAAAAACTGAATTTGTTTGATTGTACCTACCTGAGGGACCAGGAAAGTTCTGCTTAATAACATGAGACCAATTTTACTTCCCAAGTCTAAAAAGTATTAGTACTAGGGTCCATCGGACGAATGGCTACTTTAATATTTTCTCGACGTTTTAGGACCTTTAGAGTACGAAAAAATAAGTTCCCCGTTTCCGTCTGTCTGTCCATCGTCTGTCTCAGTTTTTATAAGATAAATAATCTCCAAAACTACTGAACTGATTGTGGCCAAATTTTATATGTGTATTACGAATATTATGTACATCGTAAAACACTAAGCAAACTTTGTCTCATGTGTCTCTTGTGAGTCGTCACCTCAAAATTCCTGTACGTGTAATTTCCGAATCCGTGTTCAGTTTTTACCACTCTAAATTGTATAACAACATTTTTTAATCTCATTTCGAAACTGCAAATCCGAATGTTTTGAAATCTTGCAGAGAATTTAAAGTTATCGTAAGCACGATAAATTTTGAATCAAAAATATATTTATCAAGTCCAAAATTGATGACAGTTTCAAATTTTGCCGAATAAACCCTGTCTAAAATGAAATGAAATAATCTTGTGGTCTTCTTGTGGTAATCTTTTTTGAAGTGAACCTGAAAAAATCTCCGGGACCCCTAGTGTTATTTTTCTAAATTATGAAAGAATCTCGGGGTTTTATTTTCTAAGAGAAGCTTAAAGAATCTCGAGGGCCCTTGGTGTTTTTTCTGCAAAGAAACTTAAAGATCTCGGGGTCCACTGGCGCCTTTTTTTTTTCGAGAAGCTGAAAGAATCTTAAGAAAAGCTTGTGTTTTCTCCCTAAAATGTAAAAGAATTTCGTGGTCTCCTAGTAACTTATTTTAAGGGAAGCTTAAAGAATCTCGTGGTCCCCTAGTGTCTTTTTTTTTAAATAAAGCTGACAGAATTTCGGGGGCCGCTAGTATTTTTTTTAGAGAGGCTTAAAGAATCTCGGGGCCTCTAGTATTATTTTTTATTAAAAATCGAAAGAATCCCTGGGTCCCAAGTCGTCTTTTTTGAAGAGAATGTTAAAAAATCTCGGAGTCTTCTAATATCTTTTTTTAGAGAAGCTGAAAAAATCGAGAGGACATTTGCGTTTTTTCCCTAAAATCTGAAAGAATATCGGGAATCCCTAATGTTATTTTTCTAAAGCGTGAAAGAATCTCGGGGTTTCCTAGCGCCTTTTTTTTTAAGATAACGTTAAAGACCTCGAGGAGACCCAGTATTTTTTCCCTAAAATATGAAAGAACCTCGGGGACCTCTAGTGTTATTTTTCTAAAATATGAAATATCCTCGGGGGCCCCTAGTGTTCATTTTTCCAAAGAACCAAAGAATCTCGGGGTCCCCTAGTGTTTTTGTGTCCAAAAAATTGAAAAATCATGAAAATAATAATAATAATAATAATAATATATATTTAACCCAAGAACAAAATACAAAATGTCCAAGAAGGGTACCATTTAGGACACACTTTAAGATAATAAACAAGAAATTAATAAAAATATTAAGCCTAATTAAAAAATTAAAGGAATACAATGTAATAAATAAGTATATTAAATAAGTATCTAACTTACAGTAATACACGCATTTTAAGTGCTGTTGAAATATCAGAATAGAATTTTTTTTTATATATTTAGAAAGATATCTGCAAATATTAATAATAATATGTATAATATTAATAAAAAATGAAACATCCGAAAAATCGAAAATTGAGAGAATCAAGAAATAATTGAAGAATCGAAAAATTGAAAAATGAGAACACTGAAATATCGAAAAATTGAAAAATTGAGAAATCGAAAAATTAAAAAATCAAAAAATTGAAGAATGAAAACTAAAAAATCGCAAATCTTAAACATCGAACAATTGAAAAACTAAAATATCGAGAAATCGAAAATCCAAAATTTTAAGTCGAAAATCGAAAAATTGAAAAATGAAAAACCTTCAAAGTCCAAAAACTTAAGTATTAAGAAACTGAAAAATCGAAACATTGAAAAGTAGAGAATCTTGAAATGAGAAATGGAAAAATTGAAAAGATAGAAACGTTACAAATTGAAAATTTGAATAAATCCTGAAAATGAAACTTTGAAAATAAAGAAATCTAAAAATGAAGAAATCGAGAAATCGAAAAATGGGAGAGTTGAGAAATTGAAAGAATTTCGGAAATCCTGGTGTTATTTTTCTAAAATGTGAAATAACCTCGGGGGCCCTTAGTGTTAATTTTTCTAAAGAACCAAAGAATCTCAGGGTCCCTAGTGTCTTTTCTTTAAGTAAAGCTGAAAGAATTTCGGAGGCCGCTAGTATTTTTTTTAAAGAGAGGCTTAAAGAATCTCGGGGCCTCTAGTATTATTTTTTATTAAAAATCGAAAGAATCCCGGGGTTTCAAGTCACCTTTTTTGAAGAGAATGTTAAAAAATCTCTGACTCTTCTAATATCTTTTTTTTGAGAATCTGAAAAAATCGAGAGGACATTTGCGTTTTTTCCCTAAAATGTGAAAGAATCTCGGGAATTACTAATGTTATTTTTCTAAAACGTGAAGGAATCTCGTAGTTTCCTAGCGTCTTTTTTTTAAGACAACGTTAAAGACCTCGAGGAGACCCAGTATATTTTCCCTAAAATATGAAAGAACCTCGGGGACCTCTAGTGTTATTTTTCTAAAATATGAAATATCCTCGGGGGCCCTAGTGTTAATTTTTCCAAAGAACCAAAGAATCTCGGGGCCCCTAGTGTTTTTGTGTCCAAAAAATTGAAAAATCATGAAATGAAACATCGAAAAGGAGAAATCGAAAAATCGAAAAATTGGGAGAATCAAGAAATAATTGAGAATCGAAAAATTGAAAAATGACAAATGAAATATCAAAAAATGAAAATTAAAAATCAAAAAATTGAAAAATAAAACTAAAAAATCGAAAATTTAAAATCGAAAATTTAAAAATAAAATATCGAGAAATCGAAAATCAAAATTTGAATTGAAAATCGAAAAATTGAAAAATCAAAACTAAATCGAAAACTGAAATAAGAAACTGAAAATCGAAATTGAAAATGAAAATTTGAAATTGAGAATGGAAATTCAAAATTAAAAGTTAAAAATTGAAAAATGAATGAAGAAAATCTGGAAAATGAAATTGAAAAATAGAGAAATCGAAAATAGAAATCGAAATTCGAAAATTGAGAGTTGAGAAATTAAGAATCAAAAATTGAAAATTGAGATATATAAAAGCAAGTGAAAATGAAGTCGAAACCAAAATTTTAAATAAAAAAAAATAAAACTAAACGAAACGAAATCAATTGAGGAAATGAAATGAAATAAAACGAAATATATAGAATAAATCGAATAAAATGAATTTAAAATAAATCAAAAGACAAATGAAAAAGAAGAATCGTAATGAAACTGAATAAGAAGAAATGAAATGAATGAAAATAAATGAGAAAAAATAAAATAAATAAAAAGTCGAAATCGAAGCGAAAAAAAATAAAATAAAACGAACAAATAATGAAGAGAAAATAAAAAACTCAAAAATTGAACATTAAAATACCTGAAAAACCCAAAAATTAAAAAATTGAAGAACTGAAAAATTGAAAAACGTCAAAATTGAAATATTTACAGATTGAAAAGTCCAAAAATTGAAAAATTGTAAAACTGAACATTACAAGATTTAAAAATCGAAAAATGAAGAACACTGAAATTTCGAAAAATTGAAAAATCGAAAAATAAAAAATCCCAAATCTGAAATATCGAAAAATTTAGAAATCGAAAGTTAAGACATCGAGAAATCGAATAGCCGAAAATTCTAAAAGTCGAAAAATCGAAGTCGAAATTCGAAAACCTGAAAAATGGAAAAATTGAAGAATTGAAGAATTGAAAAACTGAAAAAAAACGAAATACTGACAAGTCGTGAAATCGAGAAATTGAGAAATCGAAAAAATGTCATATCTATAATTTGAAAAAATCCCGGGGTCCCAAAGTGTCTTTTTTTTTGAAGAGAATGTTAAAAAATCTCAGGGTCATCTAATATCTTTTTTTTAGAGAAGCTGAAAGAATCAAAAAGACACTAGCGTTTTTTCCTTAAAATTTGAAAGAATCGCGGGGATCCCTAGTGTTATTTTTCCAAAGTGTGAAAGAATTTCGGGGTTTCCTAGGGTTTTTTTTAAGACAATGTTAAAGACCTCGAGTAGACCCAGTGTTTTTTCGCTAAAATATGAAAGAATCTCGGGAACCCCTAGTGTTATTTTTCTAAAATGTGAAATAACCTCGGGGGCCCCTAGTGTTTTTTTTGGAAGAGAAGGTTAAAGAATATCGAGGTCATCTGGTATCAGAATCTAGAGGAGACTTAATGTTTTCTCCCTAAAATATGCAAGCAAAGAGTCTCGAGGATCCTTGGTGTTATTTTTCTAAAATGTGAAATAATCTTGTGGTCTTCTAGTGTCTTTTTTGTGAAGTGAACCTGAAATAACCTAAAATGTGAAAGAATCTCAGGAGCCCTTGGTGTCTTTTTTTAAGAGGAAATTAAAAAATTTCGGGGGCCCCTAGTATTATTTTTTTCTAAGAAGCGAAAGAGCCTGGGGTCCCAAAGCGACTTTTTTTGAAGAGAAAAAGTTCAAGAATTTCGGGGTCTTTTTTTAGAGAACCTGAAAGAATCTAGAGGCGCCCTGATGTGTTTTTTTCGAAAATGTGAAAAATCTCAGGGGCCCTAGTATTATTTTTCGAAATTATGAAAGAATCTCGAGAATCCCTAGTGTTTTTTTCTCAAATGTGAAATAATCTGATGATATCCTAGTATCTCTTTTTAAGAGAAGCTTAAAGAATCTCTTGGGCTCTTATCATCTTTTTTTGAAATGAAACTGAAATACTCTCGGGGACCCCAAGCATCATTTTTTACTAAAAGGCGAAAGAATGCCGGGGTCCTAAAGCGTCTTTTTTGATGAAAATGTTAAAAAATCTCCGGTTTTTCCAATATCTTTTTTTTTAAAGAAGGTGAAAAAACCTAGAGGACACTAGCATTTTTTCCCTAAAATGTGAAAGAATCTCGGGGTTTTCTAGCGTCTTTTTTTTGAAGACAAAGTTAAAGATCTCAAGGAGACCCAGTGTTTTTATCCTAAAATGTGAAAGAATCTTGGGGACCCCTAGTGTTATTTTTTTAAAATGTGAAAGGTGCCCTTAGTGTGAATTTTTCTAAAGAACCAAATAATCTCGAGGTCGTCTAGCGTTTTTTTTTTCTGCAAGAGAAAGTTAAAGAATCTCGAGGTCTCCTAGTGTCATTTTTTAGAAATGTTGAAAGGTTCTAGAAGCACCCTAATGTTGTTTTTCTAAAACCTGAAAGAATTTCTGGATCTACTAGTATCTTTTTTGAAGTGAAGCTGAAAGAATCTCGAGAGCTCTAGTGTTATTTTTTTTTTAGAGAAAATGAAAGAATCTCTTGTTTTTTTTTCCTTAAAATGTGAAAAAATTTCGAGGTCCCCAGTGTCTTTCTCTCGCGAACAAAAATTATCTACCCCTGCCCAAAAAAACTTTGATGACGTTACCTAAAAATGTGAATCCTATGTAAAATATCACCTCCACATGCGAGGAAAGGTATCTCTAAAAAAACTTCAGACTAATTTTTGCATTTCAAAACTCATTAAAAACGTAAATTGATGATCTCATATCAAAATGTGTTTAAACAAATCCCATTGAAAATTCATTCACATGCTGTTTCACCTATGGTTTAACCAGAGGGTTCTTTTTTAGGCGGACTGCCACAAATTTTGGTACGTCCAAGTACATAGTCCCGAATTTAAACTTTGAACTAAAATCCGTAAAAACAAAAATTTACCCAATACAATTTTTTGTAGAATTATATGTTTCCTGAAACCATCTAAATCCATCGAAACTCAACAAAAACCAAAAACATTTTTCTCGCTGGACACAGTGTAAGCAAAAACCACTCAAATGACCAAGCGTGCGAACGAAATTAACAAGTTGTCGATCTCCGACTTGCTGATTAAATCCAGTGAACGTGAAAACGTCGAAACGAATCGAAAGAGTTAATACAGACTCAGTGACTCGCTTATTTGGCGAACTAAGAACGAATAGTTCGATCCGATAAACTTCGCTGAAGTACGTAATGCTGTCGATCTTTCGCTGAACGATGTTATAAACCCACTGAGCGCTGCCAGCTAAATGAACTAATCTTTTGAACGACACAACTAGGTGATACAAATCGACTGAACTAATTCGCCGAAATGAAATAAAATTCTCTCTTTAAGCCATCGGGCAACAATGGAACAAAGGCGCGCAGGTCCCGGGTGACAATTGGTATTGTTCCGAGTGTGGGTGGCCACGTGTCGTGTGGCATCCTGCATACCGTGGAGCTTCCACTTTAGAAGATTTCACGAAGCTTGTTTTTTGTTAAAGTCGAATATCGATTGAATAAGTTTTTGTTCAGTTGTCTAAATTCTTTCTGGTTTCAAGGTTGTCATGGACCCGGTAACAATATGTTCCTAAAGAGTCCTTAACGAACATTCCATGTGTAGCTGGGGCGTAGTAAGTCCATTTCGTTTAATTTTTAATTTTTCATCAAGATTCGCCGGAAAAGGAATAAAGAGCCTATTATAAAACCAAACCGCAGAATGTGAAAAGTTCCAAAGCTTTTTGTCGCAACGCTGGCAATTGCAGCATCTTCCTCCTTTATGAATTGCACGTGTGTCATACCAATACCAATATCAACGTTCGGCGTCTAACATTTATAGAACACTCAGGTAATATTGGTTGGTTTATGACCCATTTTGACACGTTTGATGCCGTAGCTCCCTTAACTTTAAAGGCACGTTAACGTTGCTCTTACTTTTTAAAAAACTGACGACGTAAGTTATTTAGTTCTGTCTCCAGAACCCATTTAAATTTTATTTAAGCATATACTGACAATGTGATCCAATTCTTTTATATTGGGTATCTGTTGGATAGCTTTATTATTCCGCACGCTAACCAAAATTTGTCTGATTATGCCCACCACCAATCAGATGACTTTACTTCAAAATTTTTCTAAGTTATGTTAATTATACTATTGTGTCACTCACAGTCTGTACGACACTATTGTGACTTTTTTGATATAAGGTAGTTCCAGGTCAAAATATTATTACTGGCCTTAGAAGAGACAATTAATCCATTTTTTCTAGTTTTGTGACTTGAACAATTAAATGTCACTTAGGCACTTCAAGCTTGATTGGAGTCTCAGTTCCATAACAACAATCACTCCTAGAACTCTAAAAATCGAAAAACTGAAAAATCAAAAACCTTAAAAATCGAAAAATCGAAGAATTAAAAAACTGAAAAATCTGGACATTGAAAAGTCGAGAAATCGAGAAACTGAGAAATCGAAAAATTGAAAATTTAGAAACGTCAAAAACTGAAAAATTGAAGTCGAACAAATCTAAAAATTGAAAAACAAAAGAACTTAAAATTCGAAACATCGAAGAACTGAAAATTCGAATAATGAAGAAATCGAGAAGTCGAAAATTTGGACAATACAAACTGAAGAATTCGAAAAATTCAAAAATTCAAAAATCGATAATTTGTAAAGTGTAATTGAAAAATAAAAAACTGAAAAACCCCAAATTTGAAAAATCAAATGGTGAAAAATAGAAAATTCGAGAACTGGGTAGTCGAAAAATAGTTATATGTACAATTCTGAATTTTTTCATAAATCAAGTAAAAATTCAACATGGATTCATAACTCACAAATGGAGGAGTACACTGAAATATCCAGAAATCGGAAAGTCGAAAAATTGAAGTCGAAAAATCAAAGCCTAAAATCGAAAAATTGAAAAACAAAAAAAACTTGAAATTCGAAAAATCCAAGAACTGAAAAATTAAAAAATCGATAAATTGTAAATTGTTAATGAAAATAAAAAAACTGAGAAATCTCAATTCTGAAATATCAAAAAATTGAAAAATCAAAAGTTGAAAAATCGAATATTCGAAAACTGGGAAATCCAAAAATTTTTATATCTAAAAAATTTTGATTTTTTTTCCAAAAATCAAGTAAAAACTCAACACGAATTCATAAATCGCAAATGGAGGAGTACACTGAAATATCGAAAAATTTAAAAAAGGAAAAATCGAGAAATTGAAAAACGAAAAATTGAAGAACAAAAAACTGAAAAATCCCAAAACTGAGGAAACCAAAAAATCGAAAAACTGAAGTCCAAAATCGAAAAATTAAAAATGAAAAACTGAAAAATCGAAACATTAAAGGTCGAGAAATCGGGAAATGAAGAAATCGAGAAATTGAAGAATTGAAAAATTGAAAAATTCCAACACTGAAATATCGAAAAATTGAAAAATCGAGAAATCGAAAAGCCAAAAAGTCGAAACCTCGAAGTCGAAAACCGAAGTATTAAAAATTAAAAACCTGAAAAACCGAAAAATTGAAGAATTGAGAAACTGAAAAATTGAGACATCGAAAAGTCCATATATCGAGGAATGGGAAAATCAAAAATCGATTAATCGAGAAATTGAGAAATCGAAAAACTAAAACATCAGGAAATTGGGAATTCGAAAAATGAAGAAATCAGGAAATTGAAAAATCTAAAAATTGAAAAATCCCAACACTGAAATATCGAAAAATTGAAAAATCTAAATATCAAAAAATTGAAAAATCCAGAAATTGAAAAACCAAAAACCTTAGAAATCGAAAAATTAAAGAAACGAAAAACGGAAAAAATCGAAACATTGAAAAGTTGAAACATTGAAAAGGCGAGAAATCTTAAAATTGAGAAATCGAAAAATTGAAAATATAGAAACGTCAAAAATTGAATAAAACCGTGAAACTGAAACATCGGAAAATAGAGAAATCGAAAAATGAAGAAATCGAGAAATCGAAAATTGATAGAGTTGAAAAACTAATTCGAAATATTGAAAAATCCCAAGACTGAAATATCGAAAAATTGAAAAATATAGAAATCAAAGTGGTAAAAACCAAACAATGGAAAACCAAAAAATTTTAAAATAAATAAAAAAGAAAAATCGAAAATTTGAAGATTTGAAAAACTGAAAAATTGAACATCGAAAAGTCGAGAAATCGAAAAATGGAAAAATCAAAAATCGATTAATCGAGAAATTGAAAAATCGAAAAACAAAAAATTTAGACATCAAAAACCGAAATATTGAAAAATTGAAAAATTCAAGAGTCCAAAAATTTGAAAAATCATAAAAACGAAACATCGGAAAATTGAGAAAACGAAAAATGAAGAAATCGAGGAATCGAAAAATGAAAAAATCAAAAATCGTTTAATCGACAAATTGAAAATCGAAAAACAAAAAATTTAGACATTAAAAACCGGAATATTGAAAAACTGAAAAATTCAAGAGTCCAAAAATTTGAAAAATCCTGAAAACGAAACATCGTAAAATTGAGAAATCGAAAAATTGCAAAATCACAACACTGAAATATCGAAAAATTTAAAAATTAAAAATGGAGAAATCGAAAATTAGAACAATTGAAGAATCAGAAACTAAAAATTCCCAAATCTGAAACATCGAAAAATTGAAAAACTGAAATATCGAGAAATCGAAAAGTCGAAAAATTGAAAACGAAAATCTAAAAAATAAAAAATCAGAAACCTCGGAAATCGAAAAATTGAAACTGAGAAGTTGAGAAATCTTGAAATTGAGAAATCGAAAAAACTGGAAATGTAGAACGTCAAAAATTGAAAAACTGAATAATATCCCAACACCGAAAAATCAAAAAGTTGAAAAATCGAGAAATACAAAAGCCAAAAAATCAAAAAGTCGAAAAATCGAAGTCGAAAACCAAAACATTTTAAAAATCCAAAAATTGAATATTTGAAAAACTGAAAAGTTGATACATTGAAACATCAAAAATCAATTAAACGAGAAATTGAGAAATCGAAAAACTGAAAATTTAAAAACGTCAAAAATTGGAATATTTAATAATTCAAAAGTCCAAAAATTTGAAAAATCGTAAAACTTAAACGTCGCAAAATTTAGAAATCGAAAAATGAAGAACACTGAAATTTCGAAAAATTTTCGATTGAGAAATCGAAAAAATGTTGTATCTCTACAATTTTGATTTTTTTCTAAAAATCAAGTAAAAACTCAACACAGATTCATAAACCACAAATGGAGGAGGACGTTATTCTATAAAATTTAACTAACATTTAGAATAGTAAAATTTAGACTCGACATCATTCCATTGCTGGTGATGATGAGCAGACAAATTTTGGTCAGCGTTTCACCGTTGTTAGCGCCATCTATCGGCGGCATAACAGAGAGAGAGAGCGGTGCGCGGTTTTAAGAGTACGAGTACGACCCTTTGACGTTTAACGTGCGCGTGCAATAAGGGACGCGTAGAAAAAGACACGAGGTGAAACCCGCTGGCGCCAGCAGAAGACGCAAGACAACCAACCCGAGTCTCATCCTCTTCTCCAAGATAACCTCATCCACCAGGTAGGATTTTCATCCCTCTTATATTTCTTCATCTCAACTCAAATAAATTGGCTAGTTGCCTCGCTCGCAACAACCGTCTACATAATATTCCCAATATACGTACAAAATTTGCCAAAAATCGGTCCGGTAGTTTCGGAGATTATCGATCTAATAAAAATCCTATTTTTTTCGTACTCTAGGGATCATGAAATGTTGGAAAAACATAAAAGTATCAAGTCGTCCAATGGACTCGATTACAGTACTTCCCTATCTTACGCTCGGGATGTAAAAAATTATCATTTTTTAGTGTATTCGTCATAAGATGAAATTTATTTAAAACATTTTTGACCTGACAACATTTACTATGCAAAATTTTAAAATGACGTCATCGGATTTCTGGTGGAAATGATTAGTCCAATTTTGGTTAGCATTTACACGGTATTCCCACAATTTACATAATTAGTTCTAGTTTCGAAAATTATCGGTCTAATAAAAACTGGCAAAGACAAAGAGACAGACCAACGGAGCAGGAAGTCCTATTTTTTCACACCCTAGGAGCCATGAAATGTCGAAAAAACATGAAAGTAGATGTTCGTCAGATGGAGCATGTTAGAATAGTTCCCTAACGTAAACTGGGTCTTAAAAATTATATAAATCTAGGTGTTAATTAAAACTTTTCGTTCTGACATGAATATGGAATTTGTTGATCCGCGGAAGCTAAAATATAGCAGTAATATTGTTTCTCATGTTGCAGTTATATCACATTATAACAATTTATTGCTATCACGACGTTATTTTCTAACTAAAAATTATTTAGTTTTAAACGTCAAGCACGTCGCCATTGAATCCATAATTCACTTAAATAAATGACAAAAATCATACAGCGTCCTCATAAAACATGTACAGAACCAAATGGCATCCATAAGAAACCGCAAAGTTGATATATCTTTACGCAGATTTAGTAGAACTAGATTTATTAGCTAAACGGCTTTTGGAGGCGTTGTTTCATGTAATAAGTACCATTGTTCTAAATACAAGATTTATTGATTCAAATTAACAACCATATATTTCAATTTTTTAGTAGCAAGCATAAACAACTCTCACTTCTGTAATTTAACAGACTTTGCTTTCTTACGGTTTCTGAACTCAAAATAACGAGTGAATATTGAAACATTCAAGCCAATTTACGTTATTTCAATTTTCTTCTTGTTATCAACAGTTATAAAACGAAAATTACTTCAATGCTGCCATTCACACAAAAACAATGAACTATGTCAAAGGAAAATTCACAAAGCACAAATCCCTTCATCTTTATCAGCTATAGGGAGATTGGTTTCAGACCTGAAAATTCAGGACCAACAGTGTTTTATAACTCGAACGATTTTTAGAAAAATTAAAAAGTAGTTGTCCTGTCAACTGTTTTTTTTTTCTGACATGTTCCTATCGAAATCGCGCTTGCGAACAAGAACAAAGAGTGTGAAAGAAGTTTCAACAACTCATTTTCACGTAACTATTTCAACATTGATTGATATCCGCAAGTAATCTTTCGTTTCTGCGTTAAAAGCGGATGCGATCCTGCATAATCTACGGGGATGATCCTGATCAACAATTTCGTGTGGGATTTGATAAAAGCCGCTATTTCACGCATGACCGAACTATTTGTCTAATGTCCTTTGATTAGTTCGCGTTTGCTCCTCTTCCTCGGCGAACTGTGCGTTTACGATAAGTGTAGCGTTGTACACCTAGAGTAATCACAGAAATCCACTGAAGCAATCGAAATTTCGGCAGTTTCACGTGTAACAAGACGTACTTTAAGAACTTCTGGGATTATCCGCGTTGAAAAAGAATTGGATTCGGCTTGGAAGAGCTTAAGCTCACTCTCGATGATCATTCCGTTTCTAGTTTCTATTTGTATTAATAGAATAACACGCGCACAGGTATACATACGCCCACGGATGATAATAACAACAGTGATTTTACCTATTCATGATTCATTAATAAACATGAATAACGAGGTGCTATTAATTTATTTACAGAAAGCCTTGACATGGAGTTCTTTCGACAAATAATTTGTTGCGCAAATTGCTAGATTAGATCATAAACCTGACGGCTCTTCGTCTTGCTTAGTGTGAAAAACTAAATAACGGTTATGTTTCCCAAGTCGAGGAAATCGATACGTCATCCGACCTGAAGGGTTGTAACATCATAACTAAACGGAATTTATGTCATGAACTCCTACAATCACTGTCGTAAAACAAAAACCAATTTTAACGGGTTGTGCTGTTTTCTTGGTCGAGCTTTTCAAAAATAAAAACTAACGTTACGTGTGATCTGTCTGGCATAAAGTTACATTAATCACTATGTAGCCATAAATTTTTCTTCTATCTTGGCACCATATGTAGATTTTGCATTCACGTATATTGCCGTAATATTTCAAAAACGGATTGTATGTTTGTTCTACAACTCCGTAGTACGGGGTTTCATCACTGCCAAAGACTTTTATGAGCTTCAAAACGGATTGCTTTTCGTCTTTGGTCGGTTTACGGTAGTCATCTATTCCAATAAAAAGTTATTTAATCTATAATTTTATCACTGGTACATAATAAAGAAATGTACTGTTTGGCAACATAGACGACATTAATGAAACACAATAATCGCGTCAAAGTGTTGAAAAATGCTTGAATCAGTTAATACAAACAGATCATTTTTCTGTCGTTTTCGTTGCAAATAATTGTACAATTCTTCTGGATAACCAAAACTGATTATTTTGAATTTTTTTTTAGTTTTAAATATAAGGTATACAAAACTTTCACTATGTAACTCGCGGTCAGTGTTTTTAAAGATAGTTTATCGTCATCATTTTGGTGAAATTTTTGCATCACGTATTTTTAAAAATTAATAGCTCAATTATGTAGGGAAATTTCGGAACGCAGTTATCACCACTGTGTTCAGCTTATAAAACTTGAGAAATTACAAAACAAACACTATCGATATTTTTTGTCAGAAATGAGATACAGTGAAAGCAGTTATGTTTGCAGTATTTTTACAATAAATTAATGCTTGATATTATTTTTATCCAATTGTTACGAAATTATAGGACTGATTGTTGTCAAATTGTGTATGTATGTTTAAATTTTGTAAAATATCGTACTTTTCTACTTGTGATTTAGGAATCCGTGTCGAGTTTTTTCCCCAGGCACCCTGATTTTTGGAAAAAATATCAAAATTCCATAATAACATTTGACAATTTAATTTCAAAATTGCAAAATCGAATGCTTTCAAATGTTCAATGTTTTTTAAATATCGAAAAAGTAAAAAAAAGTCTTGAACTTGTGGTTTATGAATCCGTGTTGAATTTTTATCCTAGAGATCGAGATTTTTGACAAAAAAAAAACAAAATTAAATAACAATTTTTCGATTAATCGGTTTGTCGATATTCAGTTTGGGGATTTTTCAATTTGTCAATTCTTCAATTTCTCCATTTTCCAATATGTCTTTGAATTTTTCGATTGTTCAATTCTTCAATTTTTGCCGTTTCCAAATTTTTGATTTTTCGATTTCTCAGTTTTTCGATTTCTCGATTCAGTTTTCCGATTTCTCAAGTTTTAGATGTTTCAGTTTTGGGATTTTTCAAAGTTTCGATTTTTCAATTTTTTACTTTTAAATTTTAGATTTTTGTTTTAGTGTTTAGTCTGGTCGATTTTTATATTTTTCAAGTTTTTCGAATTTTTAAGTTTTACATTGTTCTCATTTTTACGTTTCGATTTTCCAATTTTTCGATTCGGGGCTTTTTTGATCCCTAATTTTTCGATTTTTCGACTTCTCGACTTCTACATTTTTCAACTTCTCGATTTCTCGATTTTTTGATATTTCGATTTTTCAATTTCGATTTCTCCACTTCTCGGTTTTGCGATTTTTCGACTTTCGATTTTGCGATTCTCCAATTTTTCAATTATACGATTTTTCGATTTCTCAGTTTCTCGATATCTCGATTCAGTTTTTAGATTTCTTAAGTTATAGATGTTTCAGTTTTGGTATTTTTGAAAGTTTCGATTTTTCAATTTTTTATTTTTTCGACTTCTTAAATTTTAGATTTTTTTAAAATGTTTCTGTTCTTTAATTTTTCGATATTTTAATTTTAGATTTTTTAAATTTTAGATATTTCGATTTCTAGATTTTCGTCCTTTCTCGTCCTTTTCGTCATTTTCGTCCTCTTAGTACTTTTCGTCCTTTTCGTCCTTTTTCGTGCATTTTCGTACTTTTCGTTGTTTTCGTTCTGTCTCGTCCTTTTCGTCCTTTTTCGTCCTTTTCCGTCCCTTTCGTCCTTTTAGTTCTTTTCGTACTTTTTGGTTCTTATCGTCCTTTTTCGTCTTTTTCGTCCCATTTCGTCCTTTTTCGCGCTTTTCGTCCTTTTCGTCCTTTTCGTCTTTGTTCGTCCTTTTTCGTCCTTTGCGTCCTTTTAGTCCTTTTCGTCTTTTCTCGTGCTTTTCGCACTTCTTCGTCCTTTTTCGTACTTTTCATCCTTCTTCGTCCTTTTTCGTCCTTTGTCGTTCTTTTCGTCCTTTCCCGTCCTTTTTCGTCCTTTTCGTCCTTTTCAATTTTTGGCGTTTCCGAATTTTCGATTTTTCGATTCAGTTTTTCGATTTCTCAAGTTATAGATGTTTCTGTTTTGGTATTTTTGAAAGTTTTTCGACATTTTAATTTTAAGATTTTTTTAAAGTTTCTATTTTTTAATTTTTCGATATTTTAATTTTAGATTTTTTAAATTCTAGATATTTCGTTTTCTAGATTTTTTCGATTTTTCGAGTTATCGCTTTTAGATTAGTTCTTTTTCGTCCTTTTCCTTCCTTTCCGTCATTTTGCGTCGTTTCGGTCCTTTTTCGTTCTTTTCGTCCTTTTTCGTCCTTTGCCACCTTTTCGTCCCTTTCATCCTTTTCGTCCTTATTCATCCTTGTTCGTCCTTTTTCGTCCTTTTCGTCCTTTCTCATCCTTTCAGTCCTTTTCGTCCTTTCTCGTCCTTTTCGTCCTTTTTCGTCATTTTCGTTCTTTTCGTCCCTTTCGTCCTTTCTCGTTCTTTTTCGTCATTTTCGTCCTTTTTTGTCCTGTTCGTTCTTTTCGCCCTTTTTCGTTCTTTTCGTCTTTTTCGTCCTTTTTTATCCGTTTACCACTTTTCGTCCTTTCGCGTCCTTTTCGTCCTTTTTCGTTCTTATCGTCCTTTTACGTCGTTTTCATCCTTGTTCGTCCTTTTCCGTCCTTTTTCGTCCCTCTCGTCCTTCTAGTTCTTTTCGCCCCTTTTCGTTCTTATCGTCCCTTTTCGTCCTTTTCGTCCTTTTTCGTCCTTTTCGTCCTTTTTCGTCCTTTTCGTCCTTTTCCGTCCTGTTCGTCCTTTTCGTCCTTTTCGTCCTTTTTCGCCTTTTCGTCCTTTTCGTACTCTCGTCATTTTCGTCCTTTTTCGTCCTTTTCGTCCTTTTAGTCCTTTCCGTACTTTTCGTCCTTTTTCGTCCTTTATCGTCCTTTATCGTCCTTTTCGTCCTTTTCGTCCTTTTTCGTCCTGTACGTCCGTTTCGTCCTTTTTCGTCATTTTCGTCCTTTTCAATTTTTGGCGTTTCAGAATTGTCGATTTTTCGATTTCTCAGTTTCTCGATCCCTCGATCGAGTTGTTCGATTTCTCAAGTTTAAATGTTTCAGTTTTGGGATTTTTCAAAGTTTCAATTATTCAATTATTCAACTTTTTACTTTTTCGACTTTTTAAATTTTAGATTTTTTTTTAATATTTCTATGCTTCAATTTTTCGATATTTTAATTTTTGATTTTTTTTAATTTGCGATACTGAGATTTCTAGATTTTTCGATTTTTCGACTTGTCGCTTTTAGATTTGGTTTTTCAATTTTTGATTTTCAAAATTTTTCATTTTTTGATTTTTCGGTTTCTCGGTTAATCAAGATTTCAATGCTACAATTCGCCAATTTTTCGATTTGTGTTTTTTTTTAAGTTTAAACGTTGCAGATTGGAATTTTTCGATTTTGGGCTCTTTCGATTTTCGTCCTTTTCAACCTTCTTCGTCCTTTTCCGTCCTTTTCAATTTTTGGCGTTTCCGAATTTTCGATTTTTCGATTCAGTTTTTCGATTTCTCAAGTTATAGATGTTTCTGTTTTGGTATTTTTTAAAGTTTTTCGACATTTTAATTTTAAGATTTTTTTAAAGTTTCTATTTTTTAATTTTTCGATATTTTAATTTTAGATTTTTTAAATTTTAGTTATTTCGTTTTCTAGATTTTTCGATCTTACGAGTTATCGCTTTTAGATTAGTTCTTTTTCGTCCTTTTTCGTCCTTTTCGTCCTCTTTCATCCCTTCAGTCCTTTTCGTCCTTTCTCGTCCTTTTCGTCCTTTTTCGTCCTTTTCGTTCTTTTCGTCCCTTTCGTCGTTTCTCGTTCTTTTTCGTCATTTTCGTCCTTTTTCGTCCTGTTCGTTCTTTTCGTCCTTTTTCGTTCTTTTCGTCCTTTTCGTCCTTTTTCGTCCGTTTACTACTTTTCGTCCTTTTTCATCCTTTCGCGTCCTTTTCGTCCTTTTTCGTTTTTATCGTCCTTTTTCGCCGTTTTCGTCCTTTTTCGTCCCTTTAGTACTTTTCGTCCTTTTTCGTCCTTGTTCGTCCTTTTCCGTTCTTTTTCGTCCCTCTCGTCCTTCTAGTTCTTTTCGCCCCTTTTCGTTCTTATCGTCCCATTTCGTCCTTTTTGTCCTTTTTCGTCCTTTTCGCCCTTTTTCGTCCTGTTCGTCCTTTTTCGTCCTGTTCGTTCTTTTCGTCCTTTTCGTCCTTTTTCGCCTTTTCGTCTTTTTTCGTCCTTTTCGTACTCTTCGTCATTTTTCATCCTTTTTCCTCCTTTTCGTCCTTTTAGTCCTTTCCGTATTTTTCGTCCTTTTTCGTCCTTTATCGTCCTTTATTGTCCTTTTTCGTCCTTTTCGTCCTTTTCGTCCTTTTTCGTCATTTTCGTCCTTTTCAATTTTTGGCGTTTCAGAATTGTCGATTTTTCGATTTCTCAGTTTCTCGATCCCTCGATCGAGTTGTTCGATTTCTCAAGTTTAAATGTTTCAGTTTTGGGATTTTTCAAAGTTTCAATTATTCAATTATTCAACTTTTTACTTTTTCGACTTTTTAAATTTTAGATTTTTTTTAATATTTCTATGCTTCAATTTTTCGATATTTTAATTTTTGATTTTTTTAATTTGAGATATTGAGATTTCTAGATTTTTCGATTTTTCGACTTGTCGCTTTTAGATTATTCGGTTTTTTCAGTTTTTGATTTTCAAAATTTTTCATTTTTTGATTTTTCGGTTTGTCGGTTAATCAAGATTTCGATGTTACGATTCGCCAATTTTTCGATTTGTGTTTTTTTTAAGTTTATTAAACGTTGCAGATTTCAATTTTTCGATTTTGGCTCTTTCGATTCTCAGTTTTTTGATTTTTCGACTTCTCGATTTTTCGATTTTTTGATATTTCGATTTTTCGATGTTTCAATTTGGATTTCTCCATTTCTCGGTTTTGCAATTTTTCGACTTCTCGATTTTGAAACTCTCTAATTTTTCAATCTTCCGAATTTTTAAGTTTCAGCTTGATCACTTTTATTATGTTCTGATTTTCTGACTTATCGCTTTTAGATTTTTCGGATTTTGAATTCTTGATTTTAAAATGTTTGATGTTTCGATTTTTCAATTTTGCGATACTTCAGTTTGGGGATTTTTCAATTTGTCAGTTCTTCAATTTGTACACATTTCGATTTTTTTTTGTTTTTCGATTTCTTAATTTTCCAATTTTACGATTTTCAATTTTTGGCTTTTCCAAATTTTTGATTTTACGATTTCCATTTTTCGACTTTCCGATTTCCTCGATGTTTCCGTTTCACAGTTCTTGATTTAATCAATAAAATAAACTGACTCAGTCATTAATTTTTTTGAGACACCCTGTATAAACAAATCTAAAAAATATGAATGAGTGATAAATCACACGTATAGACTCATCACATTTTGGACATTTTAGATAGGATTTATTCGGCAAAATTTGGAGCTGGCGTCATCAATTTTTTGGAGGGGATGAGCAAATATATATTGATTAAAAAGTTATTACGCTTATCATAACTTTAAAACGTCTGCAAGATTTCAAATCATTCGGTTTTGCAGATTCGGAATTAAATTGCAAATTTTGATTTTTTTTCTAAAGTTTGGACGTTTCTGATAAAAACTAAACACGGAATCATAAACTACATGTGTAGGACTATGTTATGTTTCAAATGAGTTTTTCAACTTTTACAATATCAACTTGGGTATGTACAGTGTAATGCAATACCATGACTCATACAATTTTTTTAAGTCACCCTGTATAAACAATTCTAAAAAATATGAATACAACGGTAATACGAGAGCCCCCGAGATTCTTTCACATTTTAGAGAAAAAAAAAAAAACAGCAAGAGCCTCCAAGATCCTTTCAGCTTCTCTTCAAAAAAAATGCTAGGGGCGTTTTGTTATAATGCATTGTATATTATACAGTTTGTGAGAAGTCTAGAAAACTGACACGAAAAATATTTACATATTTTGTCTCCCTATAATCGTATGGAAAACCAAGTGCTATTAACCCAGAACTGGTATAAATGTGACAATCCTTAAGTATATTTAAAACTAACTGAAGTATACACAAGGTAGTCTTTTTAATAATAGGGCTAAATTGTTGGTTGTTTCCTTGTGTTAGCAAATTCTTATTAAGAATAATAAAAATGTTTTCCTCCATTTTCTTTTACTCTTTTACGTAAGAGCAAACCTCCTACGGAACATTGTTACATTATATTATGTCTTGCTACAAAATAAATGTAAAAAAAAGTTAACAAGTCCGCCGTGGATGCAATTTTTTAAACGAAACATATAAAATATTCAAACGAACAACAAAAGCGTAATTTTTCTAATTTTCTTTTCCAAATAGCACGTAATTTAAACATGAAAATATTCCACAACATTGTGCGTTTCAGTTGTCCAGGTAATTTTAATTGATCGTCCAAAAAACACTAATGTACTATCAATATTACACGAGAATGCTTGATTTTGTAAATTTGTATAATAGTAAAACAGGCATTGATGGTGGCAACGTGATAATAAATCCATTATGTGAAAATAGTGGAAATTTTAGTACCCCCGATTTTTCACTCACTGTTCTCTAAAAATATAACTTTAAAAGCTCGTTTAATGCAAACTTAACTATAAACAACACCGTCCATTTTGCAGCAGCGTAGATAATAAAACTAGAAGCACTTTTATGATTTGATATGCACTGCAAGAATACGTCGTTATGCGCCGTTTATTTATTTCAATGCGATTCAAACAAGCGCAAAGCAACACTAAGTGCGGCGCGTCGTTTTATTAAAGAAATATACGTGCTTCCAGCTCCGACAACCTAAGTTTATGTTCAAATTACACGAAAACAATAGCCAATGTTTACAAATAAAATTTAACATACCTGAAAAAAGCACGACTGTTTTTCAGCCGCCAACGAACAAACAAGAATTTGCAAGCGAAAAAGAGCAGTCCGCAAAAAAGTGGTGTAGGCCTTTCAAAAAAAGCCCGTGCTCATTGAATTAGCCAAACTTTCAGTTTAAGCGCTGCCGAAAAAATATGCGATTTGTGCTAACCCCGTTTTATTAAAAAAGCCCCACGCACTTACTCGTTAAATCAAAGTGGGTTTTGAAACCTCAGTAACTTATTTGAAAAGATTTCATTTGTGAGAGGGATAATTAGGGTTGATAGGTATCTTAAAAGAACCCTTCTTTTGTGAGCTCCGTTCCCGAAACTGTTTGCGCTTAAAAATCCCTTTCTCAACTATTTGAGAATTAATGGTGTATTAAAATCCTGCTATCGCTGGGAATTTTTTTGTTATGTGTGTGTCCGGTTTAGTGTAATTTAATAAAGCTCGAAATAGAGCTTTCAGTGCGTTTTGAACGCTAATAAAGGTAGCAGGTTTTTTTGTTTCATAGCAGGAAGTTAGTAGCGCACAATTAATACAGAATGTGTGTAGACGTCTGTAGCAATAACCAATAAAACAGAAACGGGTCTTCCGTGAAGGCAAACACGGGTTGTATGTCTAGCAGACATATTAAAATAATACCTTCAGGGTATCTCAAACATTTTAGCGTATTCAAGTGCTGGATCTTTAACTTTTGGCACTTAAACAAGAGAAAACTGTTTAATTAATTAATGTTTGCTCATATGGCGATCACCAGAAACGTCTCGGTCGACGAATTCAGTTCAAATTCAGTTATAAAACAATTTCTATTACTACCTAAAGCAAAATTATTATCAATTCGTCAATATATGATAGTAATCTAGAACTCGAAAATCATCCGTGTTTATGTGATTTTTTGTATACCAATTCATCTCAGCCGTTTTATCGCAGCCTCAAAACGAAAAATTGTAACTATTAATGACGTCACTCGACGTCTAACATTTATTAGAAACCTCTGTTGTCAGTGTTCAGGTTCAAGTCGATTTTGCCGTGATTACGTACTTAGCTGCTATTTGCTAAGAGAAATATCTCGTAAGAATTATCTTTTTTACATTTGATGATATAAATATCTTATATATAATCTTATACCTAATTATCATTAATTTTATGTCGAAAGAGAAACGTTTTTCGACCAAAAATTGTTAAGTTTATTTTTGCTCACATCTCTAAATTCAATTAAAAAAAATTGGTTGAAGGTTATTTTAACAGAACTGTTCTCACCCCTGAAGTGCAGCCCAACAAATCCCGTTTTTTATAAAAATTTTTAAAAAATTTGTTAACTACTTTAAAGTTAATAAATAAAGTGGCTTAAATAACACGCCCACAACGGGCGTAAAATCCGGGGAACGCGGTCCGTATAAAAATGAAAGGACGACAGGACGAAAGGACGGCAGGAGGAAAGAACGACAGGACGAAAAGACAACAGGACGAGAGGATGATAGGACGATAGGACGAAAGGACGACAAGACGGCAGGACGAAAGGACGACAGGATGACAGGACGGAAGGGTGAAAGGACGAAAGGACGATAGGACGACAAGACGAAAGGACGATAGGACGACAGAACGATTGGAGGAAAGGACGAAAAGACGCCAGGACGAAAGGACGATATGACGAAAGGACGACAGGACAGCAGGACGACAGGACAACAGGACGAAAGGACGACAGAATGAAAAACGAAAGGACGAAAGGACGCAGGACGAAAGGACGACAGGACGGCAGGACGAAAGAACGACTGGACGACCGGACGAAAGGACGCCAGGACGAAAGGACGACAGGACGAAAGGACAACAGGACGAAACGGCAACAGGACGATAGGACGAAAGGACGATTGGAGGGAAAGATGAAAGGACGGAAGGACAATAGGACGATAGGACGATAGGACGCTAGGACGATAGGACGAAAAGATGACAGGATGAAAGGACAACTGTACGCTAGGACGAGAGCAAAGAATTAACAGAACTAAAGGACGAAAGAACGACAGATCGATAGGACGAAATAACGAAAGAACTAAAGGACGAAGGAATGAACAAGAGACCGAACGAAAAAACACAGGACGAAGGACGAATAACAAAGGGCAAAAGACAAAGGACGACACGACGAAAGGACGGCAAGGGCAAAGGACGACAAGACGACAGGACGATAGGATGAAAGGACGCCCGAAGGAAAAACAACAGGACGAAAGGACGACTGGAAGAAAGTACGATAAGACGAAAGGACGATAGGATGATGCAAGTGTAGAAAATATGAAACCAACGGGAAAAACTGCTTTTCGAAAAATCGACAAACTGAAAAATTGAAATATCGGGAAATAGAGTAACCGAAAAACTAAAACATCGGAATTGAAAAATCGAAAAATTTAAAAATCTTTGAAATTGAGAAATCGAAATCCGAAAAGTCGAAAAATCGAAAGGTCGAGCAATTGAGATTTCAAAAAATTAAAAAATATAAAATTTTAAAAATTGAAAAATGCAAACATCGATGAATTAAAAAAATTCCAAAATTGAAATCTTGTATATCAGAGAAACCAAAACTTTAAAATCAAAAAATTTAAATACATATTAGAAAATCTAAAATTTGAAAATCGGAACATCAAAAAATCGTAAACTCCAAAAATGGAAAAAACGAAAATGTAACATTTAAAAAATCGAGAAAACCAAAAACAAAAAAAACTAGAAATCGACAATTTAAAACACCGAAAAATTGGTACAACAGTTGGAAAACCGCAAAACCGAAAAATCTCAAAACCGAGAAATTGAGAAATCGTAATTGAAAAATTGAAACATTGAGAAATCGAAACATTTAAAGATTGAGAATTCGAGAAATCGAAAATCGATAAATAGCCCAAAATCGAAAAAGTCAAATCTAAAACGTTTAAATTTAACAAACCTACAAATCGAAAAATTTGAAAATCAAGACATCGAAATTTCGATAAATGGAGACATCGAAAAATCAAAACACCAAAAATTATAAAAATTAAAAATTGAAAGGTCGAGCAATTGAAACATCAAAAAAGTGAACAAATATAACATAATAATAATAAAAAATATAACATTAAAAAAATCGAACGATGCAAACATGGATGAATTGAAAAATTCCCAAAATTTAAATGTTGAAAAATTGAGAAACCAAAACTTGACAAACCAAAAAATGGAAATACATATTAAAAAATCTAAAATTTGGACATCGAAACATCAAAAAAATCGTAAAATCGAAAAACTAAAAAGAACAAAAAAACTAGTAGTCGAGAAATGGCAAAATCTAAAATTTAAAACATCGAAAAACTGAAGAATCAAAAAACTGGAAAATCGCAAAATCGAAAAATCTCAAAACCGAGAAATTGAGAAATCGAAATTGAAACATGGAGAAATCGAAACATCAAAAAGAGAGAAGTCGAGAAATCGAAAAATCTAAAAATTGCCCAAAATCGAAAAATTCAAGGCTGAAACGTTTAAATTTAATAAACCTACAAATCGAAAAATTTGAAAATCGAGACATCGAAATCTCGATAAATGGAGACATCGAAAAATCAAAACACCAAAAATTATAAAAATTAAAAATGAAAGGTCGAGCAATTGAAACATCAAAAAATTAAAAAATATAACATAAAGAAAATCGAACGATGCAAACATGGATGAATTGAAAAATTCCCAAAATTGAAATGTTGGAAAATTGAGAAACTAATACTTGAAAAATCAAAAAATTGAAATACATATTAAAAATCCTAAAATGTGGAACTCGAAACATCAAAAAAATTGTCAAGTTAAAGATGAAAAAATCGAAAATGTAAACTTTAAAAAATCAAAAAACTTGAAAAAAAAAATCGCAAAATCTAAAATTTAAAACATCGAAAAATTGAAGAATAAAAAAATTGGAAAATCGCAAAATCGAAAAACTCAAAAATTGAAACATTGAGAAATCGAAACATTTAAAGATTGAGAATTCGAGAAATCGAAAATCGAAAAATAGCCCAAAATAGAAAAATTTAGATCTGAAACGTTTAAACTTAAAAAATCTACGAATCGAAAAATTTGAAAATCGAGACATCGAAATCTCTATAAATCGAGAGATCGAAAAATCAAAACATGAAAAACCGTAGAAATCAAAAATTGAAAAACCCAAAAATATAAAAGCGGGAAGTCGAAATATCGAAAACTGAGAAATCAAAACATCAAAAAAGTGAAAAATTTAAAACTTAAAATTTCGTATAGAAAAATAGGAAAATCGCGAAACCGAGAAATAGAGAAATCGAAATTGAAAAACTGAAACTTCGAAAAACCGAAATATCAAACGATAGAGAAGTCGAGAAGTCGAAGAATCGAAAAATTGAAAAATCTAAGTCGCCCAAAATCAAAAAATCGAAAAATTCTAATCTGAAACGTTTAAACTAAAAAAAAATAACAAATCGAAAAATTTGAAAATGGAAGCATCAAAATGTCCATAAATCGACAGATCGAAAAATCAAAACGGCAAAAGTCGTAAAAATCAAAAATTGAAAAACTCAAAAATATAAAAGCGAGTAATCGAAAAATCGGGTAATCAAAACATCGAAAGATTGAGAAATCGAAACATCAAAAAAGTAAACATTTTAAAAGTTAAAAACTGAAGAATAGAAAAATAGGAAAATCGCAAAATCGAAAAGCCGAAAAATCGCAATACCGAAAAATAGAGAAATCGAAATTGAAAAGTTGAAACATCGAAAAGCCAAAACATCAAAAGATCTAGAAGTCGAGAAGTCGAAAAATCGAAAAAATGAAGAATCGAAAATTGAAAAATTCAAATCTGAAACGTTTAAACCTAAAAAAATCTACAAATCGAAAAATTTGGAAATCCCAAACATATAAAGCGAGAAGTCGAAAAATCGAAAATTGGAGTAATCAAAACATCGAAAAATGGTAAGAATCGAAACATCAAAAAAGTGAACAATCTAAAACTCAAAAATTCGAAAAATTTAAAAATAGAAAAATCGCAAAACAGAAAAATAGATAAATCGTAATTGAAATATGAAACATCGAAAAACCGAAACATCAAAAGATGGAGAAGTCGATAAATGGAAAAATAAAAAAATTGAAAAATCAAAATCGCCCAAAATCGAAAAATCGAAAAATTCAAATCTGAAACGTTTAAACTTAAAAAACACTACACATCGAAAAACTGGCTAATCGAAACATCGAAATCTGGATAAGCCAAAAAATCAAAGAATCAAATAATTAAACATTTTAAAAATTAAAAATTGAAAAACTGGAAAATTTAAAAAGAAGGAATTGAACAATCGAAAGAACGAGAAATCGAAACGTCAAAAAAGTAAAGAATCTAAAATTGAAATATTCGAAAAATTGAAAAATAGAAATGAAAAATAGAAAAATCGAAGTACCTACTGAAAAATTGAAAAATCGAGAAATCGGAATATCTAACATTAAAAAAATCGAAAACAAAAATATCGAAAAATTGAAGAGTTGAAACATTAAAAAACTGAAAAATCTAATATTTTAAAAATCCAAAAGGTAAAAAATCGAAAAGTCGAAAAACCGAAAAATTGAAAAATCGAAATATTAAAAACTAAAATTGAAAAATCCTAAAACTGAAACGTCCAAAACTTGAGAAATCGAAAAACTGAACCGAGAAATTGAAATACTGAAAAATCTAAAAATTTAAAAATCGAAAAACGGAGGAATCTAAAAATTGAAAAATCGTAAAATTCAAAAATTGGAAAATTA
Organism: Zophobas atratus; assembly: GCA_022388445.1. Classification (NCBI taxonomy): domain Eukaryota; kingdom Metazoa; phylum Arthropoda; class Insecta; order Coleoptera; family Tenebrionidae; genus Zophobas; species Zophobas atratus. Next base: position 46,106,739 of record CM039442.1, on the reverse strand, counting down.
AGAAATCGAAAACAAAAAAAAATCGAAATATATATTATATAAATTGGAGAATCGAAAAGTTGAAAATCCCCACACGAAATATAAACCAAAAATCTCGATGTCTAGGACAATAATAATTCAGCATGGATTCATACATCACCACTTCAGGACTGTATTACATTTTAACATTTAAAAAACATTGATTCGTCAAAATTGTAAGATGATATCAATTTTTAATACTTTGCACGATTTGAAAGCATTCGATTTACAATTTAAAAGTTAAAAATGTGGTTATGAAATCTTGATTTTTTTTTTTCAAAAATATTGCTACTGTAAAATTTGGAGATGACATCATTCCATTGTTGCTGGGGATGATCAGACAAATTTTGGTTGATATTCCTTAACATACATAAACATTTGACAACATTCAGTCCGGTAATTTTGTAAAAATTAAAACCTGTTGGATAAAAATAATATCAAGCATTAATTTATTGCGATAACTTAAATGATTAGGATCACTAACCTGAATTAAATCATTTTATATTAATTTAAAATACGACAAGAAATGATAAATGATGAAAATCTGATTAATGTGTATTTGTTTGACATGAATTTATCTGCTGTTCTGGGGAGATAAATAAATAATTTGAGTCACTTCGCATATACAACACACTTTTTTCGACACAAATTGCTTTTACTGTATCTCATTTCCGACAAAAACAATCGATACTGTTTCTTTTGTAATTTACAAAGTTTTGTAGGCTGAAAATAATGGTGAAAACTGCGCTCCGAAATTTCCATAAATAAATTTGGTTCATTGTATTGCGTTTTCTGACTACATACCAGGAAAATTACGGTCTCCTTCTGTTAGAGTCTCGGTTTGAAGAAAAATAATTATTAAACAGTTGCCCTCTGGTGGACAATTGCTACACTACGCAATGACGCTTCGCCAGTTTTAGTTTTGGAACACAACGTATAATTTCCAGATACAAAACAAAATCGCACAATGTCAGGTCACTTTTTAACTGTTCGATTTCACACTATTTTACATCCTTTAGTTTACAGATCGTTTCCGAGTTCCTGTGATCACTTTGACTGAGCCCACTAATTAATTAACTCAAGACTGTTGGCTTACCTGTTAATAATTGAGCTACGTGCGTCTGCCTAAATTATGGGAAATGAGGCCTTTATGTGGACTAATTAATTTACATTTGAGCTTAACCGTAGGCTTCGTCTTGATTGAACTACGAAGTTGCAACAATTCTCTGATTGATGGAGGGTTCATAAAAGAGCCACCGCCATCTTCGAAGAGTTTCCAAAAGCACGCGAGCGCACGTAATGACGAGTGAAAGTAATTTCGTTGTGAATACACCCACAACAGTACTCGATGACCTTTACAGAAAATTATACACATCGTACATGTTTACAGTGAAAAAATTGAATGACATATGTGGCGTGTGCAATAACCTGTCGTCGTAATCGCTAATTAAAGTTGATTACGAACAATTTTCGCACCTTGTAGCACACGTGTTTGACAGAAATCGTTTGTTATCCTGCGGCGAGTTGTTGAGATGCATCGTCAGCTTCATTCAAAGTGCAGGCCGAGACGGTGCAAGTTTTTAAACGGGTAATTTGCAATGCAAAAAATGTGTTTTATGAGTGGAAACAGACAACAAAGGTAACCAACACATCGACTATCGATATTATTACTTATCAAGTTAAAAAAAGACCAAATTAGAGTTTGTCACTTTCTTCGGCAAAACAAAATTCCATTTGATTTTAATCGAACTTAGCAGAAATGATACTGTCAGAGATGAAAAAATATGTTAGAAAAAGGTTAATTCTGCAGAGTTTTCATTAGCTTTGGTCCAAATCCCAAATCTAATCAACGTTTTGTCTTTGATACTTAATGTAAATATTTTCACAGTTACTGGTAAATACGCCCCAAAAGTCGAAATAGCTTTTAGATATGACAGAGAAACCAGATTTATGTTTATTGTAGTCTGGAAAACTACAAAGCATAATCCGAGACATCTAATTAAAGGAATGTGGACTCCAAAGTGGATATTTGAAGTTTCTTAAGAATTAGTTTAGTCTGTTCAGAATAAAAATGCAGTCATGAGTAAATCTACATGAGAGCAAGTGGCACTGACAAAAAATATTATCCTATTCACTGTCCACCGGAGGATCAAAGCAAATAGTATTTCAGTGTGCAAAAAATGTCAAAGCTTTGCACACAAATATATTTGCTTGTATGTGTGTCTACAACTGAGATGAGAATTTCAGTGTACATGCACTGTCTAAAACTTTATTGCAAACGTTTATAATGTTTATTAAACAAAGGAAAACTTTCACGTTAGTTCAAAGGCAAAGAATCCTGCAGCATGCACTAGATGATAAATTTTCTCCAGTTAAATCGCGTATAATAGTTGCTCCAGTAAGGATACGTTATTTGTACAGATGTTACATTACTATATCCTCGATTTATTTTTGAGACTATTTAAAACAAAAAATTATTTATTAATTTGCTTTTCCTACAACCCTTTGATAATGCGTTCATAATGTAATATGATTATTATACCATAACTAGTCTAGACGTTAACTCAATAAAATAGTTCTAGACAGTTTACTGTGACATGAAATTTACAACTAGATTGTTTTCGAACTTCTAATTTCGCTCAATTCTTAAAACACTGGACTGATTTTTTTAAGTTTTGCTTACATTGAAGAGAAAACTTTCTTTTATACTGATTACGGTTGAGAGATAATTGCAAATAACTTTCTTAATAACGGATGTAGCAAGATTTTCGCGCTGCTGTAGATTAAAATAATAATCATAACAACCACTATTTGTATTTAATTATACGATGATGAGACTTCATTATGCTATGGTTAGATATTCGTTCCAAAAATTAATTTCTCTTGAAAATACAACCTCAGTAAAAAATTTAGAACCTTTTAATGGTTGTGTTTTTATTCATTTTTAGGCGTCTAATTAATTTAAGAACTTATTTTTACAATAATGAAACTATCGTCATTCTTGGAATTGAATCAATCTGTTTTTTCTGAAATGATACGTTTAATGCTGCGTTTAGCGTCATTGAAAATTTTTTAACAAAATTAATTTTATGAACTTGTTTGATCTACAAACCAGGGCGCACCCAGGCCAATATCGACTCTAAGGGATTTATATATAAGCCGACTTTCGTTAGAGATGTGATACATATCCACTACGAAAGATTAACCCGTTTCGATTATCTGGTCGGACTTCACAACGAATAAGTGAACAAAGTTCTTGAACATCTTAATGATTTAATACATAATGTTCCCGAATGATAAAATTAAATTTACATTTATTATTATCAAATGGTAAAACGGTTTATGAATCCGTGTTGAGTTTTTACCTTAAACGTCAAAATTTATGGAAAAAAAAATCAACAGCATTTTCCAAATTATAGTTATTGGAAGCATGTTAAATCGTTAGCCAAAATTTATCCGTTCATGCCTCCCAGGAACTGATGATGTCATCTTACACTTTTGTGAAATAAACGTTATTTAAATATTAAAAAGTAGCTGAGTCCTGCACTTCTGATTTATAAATACGTTTTTGAGATTATTCAATTTTGGATTTTTTCAATTTTTTCATTCTTCAAATTTTCGATTTCCCGATTTTCCGATGATACAATTTCTCAATTTTTGTCCCCTTGAATTTTACGATTTTCAAATATTTCGATTTTTCAATTTTGCGAATTTTGACGTTAATAAATTTTCATTTTTCGGATTTCTGAAGTAATCTCTCTTTTATTTTCCCATTTCTCGACTTCCCAAAGTTTCGATTTTTCACTTCTTCAATTTTTCAATTTATCTACTTTACAGGTTTTTGATTTTTCAATTTTTCAATTTTTTTAAGCTCACGATTTTTCGGCTTTGCTGTTTTAGTTTTTTGATTTCTCAATTTTCCATTTTTTTAATTCTTCAATTTTTTGGATATTTCTTTCAGTTTTGGGATTTTTCAATATTTCGATTTATCGACTTTTCGAATTTTTGACTCCTGGTTTTTTTGATTTCTCGATTTTGTTGGCTTTTCAATTTTTCGTTAAACCTTTAATTTTTCGACTGTTTTATTACTTCGATTTCCCAATTTTTCAACTTTCTATATTTTAATTTTTCAATTTTTAAAATTCTAGGTTTTTCGAGTTTCTGAAGTTTTAGATTTTCTATCTTCCAATTTTTCGATTTTTCAATTTTTTGATTTCTCGATTTATCGAATTCAGATGTTTCGATGTTTTGATTGTTCAATTTCTCGATTATCAATTTTTTATTAGTAACTTTTCTTCTCGGCTTTCGACTCCTCGATTTCTCGATCCTCTGGTTTTTAGATTTCTCAATGTCTCAGTTTTTGAATTTTTCGATGTTTTGATTTTTGGATTTCTCGGCTCTTGACTTTTGGGTTTTTCAATTTTTCTATTTTCAAATGTTTCGATGTTTCGATTTTTCAGTTATCTGATTTTTCAATTTTTTAAATTCTGGGGTTTCTATTTCTCGACATGTCGATTTTTCAGGTTTTCGATTTTTAAATTATAGATTTTCGAATTTTATTTTTTGATTTTTTGATGTTTGGATTTCTAGATTTTTCAGTTCTTCAATATTTATATTTTTCAATTATCCAAATTTTGATGTCGCGAATTTTCAGTTTTCCGATTTCTCAATTAATCTATTTTTAATTTTCCCATTTCTCGACTTTTCAAAGTTCCGATTTTTCAGTTCATTGATTCTTCTTTTTTTTCAATTTTTGGATATTTCATTTTTGGGATTTCTTAGTATTTCGACTTTTCGATTTTTTGAGTTCTGGATTTTTCGATTTCTCGACTTTTTACTTTTTGGATTTTCAATTTTTCGTTTTTTAAACTTTCAATTTTTCGAATGTTTAGATTTTCTATTTTCCAATTTTTCGATTTTTAAATTTTTTGATTTCTCGATTTATCGAATTCAGATGTTTCGATATTTTGATTTCTCGATTATCAGTTTTTTAAATAGTAACTTTTCTCCTCAGCTTTCGACTTCTCGATTTCTCGGTCCTCTGGTTTTTTGATTTCTCAATGTCTCAGTTTTTTAATTTTTCGATGTTTTGATTTTTGGATTTGTCGGGTTTTCGATTCTTGACTTTTGGGCTTTTCAATTTTTCTATTTTCAAATGTTTCGATGTTTCGATTTTTCAGTTATCCGATTTTTCAATTTTTAAATTCTGGGGTTTCTATTTCTCGACTTGTCGATTTTTCAGTTTTTCGATTTTTAAATTATAGATTTTCGAATTTTATTTTTTAATTTTTGATGTTTGGATTTCTAGATTTTTCAGTTCTTCAATATTTATATTTTTCAATTTTTCAAATTTTGACGTCGTGAATTTTCAGTTTTCCGATTTCTCAATTAATCTATTTTTAATTTTCCCATTTCTCGACTTTTCAAAGTCTCGATTTTTTAGTTGATTGATTGTTCTTTTTTTCAATTTTTGGATATTTCATTTTTGGGATTTCTTAGTATTTTGACTTTTCGATTTTTTGAGTTCGGGATTTTTCGATTTCTCGACTTTTTACTTTTTGGATTTTCAATTTTTCGTTTTTTAAACTTTCAATTTTTCGATTGTTTTATACTTCGACTTCTCAATTTTTCAACTTTTTTTTTATTCTCACAAACTTAAAATACGTTTAAAATGGTAAATTAGTATAGGGAAATATCGATTTCGTCACCTTAGAACTGGTTTGCCGCATATCCAGATCGCGTCCGAGGGATTTTCGCCTCTACTGTTTAGTGCAGATTTGCCGCATGTCGCACTTGGGCGAAGCGAAACATAGTTTAGATTCAGTGCTGATTTGCCGCATGTCCAAGCAGAAATCGATACAGTACCGTTATCCGTTTTTACGTACTTCTTTGCTGTTTTGCTTTTCAGCGTTAGGTTTGGGGTTGGGAAAGAAATCGTATTCAACTTCACGCGCAGAACAATAAGAATAATGTGAAATAAATAAAAAAGAGACTTAACAATTTTGATGAATCTGAAATTAAAAAAAAACAACTGTAATTTGTGCAACTCTTTTTCTGTTGTTATAGATGTTACAAATATTTTCAAATTATTAGATTCGAAATTTTACAGATTTAAATTTCAAATAGATTTGTTGCTCGTTAAACAAATAATTTAATTTTTTACTTAACAGTAACATTTTTATTTAATGATTTCTCGGAAATGATTGAACTTATTTTCTCTAAAATTTTAGTCAACAAAATTCATAGTGCTGCATACCTGTATTCGTATTTGTGGAAATGATATTTCCACATCAATAATTACAGATAATAATAGATACATTTTTCAGAGATAATTAAGATTAAGATTTCTTAATCAACTTCACGCGCAGAACAAGTAATACGGCAAGGACTCATAATGTGAAATAAATGAAAAATTGAAACGATATTAGAAATCTCGTGGTGAAGTAGTTAACTAAGTATAACGAACAATGAATGTTAAGTTATTGATGTTTTGATTCGATTTTTTCTAAATATTTTTAAAATAAAGAGACTTATTTTTCTTTATTTTTATATAAAATCTTCATTTGATAAAACTCATTGCAGTCATTCATTTTTCCTAAAAACTCTAGAATCCAAATATTGCATTGTTAATTTCCATTGTTAAATGGTGAATTGTGAGCGAAATACGGAGTATCAAATTTAAATGTGTTTTACAGAAAGGAATTATTTTTACAAAGGATAATAAAATGATATTTTCTTTGCATTGGCGGAGTAAAGGCGGCTCGTTGACTCGCTGCAGTCCTACTAAAATTGCAGCTTAATATGTAATTTTTTTATATAAAATATTCAAACTGATAAAGAACACTCGGGTAAAAATAGGTTGTTGTCTCAAACAATTAGATTCCAGTATTTTATTACATTACATGGATTTGCCTACAAGTAGCTATTTTCGGGCAACCAGAGAAAATTAGCAGTGATACTGTTTAAAACTGTAAATGCAGTATATTTGGATTTGGAAATAAATCATTCGTTTCCATGTCTTATGTATCAGTGACAATTATGTTGACTGCAACCCAAATCTATTTGATTACCCCTAACTCCATAATATCTAGTACTTAATATAGTTATACGCTTTTCAGTTGAAAATGAAAGAATTATTTGTACTGGTAGTTGTAAATAATTGTATAAATATTTCCGTTGGATTCCTTTGCGAACTCTTTGTCAATTATTATTTATGATACTATGGTATGATCCCAAACTGTTTAGAGAAGAAAGGGAGGCTGTGGTGTGCGCACGTAAACTTGTCCTATTTCTTTCCAATACATTAGCTCTAAATATTAGCTCTCTGTCTATCATCTCCTACGTGCGCTTATCATAGACTCCTTTTATCTAAAAAGTATGCAGTATTTCCCGCGCAAACCAGCAGTCAGATCTCTAGATTGCCTGGCCTCGTGATTTGTCACGTATTTTTCAATAACATACAGTTTTCTAAATTTGCTGAAGTACTACTAAACTACAAAAATAAATAAACGGGTAAATTTTATTCTCAAATTATAACTCCGAATTAAACATGCAATGTGAAAAGTTAATGCCGTGAACCCTACTAAGTATAAATTAAACGTCATTGTTTGCTAACTACATAATTGATTAAACTTATTATTTTAATAAGGTAAGGTATTAAACTAGAAAGAGACTTGAATACTTTTTTTTACTAATTTTAATAATTCTTATAAATGAGTAGATATTTAATAATAAAGCAATACATATTATTATACGCAAAAAATGTATTTGCATGTTTTTGCATAAACTTCCTGCACTTATAATTTATGAACAGTATTTTGGACGATGCCCAATTAATTGATAAATAATAGTATGTTGATGTAAAAAGAGTATCATTACATTACTTCAAATTCTTTTAACTTTCTTTATGTATGTAGTATATCCTGTTTCCAAAATCTCAAGAAATTAGGGTTATGGTAATTCAATGCAATCTGGATGCTTAGGGTAAAATCTCAATAAACAACAAATGAAAAAGTATGTTATTTTTTAAAATTTATATAACATTTATTGCTGTAAAAGTTGGAGATGACGTTATATGATGGGGAGGATGATTACAAATGTTGGTCAGCGTTTTATCAACCGGAAACGAGAGACCTATGTTTTCGTATTATAGGAGTCATGAAACGTTGAGAATCCATAAAAGTAGCCAGTCGCCCGATGAACCTGATTACAATACTTCCTTAGCTTGCGCTCGAGACATAAAAAAATAAACAATAACATTTGGATTTAATAGCTTTTGATATCTGGTATACCTAAACAGTGAGTGAATTTTATGCGGCTATTATTACCATTACATATAGCCATCCACTTAAATTAATTGGTAAAAAAATTTACCCATAAATAAGTTATTGTAAATTTATTTTTATTTACACGCGTATAATTGCACAACAATAATTGTTAGACAAATAGAATGATAAAGAAAGGCAATGTCATATTAAAAAACAAATGACTCGTTTCGATGTAAGGTACCTTATATAAGTTAACAACATACATCTATTTAGTTATTATAGGTAAAATTCTAATACGGAATTTGTTCTTGAAGTAAGTCGTACATTGTAAATAGCTATAAATTCGGAAATAATTCTTTTTAAAAGATACAAGTCAAAAATGTATTAGGCATGATTGTCAAGAAACATTCCAATTCTGTTTCAAATTTGCAAGCATTTTATGTCAAAAGCTGATTTTTGTAAACGTTCCAGTAATAAATTTCGAAGCAAAATCCACCTAAACAGATTTTGCTTCGAAATTTTAATTTTCATATTACTTTTACAACATTTTAATTTAAAAAATTAAAAATGTATCTATTATTTGTGATTATTGATGTAGAAATATCGTTTCTACAAATAAGAATACTACAAAAAATTGTGAACTCTATTACTGGTATCCAGCGTTATAAATCTTGTTCACTAAAACTTTAGAGAAAATAAGTTCAATCATTCCCGAGAAAAAATTAAAGAAAAATGTTACTGTTTAGTAAAAAATTAAATTATTTGTTTATCGAACAACAAATCTATTTGAAATTGAAATTTGTAAAATTTCGAATCTAATAATTTGAAAATATTTGTAACATCTATAACAACAGAAAAAGAGTTGCACAAATTACAGTTGCTTTTTTTAATTTCAGATTCATCAAAATTGTTAAGTCTCTTTTTTATTTATTTCACATTATTCTTATTGTTCTGCGCGTGAAGTTGAATACGATTTCTTTCCCAACCCCAAACCTAACGCTGAAAAGCAAAACAGCAAGGAAGTACGTAAAAACGGATAACGGTACTGTATCGATTTCTGCTTGGATATGCGGCAAATCAGCACTGAATCTAAACTATGTTTCGCTTCGCCCAAGTGCGACATGCGGCAAATCTGCACTAAACAGTAGAGGCGAAAATCCCTCGGACGCGATCTGGATATGCGGCAAACCAGTTCTAAGGTGACGATTTTACTGTTACGCTCCGCCCTTCGGTCTGACAACGAATGAAAAATTCATCACGATTGAGATCGAAACGGATGGGTGGAGCTTCTCTTTTGGTTTTCTTTTTTGATTCATACATTTACTTTTCTTTGTATAACACGATTACTTGAGAGCATAATTCACATGGGAATATCGTAGAAAAATAAAGATTTTACAATTAAGCTCCTCCCTCGACTTACGACGAATAAAAAAAATCGTCAGAAATGCGACAGGGTGGGTGGGTGGGGCCTATATTTTGCCTTCTTTTTTAATATACATAACCATCTTCTCACAACAAGAAACTTACGACATAGTTAAAATGATACATTTTTGCTATAAAATATTGATTTTGCATTATTGGGCGGAGCCTAAATGCAAAATCAATATTTCCTTTCACAAATTTTCCATTTTAAACATGTTTTAAGTTTGACGTTGCGAAAAGAAGTCTACACATATTAAAACAAAAAGGAAAAATCTAAGCCCGCCCACCCGCCCTATCTCAATTGGGATGATTTTTTTATTCGCGGTGAAGCAAGGGGGCGGAACTTAACTGCAAAATACTTATTTCTTTACAAGAAATTAAAGACATGTTTTTGGGTATCGTGTTGTTCAAAGAATACTATGTATATTAAGAAAAAAAGGCAAAATATAAACCCCGCCCACCCACCCCGTCTCAATTGTAATGATTGGCTTCCCGGAAAGTTTCTTAACGTTGGAAAATAAACTAGCAAGAGACAACTTGTGTCGAGGTCTGTAAATAGGTGTTTTAATTATTTTAACTCCTACCTAAGTAAATTCAGATTTTAGAACAAAGCAGACAGAAAAAAGCAAAATAGAACCCGCTGTTTACAAACAAATAAATAGAAGTCCTACGTTTATACCAAATATTTATCCCACAAATCGAAAAATCGAAAAGTTAAAAATGGAAAAATTCACAAGTTTATAAATTGAGAGATCGAACAATCAAAACATCGAAACATCCGATCTCGATAATTTGACATTTCAAAAATTGAAAATTCGAAAATTTAAAAATTCGGAAAATTGAAAAATTAAAACATAGAAGGACTGAAAGCTCGAGAAATCGCACAATCTAGAATTTTAAAAATTGAAAAACTGAGAAATCGAAAAGTCAAAAAAGCAAAGTCGAAAATCGCCAAGTTAAAAAACTGAAAAAATTAAAAATCAAAAACCTGAAAATCGATAAATTGAAGAACTGAAAAATCGAAACTTGGGAAAGTCGAGAAATGGGAAAATTAAAAAATGGATTAATTGAGAAATCGGAAAACTGAACATTCAGAAACGCCAAAATTTAAAAAATTAAAAAATACTGAAGAATTGAAAAATCTAAAAATCTAAAAATCTAAAATTTAAAACATTGAAAAATTAAAATATCGTAGAATTGAAAAATGGGGAAATCCAAACATCAAAAAATCAAAAAAAAAATCAAAAAGTTGAGAAGTCGAAAAATCGAAAAATTGACAAAGTGTGGAAAATGAATAACCACCAAAATTGTGACTAAAATATATAAAAATTAATACAAAACAGAACACAATGCTTCTAAAACATTAAAATAACTGCACTTTCCCAAAAAAATCTATTGCATAATTGCGGTTCCACTAGTATCGCTAATTTAGGACGTTTTGTTAGTATCAAACACAATTGAGGAACTACTTCTTAGTTAAACAAAAAAATAGTTGCATGTCAAAATCGAGTGAAACATGTGAGATGTGACATTATATCTGTAAATAAAAGCATCAAAATAAAAACTAGTTCCCGCAGAAATTCTGAGCGCTTAGAGTCGACATTGGCCTGAGCTTGCTCCGGTCTGTGGATCAAACAAGTTCTCTGATAATTTTGTAAATTTCATACATATTTGAAATAGACACTTGGATAAAAGATAAACGGTGTTTGAGGGTACGCAATTCAAGCGGTTTGGGATGAATTCCGGGAAGAATTTACCAACACCATCGACTATGCTTATTTTTGCAACCCATACAAACGACAAAATTCCGAGACGAAAGACCAAACAGATATTCTGTTAACCAGGATTAGTTTTGTACTGAATGAAAAGTTTTCGATAAAAAAAATCCTCTTTGGACGTAATAGTATAAGGTATTCCCGTCTTTACTGGAGTTATTTCTATTTGTTTGTTGAATGGTTTAGTTTTTAGTTATTATTGACTGAGACGAAGTTAAAAAAGCGTATTTTTGTAAATGTAGGTAACCACATGTACTCTTTCTTCGGGTAAATCTTTAATTTATGACATCATTATGGAGGGCGTCCTAGTATTGAGAGATTACGTGCATTTTAAAGCCTTTGCCAACAAAGATGAGGAAAATATGCAAATTATGTGACCCACACAAAGTGCCTACTTGAAAGTACAGGAATCGTGAAATTTGGGTTACTGTTCATTTTTTAGGAGGCCATAAAATTACAGTACCTTAAAATAGAAAAAACAGATAAAAAATAGCTTAAATAAATAAAACAAAATGTAGGCTGAAACGTACCATTTTACTTTCTACTGATCTCAATTTAAAAATTTCATCTAAAACATCTGATAATCCAGTCCTTAAACCCAAATCATTCACATGAGAATTCAAATAACAAACAATGCTTTTGGAATCACCAAAATCTAGATTATTTGGTACATATAAATTAAAGAACGACAAAATTGTAAAATGTTTAACGATTTATCAAGCTTACCATAACGTTTGTAAAATTTCAGAGCATTCGGTTTTTAAAAGTTTTCAAAGTTAAATTGCCAGATCCTGCAATTTTGATTTTTTTCTCCAAAAATCTGGATGTCTAGGATAAAAATTCAACAGGGGTTTACACACCAGATATGCAGGAGTATCTTATTTTATAAAATTTAAACAATATTTGCTACTGTAAATTTTGGAGGTGACGTCAATAAATTGTTGGTAGAGATGATTAACCAAATTTTGATTAGCGTTTCACCATCTACACGATATTCGTAATACATGTAAAATTTGACAACTGGTTCAATAGTTTCAATAAAAATCTGGACAGACAGCAGACAGACAGGCAGACAGACGGAAACAGGAGACCTATTATTTCGTACTGAATTTAGGCTATTAAAGTAAAACGATCTTCTTATTTAATATATACAATAATATGCATAGGTGTATAATTTTTTGTGTTTTATATTTTTAAGAATATTTATTGCATTTGTAATTGTAACATCCTGGATATGTGAAAAATGTAAATAATTGTATAAAAAAAAGTATTAGACTGTTTCGGGAAATTTCCCGGCCTTATATCCTGCGAATGGATAGAGATATTGAAATTCTGTAAACGCCATTGTTTTTAGCTTAAAGGGGAAAATCTAATTAACTACACTATAAAAATGGCGCATATATTTTAATAGACCCTTAAGTTGCTATCACAATGATATACAACACTTAGATATTTATATTTCACAGTGAGTTCTTTTCCAAATATTGACATGAAATATTAATTTTTATAATCGTAAGAAAAACATGATTACCAGTAGTCCACAAAAAATATTTTATTTTACAGCAAACCCTTATATTTTTTACTAAAGCATCTTCAAATTAGCTAAACATTCTCTAGATTTTGAAACAGTTGTAGAAAGTTTATTACTACCGATATTCTCAAACATAAATACCATGAGTATATTGAGTAATCTATAATTCATATCAGAGCTCGCAGAACAAGTTTGTGTAGTTTATTTCTCGCGGTTTTGCTGCCACTCAAACTTACCTATTCAGATGAATATCTCATGTTTTAAGAACTTCAAACGATTGTTGAAAGAGCTAAATAATGAAGTAGACGTGAACAAATACCCTTTGTCTAAAAGTCTCTTTTGAAAAAACGCGTACTGCACTGTGGCTTGTTTTATAGACCATACACATTTACATATACACCAAGCATCTAAAATGAAATGACATATAAAGTTTCACGCATGTAAATATTACATTGCAAATAAATTGAAAAGTGCAAATTCGTGGAATGATTAAGCCTTGCATATTTTTTGATACAGAGTGGTGATAAAGTAACACCCTAAACCATAAAATCTTTATACGTATAGATAACGACAACAAAAGAGCCCTAGAGAACATTTTCCGCTGATTAGATTGTATACACTCTTGCACTGCGAGAGGATATGACGTAATTGGATAATATTTAGTGTTTTCTCTTGTTCAGAAGTTGAGGAAATGACTTAATAGTTGCTCCAACTTTATCTATAAGTGTCAATATCGTGCCAAAAACAACCAAAAAGTATATATTTAGTCTCTATGAATCATTTTTCAACTTTGCTGCACCACTCACATAAAATTTTTATCATGTTTGGTTGTTATTTTATGACCAGGTGCGCTTTGATAGCTTCGAACAGCACCAAATGCATTAATAGCGAATGATAAAAGATTAGTTAATAGTTGTTTCACAAACACCAAACACTATAAAAAATTTTATTGTGTAGAGAATTAGCGGCTTCAAGACAATTAGAAAAGTGGTTATCGAACTAAACAAACCACTTTCACTCTTTCCGTTGAATAACACAGAAACTTTTTCATCCCTTGATAAAACGTACAGCCGACCTTGTTTTTGTTTGTGTTGCTTTGGAATCAATAGCCCTGATTACTTAGAGATTAGGTCGCCACCACTTCGTGGTTTATCACTGAAGCCTGGAAGAAATCGAAGGTACTGATGGTGATAGTCAAAAAAGTCGTTTTCGGTAATTAATTGATTTGTAGGTAAAATTGTGATTGGTTCGCCCTTATTTATTCAGTCAACAAGGGCTACAACGGAATTCGATTCTAGGTACATCCGTATATCCAACTAGACATGTTATGGCAGTGGAAGCCTATATTTAGAAATAATCCAATGCACATGTTCTTGAAATTATTGATTACAGTCACTAGGAAACGCGTCGATTGGGTTCTTTCCAGCGATAAAACCACCACAGAATTAGTAATATATTAGAGATCATGAGCTCTTTCTCCATTATCATAAATTTATTCAGTGTGCACAATTCCCATTGCCATAGAACTAGGGTAAGCAAATGTTTTCGGTTCAATTATTTAGATAAGGAGAACGAAACCCCACTCCCACATTTCTTGTAATAGTCAATACTACTACGACCTATTTTGACTAAATCTGAGCCGCATAAACAACTCCAGTATTTGAACGCAAAAAGAATACCGTTGTAAATTAATTGCTCCCTGATAAGAGTTAACCGACTTCGCGAGCTAAAAAGAAAAATGCTGGTTGTTAAATTAAAATTATTACTCGATGCATGCATTCATGAGGATAATTTTAGAGTCACTGAAATGGAAAACTCATTTAAATAAGAATTTAGAATTATTCCGGTATTTACAGACTTGTAGTGAACCCTCGTTTGCCTACAGTAAAACTGGAAAGGGGGTGCGGTTTTTATCGTATCGATTTTAACATTAGCAAATATCTACATTTTTCCTCATTTGTCAAACGACGATACAAATTGTCGATGACATAAAAAGATGGAGTGTCAAGAATTGGCAAAGGAGATGATGAAGCAGTCACATTAACCCGGTATCGGATATTAGTGGCAGTTAGGGACTAGTGGTTTTGAATGTACGATTGTTGGGAGATGGTTACACCCCCAACCCCTTATGACGGAAAATTTAAACAATTGTGTGATTACTGGCTGATATCAAAGATATTATATTACTTTAATTTGGTGATTATGGGTAAAGTTTGACGAAGACGTTAAGTTCAACGACTGAAAACGCCCAAGGAAGAAAGTATCCGGAGAAAATGCTAAGTTGATTAAAATTTGCAGTGGTATTAGATCGATAGGAGATTATTCAGCTGAGCAAGTCTGGTCAATGTACTTAAAAAGGCAGCTTTAGCCTCAGTTAACAGTTGTGTCTCTAAATTGATCCCTGATTAGTGATCACACTCCAGCATAGTTTTTCTACAGTAAAATGTGTAAATAATGCAATCAAGCCACCAGATATCTATACAACGTAATGACGAATCCTGAAAATTAGCTTCGAGCCAAAACCCAAGGGCATTCGTTGATCGTATTGTACTGTTATTTGGAGAAATTGCGAAATGTATTATTTCTCTGCTGCGTCACGTATCTGTCACGATTTATGTGTTCTCAGGTTATTACACGTTATTTACCGCAAACTCTGTACTTTAAAACTGAAAAACTAACAAGAACTTCGAAAGTATGCGGAAGTTGGAAAGGAAATACAGTGGCACAAGAATATGCGTGGTGCTTTAACAGTACGTTGGCTGACTTCAACTATTGTCGTCGTATGTCATATTTAATAATAATTCTTGTTGTGGTCTTAACGATCAGATTGAACAAGTTGATAAATAATTCTTGAAAAATCAACGTTCAAACGTCCATAATCAAGATTTTTTCCGAGTGAAATATACACCAGCAACGTATCATCAAAAGATCGGAGCAGATCACTCCATATTACCTCCAGAAAGATCTCCTATAAAAACAAATGGAAAATGGAACACAAATTTTAGAATCAGGTCACAGTGAATTGATTTCAGCGTCCGCTGGAAAGTCACATTGATGAATATTGATGATTACAATTTGGATCTAGGGCTACTAATCATACCGCTGATTTAGATATGAATAGTAGAGTAACCATCTTATTCTCAGATTTAATGCCGAGTCCTACCACAGATTTCCACTACTACATCTACGTATTCAACACGACGCTGCCACAGCACACGGGTCGTCAGGTCCCGAATACTTGAGACAATTTTACATAATAATTACTATACTTATTAAAGATAGATGTTTTAGAGCGTAAAACAGATTTATTACATGTAGCGTTAAATGTATTAAAAACTGGTCCAGGTTATTTAGATAGACCTTTCCTCGCCTCTGTAGTACAATCCAATAAATCCAGCTTCTTTGAAAATTCAAAAAAATTAATTTTGTGAAATTTTATTTAATTAATGATGAGTTAAAATAAAGATAAGTTGAAAAAAAGGTTAGGTAATACCAGTCACTGTGTAAGAAACAAAAGTGGCCCATGGGAGGATTGAACCCGCGAACGTCGCATCACTGAACTTTCTGCTCTTACATTATTATAAAACGTTGTTATACAATTTTGTTTTTTTTTGAAGGAGAATCTGAATGCCTGGAATAAAAACTCGAAGCGCATTCATAGACTACAAGTACAGGAGTATGTTATATTATAAAATTTAAAAAGCATTTACTATTCAAAATCTTTCAGAACTTGCGTGTACTTAAATTTTGAAAATTGTATAGGCTGAAATTTTCATAGCAGTATCTGCTGAAAAATTTTGCTTTTGAAAAAATTCCCATAACATTCTGGGATTTACATTTTGTCTTACTGATTCCAAGAACAGCGTGCTTATGCTCCCACTGCAAGATTTTAACAATATTCAATTTCATAATACTATTTTTGTTTTTAAATCCAAAAAATTGCAATAATTCAATGGATGATTCTGGAAAAATGGTAGGAGCTATCGAAAAAGTGAAGAGGAAACTAATTACTGAAGGTTGGTTTCTATAAGAAAACAAAAGACAAAAAAATCGAAAATTCTTGACAATTTAAAAAAAAAATTGAAAATATTGCTTTTGAAAAAAATTTGCCAAAAATGTCCAGAAAAAATCTGTAGTACAGACTGCGTCTTCTTGATTCAAAAACACAGCGTATTTATGATCTCGGTGCAAAGATTTAAAAATGTTCGGTTTGAATTTTTTTTTTATCTAAAAAAACTGCAATATGTATTTCAGTGAGTAATTCTAGAAAAATGGTAGGAAATGTCGAAGAAATGAGGGTGAAACTAATTTTTGGAGGTCGAAATCTGTAAGAAAATATCTTTAGTTAGATTTCAAAAATGCCGAAAATTGGCCCATATTTTCATAGGTGCATTGAAGAATTTTGCTTTTAAAAAAGATACCAAAAAAATCCCAAAAAATTTTGGGCTATAGATTTCGTCTTCCTGATTTCAAAAATATAGTGTGTTTATGCTCCCTGTGCAAGATTTAAAAATATTCAATTTGAAAATATTTTTGTTTTCAGATCCAAAAAGTTGTATTCAATGGACGATTTTGGAAAAATGGTAAGAGCTATCGAAAACATGAGGCAGAAACTAACTACTGGAAGTTGAAATCTATAAGAAACCGAAATAATTTTTTTTAATTGTTAAAAATTTTGAAAAAAAAAACAATAAAAATATTTCTTTTCAAAAATTTGCCAAAAAATATTCAAAAAAATCTGGTATACAGATTGCATCTTGCTGATCTAAAAAACACTGCATGTTTATGATCTCGATGCAAAGATTTAAAAATGTTCGTTATGATTTTTTTGTATCCAAAAAATTGCAATATCTCAGTGGGCGATTCTGGAAAAATATTAAGGAATATCTAAGAAATGAGGCTGAAACTAGTTTCTGGAGGCCGAAATCTATAAGCAAGTATCTTTAGTTAAATTTCAAAAACGTCGAAAATTGGCCAATATTTTCACAGGTGCATTCAAGAATTTGCCTTTTGAAAAAGATACCAAAAAAAATCCCAAAAAATTTTGGGATTAGATATCTTGCTGATTTCAAAAACATAGCGTGTTTATGCTCCCTGTGCAAGATTTAGAAATATTCAATTTGAAGATATTTTTGTTTCCAACTTCAAAAAATTGCAATATTTCTGAAAAATAAGAGGAACTATCGAAAAAATGAGGGCTACACTAACTACTGGAGGTTGAAATCTAGTAAAGAAAATGTTTTTAGTTAAATTTCGAAAATTGTCGAAAATTTTAGAAAAAAAAATTAAAAAATATTGCTTATAAAACTTTACCAAAAAATTTCCAAAAAAATTTGGGCTACAGATCGAATCTTGTTGATTCAAAAAACATAGCGTGTTTATAATTTCGATGCAAAGATTTAAAATGTTCGGTTTAAAATAATTATTTTTTTAAATCCAAAATGTCCAATGGTAGGAGCCGAACTTCTGGAGGTCAAAATTCGTAAGAAAACGTCTTTAATTAAATTTCAAAAATGTCGAAAATTGACCGACATTTTCTTCGATGTATTAAAGAATTTTATTTTTGATAATTTATCCAAAAATTTCCAAAAAAAATTGGGATATACATTTCATCGTGCTGTGTAAGATTTAAAAAATTCAATTTCAAATATTTTTGTTTTCAGGTCTAAAAAATTGTAATATTTCAATAAATGATTCTGGAATAATGATAACAGCTATCGAAGAACTGCGACCAAAACTAACTACTGAAGTTCGAAAGCTAGGCGAAATTTAAATTTTGAAACTTGTCGAAAATTAAAAAAAAAATGAAAGTTTTGCTTTTCAAAAATTTGTCAAAAAAAAATAGATTTCGTCTTGCTGATTCCAAAAACACAGCGTGTTTATAATTTAGTGCAAAGATTTAAACATGTTCGGTTTGAAATCATTATTTTTTTTAAATTCAAAAATTTCAACATTCCCATAGGGCAATTCTGGAACAATGGTAGGTAAAATCGAAGAAAGGACGCTGAAACTAACTTTTGCAGGTCGGAATCTATAAGAAAATATCGTTAGTTAAATTGCAAAAATGTCGAAAACTGACCGACATTTTCTTGGGTATACTGAAGAATTTTGCTTTTGAAAAAGCAAAGAACCAAAAACTTCCGAAAAAATCTAGGATATAGATTTCGATTTTCGAAAAATATTCAATCTGAAAATATTTTTATTTTCAAATATTTCAGTGGACGGTTGTGGAAAAATGAAGGAGCTATCGAAGAAACGAGGTCGAAATTAACTATTGGAGGTCGAAATCAATAAGAAGAGGTGTTTATTTAAATTTCGAAAAGTGTCGAAAATTTTGGAAAAAAATCTTGCTTTTGAAAAATTTGCTAAAAAAATTCCAAAAAAGCTGAAAGTATAGATTTCCTCTTGCTGGTTCCAAAAACATACCGCGTTTATGCTCCCGGTATAAGAATTAAAAATATTCGGTTTAATTTTTTTTTTTATCCAAAGATTGCAACATTTCAGTGGACGATTCAAAAAACAGAAAGGGTACGAGTTATAGAAAAATGAGACCGAAACTATATTCTGGAGATCGAAATATATAAGAAAATGTCTTTGGTAAAATTTCGAAAATTGGAAGAAATTTTGAAAAAAAAATGAAAAATTTTGCTTCTGAAAAATTTTCCGACAACTTTCAAAAAAATCTTAAATCCAAAAATTGCAGACATATTTCAGTGGACAATTCTGACAAAATGGTAGAAGGTGTCGGAAAAATGACGCCAAAATTAACTTCTGGAGATCGAAGCCTATAAGAAAATATATTTGGTTAAGCTTCAAAAATTGTCGAAAATTGGCTGAAATTTTCATAGCGGTACTAACAAATTTTGTTTTCAAAAAATTTGGCAAAAGAAAAAACATTCTGGTGTTTATGCTTCCGGTGCAACATTTAAAAATATTCAATTTGAAAATATTTTTGTTTTCAAATCCGACAAGTTATATTTCAATGGATTCTGGTAGGAGCTATCGAAGAAATTAAGCAAAAACTAATTACTGGTGGTCGAAATCTCTAAGAAAATGTTTTTGGTTAAATTTCGAAAAGTGTCGAAAATTAAAAAAAAAATGAGGCGAGGCCAACGAATTTCTAAAAAATCTGGAGTATAGATTTCGTCTTGCTGATTCAAAAAAATATAGTGTGTTTATGCTCCCTACGGAGGATTTAAAAATACATATTCACTTTGAAAATATTTTTGTTTTTAAATCCAGAAAATTATAATATTTCAGTCGACGATTCTGAACAAATTTTAGAAGCTATCGAAGCAGTGAGGCCTAAACTAACTATTGGAGGTTGAAATCTATCTGAAAATGTCTTCGGCAGAATCTTAGAAAAAATTTAAAAATGTTGTTTCTGAAAAAATTTTCTAAAACAATTGGGATGTAGATTTTGTCCTGCTAATCCAAAAACACTTGGTGCAAGATTTAAAAATATTCGGTATGAAAATATATTTTTTTATTGAAAACAATAATTGCAGTATTTCAGTAGGCGTTTCTGAAAAATAACTTGTGAAGATCGAAGTCTATAACCAAATGTCTTTAGAAAATCGTCAAAAATTGGTCAAAATTTTCATACATTGTACTAAAAAATTTTACTTTTGAAAAAGTTCTTCAAAAATTCCCAAAAAATTCTGGGATATGGATTTCGTCGTCCTGATTTCAAAAAGATAGCGTGTTTATGCTTCCGGTGCAACGCTTAGAAATATTCGATATGAAAATATTGATGATTTAATTCCAAAAATTGCAATAGGTATTTCAACGAGCGATTTTGGAAAATTTTAGGAAATATCGAAGAAAAGTGGCCGAAATTAACTTCTGGAGGTCAAAATTTGGCTGAAATTTGGAAGAAAACTTTGAAAAATTTTGCTTTTGAAAAATTTCCCGAAAAAAGTCTAAAAAAAATCATGGATTACGTCTTCTGTTTCCAAAAACATACCACGTTTATGCTCCTTGTGTAAGACTTAAAAATATTTTGTTTCAAAAAAAAATTTTTTAATTCAAAAAATTGTATTATATATATTTCACAACGTAATATACTAATTTTTTACAGAAAATTATAGCTGCTTGATTTGTTTTATAACAATTTATAAAAACCGATATAATTGTCTTTGTTTACAAAAAACTGACCTGACCTAGCTCATTTTAAGGTGGCGCTAACGGTCCAATTTCATTTTTAGATAACACGTGATAGCAGTAAGGTAAAATGTGTAAAACCTGGGTATTTTAATAGGAACCCTCGAGACACTAAAGCCACCAGGTTTAATTGTATACAAAAATTACCCTTACTTTGTTTAGAACGAAGTTAATTCTCTAGGATCTACAATCCCAGCTGAATGGATTAAGAAAAAACCAACGCTACAACTAAAGTCTTAACAAATAAAGCACTGCAAAGGTTAAATCTTTTGAAGAAACGGTAAACTGCTAAATTACCGCTGTAAATTTCGGCGAGGACCCTCATAATTTAGGTAGTTTTGCGGTCGAAGAAAAATGAAGCATTTAGCTGAACACAGCAGCGTGTACATTTATGTAATTTAGCCACACAACGCAGCTTCGGACTTCGCTTCAGTTCACATTGCTCAATCAATACCAGTAATTCTAACATGTGTTGCACTTAGTCAATGCATTCCAGTAAATACGGATAAAAATCCTATTGTCTTCATTTCCTGACTTTTCACGAAAGCCGAGTAAAATTATTCACCGCTAGACAAAGAATCGTTAGCTTTGTATTGTGAAGCTTTACAGCTTTCGGTGCGTAGACATTTTACTTAACTACGAACCATAAACCTTTATCTATTGACTTTATTCACCGAGATGGCAGGGATGTTTCTAGTGGTTGAAGCATGTGTGAAATCAACAAAAAACACGAACTTGAGAACGTGAGTTTCAGAGACTCAGATTCATATTTCATCACGAGTTTTTCAGTATCGAATAGATTTAAATCTTTCAAAGCTAGATTAAAAAAGCACTGAGAAAAAGACATTTCCTACTTTTCCGGAGATACTTAGTTGTAGAAATTCGATTCAGTCCACTTTTGATAAAAAGCCACCAGCAAAGTTGATATTCAATAAAAAATTAATTGAAAAGCAAATGGGAAATTTTAGACGTGGTAGAAAAATAACACTTCTCGCAGAGAAATAGGGTGTATTGAACTTCACCAGGTCTTTGTTCCAGCTTAAAATTAAAGCAGAATTTTTACGAGTTTTATATGAATGAATAGAACGTTGCTTTATTTGTCGTCACAAAATAATTAAATTCAAACTGCTTGCATATAATCCAACTTTTAATCAAGTATGATATTCCAAAAACTGTTCGTGTTCCCACAACACAGCGGTTGTTTTTTACCTCTATTCGATATTAAATGAGAGTTTTCAGCACAGTAGAGCACAGTTACACAACTCTGTAAAGTTGTGTAACATTTATTAAAAAAACTACATTGTAGAGGAAATTATAAAGCCAATCTAAATAATACAGGCAACAGCATCACATAGTACATTGTGACCGAGATTTTTGAGATAATCTAGACAACAAGCTTGAATTACAGTACGCCATTTACTAGAACAGAAAATGATATATGTGTGTATTTTATTATCTGTAATATAAGATATTGCTAGTAGGGCGTATGCCAACTGCGCCGACCAAAAATCTTTGACCTTCAAACGAGGAACAACTGCGCCGAAATCATTTTTAAATAAATCAAGAATCCATTTCGCCATGATTTTGAACTTGGCATCAGAACGTTTTAAGTAATGCAGTTTTATTAAGAGATGACTAATACTGAATGCTGTATTATGCTACTTACTTACAAGGTAATGGCAGTCATACCCCTGACATAAATAAACAAGTCAATGTTGTATTAAGTCTTGTTGGTGTCGATGACTACGTAACTACTACAATTTTAATAAAATCCAGCCACAGAAATTTCTTCCATTACAAGTATACTGTGCTTGCACAAAGAAAATGCACCTACAGTACGATCCATAAGTCAGCCTTGTAACAATCTATTCATTTAAACCTGACCTCAGCAGCTGAATGTGGGTGCAACAGAAAAGGCAAAAACGGTAGCCGTGTAGCGAAAATTTAAATGTTATTCATTGAATAACAGAGCTGATGACGGAACGAAATTAATGATGTGCTGTATCCCACCTACGTTAAAGCGACAAAACATGTCAAAGCGCACAGAATACGAACAATCAGTCACTGAATGTGTGGAGGAGATAAACGAAATTAAACAACTTTTGAGGCAATCATACGGCGAATGAAAATCATATTCAAATGCGAGAAATGAATGTTATTACAACTTTATGGAAGTTAGCTAGTGTTAAGAGATGGATTATGTCGACCCTATAATTTGATGGCTCAACTTCCCCAGTCCGTGCATGAAGAACACATCAATATTCGTTTTTACGATTGACTGAGTTATATCATGTGAAGTGGTGGCGGTAGATATTTTTTTGATTACTTGTAATAACAAACGAATTGGATCTGATCCTGCGCCTGGGTTTAATCGATACGTTTTGTTTTATTGCAGACCTCATCTTACGGATTTCTAGATTTTTTGCCCTCTGACAATGATTCAGTATCATATTATCCTTTATTACGGCTTAATCAGTTTATCGCTGGAGGGGGCGTGATATGGAAGCGCGGAAAGGCTACGTTGAAAAAGGTAATGTAGTGTAATTCGGGCTAAAAAAGATGTAATTTATTTCACATCTTGCCTAAAATCTCGGAGCTAATTGCAGCAACTTGCAGGGAAGTGTTTTTATTATAGCGCACCTGTGGACCTGGCTAATTTCGGGATTTCTTTACTTGGCAAGAGGGAATTGACTCTGTGTGACATCAATAGCCAATTCTCTGGTTTTAAAATACATCAGCGACGTGTATTGGTAATTTAATCTGAACACAAGACTTACTAATCAAGATAAATGGACCGATAGTCCCGGCAGAATTAAACTTAAAACTAAAATTAAACTTGAGGCCCGTAGGTTTCTCAGATTGTAAACAGAAGAGGAAAGAAGTGAAGCCTAACTTCCTTGTCGTAGGCTAGACAGAATACACTTGTATTTAATGCTATTGGTTATCAAATGACGCGACAATTTAGTTTAGTTAACTAACCTCAACATCCCTGACTTCGAAACTATTTACAGCATTATCTACTTCTAATACGGTTTAATTTTCCGAGCTGGCCATCACCAGAACTTTTTCGACTCTAAAATTAGGTATGTTTTTTGTGTCTGCTGGTCCCTAGACAGACTCCAATGTCTGATTTATCCTTTTTTTGTCATTTTTTATACTTCTCATACCCAATCTTCTTGAAGAAAAGTCTACTCCTCTGAACCATCTCGAAAAGTTTTCCCCTGACTGTTCTTCCCAATTTTCAGACTATTTTCAATTTATTCTTTTCATCTGTCTTCGTACCTACCCAAATTGTTGTTTATTCTCTCCATGGTCATCTTTATGTGTTCCTTTCCATTGGTTTATGATTTGAATATTTCCTTCTGTGTCTGATTCTTCTTTTCGCATCCGCAAGGATTTGATAACTTCAGTTAATATTTTTTTACAATTTCTTGCTTTAAAACCTATCTAGATTTTTCACCAATGACTTTTGTTTTCAACACCATCATCCAAATCGTAAGCTTTTCTCGTGGTCAGTTGAAATTATTTTCTATTAAGACTGCCTGTTTTCAAATATTTTGTTTCCTCCAAAATCTCATATTTCTTCTTTCTCGGTAACTGATAATGTTCATGTTCGCTTCAAATAAAATGTTCCAGAACTTTTCCAATTTTTCGTCGCTGATATTCTTTTCCAGCACCAGTCCAAATCGTTTTACATTTTCTCGTCTTCAGTCAGAATTCTTTTCAATTATTATGTTCTGTTTCCAACTATTTTATAGTTTATTCCAAAAGTTGCTTTCCTTCTCCAATAGAAACTTGAAAACCTTATTGAATATTCTGTTTCATCCTCTTCCTTGCTAATTATCTGTCAAATCGCTTGATACTCTCATGTTTTCCCGATGTTTCTTCACAAGTGTACGAAAAAGTAGGTCCCATGTTTCCGTCCGTCTGTCGTCTGTTTGTCGTCTAACGTCTATATCGATTTTTATTAGACCGGTAATCTCCGAACCTACTGGACCGATTGTTGTCAAATTTTGTATGTGTGTTAGGAATATCATGTAGATGGTGAACGCTAACCAAAATCTGTAATCCGCACCACCAGGAATGACGTCATCTCCAAGAGTTGCCTACTCCCGCACTTGTCATTTATGAATCCGCCTATATTTAATAATAATTATTTTATGATTATTATAATAACAACTCGCTCACAATTACATTTTGCCCCCTTTAAATTATTCATTTCCCCTGTTTTGAGCAAACAAAATTAATCAAAATTCATTTACTTTTAGCAGATCCTTGTTATCGGAAGTAGTTATATACTGGGGCTTCTAGCTCAGTTTGACCTCATTTGACCTGAGGTAGGAGCCCCACTACTTTGTATAGAACGTCCTTATACATCTAAGTAGGAAAGTACAGATTTATAAATAAAACATTTAAGTGTAGTCAAGTTGACCTATCGGTTTAAGGCGTTAGATTGAAGCCCTGATTGTTGAAATTGAGCGTGGGTTACAATCCCACACCTGACAGTTTTTTTGCGTCTAAATAAAACACATTTTAATGTTATGTTATTTATGGACGAAATATAGCCAATTGTAAATATTTTGAAAAATTTTTTATTCTTACTTTCTTATTTCATACAACTTAATTGTATTTCAAATGTAAATCTAAGCTCCCATGCAAAATTTTAACGGTATTTGTCTTATATGTCATATTCTTCATTATCCTCAGCCTTCAAAAAGTTCTATATTGACGGTTTGACCGATTGATCCTTTATTGACGAAATACAACTTCCAACCGTTAACAATTTTTCTGTTCAAATTGTCTTTTGCCATATTACAGTTTTGGGATTTTTCAGTTTTTCAATTCTTCAATTTTCTTCGATTTTTCAATTTTTCGACTTTTGGATTTCTCGATTTTTCGACTTCTCGACTTTTCGACCTTGAGATTTTTCGATTCTTCAATATTTTGATTTACCCATTTATCGACTGCTCAATTTTTCGATGTTTCATTTTCTCGACTTCTCGAATTTTCGATTTTTCGATTTTCAGAATTTCAGTTCTTTCTCGATTTTTCGATTTCCGGATTTTTCAATTTTTTGATATCTGAGTTTTTCGGCGTTTCAGTTTTGGGATTTTTCAGCTTTCGATTCTTCAATTTTTTTTTCGATTTTTCGAATTTTTGATATTTTTTCGACTGCTCAATTTTTCAATGTTTCATTTGCTCGATTTCTCGATTTTTCGATTTTCAACGAATTTTCACTTTTCGATTTTTCAATTTTTCAATATTTGAGTTTTGGAATTTTTCGATTTTTCGATTCTTCAATTTTTGAATATTTCAAATTGTTGATTTCTCAATTATTTTATGTTTCGATTTCTGTATTTTTCGATATTTCAGTTTTACGATTTTTCAATTCTTCAGTTTTTCGATTGTTTAATATTCCAGTTTTTGGCGTTTCTAAATTTTCTAAAATTGGTTTTTTAAATTTTCGACTTTCCGATTTCTCGATTTTTCTACCTCTCGATTTCTTGATTTTTCGATTTTCACATTTTCAATTGTTTCTCAACTTTTCGATTTCTCGATTTCTTGATTTTATCTATTTTTAGATTTTTTATTGTTTCTCGACATTTCGATTTCTTGATTTTTCAGTTTTTTGATTTGGAGTTTTGGGTTTTTATAATTTTATGGTTTTCCAATTTCTAGACTTTTATAAATTTTTGAATTTTTTAATACATATTCCAGTTTTTCGCGTTTCTAAAAATTCGATTTTTGGATCAATTAATTTTTAAATTTTTTGATTTTTCGACTTTTCTGTTTCTCAATTTTTCGACTTCTCAACTTTTCAACTTTTAGACTTTTGATTTTTCTATCTTTTGATTTTCCTATTTCCCGATTGCTCAATATTTTAACTTTTCGAAGTCTCGATTTGTGGACTTCTCGAATTTTCGACCATTAGATTTTACGATTTTTCGATATTTTGACTTTCCCATTTCTGGATTGATCAATTCTTCGATGTTCTAGTTTCTCGACTTCTCGATTTCTTGATTTTTCGATATTCAGATTTTCAGTTCTTTCTCGACTTTTCGATTTCTTAATTTTTCAAGTGTTGATAAGTTGAGAAATCGAAAAATTGAAAAATCGAGAAATTGGCAAATTTTAATATTGATAAACCCATAAGTCGAAAAATGAAAAATTCGCAAATCGAAATTTTTAAATATGTATTAATACACTAAAAACTCCTAAAATCACAAAACGATAAAATTGAAAAATCGAAAAACTGAAAAATTAAAAAAAACGAGAAATCGAGAAGTCTAATCTGAAATTTAAAAAATCGAAAAATTGACAAAAATCGAAAAATTAAAGAACCAAAAAATTGAAAAACCGAGAAATTCGACATAAGTTTTCGATTTCAATACTCGAATTTTCAATCTTCTACTTTTCGATTTTTTGAATTTTTACTCAAACTTTTTAGTAGTATTAAAAAATTTGTATTCTCTTCCAAAGTCTTTGCACTGACAAAATGAAATGAAAGACGACATTTCAATTTTACAAACTGTCAAACAATTGAATGCACAATACTAAATAAATCACGGACCAGTAAATCGAAATTTATATAACTGCAAAAGAGATGAGGGGTATAGAACTCGAGTTGGTGCAAAACACAACCGGCCCCGAACTCGGAGTTATGTCGACCGAGCATATTAAGTCGATGACAAACGTTCGATAAAAAGTAGTGGGGCTCCTAGCTCAGGTTAAATGAGGTCAAACTGAGCTAGGAGCCCCACTACATATGTAATTACTATCGAAACGTGCTAATAGTCAAATTCTTTTCAAATATGAAGATAAACAATTGAAGTTATGCATGTAGTGGAACAGTGTGACAACATGTTCTCCTGTTGATTTTCTGTTTCAAATATAATTCATATTGTCCGCACTTGTGCGGGCTGCGCCCTCTTGAAATTTATACCCCCGCGGCTCAAAAGTCAAATGTTATAATTTCTCGAAGAAGCAGAACTTGTTGAACTGTACTTGGAGGGCGAGGAAAGTTCTGTCGAAATAACTTTAGACCAATTTTTTTCACAGGAATGGTCTGGAAACTCTAGAACTTCCGCCACATTGTCAAAGTGTTTCTCGACTTTTATAAATCGTAGAGGACGACAAAATGGGTCTCTCGTTTCCGTCTGCCTATCTGTTACCTGTCTGTGTCGACTTTTATTAGACAGATAATCTTCAAAACTACTGAACCGACTGTTGTCAAATTTTGTTGTGTGTATAATATAAATATCATATGGGATGGTAATACGCTAACGAAAATTTACCTAGTCATCTCTACCACCAATGTGATGATATTCCCTCAAAATTTTTCATTGTAAGGCGGATTTAAATTTTATGAAATATATAACATACTCCTGCACTTACTGTTTGTGAATTCATCTTAAGATTGTCACCGAAAGATCCAAATTTTCGCAAAAAAATCAACTTTTTTTACTAGTATAAGCGAGGAATATACACCTCAATGTTTTAGTATTAGTACTAAACTGCACGTGCACATTCTCAAACAGGAAAACTCATTTTTGGTTCAATTGTTAATCCATTTCCTATCATGGTCACTTCATACAAAATATAGACAAGTGTGTTTTCTTAACATAACTTGCTCGTATCAGACAGTGGCGGGGAATAAAAAAATATATATGGAGTATCATTAAAATAAGTCCTATGTCGTAGACAAAAAAAATTATAGGATGTCAAAACACATTTATACGAGTGTGATTTACCTTTTTACCCTGTTACTTGTAATCATAAATAAAAGCGTGCAGAATTATGTTTTTAAATTATAGACGCGTTTTTCTTGTAACATTTTTCCTAACAGCGAAAGTGGGATATCGTACCTGAAAATTTTCGCCTTTTCGGTACAGGCAGTTGCAATTCGCTACAGTGGAAAGCTGATTGTTCTGAAACTATTTACACCACAAGTTCGCTCCCACTAACCTAACTACTGTTTCGAAATCGATATCCAATAACGCTAAAAATCACCCCATGTTCCGTTAAATTCCATCGACCTTCCCGGACATTCAGTTTTAACCAAAACAAAGCTCCACCTCGAAATCCAGCGATTAAAAGACAGCTTCCGCATAACTCGAAATTTTTCTTTCAACCCATTACACGCGTAAGCGTTATATTTTGGCAAAGCAGCGACAGAGATTATAATTAATTGGTCCCAGTTTGCAGCAACAACAGCCCAACTTAGTAACTAGCCGCACGGGCGTTGCTAACGATTTATCATTTTGCCCAGCACTTAAATGGACTCCCCCGTCTGAAGCGCTTCATAAAGCAAGCGAGCTAACCTTTATTATTACAATTAACAATGTAAAGTCGAAGACGTGGGTAATTCGAACCCCAGCCGGAGCACGTTACGATGTCTTGAGAGCATTTCAATAACTTCTACACACAGATCTGGAATGCGATCTTCAACGGTCAAGTGTTCTTTGATCGGGATCTGACCGTGGAGAGGTGCTTTGCAAAGGACGAAACATTGTGTATCATCGGCATAGAATTCTCGAGAGGAGGCGTTCAAATTCAAAACATCGAATTGATTTCCTTCGGTGGATGCTTAAGATGAACTAGGGAGGTTTTGTCGTTGACAGACGGAAGGGATGGCTTGATTTTCTGGTTAGTGCTACAGCCAATCGCCAAAGACTAAGTAATACAGTTTTTCAGTTCGGTTTACGTTTTTAGATACATTCCATGGTTATATAGTTTATTACATTTTATATTGATGTTTTCAAAAATTAGTCTTGATTTTATTATTACTTCAATACTACTTATTTGCGGGATGAAATGTTTTTTGAAGTAATTATTCTTAAAAAACAATCTTTTGTTGCTTATGGTTTCAATCAGTATTTTTTCTTAGGTCGCGTGTAAAACAAACAAATAAAAAGTCCAACCTTTTGGCTACAACTTTAGCTCAGTAAGTTATGGACAGATTTATGCATTTTTTTTATTTGTTGATAAATATAACAAATATTGAAAGTTACGCACCTAAAATGGCTCTCGACGATTAAGAAAATTAATACAATTGACATAGGACGGGTGGGCGGGGCTTAAATTTTACCTTTGTTTTCTTAATATATGTCGTCGTTTTTTCACAATAAAAAATAAGGGCTTTGCAGTTGAGCTCCACCCCCTTGGCTTACGACGAATAAAAAAAAATCATCATAATTGAGATAGGGCGGGTGGGCGGGGCTTATATTATGTCTTTTTTTTGGTAATATATATAGCCATCTTTTCACAACAAGAAACTTAAAATATGGTTAAAATGGTACATTTTTGCAAGGAAATATTTATTTTACAATTATGGGGTGGAGCCATTTTAAACATATTTTAAGTTTCATGTTATGAAAAGAAGTCTACATATATGAAGAAAAAAAAGGGAAAAGTGTATCCCCGCCCACCCACCCTATCTCCATTGTGATGATTTTTTTTTATTCGTCGTGACTCAAGAAGGCGGAGTTTAACTGCAAAATTCTTATTTCTTTATGAGAAACATGTCTTTAATTTGTTGTAAAGAAATAAGTATTTTGCCCCCGTGGTTCAGGGCGAATAAAAAAAAATCATCACAATCGAGGTGGGGCGGGCGGGTGGGCTTACATTATTACTGTAAACAAGGGGAGAATTTCGTTTATATTGTTTCAGCCGTGCTTTAAAATTTTATAGAACATACATACGTCATGTTAATAACATTTCGACCATAATAAACTTTAAATAATTTAAATTTTTTTTCATAGTAACAGTGAGCGAATTTGTTTTGTTAGCAATGAAGTTTTTCCTACAATATTTTTACTAATTCTGTAGTGTTTCGTTTGTCAAATATAGAATATAATTATTCTATTTTCCCTTGTTTTTTTCAATGTATTTCATTTCACAACAAAAAACTTAAAAGTTGTTCAAAATGGTAAATTTTTTTAGGCAAATCTGGATTTTGCAATTACGCTGCTCTTCTTGGTCTGACAACGAATGAAAAATTCATCGGAATTGAGAGAGGGTGGGTGGGCGGGGCTTATATTTTGCCTTTTTTTAATACACGTAATCTTCTTTTCCCAACAAGAAACTGAAAATGGTATTATCGTCAATTTTTGTAGAAAAATATGGATTTTGCAAATAAATTCCGCCCCTAGGTTTGATTACGAATGAAAAATTCATCTTTTTTTGCCTGATTAACACTACTTTCAACGAAATAAAAATTTTCTGAAAGAAATTTATTTCTGTTTACATATTTGTAATTTATTCAAAATTATTAGGTAACGTTAAAATTCGAAAAAAAAAGATTATTTTTTATAGGACGATAAAATAGCTCTACGTCTTTTAAAACATGACGTTTTACAACAAAGTACAACAAATTAAAAATTACATTTAATTAAAAAAAAATGCTTGAATTTTTTGGTGAACTGGAATAAATGTTGTGGATCGAGGGTGTAAGAATCATGATATAGTGTATTGTCAATGTCAATTTTGTCAAAATTATAGCTCCAGAATCTATACATTTTTTGTCGTAGTACCATTGATTTTCTTTTTTTGTGTATGCCTGTGTATATGACGAATAAAATTGTAGTTTGTGGATTAAGTCTATATTTTGTAAAGTTTACCTAAATTTTATAATTTTACTTGAAAATTCAAATTGATCGAAAAATGACCTCCTAGTTTCATAGAATTCATCTTTTCTTTAGGTGCTTCTTTTACAGAGATCTTATTTTTAATATTAAATAGAACTTCATAATTTCAATCATAATCATCATAAAATTTGTCAAATTTTGATTTAAAAGAAAACCAAGCTCAAATGGAAGACCTGGAATTAGAAAATGCAAACTTATGACGTGAATTCGGAAAACTGAGAGGATGTCTACACAAATTCTCTTTTGAAAAAATTAATTCCAAGATTATTTAAACAGAACTTCCCCCACCCTTTTTTCTTCAAAAAATTATAAAATTGAGTTTTGAGTAATGATATTTATTATAATAAATCCCCTCTTAAAGTAGAAAAAAAAAGGTCTAAATTTAAATACGCACCAACTTGTTCACATTATGCGAAAGAATTTTAATTATTTTCTCTTCTCAAAACAGAATAAAAAATAAAAGGCGAATAAAATTATTAATTTTAAATTACGATAGAAAGTAATCCTTATTTTATTGTTATGATTAAATATAGACTGGTGTAACATTCCAGTATTCTCAAATTCTTGAAAAAATCGGGTTAATTCGACCAATAAAAAATATAGATGGTAATAGTCATAGTTTCAGATAAAAAAAGACGCCACCCGCTAGCAATATCTGTTTCATGAAGTTTGTTATTTCAAAATTTTATCTTTCCATTAAAGAATTTAAAGATTCTAAATCTATAGAAAATCTTAGATTTAAAAAATACTATAGGTTTTAAGAATTCTAGAGTTTACCACAGAAAGTAAAACTGCAAACGCTTCTAGATGAACCGAAAGTTCTAGAATTTCAAAAAAATTGACAATATCTTCTTCCAGAACTTCACATCATTGCAATTGTTTTATGTACTTTGGCATTTCAAAATTTTATCTCTATAGAAAAGAATTTAAAAATTCTAAAATCCACAGGGAATTCTAGATTTAAAAAGTAGGTAGTACAGATTTTGAAAACTCTAGAGTGTACTGTAGAAACAAAAACTGCATAACGCTTTTCGCACGATCGAAATTTCCAAAAAATATATAGAGATTTGACATATTTTGAGTAGAGTTTACTAAATAATGGGCGTCTGGTGGTAATTTATAACTTTCAAAGCCTTTTTAAAGTCCACTGATTACAACTATTTTGTTTAGTTTGGTCTATCAAAATTTTATCTGTTGGGAAAAGTATTTGGCGATTCTGGAATGGATGGAAAATCCTAGTTTTGAAAAATTCTATAGATTTTAAGCATTATAGAAGTTGCCATAGAAGAAACTTCACAATTCTTCTAAATCTAGCGAAAATTCTAAAAATATTATTGGAATTTGACGTTTTTTGAGTATATATATTTTACTAAATGAAGAACTTCTACCAGTTTAAAGAAATTGACAACTTCCATAGCATTTTTACAGTCAACTGATGAATTGCAACTATTTTATGTACTTGGTATATTCAAAATGTTATCTTTTCGAAAAAAATTTAGAAATTCTAGAATCCTCGCATATTTTGTGAATTCTTGAGTTTGCCATAGGAGAAAACTTCATAACGTTTCTAGACAAACTGACATTTCCAAATATATTTAGTAATTCTTAAGACTTTTTCAATCGATTTCATTAAATGGAACTGCAAAAAAATGAGAATATTTATAACTTCCAGAACATTTTTAAAACCCATTGAATTGCAGCTGTTTTATGTACTTTATTATATCAAAATTTTATTCTTCCAGAAAAGAATCTGTAAATTCTAGAATTTATGGTAAATCATAAGTTTAAAAATACTACAGATTTTGACTTCATAATGCCTCTAAAGAGATCGAAATTTCCAAAAATGTTTAAAGATTGTCGGGATTTCACATACTTTGAACAGATTTTACTTAAGGAGAAACTTTTAGAACTTCATAAAAATTGATAACATCTATCATTTCCAGAGCCTTTTTAAAGTTCATTAAACTGCAACTATTTTACGTAGGTACTTACTAGAATTTATGGGAAATCCTAGGTTTAAAAAACAATGTAGATTTTGAGAATTCTAAAGTTTGTCATAGAAACAAACTTCATAACGCTTCTAGGTACTAGATTTAAAAAGCACTATAACTTTTGAGAATTCTAGAGTTTGCCATAGAAGAAAACTTCATAACGTTCCTACTTGTAGATAAGTCGAAATTTCCAAAAATGCTTAGAGGTACTTGGGATTTGTCATATTTTAATTACATTTTACTAAATGTCTCAAAAAAACTGAACACATCTATAACCTCCAGAGCCTTTTTAAAGTTCACTGAATTTTCTTGAGTATTTCAAAATTTTATCTTTATGGAAAATCTTAGATTTAACAGACACTATAGATTTTGAGTTTGTTACTGAATAAAACTTGATAACAATGACAACGCCTCTAGATAGATTGGAAATTTTCAACAATGTTTAGAGATTCTCAGGATTTGACATATTTTAAGTAGATTTCACTAAATGAAGAACTTCTGCAACTTCAAAAAATCGAGAACATCTTTAACTTCCAAAGCCCTTTTAAAGTTTACTGAATTACAAATGTTTTATGTATTTTGATATTTCAAAATTTTATCTTTCTGGAAAAGAACTTGTAGATTTCAAACTCAATGGAATATTATATATTTAAAAAGTGCTATAAATGATGAAGATGCTGCAGCTTGCCATACAAGAAAACTTCATAATTTCCCTAGGTAAACCAAAATTTCCAAAAATGTTTGGCGACGCTTGGGATTAGACATATTTTGGGTAGATTTTACTAAATGAAGAAAGGAGCTTCTAGAACTTCGAAAAAATTGAGAACATTTATAACTTCCAAAAGTCCACTGAGTTGCAACTGTTTCAAAAACTCATCATTCCGGAAAAGAATTTAGAGATAATATAATCTATGGAATATTCTAGATCTAAAAATCACAGTAGATTGTGGGAATTCTAGCATTTGCCATGAAAGAAAACATCATAATCTTCTAGATAGATCGAAATTTCTAAAAATGTTCACGGATTTTCAGTAGATTTTACTAAATGAAGAACTTCTAGGACTGCAAAATAATTGATAACATCGAAAACTCCCTGGATCTTTTTAAAGTCCACTGAATTGCAACTGTTTTATGACCTTTGGTATTCCAATTTTTATTTTTCCGGAAAAGAAATTACGGATTGCAGAATCTATGGAAAATTCAAAATTCGAAGCACTATAGATTTTGATATTTCTTCAGTTTGCCATAGAAGAAAATTTCATAACCTTCTAGATAGATCTAAATTTCCAAAAATATTTAGCTATTCTTGGTGTCAGCCATATTTTGTCTAGATTTTAGTAAATGAGGAACTTCTAGAACTTCGAAAAAATTGAGAGCATCTTTAACTTCCAAAATGATAATGCTTCTACATAGATAGAAATTTCCAAACATGTTTAGAGATTCTTGGGATTTGACATATTTTGAGTAGATTTTACTAAATAAGAAACATATAGCACTTCAAAAAAAATTGCTGGTTCCTTTTTAAAGTCAACTAAACTCCTCTGCTAACAATTATAAAAAATAAAAAGTGAAAACCGACATTTTGGTATTCTACATACTGTGAGATGTCTTGCATTCGTCAAGATGACCTTATCACAATCTACCTCTTAGTTAAGATCTGTTGATCATTCGTTGAATTAAACTTTATCTAATGATGCTTTAACTTTTTTATTTTGAGTCCAGTCAGTTTCACCTACCTGAGTTAAATTGCTTACGACATATCAAGAAGAAAGAAAATACCGACTTAGAACGTAAAACAAGACATGTAATGTTATTAAGGAGCATGTTGTCGGTTAACATGGACCTCTGCAAACTTGTCAACAAGAGATTACACTAAAAGGGAATTTCCCAAGTCTGTTTCAGTTCATAAAACTGAAATTCCTCCAATAATCCTTAATCTTTCCTTCCGTCTCGAACTGGAAAATTATTTACAAGGAAAGTAGACAACGTTTTATTTACGGTGATAAAACAACGCATAAATTCATAAAATTCTCCTCGTAATTAAAACATTATCCAGTAAATAGTCTGCTACGTTACGATGGCGATGTCATAATTCTTTTAATGATATTATTTAATTTTAAAGATTCCTAACTCGATACACAAAATTCCGCCCACTGATTAGATTATAACAAAATATGTTATGAACACACAAATGTTCAACTCTGTATCCCTGACGACACACGACTAGAAAAATCACTCGGAATTTTCGATTTCAACAAACTAACGCAATATAAATGTGTACAATTGTCACTCCAATTGTTTTCCTATCACATATTAGGAAGATTAAATGCCATTGTTTGTACATTTCACAACGCATTCTACTTTTATTTGACACATTCTTGCTCATGCATGTTAAGCATCTGCTGCTCTTTAAATATGATTATACGTAAAAAATTCAGATAACTTCAAAAGCATTCTTATCTAGACGGTTACGAAGGTAAACTTTGACTCGACAGGAATTATTAAAAACTAAAAATGGGTCATAACAAGCGCATAAACGTTTATTCTTTCACAGATTTATTGAATCTTGAGGAAATCTGGACCGTAAAAAATTCTTCTGTCTTTGTTAGACGATAGTAATGTTTTAAATTTATCAGGATTGCTGTATTTTTTTC
The DNA here is from genome assembly GCA_022388445.1 of Zophobas atratus. Lineage (NCBI taxonomy): Eukaryota > Metazoa > Arthropoda > Insecta > Coleoptera > Tenebrionidae > Zophobas > Zophobas atratus. The sequence continues at coordinate 46,070,272 of CM039442.1, read as the reverse complement.
CATTTTATGGATCATGAATTTCCGTGACAACATTAAGTGGGAATAAAGTCATACAACGTAAATAAATATGTTTAAGACACTTGATTTTCCTACAGAATTTTTTTGCAGCTTTATCACATTATGATAAGATGTATATTAAATGAAAGATGTTTCACAAATTTAAATTCTATTTCAGGTAATGGAACCAATATTTTAGCGTTTGTCGTTTAAAGTATGAATATCTACATTTATTCAAATTTCAAACGTCGGCTCCAAATGCAGTACCTAAATGCCGAAAAAAGTAAAAAACCTAGCAGATATCTTTCAAGAAACCAATCTGAAACGTCCTGTCGAATTTCAGACAACAGTGAGCAACGATTTGTAACTCCGTTTGACTGAAGGTTTGCAAATGTAATACAGTTGGCAATAAAGATTGAAACCATAGGGACTAGGAATCAAAAGACGATTATAAAAATTTCCAACACTATCAAAAATAACTAATAATGCCCTCCTATTATTATTAAACAAAAATCCATAGGTGTGTCAAGTTATATTAATTAATTACATACTTTTTCCCCGCTGTAGAAATTGAAGACGGTTAATAAATTATTAATTTCTTTATATGTTATCAAATATTGTGTACTCTATTAATTAACTTTTAATGGCGTGCATGCTTTCTAAACATAGCCGCTCCCTTTTTGACATTACATTTGAACGACTAATTGTCTCCCGAAATAAAATTCAGAGTAGACAGTTCACAGGCATTCTGCGTTTGTAAATGTCATAAAAATTAAGAAAAACAATGGGTAAAATTCCACCAATATTGATTTTTGGCCGCTACCTTCGATTAATCATTCTGTTTACTGTACTACAAACTAAAAGTCTAAAAATACCTCAGTTTCCCTTTTCTTGAATTGTGGTCATTAAGAAAACAAACTAAACGTTATTTTATCGACAAGGGTGTAGCCAAGACTTCCTCACTCCATTAGTGTACAAAAAAACAAGATAAATTCCTAAATTAACAAATTCCAAATAATTATAAGTATTATAATATTGTATTTATATTATTTATTTTTTTAGTCCTGCGATTCTTACAGCCTTTAATACATTATTGAGATTCGGTGTGTTTGGGTTTTCGAAATAAACTCATTTAGGCGTAACCCTGATTAATATAATTGTTTCTGTGTTTTCTGTATAAATTTTAAAAACAAATTTCTTGTAATTTTTGTACAATATCAATAACTGATTCGTTTACCAGGCGAACAAAATTTATTAAACAAACTGAGAACATACATATGTGTTGTAAAGCCTCGAGTGCTTTGTTTAATAAAATATTAACTTGTTTATTCTCTTACATTTTTAAAACAGAACGAGTTTTCCGTCTGACAAAATATGCTAAAAGTTGTTTGTTCGAAAGCGCTTTTTGTATTTCTTAAGGGATGATCACGATTCTTGATTTAAATAAAATATTACAGGTTGATTTTATTAATAAAGTTATATCTAGAGAACAATAAAAATATAGATAGAATTCTTGTTTTGTCAAATTACCGTCAATTTGAATTGTCTTGAGAAAGCAATGATCAAAGACAAACTTTCAAAATTCCACGGCTGTCTCTGGTCGTGCAACCCACTATATCAACGTAATCCAGAAGGTTTTTTGCTTTCATCATGAATCATGACAATTGACGTTTGACAGAATTTTCGATATCGAAAAATTACGCTTTTCAAGAAAAATTTAGTCAAAGTAGTCAAAAGATTTTTATAAAAAGATCTTTCAAAATAAAAAAAAAATCATGAAAATTTTGGATGGCAGAAATTAATTGTCGCTTAAATCTGGAACTATATTGATAATTTTTTGAAAAGAAATGTTTTCCATCGTTATAAGTGCATCTTGTAATTTTTTTTAACATAATTTTCAGTTTTTGAAGTACATATGTATATATTTTGGTAAAAGTAATATTGGAAAACCAAAATAAGCAGTTATTTTTGTGCCTTTAACCCACATCAATCGTAAATTTGGAAAATTGAAACCGAAAATTCGAAAATTGGAAATATGTAACGACATACTGAAATGTCGAAAAACTGAAAAATCGAAAAATAAAAATCGAACACAATCGAAAAAGCGAAAACAATGGAAATTCTAAAAATCGAAATATCGAAAAATTGAAAAATCAAAAGTCAAGCAATCGAACATTCGAAAAATGGAACATTCAAAAAACGAAAATTAGAAAATTCGAAATATCGAAAATCGAAACAACTGAAATTTGAAAAATGGAAAAATTGAACAATCTAAAATCGAAAACATGGAAGTTTAACTCGAAAATGCGAAAAATGGAAAATTCGAAAAGTCGAAAAATCCCAAAATTAACAACTCGAAGAATCCAAAATTGAAAAATCGAATAACCAAAAGTTCGAAAACAAAAAAATCGAGAACTGAAATATCGAAAATTCTATACTAAAAACAAGCACGGAAAAATTCAAATATCGAAAAACCGAAAATTCAAGAAACCGAAAACCCGAAAAGTAAAAAATTCGATTCAAAACACTGAATGGAATAATTGAAAAATCGAAATTTTGAAAAATCAAAAAACGAAACCAAAAATTCAATAATTAAAATATTCGAACAGTGAAGTCGGAAAACCGAAAAATCGAAAAACTGAAAAACGGAAAAATTGAAAAAAGGAAAAATCTAAAAGTTAAACAACTGAAAATTCTAATATTGAAAAACCGAAAACCGAGAATTCGAGAAAAAAAATCTAAAAACTGATGAATGGAGAATTGAACAATCTAAAATTCGGAAAATCAAAAAAAAATTCAACAATTCGTGAATTCAAAAATAGAAAAATTGAATATTCGAAAATTGGAAAATTCGGAAAATGTAGCGACTTACTGAAATGTCGAAACATTGAAAAATCGAAAAATGAAAATCGAACACAACCGAAAAATCGAAACATCAGATTCAAAAAATCGAAATAGCTAAAAATTGGAAGTCAAAAAAATTCAAAAATCAAGATCAATCAATGAATCAAATAGTCGAAAAATCGAAAATTCAAAAAACAAAAATTAAAAAATTCGAAATATCGAAAATTGAAACAACGGAGATTCGGGAATTCGAAAAATAAAAAAAATAAAAAAATCGAAAATCGAAAAACGGAAATTCGAGACACGAAATACTCGAAAAGTAAAAAAATTTAAATCTAAAATTGATGAATGGAAAAATTGAAAAATCTAAAATTCGAAAAATCAAAAAAAGAAAATTAAAAAAATGCAACAATTCGAAATATGTATCGACATACTGAAATATGTCGAAAAATTGAAAAATCGAATAATAAAAATCGAACACAATCGAAAAATCTAAACAATGAAAATTCGAAAAATCGAAATATCGACACATTGAAAAACAAAAAAATTGAAAAATCAAAAGTCGAGCAATCGGAAATTCCAACAATCAAATATTCGAAGAATCTAAAATTCAAAAAACAAAAATTAAAAAATTCGAAATATCGAAAGTCGAAACAACGGAGTTTCGGAAAATCGCAAAATCGAAAATTCAAAAAAAAAAAAATCGAAAACAGAAAAATCAAATAACCAAAAAATCGAAAATTGAATGATCGAAAATCCGATACTAAAAACTAAAGCATGGAAAAAACGAAAACCTGAAAGAACGAAAAGTTAAAAAATTCTAAACTCGAATACCGAAAAATGGAAAATTTGAGAACCCAAAAACTCGAAAAGTAAATAAATTCAATTAAAAATGAAGAGTAGAAAAATTTTAAAATCAAAAATTCAAAAAATCAAAAGTCGAAACATCAAAAAACCGAAAAATCAAAAATTCGATGAGTCAAAAATCGCGAATTCGAAAAACCGAAAGATCGAAAACTGAAGAATAGAAAAATTCAAAAACGGATGAAATATTCAAAAAATCAAAAATTCAAAAATCGAAAATCGAAAAATCAAATAACCAAAAAACCGAAAATTGAAATATATCGAAAATTCGATACTAAAAACTAAAGTATGGAAAAATTGAAACAACGAAGAACCAACCAAAAGTTAAAAAATTGAAAATTCGAAAATCGAAAAATCGCAAATTTGAGAAACCAAAAACTCGAAAAGTAAAAACATTCAAAAAATCGAAAACTGAAGAGCAGAAAAACTGAAAAACGGAAAACTCGAGAAGTTAAAAAACTGAAAATTCGAATATCGATAAATTAAAAATCGAGAATTCGAGAAACCAAAAACTCAAAAGGTAAAAATATTTAAATCAAAAAACTGAAAAATGCAAGAATTGAAACATTTAAAATTCGAAAAATCAAAAATCGAAAATTCGAAAACAGAAACGAATATTCGAAAATTCGAAAATTCCCAATATGTACATTATCAAGATGTTGAAAATTGAAAAACCGAAAAATAAAAATAGAATAATAATCTAAAACTCAAATCAGTGAAAAATAGAAAAAACGTATATCGAAAAATTGCAAAGTGAAAAATGGAACAATCGAAAATTCGTAAAATCTAAAATTCGATGAATCAAATATTTGAAAAACCGAAAATTCAAAAAACGAAAATTAGAAAATTCGAAATATCAAAAATCGAAACAACGAAATTTGGAAATTCCAAAAATGGAAAAATTAAAAAATCGAAAATCGACAAAACGGAAAAATCTAAAGTTCAGAAAGTTGAAAAATCCAAAAATTGACAAATCGAACAATCGAAAATCGTAATATAGAAAATTCGATACTAAAATCTAAACCATGGAAAAAATTGAAAAACCGAAAAAACGAAAGGTAGTAAAAATTAAAATTCGAGAAAGCAAAAGTCGAAATATCAAAAAAATCGACAAACTAAATGGAAAAATGGAAAAATCGAAATGTTAAAACACAGAAAATTCGAATACGAAAGATCGAAAATTCGGGAAACCAAAAATTCGAAAAGTAAAAAATTTAAATCTGAAAACTGAAGAATGCAAAAATTGAAAAATCAAAAATTCGAAAAATTAAAAATCGAAAATTAAAAATTCGACAATTGGAAAGTAGAAAAATCGTACATATATTCAAAAATTCGAAAAATCAAAAAAACGAAAATCAACAAATTCGATCATATTCGCAGAAGCCTAGTGGACTTAACAATACAACTACATATTTTGTGCTTATTATACACATGTATTATTTTTGTTTTTTCATTTAATGTGAAAATAAAAACAAAAAATTGGTCTCACGTGTATGTTCTCTCTCACCCTTTTTATCGCGACCTGATGCGGTCGCGATTTTTTTCCTAAAAATCTATACGAATGATTTTAAAAATAAATTTTGGTGGATTTATTAAACACATGTATAGGAAGCTCAGTTAAATATTTTATTGCGATTAAATATTTAATGCGACATTAAAGTACCTCGAGGCTGATTTTACACCAATCAGGTGTCGCTAAACGCCTCATCAAATGCGTAATTAACTTAATCTCAACTAAAATATTCCATAAACAGGCCCTAAGATTTATTAAGTAATTACGTTAATTTACAAAATTTTAATAGCATTTATTATCAACATTTTGAAAAGATGTCATCAAATCAATATTTAATAAAATCTCCAACAGATAGACGGAACAGAACTAAATACTAATTTCAGTCACATACGAGAACACTTTTTACTATACCTAACTGTTGCAACCCAGAATCTGGACAATTTTTAATATTCACGCTTCCTGAGCAATTTTAAGTCTCCACTCTACATAATTGATTAGTTTCTGTGAACTCATACCGTTATAATTTGTAACCACAGGCAATTTAAAAACAAAATCGGTATAGAGTTCAAACTTAATTCACCAGAAATAAAGTGATTTCACTGTTTTTTTAATTTTTTGTGTTTTCCCTTTTAGAAAAAAATAATTGCTTTTCATTTTTTTCTGTTACAAAACTTTGCTTTAATAGATGAAATGAACTGAAATTCTCCATTTTTTGCGTTCCAATTTTTGCTTCCCAAAAGACTTGTTATTTTGAGAAAACAAAAACATACGTGAAATAGTGCAATTAAACTATTTCAAAACTACTACTTGAATAAAACGAAATTATACAATGAAGTATCTACAGCAGAAATTGATGTTGGATATAAAAAATAAAAAAAAATATTTTCAGTATTTTATGTGTAAAATACTTGACATTGCTGTAATCAAAAACTGCAAAAAAATATCCACAGAGTTTCTGTTTCATCAAAACCCTGAAACTTGAAACCAACAAAAGACCAAAGGTCCACTCACATGGTTGCGTGTTCTCGTAGTCTAAATCTGTCTTTATTGATTACTTGTAAAATTAAAAGCGGAAACCAAAGAGCCAAGCAAATGAAAAATTTATTCCATGTTTGAAAATTTATAAAACCCTAGAAGGGCTATTTTCAGCCTGAAATAAATCTTCCTTCGCCCTTTAGTTACGCCTGTTTGCATCGTCATAACTTTACACGGTAATATTTTATTACGTGGACAGCTTACTTATCAACCCGCCCTCGTATTCGCAACACTAATTCTGATGGCTCCATTTTTCTGCTCGCAGCGCAAAGCTCTGAAAAACTGCCGTTTTCCATTATTACCGGTCGACACAGGCATCTTGGCACAATTTTTACATCGGAATTTCCTTCCCCGGAAGGGTAGTTGCGCCTGCGGCCCATTTGTACTCGTTATATTGTTTTGTAAAATTAAGTGCAAAACCGGCACGAATACAAAGCCGGCAGCATGAAAACTTAAGTTCAACAATGCCAGAAAGAGAAGGAAAAAGGCGCCACGAACGGAAGACGTACGAGGGTTCACTTTTCAGCTGCTCCAGCTTCTGAATAATGAAATTCAGCATCGCACAAGTGCTTCATGGCGACGTGCTAACACAATTAAGGACGACCTCAACTTTCAGATCTATTAAAAATTATAAGGTTATTTAATCTGATTAGGCCGTGCGGCCACCATATTTAACGTCCCGAGGAATTATCGATAAGCCGTCTAACTATAAACAATCGCCCGGATTGTCGTAAATCGATTTTATTGCGACACCGAAAAGATGTTGCGGTTAGGCACCGTAAATTTTCCCGACGAATTAACCTCTGTTTTACCATTAGATCGAACCGGAGAGCTCTTTTCTTCACGGATTATCGCTTATTTACAGCCACCAGGTTCTGGTTTAAAGTTCAGCACTCTTAGGTCAATATTGAAAGTGCTAATTGTTTTGCAAATGCCTCAGGATGTCCTCGTTAATGCGTTAATTGATATCAGTAAGTTTTGATAAGTTTACTCAAGGTTCGCTGCGATTATTTATTCAAAAGCTTGATCACCAACATTTTACAACCAAATTATATTCGAACAGAGGTTCTGTAAAATTTAACCATTCATTACGAGGCATATAGACATTCGTTAAAGCTAAGTTTAATTAAAAATTGAATATATACAAGACTAAAACTAAATAATAACACAATTAACGTAAATTTTGCGAAAAAAAAACAAAAGGCTGTTAAAGTGAGTAAAATACGAGCAAAATAACCAAACATATCGCAGAGCTGATAAAAGCGGGTATTAAGGAAATTTCAACATATTGTTACGTTGATCGGTGAATAAAATCGGCGTGGGTTAAACTCAACAATGAAACTAGGGAAGCTGGACAATATAGAAATCCCAGAATAAAGCAAAGATTAAATCACGTGAAAGTGAAAATGGAGATTATGCGAGAAAACAGAAAGATAATCGAAGAAAACGCAAGATTTCAAGATCAAGTAAACCTGGAATAGGAAAGTACAAATGCTCGAAAGAGAAATAAAAAAGAAGAACAATAATAATAGATGGAATACAAGAAGAGAAACGAGAATGGAATGCAAATTAAAAGTACATTGGAGGAAGTTTTGGGTAAAACATAGTACAGATGAACATAAAGGAAAAAATTACTGAAATAAGAAGAATATAAAATAAGAGTAGAAACGCAATAAGACTAATTTTTGTCAAATTAAAAAGTTGGATTAAGAGAATGGAAATTTTTCAAGTGGCAAAAAGGCTAAAAAGAACACGAGAATAAACATTAGTGAATACTGTATCAAAGACATGTAAGGAATTGGCGAACTACATGAAAGAAGCGAGACAAAAAGGACATGAAGCAAAGATGACATACAATAAACTGCATATAAATGGGAAAGAATATAGCCCGAGGCAAATTGAGATTATTGACAATTATTAAGAAAAGAAAAGACCAAAGGAAGTAAATATAGTGAAATGTCACCATTGGGACATGAGCAGGAAGGAAAAGAAAAGCTAGAGATAGGGAGAAGTGTATGTTTATGGCGATAAAGGGTCAAAAAACTACCAGAGGAGAGAAAAACAGTTGAAAAGGAAAGTTTAAAAATGACCTTAGCTATGGATATGGCGAAAAATATAAAAAAGATGGACACACAATTTGGAATACGAATAAGGGAAAAATGGTTAAGGGTTATTTCGACGGAACTTCCCTCGTCTTTGAAGTATAATCCGACAAATCCCGTCCCTTTAAAAAATTATAAAATTTAATTTAGCGATTTTCGTTTTTGTGATAACCTCTATAAAGTAAAAACTAGTGGCATAAATAAACTCCCAACAACCCCTTCGGCAAGAATTTACGCTTTCAAATACGAACAATGTAAACTATATTTAAAACAGGTAACGAACGGGAAAAAATGTCCTCTCAGCACTAATAGCAAGCTTAAGTTCAATTGTTTATGTTGAGACATCGAAAGAATGTCAGGTAGAAATTAGTTTGATTTGAATGTGTTTGTCTTATCAAAACCGAGGACTAAATTTATTAATTAAGCCACAATCGAACAAATTGTTCTTATTTTATTATTATTAAAAAAACACGTGTGTATTTTCATATTTTCGAGAAAACAGAGTGACTAATTCTTAATTTCATCAATAAAAAATTTTTGATGACGTCATCAATAATAGCTAGTACTAGTCATAGCACAAAAAAAAAAAAAGAAACGGCCAAATTTGGCAACGAACATGAAACCGCCGGTCTGCATGCTATTACCTTAGCCGCAACCCCACGAACGGTTATACTCCCAGTTAATGATAAAATCCTGTGTTAATTTTTTTCCGAAAATTTTAACGTTTGGAGAGAAAACTCAAGGCGGAGGGGTATATTGTTGTATAACATTTAAATCATTTTAAAACAGAATTATTTAAGACGACCTCATCAAATTGTTGATGAGAATGATTAGCCAAATTTTGGTTGGTGTTTAACCATCTACATTATATTCCTATTACATACAAAATTTAACAACAATGGATCCAGTAGTTTCGGAGATTACGTGTCTAATAAAAATCGACAGATACGCTAGACAGACACACGGAAACAGGAAACCACTTTTTTCGTACCCTTGGGGTCATGAAACGTCGCGAAAACACGAAACTGGCAAGTCATCCGAAGGACTCGGTTACAATACTTCCTTAGCTTAAGCTTTTGCCGGATGCCCTTTGTCCACCTTTTTTGTCGTCTTTTTTTCTGTTACACTTTCTGACTCCGTTTCATCGTTTTCTTGTCTCTTTTTTTTAAGTGGGCTTTCTGTCTTTCTTCGGTTTTCCGTCTTTTTTAGGTTTTTTGTCACGTTTTATCCACTGTTTTAATGACCTTTTTCGGTTTTCTCCGCTCCTTTATCGTCTTTTTTGTGTCTTTTTTTCGTTTTGTACTTCTATACCTGTGCTTTACTAATGATGTAATATTATTAGACATCCAAATTTTTGGAAAAAAAAATTAAAATCATATAACAACATTTTACAGGGTAACTTTGGAACTGTAAAACCGATTTCTCTGAAATCTTGCAATAATTTTAAGGTAAACTGTAAAGTCATCACAAAATTCACCCGGAAAAATTCTTTTAAAGTACACAAAATCTTTAAGCCTGCATTTGTAATTTATTGGTGAATTTAACATCTTTTATAGCCCTTTTTACATTTTTTTTCTTCGTTTTTTGCGTCCTTTTTAAGCCCTTTTTGTCACTTGTTTTATCACCTATTTTTTTTTTGGTAACCTTGTTCTGTTTTTGTCGTCTTTTTGCCGCCTAATACTTCATCCCCTTTTTTCTCACCATTTTCGTGTTTTTTTTGTCGATTACTACAAAATTTACCACTTTAGACATGTTTTAAGTTTCTTCTTGTCGAAATAAGTTTACACCTATTAAGAAAAAATAGGCAAAATGTAGCCCCGCCCACCTGCCCTATCTCAATTGTGATGATTTTTTTTGTCGTGAGCGAAAGGGGCGGAGCTTAAATGCAAAATCCTTATTTCTGTACGAGAAATTAAAAACATGTTTTTGAGTATCGTGTTATTCAAAGAATACTATGTATATTAACAAAAAAAAGGCAAAATATTACCCCACCCACCCACCCAATCTCAGTTGTGAGGATTTTTTTTATTCGCCGTGAACCAAAGGGGCGGAGCGTAACTGCAAAGTATTTATTTCTTTACAAGAAAATAAAAACATGTTTTTGAGTATCGTATTATTCAAAGAATACTACGTAGGTATATTAAAAAAAAATCAAAATATAAACCCCGCCCACCCACCCCATCTCAACTGTGATGATTTTTTTTATTCTTAGAAACTCAAAACAAGTTTAAAATGGTAAATTTTTGTGGGGAGATATGGATTTTGCAATTAGGCTCCGCTCCTAGGTCTGGCAACAAATGAAAACTTCATTACTATTTAGATCAGGGTAGGTATGGTTGGGGCTTAATTTTTGACTTTCTTAGTATACATAGTATTCTTTGAACATCACGATACTTAAAAACATGTTGTGAATTTCTGGTAGAGATATAAAGATTTTACAATTAAGACCCGCCCTTCGGCTTACGACGAATAAAAAAAATCATCACAGTTGAGATGGGGTGGGTGGGAGGGGCTTATATTTAGTCCTATGATTAAAATGGTCCATTTTTGCAAGGAAATATGAATTTTGGATTTATGGGGTGGAGCCTAACTGCAAAATCGATATTTCCTTATTCAAATTTTTCATTTTGAACATAAAAATAAAACCAAAGATTAGGCTCCACCCATACTCGCCCCGATCGCAATTCACAATCGTGATGAATTTCTAATTCGTTGACAGATCGAGAAGCGGAGCTTAATTGCAATCCATATTTGTCTACAAGAATTTACCATTTTAAACATGTTTTAAGTTGTTTTGAAAAGACGACTACGCATGTTAAGAGAAAAAGACAAAATATAAGCGGAAGGAGGAAACAAATTGAAAGCGAAAAAGTTGGAATGTAGAGATGGAAAAGCATTTTTTAGAATTGCTGGGAGCGTGAAAGAAAGGGGAAGAAAGCATAGGAAAATAAGAAACGACTGAAATAACAAACAAAGACGAAAATGACGAAGTGAAGCCAATAATAGAGGAAGAAGAGAGAAGACAACTAGTGAAACGAAAAAAAGAGAAAGCCAGCTGGGAAAGATAGGATAAATAAAGAATGCCTAAAGGCACCTGACAATGTTATCCGCAGAATGACAGAAATTACAGGAACCACAATTATACAACAATAATTGTTTATTTAGGGGAACCAGCACAAACTAATAATTAGATTTACATATTTTACATAAACATACACAGTGTGTGATTTAATTTAAAAGAAAAAAACACAAAGAAAAATAATACTGTCGCGATACAATAATAAATGGGTAAGCAAAGTAAAGATAAGCCGCTCTGTAGCCTAGTGGTCAAGGCACCCGCCCGGCAAGTGGGAGATGTGTGGTTCGATTCCCACCGGGGCAGCAAAAATTTTTCTTCGCTTACCCAAAATACAAGTGATAGTATACAATCAATACTCCAAATCCTGGAATGAAATTTTGAATTTTCTAAAAGGCACTCTGAGACTTCTTTGAACAAAATTTAAACCAAAAACATTTAATAAGTCACTTGCAGATAAATAATCGTTAAATAATTGAAAAAGAAGTATTAAGTCCGATTTTAGTCTTATAGTCTCAAGCGAATCTAAAGAGAATAGATTTCTCAATTCGTAGTAAGCGTAACTGTTTTTACCGTAGTCTAGTTTCCACACACGTGTTCGAAGAAAGGAATTATTTTAAAGCGACCTAATATAGACCAAAAACGTGGGAGACCAAAGCACAGGCTTATTCTAGAATAGACCTTACCAAGGCACAAAAGACAAGCATACGAACATCGACAGAAAGACGAAATAATGATCTATTAATCAGATGTCACATTTTTAAAGATTTGAGAACACAATGAATACGTGGAACAAAAAAGTCAATTTCTGATTTAATCAATAAGGGCATAATCCAAAGCTGACGATATCTCTTGAAATAATTTTAAGACGTCTGCATATAAGAGTATCTTTGAAAAATGTGCAGAAAGGTAAATATCGTAATAAAGAAAGTAAATAACAAAGGACCACAGTGGGTTCCTTGAGGGACCCCTGATCTCACAGATATGGTATTTGAAACCGAGCTTCTAATTCTAACAACCTGGGAACTAATTGTTATGAAACTCTCATCAAAATGGATAGCCCTTAGTTTGTGTATTAAGTCAGTTTTATTTTAGTTTTTCCAAAAAAGGATGATGGTATTGGATTTAAAAATAGTAAGTAGGAAAAAAAACTGAAACTCCAGAATAAGGAGGCACAGAAGTTAACAAATACTAGGAAATACTTCTTTGGTATATGTAGGAAAATAACAAATGTGAAATTAATATACATAGGTATACATATATTTGAAACAAGTCAAAATGTGGAAAAAGATTAAGTCAAACAACAATTACTTTACATTTTTAAAACGTGGTCCATTGACGTGGATAAAAGTTGGAATTGAATTGGCATATCTACTATGAGCATAACTGGGATTTCGATCTGGAAACGACACGAGAATTTTCAGAAAACATGAAATTAATTTTTTGGAGTCAAAACTGAACACCATAGTCGAAAACAGACGATTCATCCGTCAAAATAAAAGCACACAGGGTGCATATAATGATAATTAAAAAAAATATATATTAAATTCCACATTTCGAAATTTGTACAACGGATGTATATATTATAACTATTATTCAGTACTTACCTAAATATCACAAAAATCGTTTCCAACAAGATTTTAGAAACACAGCTGGCACAATAGAGTTTAAGCTGGAGTATTAACAAAATTGGTAAACTTTAAATACCATGCGATCGAGCACGTTCTGCTTCACAGGCGGCTGGATCTAACACACTGCAGTTGGCAACACTGATTTTAAACCGAGATGATGTCATTGGTGGCAAACCGGTTGTGAGGCGAACTTCATTTATAATATATTGGAAACTCAGAACTATTATAAGCTAGGAGGCTTCAAACATTTTTAATTTACACAACTTTGTAAAGAGAATTATTACATGAAATATCTGGGTCTTGAAACTATGGTAAAAAGTGAAAAAGAAACGTCGAACTGGGATTCAAACAGATAATCCTGAATAATTGCTGTTTAAAGTATGGAATTAATATCGATTAAAGCCAACTCTAACTCAGAATAAATTCAATGACCCGAAACAAATGTTGCCTAATTACTGCATCTAGAACTCAATAAAAAAGAAGTGTGAAATTGGTTGCCTATCTGTTTTTAGAGTAAGCAAGTACTAGAAATATTGACAAATTAAGATATCTTTACTTGCGTTTAACTTTGGACCGAATCGGAGATTCTCTTATTTACAACCGGCAGGTTCTGGTTTAAAGTTCAGCACTTCTAGGTCGACACCCAGAGTGTTAATTCTTTAACAATGTCCGACGCCGTCTTCGTTATCGCGTTAATTAACATCAGTAAGTTTCGATAAGTTCATTCGAGGTCTAGTCGAGTTTGATACATCAGCATCTGAGCATTCGTTTTCCATAACGAACTTTTCCAATTCGAGTTTTTCAGAAAAGTTTAATTCATTTATTTCGACACGCTTCTTTAATTTCAGTCCAACTCTTTCACAATGCAGGCTGTTTACGGCGATTTTTATTCATTTTGTTTTCGCTCGAGGTATTTCACAACAAAGCTAGATAAATTTCTACCCCGTCTAGCATAAAGGTGGTGTGTTCCTAGTTCTTGCTGTGTGGAAGGTAGAAATGATGATTTATGAGTCCCCGAGTTTCATCCTAAAGAGAACGTTCCAATGTAAAACATTTAGTTGCACCCTTTAGTTATGAAAAATTAATTTTCAACTACGTAATGCACTTACGCTACCCACTACCGCTAAATAATGGATGCTTCACTTGCCAAAACGGGTAAATCCTGCGTTAAATTTACGCCGTAATATAGTGCATCCTCATCAACTAGATAATATCAATTATCACCGATATCAGGTAAATATAGTGGAAATTCGTTGAACAAATCCGAGCAAATTGCAATTTAGGCTACAATAGATTGCGTAAATCCAGTCTGTCCTTAAATTCAGACGGAATGACAACTCGGATATTAGTCATGAACGATGAACTGCAAAGCTCCACGCCATTAAGCTACTTCCTATCTGCCTTTCATTGGCATTGCTGTCGTCGTGTACTTTCTTACTGGAATCAATAGAAGAGTCATGCTACAAAAACGCTTATCGATTAGGAGGATTGTCGTCACAACTTTTTACTAAAATAGCTATTATCATTTCAATTGTTCTGAGTAAGCACTGAACGGACGTAATATATAGGTCACTGTGTAATTGAAGGTTCAGTAGATTGATAGTAGGTGTGGAAATTCATGCAAGCTGTGGAACACGTTCTTGAAACTTTAATTTCTACATAATTCAAACAAAACAAATAATATATGACTTTTGTCTCAGTCTATAAAGTTTGTTACGCAAACTGGCGAAGAACGATATTGTTTGACTATAATGTCCACAGGCCTGTTCTTATTTTGATATGAACTGATGTCAAATAAATGTCGTCGTTTGTAAACTTTACCAGTTAGAGTATAATGGCTTGGAATAACTTGATAAAAAATAATACGCCTAGTGTAAGAAATAACCACTTAAGATAATAAAGGTGAAACCGCAAAAACGTTTTCGAACGAAATGTTCAGATCAGTTGTCAATGTTGAAAAAATGTTATACCTTCTTCGGCGAGGTATCTGATGACGTCACCACTTCTTTGCAGAGATTAAACAGACGAACTCTAGTTAAATCAGTTTAAAATTTTATTCTATTACCTCAGGTAGTTCCACATTCATTTTACGAGCTGCGAAATTTCTCGAAAATGTGCAATGAAACTGAAATGATTCGTATTTTAATAGCAATCAATCGGGCCATAAAAAGGATAAATATTACATGTGCATCGATCTGGGTTCTCTTACGGCCAAACAGATTAGTTGCAAAACCGTGAATAATAACTAGCGATTATATGAATAATCAATAACCATTTACTAAAATTGTTGTTAAGCTGCATTAAAATTTGTTCACAATGTTGCAGCATTTTATTACGGGATTTTATTGAAAAAACGGAGTGGTGAAATGGAAGACCTCATCTTCGCGTCTGTAGCAATATAACAACACAAGCGCATTAATTCAGTTACGGCGTCACAGAGAAATATCGTCGTATTCCATTGCAATGATATTATCGATTATTTATGCAGTAATTACACTAGCAAATGTTGTAGATGTACGTGTCCGAAGATTTAAACATCACGAAACATGTTGGAGTACGATGCGTTCTAACTTTATTGCAGTCAGAATCATGGCTCATATATTATTTATTAATCTGAATAAATGTTAGTCCTCCGGATTATCCTTTCCTTTTCCACGATCATTAAAATTAGCAATGATTTCTGTTAATAACTTTTCGTATTATCTGATTTAAAAAGATGTGCTGCTCACAGCGAAGTAATTAACTGTCAGCAAACCCACTTAGGGTTATGGCTACAAATAACTATTCCAAACTTTAACTATAAAGCTTAGTTTTAAAGTTGAATTTATCATGACTCCTTGCTCTTTCTAACACTTCTTGTCTTCGTACACAACCCCGCTTAAACGCTCGATTTTCTGCCGTTTCAGATCACCCACTCTGTTTTTAATATTCGCATCAGTTTTTCAATGTTTAATATGCGATTCATTCTAATTGGACTGTACGAATCAGACCGTTTTTTCAAAACGTTCATCGATGTTGCGTTATTATTTTTCTCTCTCAAAAAAATTAATAACGCATTCCTGTTTCGACTTTTGTAAATTCGCATAACGTAGCAATTATTGCCTTAATGAATCACATTCGGTTTCATAACACAGAGACAAAAGTAATGTAATTTGCTGTATCACTTTGTTAGATAACAGCGAGTAAAAAATGCAATTTCGACGGAATCCGACTTTTAAGACCGGGTATTTTTAACTTAACCAACTCGATGGCGGTGCGGTTGATTTGAACGACTTTATGTAAACGTTAATCCTGGGTATTAAACTCAGAACTTCCATGGATCGCCTTTTGATTGTGTAAATCAGGTTGTAATGAAGAAGGCTGAAAGCTTATTATCGGGTGTTTACTGAAAACAAATCCCGCACAGAGAGGTCTCAGAATACTGTTTAAAAAATGTTTTATTCGTTTGAGTGTATTTACATTGTTTGTGTTTTTCGTGGAACGAATACGCGTCAGATCTTAGCAATTATAACTTTTTTTAAGGATAACTGGTGAATCCCGTAATATGTAGATAATTTAACAATCAGTACTATAGTTCTACTACTTTAAATATATTTACAAAATATAGATACAAATAACACGGAAGTACCTATTATTTTGTTTAAATATTTCTGTAGAGAATGATTTGGTTTCACGATTGAGGTCCGGCCCCCTGTTTCACGTCCCTAGCGTAAACTATGGAAACTGAATAGGGTCCACCCGGCCAATGTTTTCTCGATGTTTTATAACCCCTGTCTGAGCGTCTGTCCATCGTCTGTGTCAATTTTTACTAAACAGGTAATCTTCTACACTTGTAGTTTATGATTCCGTCTTGAGTTTTTACCATAGATATCAAAATTTTTGGAAAAAAATCAAGATTCTATACATTCTAGTAATAACTTGTTGAAATTTTCGACGAAATGAATCCAAAAAAACTTCTACAAGTCGAAATCTACAAAAAACTGTGTTGAAGTGATTTTCGAAAAACCGCCAAAAAATTGATTTGAAAAATTTTTGAAAAGTTGCCTAAAAGTCCCAAAAAATTCTGGGTCTCGAAGAGCTCATTCGAAGAACAAAAAGCGTCAGTGGTTCCGGATTAGGATTTTCGAAAAATTTGGTTTGAAATTGAAATTTTGTACTTCTCGAAAACCGTCATTTTTCATATTATATTCGGGAAAACTTGTTGAAATTTTCGAAAAATGAATCCGAAAAACACTTCTAGAAGTCGAATTCTAAAAGAATATATGTTTAAGTAGTTCTCGAAAAGTACCCGAAAAATGGCCAAAAAATTCTATTTCGATTATCTCGGTCCGGATACTCCATTGCTTTGTGTTTCGAATCATCTCGTCGAGATGATTCGAATTTTTTGAAGATTTTTAGACAATTTTCAAAAATATTAGTTTTTAAAATAAATTTTTGGGCCATTTTTTGCGCACTTTTCGAAAATTACTTAAACACATATTCTTTTAGATTTCGACTTGCAGAAGTGTTTTTCGGATTCATTTTTCGAAGTTTTCCAGAATATAAAATGAAAAATAACGGTTTTCGAGAAGTACAAAATTTCAATTGCAAACCAAATTTTTCAAAAATCTTAATCCAGGACCACTGACACTTTTTGTTCTTCGAATGAGTTCTTCGAGATCTATTTCCCAAAATTTTTTATGATTTTTAGGCGACTTTTCAAAAATTTTTCAAATGAATTTTTTGTCGTTTTTCGAAAATTACTTGAACACAGTTTTTTGTAGATTTCGACTTGTAGAAGTTTTTTTGGATTTATTTCTTCGGAAATTCCAACAATTTTTCGGGAAAGGATGAAATGAGAAGAGCAAATTTTCGTGATATTTACGAAATTCCAGTTTGAAATCAAATTTTTCGATTATCACGGTTCAGATACATCAATGCTTTGTGTTTTGAATCATGTCGTCTAGATCTATATTCTACAATTTTTTGAAGATTTTTAGAGAACTTTTCAAAAATATCTGTTTTTAAAAATTCTATTTCAAACTGGAGTTTCGTAAATATCACGAAAATTTACATTATTTATTTCATCGTTTCTGGAAAAATTGTTGGAATTTTCGAAGAAATGGAGCCGAAGATAACATGCAATAGTCGAAATCAACAAAAAAAGATGTGTTTAAGTGATTTTTGAAATTTACTCGAAAAATTGCCAAAAAGATTCATTTCAAACATTGATGTCTTTCAAAAGTTGTCTAAAAATACTCAAAAAAATTCTTGGTTATAGATTTAGACGACCTGAATCGAAAAACAACAACTGTCAATGGTCCCAGACCAAGATTTTCGAAAAATTCCGTTTGAAATTGAAATTTTGCCATTCTCGAAGACTGGCATTTTTCACTTTACCGATTCTAGAAAACTTGTTGGAATTTTCGAAGAAATAAATCCATAAGAGCTTCTACAAGTCGAAATCTAAAAGAAAATCTGTTTCAGTAATTTTCGAAAAGTGCCCGAAAAACGTACAAAAAATTAGTTTTAAAAATTTTTGAAAAATGAAAAATTATTTTAAACAGTTGTCTAAAAATCTTCAAAAAATTCTGGAATATAGATCTCGACGAGCTGTTCGAAAAAGCGTTAATGGTTCCGGACCCAGATTATCGAAAAATTCGATTTCATACTGGAATTTTTTTAAATATGTACATATCATGAAAATTTACTATTTTCATTTCATCGATTTTGGAAAAATTGTTGGAATTTTCGAAGAAATCAAGCCGAAGATAACAGTCGAAATCAGCAAAAAATGTAATTTAAGTAATTTTTGAAATTGCTCGAAAACTTGCCAAAAAATTCTCAAAAAATTCTCGGTTATAAATTAGACGACCTAATTCGAAAAACAACAAGTGTCAAAGGTCCCAGATCCAAGATTTTCGAAAATTCCTTTTGAAATTGAGATTTTGTAATTGTCGAAAATTGTCATTTTTCATTTTGCCGGTTCTAGAAAACTCGTTGGAATTTTCGAAGAATTGAGTCTTAAAAAACTTTTACAAGTCGAAATGTACAAGAAAATGTGTGTAAATGATTTTCGAAAAGTACGCGAAAAACGATCAACATTTTTTTTTTGAAAAATTGTTATTTTTGGAAAGTTGTCTAAAAATGCTGGGACATATCTCAACCAGCTTGTTCGAAAAACATAAAGTGTCAATCAAATTGAGCATGGTAAATTGTTAATCAAAAATATTTACATCTCTTTATCTCTTCAAAAGTTGGTGACGTAATTCCAAAATTTTACTAGATACATCCGATCAAAAATGTGCAAAATATGAGAGTCTCAACTTGTGGGTAATGGATATTTATATTTTTTAGAATTTATTATACAGAGTGACTAAAAAAAAAATCAAGTCAAAAACAACTCACCCATTTTCCCAAAAATTTGGGAATGTAGTAACGCTATTATTAATATTATTAATACATCATCAACTCTATAACATTTAAAATTTGAAATAACACAGTTAATATAAATACATATACAGGATGAATCAGTAAGCGCGCGGTGTTCGACATTTCATTAATTATTATAGATACAAGAAAAAGTCATTATATGCTATGTTGCCACGTTATTCAAATTTTTTTGATTTTTTTTCGCAATGTCCACAAAAAATCGCAGTAGGGTTATTTTTAAAGTGTGACTTACAATATTTTGTGAAAGGATAAATAAAGGTACACAGTTTGTTGTGGTATCAATTAAATCATATTGTCATATACAGAGTGTTTATTAAAAAATCTAAAACTTTAGAATTTTCATATATCCAGATTGCCGTTTTTTCAAATAGAACACCCTATATTTTATTATTGTATTTTACTCCATTTTTTGTTATCATTATTCTAAAATGTCGATGTGTCTCTTAAAAAGGCAAAAAATTGCTGTAACTCTTCAACTTTAAATATAGAAAAGACTTACAAAAAAGAAACAGAACAACAAATAGAATAAGATGCAACAATAAAATATAGGATGTTGTATTTCAGAAAATTGAAATGTTGATATTTGAAAACTGTAATAGTTAAAAAATTATATAAACACCCTGGATATGAAACTTTCATTTCAATTATACACCGCATATGTAGCACATATTTCGAGAAAATTGGAATAACGTGTAATAATATAAAAATATATAGGATGTTTCATTTAAGAAAACGAAGTTATGTGTTATGCCTTAAAAACAGAACACTCTGCATAGTTAAAAATAATTTTAGAGTTTAGTCCTCATAGAACCGTACAACTTTGGCCTTTCTAATAATTAATGCGCATTCTTAGTGACTCACCCTGTATATTTTGAATATAGAAAGTTGCTAAGAAAAGTCTCAAGAATTGGTTAAAAATGCTTGAAGCAAATTTTTGAAAATATTGAACTTCAAAATTGAAGAATTAACTTCGTACTTAATTCTGATATTTTTTGATGTGAATTTAATTGATAGTCTAAGGTTCTCATGAAAATTGTCAAAAATGACATTTGTCAAGTGTAGTGAGCGTAGTCTAGCAAATTATTATTAAATTATTAATAACTAATTATGTAACTGTTTAATTCATCAAAACAAATCATAACTACGAAATTAATTCTACAAATTTAACGTTATATATTTTCAAAAGTTTGATGCAGTGATTTTTAACAATTTTTTTTCGATTTTCTCAGAACCTTCTCAACAACGTATAGTTTTCCCAGTTCTAATTCGGTCTTATGATAGTACCCCATTGTCTAAAAGTTAACTTCTTTAACAATAGATTACTACTGCCGGTGATGGGACAGTCATAAATAAGGATTTAACCATACCGTTACCATTACACTGTATAATGGTTAAATCCTTATTTATGATTGTCCCATCACCGGCAGTAATAATCTGTTGTTAAGGAAGTTAACTGTTACACATCATAAAACCGAATTGGAACTGGGGAAACTATACCACCGAGTTTTTCCCTCATTTTTGGATCAACGCATACATGAAAGAAACATTAATTTTATTTTTTAATTAGTTTATACTTAATTTTTTTAACTATCATAAAAATTTAAAAATGATAATCTTCAATCCAAAAAAAAAAAGATATACAGGGTGAGTCACTAAGCGTGCGGTCCTCGATATCTCATTAATTATTATTAGAAATGGAAAAAAGTCAGAAACAAAAATCGTACAGGATGTTTCGGTTCTAAGCCATAGCACATAACTCAGCTTTTTTAAATAGAATACCCTATATATTCTTATTAGCCTCTTCCCAGGCCTTACAACCATAGTTTATTTTTGAGATTCCGTGCATGGTTGCCGCGTTGTTCCAATTTTTTTTTATTTTCTCAAATCGCAATAACGTAATCATTAAGACCGGTATTCATTCAATTTTTGAATTTTCAGATACCAACATTTCAGTCTTTGTTCTTTCAGCAGCTAGTGAAAATACACTATGGTTATAAAGCATAAGAAAAAGTCAATGAAAATATATAAACAACATACTTTTATTTGAAAAAACTACGTTGTGTGTTACGCCTCGCTAAAGTTGATGACGTCACCACAATTTTTAACTTATAGAGATAAACATAAAACGTAAAATTCGAAAAATTAAATTTTATAATTTTGACAAGAAAATGGATTTGTTTAAATGTAGTTAAGGGGCGAAGAAAGTTCTGTTTAAATGAATTTAATCAATTTTTAAAAATATATTACACCGATAGACCCCGAACTAGTCCCGTAAAGCAAAATTCGTCTGCTGCTCCCTTCCAAAAAGTTCATGACGTCATTTCAAAATATTTATTTATTTTAGAAACTCATTCCTTTCAAATTTTGGTTAAGATTCAAGCAGTAATTTATAAATTCTTTTTATTCTGTTTTTCATCCTTAATGTGACTACTGTTAGACATACGTTTCTTCTCTTTCCGTTATGTGCGTGTTCGTGCTATTGTTTCCCGGCTATTTTTCTTATATCATCCCAGCGAGAGCATCCCTGTTGTCGTTGGCCCTTCTCTAGGTCTCCAATCTATCACCATTTATGATTCCCTTCCAACTTTCAATCTCATAATGTCCAGCCCATCGCCATCTCTCTTTTATTATACGTTTTACTAAATCGTCGACTTCCGTATTTTCTTACCAT
The DNA here is from genome assembly GCA_022388445.1 of Zophobas atratus. NCBI lineage: Eukaryota > Metazoa > Arthropoda > Insecta > Coleoptera > Tenebrionidae > Zophobas > Zophobas atratus. The sequence continues at coordinate 46,048,107 of CM039442.1, read as the reverse complement.
TCTATCGATTTCCTTGCAGGTTCGTAGTTATTAAACCGAGAATTCGGATTTTCAGTCACGATTCTTCCAAAAATTTACTGACGTAAAGGATCGGTACTATTATGTTGTAATAATACTATTAGTGTTACATTGTACAAATTACTATATTTCTAGATTTATGAAGTCGTTGCAGCGGCAAGGGAATAAAACGCCAATGAGTTCGTGGATGTTTTTTGTGTATTCAGGAGTCTCATTTGTAATCTCTTACCGCGCTTCTCCTGTCTCATTAGACAAAGTGACAAATGAAGGAAATATGCTAAAAATCGACAGCGTTCGCTACAAAAACAATGCGTCTCGCTTAACCCCCGCGTCTACTACAAGAAATTGATTGAATTGAAAAAAAATTTTCCCGGAGGCAAGAATTACCCAGATTAACAGCCAAACCAAGCAATTAAAAGTGGGAATAGATCTGTCTGTGGAAGGAAATAACGCTCCTGGTTCCCTTAGAGACGACGTTGGGTCGAGGGTGCGAGAAAGTGACGATAATTATGTGCGTCGTGGAAGTTCAATTATATCATTATTTCTTGTCTGTCGCGATGCAGGGCCCTAAATAGGTGTACAATTAATAACGCCCATCCATCAAGACAAATTTAATTTGTGAGCTGACAATTTCCGAGGCAACAATTTAGGAGAAGACAAGTAGCGACTTAAATATTACTGTATATTCGAGCCCACGCGTTCTCTACGTGCCATACAAATAACAACATTCCATTCCGTTCAATAAAAACCGTCTTTTACATTATCCACCTGTCCTCTTCGCTTGGAGTCGCATTTAAATACGTGCGTTTGTCAGAGGATTGTTTTAATAACGCCGATCCAATTAAGTACTTTCGGCTGGTGGTGCCTTTGAGGAATTAGTCAAGTTATCGCGAACGTTGCGAAACTTTTGATAGAGCGCCGAAATCGGGTCTATTGTGCGAAACTAGCTAGTTCCAGATCGTGCAGACGTATTGGAAACTGCGAGATTCCCCATTATTGTTGTCGCCGAGATAGCAGCCGAGTGATAGTGTTGAACCTCTCACCAAACACAACCAAACAATTAAATCTTAATTGCAATTACAATAAACAATTCAACAACTTGACAATAGCCTAAGAACGTGATTAATTATTGGTTTTTGCTCGAGTGCCGTACAGCCGTCGAGTTTCCAAGGTTTTGAGGGAACAAGAATTTATGACGAAATTCCTTTTACAAAGTCAGAAGCTCCGCATGGCTCCAAATGACCTGTGCATATTTCATTATTGCGCCTCTGGAATCATCGTCAGAAAGGCGGTTGTTCATTATTACTACACCAGCTTTTGCGGGAATATGCACAAAATTGAGCGCCTCTCTCTTTGCTTTTCTCCAGTGTAAATTCTGCATTATTACGGGCGCAATTAAAACATCGCTTCAAAAAGAGAACATCGGCTAACTGTCTTCCAGTAGATGAATTAGATGAATTAAAAACAGTCAGACTTTCATTTCTCTGAGAAGCCTCATCCAATTGTCCACATCAAATATTGTTGAAAATATTAAACTTTTTTTTTCTTTTATTGAAGCTTTGCACGTGGTTCGTAAAAAATTCACATAATCACTGTATTTTAATGAAAGTCGGTTAATTATTTTTGCAATTTCTTTTATAATTCTGCCGGCTTATCACGTAGTTTATTTTGCAGAGCAACAAAAAGCACACAATACTGGGTATATCGTGGAAACTGTGCGACTGAGGAAAATTTGTTGGAGGAATGGCACATAGCAAATTGTATTGTGCCAGTTTCAAATACACAAAAAAAACGTGGAACTTTGTGTTTTCATACATCAAGCTTCATCAATCATCATTCATTCCCTTATGGTATATTTTTATGGGTAATAAAAAATTCAGACTGCACTGGTAATTATTATTATGATTGCCATGCAACTGCCTTCTTTATAAATGCAAACTAGTTATTATAACTTCACGTTTAACTTTGACAAAAAATGTCAAAGTAATTTAATTTTGAGGATAATTGTCGAAAAATCAATATTTACCAACCAATTTTATATTACGTGTGTCCTGGCTTTAAACCACTCGAGAAAATTAGTCTAAACTAAAAGAAACTTTTTCTCGCGTGATTTATAAGCTACATAACACAATAGTGACTATTATTACCATAACTAATTTTTCTAGTACGATTAAAAAATCCTGTGTGCAAGAAATCGTACACTGAACCGTTTAGAGCTTTTAACAAATAACAAAAATCTCTGTAAAAAAAGCGTGTTTAAAAAAAATAATTTTGTTGAGGATCAATATATTAATTAATGTTGATAACTACTGTATAAAAGGAATCTTAACGTTGATATGTTGTTATAATCTAAGAAAAATATATGACCTATTTCTGAGGTAAACAATAAAGGAAACTGGTTCATAGATTGGTATTTTTAGACATCACACATAAAAAATTACTTCAAAAAATGGAGAGACGGTTATTTATTTATTTATTTCCAAAAAATCCTGCTTTTTTGAAAAATTAAAGCATTTGATTTGGCGATTTTTGTTTTGTGATAGCCTGTATAAAGTAAATTCCATATGTTTGTACTTACAAAGAGTTTGATTTAATAGTCGCGCAATGCACGTTCCGATAACAAGCATCTGCGTTAAAAGAAAATGCAATTTGTTTGAGTTTGTCTCCCCAAAACATGGAAAAGACTAATTTAATTAATTAAACTACAATGGAGAAAAATAATTTTGGGCAAACTGTTATTATATATATATTTTTTTTTTCAATCGGGACGAATATTTTAATTTGGATATCTATGGTGAAACAAAACAGTTAGTATTGTGTTCTTAGAATTTTAGAAAAATTAGATAAGTCGTTTTTATTTAGTAGATAAAATAAGTTTTTGAAAGATCCTGAATAAACAGTTTCACGGATTTTTTATGTAATACATAACTTTAAATAATCTCCAAGACTTGGTTTCTCATTGAATCAATAAAATAAATTCACGCATTCATTAATTTTTTGACTCACTCTGTATATGTAAATCAAAAAATAGGAAAGGAATGATGAATCACAAGTACAGACTTATCAAATTTTATACATTTTAGATAGGATTTATTCAGCAAAGTTTTGGGGGGACGTCATCAATTTTTTGGAAGGGACAGATAAATATATTTTGATCAAAAATTTATCATGCTTATCAAAACTGTAAACCATCTGCAGAGCATTCGGTTTTGGAGATTCCAAATTAAATTGCAAAATGTTGTTTCATTATTTTGACTTTTTTTTTCAAAAATGTGGACGTTTCGGGTAAAAACTCAATTCGGAGTCATCAACTACATGTATAGGACTATGTTATTTTATACAATTTAAAATCCATTTACTACGTACAATTTTGAAGTGACGTCATCACATTATTGGTGGGGATGATTAGAAAAATTTTGGTTAGCGTTTTACCATCTACATGAAATTCCTAATATAAATACAAAATTTCACAACAATTGGTCCAGTACTTGCGGAGATTATCTGTCTAATAAAAATCCGGGACGGTAGACAGACTGACAGACGGACAGACAGACGGAAACAGGAGGGGTCACAAAAGGTCGAGAAAACGTAAAAGTAAAGTATCGGCCGACAGGCTCGATTACAATACTTCCTTTGCTTACGCTCGGGAAGTAAAAATTGTCAACAATCGGTGCGGTAGTTTTAGAGATTATCTATCTAAAAAAAAAAAACGACACAGACCAGACACTCAGACACAAACGGGAAATCTACTTTTTCATACTTTATGTGTAATGAAACGTCGAAAAAACATGATAACAAATAAATACATAAGCCTAAAAATATTAATAACATTATTTTTCCGTATTAACAAAAATTGCTACGGGGCCTTCCAATAAAAATTGGTCTAAGATTATTTAGCCCCTTACAAGTACAACTTTTTAGAAAATTTATAAAATTTGACGAATTTGTAGTAAAGTAAAAGTAAAGAATTAGCATATTTCAAGTGCATTTTTGGATTACACATTTTAAATGAACTGATAATACACCCAGACGAAGTAAGAAAATTAAATTTAAAACTTCAGAAAAAGTTAAACTTAGACATTCCCACCCATCAATTCTGCATTTCTTTTTTCTTCTGAAATAAGAAATAAATTTTATAGCAAATAATTCAACAAAAAAGTTACGATTGACGCTTTTTTCACCTTTTTTTTCATTTTTTTACAACCTAGGTTCTATTAGTTACCCTTATCATTCTACAGAAGAACATATAAGTAACCCCGCCCACCCACCCCGCCTCCATTTCAGTGATCAATTTCATTTGCTCTGAATGAAAGGTGCATCTTAGAATAGAAATAAAATTTGTCGTTACAATGAGAAGAGGGCGGGTGGGCGGGGCTAGTACTCACTAAGAAAAGACTGATTTTGGCAGATCTTTAAATGACATATTCTCTAAGAAAATAGAGGTGTTCCATTTGAAACACAAATTTTTTAAATTGCTACACGTGTATTAATGCAAGGTGACTAAAAAATTGTGTGCAAAATTGGAATCCTGCAATTTTCAAAATGGCGGACGTGAAAACAAATACCTAAGAAAAAGTTAATCAAAAAAATTGTTATTTTTATTTGTATTATGTTTAAATTATCCGTAATCTAGACATACGACAAATATTTTTAAATAATTTTTACATGCTTCCGACAGGAGGACATGTATACATAAATCGAATTATAATAACGTCAAGAAATATTTTTATTGGTCAGGAATAAGAAAATCTGTAGAAAATTTTGTACACAAGTGTGACGAATGTCAACGATTTAAATATCCAAAACCAAACATTCAACAGAAAAATGTGTTCACACATTTTAAATGAATTGATAATACACACAGATGAAGTAAGAAAATTAAATTTAAAACTTATGAAAAAGTTAAACTTAGACATCCCACCCATCAATTCTGCATTTTTTTTTCTTCTGAAATAAGAAATAAATTTTATAGAAATAATACAACAAAAAAGTTACGATTGACGCTTTTTTCACCTTTTTTTTTCATTTTTTACAGCCTAGGTTCTATTAGTTTCCATTATCACTCTACAGAAGAACATATAAGTAACCCCGCCCACCCACCCCGCCTCCATTTCAGTGATCAATTTCATTTGCTCTGAATAGAAATAAACTGACTGTCTGACTGACTGACTGATTGACTGACTGAGTGACTGAGTGATCAACTGACTGACTAACCGACGGACTGACTGGGTGGTTGGCTGACTGGCTAACTGACTAAATGACACCAGTCGAAATATACTTCAGAGCTCATAAAATTCGACCAAAATATGATTTCTAGCTAAAATTTGAAGGTTCTAAAAAACCATTAACCCAAAACAGGAAGTTCAGACGGCCAACGGTTACAATTTACGATTATTTGCCTGATTTTTAATCCAAAAAATATTTCTGAGCATTTTGTAGTAAAGAAAGAACAAGATTTTTTAGTATACAAATTTGGTCCAACGTTATTACACTGCCTGAAGTTCAGTCCAATGAATTCAGCTTCATCGAAAAATTATAAAATTAAAATAACTCTTTTAATTTAAAAATATGCATGGACTGTGTTATTTTTAACTTTACCATAAGAAATACTGAATAATAAAAATTATAATAATAGCAAACAAAATCAAGACAAATTCATATACCACGAATACAGGAATATATTATTTCATAAAATTTAGGTAACTTCAACTACTCAAAATGACCAGAGGATGTAATAAAATAGTCGGTGGGGTTGATTAGACAACTTAGACAAAATCCACACGATATTCCTCAAATATGTCTAAAATTGAAACAGTAGGTCCGATAGTTTCGAAAATTATCTGTCTAATAAAAATTGACACAACACACGTATTAAATATTTTAAAATATAATTTTTGAAACCAGCTTTTATAATACGGTACATGTACCAAGTTTATGTTATTCTTCATTAAACAACACCCAAATTTAAACACTTTATAAATAAAAAATAAAACAATATTACTCCTAGAAGGTCCGTGCAATTTTTTTTTTATACACCTTACATCTGTCTACAGCGCTAATCAAATTCGTCCGGAAACAAACGCCCCAAAAAATTATTGCCTCATAAAAGGAAAAAACAATTTGTTTTGCTTGTTTTGTCAACATTAGGATTAATGACACTCCTGGGAGTTAACGAATCAGAACGCAAACTTGGAGAATTTACAGAAGTGATAAATGCGTGCGAAAGTTGAAGTTCCATAAAATGTTAAGTTAAAACCGTCATTAAACGAAACAAAGGTAAAACCTGTATTGTTCACCCACTTCCCCGTGAACACTAGAGGCAGATGTCAGAAAGTTTTGGAGGGAAATTCAAGCATGATACTGCTTTATATGTGTCTGCTCAATTCATAAAATTCACAAAAGCTTATTTCTGAGAGTTCATAGTAAAAATATATTTTAATAATTTATTGTTTTAGACTGTTAGTATTGATCGCCAAGAGACTCCACTTTTTTATTTTACGTGATCCTAAAGAATTAAATGCCGGCTTAAACCAACGGATGGCTTTAATAATAATTAATACCGCACAATCTACGGAACAGGCGCCACCGGTCTATAGTACCAGATCATTAAACCAGGTTAATATGGTGTGCGACAAAGCGGCTTCCCATGTAAACACATTTACTATCTGTTCTATTTTAGTCAACTTTTCGTACAAAGTATACATTTCGGAGATAAAACAACAGTTAACTACCAATAATGCAAATATTTTAACAGTCACGGAGCGTAGACTTTGTTCACTACTGAATTAATTTGTTCCTTATTGAGCTGCCGGAAAACTGGTCTATTAAGACAAAAACACATTATTATCGTTATCGTAGGTACGGCAAACTCCTAGCCTGTTTTATGATAACGACATAATATATTTGACGCATAAAACGTAAATTGAGAATTAAAATGGCTATAAGACGATTGGAATAAATGTGTCAGTAATCCTGAAACATTATTATAACTTAATTCAGGAAAGTTGGAAATCAGAATTCACTATCTGATCATATCGTCGACCAAGCACTTAGCATATTTTATGAATCCTTATATGGCCATAATCTACAGGTAACATTATATCTATTAATATAAAATGCTAATGTACGTCTTAATTAAAGTGGTTTTTGTGTTTTGCAATAAATCCTCTAAGTACGACTAAAAAAAAATACACTCAGCCATTTTGCTTGCACCAACAAACTTTGCACCCCGAAAGTCTACTTAACGAACTTTCCTACAACTTGCTTCCAGATAAAATTCTAAAAGTGCAATCGCAGTAATTATCTCATTTCAATTTGCATTCGACTTCTAGTAGTTCCGTCTAAAATTCAAATCGCGTTTGAAATACAAAGTGAAGAAAAATCAACGTTCGAAAAATAGCCAGTTCGTGCTCATTAACGCAGAAGACGGCAGAATTATTCACACAAGACTTCCTCAACTTACACCACCACTAGCCGTGTAATAGAAAAACGTATAAATTCACCTTTACGAGCGTTGAATTTTTCAGGTTTTCATCATACGAGGTATTTTAACGAGGCTATATCGCGTAATGTAAACTAATTTAATAAGGCCCATTTTCATAAAATCGCCATAACCGTGGTCATGGGATACCTCCTCTGCTGGTTTTTTAACATGTTCTACGTTAGGCTCCACTGTGTAATATTTACCGCTTTTATCGTCGTTGTCGATTAATTTCAAAGCTTTCTTCCCCCGGACACAGTAGCAAGGCAATCAATTTCAATAAGCACCATAGAATAAACATGAATTTAATAACAAATATCTTTCTCGCAAATTTTCAATTACCGCCATGTAATTGGATTTATGAAGAAGATGCTTCCATTTAGCAAATACAAAAAGAAAAACAGATCGATCATATTACATTTGATGAGTTTTGTTGAATGATTTTGAATTGAAAGCTCGCGGAAAAATACGTTATTTACAGCACGGACGCTTTCCACCACGTAGACAACGCCAGACGACATACAGACGGAAACGTGAAACAGTCCGAATTCGTTACAATAACTCTGTTACAGCTACCACTCGGGAAATCCCAGCTGCAAAATTTGTTTTCAAGTCAAACAAACGATTCAAAAATGCAGCATTGTCAACACAAGTGTGGAAAACTTCGTCGAATGAAGCGGAAAAATTCAGCATTGCGAGTTCAAAGACACTTCCAGAGCGAGCAAAACAGAGATGGGTTTCAAGCGTTTCCACAACACCATCTCGAGAAGTGACAAATGTTTAGACAGGAAACAGAAATGGAAGGATCATTGCTATGATTGACGCTAATATGACAAGAATAGTTGAACCGGAGCCTTTGTTTATCAAGAATACCACCGGGAAAGTGAATTCGCTGAGCATTCATCTTGGAAGCTGTTTAGTTAGCTTCGCGAAAAATTCAAATATAGCTTGACTAGTTTTACCCAACTTTTTAAATATGTTTTTAACAGGTTTAATGTCAAAAAATGAGTGATTGATGCGCTCTCGGAGCCTTCGTCGTAACGGCAAAGTATTCACTGCTGTGACACGTTTTGAAACCTTCTAAGGGCGTTTCAACGTCTTTGATAACAAGTTCGTTATATGAAAATTCGCTAGCATTTCCTCTTGTGAGAAATATTCATAAAATATACCCTCTGTGACAACGCGTTGTAGAATATTGAACTTTGGGGGAGCTTTGTATTTAAATGTATTGAATTTTCAGTGGCTTTGTCGAGAACAACGATGGTCAGGAATTGTTATAATCTACCGTAAAAAGACCACTTGAACCGGTATGTTAAGAAGTTAAGATCAATAATCGATATCTATAAATATATCACGGCTAGTTGCTATGGTGAAAGTTCTCTTGATATGTCGGCTCGATTGATTCAAAAATATTAATATTTATGAAACGTGATTTTACCATTTGATAAGGTGACAAGATGAAAATAGGACAAATTGCGGCCACGTCCCGGAAGAAATTGCCACATACTTCGGGGAGTCGCCTTAATAGGGTGTTTACTCCACGAAAATTCTTTGTGTTTTTCAGTTCTTTATCTGCGCTGTTTACATTACATTTCTCAATGTACATTATAAATAACTTTATCTCTACGATGCTTCTAATAATAACAAAGCAATTCGGGAGCGAATCTAGAAACCGCCGATCCGTATCAACCTGAGACGCTAGAACTCGAAAATTTTAAATTTTTGCCTGTCTTATTGGTTTTTTCATACATTATACATTTCAGAATTTCCACGCTGGCTTTATCTATAACTGGAAAAGATATTTGCTTTCCGTTCTCTTACGTAAAATTGTAAAGTCATTTCCTGAGATACTGTACCTAGATTTGATATTTATAAACATGTACCTACAATAAAAAAAATGCACCTAAATTATATGACCATCAACGGATTTATTTAATAATTTTTGAATTTTTTAAGGTGCTTAACACACAAATTTCAGCGAATTATGTATAAGTATTTTAGTTAAAAATTAAATACATGTGTAAAATCTTCTTAATTTAAACAGCCATATTTTAAGACAATATTAAAAATAATATTATTAAATCAAAATAAACTGAACATGTGTACGTTTCAGGAGAAAATTTATTTCACAAAATTTTGAAATAAACTCAGCAATTTTTCATTAAATTTTTGATTCCCCAGATAAACAGATAACAGTCAGACTGACGGAAATTGGGGTCCTACGTTTTTATACACTGCTAACCGTCCAAAGTCAAGAAATTACATATTGGTTAAAATGGTCCTTTGACAATATTTCCTCAGAAACACTTGCGACGTAAAAATATTTGAAGAAAATTTATACACTCGACTTATATGTTTTTCTTTCATTTTTCAGATTTAGATTCCTTATGAAAAAAGAAAACTACACGAATTTTTATTAACAATTTTCAGTGACTAGGCAAATTTTGGTTAGCGTTTAACCGCCTACCTGATTTTCCTAATATGAATACAAAATTTAATAACAATCGGCCCAGTACTTTCGGAGATTATCTGTCTAATAAAAATCCGGACAGACGGTAGACAGACGGACAGACAGACAGATAGTCATGAAAGGTCGAGACAACGTAAAAATAGAGAGTCGGTCGACGAACTCGATTACAATATTTCCTTCGCTTACGCTTGGGAAGTAAAAATTGGTCTAAAATTATATAAACCGAACTTCCTTCGATCCGGAAGTACATTCGAACAAATACAGCTTCTTCCAAAAATAAAACAAACAATGCGAAAATATGTTATCAGTACATGATTAACTTCGATTGTTTATGTTCATACACCGAAAGAATGCGACGATTAAGCACGTAGCAGAGGAGGCAGCTAAAATACATGCGGGAGCAACCTACTGTATTCTCAAATTTTTGCGAAAATGAGTCGTTCTTGATTTGATCAATAAAAAAAATAACCCCCCATCAGTCAGTCGTCATTACCTTTGCGGCGTTAATAATTCAATATTTTTACGACTAGCTAATTTACCACACATGTGACGATTGTTTGCAAAAATCTAGATGCCTAGGGTAATAAATCAAGGCAGATTAATAAATCACAAATATATGAGTATAGTATTTTATGAAATTCAAATGGCTTTTACCAAACAAAATTTTAAGGGTAGTTTCCAAGACTACCTCTCTAATAAAAATCGCAATAAAAACAGCAGACATACCACGAAAACGGCAGACCTATTTTTTCGTACTTTAGGAGCCATGAAACTTCGAAAAAACATGAAAGTGTGTTGATCAAAAAATTTTCGATTCGGATGTCATTTCCCTTTTTTAATAAAGAATCTAAGGTTACAATAAAAATATATAGATTATCATGTTTAAAAACAAATACGACTATTGGAAGGAACTCTTAAACGAAACACCCTCTATAGACAAAAATTAATTTAATTTTTTTAGCCAAATGAATTTTACTAGAATGTGTCAAGACTACTGGGACACCGTGTATATACAGTGTCTCTAAGCGGGCGCGCTCCTGAATATCGTATTAATTATTATTAGAGAAGAAAAAAATGTTAAAGAGTAAAGTGTTTTTTAAGGACCATACATAAAAATGCTTTTTAACTATACCGGGTGCCTGCAAAAGGGCGGATTAACTCTTCAGTATATCATGTAAGAAAAGAAAGGGTGAGTGGACGGAGCTGGTAGGCAAAATTAGTCTTATCTTGGCAAGTTTTGGCCCCGCCCACCCACCCTTTATTTTCTTCAAGCGTATGTCATTTGGCACTATCAGTTTTATCTTAGCAAGCACTAGCCCAGCCCACCCGCCCCTTTAGTTTCTTATCAGGCTAGTACCTGCTGAGATATGATTGCTTTTAGCTAATGAGATCCCTCTAAGAAAATAGAGGGCAGGTGGGCGGGGCTAGTACCTACTAAGATAACAGTAATATTGGTTAAGGAGATCCCTCTAAAAAAAAATAGAGGGCGGGTGGGCGGGGTTAGTGCCTGCTAAGATAAAACTGATTTTGGCAAATGACATATCCTCTAAGAAAAGAGAGGGTGGGTGGGCGAGGCTAGTACCTACTAAAATAAAACTGATTTTAGCAAATGACATACACTCTTAGAAAAAAGAGGGTGGGTGGGTGGGGCTAGTACTTGTTAAGACTGATTTTAGCAAATCACGTTTCTTCTAAGAAATTTACCAAAATTATAATAAGACACTAGAAGCTCTAAAACATTTTCAAATTCTTTCCAAAACTGGCATACTTAGAACCTCAAGATTGTTTTAAATTTTCCAAAAAAAAACAGGGATTCAAAAAAAATTACACAAAAACAGGTCAGGTCAGAATTTTCCAAAAATAGAACAGCAAAGTCCCCCAAAATTGTTTTACATAGTTTACAAAAAAAATCTCCACGGGCTCCCAAAATAATTCACCATGGGTACCCAAGAGTCTCACGAATTATGCGGCACTCAAGGCTTTTTCAAATTCATAAAAAATAAAGCACTAAAAGCTCAAAAGATTTTTTCAAATTCATCTAGCAACAAAACACCAGATTCCTTTAAATTTCTTCGAAAATAAAGCACCAGGGGACTTGAAATTAACTGTGAACATTCTAAACGTAGGATTTTGAAAACTTTGACAATTTTTTGATACGTCAAACATTTTTAACTGCTTACTCGTTTTTTGCTGATTTGTACCTTCGCTTTATATCAGCATATACAGCTGATTTCACAAAAAATGGGACAGGATGAGCAAATCAGGTTCTCATAGATCAATGAAAAGCACTGTCATTTGTCCCGTTTTTTTTGAAACCAGCTGTATATATCATATTTTTTTTACTATTTTTTCCAGACTCACCAGTTGATTGTTAAGAACGTAGCGGAGAGTTAATCCGCCATTTTTCAGACATCCGGTATAGGTATTCTGTTTTAGAGAATAATCATTCCCATATTTTTAACGTTCTAATCGGTTTCCTTTTAGGCTTTACACTATATTTTTGAAATTCTGATGCTACCACCTTTTTTTCAGTTTTCTTGAAACGAGACAATAAAGTTGAAATAAACAAAGTGTTTATTATGATTTTATAATTTTCAAATGTTCAGTTTTATTTTGGTTAGAACCTCTTTCTTTTTATTTTATTTTCTATAACTAAAGTTTTTCACTATTTGTAGAGACATATCAACAGTTCGAAGAAAACGTTATTTCGACTGTACTTTTTTCGCATCTGAAGTATTGTCCAACAAATTCCGCATCTTTGAAAAATTATAAAATTTCCCATAAAAACTAGTGGCGTAAATAACACCCCCGCACACAATATAAAATATATTTAGAGCAGGCAACCAACGGGAAAAAATGTATTCTCAATGCATACTTCAGCTGTTTATGTTTATCCTTCGAAAGAATTGGACTGTTAGCACGTTCAGGTGACACGTATTAGCGGCGGCATTTGTGTTAAAAGAAAATGAAATTTAATTGATTTTGTCTCCCAAAACCGGCCCAATTACGCAATGGAGCAAAACGCTCCAAATATTATTTTGGCTGAGTACTTGTTACGAGTATTTTGAGAATTACGTTTTGCAATTTCGAAGTTACATTGTAAAATATTGTTATACAATTCTGATGTTTTTCCCAAAATCTGGAAGCCTTAGGTAAAAACTTTTATTTTATAAAATTTAAATAAATTTTACTATTGAAAATTTTGGACACGACATCATTCCACTGTTGGTGGGGATGATTAGATAAATTTTCGTTAGCCTTTTACTACCCGCACGATATTCTTAAAATACATATAAAATTTGACAACAATCAGTTCAGATTAACCGTCTAATAAAAAACGATAGAGCCAGACTGACAGACGGAAACGAGAGACCTACTTTTTCGTACTCCACGGGTCGTTAAACGTAAAAAAGACATTAAAGTATATTACTATGTATACTATGAAGTAATAAAATACAAGGTGTCGTATTTGAAAAATTTGAAAACTATAATATTTTGTACTATTTTTTATAAACACTCACCAGCTTTTTCTGTTTCAGGATATACAGAAAAACATTCTATGTACGTTCTGGCTCAAAAACAAAACATTCTTGAAAGTTGAAAATAATGTGACTACACGTGGCTTAAATAAATATGAAACTGTAGTTTTGATTTTTTTCTATCTCTAATAATTAATTAATATGTTGAGATATATCTAAATAATAATTTCTAGACGTTTATACATATTTAGTATACATTCTGGAGCAATGAATGGATAGTAGCATATGATCGAGGAAAAAGTCTTCTGGTTGACCATGAAATTTATTTTTAATATAATAATGCTCTTTGACACATTATGGACAGCTGTATGATCGGAACTGTCAAAATGGACAAGGAACGCGTTGCTGTTGCCAATATCATTAATTTAAAAATAAATTTCATGCTCTACTAGTAAATTTTCTTATTCGAACATATGATATATTGATAAAATGCGATAAAATGCGGTATAAATCCATAAATAGTTTTATAATAAAATTTGCACACACGAGACAGTAAATGAAGCGTATCCAACTTTCGTCTAGTCTCGTTTATTTTCATACACTGATGTTTAATTAATTAAATTAAAAACACGATAATAAATTATGCTCAGACTCAATAGTTCCGATCTTTTGAAAATGGAAATTCAATCAAATTTGTGTGCAAAATAAGTCTAGTGTAGGTGATGTGTTTAATTATTCCTAGAATAAAAAAAAAAGAAGAATATTCGTTGAATTTAAATATCAAGTTTGAATATTCATATCTAACAGCGTCTATTTCTTGTACATTTTCTATCTGAGAAAAATCGCATGTTGCCTTTAAATTTCCCAACCCGGGCAAGCGAAACGCGTACAACTCGCCAAAAAATGAATTTCGTATTCGGCGTTCGTTATTAAGCTCCAGCGAAATTTAAAAGAAAAATCCAGTTTAGCAGCTCCTTTGTCCGGCCCTGGCAAATTGATTAGAACCGACCCAGAATAACACCTACATAGAGGCACGAAACCACGGCGGCTAACTTCTTTGTTATTGACGGCTTCAGACTCTTAACACGGTTCATAAACATTAAATAAAGATAACCTATTCCTTCCCATACCACCAGACACCCAAATATTTACACGAAAGGTAAGTTGTGTGTGGTCTCGAGCCGAAGAACACATTACCTGTGTTGTGTCTACACTTTATGCGGTAGTATAAAAATCATTTGTATGTCTTGAGCAATTGCAAAAGGCCTTGCTTGTTATTGTGATAGCATCTCGCCGAGGCATTGTTTCGCTTTGAGCAGGTTCGTTAGATTCAGTTCAATCGGCCCCAATTTCCATTGGCATCGATTCGACGGAGTTCTCTTATCGTGAAGGGAGCGTTTTCGGGATGACTGGACACGGAGGTGTTGGATTTCCTCCATTTTTGCTCCACTCTACTATTTGACTGCAATAAAGCGCTTCTGGTTCCAGCAATGCCATCTCCGATATTTATTTTCTCGCGAAATTCGTCGCCAAACGACGACACATTCTTTTCGCATAAATATTTTATCGTAATCATAATATTACAACAAACATGAAATTTTTGATTATTGGACGAAGTAAAAGGTCAAGTTGCGTTTATTATTACTCCCAATAGAGATATAAAAAAATAAATAATCTAACGTCACGCGTTTGACCGGAGTTGTGTCGCCAATTATGTAACTTCTAGTTTTTCTCGAAAACGCGCCACACCGACTAAAATCAAGCTAATTTGTCACACTTTCTCGAAGGTGTTCTTGAACCCCGGCGAAGATCAAGTTTTACAATGTCAATAACAATTCTGAAGAAACCTTATTGCACGCAAAGCTTATTTCGTCGTCAATGAAGTGTAAAATTGGTCCGTTACGTTTTGCTTTTATTTCCATTTGTATTAAACTTTAGAATGAATGCAAACATCTAAACAAGTCTGTACAGCTGGTTTCATACGAGCGAAAGTCCAGAATGTTTTAAATTGAATATTCCACCCAGGAAATGTTCCAGGAATTCAGTATACTGGGGATATTTCCTACAGAACGGGATAACACGGAAACCTATGCGTGGACTGCAGAAGGGGAGAGATCATCCCCACATATAAGCTTTGTAAACTTTAATATGTTGTGCCTGTGATGTTCAGTGCGCGTTTATAAACAAATTTAATTAAAAAATGCTACGAATAAAAATATTACTGATAGAACAAAAAAATAACTTTTCAGAGACTTTTTTAAATTACATTTATTTGAATCGTACAATATTAATTGTTTTAAACAAATGTGTAATTTCAGTCAATATTTCTCAAAATGAAATTTTTTAGGTGTTTCAAAATTTAATTAATATGCAAACATTTTTACACGAGCGTAGAATTTTGTTGAAACTCTTAATAACATGTTCTGATTAAAAAGTTCAAGAACGAATATTGAAAACTATGAGTGGTATATTATGCGATGATAGGGAATTATGTTTATAATTTACAAAATATGTATACAGTAGCGTCAAAGTTTATGACGATGTTTGTTGTAATTGAAATTATTATGTTACTCAAAAGTGACGAACACAACTAAATAGATATGAAACCGAGAAACGCCAAAAAATTCCGTAACTTTTGAATTATATACGTTCTTAATAAACAGCTGAAAGGATATTTTGTATGCGCTTACATCAGTGACGATGTTTAGATGTGAGATAAATAAATATTGTTAGTCACGGGAAGATGCTATCTGAGAATGAACTGTGTTAGCAGTTGCATTAAGGCTGTTTTTGAACTGTGTTAAGAAGTGCTTTGTAAACATTGTAAATACACTTATTTGTCTACCTGTAAAAAAAAATGACACAGTAACCTTGAACTGGACTGGCTCTAAAACTATGTAAAGCCTCTGCCGGACACAGATCAGTGTAACTGGTGCGAATTCGTGATTTTTTAATCTTCAAACTTAGGATTCTATCAATAATTTTCAACTTTATCAGTAAATATTGTTTTTTAGAATGCATGGAACACAAGCGTTGACTCTATTGTTTCATTTCAGAACGGTTATTTGAAGAGGGATTTAATGTTTAAATGCGTATATGGTTAGAATGTGAAAATTTATCCACGAAATTTTTAATTTTTATTTGCACTTCTGTTTTAGCCGGAAATGTACCAAAATTGTTACCTATTTTTTTATGTTTTTGAATATCTTTTCATATTTGGGCGCTAAATAAAAAGTACGCTGAAAAATGTTACTATCAAGTGTTTTCTATCCATACAGTGATAATAAAATAGAACAGAAAAAAATAGTAACTCTAAGAATAAAATCAAGGCAAGGTTGAATGCTGTGATCATGACATTACGATAGTAACAAATTAAAATAAATCAAGTTATATAGCTATTAAAACTGCTATAATGGCAAATAACTGTACGAATCTGATTATATTTTTGAATATGCATCTAAAAATAAATATATACAGGGTGAGTCACTAAGCGCACGATCCTCGAAATCACATTAATTTATATCAGACATAGAAAAAGAGCCAGAAACTAAAGTTCTGCGGCTGGTTGAGTAGCAGATATTAAAATTATTTCCGGCTATACAAAGTGTTTCGAGTCCATCGCCCGAATTGTCACTTTCATATTTTCTCGACGTGTCATGACCTCTAGAGTACGAAGAAAATGGTCTTCCGTTTCCGTCCGTCCGTCCGTCCGTCTGTCTGTCTGTGTGTATCCACTTTTATTAGACACCTAATCTCCGAAATTGCTGAACCGATTGATTGTCAAATTTTGTAAGTATGTTAGAAATATCATGTAGATGGTTAAATTGTAACCAAAATTTGGCTAATCATCCCCACCAACAATTTGATGACGTCATCTCCAAAATTAAAAGTTTTTTTAATTTTATAAAATAAGATACTCTTGCATTTGAGATACAGAATTTTTAGAAAAAAAATTAAAACTGAATATTTGCAATTTGCAATATAACTTTCTTTACCCCTTCTCTATTTTCTTAGAGAGCATGGCATTTGCCAAAATCAGTCTTGTTTTAGCAAGTACTAGCCCCGCCCACCCGCCTTTTATTTTCTCAGAGGATATATCATTTGCCAAAATACGACTTATCTTAGCAAGTACTAGCAAAGTACTACCCTCTGAGGAAATAAAGGGCGGGTGGGTGGGGCTAGTATTTGGTAAGATAAGACTGATTTTGGCAAATGACAAATCCTCTAAAAAAAGAGAGGGTGGGTGGATGGGGTAGTACCTGGTAAGATAAGACTTATTTCGGAAAATGACATCCTCTGAGAAAATAGGGGACAGGTGGGCGGTCTTAGTACTTGTTAAGATAAAACGGATTTTGCCCTATTAATCTTGTAAAAACTTGTGAAATTTAAAAGTGTTAAACTGCATTTATCATTACATTCATATTTTTAGATTTGCTTATACAGGTGGCTCAAAAAAATTCATGGATGAGTCAATTTATTTTATTGATTAAATCAGGAACGGTTCACTCCATTTTAAAAGAAAATTTTGGGAATACAATACTGTTATTTTTAGTATTACAGTGCACCAATCCAAGGTGTCCTTGCAAAAATGTTGATGACGTCATCACAAAATTATGTAAAGTAAAAACTCAACTCAAAAATTCTGGATATGTTTCACTGTACTTTAGGTGCGAGGGAAGTTCTGCCGAAACAGCTTTCGACCATTCTTTTAAATAGAATACCCTATATATGTTTACATTTTCTTAATAACCTCTTCCTAGGTTTTAGCTCTTATTTTTGCAATTTCTATCGATATTTCTATTTTTTCAGATAGAACGCCCTGTATTTCATTACTGCATACTGCATCTTATTCGATTTTTTGCTCTTTTTCTTTCCATATACATACATATAGATGTGTCCCTTAAAAAAATGAAAAATCTCAATAACTATCAATTTTAAACATAGCACATACTTACAAAAAACAAAGAAAACAGAAAACACAATAAGATGCAATAATAAAATACAGGGTGTTTTATATGAAAAAAAATTAAAAGATTAATATTTGAGCAATACAATAATTTATTATATAAAATATTTGTTTATCTCTCCTCAAAATATTATAGCCCAAATTTTTAAAATAACCCTATTGCGATTTTTTCTGGACTCTTCCATTATTAAAAAATTTCAAAAAATATGGAGTAACTTGTCAACGTCGCATCTAAATTTCTAAAATAAACTATGGTTATAACGTCTACGCCTAAAAAACAAAGTACTCCGTATAGTTGAAACTAGTTTTGGTATATGGTCTTCAAATTATTGAGCTGGCACTTAGTAACTCACCCTGTATATATCTCATTAATTATTAGAAATAGAAAAAGGATCACAGATTAAAGTTATACAGTTTCTTGAGGACCATCATACACTAAAAATACCGTTAACTATACAGAGTGTTCCAGCGTAGCACTACTTATCTTAAGCGTTATAACAGTTTATTTTTGAAATTCCGATGCGACGTTGCCACGTTATTCCAATTTTTTCAAAATTTAAGAGTTAACAAAAAATCACAAGGTGTTCTGCTTGAAATAACTGAAAGATCGACATTTGAAAATTATAACGTTTTAGAATCTTTTATGAGCATTCTGTATATTAAAATTTGATTTAATTGATACTAAACGTGCGTAGCTCTGTTCATGTTTCCATAAAATATTGCAAGTTATATCGTAAAAGTAACATTAACTGGATTTTTTGTAAACTCTTACATTGATAAAAAATTCAAGAGAATTTGAATAACGTGGCAACGTCGCATCGAAATTTCAAAAATAAACTATGGTTACAAAGCCTAGGAAGAGGCTAATGAGAATATGTTAAACTATATAGAGTAGCCTATTTAAAATACAAAATACTCTATATAATCTAAAATAATTTTAGTGTGTGCTACTCCAAGAACCATAGAACTCCAATCTCTGGCTTTTTTTGTCTAATATTTAATGAGCTTTCGAGCACCTACCTGTTCATTTTGAAAAACATATATACATTTTAAAAAATGATTTTGGATAATATTTTTGGTAAACCGGAAGTGTAAAATATTGAGAATCTTATCGGTAAATTATTTCATTTTGATTATACGAGTATACGCACACAAAATTTCAAAAAAATCGCTTTTCAAGTAAGGAAAATAATTCGGGACTTTCTGCACTCTACAATACACATAATTTGTAATATCATTAGAATATTCTGTACAAAACAATACACAAGTGTTTCAAAGCTTTGTACTCCATCTGTATGAACAGAAAACTTAGACGAAGGGTAGATCTTAGAATATACAAAATTATTAATCAAGTTCTAGTGCAATATTTTAATATCCTCTTCTTGTTACACATACATAAATGTAAATGCAGATTACAAAAACTCCCTTGAAAATATTATCGTTGTGGTCGTGCCGACAGTGTTGTCAAAATGCGTTCATTTTAGTCGTTTAGAAAAATCGTCTCTGCAGTTTGAAGTACACCTAATTCGTCCAACGTTTACAACGTATTTTCAATAAAGATTTATTTACTAATTTTTAATGGGAAAAACATATTAATTTTAATATGTACAATGTAACACAATTATAACGTTATTCTGTTTCAGAATTTATAGGAAATTAAACAAAGATTTTTTGAAATAACAGAAAAAAATAAGACTTGTCACAGATAAAGTTGTTTGTTATGCATTTTTTTGTGGGAACAAATATATTAATTACGATATCTGCAATGTATCACTAACAATAAGATATTTATATTATCGTGTTTTCAAAATTTATATAAAATTAGACTAGTATAGTTTTAGAAATTTCATTCTACCCTATAAAATTTTATGGACAATAACGAGACGGACAGTAGTACAATGGTAAGAAATATTTATGGCTCACACCAGTTCATCCGAATTTGTCGGAGGACATTTAGTTGGTAGTTGTACTCATAAAATAATGGTCATTTTCGTTCCTGACTAACGGAATTATTCTGCTTTCTAACATCTGGGGATTACCGGCACGCGACAACTTAAGTTGTAAATATCTCTTGCTATTGTATTACTGTCCATCTCGTAATTGCCAATAAAATTTTATAGGGTAAAATGAAATTTCCAAAACTATACTAATAGTATATTATTATCAAAGTACAAACAGCTCTGCATTTCAACCCATTTACTTAATAATTTCTCTTAAATGACGTCATCAATTTTATAAAAAAGATTAATAATGTAAAATCTCATCCTATAAATTTACAACACCTATTTTGACAAAATTAAAAATATACAAAAATACAAGAAAATTCCACAGCAATTCCAGAAAACTGCGACTTATAATCGACGATATCTACAAGATGTGGAGCATTGAAAAAACATTAAATAAAATTACGTTTGGGAAATCAAACGTGTGGTTTTAATCGCAAATATTTTCGGAAACCTGAATCTACAAACGTCGTATTTAGTTTGATAAAATGATGTTTGTCCATTTGAAATTCCACGTTCCGTAACAACCAACACCGTACTTCAATTAAGGATGCTGAAAGGTTAAATTAGACCAGTAGAGAATAATCACAGAGTATGGTTACAATTTATTATCATCCTCTAGTAAGAGAACGCCGTCTCGTAAAAACACAAAGTTTATATCTTTCGGATCTATCCATGATCTAGAATTTTTCTCGTCGTTCCATTCCCATCATTAAAAAATACAATTTCATCCATAAAAAATTGACCGAGCGTAGTATTACCTCTCGTTCGCCAACGGGCAAAATCAGGAGTCACGTATTCAATGGGAAAAGAATGCAGAAAAGCCTACGAACAGCCACACTTTAAGTTTACTAACAATAAAACATAACTCCTAATCAGCATTACGATACGTGTTCATGGCTATAAAACCACTTTGTTTCACATTTGACAAATGAATTATGTTCCACGCTTTAATCTCAATGAACCTTGCTTCCTCCAGTTGCCTTTGATTTCTGCGATTTTTGCTGGTTGTAATGTTCACCATAACTTTGAAATAGTATCTGTTTTGAAACTGAGCCCTCTCCCATGGCTTCTCAGTAAATTTTCAGCTCGGATTAATCCCAGTAACGACTGCGTCAAATTTTCCAAATCTCGAACAAGACCCTGCCACACGTAACTTCCGCGGTCCTAAGACATCCCAAGAGCACAAGTTCGTTTGCCATCCGTAATAAGTAGGCAATTCCGAGGAAAACTGAGTTGTTTATGCCATTCATGTCCGTCATTAGGAGATCCCTCAATTTAAATTTCACTCGATTTAATGTACTTTTCAAACAAAGTTACGTGACGTCATTGAATTTTATTTAAGGCTTCCGCTCCCATAAATCTTGTTCTACGTTCCTCTGTTCTTTTGAAAATTTTCAAGATTTATGCTCTCTTATCAAAATAGTGCATGAAAGGTTCGAAAAGAGGAGATTTGTGGTCGCGAAATTAGAATTTTTTTATGTAGACGTCAAACAGTTTTTGCTGTGTTTCCTTTCAGTGTACTTTTGAATAAGCTTTTGTCATTGCGGAGGTGACGTAGAGTGGTGTGTACGAATCATTTATCAAGCTAGAGCTTTAGCCGCACGCCCCATTTTTTCCGAAGAACATTTTATTTCAATTATCCAGTTGTTAGGTACGGGCAAGAAAAATAAATGTCAAAAAATTGCGCCACTACGGCTAGCAAAATCATCAGTCATAAATCACTCGCGACAGGATGCGACTAAGTGGTCCAAAATTCTGCTGTCTTTTTGTATCAATTTAATAACTCGAGGAGACACGCGACAAGCTGACGAGACAACAACGAAACAAATATTTCCGTAATAATTAAAAGTTTCACTTGGCGAAGAGAGCCGACAAAATTTAATTAAAATAATGAAAGTGAGTGAGTTCGATTCCGTCTGACCTAACCTTATAAAATCAATACTCGGAACCGATTAACGTGGCGGTCTTCGTCACCTGTCATCTAAACATACTATAGTTAAGCTATTCATCCCGATTTAAATAATTCAAATTGGTTTAGGAGCGCCAAGGTTGTCCGTACCCGTTTTTAGTTTGTGTGCTTTTTTTAATTCGTATCGAACCAAACGAAAAGTACAAGTCTGCGCCTACGCACAGATTACGAAATGGGGTGCAATAGATTTGAAAACTGTCCGAGGTGTAATTAATCTTGTGTTTATCGAATTAATGAAAAATAAACACTAAATAGGGACATTAAACCGATATCTGAGGCAGTTAATTATAGTCGTTATCAGAACCGAGTTTGAAGTAGCCAGCGTGACGACTGGCTTTCAACACACTTTGTACTTACACTCATCGAAGAGTTATGAGCCCATTCTTAGGCAATGATTAAATTATTAATTATCCATTATTCATCTCGCAAGCGATGTTGTGATGTAAGTTACCAAGTACTATTTTAGATCTAGTTAGATGTGTACTGTTATCCAACGCAACAAAAAGAAACTGTAAGTCGAATGAGTTCAAAAAGGTTTAAAAGAAAACGATACAAATTTTGATATTATACGAGAATTTTTCCAAAAATTTGAAATGGACGTTACTTTTTCATATTAAGACCATCTGCTCCGTTGCAATCTGAATTCCGTAACATTTATCCGAAAATGACAGTCATTAAAATCAGTAAGTCCAGGAAAATTTCATCAACGAAAAAAGGCTCCAACTTGAGCTAGAAACCAATTTTCTTGTTAAATTCAAAAGTATTATGTTGATCCCACATTCGGAAAAAGACATTTCTTGGGTTGGTTTTGGTGATTTGACAGCTATACTTTTGCGTAAGTGATCAATATCTCAGAAACTGTCCGTTGTAGCACGTTTAATCAAGTTTTCTTAGTTTATAGATAAGCTACAAGAACGAAGACACCGGGGAAGAGTTCAAACTGAAGATCAAAATCAGTTGCGTGCAATCAAACTTCTAAAGTGAGGGCTTGTTAAGTGAGTTGTAATACGCCTATATCGTCTCAAATTCAGAAAAATGGATACTTTAGACCAGTTTCTTCTTTTTTAAGGTTGCAGACCTCGAATAGGCACAAATACACCGACAAAACGTCCAAATTTGAATTACAAAGCAGTTTCCTATGAATTATTTAGCAACGAGATCTGTGCCTTCTGAGTCCTCTTTCTACATTAAGTGTAGCCTACTATGTAAGTTTTATAAAATAACATACTTCTGTACTTGTGGTTTATGAAACCGCGTTGAGGCATTTCAGATTTTCGAAAAAAAAAATCAAATTTGTTACCCAAGAGTTTGTGCCAAAACAAATTCAGCCGAAAAGTGGGTCGTAAGTTGCCAAAGTTTTTGATTTAAAAAAATAGCTTAAAGTTTATATACTCTGATAGATGAAACCAGGCTTCATTCCTAAAAATATTCACGGTTTGATTGTTCATTGTTTGATTCAACTAGTTACAGTCAATCTATTTTCATAATTAGGCAAATTAAAAGTGCTTGAGACCCTTGCATTTTGTAGGAAAACAAGATCAGGTCCTTTTAAATAATTTTCTAACGAGCCGAATATGACAGGTCAACTTACTGCGAAAGCCTTCTTCTTATTAAAGATGTACGGGGGTTATCATCCATAACCTGTTAGACATTTTCAACAGCCTCGGGAGTTCGTTTTGTTAATATGCGATTTCCTCTTAATGCTGTCGGTCCCACGAAATAATTTTATCAATAACTGAGTGCCTTTAAAAAATTAGCTTCAAAAACAACACCAGGATTTTTTTTAAGAAATTCTTGAAAATAGGGCCGGGCTTCATACACCCACTCGCCTTTCACTGGCTCAAGCCTGAATTTCTTATCGTCTTCGGAAAACAGTTTTCTCGAGATGAAATTCTGCCTCTGTGCCAAAACACACCTGGATTGTTTTGACTTTCTCAAATAAAGATGTAGCTTTAAAAACTATTTATTTTTGGCGAAAATTGGAAAAGTAATAAGCGAAACGGATTAGCGAAAATGAAAATAAAAAAAGAATAATTCACTTTGTTAAGCCGCAAGATTATATGTAATTCGTCACAACACATGTTGTATGTTCTAAGAGACGACCTACGTAATTTGGTGACATAAACTTGAGCCTTCTTTTGAAGCAACTCTTTGACCGTTCACCCGATTTCCCGCATTCCGCGCCAGACAAAATTTTTATCCTTTGATACTTTACTAGATATTTATTACTCTGTTTAAAATCAGAGGTACAATGTATATGTATAATATATATTAGCAATTAGATTGAATTTTATTTTGTTAAGTGGTCGGATCTACGCTTAAAAAAACTTCAACGTGGCCCCACCCACGCACCCGTTTTCTTTTTGATCGCTCATTTTATTGGACGAATTTCATAGGCTTATTTTTACTCTCCGAGCGTAAGCTAAGGAAGTATAGTAACCGCGTCTATCGGACGTGACCATTTGTCCGATAAACTCGATTTTTTATACACTGCCCCGCAAAATGAACGCAAAATATTAAAATTTTATTCTTTTTTAGATAATCTTGTTATTTTTTCCACTTTAGTCCCTAATTCGTAATTACTAAATCAAACATAGAAATTCTAGAAAAACAATCGATAAGAACAACATCGTAATAATGATCCGGAACCAAATTACAAGAAACCACAAGAAACCAAAACTTTACATCTTATTTGATAATGCTTTAAACGTCGCTCAGTTAGAATTAATAACCTGTATTGCCTCCTCGAGCACTGATAACAGCTCGCATTCTTCGTGGCATACTGTTAACCAAATTTCTAACTTCTTCTTGAGCATGTTTACTAAAATGATACTTTACTTTTTTAACAAAAGAAAAACATTTTTTAACGAAAAGAAGTATACATGTTATAGTTCTTTCAATTGTTTTTAAATTTTTGAAACGCCATGTGCAAAATACAATTTTAAAATTTTGCGGGGCAGCGTATTTTCTCGACGTTTCATGACCCCTAGAGTACGAAAAAAACTAGTCTCCCGTTTCCATCTGTCTGTCTGTCTGTCTGTATCCATTTATATTAGACCCGGAATCTCCGAAACTGCTGAATCAATTGGTGTCAAATTTTGATGTATATTAGAAATATGTAGATGGTTAAATGTTAACCAAAATTTTGATAATCATTGCCACCGAGAATTTGATGACGTCATTTCAAAGAATGTTATGTTTATTTGATTTAATTGTTCTACAAAAATATAGTCCTATAAGAAATCGCTTTGAGCTTTTCCCTAACCGTCAAAAATTTTTGCAAAAACATAATACACGGTAGGATAACGGTTTACCGTTAGCGTAAGCCATTCCGGTCGTGGTCTAGTGGTTACGAGTCAGGAAAGCGGACCGGACGTGGCGCGTTTAATTCCAAACTTGGCCTTTCGTTTTTCTCTTTTTTTTTTCTCTCGAATTGTGTATTATCTATCTTTATGACGTCATAACAAATTTTTTATTGATAGAATTATCCCACTTTCTCGAAAAGGTGAGAATACGCCCCTCTTTATTTAAAAATGTAAGACCTTCTCGAGGGCGCCAAATGTATTTTTTTTAATGTCACACCTTCTCGGGGATCCCAATTGTCATTTTTAAAAATATAAACCTTTCTCGGGGCGCCAAATGCCTTCTTTTTAGTGTGAAACCTTCTCTGGGTCCCAACTGTCTTTTTGCAGAAGGAGAAATCTCCTCGAGGACCCCAACTGTCTTTTTTAAGAAAGTGAAACCTTCTCAGGGATCTCTACCGTCTTTTTTAAAAATGTAAAACCTTCTCGGGGGTGCCAAATGTCTTTTTCAAGAATGTGAAACTTTCTCGGGGATCCCAACGGTCTATTTTAAAAACGTAAAACCTTCTCGAGGGGCCCAAATAGCTTTTTTTATGTGAAACCTTCTCGGTGGTTCCCAGCTGTCTTTTTTAAATATGTAAAACCTTCTCGGGGGCGCCAAATGTCTTTCTAAGAATATGAAACCTTCTCCGAGGTCCCAACTGTCCGTTTTGAAAATGTAAAACCTTCTCGGGGGCTCCAAATGTATTTTTTTTTAATGTGAAACCTTCTCGGGGGTCCCAACTGTCCTTTTTGAAAATGTAAAACCTTCTCGGGGGTCCCAACTCTCTTTATTAAATATGTAAAACGTTCTCGGGGGCTCCAAATGTATTTTTTTTTTAATGTGAAAGATTCTCGGGGGTCCCAACTCTCTTTATTAAATATGTAAAACGTTCTCGGGGGCTCCAAATGTATTTTTTTTTTAATGTGAAAGCTTCTCGGGGTCCCAACTGTCTTTATTAAAAACGTAAAACCTTCTCGAGGGGCCCAAATGGCTTTTTTTATGTGAAACCTTCTCGGTGGTTCCCAGCTGTCTTTTTTAAATATGTAAAACCTTCTCGGGGGCGCCAAATGTCTCTTTCTAAGAATGTGAAACCTTCTCGGAGGTCCCAACTGTCCTTTTTGAAATTGTAAAACCTTCTCAGGGGCTCCAAATGTATTTTTTTTAATGTGAAACCTTCTCGGGGGTCCCAAGTGTCCTTTTTGAAAATGTAAAACCTTCTCGGGGGCGCCAAATGTCTTTCTAAGAATATGAAACCTTCTCCGAGGTCCCAACTGTCCGTTTTGAAAATGTAAAACCTTCTCGGGGGCTCCAAA
The DNA here is from genome assembly GCA_022388445.1 of Zophobas atratus. Taxonomy (NCBI): domain Eukaryota; kingdom Metazoa; phylum Arthropoda; class Insecta; order Coleoptera; family Tenebrionidae; genus Zophobas; species Zophobas atratus. The sequence goes on along the minus strand of CM039442.1, from coordinate 46,021,061 downwards.
TGTATTTTTTTTTTAATGTGAAACCTTCTCGGGGGTCCCAACTGTCCTTTTTGAAAATGTAAAACCTTCTCGGGGGTCCCAACTCTCTTTATTAAATATGTAAAACGTTCTCGGGGGCTCCAAATGTATTTTTTTTTTAATGTGAAAGATTCTCGGGGGTCCCAACTCTCTTTATTAAATATGTAAAACGTTCTCGGGGGCTCCAAATGTATTTTTTTTTTAATGTGAAAGCTTCTCGGGGGTCCCAACTGTCTTTATTAAAAACGTAAAACCTTCTCGAGGGGCCCAAATGGCTTTTTTTATGTGAAACCTTCTCGGTGGTTCCCAGCTGTCTTTTTTAAATATGTAAAACCTTCTCGGGGGCGCCAAATGTCTCTTTCTAAGAATGTGAAACCTTCTCGGAGGTCCCAACTGTCCTTTTTGAAATTGTAAAACCTTCTCAGGGGCTCCAAATGTATTTTTTTTAATGTGAAACCTTCTCGGGGGTCCTAAGTGTCCTTTTTGAAAATGTAAAACCTCCTCGGGGGTTCCAAATGTATTTTTTTTTATGTGAAACCTTTTCGGGAGTCCCAACTGTCTTTTTTACAAATATAAAACCTTCTCGGGGGCTCCAAATGTTTTTTTTTAATGTGAAACCTTCTCAGGGGTCCCAACTGTCTTTTTTAAAAATGTATAACCTTCTCGATGGCGCAAAATGTCTTTTTTTTAAGAATGTGAAACCATCTCGGGGGTCCCAACTGTCCTTTTTTAAAGAAGGCGAAACCTTCTCGGAAATCCCAAGTGTCTTTTTTTAAGAATATGAAATTTTCTCGGGTTCCCAACTGTCTTTTTTTAAGAAGGTGAAACCTTTTTTTTATTACACTGTGACTATATTGTAAAAAGTAAAATTACGCATAATCAAATTTTATAATTTTTCACAGAAGCAGATATTTGTTGGACTGTACTTCAAAAGCGAGGAAAGTTCTCTCCAAATAAGTTTGGACCAATTTTTTTACTGTGAGATAAAGGTGGAATATTATTTTGTCAAATGGTCGAACCTATTAGGCTTAAAAAACTGCTACTGGAGGGGAAACAAAAATTATGTAAAATGACATAGGCCCTAGATGCAAGATATAATGAAATTCTTCGCTAGAAAAATTATTATCATCACATTAAATTAGAGATAATTAAGATGGAAAGGAAAAGCGCATAAATAAAATAAATAAAAATAAATTCTTCAGTGAAAAGTTGGTAGGGCTTCAGGAGTAACTTCATTAGGAAAAGAAACTAGTCTATAACAGATTATTATAAAATATTAAAGTACTCCTTACTTAACTTTACTACCCGTGGTTTAAAACGGTGCTCATAAACCAAATTAAGAAATTATATAAAAACTTAATCCATTGAATAACCGAATCGATAACAAGAGCTTAAAAACTGAAAACAACGACATCACCTCTCTTAAACCTATAAGTCACAACCTTTTGAGCATGCTATTTGGACATTCATATAACTATCACTTTTACATTCGTTGCGTGAGGTAAACGGCCTCTTCCAAAAGAAATATTGATTAACCATACAACCACATATGTTTTAATTGGCCGATTCCGCTGATTCATGAATAGATATAGCTAACTACGTTCAAAAATAAAGCACGAAGTTGGTTCGGTGAAATTGTTAAGACTTTCCAGGCACGACTAACAAGCAGATTAGATTTATGGAGAATGCATACAATCCAGGAATTGTTATCCTCAGTCTTTTAATATCTAATTCGAATTAAAGAACTCTGTTTTGACGTGTCTTATTATTAAAAAAAAACTTGAAGAGAAGAAGGCGAAGACAAAATAAAAACTGACACAGAAGTTCCAAGAGAAAAAAACAGTGTTGACATTGCGTAGGAAGCTGATTGTCCAAGTGATATCGATTGTCGAGGAACAACTGTTAACTTTCACGATCGATATCTTATATAGTAACGATTCTCTTAACAATTATTGCTGCGGTAAATAACAAGTACGTCTACCTGTAGTGGTTTATAAAACATTTTTTCCACTGTCGTTGTCTGTCAAAAAGGGTAGTATCTAAATCAGGAGCTTTGAAAGTGTTTCAAATCGTTAGTTGAAGAAGTAATTCATTCGTGGTAAATACTTTTACCTTGAACTAGTTTTTATATAACAAAAAATAAATAAATTGTGAGTATCTTCTGAATTTGGGTTATAACATCACTACCGTTGGGGGAATAAAAGTTTTACTGATGATCGATTTGATTTAATTATTTGATGAACATTAAACTGGAACTCAACACGTGACATTTTGACTCCCACTAACTCTCAAAGGGAGCTTCAGCCTCCACGATTCCAAAGCCAATTATGGGGTATCTGACATTTTTTTGTACAAAATTTGTTAACTAAAATGTCGATGTGGGACAGAGCTTAATTTCATGAAAAATTGAGTACAATACAAAGAAGAGTTAAAAGCGCTATATGATTACCACCCACGGGATATTATATTTAATTTTGCAATATTTTATCTTACATCAAAAATCGATTGTCATTAATTTCTTTGTTAACATAAATTATTAGATCACTGCGAAACAAACACACATTCTGTAAATAACACTTTTGGAGACTTTTTCAGATCTTTTATTATATTTAATGATCCAATATTTTCCCACAAAATTTGTCATTCCAATAATCGAGTATCTGTTGCGAGGAATATTCCGAAAAACAACAGCTACAAGTTAATGTGCATGGCAAATTTTGCAGAAAATATTAGATCACGTGTTACATTCGGTGTAATTCCTATTTGCTCTTTGATTAATAATTGGCGTACACAGACTGAGCTATAAACAGGTAATTGCGAATAAGTTGACATTTCGAATTGGCTAACATTTTCTAAATTCATCTGAATAAATAAATCAAACAGATATTTGCCGGTACAATTTTGCGATGAAATTTTGCGTTTGCCTTTAAACAAAAAACTTAAAACGATTTTTACAAAGGAAAGAGATTAATTGACTGAGCAAATATCTATTTGTGGCAGTCACCATGACGCCAACATTCCCTTCAGGTTTAACTTGCTAATTTGTCCTACTGAACATATATAATAGTAATAATACCTTTACGTAATCAAAATAAACCAACAGAGGCGTTCTGCGACCTGCCAATTAATCTAGACCTACATTTAAGACCGACCTTCAGTTTGATTTAATAGAACATAAATAAAATCGTAATTCGGCGGATACTTTCCACAATAGAATCTAGAGTATGTCCTAATAGATCACGTAAAAATAGATAAAAAAGTTGTTAAAATTTCGCTCACACACTAATTATATAATGTGGTAATCAATAATAACATGTGTCACAGTGATATAAGAACACTCGGCAGACTTGTCTCTGTCGAACAATATTTTTAAAAGCAAACATAAAATTTTTCAAAATAATTGGAAACGTGGTATTACAGTCTCTATGTGTTCCGGTCCAATTCTTTCTCAATGCACTGTACAAACCAACCAAATTAACAAACGCTCCAATTTAAAACGGCGCGCTCCAAAAATTAAAACCTGAAAATAATTTCAGCTGGACGAAAGTTTAATAAATGCAGTAAAAAGTTTAAAAAACTTAACAAACGCTGCTGATTATACATTAATGGTCAATTAAATCCAGAAAAGCGCAGTACAAGCTCTGTTCGCATTAGTGTGTAATTAAACGAAACCTGGTTCTTGGGCTGCATCCAAAAGCGCAACGCCATAAAGATTTCTCATCAAGAAGGAAAAAAGTCACCCGAAAATAATTATCCTAGCATTACCAATCAGTTTTCGCTTTCAGTGCTTTCAGAACTGCCACTTCAGCAGATACCAAAATTTTCCGCCTATAATTGCTGACATTATAAGGTCGGGTAAACTCCTAGACCGAGACTCCCTCCCGGCTCATGATACCGTTCTGTGCATAAAAAACGCGCATCGGGGGTGGGACGTGATAAGTGGCGGCTGGAATTTTTCAGACTAGGGTGGCGGCGAGGTGCGAACAAAGCGAAATGGAATAAATGTATAGTGGCGAATGAAGTGTCCGTCTTCGGGTTTATGTTATTGATAAGAGGCTACGAATTATTTATGTCCTCGAGATATAAGATTGTAATAAAGTTTTATAGGTGGCGGTGATGTATTTGATAAGCGCAATCTCTCTTTTCAGGGCGTGGATGGGGTTTGATGTATGTGTTTCGCTCGGGCAAAGTCCACCCTCGGTGTCTTGGCTAATGCCGGCTTTGGGCGAGCTAGGAAACGGATAAAAGTGACGTGTATTCACGTATGTATAGAATTCTGGGCTGGACGGTCCTCCGAGATTGGATGTTCGGAAAGACAAATACCGGTTATAATGTTCCAGAGGAAAACGGGGTTTTAAAACAGCGAGAAGGGACGGAGTGTGCACTTGTTTATGTTATACGAGTATTGTGTCAGTATTTACAAAGTTGTAAGTTTAAAGTTTGACGTTATGCTGTTTATGAATTTGCGTCAAACTGGGGAAATTTATTATCACGCAGGGTAAGATGATGTATCTTGGAAAGTATAGTTTCGTAACTTCGTAAAGCCGATTTTTCATGTTTTCAATCAACAATGGAGTAGAGTGTCTTTTACTTTTACTGCGTAAAGGAGTTTGATTCGTTGTCCTGGAATAATAACTTTTACACATTCCGGGGTGACTGCTTGAGTAGTGCGATTTTGCACTGAAAATAAAGTGAATCAAAGTTGGCGTTGCCTATCAAACATCTCACAGTCAACTCTAAATAGTTTTATTTTTTGACGCGTTCTGTTGTTCATCCGAAATTACCGTAAATACTGCGTTTTATATGATTAGCATCAATGAGAACAGCAGGTCTGTATTTAAAGTAAGTAAAATTTCGTAACTGATTTAGAAAGTAATTTTATAACCATTTATGAAATTTAGGCTAGCACTGTAAATTTAGAGTATTTACACTGGCATCCGGAAACCAGTGCTATTTAGCGTAAAATTCACTCTTGTACCACGTGAATAGTGAAAATTAACATTATAAACAAACAATGGTAGACACTACTCTGGATTTTTCTGCTCGTGTTTTTCAATTAGAAGTATTGTGAGAAGCAGACAAAAAATTAACAAATCCTTGTTTACAAACACGTGTTTAATTCAACGGTGCACGGTAATACCGAAAAACATTGATTTTCCCAAACACGTCCCTCGCACGTCTACAGTCTGTCCTTGTTTAAACGGGGAATCTCAAACATGGACGCGAGACCTTTGTATACAGTGTGTCCCTAGTGTTTAAACAAATTTTCGATACACGAGCCTTGGAAAGTTTTACAAATGTAACCTAGAAAGATGTACCTTTATAATAAACAAATAATAGAGTTATAGTTTAGAAAAAAATAATCAGGATATTTCAATATTAATAAGTCTACGGTTTATGGTGACTGCTCCAATTATTTTTAATAATATTTTACTCAGTTAAATGTGTATAAGTGAATTAAGCAAAATGAAAATTATACACCTACAGGCAAGCCAAAAAAACAGGAATTCAGTTTTTACATGTTGTAAATCAGTCTTTTCGTTTTAGTGAGTCAGAGACGTTACAATTTTATAGCAATAATTAAAATTGAATGATAAATGAATGATATTCCGCCTATTCCCCCATGCCTTCGATTTTGTGAGTTTTTATTAACAGTGACGCAAAGCCATAGTTACATCGTGAAAAAATCACCAAAAACACAATTCCACTGGCGCAAAATTGAAAATAGAAGCGAGTGGTTTTATTAAATGATACTTAATCAAAATCCCTTTTAGTCCCATTTAAAAAAAATTTAAACAAAACCAAAAATTACTGAATTTCACTTTGTGCTGAGAAATTTGGTGCTAACTTTTAGTATATACGTTTCGATCATCTATAATATATTACATAATTATAAATCGAAATTAATTTAAGAAATTCCAGTAATTCCAACCGTTTCTATTAGAATTCCAACCGTGAATGCCATCAATTCTAAAGGAATTCCTGGAAATCTGATACGATAGTTCCAATGTGAACAATTTTAACTACATATTTCGGAGTTACATTTATAAGTGTCTAATAAATTAAACAAAGGAGATCATTTTTCTTGACCAATTGAACAATATTTTCTCAAAAAGTATGGCAGTTTGTAGAATTTTCGAAATACCAAAATAACGGGAAAAATAAATAGAAAATATATTTGGAGCAGGCCTTGAAATTATAATCTGCCGTTTATTTACAACAGGGTAATTATTTTTGGTGCCTAAGTAGGCAACCAAATATACTTTAGTACGTATATGGTTTCATCATTACTGTCTTCAATGCACTCGCGTTGACAGGTAATTGACTTTTGACTTGACGGTATTTTCTAGATCTACAAAATCAATTCTATCAAAACTATTGTGTGAGTTTTACTGTTTACGACTTTTTACCCTCACATCTATTACCTATATGTATTACGTTCAAATGATTTTCTGCAAAGAGTTCAACACTGTCAATGGTTTCTAAATAATCTAGATCTGGATAACCATCTCGAAAAAAACTTTCATCTTAGTGGCTATGTAACCTCACATAACACAAGAATGTGGTCTTCAGAAAATTCACACTTTTTCTTTAAATCCCCCCTATATTCCCAGAAATTTGGCGGTTTTTTTTTTGGGCTGAGATTACCCAACGTAGATTATTGGTCCGGTTTTTTATGACGAAGAACTTCTTAGTGTTTCAACAATAAAATAAATGATGTTTTCAGGAAACATAAATACTGCAGGATTTTTTTAAATTAATTGGACGATGATGAATTAATTTATGAACTCTTTCAGCAGGATGGTACTACTGCTCATACAACTGGAGCTACAACAGATTTTTTGGCTGAACTGGCCCCCACATGAAAAATTAAATTTATGCAGCTGGTGTTTTATTTTCGGATAAATTTAAAGGAATCTGGTATTTTGTTTGTTTGTGAACCTGAAAAAATCTTTTGAGCTTTTAGTGTTGAGCCCATGAGATTTCTTTTGTAAATTATTTAAAAGAATTTTGGGGGACTTTGGTGTTCTAATTTTGGAAAATTCTGATCTGACCTGTTTTTAAATAACTTTGGGACCCCTTTTTCTTCTTTTTTTTGAAAAATTTAACACAAATTTGAGGTTCTAGGTATTCCTGTTTGGAAAGAATTTGAAAGTGCTTTGGGGCGTCTAGTGTCTTTTCACATAATAATTTAATTAAATTTCTTAGAGTATGCGTCATTTGCTAAAATCAGTCTTACATTAACAGGTACTAGAACCGCCCACCCACCCGCTCTTTTTTTAGAATGTATGTCATTTGCCAAAATCAGTTTTATCTTAGCAGGTACTAACCCCGCCCACCCACCCTCTCTTTTCTTAGAGGGTTTATCATCTGCCAAAATCAGTCTTATCTTAGGGACGTATTCTTATCTTTTCTTTTGCTTTATTTAACACTATTTTATTGTTAAATGTCATTTTCAATTACCGCCAGTTTTTGACGTGACTCTTTCTACACTTTAAAAAAGCTGTAAACAAATGAACTTTGACCACCTACTCCCAATATTTTTTACTGTATACCTGTTATATCAAAAAGTCTATTTATATAGCCTCTCATTTGTTTTGACATTTTAAACAGTTCCTAACCTTACAAACTTACTTATAATTCCTGAAAAAAGTCCGAAAATACATATTTTTTTTACATTAATCCGATCAAAAAATTGATGATGTTTTGTAAACTAAATGCCATTTGAAATCTGACTCCTTTCAAATTTTGGAAAGACAACAACAGTGAGTGAGTAAATCATGAATTCAAATTTAGATATTGATCCCCTTCAAACTGTTGATGACGTCATCTCAAAGAAGTTAGACCGTATGAACAAGGAAGTTATGCTTAGATGACTGTATTTCCTATTTATTGCTCACATTCCACTCTATTTCTATAAAGCTACACTGTATTCAAATTGTAGGTCATTATAACAATAAATTATCTAAATAATCTTTATTAACCCTAATGCTCCTAATACAGATAGAAAATTCCATATTATTAACACTCATTTTTATGTTTAAAAATTTTGTGTGGATAAAATTTTCTTTTTACTCCGTGGGAGTGTATATTGGGTGTTGAATTAAAAAAGTCATCAAGTTGGCGTTGCTTTTTCGATAGAAGAAAAAGTAGAGCAAAACGCATGTGTTTCATTAATTCACACTGTTCTATATAATTGGCATTTCCGCGTTGTCAGCTATCATGAATTAAATTTGAGGTTAATTATGGACATACTTCACAATGTTTACAAAAAATCAAAGCCAACTTGACGACTTTTTTAATTGAACACCCGTTATGTAAATACCTCATTAGAAATGTCAAATTTGTCAGTGGATAAAAATGGGGGTTCTTTTTTTTTCATAAATATAATGGAAAACAAAGAAAAATAAAGGAAAGAAATTATGAACTTGAAATATGACAAAACCAGAGACTTTAAGATGGCGTTTTATATGCTATAGAGTATGTTATCAGAACCATGTGGTAAATGGCAAAACAAAAGAATTACAACGCCAACCAGAAAAAAGAAAAAAACAGAGTTCAAGTGCTCTAATAAAAACAACATTATAGAAATGACAAAATTATGGAACTTCGATGAGCCAGAAAGTTTATAAAAACGATTTTTTGATTTCGTATCTTTTGAGCTGTGCATTGTATCACGGATTATTTTAAACATGAAAAAACAATTAATTTTGGTAAATAAAAGAAATATTCGTCAAATTATTTAATAAACTCATGGACAAAAGAAACACAAATCTAACAACATATGGTCTATTTCTAACCCCAAATCCGTTTTGGAAAAACGATAGCTCTAAAGGCTGGTACAAGAACGTACCACTTGGTATAAAAAAAATAATTTCAAAATGGACCCAAAATTCGGTAAGGCTCATTTCAATCAGGCAGGTGCCACAAATCAATAATTATCTAAAGCTAGAGTGTGTCCAGGAACTTATAAAAATTACAGGACATACAAAACCTTCTTCAATTGGCCCTTACCTCCGAGTTGATTCTACACATCACGAAAATTTAATATCAAATTTAAGATACCATCAGTACCTCAAAATAATATTTCAACATTTCCTTCCAGTTTTGAATTTTGTATTTTCACACCGGTTTTCATGAAATTATCTAATTGAATTACACTGGAACATTTGTGTAAATACTTGTGTAATTACAGTCGAACATTTATGATTAATTTTATTCACCCAACACTGTAAAAGTGTATAATTAGAAAAAATGATTATAAGATTTACTGCATAGCCGCTAAGTTTGTTTACAAAACGAGGACATAAATATTCATTAGAGTATTAACCAAGACTAGAACATCAAATGCTTCTAACTTTGAAATTTATTCTTAACTGGCGACACAAACCGCGGTAAAGTAACCACCTAGTCGTAGTACTTAGAGTTTCCATTACAAATTTACACAATCTTGGCTCAAAAAACTAGTATTAATAATAATAATATACGACATAATTTTCCAAAAAGTCTCCAAAATTCTAGTATGTGCAGATTAGTTTTAAATCTGCCAAAAATTTTCACTCACCCCCATAAGCATGACATCTTTGTGGTGAATGTTTTGGTAAACTATAGTTCAGTGTAAAAATATACTGTGTAAATACGACTCATTAACCTTAATAACGCAGATAATTTCACATAATAACACCACTTTTATAATTAAAAGTCGTGTTAATAAAAATGCATTTTTACAACTTCATGAGAACATTATGTACCTAACATTTACGATTACTTATAATAAGATTTACTAGATAGCCGCTCAGTTTGTTTATAAAACGCGTACATAAATATTCATTAGAGTATTAATCAAAACTAGCATCAAATGCTTCTAACTTTGGTTTTATTGCAAAAACCGCGAAACCAAAGTGGTAAAGCACCACACTAGTGATAAGTACTTGCACAGTCTTGACCCAAAAAACCAATATCAATAGTAGAGTGTTATAATATGATTCTAAATTCTAAAAGAATTAAACAAAATGACATGTCCAATAAATTTGGAAAATTCCAGTATTTGTAGACCAGTCTTAAATCTGTCATAATTTGTATAATTTTTAAAGTAATTTTCTTAATACAATGGAATTACATAGTGATTTGCCTCGAACACACTACACTATTTATGTTTGGTAAAATAGGGAGCAATTTTATATTTTAATCTATTCCATTAGAATGCCACTTGCCGCCAACTTCCAGCGCTCAATAACGTAAAGTCACCCTATAGTTTTGTTTGATTTCAATAAAATGGTTAATTTTAAGTGTGACATCCATGTATGTTTATTTAGAATTGATTTTGTTGACAACAGTAATTTAAAAAATATTGTTAATGTTTGTTTATAACCTGATCAGAGCCAAGCCAAGTGTATGTAAAATATTAATTAAAATAAATGAAAACAGGACGCAGAAATCGTTCGTGAAAAAACGTTCCCGAAATCGAATATCGCACTGACCCATCGTGTGGGTATGGAGATGGAAGTCGCCCGGCACGCAATAAATAGGATACGGTCATTAGCGTTCGTCCTCGCCGGGAATGTGGGTAACGAAAGTGCAATCGTGAGCCGATCACACTTGCGTCCGTTTTGGGCAATAATGGTCTGGCGATGGTAGAACCTGCTCGACAGGTAAAGAATCGAGCGGAACGCTGGGCACCTGTTCCATTGTGGCGCACAAAGGCGGCTTACCTCTTCGGCGAACTCGAAGTCCCCGTCGAACTTCCTCTTCCTCTTGGCGTCGGCCGAGCAGGCGACGGCCGCCGCGACGGCCAGGATCAGGATCACTCGCATGGGCGCGTCTCCCGCGAAAGCGCGACGTTCGAACGAATCGGCGACTTTTCGTCCCTCGGTATGGGTTACAGGATGGCTCACTTTGTGCACCGGTGACCGCTCAAACGAACTCTTGCTCACTGAGTATGGACGACCAGCCGCGCCAGACCACGACCACTTTTTGATTATATTCGATTTCAGTGGCCGTCTCTTTTCCATCGGAGATTGCGCGGCGCCACACAAGAAAAGCTTTCTTGTGCAGGATGGCGTGGTGGGGAAACTCCGAATACCAAATCAATGCCCAATGCAGTGAATGTAGACGCGGAATGGGACCGCTTTTACGCCCATTTCGGGCTACCACGCCGAAAAATCACAAAGATGGGCATTTTTGGGGGGCACGCCTACCGCGGGACGGATTCATTAGCACGTGTGAGGGAATTAGCGCTAGGTTAAAATGCGACTTCGATACGGCTAAAGCTTCAGTAAAAAAACATTTTTACAGAATTTTGTAACAATTGTTTACATTTACGTAAATCCCGCGGTATTAATTATTGTAATTTATAAATAAAAATTCAGCAGTGGCGTAGAGTGGATTTCATAAACCCGACAGCCACTTGTCTAACGAGGACCCCTCATAAAATTATGTTAAAGGGTAATCTCTCAGATAACACAAACTGAATAAAAACCTGATAATTACTTGATAACAATTTTTTGCTTGAATAAAAAAAGTCCATTAACTGAAAGATTAATTACTGTGTGTACCTTTGTGATAAACCATTTTCTAAATAGACGTTTATAATTGGTTTTATTTAAGGTAGTATTTATCTAAACTCTTTACGTTCGTTCAGTTACGAAACGTTTATTTGCAATGAGTTTTCGATGTCCTGCACGTTCCTGGGAATTAATTGTATTGAGTAAAGTCGCCGTATGTGGAACAACGTTTTTGTTTAAATACAAAAGAAATATAAAAAAAAGATTTAAACTTAGTTTTCTGCACGTGGTATATTGCAACTATTGATATTGATATTCCGCAATTTAAATTCATATATATTTCAAGATATAGATTATTTAACAGGAAAATCGGCAAGGAAATACTGATGAAGTATAAACTCATAGTATTTTGTATATCATAGAATTTGTTTTAAATCAAGGGGAATTCATGAACCACAGGTACAGAAGTATATTCTTTTATAAAGTTTAAATAACGTTTACTACAACATTCCTAAAACACATTAAAATTTCAAAATAATCAGTCCAGTAGGAGTCATGAAACGCCAAGAAAACCTCAAATTAGCCGGATACTTGCTTAGTTTACATTTGGGAGGAAAAAAAAATGGTTACTTATACCTTGTTAAAAATGTGTGACGTCATATGCACTTTTTTTTCAGATATTTAGAATGTTTTGTAGATAGTATCTTTAGAAATCTTTTCAATAAATCGGTACTTTTCAAGAGTTCTTGAAATTATTACGTTGGACACGCCAATCAGATGATTTACAAAATTAAAAAAAAAGTTAAAAACAAAACTAAAACAAATAATTAGGCGAAGGTTATTTAACAGGTAAATTTCGATTAACGGTACCAACCATAACATTTCCAAGATTTCCGAGTATTCGGTTTTGCAATGTTAAATTATAAAATGTTGTTATAATATTTCCAAAAAATATAGCTGTTTACAATAAAAAGTGAAAACGGATTCATAAGCCACAAGTTAGTTCAGAAAGTAAAGCGAAAACGGGAACTGACGTTAGAACAGATATAGACTATCTTTAAATTTGGTATAAAGAAATAAGAAAAAAAAATGCATAAATGAAAAGATGACAAAAATATATGTACAAAGTGGAATTCAAGAAGACAAGAAAGAGTAAAAAAGAAAGACAGATATAGTAAAAAATCAGCGAAAACAGCCAAGTCAAGTACCTGAAAGAAATCTGGGTAAGACATTGAGGAAATTTATAAAGTTGTAAATTGACAATAGAAAATTTTGGATAAAAATGAGTATATTAAAGAGAGCTAAAAGAAAAGAAATAAAAAGAAGTAAAAAATACGACATCAATTAGTAATGAAACCAAGATATTTTAGAAACATGGTGAGAATATTTTGACGTCTAGTTTTCAAAGCAAACATTAGAAACATGAACAGAAAGGAGGTGAATAAATAAAGTATTAGAAAAACCTTCAAAACAAAAAATAGAATCAAGCACACAAAAAATTAAAAAGGAAAAAACATGTGAATAAGGTGAAGTAGCTCCAGAGTTGTTCAAAGCACTGGGAGTGAAACAGAAAGTAATTATTACAGAAACATATGTATAAGGAAGCATGAAGAACCTAAAAAATACAACCCGAATGGGAAAATAATCTGACAACAAAGAGAAAAAACGAATTTCAACAACTACAGCGCAATAAACTAAAGAAATATATTAAACATAAAAGAGAAGAGGAACAAATTAATAAGAAGACCAATAAAAAAATTGGTAATATAACTTATGTATCAGTTTATTTCAACAGAACTTCTCTCGTGCCTGAAGTACAGTAAAAAAAAAATCCTGCTTCTTTGAAAAATTATATGGGAGTAAAATTTAAATTTTGAAATTTTTGTTTTGTAATAACCTTTATAAAATGAAAACCAGTGACGTAAATAACACCTACGTAGTCCCTGAAGCAAGGGGGCGCAAATTCCACGCGGGCGACATAATCAACTGGAAAAAAGTCCTCGCAGTAATAATAACATGTCTAACTTCGATTGTTTATGTCTATACTTACAAAGAACTCGACGATTAGCATGGTCAGATACTAATTAATACATTTAGTTTTCTTTGTATAACCTGATTACTTAAGAACATATTTCAAGTGGTAATTTCATGTAGAAAAATAAGGATTTTACAATTAAGGTCCAACCTTCGACTTACGACGAATAAAAAATCATCAGAATTGAGAGAGGGCGGGTGGGCGGGGCTTATATTTTGCCTCTTTTTTCTTAATATACATTGCCATCTTTTCACTACAAGAAACTCAGAACATGGTTAAAATGGTACATTTTTGCAAGGAAATATGGATTTTGCAATTATGGGGTGGAGCCTACTTGCAAAATCGATATTTCTTTATACAAATTTTCCATTTTAACCAGATTTTAAGTTTCATGTTGTGAAAAGAAGTCTACACATATTCAAACAAAAAGGCAAAATGTAAGCCCGCCCACCCGCCCTGTCTCAATTGTGATGATTATTTTTATTCGCCGTGAACCAAGGGGGCGGAACTTAACTGCAAAATACTTATTTCTTTCCGAGAAATTAAAAACATGTTTCTGAGTATTGTGTTGTTGAAAAAATACTATGTATTTAATTCTTAGGAACTTAAAACACGTTTAAAATGGTAAATTTTTGTTAAGGAAATATGGATTTTGCAATTATGGGGTGGAGCCTACTTGCAAAATCGATATTTCCTTATCAATATTCCATTTTAACCATATTTTAAGTTTCATGTTGTGAAAAGAAGTCTACACATATTCAAACAAAAAGGCAAAATGTAAGCCCGCCCACCTGCCCTGTCCCAATTGTGATGATTATTTTTATTCGCCGTGAACCAAGGGGGCGGAACTTAACTCCAAAATACTTATTTCTTTCCAAGAAATTAAAAACATGTTTCTGAGTATTGTGTTGTTGAAAAAATAGTATGTATTTGATTCTAAGGAACTTAAAACACGTTTAAAATGGTAAATTTTTGTTAAGGAATTATGGATTTTGTAATTACGCTCCGCCCCCGCGTCTGCCAACGAATGAAAACTTCAGGGCAGGTATGGGTGGGGCTTAATCTTTGGCTTTAATTTCTTCTTAATATGTGTATGTACATAGTATTTTTTTAATAACACAATAATCAAAAACATGTCTTACGTGGTAATTTCTTGTAGAGAAATAATAAGGATGTTGCAATTAAATTCCGCTCCTTTGGCTCTCGGCGACTATAAAAAATCATCACAAGTGAGAGCAATAGACTGAGGAAATATGTTAAACATAAAATAGAAGAGGAACAGAATAATAAGAAGACTAATAAAAAAAATGGTCTGAGTTTATTGCGACAGAACTTCTCCGGTCCCTAAAGTACAGTCCAAAAAATTCCGGCTCTTTGAAAAATTATAAAATATAAATTTTGGGATTTTTATTTGGTGAGAACCTCTTTAAAATAGAAACCAATGGCGTAAATAACCCCCACGTTGCCCCTGAGCCATGGAAGGGAGGGCAAGTTCCAAGCTGGCGACATAATCAACGGTAAAAAATGTCCTCTCAGTAATAATAACATGCCTAACTTCCATTGTTTATGTCTATACTTCCAAAGAACTCGGCAATTAGCACTTAAAAAAAAATAAATAAAGAGTTCAAAAGACTATAAGTGAAAAGCCGGAACTGACATTAGAAGAGAAATAGACTACCTTTAAAAAAGTTATAAAGGACACATATAAAATAAATACCCACCGAAGGTGTGCGTCGTTTATATCATCCGTTAACGTTGCTGTTCAAAATTGGCACGCCTTTGGGGTGACGTTCGAGATGCCAACTTTTAAAACTTTCGTAGGAAAGTATCAATTTTGCAATTAGGCTCCGCCCTTCGGTCTAACAACGAATGAAAAATTCATCACGATTGAGATCGAGACGGATGGGTGGGGCCTCTCTTTTTGTTTTCTTTTTTAATTAATATCTACATTTAGTTTTCTTTGTATAACACGATTACTTAAGAACATATTTCATATGGTAATTTCAGGTAGAAAAATAAGGATTTTAGAATTAAGCTCCGCCCCTTGGCTTACGACGAATAAAAAAATCATCAGAATTGAGATGGGGCGGGTGGGCGGGGCTTATATTTTACCTTTTTTGTCTTAATATACATTGCCATCTTTCCGCAACGAGAAACTTAGAACATGGTTAAAATGGTACATTTTTACAAGGATATATGGATTTTGCAATTATGGGGCGGAATCTACTTGCAAAATCGATATTTCCTTATACAAATTTCCATTTTAAACATGTTTTAAATTTCATGTAGTGAAAAGAAGTCTACACATATTCAAACAAAAAGGCAAAATGTAAGCCCACCCACCCGCCCTGTCTCAACTGTGATCATTTTTTTTATTCGCCGTGAACCAAGGGGGAGGAACTTAACTGCAAAATATTTATTTCTTTACAAGAAATTAAAAACATGTTTCTGAGTATTGTTCTGTTGAAAGAATACTATGTATACATTAAGGAAAAAAGACAAAATATGAGCCCCGCCCACCCGCCCTTTCCCAATTCTGATGATTTTTTTATTCTTAGAAACTTAAAACACGTTTAAAATGGTAAATTTTTGTTAAGGAAACATGGATTTTGCAATTAGGCTCCGCCCATGGGTCTACCAATGAATGAAAACTTCATTTCTATTTAGATCAGGGCAGGTGTGGGTGGGGCTTAATCTTTGGCTTTAATTTTTTCTTAATATATGTACATAGTGTGCTTTGAATAACACGATACTCAAAAACATGTCTTACATGGATATTGCAATTAAATTCCGCTCCTTTGGCTCTCTCGAAGATTAAAAAAAAAAATTATCACATGTGAGATAGGGCGGGTGGGCGGGGCTACATGTTGCCGTTTTTTCTTACTACGTATAGACTTATTTCGTCAACAAGAAACTTAAAACATGTCTAAAATGGTAAGTTTTTGTAATAATCAACTTAAATCCTCCACTTTTCTTCTATAACCCCTTGAAATACCGCAAAAGTTGAACATCAAAGTTACTATCAACGGCAACTTGGCAACGTCAACAGCAAGTTTATAAATCCCACTTTAAAGGAAAGTAATTGTTAAGAGAAATATATAAAGAAGCATGGAGAACCTAAAAAATTCAACCCGAATTAGGAAATAATCTGATAAGAAAAAAGAATAAACGAATTGCGACAACTACAGAGCAATAGACTGAGGAAATATGTTAAACATAAAATAGAAATGGAACAAAATATAAGAATACTAATAAAAAAAATGGTCTGAGTTTATTTCGACAGAACTTCTCCCGCGCCTGAAATACAATCCAAAAAAATTTTGAAAAAATATAAAATATAAATTTTGGGATTTTTATTTGACTATAACCTCTTTAAAATAGAAACCAGGGGCGTAAATAACACCCACGTTGTTCGCAAATTCCATACGGGCGACATAATCAACGGTAAAAAATGTCCTCTCAGTAATAATAACATGTCTAACTTCCACTGTTTATGTCTATACTTCCAAAGAACTCAACGATTAGTACGTTCAAGTATTAAGTAAAGAGTTCAAAAGTCTATCACTGAAAAGCGGGAATTAACATTAGAACAGAAATAGATTACCTTTCAAAAAATAATAAAGGAATAAAAAAAGTATGCGGAAATGAAAAGATGGTGAAAAATGTATATGTATGCAAAGTGGAATTTTGAATAGTTTTTCAAATATGACGTGATAAAACAAGCAATTTTACAATTATCACAATTCAAGAAATAATTCGATTTCAATTCCACATATATATTTTACCGGTATTTCATAGTACATATTTATAACGATTGACATTCCTGTCAGGTCGCCGTCCTGCAATTTTATTTTTCGTTTTTTTAATAAAGAAATTCACGAAGGGACATGGATAATAATATTAAACCGTAGGTATAATAATTTTTATACACAATAATTTACCGTTCGCTTTTAGCTGTCTATATTACTTAATAAAATTTCCCGACTTAATATAACTTTATTGCCAGAAAAATTTAATTTAATGAAAAATGATATACTCAGCAAAAATGCATTATAAAATAATAAAATAATCCAACGTGCCAAGTCTCCTGGATAGTAAGCCGACGTTTCCGTGGTTACGCCAACCAGAATGACCCAACTGAACTACCCTGGAAAATGTTCCAATAAAGAACTACATGTTTGTCATAACAAAAACAAAATACGTTAACACCAAAAAGGACAAATTTTCTTCACGAAAAAGATCGTTTAAATAATAATGCACTGCAACAAGTACCCATAAAGCACAAACAGTGTATCAAACACTTGCATTATTTAACTCCTTATTTAAAAAAAATGTAGCGCCATCTGTCGAAAATTTATACAAGAGGGACAACATACCAATAGCCTGAGTCGTAAAGCAAGCCCACACTAGAAGTGTCGCCACTACATGTTTGTTACATTGTGTTTTCAACTAAAGTCGAAGTCCTGACATGTGGAAATGTTCCGAGGAGGCATGAGATCGTAAATTCAACACCGGCATTCGTTATTAATTAATGTATTGACTGCTTATTCAATAAAATTGAAATAAGCTCAATATGAACGTTTATGAGGTCTGCTGAAACAGTAACGTATTCATCATGTGTTAGCATAGAATGCCAAATTAAAATAAACATTTATTCTGCCAAACTGCGTTGCTTGGACCCAATCTGGCTTTGGTATTTGAACAAGCAATGGAATAACAATGTATCTATTGAACAGATTGGTGTCGGACAAGCAAACAGTCTGAAGGTATATCAATGAATCAGCTCAACTTGGAAACAAAAATTTGTGAAATCATTTGCACAAATTTACTTTTACTAAAGAAGTATTGTTAGCGAGTCCATTGGCCGACTCCCTACTTTTATGTTTTCTCGACCCTTCGTGCCCCCTGTCTGTCTGTCTCTGTGCCGTCTATACGAATTTCTATTAGACAGGTTTTGAATGTAGCTATATATTTTATTTTTATAACGTACTTTTACACTTGTGGTGTATATACGTGCTGACTTTTCACCATAGATATCCAGATTTTTCGATAAAAAATCAAAATTTTATAACAAATTTTGCAATTTAACTTTGAAACCGCAACACCAAATGCTCTGATATCTTGCAAACCGTGTTAAGGTTAGCCTAATCATGGTAAATCGTTAATCAAAATTTATTTGTTTATCCCCTTCCAAAAAATTGATGACGTCATCTCCACATTTTGCCGAATAAATCCTTTCTGAAATATACAAAATATTATGACTCTAGACTTCTGGTTTATCAATCCACTCATAGTTTTTAGAATTACTTTCTATTCCAAAATTTTGTGATGACGTCATCAGCGTTTTTGCGAGAAGACGTATATCAATTTGGGTAGATGGAGTGTAATACTAATAATAACAGTATTGTATTCTCAAATTTTCGTGAAAATGATATGAATTAATCGATACAATTGCTTTACATTTATGTCGAGGTTACATATACATCTTTATTTTAACTTATAATAAATAAAATTCGCAAAATCAAATCTTATAATTTTTCGAAAAATTTGGATTCTTACCTTCGACCAATTTTTGATATGACAATTTTTCAGTTTTTCGCTTCTTCAGTCTTTGGATTTGCAATTTTTCGATTTTAGAATTTTTCCTTTCTTCAATTTATTAGGTTCTTAATTTATAATTTTTCTTTTTTTTCAATTTTTCATTTTACAATTTATGGATATCAGAATTTTTCGTTTTCTGTATTGTTCGATTTTATCATTTTTTGATTTCACAATTTTTGTTTTTTTTACTCTTTGTACTTTCAATTTTTCAATTTTTCGTTTTTCGATCTTTTAGTTTCTCACTTATCAAGTTTTCAATTTTTGAATTTTTTATTTCTTCAATTTTTCGATTTGCAGTTTTTCAATTTTGCATTTTTGTATATTACAATTTTTCGTTTTTTCGATTTTCAATTTCTCGATATTTAATTTTTCGATTTTTCAATTTTTCGTTTCCCGAATCTTTCAAGTTTTTATTTTTCATTTACGCGCTTTTTTAATTTTCATTTTCTTGATTTTATATCACAATTTTTCGTTTTTTCATTTCCTTTATTTTTTCAATGTTTCTTTAGATTTTATAATTTTTGATTTAATCAATTTTTCAAATTTTCAAATTTTCAGTATTCGCATTTCCCAATTGTCCAATTTTCCGATTTCTTTAATTTTCAATATTTCGTTTTATCAATTTTGCACTTTTTCGACTTTTAATCTTTCGCTTCTTCAAGTTCTTGATTTACAATTTTTAGATTTTTTAAACATTGCGTTTTATAATTCAATTTTGATTTTTCAATTTTACAATTTTGCAATTTTTCCATTTTTTTTAACGAAAACTTGAAACATTAAAAAATAAAAAATCGGAAAAATTGAAAAATCGAAAGAGAAACGAAAAATTGAAACTTAAAAATTGAGAAATTTAATGAATTGAAAAACTGAAAAAAAGAAAAAACGCGAAAGCGGAAAATTGGAAAACCCAAAAATTGTAAAATCGAAAAATTATAGAATTGTCAAATTTGTAAAGTCGAAAAACTGGACGCAGAGAGATCGAACATTTTAAATCGAAAAATTAAAGAAATGAAAAACTGAAAAATTAAAAATTGAAAACTCGTGAAAGTCGAAACATCCAGATTTGGAAAACCGAATAACTGAAAAATTTTAAAATGAAAACTCGAAGAGTCACATATCGTAAATTGAAGAAACAAAACATTGAAAACCGAAACATGAAAAATTGAAGAATCGATAAACTGAAAAATTAAAAACATTGAAAACTTGAGGAATTGTGAAACGAAAAATTGTCAAATTTTGAAGAAACAAAGAAAAACTGAAAAATTTTAGAAATTCAAATCGGAAAATTGAAGAAGCCAAAGGAAAAAAATTAAAGGCGAAAATTCACAAAATTATCAAATCGATGCACTGAAAAATCGACGCAAAGAAAATAAAAAACTGAAACAAAAAATTGCAAATCGAAAAATTGAAAATTAAAAATTGAACACTCGACAAACCCAAATTGAAAAATTAATAAAATCTAAAAATGAAAGATTTTGAATGTTAAAGTTTAAAAACTCGAAAAATTATAAAATCGACAAGCTGAAGACACAAAAACATGAAATTTTGAAGAATTCAATAAACGTCATTTTCAAAATTTACAATAGTAAATTTGCTTTTATTGTTGTAAAGATTTTTGGGAAAAAAATCAAAATTTTATAACAAAATTTTTCGATTTTTCGTTTTTTAGATTTTTTAGTTTCTTCATTTTTAATTTTTGGGTTTTTCAATTTCTCGTTTCTTCAGTTTTTCAAGTTCTTGATATTTATTTTTCAATTTTTCCAATTTACAATTTTTCCAATTTACAATTTTTCCAATTTATCAGTTCTTGCTTTTCCTTGATAAGTTAAGGCGTAATTTCTTAAAACCTATTTAATTAATTGGCAAAATTCACTTTTTAATTTGGATGTTAAACTGAAATTGAAATTTCTTGTGTTTTTGGACACACACAATTTTGTATATTAGAAAAAAATTTAGAAACTAAAGTTAGACAATTATTTCAATAGCGTATATTAAATTATTTTCGACTATAGAAAGTGTTTTTGAGACATAGCACACCATCGAGTTCTAATGTACAAAATGTATTTTTCCATGTATTTTTCCAATTTACAATTTTTCCAATTTATCAGTTCTTCCTTTCTACAATTTTAATTTATAATTTTTAATTGGTTTTTTCAATTTTTCGATTTTACAATTTTTTGATCACTATTTTTCGTTTTTCCTTTCCTTCGATTGGCATTTTTTGATTTCACAATTTTTTGCTTTTGCGCTTTCTCTGTTGTTCAATTTTTTACTTTCGTAATTTTTGATTTTTCCATTTTTCAATTTTCGTTTCCTCGATTTTTCCGCTTTTTTAATTTTAATTTTCTCGATTATAAAATTTGAGTTTTTTCATTTCCTTTATTTCTTTGCTGTTTCTTCAGACTTTACAATTTTTCATTTATTCAATTTGTCAAATTTTTTGTTTTTCAATTCCTCGATATTCCAATTTCTAAAATTTTCAATTTATAGATTTCCCAATTATCCGATTTTCCGATTTCTTTAGTTTTCAGTATTTCAACTTTACATTATTTCGTTTTTTTCAATTTTGCAGTTTTTCGGTTTTTAATTAAGTTTATCAATTTTTAATCGTTCGGTTTTTCAGGTTCTTGATTTGCAACTTTTAAAAGATTTTTCAAACTTACCGTTTTGTGCTGTTTCGTTTTTTCACTTTTAATTTTTCAATTTTATAATGTTGCAATTTTTTTTATTGGAAAACTGGAAAAGTCGAAAAATTAAAAATGGAAAAATTAATTGCAAATCGAAAAACGGAAGAACGAAAAATTACAAATCTAAAAATTGCAAATCGAAGTAACCGAAAAAATAAAAAATTGAAACACAAAAGCTAAAAACGAGTAACTTAACAATCGAAAAAATTAATGAATTGAAAAATTGGAAAGGAGAAAAAACCCAAAAATTGTAAAATCGAAAATTATGAAATCGTCAAAATTCCAAAGCCGAAAAACTATTATATAACATTGAGAGAGATCGAAAAGCCGAAATATAAAAAATCCAAAAACTGAAAATTTTCACGATAAATTGAAAAAAATAAGAAAAAAAAAACTTATAATTGCAAATCGAAAAATTGAAGAAATACAAAATGGAAAAATTGAAAAACAAGTAATTATAAAACCGGAACATCGAAAAACCGAAACGAAAAATATCAAACTGAAAATTTTGAGACACAAAAAAATGAAAGAATCGAAAAATTGAAAAATTAAAAACATTGAAACTCGAGGAATTGTGAATCGAAGAATTGCAAAATCTGAGGATTGAAGAAACAAAGAAAAAATAAAAATGGGAAAATTGAAGAAACGAAAGTGAAAAAATTAAAGTTGAAGATACAAATAATTATTAAATCAAAACACTGAAAACTGGAAAAATTTTAAATGGAAAGTAACCAAACAACCGAAACAAATTATTGCAAATCGAAAAATAAAAAATTTTGAAAATTGGAAAATTGAAAAGCTGAAAAATTTAAATTTAAGGACTTGAAAAATTATAAAATGGAAAAGCTGAATACACAAAAAAACAAAATTTTGCAGAATTCAACTGAAGAATTTTTCAAAAAATAACTGTTTCATATTTTTTGGAATGACGTGACGAACTTTTGGTAGGGATAAACACATTAACTTTAGATGTACACAACAAAATTAATTTCATCCAGAGAATTTCACTAAAATTAAATGAGGTTATTAAGTGCTAAAATAAATCAGTTTATTCAGATGATTTTTTTGAGATGGTGTCATCAACTTTTGGGAGGGGATAAATAAATCAAGTGAATTTAGTGTCCTGTGATTCCCAACTCAATGTCAATCTGTTATCAAAATTTCAAAGAAATTCGTCAGGTACTTTGCGAGATAAATTGTAAAATTTGTTTCTACAACCTTTTATTTTTTTAGGGCAACGCCTACGCGTAAACTTAAAAATAGCGGTGGATTATTAAACCATGGGTTTAACACAATGCGTTATCTGCACGAAAAAATAGTTTTTTAACACTGACATACGGGAAAATTTGCAAAATAATTGATAATTAAAACGTCGCGTCTCAACATAAAATGTTGACGGCCAATTATTTATAATTTAGTTTTAATATTTTCAGAATTTCACAATTACCCTCAAGAGAAAGCTTAGCCAGTTTGTACGCCCTTCTAATAAATATTACCCAACTTAAATAAATACTGTTAGAGTTCACAAAAAAAAATAATTATACATTTTCAGTAACTCCACGAATTTATTGCAGCTCGTAAAATTCAAATCCGTTTTAGAGTCCGCCGTCGTGACGTTGTAGTCTTCTAATTATTTAAGGTAGTCTTACCAATTATACCCTTCCAAGATTTCAGTGGCGCTTTTTTCTTCACAATTTCAATTCAAGAATATGTCACTTTCGTGTTAAAAGTTTTTGATTGTTGTATTTATACACTCAAATCAAGCTTGTAAATTTCCTTCACAACTTGTTTATGGCGTTTCAGCCTCTCACAAGTGTAAAATACTTTCCCGAAAATAAAATCTACATTTTTGGGGAAACGCCCACCGCACTCGAGTCGATTCATTAGCACGTGCGAGCAAATTAGTGCCGGTATTTTAAAAATGTGGGGTCGATAGCAATCTGTTCGAAAAAGCTGACAACAGAAGCGCCTCGTTTCTGCAACAGTTTGTGTGCAAATGTGTTGTTTTAAATTTCAGCGGGCGTTCGCCTTTTAAAAAACAAGAAAAATTTGTTTATGCGTTATATTAAATATTCATACATATTATAAATAAGAATTGGGTTTGAGCAAATGCTACCATGAATAATTTATAAAGCACTGTTTTATCCTGGTATTAAACCTTTGTAGGCCGGATTTTTCTCCAAATTTATATCGGTGCCTCCCATATATTTTCCCCGGCGTTATTTATCATATTAATATGTTTTTATATTAAATCAAACAGAGCGGTTCGTAATTAACAAATGAAGCCGAAATTTACAACAACAGCAAATAGCATGTGAAAACCTATTTTGGGAAATTTACTACACGCGATTATTTAAATTAGTTCACATGTAAAAACAATAAAATGCAAATAAATGCATTTATTATAATATATAATTATTTATTTTTGATGGGTACTAAATTGGAAGCTTACACTAATGTGCAAACAAATAAATCACACCACACCGCATATTCTGGACTGTAAACGGGAATATTCAGGGGAAAACAAAATTTACCCGACGCTATTCGCGTTCCAGTGGTCCAAATTTTCATAAAAGACACAACATTATGACCTTTTATTATTATCTTTGCCAAAAATATTAGGATTGGCTAGTCTGAACAAAGAATTTGCTGCTTTCTTCAAGCCTGTCGATACTATTTTTACCTAAAACACGTCGAACATAAAATGTATGTAGCACAAAATAACGGCAACGTAACACATAAAGTTTGTACATTCTTTATGCGTCAAAATATTAAAGTAATAAAAAATGTGTACAGTTATTGCACCTCGCTTTTAAAGTGTACGCAATATCGCAAGGTAATAGGGTGTAGCACTCAGAAAATCGGTTCATTTTCAACTAAAATTAATTTAATAATTTATTGCTTCCATAGAAAAATCTTCGTCTGCGTGAAGTGTGTAAAGTTTTCTTTTTTCCACGATGCTTAGTATTGTTTATCTGCCTGCGGCTCATACGATGCAGGAGGAAAATACTTTGCGGCGTCTTTGATGTTATGAAGTCAATAACGTGGGTTATCAAACTTGATCAAAATATCAAATCGAATTAAAGAACATAAATAAACTAAAACTTACTGCGTCGCAAATTAAAAAATAGTGATTGCAGAAATACGCAGTAAAATTAACATCCGATATTCACTATTTTAGATCCTGAACTATACATAAATATAACTCGAATACTACATTCATATGTTCAGTTCTAAGAGCAAAGACCTTATTAGTTTAATGCAGTTATGGCTTTCATATTTATTACGTTCATTTTTTGCCTCAAACCATTTCAAAGACACCACAAGCCTGATTCCAATTTGGATAAAAGCTCGCGTATTACGATATTAGGCATTTTAATATTTATTAATACGGATTTAAATCAATTTAAAACTGTTTCAAATATCTGGTAAGGTTAATGGGATCTTTATGAACTTTATCAAAAATCGGCAGATTTCTAAAATTTCAATAAAAACAGGGGTCAAATCTGATGACTTCGTAAGTGATTAAATACCGGCTGTTTACTAATTTAAGCTTATCAAAAAATGTATGGAATTTAGGACAAAAGCGATATTTTATAATAAAATTAGTTGTTTGAAAGACTACAAAATAATAATTCTATAGCGAAATAATTAAATATTGATTGAATAAAGCCTTTACTTGGAATCTTTAGTTTTACTAGTTTAATGACCGGTGAAGTGTATGGAATTCTGTCATAATTAATACTTCGTAATTTTAAAAACAATATAATATCAAACTCTGTTCACATGGTAAAGATTCACTAACACTGCAATTTACCTTGAAAATACACCGGCAACAGCAGAATTCAATGGAGCAAGTAAAAACTGTAACTTTATAAAAACTGATTTCTGTTCCATTTGATTCCCCACTTCCCTACACATTTCTAGTTCCCTCTAGGGTTATGATACATTAGGGACCCATTTCAAAGTAGACTTTTTTTAAAAACTCTTTTTCCCAGTAGAGAAATCTTTCATATTGTTTGATATAACGAAATTTTGTTAACGAATTAAAAAAAAAATAGTGTGTGGTACGTGTTAATCCTACCTTTTCAAACTTCGCTGATCCTGATCCTGAATAGTTTCCATTACCTACCTAAACAAAACAACGTTCAGATTTTACGCATAATTTGTTTAAGCTTTGAATGTTTATCTTTTACTTCCCGAGCTCATCGGGCGACTTTCATGGTTTCTCGAAGTTTCATGATCCCTAGATTGTGAAAAAGTGGTCTCCCATTTCCGCTTGTTTGTTATTGTCTGTGTATTAAAGATTAAATCATCCTATTTTTACTAATTGAATCTCTAATATTTTATTATTATTATTAAACTGCACGTGTCAGAACTGACATAAAATTATTAATCGTATCGCATATAAATTTTGAAGAAAATAAGAGCAACGACCAATCATACAAAAAGTGGAGCCACAGATGTAATAAATTGCTAATAACGTAAAAAATTTTATGTGCATACAAAGTGAAATTTTATTTTCCCCAGATATCACTTCTCGGTAATTAATCTCGGGACAAGACTTAACCTCCTTTTGAGCGTTTATTACCCTCCAGGGTGTAAGTTTGGGTTGTGATTTGTTTGACCAAGAATATAAAATTGTAAACAGAACGCCCACTCTGTATCGAGATGAAAATTTCTTCGACGTTGAATTGGGTCTCGCGGAAACAGTGCTTACGGTTATTTGATAAAGATACGTTTTTGTGGCATAAATAAGCCCTTTAAAGAACTTATGCCTGCGCGGTCAAATAACTCAGGATTCGTTATTAACGGTACCCGGTTCATAAATAAAAAATATGACGAACGTAGGCAGGTACATCTTAATTAGTAACAAGAAACATGTGCAGGCATGACGTTACGAAAATAAATCGTATTGTATTAAAATTTTAGCTAATGAATCATACATTTTAGAGATGAAATAAATTTATAAATGTCGGTTTAAAATACAGTGTTTTGTTGTAAACCAACTACTATACTACTACAGAGTAGATGTTTTATGCGTGACACATTTTCCGTACAAATTAAGGTGTTTCACTCAAGTTGTTTTTCAAAAGGTCAGACTAAATATAAAAAGACCTCCTCCCCTTTTATAATTAGATATTACTTTATGCCGCTTTTGCATGGCTTGTGAGAACACATACGAACGGTAAACCTTATTACACACAGTTCAGTTGTTTTACATACGTATCCTTCACTGAAAAGAGTGACGTGATATTGGGCAACTTCTTAAAAATACATGCAAACAAATGAAATATTGTAGCCATAAAAACACGAATACAAAAAGTGCACTTTCAAATTTAGGACAGACGTAAAATTTGACTGAGAAGTCGTCCTCAAGTTGGCACTGGATTAGCAGCTGTATTTTTCACACCCCAAATTTTTCATTTATAAATGATCAATCGCTAACTTGTTTGCAGCGTTTGTTTTCTTATGAATGTGGCATAATTTACGACGTTCGATTGCAAGCTAAACAAATTATATGTAGAATCGTGATCGATAGCTTTTGGTTGTGGATGTCGTGACAAACTCTTGTTATTGTGTTCAAGAGTGGCACTGAGAAGAAAAATTTCTTGCTCGTGACTGTAGCTAATTAGTCAGATTCTGGTGTTAGTGAAGAATCATTCTACGATTTCTGCGTAGTATTGATTGATAAGTTAAGGCGTAATTTCTTAAAACCTATTTAATTAACTGGCAAAATTCACTTTTTAATTTGGATGTAAATCTGAAATTGAAATTTCTTTTATTTTTGGACACATACAATTTTGTTTATTAGAAAAAATTTAGAAACTAAAGACAAGTGTTTTGTTTTTGAGACATAGCACACCATCGAGTTCTAATGTACAGAATGTTAAAAAAAAATCTAAACCGTTACAATAATTTTCATATGTTGATATTTTAGCTTTTCAGGCAGAACACCTGTGTCTCTTAAAACAGTGATAAAAATGGCAATAACTATTCATTTTAAAATAGAAAATATATACTTAACAAAAAAACAACGTTTCATCGAGCTTAACCGTCATTTTTTGATCACCCTGTATAGTTGAAAATGCGTTTGCTCCTTGATTTTTTTTATTCCATAATAATCGATGAGAAATCGAGGAGCGCGAGCTTCTTAAGTCGTCTAAATATGAATGAATAAAGAAAATTGGGTCAAAGGATCCAGTGGAAGTGAAATTTTATAAAATATGGCGCAGCTTCATTTTTATTTTCTATCACAAAACTACTTATTAATTATAAAACAAGTTGTTTCACTGGACAGTATTTTGTTTTACAGGATGACCTAATTATATGTGTTGTGGTGACCAGATTTGAATTAAAATTTCGCGCTGAAAAAAAAACAGCGGTACGAAATCGCATTTGAAGAATTTGAATTTGAGAAAAAAAAAATCAATCAAGAAAATCGTTAAACATAGACAACCATGTGCACGTTTAGTTCTTTCCTGGTAGTTGATAGCTCTCCTAGGGAATTTCAGTTACAGGGTTGGTAGTGAGCGCGTCACTGTTTTGTTTTGGTGTGAGTGAAGCTAGGTTGGTTTGGTAGTTACTAGTTAATAAAAAAGGGAGAGCGTTTGTTTAACGACAATTAATCGAACTGATGACGACGCCACAGTTTCTCCAACACGCAAAACTCCTGCGGTTTTTCCAAGAGGAAATATGCGAATTTTCGACTTTTGTTTTATTGTTTGTAAATTCACAGTTCATGTTAGGATTTTAATCGTTAACTGGTTCTAACACAAGTTTAACTGTCAGAGATTGGTCAGATAACAGCACTTGCTAGGAGATTTCATGAGATTCACTTAGTCAGGACTCATCCTTTGTTCATCAATTTATGAATATGGTTTTTCCACAACCGTCCACTGAAATATTTGAAAATAAAAATATTTTCAAATTGAATATTTTTCAATCTTGCTATAGTTTTACAAGTAGCACAACAAAACCTATATCCTAGATTTTTTTCGGAAGTTTTTGTTTCTTTGCTTTTTCAAAAGCAAAATTCTTCAATATACCCAAAAAAATGTCGGTCAGTTTTCGACATTTTTGCAATTTAACTAAAGACATTTGCTTACGGATTGGGACCTGCAAAAGTTAGTTTCCGCCTCATTTCTTCGATTTTACCTACCATTGTTCCAGAATTGCCCTCTGGGAATGTTGCAATTTTTGAATTTAAAAAAAGAATGATTTCAAACCGAACATGTTTAAATCGTTGCACTAATTTATAAACAAGCTGTGTTTTTGGAATCAGCAAGACGAAAGATATAATCCAGATATTTAGGATTTTTTGACAAATTTTTGAAAAGCAAAACTTTCATTTTTTTTTTCGACAAGTTTCAAAATTTAAATTTCGCCTAGCTTTCGACCTTCAGTAGTTAGTTTTGGTCGCGGTTTTTCGATAGCTGATATCATTTTTCCAGAATCGTTTATTGAAATATTACAATTTTTTAGATCTGAAAACAAAAATATTTGAAATTGAATGTTTTTAAATCTTGCACAGGGAGCATAAACACACTATATTTTTGGAATCAGCACGATGAAATCTACATCACAAATTTTTTTGTAAATTTTTGGATACATTTTCAAAAACAATTCTTCAATACATCGAAGAAAATGTCGGTCAATTTGCGACATTTTTGAAATATAACTAAAGATATTTTCTTACGAATTTCGACCTGCAGAATTTCGGCTTCATTTCTTCGATATCTCCTACCATTGGACATTTTGAATTTAAAAAAAGAATTATTTTAAACCGAACATTTTAAATTTTTGCATCGAAATTATAAATACGCTATGTTTTTTGAATCAGATTCGATCTGTAGCCCAAATTTTTTTGGAAATTTTTGGTAAAGTTTTCAAAAGCAATATTTTTCTTTTTTTTTTCCAAAATTTTCGACAAATCGAATTTGGATTAAAAAAAAAATTCAAAGCAAACATTTTTAAATCTTTGCATCCAGATCATAAACATGCAACGTTTTTTAAATCACCAGATATTTTTGAAAATTTTTTGGCAAATTTTTGAAAAGCAATATTTTTCATTTTTTTTT
The DNA here is from genome assembly GCA_022388445.1 of Zophobas atratus. Taxonomy (NCBI): domain Eukaryota; kingdom Metazoa; phylum Arthropoda; class Insecta; order Coleoptera; family Tenebrionidae; genus Zophobas; species Zophobas atratus. The sequence continues at coordinate 45,991,135 of CM039442.1, read as the reverse complement.
AATTTTTAACAATTAAAAAAAATATTTCGTTTTCATATAGATTTCAACTTCCATTAGTTAGTTTTTGCCTCATGTTTTCGATAGCTCCTACCATTTCCCCTGAATCGTCCATTGAAATATTACAATTTTTGGATTTGAAAACAAAAATATGTATTTTCAAATTGAATAATTTTAAATCTTGCACAGGGAGCATAAATACACCATATTTTTAAAATCAGGAAGACGAAATCTATAGCCCAAAATTTTTTGGGGGATTTTTTGGTCCCTTTTAGGCAACCATGTGCACGTTTAGTTTTTTCCTGGTAGTTGATAGCTCTCCTAGGGAATTTAAGTTACAGGGTTGGTAGTGAGCGCGTCACTGTTTTGTTTTGGTGTGAGTGAAGCTAGGTTAAGTTTAGTTGGTTTGGTAGTTACTAGTTAATAAAAAAGGGAGAGCGTTTGTTTAACGACAATTAATCGAACTGATGACGACGCCACAGGTTCCCCAACACGCAAAACTCCTGCGGTTTTTCCAAGAGGAAATATGCGAATTTTCGACCGACGCCAACACGTGGTGTAAGTTTGTTTTATTGTTTGTAAATTCACAGTTCATGTTAGGATTTTAATCGTTAACTGGTTCTAACACAAGTTTAACTGTCAGAGATTGGTCAGATAACAGCACTTGCTAGGAGATTTCATGATATTCACTTAGTCAGGACTCATCCTTTGTTCATCAATTTATGAATATGGTTTTTCCACAACCGTCCACTGAAATATTTGAAAATACAAATATTTTCAAATTGAATATTTTTCAATCTTGCTATAGTTTTACAAGTAGCACAACGAAACCTATATCCTAGATTTTTTCGGAAGTTTTTGTTTCTTTGCTTTTTCAAAAGCAAAATTCTTCAATATACCCAAAAAAATGTCGGTCAGTTTTCGACATTTTTGCAATTTAATTAAAGACATTTGCTTACGGATTGGGACCTGCAAAAGTTAGTTTCCGCCTCATTTCTTCGATTTTACCTACCATTGTTCCAGAATTGCCCTCTGGGAATGTTGCAATTTTTGAATTTAAAAAAAGAATGATTTCAAACCGAACATGTTTAAATCGTTGCACTAATTTATAAACAAGCTGTGTTTTTCGAATCAGCAAGACGAAATATATAATCCAGATATTTAGGATTTTTTTGACAAATTTTTGAAAAGCAAAACTTTCATTTTTTTTTAATTTTCGACAAGTTTCAAAATTTAAATTTCGCCTAGCTTTCGACCTTCAGTAGTTAGTTTTGGTCGCGGTTTTTCGATAGCTGATATCATTTTTCCAGAATCGTTTATTGAAATATTACAATTTTTTAGATCTGAAAACAAAAATATTTCAAATTGAATGGTTTTAAATATTGCACGGGAGCATAAACACACTATATTTTTGGAATCAGCACGATGAAATCTATATCACAAATTTTTTTGTAAATTTTTGGATAAATTTTCAAAAACATAATTCTTCAATACATCGAAGAAAATGTCGGTCAATTTGCGACATTTTTGAAATTTAACTAGACATTTTCTTACGAATTTCGACCTCCAGACTTTCGGCTTCATTTCTTCGATATCTCCTACCATTGGACATTTTGGATTTAAAAAAAGAATTATTTTAAACCGAACATTTTAAATTTTTGCATCGAAATTATAAATACGCTATGTTTTTTGAATCAGAATCGATCTGTAGCCCAAATTTTTTTGGAAATTTTTGGTAAAGTTTTCAAAAGCAATATTTTTCTTTTTTTTCCAAAATTTTCGACAAAATCGAATTTGGATTAAAAAAAAAATTCAAAGCGAACATTTTTAAATCTTTGCATCCAAATCATAAACATGCAATGTTTTTTAAATCACCAGATATTTTTGAAAATTTTTTGGCAAATTTTTGGAAAGCAATATTTTTCATTTTTTTTTAATTTTTAACAATTAAAAAAAAATTATTTCGTTTTCATATAGACTTCAACTTCCATTAGTTAGTTTCTGCCTCATGTTTTCGATAGCTCCTACCATTTTCCCTGAATCGTCCATTGAAATATTACAATTTTTGGATTTGAAAACAAAAATATGTATTTTCAAATTGAATAATTTTAAATCTTGCACAGGGAGCATAAATACACCATATTTTTAAAATCAGGAAGACGAAATCTATAGCCCAAAATTTTTTGGGGGATTTTTTGGTCCCTTTTAGGCAACCATGTGCACGTTTAGTTTTTTCCTGGTAGTTGATAGCTCTCCTAGAGAATTTAAGTTACAGGGTTGGTAGTGAGCGCGTCACTGTTTTGTTTTGGTGTGAGTGAAGCTAGGTTAAGTTTAGTTGGTTTGGTAGTTACTAGTTAATAAAAAAGGGAGAGCGTTTGTTTAACGACAATTAATCGAACTGATGACGACGCCACAGTTTCCCCAACACGCAAAACTCCTGCGGTTTTTCCAAGAGGAAATATGTGAATTTTCGACTGACGCCAACACGTGATGTAAGCTTGTTTTATTGTTTGTAAATTCACAGTTCATGTTAGGATTTTAATCGTTAACTGGTTCTAACACAAGTTTAACTGTCAGAGATTGGTCAGATAACAGCAGTTGCTAGGAGATTTCATGAGATTCACTTAGTCAGGACTCATCCTTTGTTCATCAATATATGAATATGGTTTCTGGATGCTTATACTTAAGTGTTACATTATAACATTATAACACTTCTTAATTCTTCACACAAGATTGCTAATAGTTCATTTACGACAGTGAAAATTAACTTGACGTCCCACTCTGGGAAAAGGACCGTGGAAAGTGCGTTAGAATTCATAATATCGTGTACTGAGGTACGGAGGGATTAAAAATTTTTTACCCTTAGGCAGTTATCATCGTTATCATCATCGCATCACCGAGACAACATTGAAAATTATATCACCGAGACGCACATACCTCGCAACGGCGGATGCATTTTGTGTTTATTTATCATGTTTGGGATAAGTTGGGGACAGTCCACGATATAAACTCTCAAAGCTAATGTTTTTAAGCAACCAGTCACTTGGATCAAGGCATAATTTAACATAATGTAAATTCTTTGTTTGAATCCTTGACAAAGTGTGACGTAATTTAACATCAGGTAAATTCTTTGTTCTGGCAGTGGCCATGTTGAAAGAGTATTTTCAAACCGAGCACTCGTCCGATGCCATGTTGAACCTCCAGATTGCCTGCAATGTTTTGTTGTGTTCGTTTTGGGGGAATATGAAGCCATGACTCACAATGCAGCAGAATAACTTCACTTTTAAAAATTAACCAATAACTGAAATGGACATAAAATATTAATCTCATGTAATTTTGTTAGCTTTGCAGTTTTTCACCTCATACAATTTTTCTCTATCTCACCATGTTTAACTTCAGTGATTTTTGTTGTTGTATAATTTAAATTGAACGTAAATTTTCATGCTCTGCAGTTCCTAACCTCAATTTTTTTTTTGTCTGCACAAGTTTTTCTTCACACCAGATTTTTGTTGTTTCGATAAATCTTTGCTAGATTTTTTTAATGTAAATATTTTGTTGATTAATGTTTCCATCATATAAATTGTCTGACGTCTAATCTTAATCTCAGATAAGAATCCTTTGCTATTTAAAATTTCACGAGAGTGTATGGCGAATTTAAAACTTTTGAAACTTTAACACTAACTTGTTCGATTGTAGTTTAATATCAGAGTTATGGAAATTGAACATTTAAATGGAATTGAGCTTAAATAAGACAGAAACACGTGGCAGAAGCGGAGGGCGCGGTTCTTTGTCGAACTGACGTGATTTCCAACCAAGAGTTTGGGACCGTCACGGCCTGTTAGCGCGGCACGTTTCTTCGTTAGATAGAAGGGTTCTGGGCGGCATGTGCTTGCCGATAGGATAGAGTAAAATCACCGTCGTGGTGGGAGAACTGCCACAACCAGGGACCCCAAACTCCGCTCGTGCTACAACGCCACCTATGGGTAATTTTGCTGTGCTCCAGAATGAAATTGATATATGTAGTTCGATCGCCACACTCTTACAGCACTCTGGTGCCGCTGCCGCTGTATATAAGTTTTTATTAAAATTTTGTTCTCTTGTTGACTGCCATAATTTTAAATTTGCCGCCACACGCCCGTAATAACTTTTGTATTTGTATCAATTTACTTTAATGCAGATTTTTCTGTTTTTATTAAATTTGTGATATTCAAATCTTTGCAGTGATACAGAACGTTTAATTTGATTTCCATCAAGGTTAGGCAAGTTTTTTTTGTAGCTGAGCATTAAGAGGTGTCTTCAACCGGCACAACTTAGTCGCAGCTTTTTTTTTGTCAGTGAAAAAATAAATAATTTTGTGTCTTCCATATATTTTGTGTTTTATTTAGCGGTACTTTTCCAACCCTTGGGGTCCTCCACTACCATTTGAACGCATTCCACCACAAAAAAAAAACACACAACGTAGGTCCCATTTTATCAGACGATCACAGCCAAGGCCAAATTTTTGAATTTTTCGCGGGCTTTTCAAACTTTTTCACATGTCAATTTAAGGCGGGATGTTTGGGTTATCACAGTGTATATTATCTACCAGCTTGTACAACAAACAGGTCCACATTTCTTGAGATGACTGTCTCTTCAAGATTTTGTTCAACTAATTTTCAAAAATTATTTAAGAAAAAAACTTGGTACCAATCTCTACAGTAAAAAGTTGTAGTGTCTGATAAATAGCGTTCAATTTTACATCTCAGAAATTACTTTGAAAGCTCTGATTGTATCGTAAAAAATGTACAAAAGCTCTACGTCACAATTTGATTTCAGTGACTGTTTAGAAGATATTTCTAAGTTTGAATGATTTAATGCATTTTTTGGCAATTTTTTAGTTTCTTTAAAGCTGGTGCTTAGCAGCTAAAAAGGGCTAATATTGTTGTTGTGAGTACTGCTTTAGATAGGTATACAGGGTGAGTCACTAAGCGCTAATTATTAGAAATAGACAAAAAGTCACAGACCAACGTTGTATAGTTCTCTGAGGATTATATTCCAAAATCAGTTTTAATTAGACAGAGCGTTCTGTTTTGACTCATCTCTCTTTTTGGGTTTTACAAGCACAGTTTATTTTTGAAGGTTCGATACGATGTTGCCCCATTAATCGAATTTTCTTGAATTTTTTTAGCAATGGAAGGAGTCACTAAAATAATCGCCCTAGGATTATCTTTAAAATCTGTATAACAATATTTTGTCTAGAGATAAACACAGTTATCCGTTTTGTTGTGATATAAATAAAATTGAATCTTCATATACAGAGTGTGTATAAAAAAATCTAAAACTTTACAATTTTCATATTTCGATATTTCAGTTTTTTCAAATGTTTTATTATTGCATCTTATTCTATTGTTTGTTTCCATTCTTTCTGTATGTCGATATACAAAAAAGTAAAAAATCGCAGGAACATTAATAGAAAAATATATATAATATGTTACAAAAAAGAACCAGAACTACAACAACTAACAACAAAATCTAAGATGCAGTAATTAAATACAGGTTGTTCTATTGGAAAAAAACTGAAATATCGATATTTGAAACTTGTAAAGTTTTAGACTTTTCTATAAACACTCTGTATATTAAAATTTCATTTAATTGGTATCAAACAAAGTGCGTGTCTTTATTTATCCGTCCACAAAATATTATAAGACAGATTTTAAAAATAACCCCATTAATTTTTTTTGTGAACCCTTCCAATGGCAAAAAATTTGAAGAAAACTGGGATAAGGTGGCAACATCGTATTGATATTTGAAAAATAAACTGTGGTTTTAAATCTTAGGAAGAGGCCAATGAAAATATGTAAAAAAATATATTATTATTAAAAAAAAAGAAATGTTGCGTGCGATGCCTCAGAAACAAAATATTCTGTATACTTAGTCAAAATCATTTTAGAGTATGCTACTAAAAAAAATCATACAACTAAAAAGTTACTATTTCTAATATAATTAATGAGATATCGAGGACCGCGCGTTTAGTGACTCACCCTGTATGTTTTTTCCATTATTACTCACGTGAATGAAATTAACAAGGAAGTTTATACAGGATGTTTTTAAACACGCGACAAAAATTTAGGGAATTAGTCATTGGATTATTTCAAGATTTTTTGTCCTTGGATGATTTTCGGAAAGACACTTTGTTTCGAAGATACAAGTGATCAAGGTTTTTCGAAAAAAAAAACAATGCTTTAATTATTTATATTTTCATTTCTTCAGTTCTTCCTTTTGTAATTTTTCGATTTTACAGTTTCCTTTTTCTTCAATTTTCCGATTTTTCAATTTTTTCCGATCTTTCAGCTTGTTGATTTTTCAAGTTTTCGATTTGTAATTTTTCAATTTTTCAATTTTTTAGTCTTTCGATTTTTTTGTTTATCGATTTTTCGAAAATTTTACAAAATGATGGTTAAAATTGGTTCAATCGACCGAATATCGGTGTCAAATTGTAGATAATCTTCCGCCAGTTACAAATTTGAGATCGCCGTTAGAATATCTGTTCCAATAAACACGAAAAGTGAATTCGAAATTTCCAAAAATTTTCCAACAAAATTTAAACGTTTAGCGAGGAAACTGAAAGCGGATTCGCATCAAATCAAATTGTTGGTGGGATGATTAGCCAAATTTTGGTTAACATTTAACGATCTACATGATATTTCTAACATACATACAAAATTTGACAAGATTCGGTCCAGCAGTTTCCAAGATTACTGCCTAATAAAAATTGATACAGACAGACAGAGAGACAGATGGAAACGGGAGACTACTTTATTCGTACTCTGGGGACATGAAACGTGAAGAAAATATAAAAGTGACCATTCGTCCGATGGAATCCATTACTATACTTCCTTAGCTTACCCTCGGAGAGTAAAAATCGAAATATTGTGAAATTGAGAAAGTGAGAAGTAAAAAACGAAAATTTGAGCAAGCGAAAAAGTAATACTGAAACACTGAAAAATCGAAAAATTAACAATCGGGAAACTGAAAAACTGAAAAACCGAAAAATTAGGTAATCTAGTTGAAAGTATTTGTAAAGATAAGACTGATTTTGGCAGATGATATACTCTCTAAGAAAATAGAGGGTGGGTGGGCGGGGCTTCAATTTGCTAAGATAAGACTGATATTGGCAAATGACTTACCTTCTAAGAAAATAAAAGGGTGGGTGGGTGTATTTGTAAAGATAAGACTGAATTTGGCAAATGATGTACTCTCTAAGAAAATAGAGGGTGGGCGGTGGATGGGCACTTTTGACTTTGTTTTAAATCTTACATTCTATAGATTAGCTTTTTTCTTAAGAGTCTTATAAGCAAGCAGTAGCCCCGCCCACTGACCCCGTGTTCATTCCAGTGACTACTCTTATTATTGTGCAGTTTTGCCTTAGCAAATACTAGCCCCGCCCACCCACCCTGTGTTTGTAGATCATCCTATTTTCTCCTCGTCATTGACTGCCGAAGTTTTTCAAAAAATACAAGGGTTATTATTATCCGAATTAGCAAACACAGCGTATATTAACCAACGATTAAATTTTTTTTTTATTTCCGGAAAGTAGGTATAATAAGTTAGGGAAATGGCTACTTACATGTTGTCTCCATATTTTATTGGTCATAGACTATGGAAAAGTAGGTCGCCCGTTTCCACTTGTCTGTTGTCTATTGGCAAGCTTAATCGATGGTTTCGAAACTACTGGAATTACTAAAATTTAGCTACTCATCCCCAAAAAATTTTACTGACGTTTAGTTCTCAAAACCTTGCTTCTCAACATAAAATGATTTTGTACATGTGATTTATTTATCCATCCCTGTTTTTAACTTCACGTAGGCAGGTTTTTAAAAACAATGTAAATTTTAATTTAGAATTTAAATTAGAAACTACAAATTGCACTCTTTACGGTTTCCGTTAATAATCTGATCAGCCCTGGAAAAAAATTAATGACGTCATTTTGTTAAGTAGAAGTTAATGACGTCATCATGAAAAAAAAGATACAATAAATTTGTGTAAAAAATATGATTTAGAATGAAATGTTATTTGCACTTTAGTAATATCTATTTTTTAAACTGCTTATAAAGGATGAATGATTTTTTTTGTCTTGTCTGATTGTGGATCAGGTATTACAGACATACTGCCTAAAAAACAACTTACTATAGACGAGTTATTTTGTAACTTTCAGTAATAAGTTAAACTAGAGCTGACCCAAGCCCTAACAGCAGTAATAAACATTTGAATGATTTCTTAAAACGTGTACAATTTCAACAGCTTTTAATTAAACATAAATAAATTAAAAGCAGACGTTAGATCAAATTTTATCACGGCAGCTTCCTTCTGAAATTTTAATCATTAAATCAGAAAACTTAATGGCATGTAATTACATAATGGAATCACCGTATCTGTTTTTTTTTTAAAGTTACATTAACGAAACACTGCCTCTGCTTATTTTTTATTACTACTTATCCTCCAGGATCTGTCGGCAAGGAGCCAGACTTGCGAACAATAATTTCAAGTTAATTAAATTTTAAAAATTAAATTTTGAACAAAAAATCTTTTTTTATAAAAAACGACACAATAAAATTTAATATGAAAAATAAATACAGATTTAACCAATTTTCCTCTAACGAGATCCAGTAATTCCATTTGTACAAAGCCTTCAAAAATACAAGCAATACCACCAGGGTGTGCAGTAAAATACACAAACAATTCTGATAAATTCCGAACAATTTTCACTAATTCTAAACAAATTCCGCTAATTCTGGTGTGTGAACGGCAAGGTCAAGAATCTCATTAAATAACTCCCACTCCGGGGGCAGTTGTATCAGTGTAAAACCAACTTTTGCATTTTCTATTATAGTTGACATTTACCTGAGCCTAGAAAAATCTTCGCATTAATTTTATTGTTTGAAAATACGATTAACATTCCTCAAGTTGTGGTATTTTTACGCCTCGACGCTTGGTCGTGGTGACATTAGGACCAATGACTATTTCAAGAACGCACCTTTTAACATTTATTTTTTGTCGAATCGGCTGCTCTAGCCGGCCTTGATCACATTAATACGCGCTAAACATGGAAAGCAGAAAAATACGGATGGAAAAAATTTGATGTGATTACGAAGTAGCCACAAAAGGCAAATGAATGACAAAACAAATCACTTGGTTAATGCATACTAAATCTAAATCCACCGCAACGTAAATTACTCCGACTTTAATTACTTCCAACAATGTTATCAATTTAGTGTTCTAAGAATTACTATCTGAAATTCTGCTTACCGCCTCCTCATGCGTTTCCGGTAACAATGACAGAAACGTAGTGTAAAAATAAACACGTTAAATGTCACTAGTTAATGCGTTATTAAGGTAAGTAGGTGGTGATTGCGGACAATAGACAGCCTAAATAATTTAAACTTTATTTATAACTTACAATAATTATAGCAAAAACACCAAGCATACTTTATGTCCTTGCTAATAAAAAAATTAAAATAAATGCACTGATGTGACGTGTGAGTTTTAATATCTTCCCTGATGATTTATTTTAAATGGACGTAGTGCCATTTATCCACTGAAAAAAGAACAACATTATGGTTTCAATTTATGTTAATCGTCCTCTGAAAAAAGAACATTATGCTTTGTATAGTTAGTTCAGGTGTCTACATGTTACACTTTACATTTCTACACATGCAAATTCTTCTAACAAAATGTATTTTATCGACTAAAATGATTCAAATTTATATTGTTTAAAGAGGTTGAGGGAAACTTACCAATTGGATCGATTGCCTGTGGCTGAGAATATGGCGGAGTTTTATTTATTACCTCCTTGGCTTCGTTTATTGATATTTGGAATGCATTTCCGTCAAGAGTTGTGTTCACACTGGGTAAAAATTACAATTCAGTTTTTCGCATTAAATGTCATTGTTGCCGTTGGAAAACTTACAATATGAAATATATCCTAGCAATAGTTAAAAAACATACTTTTTTTTAATTGATTATATATAACATACGAAATTTTCCAGGGCGTTACATGAAAGTGACTAAGTGTACGCCATTGTTTGGAATCCCACACCTTATTTTTACGAATTTTGCCAACGATTATTCGTTTTTGTTGTAGAATGTAACAAGGCACAATTATGAAGTAAGATTATCAGAAACGATTATATCTTTCGATCACTAAATTAGCCGCTATTAGTGGTCACGCACCAATACAAAAAAAATTAAACAATTAAGATTACGCCATATACTGCTATTTTAAATGCAAATCGAGAAAATCTATTATTAACCAACTTTTAAAATAGAAATAATGGCATTTTTACACGCCAACAGAGGAACTAGAAAGTGGTTCGAAAATTCACGTGGCAACGTTGTAGAAGAAATGAAAACAAGTTTTTTTCTAATTATTATAACATTTTGTATAAAAATATAACGCAGCGTTATATGTCGAGACTCAGTTCAGACCGGTGTCGGTGTCGGTGTCGAACTCGACATCCTATTCCGGCGCGCGGCGTATACGTATTCTTTATACGAAAAGAAAGGAGTTAAAACTCCAATAAAAATTAGAGATGATGGTGATAAAATAGTCAAAAATGTTCAAAAAGACCTCTGTCAGCAAGATTCCAAAGCATTGATTTATTCATAATTTTTTTGAGTCACCCTGTATAAGTAATTTTAAAAACTATGAGTGGGTTGCAAACCACAAGTATAGAGTTATAATCAGAGATTTCTTAGTAACCTAGATACGGCTATGGGCAGCAAAGTGTGGAACAACATATATGAAAATAGTGTCGACATACTTTCAGTTCTCTGTCTTTCTCTTACTCGTTGTAATATGCACTACATACTAGTGTTATCTTCTTCTAATTCTAGCGACTGTTAACACTGGTTAATAATTTGGCGCACTGATTTAAAATGGTATAAAAGAGAATCATAACTCGAGTTTTTTAACAAGTGGCAAACGAAAAGTTTCTAAGCAATCTCCAAAATGATTTGTAATGTTAAAATTAAAATATTACACGGACAATATCCTTGGAATAAATTTGACTGTCGACTTCCCTTTTTTCGCACTTTTTCTTTATCATTCACACCAGCGAAACTCTTGAAAAATGACATAATACAATTTTCTTATAGTCAAAAGTTTTTGTTGCCACGCACGTTTCTAACATAAATAGAGAATCGTATTGTATTTATTTGCATGCACAATGTTGAGAGCTTAAAACGAAAAAGAAATAAGACGTACAGCTGTGGTATAGATTTATTAACATTATTATTAAATATTGGTGATTTAATGTAATCTTAGTTACTCATTATTAAATAAAATGTATTTTACTAATTTACTTCTATTTTCGCCTGTTTTGAAGCAAAATTTACCAGTTTTGCTTCGTGATGCAAGCGGACTTTTAAATACATTTGCGCTATTGCCTTCATCAATTGTATTTTGTGATTATCTAGTAATCCCTGAGAAATGCAATGACTGTTCATGTCGGGATTATTAAAAATCTTTGTAATATTTTTGCGAAACAAAAGAATTATTAGATCTTTCTTTGCATACAACACACACTCTGTAACCCATTTTTAGAAATTCTATGCAATTTAAACTTATAACCGTGATATAAATCTTATAACCTAAGAAATCTCTTAGAACAAACTAACAAACACCGGCGATTGTATGAATTAAGAACCGACTTGCGCTAGCAGAATTTAAGGGTTTACTGCGCAAAATCGTAAATTGCTAGGTTTAAACAAAGACCTACAAAATCATACTCCTGCGTTCCCATGCTGTAAAAGAAGATGGAAAGCAAAACGCATAGTGTACATGTTGGCCAAGAACGTATGTTCGCTTTTGCATAGGATCACCGTATCTAGGTTACTAAGAAATCTCTGGTTATAATATTTTGCATATTTCAGAGAGGATTTATTCGGGAATATTTTGAGAAGACGTCATCAATTTTTTCAGAGGGAATAAACAAATAAATTTTGATCAAAAATAAAAAAAACGAAAAAGGGTATAATAAAAACGTGAAAATTGTAAAAAGTGAAAATCAAACTTGAAAATTTGAAGAATTGAAAAAAAAACAGAAAATTTGAAAAATTGAATAAACGAAAAATTGTAAAATCGAAAGAAACAACAAAAAATAAAGGAAATGAAAAAACAAAAAATTGTGATATAAAATCGAAAAAGTGAAAATAAATAAATCAGGAAAATGAAAAATAAAAATCGGAAACAAAAAATTAGAAAAGGAAAAAATTAAAAATTGAGAAATTGAAAAATCGAAAAACGGAAAACTGTAATATTGAAAAATTGCCAAATTGTAAAACTGATACAAACCGAAAAATTGAAGGAACGAAAAATTGAATATTTTGGAAGTCGAGAAATTATAAAATTGAAAAATCAAAAATAAAAAACGAAAAATTACAAAATGAAAACTTGAAAAATCTTAAGAAGTGAAAAATTGAGAAACTGAAAATTCGAAAAAGTGAAGAAACGAAAAATTGAAAAATCGAAAGAAACAACAAAATATTAAGGAAATGAAAAAAACGAAAAATTGTGATATAAAATCGAAAAAGTGAGAATTAAAAAATCGAGAAAATGAAAAATCGAAAAATGAAAAACTGTAATATTGAGCAATACCAAATTGAAATACTGATGCAAACCGAAAAATTGAAAATTTTGTCGAGAAATTGTAAAATTGAAAAATCAGAAATAAAAAACGAAACATTACAAAATGAAAACTTGAAAAATCTTAAGAATCGAAAAAGTGAAAAATAAAAAAAAATATGTATTATTAAATAGAAATATTGAAAATTAAAGAAATTGGAACATTGGAAGACTGGAAATCCAAAAACTGCAAAGTGAAAAATTTAAATATTGAAAAATGGACGAACTGAAAATTCAAAGCCTGAAAAGTTGAAAAATTGAACAAATAAAAAATTGTAAAATTGAAAAAAACCACAAAAAAAGGAATTGAAAAAACGGACAATTGTGATATAAAATCGAGAAAATAAAAATTCGCCACATTGAAAAATAAAAATCGGGAACATGGAAAATTGTGGAAACGAAAAATTGAGAAACTAAAAATTCGAAAAAGTGAAGAAACGAAAAATTGAAAAATCGAAAGAAACAACAAAAAATAAAGGAAATGAAAAAAACGAAAAATTGTGATATAAAATCGAAAAAGTGAGAATTAAAAAATTAAGAAAATGAAAACTAAAAATCGGAAACAAAAAATTGGAAAAGGGAAACATTAAAAATTGAGAAAATGAAAAATCAAAAAATGAAAAAATGTAATATTGAGAAATTGCCAAATTGAAATACTGATGCAAACCGAAAAACTGAAAATTTTGTCGAGAAATTGTAAAATTGAAAAATCAGAAATAAAAAACGAAACATTACAAAATGAAAACTTGAAAGACCTTAAGAACCGAAAAAGTGAAAAATCAAAAAAAAAATATGTATTATGAAATAGAAATATTGAAAAGTAAAGAAATTGCAACATCGGAAGACTGGAAATCCAAAAACTGCAAAGTGAAAAATTTTTAAATTGAAAAATGGACGAACTGAAAATTCAAAGCCTGAAAATTTGAAAAATTGAACAAATAAAAAATTGTAAAATCGAAAAAAAAAAAAAAATTAAAGGAAATGAAAAAACGGACAATTGTGATATAAAATCGAGAAAATAAAAATTAAAAATTCGCCAAATTGAAAAATAAAAACCGGGAACATGAAAAATTGTGAAAACGAAAAATTGAGAAACTGAAAATTCGAAAAATTGAAGAAACGAAAAATTGAAAATCGAAAGAAACAACAAGAAATAAAGGAATTGAAAAAATGAAAATTTGTGACATAAAATCGGGAAAATGAAAAATTAGAACTTGAAAAATTGAGGAAACGAAAAATTGAAAATGACAAATAAGAGAAACTGTAAAATCGAAAAATTGGAAAATTTAGAAGTAAAGAAACTGTAAAATTGAAAAATCAAAAATAAAAAAACGAAAACGTATATAACGAAAACTTGAAAAATGTCAAAAGTGAAAATCAAACATGAAAATTTGAAAAATCGAAAGATTAAAAATTGAAAAACTTAAAATTCGAAAAAGTAAAGAATAAAAAAAAAGAAATATGTATTATAATCAAAATATTGAAAATTAAAGAAATTGAAAAATCGGAAGACTGGAAATCCAAAAACTGCAAATTGAATGGAACTGAAAAATCAAAGTCTGAAAATTTGAAAAATTGAATAAATAAAAAATTGTAAATCGAAAGAAACAACAAAAAAATAAAGGAAATAAATAAACCAAAAATTGATGGATCTCTTTGCTGCGTTATCAGTAAAAAAATTTTTTCTAAAAATCTGGACGTCTGGTGTGAAAACTCGACACAAGTGCAAAAGGATCGTATTTTATAAAAGAAATAAAATGACATTGTAAATTTTGGAGATGACGTCATCCCGTTGGTGGTGGGGATGATTAGCCAAATTTTGGTTAGCATTTTACTATTTACATGAAATTTCTAATATACTGAACTTCTTGTGAAGGTTGGGCGTTTGAAAAACTAAATCAAAAAAGAATATACCATATTATCGAAGAAAAAAGTCCTCTAGTAGGCCATGAAATATATTTTTATAATGATGATGTTGGCAACAGCACCCCAGTTTCGATATTTCTATCAAACAAACTGTGACATAGATGCAGTGCCAACATAATTATTTTAAAAATAAATTTCATGGCCTATCAGAGGACTTTTTACTTCCCGAGCGTAAGCGACGCAACTATTAGAATACATGGTTCATCGGGCGACTGGCTGCTTTCGTGTTTTCTCGACGTTTCATAACTCCCAGAGTACGAAAAATAAGTGTGTCTGTCGTCTACGTCGAGTTTGATTAGACACATAACCTTCGAAACACCTGGACTGATAGTTGTCAATTGTTATGGAGAATTCACTTGAAACATAGTAGTTTAACAGTTCACACGTAGCTTTATTTTAACTTATAGGGGTTATCATAAAAAAATAAATTATAATTCACAAAATTAAATTTTATAATTTTTCGAACAAGCTGTATTTGTTCGACTTTATTCAGAGGCGAGGAAAGTTTTGTCTAAATAACCTTAAGACTAATATTTTTTCAATCATATGATATAAAATATTACCTAACTTAAAGCAATCTTTAAAGATAATTCAAGTAAAACAATGTTTTGATGTTAATCTTTCTGAATATCTGATTGCTTGAGATTTGTCACTACGTATGTAGATCTGATATTTTAGACACATTTTTCAAATTCCAATAAAAAATTCTCTGATTTTATATATATTTGATAATTATATTGAAAAATAGCAATCATGATTGCGAAGAATGAATATACGGCGTGAACAACAAATACTGTTTGAGTTGGCAACAGAATTAACCATTTCTGAAAAAATTTTCTTGTGCTGCTATTTCCAAACCTGATTTAATTGGATGCCAATGTTTAAAAAATGAAGAAAGTTAGGTTATGAAACTTTAAATTTTGATTTAAATTATTAAACGCCATTGTCAACGTCAACTATGCCAATTCTGATAACATAACAAGAAGTAAGTGGGGTAGCAGTTCTGCCAATTTCAAGGAAAAGTTGTTGATGCCAAGTAAAACACGAATTTCTTGATCTCAACTGTAATTGATTAAACATAACCATAAATAATCTAGCAGCTTTTTCAAATATTTTTTATCGATTTCCACAAACGACTGAGATTAAAATCAAACACAATTTTAAGATACAAATCTCAAAAGTGCATTTACAAAAACAATGGAGCACGTCACACTTTTTCACACAAAAAATAAAAAATTAGAAAATCACGCCGATATGAATCTCAGAAGTGACAATTTAATGAAAACACTTGAACACGTCAAAGAATTTTTCAAATGGACTGCAATTTGATACACAATCATCAAATCATAACTCTGAAAAGGTATACAAAAATTTGGTTTAAATTACTTAAGTTGAAATGTTCAAGTAGTTTTTCGAAATTTGGGGGTAACTTTTCTTTAGTAATCTTTTCTAATCTCTAGTAATCAATTTCACAAAGTACTTGTAACTTTATAGGGTTAAATTAAATTAAAAATAAACAATAACCCCCATTTACATTACACCGGTTACGTTTTTATTTTTCATTAAACAAAAATACGTCTTATTTATTGACGTGACAATTTTCACGTCAGAAACGTTTTAAAAGTAGTAATTTGACCTCTAATTTATCTTTATAATTAAAAAATATATATTTCGAAATCAAAGTTATGCAACCAACTTTGTCGATGTAATGTACACCTCGCAATCTGAGTTATTTATCCTTGAGCCAAAATTTTAAGTACTTAGCAGCATTTAACATGTGTAAATTATAATAAATTTCTACTAAAAGTTAAACAATCATAAATTGAGGTTGCATTTTACCTCAACTTTACATTTAAATCTCTGTGATAACAGCTACTAGTATAAGACTGTAAAACATAAAGTAGATAATTTTTACTTGATTTTGCACTACACTATCATGTTTTGCACAACAACAATCAGTTTGAAGCAAATAACGGCCTTGTACTATTACACTACAAAAGTCACGGTATTTTATTTTTAAAGTGAAAAACTCAATGTCAAGCATAAGTAACCACTATCACTTACCAGGAAATACCCTTGGCGTCAACTTCTTTATTGACAAGAGACTTCCAGAACCGATGTACCTAATAATAGTAATAGAATTTAACTACCACACAAATACACCATACACCAACATCCTTGAGAAAAAAAAATCAATACCTCATCCACAATTTTCAGAGCAAAACTAGCTGGCTTTGCCTCCCCATTGAAAGCAAACTGATTTTCTGGTTTCCCATCTGGAATCTTATATATTTTAAACCACTCCACTGACGCCTTCAGCAACCCAGGGAAATGTTTCTCTACATCTTGAACATCATTAACTTGATCTGCTAAAGGGTCCTTAACATCTATGGCAATTAGTTTCCAGTCCGTTTCCCCTATTATAAAAAACTATCAGTATTACAAACCATACATAAACTTGGGTTTGAATCACCTTCATCAATTAAAGCAATAGTTCCTAATATTTTAACCTGAAGGATCTCTCCTCTTTTCGCCACCCTGTACCCTATTTCCAACACATCAATGGGGTCATTATCGCCCTTACACCCCGTCCCATCATCCAAATGTTCCGGGTTCTCCCACGTTTGCGGCAAAGCGCCATAGTTCCAAATGTACCCATGATGAGGAAAACAGTTTGCTACAAATCGCGGTTTTCCTTTATTCACGTCTTGTTTGATTGGGTTGAGAATTTCTTTCATCGTGATCTACAATTTTTTTACTTTTTATGTGAAAAATGTGTCTGTTGTTACATACCTCCATCTTCGCGTTTGACCATCTTGGCACTTCGACTACCATGTTGAAGATCTTTTTTGACCCGTCGACCATGAGAGGGATGTCGTGCAAGGGTGACACCGGTCCATTTTTGTTTTCTGGAACGTGGGGCGGTTTTTCGAGTTAGTTGCGGGGGTCAAGATGAAGATCAAGGTTGAGTGGATAAAGGTTATATCTAGTAATTGTGACTTACGGATGTAAACCCGGTAGTCAGGTGAGTATGGAGAGCCTCTTTCGACAATGGTATATGCCATATTGGAACAAATGCCAGACAACGAGGAGGAACAACGTAACCGGTTAGTGAGCGGTTGTGAAATTAATTTGTGCAAGCCGCCTGCCAACACGTGTGGTATTCTGCTAGCGATCATCGCTCCCCCTAGACGTGAGTTGCGCAACTAGTGGAAATTTCAAAATCAATACTATGCTTACGATGATTGTGATACATATAATTGTAAAAGTATACAGAGTGTCCCAATTTAGTTGTTCTGTTATAATAAATTTCTCAGTTATTTGAAATAATAGAAGTCTGCAAGTAGAACGATTACACATAACTAAGACTCGGATTGTATGCAAAATGCATATTTCTTAAAATGCGACATATTCAGAGAAAAAAAGGTTTCTAGCCATATGTATAACTCCTTTTTTAAAACAATGGGCTTTAAAAAAATGCATGTTTTGCATATTTTTCAATCTTACTGCATATTTACCGATTAAGTGCATATTTATGCATATTTTTGTAAAATTTTCAAATTGTATCTTTATTCAGCAAATATCACATCCCGTTTATTGGAATATTGAATAGGCCGCATCCAGCTTAAAATTATCTTAATTTTCTCTTATTTAACTCTTCAGGTAGCATGTTTCTAGCAGTTACTCATGTTGTCATTTACCCCTTTCATTCTTAATTTTGTCAGTCCTCACCCAGGCAACATGATGTCGTCTTTTTCACGTGAATAAATGGTCATCATTTACGTCATAGTGGCCAAAGATTTCACGTGATATTGACGTACCAATGACGGTCAAATGTCTCGTCTAGATGACGTCATTTTCTCACGAACTATTGACGTGATGTACTGACGTCTTAGAGTCGTCATTTTGTGATGAATTATTGACGTGATTTACTGACGTCCTAGAGATGGCATTTATTGTCCATTTTAAGACGTTTTTTATATTTTGATTTTTAGAAAAAAATATGCAATAAATAAAACGCTGAAATAAGTTTATTTTTTTATATTGTTTACCTTAAATAAAATATTATAATTCGCTATAATCACAAAGTAAAGCCCAAAACAAAGTATATATTAATTTAAGTTAAAACAAATTAGTGTAAAAAAATTAAATTTACTACAATGTTGTACAACCAACAATGAACTTCATTAAACAAATAAAAAATATGTCAATTAAACAAATTAAAGATAAACCACTCCTAAGAACATAAACAAATGTACATATAGGTAATTACGAATATAATTAGTATAAACAAAAAAAAAGGATATTGTACAATATATAATCAAAAATAAACGTTGCAATAAAATATGCTATTTAAAGAAAAATCAGTTTTAAAAACACAAAGAAATCTATTTAGTTACAAAGAATATAAAAAAAAAAAACTATAATAAACTATAGATCAGTCTTAAAAACATAAACAAATCTATTTACAAAAAATATAAAAAAAAAACTAGAATAAAGGGAAAAGACAATTGAATCGCATTGTTGAAGTTACTTGATTGAAAATGCACTGTAAAACCACAGTATATGTAAAACTATCTAATTCACGTCGACTTGACTGTCCCCAACACACAAAAAAGTACCGTTAAGAATTAATTCTGTTTTAACAATCATATCAATAACCTTTAGTTTTTTAAGTTTGCCTCAATTTATTGCACTGAAAAGAAAAACCCGTTAGAGTGCATGGATTAATGGAAATGCAATCATTTTTTCATCTATGGGCAATAGCAAGCATTTGACTATTATTAAATTTAAGGGATTACAGCTTAAAGCAGAAGACAAATTCTGTATTTTAAAAATGCTAAATTTACTTGAATCTAACGGATAATCGTAAAATGGTTGCATTGACAAAAACGTACAGCTTATCAGGAAAATCTCGTTGTCAATACTTTTCACAATGAAGCGAAATGTGTATGTGTAAATAGTAAGTTACCAAAAAGTATCGTAGTATTACAGGCATCTACCGGTATATAATATCCAATATTAATGTTATATATGTATATATGAATTCATGGTATTTTTTTAACTTACAAAGAAATCTGCTTGTTCTAATATGCAAAAAATCTTGTAATTCGTCAAAATTTGTTTAGGTGTGGTTTTGACGGCATAATTTCTGTTTTTGTTTTCTTTTTCAGTTGTCAGATTTGATGACGTTTCCATGTTGGAGATTTTTTCACTCGTTTCCTTTAGCATTTCTTTCGTTTCGTACATGTATTTTGTATTTGTTTCAAATCTAAATTAAAATTATGTTCATTAGGATTAGTTCATAAAAAATTGCAGTAACATACCTTTGCAATATTTTATAGCGCCTCATTTTCAAAAACAATCACCGTAAGTTCTTCATAATCAGTGGGAGTAATTAATGGTGGTCTTTCCAGCTTATCTGAAAAAACTGCTTTTATTATCTACGTACAGTTATCAAAAATAACAGAAACACGTAAAAATTAAAATGATTACTTTATTAGATATTAACTTACCTACTATAAATAAGTACAACCCACACTGAATGGCATAAATTTGCACAAAACTGCGTTAAAAATGAAGTAAGTAACGGATACACGAGATAGTTTCGGTGGTTGAGAACCAACTGGAAATATTGGAATGCTTCTCTGTGAAGTACAATATTCATAAATACCGAAAAAAGGGAAAGTCCGAATGCACACCCCAAACATCTGATGTATTGTATAGTAAATACTGATAAGAATAAATTTAATAAAACTGAATATTAATCACTCTCGAATTTTTTTGGTAACCGTCATCACTTTATAAACGTCTTTATAAAATCAAAATTCGACGAAGGAATTCTTCAAAACCTTGTCCCGTTTTAGGGAGAATGGACGAAGAATTTTTATGACTTTGTTTGTGTCGTAGGGTCTTTTCACTATTATACGGTCAACCCCGGATGTTCTATTTATAATTTGTCAAGCAGGTACTTACAAAATAACACTTCCAGAGGAACAAGTTTTCAGAAATAATTATTTTATTAGAAATTATTAGAATTAAAAAACTTGTCTTTGGTGTATTTCTAATTAAGCCGTTGTATTTTTTGCTCTAAATATAATCAAGCATTATGAAGGCCACTTTTTAAAGAATACGACGACCCGCATCTAATTGATCATATAATCTATAAAAAATGACTAAGAAAGGACGGCCTTTTGACGTCATTAATTGACGTCAGAAGTAAGTCATAAAAATCTCGTCATTTTCACGTGCTTTTTTGGGCGGATGAAGTCGCCGACGAGTTATGACCAAAAATTGACGTGAATTAGACGACAGTCTGCTGCTTGGGCATTTTGGTACTGACAAGTGAACTTTGAGTCCAAAATGCCGAAAGTGTCCACGGCTGTATAAAAAATGTATTCCGAACTAGTGTTAGATGAAAATTCTCAATCTGTTTTTGCACAGTGTACTGTAAGAAGGTAAGTAAGGTATCCAAATTATTAACACTTCTATATTTTTGAATTTGTCACATTTATTTTTATTAGTTCCAATTTCATACAATGGCTTTAATTTATTGACATCTTATTGCTTTCACGCAAGAAGTAAAGCATACACAATATGAATTAATTTTATTGTTCAGGTCGCCTGTGAAACGAAGTTAAGCCTTCACAACAATAAGCTGAAGAATTCTACTAATATGAAGTCACAAAGTCTGCATAACCCCAAGTTACGATAATTTCTTAAAAAGTGTACCATGAGAATACTACTACTAATACTACTACTAAAAACTATGTGGACAAAGTGTTTCAAAAACAAAGCAGGCTATTCGTCAAATTATAGGCGATAATCTAGTTTATTTTCATGTCGATGAAACAACCGATCATGTGGACGTTATGTCGCAAATTTGTTCACTAGAACTTTGACCAGTGAAACACATGTCACAGGCATGTCATATTTGATCAGCGAACGGCTACTTTCATCGTTTCTAGACGTTTCATAGCTCGTGGGGTATGAAAAAGTAGATGCCCCGTTTCCGTCTGTCTGTCGTCTGTGACGGTTTTATTAGACAGATATTCTCCAAAACTATTGTTGTGAAATTTTATATGTACGTCCTGTTTTCTAAAAAATGAAAACCATACATATACATATAAATACATATCTTTATTTTAACTTATAGGGTATGATAACCCTAACATTCCGTCTAAATAAAATATGTATTGTGATAACCCAAACATCTCGCTTTAAATTAACATGTTAAAAGAATTGAAAACCCGCGGAAAATTCAAAAATTCTAAATTTGGCCTTGGCCGTGATTGTCTATCAAAATGGAACCTACGTTTTTTGTGACAGAATGCGTTCAGATGCAAGTGGTGGACCCCAAGGTTGAAGACATCGCTTAATGTTCAGCTACAAAAAAAAAACTTTCCAAACTTTGAATGAAATCAAATTCAACGTTCTGAATCAATGCAAATATTTGAATATCACAAATTTAATAAAAACAAAGCAAAATCTAAGTAAAGTAACTGAATGCAAAAACACAACTTATTACAGACGTGACAGCAAATTTAAATTGTGGCAGTCAACAAAAGAACAAAATTGTTAATGAAAAACTATGCAGCGGCAGCGGCAGCGGCACCAGATCTCTATAAGCGCGTGGCGGTCGAACTACCTCAATTTCATTCTATAGCACAGCAAAATTATCCATAGGGGGCGCTGTAGCACGAGCGGAGTTTGGGGCTCCTGGTCGTGGCTGTTCTCCTACCCACGACGGTGGTTCTAGCAAGCACTGTCGCACAGCACCCCTCCATTATGACCGTGCCGTACGATCAGGCGGTTACGGTCGCAAAGTCGTGGTTAGGTTTCGATTATTGGGTCAAGTCGACAGCGTTACGTCATCTCAACCTCCCCTGACTTCCCTTCAACATTCAAATCTGCGTCTTTTGTCCAGATGCCGCGATAAATCCTACGAGCCCGACTAGAAACCGCGCCCTCCGCTTCTGCCAGATGTTCTTGTGTTATTTAACCTCAATTCCATTTAAATGTTCACTTTCTATAAGTCTGATATTAACGACAACTGAACAAATGTTAAAGTTTCAAAAAGAGCAGTAAACAACATTTGAATTCGCCATACACTAATCAACAAAATATTTACATTAAAAAAAACTGGCAAAGATTTATAAAAACAAAAAGATCTGAAGTGAAAAGCTTGTGGAGACAAAAAGTTATGTATAAGATTAGGAACTGCAGAGCATGAAAATTTACGTTCAGTTTAAATTATACAACAAAGAAAATTACTGAAGTTAAAAATTGCAAAGCTAACAAAATTACATGAGGTTAATATTTTATGTCCATTCGAGTTATTGGTTAATCTTTAAAAGTTAAGTTATTCAGCTGCATTGTGGGTCATCGCTTATATTCCCCCAGATAAACAGATAACCAAACAAACAGGCAAGATTCAAACTGGCGTCGGACGAATGCGTCGATAAAAAAATGGGTCAAAAATATGTCTCTCAGAAATATGACCAATCTTGTGGGGCTGTGGAAATAATGGTCTAAATCAAAAGAATAAAATGCTCGTCCCAAATGAGCCACAGTGTTGTTAATTTGTTCAATGAGAATTTACAGTTCAAACATGTGCTCGGTTTGAAAATAATCCTACCATGAACTGTGAATTTACAAACAGCAAAACAAATTTACAACAAGTGTTAGCGTCGGTCGAAAATTCACTTATTTCCTCTTGAAAAAACCGTAAGAATTAGCTAGGCGTGTTGGGGAAACTGTGACGTCGTCGTTGTTACGATTAATTGTCGTAAAACAAAGGCTTCTCCTTTTTATTAATTAGCAAACCAACTAGACTTAACAACAAACAACAAACAACAAACAAACTAAAAGTGACCCTCTCCCCACCCTCTACAAAGAAAGCACCCCTTTCACTACCAACTCTCTAACTAAAATTCCCTAGCAGAACTACCCACTACCAGACAAAGAACTAAACGTGCACATGGTTGCCTATCTTTAACGATTTTCTTGTTTGATTTTTTTTTTAATTTCGCGCCGCTGTTATTTTTTTCAGCGGGAAATTCTAATACAAATCTGGTCACCACAGTATACAAAATTTTAAAACTTAGGTCAACAAAGTGTCTAGGTTGTGCTTTGAAAATTACGGAATGTATTCAAACTTAAAGGGAACCCCAAGACTGGAAAAGTGGCCTTAAATCAAAATGCAAATTAAGGAGGGCACATTGTTTATTTCTCCTTCCTGGGGAGGGAAAAACTGCGAAATAAATCTGAGACCTACAAAAACATCCCCAGCTTTCATAAATCAAATGTTACAAGCAAGACAAACTTTAATTAAAGTAACTCGATGGTAATACCCAAGGTATTACGATGGTATTGCGATAAAATACGCAACTGGGAAACGAACAGTAACAGCAGAAACCCATCGCAATACCTACTGAGATTATATTTCATTTCTCATAAAGGAGACAGCCAGCTGGACGTCTTGATTCACGTTAGCGAAATACGGGATTGCAGATAAACATTCAGATTAACAATGACAATGAGTGAAAACTCTTTCTTTCTTGTTCCGATTGAAATTAAAGCCTATTGAATTTGGATCATGGAGCAACGAATAGGGACGCAACAATCTACCAAAAATTTTACACAACAAATAATTTACAAGATGTTAAATTATACATTAATTTATGTCACCAACCGTCTCACTGAATTTATTCAAAACTGAATTAATTTCCCATATTTATTATCGCAGGTTAGATTTAAAGTTCCTCGGTAAGTGCGGTTTCGTGGCGTTGTTTCTTATCGGCGCGAAATTTAAATTTTAAATCAGGATACCCTATCATACAAAAAATAAAATTTACAAAACCAACTTTTACCATTTTTAGAAGAAGCTGGTTTTTGTCGGAGTGTGCTTCAGGGGTGCGGGGAACTCAGTCTAGCCACAGACCAATCTTTTTAATATTTTTTTATTTTCCAGTGATACACTTGATTTCATATTTCTTTTAAGTGCTTCAAAATGTAAAAAATAAATAAAAAACGGAAACGTTGCAAACGAAATTGATTGTAAAGTTAACAATATAAAAAAAATGTATTTTTAAGAAAACAAATTCCGTGTATTTCATACGTTTAGCAAAATATTTTTAACAATATCTGGATTTAAAACAATAATTGAACGGAATATTTAAAGAAAATCTAGTGACAAATAAAAAACAAACTGTTGGTATTTTAGGAAGTGTTTACAAGAAAAATGCATGCCAAAATTAATAACTTTTTGTGTATATTTTTAGAAGTACTTAAGTTTGCAAAAATTAAAGCAAAATCAATTGTTGAAAAATGATGAGATGTCATTTGTAGAAAAACCGGCATAGATACAATATCGACGATACAGTCATTTCATTTCAAAGATTTTTTTTATCAATGAATCATTAAAATTTCAGACTTTGGTCTTTCCAAATATCTAAGGTAGAGTGGAAACTATGAGTCGGTTCGTGACCTTTTGAAATGAGGGGACAAAATTTGATTGATGAGGAGTGAAAGTTAAATATGAAGGTATAGTATAAAACAGGCTGTTATTACCAGTTAATAGTAATTCAATAAAAGTAAAAAAATATTTGTCCACATACCTTTTTGACTTGTGTCAAAATTTTTCATTAATGTTGTGATGTTGAAACGTCTGATTTTTTTCACAGAATTTAAGAATTTATAAAAATACAAGTTGCATCTCTGTCACTAGAATGTAATTTTATTTATAATGAAAATCTAATATTCTGTTTTTGTTATTTACAAAATTATTTAACACTTTATTGTCAAAATTTTCTACTATAGACTAGACTACAGAAGTTTTGGTACATTTGATACGATAAAAAAATTAGTTTTGTAATTATGACACACACTTCCTTAAAAATTTTTAAATTTGAAAATTATTATTTTGCTATGTTGACTGTGTTTGTAAACGTTGTAATTTTCGGGGTAAATAGGTACCATTTAAAAATTTAAAACTTTCTGGTTAATGTGCTTGGAAGATATAATATTTGAAATGAAAAAGTAGTCATTTTCAACATTTCTTACTGTTAATTCACCGTCCTAAAATTTAAACTTATCTTTTCAAATAACTGGACCGGAATGTTAAAGTGGAGAAGGGGCATCCAGTATATTTACTGGTGACAGAATCTGAAACGCAATAAAAATCTGTACCTGAGGATTACATGTATTTGATATTTATTACGCACACAATAATATGATTTTAAATATCACTATAAACTGACGTACTGACGTGATTGTGTGAATTTTTCAACTACAATGTGTAAAGTATTTTTATTAATAATTTTTTGATAAGAGTGTATAAGGATAGTGACTAATAATAGTGTTAAATACTGCAAAGGTCATTAAAGATAACAAAATATATGCGATAAGTTAATGATTAGTCATTGCGAGTTCATGGTTTAAATAAATCTTTAAAGTGCCCTAATCCAGGAACGAAATCTTTCATTGTAGCATTTTTCCACTCATTGGCTTAGACGCTTTAATGACAGATGGCGCGCAAGAGGAAGAAAAAGCCGCAAGTTAGTTGTTCTGTGAAGCCGACTTTATACCATACATGGTAACATTGCTGCCAACAAGTCAGTACTGGCAACATAAAAACTCACTCCAATTATTATTAATGGTCACCGGGTACTTACGTCAAGAATATTTACATTCAAAAATTTGAAATTAGCAGAATTCAGGACGACGAACGCGAAAGATATTTTAGTTGCGTGAGAATGTTTTGAACGCTATTTCTACTGTTACTGTTAGATTTAGTTTCAAAAATTCGGAAGTAGACATTTCTGGAGTTTGTGTTTGACCACAAGGTTGAGACTTTTTTGTGTTTTTCTACAGTTTCTTTTCTAGTTTCGGTTTGAAACTTGTGATAACCCAAACTTCCCGCCTTAAATTGACCTTGAAAAAAATTTGAAAGGCCCGCGAAAAATTCAAAAATTCAAAGTTTGGCCTTGGCTGTGATCGTCTAACAAAAGGGAACCTACGTTGTGTTTTTTTTTTTTTTGAAAGGTGGCGGGATGGCGTTCTTTCAGTGAGCATATACTGCGTGCGAGTCAAGAGCGCAAGAAATAATAGACAACATTTTTGGGAGGAGGCTAAAATTCGCACCCCCTCCCTAGGAGGAAAAGAGCTGCGAGCATTCACTCCTCAGCCCCAAAAACCCCCTATGGTTTATTCACCGACATATAAATACATCGCAAATGAAACACATTAAAATTTGAAAGAAAAGACAACCGCGAATTGACAGAAATACACATATGGGAAACCGAACAAGTGTCTATGTTTTGAATCAAGGCAAATATTTGAATATCACAAATTAAAAAAAAAAAAAACAAAGCAAAATCTGAATTATAGTAACTGGATGCAAATACACAAGTTATTACGGGCGTGTGGCGTCAAATTTAAAGTTACGGCAGTTAACAGAAGTACAACAAAAATACCCCTGGGGCGTTCCAACACAAGCGGAGTTTGGGGCTACCGGTCGCGGCTGTTTTCCCCCCACGACTGTGATTCTATCTATCGCAAGCCTACCCACACAGCACATCTCCATGACGAACATGCCGTCTGAAACTAGGCCGTTGCGATCGCAGATCCGCGGTTGGGTCTCAGCTAAGAACGGAAGCCGACAGCGCTACAACATCGCGACCGCCCCTGAATCTATCCAAACCTGTATCCTTTGTGCAGGTGACGCGATAAATCTCGCCAGCTCGACTAGGAACCGCACTTCGCTTCTGCCATGTTTTCTGTGTTATTTAACCTCAATTCCATTTTTAAATGTTCCATTTCTTTTAACTCTGATATTATTAACAACTGAACAATGTCAAAGTTTAAAAGGACAATAAACAACATTTAAATTCGCCATACGATCTTGTGAAATTTTAAACAACTTATATTCTTATATGAGATTAAAATTGGACATCAAATGATTGATACTGTAAGGGTCCAATTCGAATTTTTAAATTTCAAATGAATTTCGCGCGCGCAAGAAACAGTTGGTGAGAAGAAGAAAAGAAGGTTGGCAATCAACCACACCAAGAAAGAGAGGCATGAGCAAATGTTAGTTCGACTTCCTTCGAGCGCTTCAAGCAACAGGTTGTATTTTTATCTGTGAGTTATTCTGTGCCTTTTGCTGTTGTTTTTGCGTTTCCAGTGTTGATCCGTTCCATTGGAAAACCTAGCAGCCCCCGTTGAGCCATTGGGTGTTCCTGATTTCCCATCGTTCTTACGACGAAGTTTTGTGTTCCTGTTGGCGGTAAGCCGTGTCGAAATCTTCGCATCTTTGGAGAGGTATGTTTTGACCACGTTTTGGACTGGATCCTGTTTCGCCGCGAGTTTTCAAGTCCCGAAGTTGCTGCTGACCTCGTGACACAGCGACGCGTGCGCTTTTTTCCACTAATCTCGTTTTTTTACCTTTCATTTAAAATCCATCGCAGTAGGGCTTTACAGGAAGTGATTTCTAGTTCGGGCCATGCTTTATTTAGCTATATTTGTGAAATCTGTATTTTGGATGGCGGCAAACGAGTTGTTATTTTCACCGTTCTTTGTTCAGGCAGCGGCCATTTTGAAGCGTCCATTTGTTTCTTTTAATTGAGCACATGTTTTAACTGCTGAATCTATTGAACAAAATAACAACATTGTGGGTCATGGGGGGACGTGCCTTTATTCTTTGGATTTAGCCCCTCGTTTATACAACGCCACAGGATTCATCGTATTTTTGCATCGCATATTTTCGACGCCTATTATTTGGAATGACGAATTCGTCCAACGCCATTTTGCAACTGCAGATTGTCTGCCATGTTTATTTATGTGTTTTGTTTGGGGAAATGTATGTGTTATAATGGCCCACAATGCAGCTAAATAATTTCACGTTTGAGTTTTAACCAATAACTTGACTGGACACGAATTAATATTAATCACATGTAAATCTGTTAACTTTACAATCTTTCACCTCATGCAATTTGTCTTTGTCTCACAATTTTAGCTTCAGTAATTTTCTTTGCTGTATAATTCTAATTGAACGTAAATTTCCATGCTCTGCAGTTTTGACCTAACATGATATTTTATTTGCACAAACTTATTTCACACCAGATCTTTGTTTTATAAATCTTTGCTAAGTTTTGATCATGTAAATATTTTGTTGATGAATATTTCTATCATGTAAATTATCTGATGTCCAAATTTAATCTCAATTAAGAATTATTTGTTGTTGAATTTTCGTAAGAGTGTGTGGCGAATTTAAATGTCGTGTATTGCTCTTTGTTGAAACTTTAACGCTTGTTCGGTTGTCATTTAATGTTAGAGTCATAGAGTTTGAACATTTAAATAGAAATTGAAGGTAAATAACACATAACTCGTAGTGTACGTGGGCGCGCGCGACTCCTTCTCAAACTGACGGGATTAATCGCGTCACCTGCACAAGTCCGCGGGTTTTGTATAGCTTCAGGGGGCGATCGCGGGTTTTTAACGCTGCCGGTTTCGTGATAGCCGGGACCCCACTACGGATCTGCGATCGTAACCGCCTCGTTTCGCAGGGCACGTTCGTAATGGAGAGATGCGTGTGAGCAGGCGTTGGTGTAGATAGAATCACCGTCGTGGGGGAGAACAGTGACGATCAGGAGTCCCAACCTCTGCTTGCGCTACACGCCCCCTCTGGGTATTTTCTGTGCTCGTAAATGAAATTGATATATTTTGTTCTATATTTTGTTCGATCGCCACACTCTCATAATGATTCGGGTTCTGCCATCCAATTTACATATGTGTAGGGTTTTGTATTTGTTCGGTTTACGTATGTGTATGTCTGTCAATTCGCGAGTGTTTTTCTTTCACATATCTTAAGGTGTCTGACATGTAATATGTCGGTGAATAAAACCCCAGGGGGTTTTGGGGAATGAAGACCGATGACACCTTGGCCCTGCGGACTCGCCAGAAGGGCAATTCGAGCGTCTGTCGTTCTTCGTTTCTTTTTCCCCCTTAGGAAGGCTTTTGACCAACCTAATCTTGTCTATTATTTCTGGCGCTCTCGACCGTGTATGCACTTGTATGAAAGAACGTCTTCCCGCCATTTTTCAAAAAAAAAAAAAAAAAACACACAACGTAGGTTCTCATTTGTTAGACGATCACAGCCAAGGCCAAACTTTGAATTTTGAATTTTTCACGGGCCTTTCAAACTGTTTCAAGGTCAATTTTTAAGGCGGGAAGTTTGGGTTATCACAATACGATGGAAACATTCATCCACAAAATGTTTATAAAACAAAACTAGTAAAGATTTATGAGAAACAAAAGATCTGGTGTCAAATAAACTTGTGCAAATAAAAATACTATATGAAGTTAAAACTGCAGAGCATGAAATTTTTGTTCAATTAAAATTATACAACAAAGGAAAATTACTGAGGTTTAAAACTGTGAGATAGAAAAATATTGTATGAGGTGAAAAAATTGCAAAGTTAACAAAATTTACATGAGATTAATACTTGTCACACTTTATCAATGATTCAAACAAAGAGTTTACATTATGTCAAATTATGGCGTAATCCAAGTGATTGGTTACTTAAAAACAATTTACTTTGAGAGTTTAAAATACCGCGAACTGGTTACCCCAACAAAACACATAATAAATAAACACAAAAGTATCCAGTCATCGTTGCGAGGAAAAAGCGTCTCGGTGATGTAAATTTTAGCGTTGCGAGGAAATATCTCGATGATGTAAATTTTTACGTTGCGAGGAACACCTCGATGATGTAAATTTTAAACGTTGCGAGGAAAAGCGTCTCGGTGATGTAATCAATCTTTAGCGTTGCGAGGACATGCCTCAGTGATGTAATCAATCGTTAGCGTTGTGAGGACATGCCTCGATGAAGTAATCAATTTTTAGCGTAGTGAGAACATGCCTCAGTGATGTAATCATGATAACGATGATAATAACGATGATAACCGCCTAAGGGAAGAAATTATTTTAACCCCTCGTCAGTTCGCGGTATGAATTAGTTAGTTTAACAGCCCTAAATGAACTATTAGCAATCTTGTGTGAAGAATTAGGAAGTGTTATAATATATACTTACGTATATGCATCCAGAAACTTATTTATATAGTTAATAGTTAGCATTAGCTGACGATTAACTCCTAGCCTGAACTGTGAATTTATTTTTATTTATTTTATTTTATTGGTTAACGTTACCCAACAGGCCGGAGGCCCAATTACAGGGTAACGGGGGACATACACAACACCCAGAGCAGGGCGGGAATCGAACCCACGACCCAAGGTGTGACAGGCAAGCGCGATGCTACCTAACCCACCCGGGTCCTCAATTTACAACAATAAAACAAATTTATTCCACGTGGTCCGCGTTGGTCCCGAAAATTAACAATTTTCCGATTAAAAACCACAAGATGTAGCCCTTTTATTAACTACCAAACCAGATAATTTATACCTAGGTAGTTACAGCATTCTTTCACCATGCATCCACTACACTGAACAGAAACATAATGGTGCATCCCCCTCTCGTCATGCCGTTAGCAGCTAGCTTGTCTACCACTACCGCCCTCTAATCAAAACATGCAGAACTACTCCAAGCGCTACGTGCATATACGGTTGCCTATGTTTAATGATTTTTTGATTGAATTCTTTCTTTCAAATTCAAATTATGCAAATTGTGATTTCGCGCCGCTGTTAATTAATTTCAGCGCGAAAATTTTGATTCAAATTCGGTCAACACAAGCTGCATTGTAATATATAATGGTCCCTTCAATAGTACTTGTATTTTCCAGTGATTTGGTGTGTTTACCAAAGGTTTAAAAGTCGATGGTACATACATGCTGAGTTAATAAGCACGCCCTTCTGGATGTTTTGTTAATTATTATTATTTAAGATAGAAAAAAAGTCAAACACCGAAGTTGTATAGCTTTTTGAATACCCCATACATTTACATGGTCTAATTTGAATTTTTGAATCTTCTAAAGTTTTATAAGCATATTCCATTTTTTACAATTCCGATACGATTTTTTTTACAATAAACTGTGAGTTATTTATAAACAGCGGCGTTGACAGCGCCATAAACACGTCACAATGTTGACACTACCCGACTATTTTAAGGTTACCATGGCAACGGAAAGTAAAATGCACGCGTGCGGGAAGTTCGACCTCCCGCACCCTGGTGAATGCGCGAATTTCATCAAAAAAGGTAATATTTTGATGCTTCTAAAAAAGTGAAAAACCTTAGAAATTACCAAGCTTATTAGACATTGGGATAATACAAACATCCTACCAAAAACTGACAAGTGAACAAAATTTTAAAACCTGCGAAAAATTCAAAATTTGGCATTCCTTCTTGATCATCGACAAACGTAGAGCCCTACGTTGTTTATGTGTTTTTTTAAGGCAAAATGCCTTCAATCAAATACAAAATTTAGAGGACAAAAATCTTTTATTCCTCTATTCTGACAAACAAAATACAGTTGTAAGCTATAAGAACGTGTCTTTAGCTTTCAAAATGAAATCAAATCAAGTGCTCCGAATCAATACAAATATTACAATTAAAAAAACTCAAGAAAAAGAGACATCCGAATTAAAAATAAGTGAATGCAAATGTAGGTAAGCGAAGAAAAATGTTGCTGCCTCGATGGGAATCGAACCACACGCCCCCTGTTTGGCGGCCAGGTTTCCTGACCACTAGACCACGACGCCTCTTATCTTTCTTCGCTTACTACTACTTATTATTGTGTCACCACACAAATATGCAAATTTAAATTTGAATAGAACCCAAAGTCTGTATCGGAAATTCATCACGATTACGGGATCGATGGATCTTATCCAGGTGATAGAACGCTCCTCGGTATTCAGATTGAGATCAGTTTAAATGTCATTAATGAATCAATCTCATTTGGAAAGATAAGAAGGGTACTTAACATCCAGGAACTTTAGTTATAAACGAAAGGGTGAAGTCTGAATAAGTGAATTTCCTAACACGTGGTGAAAAATGTTACACTAATAAAACGTCAGTGTGTAAATTATATGTACCGTTTCTGATGTTATAAACTAAGGGGATAAATAGATTTCGATAATTCTAAAGCACAATTAAAATTTCAAAATATTTGGTTCGATAACTTCAAAGATTATCTGTGCTACAAAGTCGTCAACAAACGGCAGTAAAATAGGCGGGAACGTAAAAACGCTGAGAAAACATAAAATCAGACATTCGTCAAAATGACCTTATTTCAGTGCTTACTTTTGTGATCCCTACCGAAATAAAAGATTTACATTCACTCTCTTGGTTTTGAATCTTTCTTTAAGAAAATTTAATAAAGCGTATTTTTTTTCCTTAGAAAAGCTAGCACACCCTATGTTGTTATTTTAGTTACGAGTATAAATTGCACAAGATGTCCTACAACGACAAGGATTTACTGTAAAATAATAAAAAAGTGCAACATATGCAGCTTTGATCTCTACTATTCTATCTTCGAAGTGATGGCTGGATTTCAGGTACAACTAAAATGTTCTCTTTTTGTTTTTACTTTATATCAGACCCCGAAACGTATACACGCAAATGCTTTTAGCATCATTAAAAAAAGTTATATAGTGCAGCTGGGACCTAAAATAAGTACACAGTCCGTTGTCACATCTGTTAGAATTTTGATCTATACGTGGGTTGGATTTGTGTTACAATAATATGTCTAAAAAAAACGTATAAAAGAAAAATGAAAACCAAAAAAAAACTGATTGATTTTCCTTCTTCAGTCTGTATAGTTATACTCAAAATATTATGTTTTTAACGAGTCGATGATGTTTTGGTGGAGGATAAAACTGTTAACTTCGTTACAACGTCTTTTGACGATGTAAAATATAACAGTAAAACTACAAAATATTTAAAATGGTTTTATTAAATTTTTAAATAAATCTTATTATAAACAACAATCGTCTATTATAATACTGTAGTATACATAGCAGCAACAAAATTTATCATATCACAACACAAATTAATGGCTTGAAGCCGTTCACCACCGTATGTTGACTTTAGTCAAAAAAGTACGGTTGTTAAATTCTATATAACACAGGTACTTACAAGTAAATGTTACAATAGTAGAAGGAACACTGAAATCTCAGTATTTTGCAAGAGATACAAGTAGTTTTCATCTCTAGTGGTCAAATAATAGCCTAGAGGTAAAAATGCAACAAACCTAGAGTCTTTTATACAGGTTGTGTGTGCTATTTCGCTTTAACATTTTTACTGCAGTTTTTAACACAAGTTAACATGCTTTGGTATGAAACAACACGGTATATTTACACTACATTTTATGCATTAAATCCATGGTCGATTCACCTATCAATATAATTAAAAACACGTTATACTAAAATTTTATTTCTTTTGCATAAACGTATTTTTTCAAAAATTCGTATATTGTTAAGTAAATCAACCTTCGCATATATACATATATATTAGTCGTGCTTACGGTAACAATGGTACGTAAGCATACATTCAGTTCAAAAATATGTATATAAAAATGTACAGCGTTTATAAGTAGTATATTTGGTCTTCTGTTCTACAACTTTATACTTGTGTCGTCGTTTTATCAGACAGGCATGCACATGCTGTATAATTTTAAATGGTACTTTATAATAAACTCCTAGGCATCTAATTTTGCTGAGCAACAGTGTGTACAAAAAACATTGATGTGGCCGATGTCCACACACAAATATGTTGAATATGGATAATTACAAAAATACACCCGCTCAATCCACTGTCAACGATTATTCTTCGGGTAATAAAATTCACATTTAGTAGGATCGTGCCATTTAATTACGTCAAGGTTTTACACTCAAATGTAATAAAATCCTCCACAAAAGGGTGCTGTCGTTTTTTTAATGGAGCTGCTTCAAATCAATTGCTCCACTCGGAAGAGATAGGAACTTGCCCTGGAACTGAAAAAAAAATTGAATTAATTACAGCCATAAATTCCCGAACCAAAATTTCAAATGAAAATTGACCAGAAATGAAATGGCGGTAGATGGGGCCTGCGTGTAAAACTGTAATGAGTATGATTCGAAATACTTCAAAGGCTATGTTGCAACAATTTCACTTTGATCTTGTATTTATAAAAAAGTAAAAGTGATCTTGTTATCTTATAACTTCGAACGCACGCTTTGCAAGAGTTTCGCTTTCATTGTTTATTCGTGATATTTGAAGTGAGTATTTCGACATAGGTCACGGCCATTCTTTTAATATAAATATTTACAGAGTCTTTAAACGTAAAATATTCACGAGGGATAAAAGAAAAAAGTTCTTTGATAAAGAGCAAGCGGTAATCATTTGAGTTCTTTTTCATGAACGGGGTAAACACAAAATCCCTTGCAATAAAAAATTTAGAAGTTGTGTTTTTTACTGATAAGTCTATACACAACTGGTGTATGGACGTGGAAGTTCAATACAAGAAAGAATCTTTGGAAATTTAAATAAAGTTTGCCAAAATTAAAAGTCAGGCAACCAGTAATACACAAAAATAAATATTTCAAATATTATGCCTTGGTTTTTTCACATAGTGTTTGAAAAAAATTAATGTTAGGTAAAGTAATTACATTGTCTAAACACCGAATTAAGCATGACTATCTATTCCGAGCTTTTGTTACGCAAACATTTAAAAACTCGTTTTGCATATGGAGCTTTTACAACTGTCGCTTTATCCGGACTTCCCCGCATAAAAATTTATTTAATTGCATACAATTTGCATAGTTCGCTAGAACCGTACGTTTTTTGAAAAGCAGCGACTAGAATAAAAAAACCAATTAAAATAAACCGTAAAAGCTGGTCCTTTTCACTAATTTCGCTGACGACGACGACTCAGATAAAAGTGTGCCGTCGATGGAATTTAATCGAATTAAAGTTACGGTTCCTGGACTAAAAATGTTTGACGTTATCTGTTGTTTAAAATCAGTTGATTAATGCCTTATCACTAATACAGTAAAAGCGATGCCAAATCCACGAACCGACCAAATCGGTTTTTCCTCGAACTGCTAAACATAAATGAAATTACGCAAACTTAATTAGAAGTAGGTTTGCCTTTGCATGTTAAGAACTTGTGTATTAAGAGTTTATGGCCTAATAAATTATTGAAAAGCCTCAATTTAACTAAAAGTGTAAAGGTGTCTGAAATTTGTTTACTGTGCTAATTCCACTTTTGTTCACAAATTTTCTGCTGAAACCTAAAACACAAACTTTCGAAGGAATAATTTATTCGAGTTGCCAGGAAATCATGATTTCGTTATCCGATATTGCATGGTGTGGTGTTACTTGATTAAATCAAAGGTCATATACATAACAAAACGCTAATTTAACTTTCTGATATTGCATTTTCTTGTTTATGAAGTGCTTGCATGAAACGACGATTTTCCCTTAAATATGTGGCAGCTTTCTGACGAAATGACATCTAAAAATAGGGAATAAACCGCTAGAATTCTAAATTAAATACATTACAATGTAATAATGGACATATGTTTTTGGAAAAATTTAACAGAAATTCTGCCTAGCGTATGTTTTCGGAAAAAGTGCTGTGTTGGTGGATCTTAAAAAAGCAACGTTTAATAGGAGACAGTTTTGACGAGAGTTTGCTCAGTTATTTAAAGAATAATTAGTGGCAGACGGGACGGTTGAATTACTGTCTGTAAAATTAGGAAAAAGGGTATATTGAAATTGAAAGTCGTTGAGCGGAGCAATGCGGGTATCTACTGTTGTATTGTTTGTGTTGTTCAGGTTCTTTCAGTCCCTAGAGTGTATATAATTAGCTAATTCGGTGATTAGTATTCGTGTCGTTAATCAGCTATTTCACGCATTCAAGTTTATTATGAACTATTTTGTTTGTAAATAACTGAAATTGTGTACACACTACGACTAAATTTGAATTGTTACTTGCTCTATCTTGGAGGGTGAGGACCATTGATGAAGTTTATCTACGATAATTTGTTGCTATAAATTTCAGGAAGAATTTTTTCGAAGCATATGTATTTAAGTATCAATATGGATTAAAATAAAGCAAACCACTAAATAAAAGATTCAGCTTTGTTGTGATTTACTGATTCAAGGCCAGCATGAACTGTTTATGACCTCTACATCTAAGAGTACAGTGCATACAAAAATGTGTGACTGCTCTTAAATGCACACCATATGAAGATGAATATCTGTATGGATATCTGACAGGTGTATCGCACCAATGCTGGTGATTTATTGCAGATTAAATATTTTATCAAACATTTCGAAAGCTAATTTCCGTTTGTGCAACAATTCAGTACTGTGGCACGCGATTCGATCAGATTATTACCGATCTTATCATATTCAGCTGAATTTATTTTAATAATTAATAATTACACTTATCTACTTATCAAATTTAGTACGTGATGATAGTCATGCATGAAATCATCATTGTATATTTCTGAAACATTTAGCGACATCTATTTTTTTAGTAACAAATTTTCATGAACAATATTTGTTTGTAACTTTAGTACTTTGTACTACTTTGTGTTTAACAATAACGTTATTTGAATTTCGCGCCCATGAGAATGGTTAATCACCAAATAATTGAGTGAAAATTCGTTTTACGAAAATATTATTTTCGTCTGTCTGTATTAATGAAAAAAAGTTAATATCTTCGACCAGTGCTTACAGTGTGGGATGACACTGTTTGAACACGACATATTACTTTCGGATTTTGTCTATATACCTCTGAAATTTTCAGTACACAATCAAATAAAGCGATGTACTCTAAGAACATAATTGTTTTTCTTTGAGGGACTAACTGTTTCAATAAAATATCAGTAAACGTGCCTAAATAAATAAAATGGTTGTAATAAGTTGTTGTGCTTTATTACCTGTACAAATGACAAGAATTAAAATTATATGGCGCATCTCCGCAAATTTATTGAGTTTATTTAATTTAATTACTCATTTAGAAAAATATCCATAAATATTGATTTAGTATTTCTTTATGTGGTGATTTGGGTTGGTATCATTGCTTTAGTACTTAATCACCTGTCATCCGTATCGATTTTAATTAGACATATAATCTCCGAAACTATTGGACCGATTGTTGTCAAATTTTGTATGTACTTCAGGAATATTATAGATGGTAAAACGCTAACCAAATAGATGCAAAGCTTTTTATTTCAAATTTGGCGACAATGGAGGTGGAATTTATCAGATGGAACATCGTTGTTTTTTTATTACAGTCTAATCAGAGAACAACAAAACTTCTTGCAAACAAGTCTCATTTAAAACGGATTAATAGTATTAAAGAAAAAAAAATATTTGTGGGAGTGTAGACTGATAATGAGCATTGTGAATAAGCCGATGAAAATACAAGTTCTGATGATACAAACTAAACTTTTGAATAATGTTGCAATAATTCTTGTTTTATATATTTTTAGTATTTGTGTTGTTTGCTTACAAAATCAAAGAGAATTTATTTTTGTTTTTTAGGTTGTGGCCAAAATTTACAGTAGTAAATATTATTTAAATTTTATAAAAGAAGAAACTTCTGTACTAGTGGTTCAGGAATCCGAGTTGAGTTTTTACCCTAGACATTCAGATTTTTGGAAAAAAAATCAATATTGAATAACAACGTTTTACAATTCAACTTTAAACTTACAATGTTTCCCCCAAAATATTGATGACGCCATTGGATGGAGAGATTATAGATTTATCAATGGATTCATAATTTTTAATATTACATGTGAATATACAGTTTTGCACCAAATTATTAAGTATCCTTGATAAAATATTAGCGACGTTATCACAAAATTTTGTTACGGAAAAATTCACTTGAAACATATGCATAGCATGCTTCTTTACCTGTACTGTAAAACGGTCTATACATATTTTTATCTTACAGGGTTTATCATTAAAAATAAAATGTGCAAAATCAAATTTTATATTTTTTCGAAGAAGCCGTTTTTGTCCGATTATATGTATTTTAATTAGAAGTTTTGTCGAACTAACCTTTAACCAATTTTTATTTTGAAACTGCAAAACTGAATGCTCTGAAATCTTGCAAACGTTTTAAATTATCGTAAGCATGATAAATCAATCGTTGATCAAAATTTATTCGTCTATACCCTTCCAAAAATTTATTACCGCATCTCAAAATTTTGCCGAATAAATTATTGATTAAATCAAGAACGACTCACTCGATTTTCCCGAAATTTTGGGAATACAGTACTGTTATTATTATTAGTATTGAACTGGAACTATCCATATTGATATGTGTCCTACGCAAAAATGCTGATGAAAAAAAAAATAATAAAAATTTTTAATAATTTTTGATAATTTTTTGTTAATGCACAGAAGTACTTATTTTGAAAACTAAATTTTTTCTTCTCGAAAGTAATAACTCAGTAAAAAAAATATTGCAAATATTAAATTGTTATTAATGTTTGCAAATACTAAAGTATGATACATCATTGAATGCAGAAACAAAATCTCTACAAAAATAAATATATTTTACGTACACTCAGCCCTGTACTCGAAAAAATAAGACAGCTACGTGCCTGGGTTTTTTCTTTAGAACACACGGTATTTTATCGACTGCTATATATAATCATCTGTGTAATAAAGCCATATTTAGCTTAGAACAACATGGGTTTGTAAAAGGACTATCGACTACGACAAAATTTTATAAATTTATTTAGTTTCTGTTGTTAAGTTTATGCAGTATATACAAATCTATCTAAAACATTTAATAATCACTGTATATTTCAAGGAATCTAAGGTAATCTTGGGTCATTCGGATTTGGTGATGACATGTTATTATTAGTTAAATTATTAGGTTGAGATACGGAGTGAAATACGGTGATTAAAAGTCGTCATAGTGGAAATGCACGGGGATCGAACTTAGACCTTTACTGTTTACCTTATTTTTTAATGACGTTCGTATATATTCGTTACGATAATTGGAACATATCTCGATTGTATCAATCTTCAAACAGATATTGATCAAGTTATCGTTTGGTGTAGTAGGCATAAATAAACTTTTATTATGACAAAAGTGTAAATTTAGAGTTGTTCCGGAAAAAAGCAGTATTCACTATTAATATGTACAATATTAATGGTATGATTCCTTTTCAAGAATCGATACCTTCAACACTTTCGTGACAATTAATTTCGTGATAATGGATACTAAAATCACTTACAATTTCCATATTGATTTTGTAGAAAATTATGGATTTATTATTATTATTACATAACTTCACAAAAGTATTATACTTGTTTTTCATTGTAGACCTTAATAAGATCGAAATTAATATATTGTATTGTTATTTGGACATCGTGTAAAAATATATAAGTACTTACATAAACCTTATTGAAAAGTTATTACGTAAATTTTGCATGCATTCTTATTTTAAAGTGTATTGTAAATCAAGTTCCGCTTTATCTAAAGTCCGTTCCATTTTGACTTGGCAGCGTGCAAAACCCATAAACAATGCATTTTATTTGGGAGAATTCGCGGCAGTGTTGTCAGTTATCCAAAAACCTACCGATTTCCGAAGAAGTTGATACATGAATCTGACATAAATTATGATACTCGTAAAGTTCTTGTTATTCCGCTTTTATTCGTGTTAAAATCTAATTTTAATATATTGAAATTTCAAGGTAAATCGAATTGTTATTTTTTTGGCGTTTTGTTACATCATTTTTCAAAAATTATATACAATTTTGTCTTAGATTTTTAAATGTAATATAACCAAACAATACTGATTCTAACAATATAACTTTTACTAGTACAGTTTTTAAATTTCTATCAAAAACATTTTTTTTTTTGTTACTTGCACAAAAGCTGTACTGAAATTTTATATTATTGGTGATTTTAGAGTTATCAGCGGTAAAATTGTATATTATGGTCTAAAATAATTTTTGCAAAGAAGAAGTATTTGACAGCGATCTTGGTGTTTGAGGTACGACTTGTTTTTAAACATACTTAATTAGAAGAAAAACTTGTTATTGATTACCTTCGTTATTCAAAAATAATTTCAATGTAATAACTGTTACTTTGCGGCATATCAATTTCAAAATTTTCAGTAATGAAAACACTTCGTCTAGTGAAATTTTCAAAATGCATTCCATTTAGGTAAGGAATTTTTTTGAACAAATTTAAAGACACATACAATCACAATTACATTGCTAGAATCACTGTTATTACCTTTAAAAATCTAAGGCAAAACTTGAAGTAAAATCTAAAATTTGATGCGATAAGTAGCAGAAAAATAAAAATTTAGAAACACGAAAATTCAGAAAAAAACGACCAAGAACTAAATTAAAAAAATTGGTCGTAAGTTGTTCGACAGAACTTCCCTCGCTCGTACAGTACAATGATACATATCCATCATTTTCGAGTATTTATTTATGTCTATACATCGAAAGAATGTGACGTAGAAATTAGTTTGATTTAAATTAAGCCACAATCGAACAAAATGATCTGAATATTATAAGTCTTATTTTATCATTATTATTATAAAGACGAGTTTTTCATATTTTCGAGGAAGTGGGGTTACTCGTTCTTAATTTGACCAATAAAAAATTGGTAAGGAAATCAACAACATGGATAATACAAAGCACAACAGAAAAGTAGTCGCAGCAAATTATCAATGCAAGAAAAAAAAGTAAACAGCCAAATTCAGCATCGAACCACTACCGCATGTCAATCTTTTTTTTTGTTTTTCTCTGGAATGGATATATATTCCTAAGAAAAGGGTATATTATTTTTCATCAACTTACCCCCGACGGTTTAATAAAGAGTTGAAAGATTTGAGTCGCCTTAAGAAAATTGCCCATTCAGTTTATAAGAAATCTGGGAGATCTGATGACTATCAATATTTTAAAATGTTAAGGACCCAATTTAACGAAAATCTGTATAATTCCTACCTTTCTAAAGTCACCGACAGCATTGAAAATTATCCACAGGTCTTCTGGAAATGTATTAATGATAGGAAAAAAGTAGTGGGCAGTGGTATTCCTTGTGAAATGCATAATTGGCAGGAGTTTGCTAAAACTGGCACTGAAATTTCTAACTTGTTTGCGGAGTTTTTTTCCTCGGTTTACGTAGAAGATGCTAACAGTGATTTTGATCAAGAATTTGAATGTATAAATGAAGTATCTGATTCTGGACTGAAAGTTGATATATTCAGAAGCTTTTGAAAATGTTACTCGTCTTAAACATTCTTTCCATCATGGAGCTGATGGCATTCCAAAAGTTCCGCTAAAGAACTGCATTTACTCAAGTATGTACAGTGCCCTTGTGTGAACTGTTCAAGGTGTCTTTGTCTCAGGGTAAATTTCCCAAGGTCCGGAAAAATAGTTACGTTACACCTATTTTTGAATCTGGGGATCGTAATAAGATCGACAATTACAGCGATGTTTACAATCATTCTGCCATTCCTAAAATATTTGATTCCATTGTTGCCAAACAATTGGAGTGGATTTCTTGTCCTATCATCTTTATCAAACAACATGGTTTCTGCAAACAAAGATCTACTTGCACAAATTTAATGGAATGCTATTGTTACTTAATGCAGCTTTTGATAAAAAACTACAAGTGGATTCCGTGTATACTGATTTTTTCAAAAGCCTTTGATAAGGTAAACCATAGGTTATTATTCTGTAAATTGAGTAAATTAAGGTTTAACAATAACGCCGTTAAATGTTTAACATCATTCCTGTCGGAGAGATCACAGCAAGTTAGGATTGGTGGTTATATGTCGTCTCCTTATTTACTATTCATTAATGATTAATGCTTTCGTTACTCCAATTTTCTGTTGTATGCGGACGATTTGAAAGTATTTAAAACTGTTAGTTCCGTGAAAGATGCACTTGAATTACAAACATATCTTAACATCTTTTATGACTTTGCTTTTAAGTGTTAACAAATGTCATATTATATCATTTCTTAATATCAAATTGAGGGTGAACTTTGACTATTATTTGGGTAATTCTACCTTGTCTCGTGTTGACGAAGTCAAAGATTTAGGTGTGGTTTTAAGAATCATTATTATTTTGTTATTAATAATACAATACGGACTCTTGGGCTTATTTGAAGGCATTGTCAAAATTTTTCGATTTCGACCCTAAAAATTTTATACTTTTCTCTTGTCAGATCTCACCTACTTTATTGTTCTTCCATATGGTATCCTAATTATAAAACAGAAAGAGTACAGAAAAAATTCCTTCACTTATTATAGTTTAAACTTGGTCGAACTCATATCAGGGTAATTACACTTGGATAATGCGTAATTTTCATATTAATTCACTCGAAACTCATCGCATAATTTCCGATATTTCATTTCTTCGAGGACTTATTAATGGTGAGATAGATAATGCCTACTTCCTA
Source organism: Zophobas atratus (assembly GCA_022388445.1). Lineage (NCBI taxonomy): Eukaryota > Metazoa > Arthropoda > Insecta > Coleoptera > Tenebrionidae > Zophobas > Zophobas atratus. Next base: position 45,948,159 of record CM039442.1, on the reverse strand, counting down.
GAAAAATTATCTTTCATTGTGCTGCCTGCTGATAGCAGATTGACTCGTAGTCAACTGATTTTCAGAATTCCTTTGTCGATAACAAAAAGATCGCAAAACCATCCAATTAGACGAATAAGGAACACAGCCAACAGACTCGCAGAGGACCAGAGGTTCAACATATTTAATATCAATAAAATTACTTTTAAGAATTTAATAAGGAATATGAGCTACTTTGTAAATCTTTAATTAATAATTTTTAATTTTATTTTACACGTATTTATTATTTATTATATATAGTTTTGTAAGTTTCTTTCTTGTATTATTAATAATTCTATTCTATCCTAGAAAAATTATTTAAAACCATACTCTACAACTTTGTCACTGATTGACTTTAAAATCTTCAATAATAAAAAAAATCCTCGCATGCTAAAAATTTCAGTACACCTTTTGTGCAAGTAAGGAAATAGTATATTATTAGCCAAGGTTGCAGAGCCAAACATTCTAGACCGAGCGCAAATTAGAACCCGAGACGCGCAGCGTCGAGGGCTCTGAAGCGCGAGGTCTAGAAGTGGCTTTGCAACCGTGGTTAATATACTATTTTTTTCACTAGTAGAAACCATAAGACAATAAACTGAAAAATAAACGTTCAATTTTTTGACGCAACGTGATTTTGTTTTGATTTCTAATCAAACTTGATCTAAATCTTCAACACAAAGAAAATCGTTTATACTTGTCGCTGAGTTAATCATTTTATCTTCTACCGTCTACCAACTACCATGCGTATACTCAAGTAATGTTTGTAGCACACATTTGTTCATTTTTTAAGAAATAATCACATCAAACATTGCGTACATAACCTCAATTTTTCTTTTTGAACCCGTGGTAGCAAAAGTTGAATTTGCTACCACTAAATGAGTCGACATTTGCATGCGTCCAGGCTGCTAGTGAAAAAAAGTTTTTTTATACATATGTTGAAGTTGAAAAACACTAGTGCAGCAAAATTACACTTGGAGAATCAGTAGTATTTGGTTATACATATTAGATTACAGTTAAAAAATGAAGACAAAATTTTCAATAGTTTTTGAAATTTGACGTGATAAAAACCAAAGAACGCAATTTTAAATCAAATTTTCACACGAATCGAAGCGGAATGTAGAGCTTTATGATTATTTGTGTAAGATTCATGTATTAACTTCTTCAGAAATCGATAGGTGTTTGGATAATTGACAAGATACCGTGAATTAGGGACGAGTTTTGTACGCTGCCAAGACAAAACCCAAGCAGCTTGGTGTTTTTACAGAAAACTGTGTCTAGTGGTATACTATAAATTATCAAAATTTACTTGAATATGTGCAGTTTTATGTTCCAGGGATAAGGTGTAGATTGCCCCTAACATTTTATTATAGTGTCCCAAACACCTATCACCACTAACAATAGTCCTTTGTTACCATGTCTATACAACAGCTTTGACAATAAAATTTATATATTTTGTGATATATTTAGTAATAAGAGTACGAAAATGAAAATTTGAGGTCGTTGCTATTTTTGTATGTAAGTATATTGTTATTTTGATATTAAATTAAGCCAGGGCTTATTTTACGTAGTTACTACAAGTCATTATTTTATCGTGGAATTTTATAAAGCTTAGGGCGGTGTTATTGCTTGTTCAGTTAGCTTTAAACTTGCAGCAGACAACACAAAGTTCAACTTTGTACATTCGTATATACAGGATCGCTAGAATATATGGAAATTGAGAACCAATTGTAAAAATCAACTGAAATTAGGGTGTAACAAGTTGTGTTCTAATTATTATTATTCGTCAAAAAAAAATTTTTTTTGCTTCATTTGTTTTCGGGATGCAAGGCCAATTAATGCATTTATGAATATAGCTTTTTTTCTGAATTCATTGATATAGCACAATCAACTTTGTTTCTCATTGAAATGACAAAATAAATTACGGTTCTCGCTCAGAATGAATCATTAATAATTCTATGTGCTCAGTTTAACTTACATCCACAATTTTTTCAAGAAACACCTTACATGTAAAACTAAAATTATTTTCAAAGGTAACGATGTCATTTTTCTTTTTTTATTTATTCTTTAGTTTTCCATTTCAATCAGAAAGAAAGTATGATTATGCTACATCAATGAATTCAGAAAAAAAGCTCTATTCAAAAATGTATTAATTGTATGGTAGTGTGATTTAGAATCAATCAAGTTGGCCTTGCATCTCGAAAACAAATGATCCAAAAAAAAATTTTTTTACGATAATTAAAGCACAACTTCTTGTACCCTTATATCCATTTTTACTTGATTTGTTTTTCAAGATATTTATTTAACCGTTTCCATACATTCTAGCAACCCAGTAGAAAGTAGATAAAAAAACATGTACAAAATAAAACTCAACTACTAGAATAAATATTGAATCGTTTCTCTTCCGTAAATGCAACACAATTTGTAAACCAAATTCAGTTGTTCCTATCTATTTGTATTTCGTGGACATGACAAATCGAGCATCCTCAAGTGCATCCTTTATGTATTTAGAAAATCATTCCGACTAAATTAAACTTCCGCATAACAAACAGCGGTGAGTGTTCGCTCGTAAATAAAAGAGATTTGATTCGTCAGCCTCTATAAAGCTCTCGTTGATTAAATAGAAGTAAAAGAGCCGACGTGACGTGACGCTCCCAGCGTCGTGAGGTAATCATCACAGAAACAGCTTTAGCCATTATTTACCGTAACCGTGGCAAATGTTGCGTGATGAAATAAATCGCACATAAAGGAAGAAAAAAGTGTTACGTACTAATGCCTTCCTTTATGTCATCAGGACGAAGCAAAATCCTGCTGGAAACTGTTGTTGTCCGAATGGCCGTCGTCCACCTGTGGTACGATCGAATCAACCCCAACGTGGCTACATTTGGCCCTCGGCACCGCCGGTGTTCCAGCTGCTGTTATTACCGTTTCACACGACTGTCTCAACTTCCGATTGCTGAGTCGGAAGTAACCCAACAAACGCTCCTTTGAAGATCTGGAACAATTCAATTTCGAAGTTTTAATTATCGCGGACCGAATGGACGCAGAACATTCAGCGGGCACGCATGCACGATTAACGCCAGAGATGGAAACCCGGCTCAGTAACAAATTAATAAATAAGAAACCCCATTTTGTACGTCTAGCTCAGGGAAAAAATAGTTTTTTGTTCGCCGAAGTTCGGGCTTTGAATTTGAGTCTATAACCTTATGAAAGATAATAAAAACATTGTTGTTTAAATTATTTAAAATTTTTACCTATACCTATACCATAATTTTGACATTTCAAGGTCACAACGCATCGTTATGACGTCTATGAGTATCCTTTTTTTTAATTTCAAAATGTATAAACAAATAAATTTGCCACAAGTGAGAAAGAGGAGCTTTATTGATAATGTCCACAACAAAATTGTTCTAAAATCGACAGGATTTGTATAAAACTTATAATGCTTTTTTATTTGTTTAAGTTGGGTTAAACTGTAATAAGACTTCCAACTAAAAGTTTAGTATGTTTTTTCAAGGTTTCATTATCCCTAGCGTCCGTTTCCGTCTGCCTATTTGCCGTCTGTCCGGATTTTTATTAGGCAGTTAATCTCCGAAACTACTGGACCGATTGTTGTCAAAATTTATACGCGTCTTATGAATATCGTATACATGGTAAAACGCTGACCAAAATTGAGCTAATCATCCCCGGCAACAATAGGATGACGTCTTCTGCAAAAATTACAAAATAAGACACTTCTGCAGTTGTGGTTTATGAATCCGTGTTGATTTTTATCCTAGACATCCAGATTTTTGCAAAAAAAATCAAAATTGCACAACAACTTTTTCCAGCTTAACTTGTATTCGTTCATGAAGTCCCCTTTCAAGTATTACAATTTTGTTGAATAAATGTTAGTTAAATGATAAAAAGTAACATGAATCCATGTTCAGTTTTTATCGTGTCTATTGAAATTTTTCGTTTTCCCAATTTTTCGAATTTTCAATTTTTTGGTTTTTCGGTGGTTCGATTTCACGATTTATCAAGCTTTGATTTCTCAATTTTGCCATATGTTAGTTTTGGTACTTGTTACTTTTTTGATTTTAAAATTTTTCCATTTTTCAATTTCTCGATTTTCTAATTTTTCAATTTCTATAATTTCAGTTTTTCGATTACTCAATTTTTCAATATTTAATTTTTTGAATTTTCCGATTTTTCAAATTCTCGATTTCCTGTTTTTTTTATTTTTCGATTCTCTATTTCTCATATTTCAGTTTTACAATTTTACAATTTTTAGATTTTTCAATTTTGTAATTATTTATTTGATTCTTCAATACTTAAATTATTGGCGTTTCTAAATTTTCGATTTTTGGATAATTGATTTTTCGATTTTTGGATAATTGATTTTTACGATTTTTCAACTTATCGATTTTTCGACTTGTAGATTTTTCGATTTTTTGATATTTTGATTTTGTTCCCGATTTCTCGACTTTTCGACGTTTCGGTTTATCGACTTCTGGATTTCACGGTTTTTCCATTTTTCAGATTTTCAATTCTTTAATTTTTCGATTATTCGATGTTTCGATTTTTCGATGTCTCGATTTTTCAATTTTCGATCTCAGTTTTTCAATGTTTCAGTTTTGGAATTTTTCAGTTTATCGATTCTTCAATTTTTCTTGAACTTTTCAATTTTTGGATTTATCAATTAATCAATTTTTCGATGTTTGAGTTTTGGGCTTTTTCAATTTTTCGATTATTCAATTTTTTGATATCTTAATTGGTTAAATTTTAGAATTTTCTATATCTCGATTTCTCGTTTCTTTTGATTTTTTAATTTTTTGATTTGTCAATTTTTTGTTTTTTTTTTTAATTTATATTTTTCAATTTTTCACTTCTTCATTTTTAAAATTTTTCGATTTCTCAGTTTTATCAATTTTTCGGGTTCTCGATTTCACGAGAATTCGATGTTTCAATTTTTTGATTTTCCAAATTTTCGATTTTTCGTTTTTTAATGTAATTTTTTCAATTTCTCAAATTTTAATTTTCGATTTTTCAATTTGGGGCTGCTGCGATTTTTCGATTTTTAGATTGCTTGATTTTTCACTTTTTCGACTTCTCGATTTTTCGATTTCTCGGCTTTTCGATCTTTTGAATTTTCAATTTTTTGGCTTTTCGGTGGTTCGATTTCACGATTTTTCAAGCTTTGATTTCTCAATTTTGCAATATATTAGTTTTGGTACATTTTCCTTTTTTGGTTTTAAAATTTTTTCATTTTGAATTTTTCAATTTTCCCATTTTTCAATTTCTATAATTTCAGTTTTTCGATTACTCAATTTTTCAATATTTAATTTTTTGAATTTCTCGATTTTTCAAAATCTCGATTGCCTGTTTTTTTTCTGTTTTACGATTTCTCTATTTCTCATATTTCAGTTTTACAATTTTACAATTTTTAGATTCTTCAATTTTTTAATTATTTATTTGATTCTTCAATATTTAAATTATTGGCGTTTCTAAATTTTCTATTTTTGGATAATTGATTTTTCGATTTATCAACTTATCGACTTCTGGATTTTTGACTTGCAGATTTTCCGATTTTTTGAAATTTTGATTTTTTCCAGATCTCTCGATTTTTTGACGTTTCGGTTTATCGTCTTCTGGATATCACGGTTTTTGATTTTTCAGATTTTCAATTCTTCAAGTTTTCGATTATTCGATGTTTTGACTTTTTAGTGTCTCGATTTTTCAAATTTTCGATCTCAGTTTTTCAATGTTTCAGTTTTGGAATTTTCCAGTTTTTCGGTTCTTCAATTCTTCTTGGATTTTTCAATTTTTCGATGTTTGAGTTTTTGACTTTTTGAATTTTTCGATTATTCAATTTTTTGATGTTTTAATTTTTTAAATTTTAGATTTTTCTAGTTCTCGATTTCTCGTTTCTTTTGATATTTCAGTTTTTTGATTTCTCAATTTTTTGTTTTTTAAATTTACATTTTTCAATTTTTCACTTTTTCTGTTTCAAAATTTTTCGATTTCTCAGTTTTATCAATTTTCCGGTTTCTTGATTTAGCGATGTTTCAATTTTTTGATTTTCCAATTTTTCGATTTTTCGTTTTCTAATGTAATTTGATAAATTTTTTAAAATTTTAATTTTCGATTTTTCAATTTGGCGCTGTTGCCATTTTTAGATTTTTAGGTTTAATGATTTTTCAATTTTTCGGCTTTTCAATTTTTGATTTTTTGATTTTCCAATTTTTGATGTTTCGATTTTACTATTTTTCGATTCCCAATTTTTCTATATTTCAGTTCTGGCATTTTTGAATTTCTAGATTTTTCATTTTTTTGAATTGTCACTTTTTCGATATTCAACTTTTTGTTTTTTTAAATTTTACATTTTTCGATATTTCAATTTTTCTGTTTTACGATTTTTTAATATTTTATTTTTTCGAACTTAAGAATTTTCCATTTCTTTTTTTGATTTCCCGATTTTCCAGGTTTTCGATTTTTGTTTTTCAATACTTTAATTTTGAGAATTTTTCCATTTTCGACTTCTCAACTTTTCCATTTCTCGATTTCTCGATCTTTTGATGTTTCGATTTTTGGATATTTCAATTTATTAATTTGTCCATGTTCCGGTTTCTCGATTTTTCAAATTCTCAATTTTCGAAGTTTCGAATTTTCCATTTTTCTTTTTTTTTCGAGTTTTTGACTTTTCTATTTTTTCATTTCTCCAATTTTCGAAATCTCTATTTTCGAACTTTTGCTTTTCGATTTTAAATTTTGGAATTTTCGGTTTTCCGATTTTTCGCGTTATAATTTTTTCGAATATTTGATCATCGAATTTTCGATTTCTCGATATTCGAACTTTGAATTTGTTTCTTTTTTGGTTTCTCCATTTTTCAATTTTTCAGTTGTATGATTTTTTAATTATTCGGTTTTTCAAATTTTTTATTTTTTTGAATTCTCAATTTTTCAATTTTTCAAATTTTAATTTTTCGATTTTTCGATTTCGGGCTGTTGCGATTTCCCGACTTTCAGGTTTTTTGATTTTTCACTTTTTTCATTTTCCGACTTTTCAAAATCTCGATTTTCCAACTTTTGTTTTTTGATTTAAAATTTTCGAATTTTCGATTTCTCGATACATATTCGAACTTTGAAATTATTCCTTTTTCGATTTTTCGATTTTTTGATTTTTCACTTCTACGATTTTTCAGTTTTTAGATTTTTCATTTTTTTTTTTAATATAGTAATCGAGTCCATCGGGCGAATTGCCACTTCATATTTTCTTGACGTGTCATGACCTCTAGAGTACGAAAAAAGTGGGCTCCCGTTTCCGTCTGTTTGTCTGTTTGTCTGTCTGGCGTCTGTATCCATTTTAAATTTTATAAAATAACATACTCCTGATTATTCAATTTTTTGGTATCTTAATTTTTTAAATTTTAGATTTTTCTAGTTCTCGATTTCTCGTTCTTTTTGATTTTTTTTTTGATTTCCCGATTTTTTGTTTTTTAAATTTACATTTTTCAATTTTTCACTTTTTCTGTTTCAAAATTTTTCGAATTCTCAGTTTTATCAATTTTTCGGTTTCTCGATTTAGCGAGAATTCGATGTTTTAATTTTTTGATTTTCCAATTTTTCGATTTTTAGTTTTTTTAATCCAATTTTTTCAATTTTTCAGATTTTAATTTTCGATTGATCAATTTGGGGCTGTTGCGATTTCTCGACTTTCAGGTTACTTGATTTTTCACTTTTTCAACTTCTCGATTTTTCGACTTCTCGGTTTTTGGATTTTTCGGCTTATCAATTTTTGATTTTTGGATTTTCCAATTTTTGATTTTTTGATTTTCCAATTTTTGATATTTCGATTTTACAATTTTTCGATTCCCAATTTTTCTATATTTCGGTTCTGGCATCTTTGAATTTCTGTATTTTTCACTTTTTTGATTTTTCAGTTTTTCGATATTCAACTTTTCGTTTTTTTAAATTCTACATTTTTCGATTTTTCGATTTTTCAATTTTTCTGATTTACGATTTTTAATATTTTAATTTTTTGAAGTTAAGAATTTTCCATTTCTTCAATGTTTAAATTTTTTTGATTTCCAGATTTTCTAGGTTTTCGATTTCTCTGTTATTCAATGCTTCAATTTTGAGAATTTTTCCATTTTCATAATTCGATTTTTGGATATTTCAATTTATTAATTTTTCTGTTTCGATTTTTCAATTTTAGAAGTTTCGAATTTTCGATTTTTTTTTTTTTCGAATTTGTGATTTTTCAATTTTTTCATTTCTCGACTTTTCGAAATCTCGATTTTTTTTGTTTTTCGATTTTAAATTTTGGAATTTTCGGTTTTCCGATTTTTCGCGTTATAATTTTTTCGAAAATTTAATCATCAAATTTTCAATTCCATTCTTTAGTTTTTCGATTTTCATTTTTTTCTTTTCATTTATTGATTTCTCGAGATCTCGATTTTTTGATTTTCTGGAAAATTTTTCTTTTTTTTTCAATTTTCAATTTTTCGGAGTTGTTACTGACGGCAATTGATTTTACTTTATAAAGGTAAATAACCAAAATCGTAAAATCTAATTTTATAATTATTTTTCAAAGAAGCGGGATTTATTGGGCTTTACTTCAAGAGCGGGTGACATACTATATTAAAATAAAACGCTATTTAATAGTCCTAACTGGAGACTAGAGCGACTAAAATAGAAATCTCGCAGGAGCATTACAATTATTAGACTATTAAATAAAAGTAATAAAAATATATATGAATTGGACAAAAAGGTTCGTGAATAGTAAACGGCGATGAATACGGCAAACAAATAAAAACAGGACGGCAGCGAAACAAATAAAGTGCGTTTTTAACGCCGATTTTAATGACTTAATCGGCCAATAAAGCTGGATTTTAATGCCCGTTCCAGAAAAAAACTACTTTATTTCTGCATCATTTAAAACACTGGGAAATAAGGGTGGGCAATTTCCGATCCATCGGAGAGGGTAGATTTGCATTATGCAAATAGTATCTACGAAATTATTGTTGACAAGTTATCTTCAATTTAATTATTATCATTGAACTATTTGTTCAAATTTAATAATTCAAAAGGTTTCTTTCTAAACATATCCTGTGCCGCTAATTTTGAAAAATGTATACAAGTTGTTAAATTAAAAGTAATCAATTATGGTATAGTTCAGTATTGTAATTTATGTTATAAGATTATTTTAAAATTATTTGACGCGCCTAAACAATAATATATCTATTCCCCAATTTTTGTATTACACACATTTCGAAATCAGCCTGTATAAAAAAATTCTTGTTATCACAATTATTGACAGTTCGGAATTTTTTTTTTCAAAGAAGCGGGGTTTATTGAATTGTACTCAGGGAGCGAGGGAAGTCCTGTCGAAATAACCTTGGATCAATTTTTTTGTTGAAGGACGCCTGTACCTACACAGCGTGAATAATATGGCGTAGTTGAGACGGACCCCGAAAATGTAACTTCTTTTGAGAAGTTTTAGAGGCTGGAAATTCTCGAGTGTTATTTAATGAATGAAATTAACGGGGAAACACGGACTACTAGAGAAGGGCGTACATACTAAAGTTTTGCACTTCACTGGGATAAAGTGGGAGACATTGAATTTTCTAGTGTATGGAACAAAAAGCTAATGAGTATTAGAATTATTAGGTACGAAATAAATGTGTAGTAATGTGTACTAAAAAATTTAAATTTTAAGTGTGTCGTCACATTAGCGTAACTATATTATAAATGCGTATTTGTAGCCTCGTTTTCAGTGTTCAGTTATTATTATAACTTTTAATGCAGTAGATAGAATTGAAAATCTCGTTGAATGTGAAAGTTAGTCTTTGTTGTTTTATTTATAACACACTGTTGTCGTTTTGTTTGAAAATTAAATTGCTGAATGAGTCAAACTAAAAAACATTGTACTTTTCAATATAAATTAATTAATGATCGCTTATCTGTGCTTCTATACTTTTATTACAAATCTTTTTGTGTTGGATAGTCCATTTATCGTATCTACATATAGGCTAATAACATCACGCTACGGTCAATAGGAGCTTCCAACTAAAAGTTTAGTATGTTTTTTCAAGGTTTCATGACCCCTAGCGTCCGTTTCCGTCTGTCTATCTGCCGTCTGTCCGGATTTTTATTAGACAGTTAATCTCCGAAACTACTGGACCGATTGTTGTCAAAATTTATACGCGTGTTATGAATATTGTGTACATGGTAAAACGCTGACCAGAATTGGGCTAATCATCCCCGGGAACAACAGGATGACGTCTTCTTCAAAATTTACAAAGTAAGATACTCCTGCACTTGTGGTTTATGAATCCATGTTGATTTTACCGTAGACATCCAGATTTTTGGAAAAAAAATCAAAATTGCATAACAACATTTTCCAACTTAACTTTGAAACTGGAAAAACCTCAAATCTTCCAAACGTTTTAAGGTTAACGAGGATAATAAATCATTAATCAAAATTTATTCGTTCATGAAGTCCCCTTTCAAGTATTACAATTTTGTTGAATAAATGTTAGTTAAATGATAAAAAGTAACATGAATCCGTGTTGGAAAAAATCAAAATTGTTCAATTTTTCGTTTTCTCAATTTTTCGAATCTTCAATTTTTTGGCATCTCGGTGGTTCGATTTCACGATTTTTCAAGCTTTGATTTCTCAATTTTGCAATATATTAGTTTTGGTACTTTTTATTTTTTTGAATTTAAAATTTTTCCATTTTTCAATTTCTCGATTTTCCAATTTTGCAATTTATATAATTTCAGTTTTTCGATTACTCAATTTTTCAATATGTAATTTTTTGAATTTCTCGATTTTTCAAATTCTCGATTTCCTGTTTTTTTTTTATTTTTCGATTTCTCTGTTTCTCATATTTCAGTTTTACAATTTTACAATTTTTAGATTCTTCAATTTTTTAATTATTATTTATGTGACGTAACATCACGCAACGGTCAATAGGAGCTAAGTAGCAATGAAAAATTCGGAAAAACGGGAAAATCATTGCTCCTTTGACAGCTTCCGTTGCTTACGCTGCTTAAATGGTTAAAGTTACGTAAAAATCATATATGATAAAATTGTTCCGCTCTAAAAGTTCTAAAGAAAAGTCCGGACAGCATATGTCTATCTTATAAGGTCGACTCAGTATAACCTTTTTTACGGTAATGAAATTTGTTCTAAAATAATAATGCATTATGTATAAAATTCTCGCGTAACAGTGTTTGTAACCGAACTTCTCCGAAACGGGTATACCGATTTGTATGAAATTTTTTATGTATATTCGGTAGGTCTGAGAATAGGTTGTAAACTATTCTTTATACCCCTAAGCGATAAGGGTGGCCAACCCTAAAAAATTTTTGTTTATTTTTTGGACAAAATTTTTTATTTTTATTTTTTTAAGGTTTGGAATCAAAAAATACATATAACCCTAAATCTTCACCTTTCTACCACCAACCCCCATTTTTTAATCTTCTATATAATAAAAATCAATTGCTGTTCCTGTTAGTCTCGCTAAAACTCAAAAACGGCTTGACCGATTTGAAGAATTTTTTATATTACGGGGATGGTTTATAAATAAAAAAAAATTGGTCTAAAGAGTTTAGACAGTACTTCCCTCGCTGTCGGAAACTTGACGACTGCATGCCTATTGTGTTTTTTTTTTCTCATTACATTTTTGTAGTGGGAATTTAAAAAAAATTGTGATGACGTCATCAACATTTTTGCAAGGACACGTATATCAGTTGGGATAGATGTAGTGTAATACTAAGAATAAAATTTTCGGGAAAATGAATTGGGTCGTTTTGAATATTGATTTCTTATAATCAATCAAATAACGAAACAATTTACTCACGTATACGGCGCCGGTGTGTAATATCTAGAGAGCGGATTTCTGTCGGGCTAGGCAAGGCCAAACTCGGTACGGCTCGTACGGGATGCGAATTCATTGCGGTTGCGGATTGCACTTCGTTTATTTGAGATTAGAATAACGCTGTTTCGTTGCACTCTGCTGTTAATTCCCGTTCTCATTTACTTAGCCGTTTGATTAATAAATCGTTAATTATATTTATGGAATTAGTACTGATTAAATTCAGTGATTATCTATCACCCGCTACTGAGTCTCGGCGATCCAGCGCGTCCCCACCTATAATCGTGACGTACCCCGACAAAAATCCGCTGTCTAGTAATATGAAAGGCAACTGAAAATCGTTTATGTATAAACATTCTTAATTTAAGATGACAAGCGTAACAGCATACGTGAGAGTCAAACAGAGAAACTGTAAACAAAACGACCATCGGTTTTATTGCTTCGACTTCCGCTTATTATATAAAACATTGGGTTTTATTTTAATTCTTGACGGTGAAATTCACAATTGGTTGATTATAAACATGTCTATTTCACATTCGCGGAACCAAGTGAGCGCATAAAACAAATGCAGGTCTGTAATGTTAAAGTCGATGTAAATAAGCGTGCTACCCTTATGTTTCAACCGAGTTTTTCCTTTAACAAATTTTTTGTCTACCAAATTGGGTTGGTTGGGGTGTAATACTAATAATAAGTGTTTCCTTTAATTTAATCAATAAAATAAATTGACTTCATTAATTTTTTTGAACCACCTCTTAAGAAAATCTAAAAAATATGAATGGAATGATAAATCCCAAGTACAAACTCATCATATTTTTTGCATTTTAGGTAGGATTTATTCAGCAAAATTTAAAGGTGACGTCATCAATTTTTTTAGGAGGGATGAACAAATACATTTTGAACAAAAGTTTACCATGCTTATAATAACTTTAAAATATTCCCAAGATTTCAAAGCATTCGGTTTTGTAATTCCTGATTAAATCGATAAAATAAATTCACGCCTTCATTAATTTTTTTGAATCACCCTGCATATGCAAATCCAAAAATATGAATGGAATGATAAATCACAAGTACAGACTCATCATATTTTGTACATTTTAGATACGATTTATTCGGCAAACTTTTGAGCTGACGTCATCAGTTTTTTGTAGAAGATAACCAAATATATTTTGACTAAAAATTTATTATGCTCTTTATAACCTTAAAACATCTGCAAGATTTCAAAGCATTCGGTTTTGTAGTTCCTGATTAAATCAATAAAATAAATTTACGCATTCATTAATTTTTTTGAGTCACCCTGTATATGCAAATCGAAAAAATTTGAATGGAATGATCAATCACAAGAAGAGACTCACCATATTTTGTACATTTTAGATAGGATTTATTCAGCAAAATTTTGTGGTGACGTCATAAATTTTTTAGGGGGGACGACCAAATACATTTTGATCAAAAATTTACCATGCTTATGATAATTTTAAAATATCTTCAAGATTTCGAAGCATTCGGTTTTGTAGTTCCTGAGTAAATCAGTAAAATAAATTTACGCTTTCATTTATTTTCTTGAATCACCCTGTATATGCAAATCCAAAAAATATGAATGGAGTGATAGATCACAAGTACAGACTGATCATATTTTGTATATTTTAGTTATGATTTATTCGGCAAATTTTCGAGCTGACGTCATCAAGTTTTTGGAAGGGATAAGCAAATATATTTTGACTAAACATTTATTATGCTCTTTATAACCTTAAAACATCTGCAAGATGTCAGAGCATTCCGTTTTGTAGTTCCTGATTAAATCAATAAAATATATTTACGCATTCATTAATTTTTTTGAGTCACTCTGTATATGCAAATCCAAAAAATATGAACCGAGTGATAAATGACAAATACAGACTCATCAAATTTTGTACATTTTAGATATGATTTATTCGGCAAACTTTCGAGCTGACGTCATCAAGTTTTTGGAGGGGATAAGCAAATATATTTTGACCAAACATTTATTATACTCTTTATGACCTTAAAACATCTGCAAGATTTCAGAGCATTCGGTTTTGTAGTTCCTGATTAAATCAATAAAATATATTTACGCATTCATTAATTTTTTTGAGTCACCCTGTATATGCAAATCCAAAAAATATGAATGGAGTGATAAATTACAAGTACAGACTCATCATATTTTTACAGTTTAGATAGGATTTATTCGGCAAACTTTCGAGCTGACGTCATCAATTTTTTGGAGGGGATAAGAAAATATATTTTGACTAAACATTTATTATGCTCTTTATAACCTTAAAACATCTGCAAGATTTCAAAGCATTCGGTTTTGTAGTTTCTGAGTAAATCAGTAAAATAAATTTAGGCATTCATTAATTTTTTTGAGTCACCCTGTATATGGAAATCCAAAAAATATGAATGGAGTGATAGATCACAAGTACAGACTCATCATATTTTGTACATTTTAGATATGATTTATTCCACAAATGTTGTTTTATAATTTTGATTTTTTTTCCAAAAATCTGGACGTTTCGGGTGAAAAGTCGATTCAGAGTTGTAAACTACATGTGTAGGACTATGTTATTTTATACAATTGAAAACCCATTTACTATGTACAATTTTGAAGTGACGTCATCGCATTAGTGGTGGGGATGATTAGACAAATTTTGGTTAGCGTTTTACCATTTACATGATATTCTTAATGTAAGTACAAAATTTCACAACAATCGGTCGAGTACTTTCGGAGATTATCTGTCTAATAAAAATCCGGGACGGCAAACGGACAGACGGACGGACAGACGGACAGAAGGACAGACAGACGGAAATGGGAGACCTATTTCTTCGTCTTCTAGGGGTCATGAAAGATCGAGAAAACGTAAAGGCAGAGAGTCGGCCGACGGACTCGATTACAATACTTCCTTTGCTTACGCTCGGGAAGTAAAAATAGGGAAAACTTAAAAGAACAGCTAAAAAATAAAAAAATTCTAAAAATTTTGTATGGGAATCGCCACATTTTAGATAGGATTTATTCGGCAAAATCTTGAGATGACGTCATCAAGTTTTTGGGCTTGATAAACAGATATATTTTGATTAAAAACGTACCATGTCAAACAGTAACTTCAAAACGTCTGCAATATTTCAAAATTCAGTTTTGCAATTCTTGATTCAATGAATAAAATAAATTGACTCAGTGATTAATTTTTTTGAGACACCACAAGTATAGTCTCATCCTATTTTGGGCATTTTAGATAAGATTCATTTGGCAAAATTTTGGGCTGACGTCATCAATTTTTTGGAGGGGATAAGTAAATATATTTTGAATAAAAGTTTATTATGCTTGTCATATGTTTAAAACATCCATTCGGTTTTGCAGATTCGAAATTAAATTGTTGGTGAAACGAAGTTCATGGGGTCAGCTAGTAATTAAATATTATCGCTAGTATGCAAACTTGCCGACTGTACGAGTTCTGAAACGCCACTAAAACATTTTCCACAGCTCATGTGGAAAAATAAAAAAATGTTGTGTGCAACTCACGTAGAACTTTCATGATTTTGTTATGGAAGCCACCTCTCGAGCAAAATCATGCAACTTTATAGTCCTTATAGAAGTAACTATATTTTTCATACCGTTCAACGCCACATTTCTTACTTTATTTTATTGCTTAAAGACGTTTTATATTTCGTCGAATACTTTGCTCGGTATTATATTTCCCGTTTCTTAAAAACACAATTTTTTACCGTTGTTAAAAATAAAAAGAACAAAATTAAACACTACTTTTAAATTTCAATCTCGTATGTAGGTATAGTTTTTTTAATTTAATTTTTGCGTTTTCGTTCTATACAAAACGACACTATTTTTTCATAACACTTGGGAATAACGCTGGGTTTAGTTAATTTTTTTCCATCATGTTATTTTGTTAACAGATGCAGACACTTTGTTCTCCTACGAACTGCTACCACTTGGGTCATGCTTTTCATTAATTTAATTTCCCCGCAATTTGTTCAACGAACTTGGAGTTTTTTCACAACTGAACTGGACTGAAATACGTACCTATTTTCTCGAGTGAACTAAAGTCCAGTTGAGATAATTTTTAATAATAAAACAAAATTTTACTAAAAACATTTTTGGAGCAGTCATGTTGATTAATACACATATTCGACTTTTATCGTAGTCACAAAGAATTTTAAACTTCTCTGCTTTATCTTTGTGGTGATATAACAACATTTAACCCAGATATTTAATTATTCATTTCTTTTTATTTGTGTGTCACTCACAGAAATTTGTTTCCCAGGGTTTTCTGCATCACAAAAGACGAGATAATAAATTAGTTTCGGTCAATAAAATATTTTAGGTGACATTAAATCAATACGTTTAATTTAAATGCAACGTGATAGAAAATTACTCAACATGTCACGCACTTTCTGGCGCCTCAGTGATAAAACCAAATATTACAATTAACCAAATGCTGCAACACCGAAGCTGTTACCGGAACAGTTTAAAATTAAAGCAGGAAAATACGTATGTGCTACAAGTAAATAACTAAAAGCTGCATAAATTAAACTCGGCCGTTATTGACAAGTTTGTTTATTTCCTCTGAATCAAAGTCGCTTTAATTTCATGTTTAATTTCGATGATTACACAACATGTGTGCTTTATTATGAAGATAGGAAACGTTTAATTTTCTTTTTGTGGAAATCGACTAGTAGTAAATAAATTTTCACGAAAACGGTGCATATGATGCAAATGATTTTAATTGCCTAAACGCAATTTCGTCTGTGTTAGAAAAACTTGTTGAATGTAATAACAGCTACATAAAAATAAATAAAGAAAAGTATAGAAGGAAAACGATTGGTAAAGAACCCGTTTTCTATTGAACTAGAATTAGTTGTGAGTTTTCTGTGTTTGGCAGGACTTCAGACTTGAACCGGCGTGATAAATATAATATTATGGCAACAAGGCGCAACAGATGTTGAATACTTCAAGTGTGCAATGTGTTTAAACCATTTTGTGTTTTTATTGTGAAGAGTTATTGTTTTCGGAATAAATATGTTAGTACTGGAAGTTTTCCGTAGGAGCTGTAATATTCACCAACACGTCCTATTTAGAGAACACGTTACGTTATGAATAAAACACTTTCGAGTTAGTAATATTTAAAATGGGGAAGACTTTCTACAAATTATACAATTTTTTTTGGAATAACACAAAAAAAAAAATAAAAAAATTGGTACGTAAGGTATACTTAAAACACTTTTTCCAAATCTTATTAAAGCTTTAAGAGTTTTTCTTCTTTATCTTTTAGTGTTACTTCTGTTGAAAAATGATCATTCTCTAAATTCAAATTAACCTCAAATCGACAATGGGTCGGGAGCGACTATCTAATTTAGAAATTCTTTCTGCTGCATACAAAGCATCTGATTCGACTGATTTTTTTCCGAGATAATACGAAAGCTGCATTTATAACAGCAAGAACAGCGAAATCGTGAGCTAAAATTTTATTAACATATTTATGGAATGTATGTATGATACAGTTAGACTGATATACTGTTTAATATTTGAAATGTTAATCTTAATTTATAATGACTCTCTACGTAGTTGTAGTACATACGTCTATTATATTATATATAATAGATACTAAATAACGAATGAATAAAACTATCAAAAAATGCAAGTTTTTTTTTATACACTTTTGCTTTGCATAAAATTTATCAACTCAACTAGTAGTATCAACTATAAATAAAAGAAAACTATCAAGGGCGGCTGTTTTACCCTGATATATGTACGGTCAGAGACTTAAAATTGCTTCTAGTATGATAAATGTTGTAACGGGTGTACAATAAAAAATATATATGGAGCAGGCCTAGAATTATTATTTGCCGTTTGTTCATAACAGGGTAATTATTTTCGGAGACTATGTAGGCAACTGAATATACTTTATAATAATAATAAACTTTATTACGGGAAATCTCATTATATCTAAATTACAAATATTAAATTAAATACACTAAAAATTAAATTAAATTAAACATCCTACCTAATGTTCAAAATAAAGAAAGAACAAATAACAAAAATAATAACAATAATAAAGAAATATAAAGAAAAGAAAGAAGAAAAGAAATATAATAACTAGATAAAGAAGAGAAATTATTGTATTGATAAACAATAAGAATAAAAGTGGACCACAGTGTGAGCCTTGTGGCACACCTGAACAAACTACAACTGGATCAGAGACAGAATTCCCTATTTTGATGAACTGTTTCCTGTCCTTTCAATCTATCTAAGAAACCTGGTACCAAAATTCATCATCTTTCCAGGTGTTCGGAACCACACCAGAAGAAAGGGATAAATTTATACAAAAGATGTATTGGTTTAGAAATACTAAATATACAAGAAACCAGGAATCTTGCTGAAATTCCATCAGGTCCTACATTATTGGTAGTGGTAGGCTTTAAACTAATAATCGCATCGAATATTTCACTTAACGAAAATATTCTTAAGTTGAAGTCTGTTGAGCAGTTAACTTGTATATTAGAATGAACATTGATTTGCGAATCCCTATAAACTGTTTTAAAAGAGTCAGCGAATAAATTGGCTGCTCTCATTGAATCAGTTGATGTTTCATTGATATACATATTTCATAGTATTTGGAGTACCGTTCATGTTATTTTTCTCTTTCCAGAATTTCCAAAAAGAGTAACAGTTAGAACTGATTTCAGTTTCCATTTTTGAGATATATAAATTGTAACATTCTGTCGTTTTTAATTTACATAACCTCCTGAGTCTAGAGAATCGTCATATATATTTAGATCACCACTTATCTTATAAAGTTTACGCAATGATTTTTTAGAATAAATAAGGTTTTTCAGTTCACTAGAAAACCATTTGGGAAAACACGATGTCTTAAAGTATTTGATAGGGATTTAGAGCATACAGGGTTTCATAATTATTATCGTTCTTATGCAGTTGGGTTGATTTTGTTGGCTATTTCTTCACCTCAGGTAATCAGCATTTTCAGATTTTAGTACCTGTGGTTGCCGCTATTGTTACGTCATCGATGGCTAGTAGTCCTATTTTAATTGAAATAAGTTTCTGTGTTTTATGTATATTCATTTTTGGTTATGTTAATCGTTACGATCAGTCTAAATTAAACCGGAAAATTGGATGCCATGTATTTTTTTTTATTTTTAAAGATAAACCTATAGTTCTTGGAGTAGATTTATATAAAATATCTGTCTGATGGTAAGTACAACCCTCTTATTACCAATTCCGGTAGAACCGGAGACGACACCAACTTCATTTTTTACAAAATATCCGGTATATTTTTCTATAAATGGAAAGTTTGATTTTTTTATTACAACAAATCAAATAATTAAAAAGTTAGTAAAATAAGTCAAAAATTATCTACTTAATTCAGTTCTAGTTGGTTGAAAAATAAGTGTTTCATCTGTCAGTTCGACATTTCTAACAAAAAGATTGTCCGCATTTTTTGATGATATTGTTGTATGGGAAATGCAACGAAAGCTTGAACCACACTTGCTAAAATAAGTTCAACGAATTATACCCAAACAGGAAAAACACTATCGGAGATATTTGGAACAAATTATTGATAATTTAAAAAACAGGTCAGCTTAAAGTGAAAAACAGAAGATTTACAAATATCACCGAACATGATGGCAATTTACGTCGAGTACCTCATTCGTAGAGATGCGGAAATGTGTGTCAAACAAAATGGAAACATCTCTGAAAATTTGTTGTGAGAAATATTTGTACTCTTGTTGTATTCAAATTTAATTCTAGTTTGTTCTGCTACTTCGGATGTTAACAAAAAAAAATGGTCGAATGTTATTTTGACACAACTTCCCTTGCCCTTGAAGTATAATCCGACAAATCCAGCTCTTTAAAAAAAATGATAAAATTTGTTTTTACGATTTTCGTTTTGTGATAACCTCTGTATAGTAAAAACCAACGGCATAAAAACACTCCCGCATGGACAATGTAAAATATATTTATAAAGCACATAACTAACAGGATAAAATATCCTTCAGCACTAGGTAATATCAGCCTGAAGCTCAAGTGTTTATTTATGTTTATGCATTGAAAGAATGTCACGTAGAAATTAGTTTGAATTGATTCAGTTTGTCTTCTCAAAACATAGAACTAAAATTATTAATTAAACCACAATTGAACAAAATGTTTGAATAATATAATTCCTATTTTATCATTATTATATAAAGACGTGCGTACTACTAGTCATAGCACAAAAGGAAACAAGTCATAGCACGTGACAAGTGCAAGAAAAAAAAGTAAAGGAACAATTTCGGCATCGAACCCGCGACCGCCGGTCGCCGTTTCCCTAGAAACCCCCTATACGCTACAAAGCCTTGTATCCCATGTTGGTAATACAACGTTATTATATCTTGCAAGTGTTTTTGCGAAAATTTGAACGTTTAACGAAAAAACTGAAAGCGGATACACTACAAGTATGAGTATATTTTTCTATATCAAAAAAATTGTTGGTGGGGATGATTAGCCAAATTTTGGTTAGCGTTTAACAATCTACATGATATTTCTAATATATGTATATACAAAATTTGACAATAATCGGTCCAGCAGTTTCGGAGATTACGTTTCTAATAAAAATGGATACAGATACCAGACAGACAGACAGACGGAAACGTGAGACTACTTTTTCGTATTGCAGGGGTCATACTGTATTTCCTTAGCTTACGTTCGGGTAAAACAATCGGAATTCAAAACCTAAATTGTCTGTAAAAAATTTGTTTTATTTAAGTTTACTGAAACTATGTGAATGAAAACATGGTTGTCGATTTTTCAGGCTACTAGATTTTTATAAACAACTTTTTATTATTACTTTTAGAATATTGGTTGCTCTTGATTTTTTGTGAAAAAAATTCAAACGACTCATTAATTAAAAAATATAGTGTGTGTTCCGTTTAAAAATAAAAAGTTGATCTTATTTCCGGTGTCACTGGAGGTGATAATAATTAAAGAATGTGTTTACTATCAAATAGATATTTTAATACGGTACTGAAGAAAAAAATTAACGGAATCATGTCAAATAAAATAGAAACTCTGTATCAACCTTATAAAAATACCCTATTATTAAAAGCTTCACGTTTGTTCCAAAATATTAAAGGGAACGAATCTGTTTTATAGAAAGTGCAATTTCAAACTCTACACGTCTGAATACATTTTCAAAGTTGAGTTAATATTCACAATATAACAAGATTAAATCAAAACATAAAATGAAAACTTATTAGAATTTCAAATTTTCGGAAGTTCGATTATCTAAAAAACATGAAACGTATTATATAGAGCACTATAGTTTGCAGTAAAATTAAACTCTGGAGAAATTAGGTTCCTGGAAGCGTAAAAGTATGCATAAAATAAAGTGATGGCTCGGGGGTGTAAGAGAAAATTTATATTTACTGATGTTCCATCTAACACTTTGAATATTAGTTATAATTAATACTAAAAACGAAATCTCAAATCAGTTTTCAAAAAGATTACAGACATTTGAATGCCAAGTATGAGGTTTCAATTTTTTAATTGCTCACTGCATTTCACAATTAATAAGGAGCATATTTTTAATATGACAAATAAATGCTTTAGTCTATATTTGAATTATACCTTTTTAAATTGATTGATGAAGATTAATTACTGCATATTTTGCATATATTCACCATCCATTGCATTTTTGTCGGTCTGTTTACATATGTTTTCAGTGATTGGAAGTAATTCAGTTACAAGTAATTCAGTTTCTTTTCAAGTAATGTAATGAGTAATTGTAACGAATTCCTAAATTTGTTAGGAAACCAGGTAACCAAAATATACATAAGCTCTTCATCATTTTAAGGGTCGCTAAAGCATATTCCAGCATTGGGAAATAGATATAAACTTCTGCCCAAGTTTTTACCAAAAGTATACGTCCGATTGTAATAAACTTCAAACCGTTGAAATGACCGTAAAGAAGCCCACCCAGAATGCTTTTGCGTTTTTTAAATTTTGTTGTGTTGTGATGAGTATAAGATTATCTGGTTTTCGCTGTTTATGAATAAATTTTAAATTTTCAAAATGGTACATAGTAGAAATTGTATTAAAAAATCTATTGCGATTTACAGAAATAAAATATCTTAATAAATAATTGAGTGACCAGGGGCAGAATATTTAAAATATGTGGTCAAACAAACTTTAGCCATTTTTCTGGTTCACTCAAATCTATATCAGGTAACCGTTAGAGCCAGTCCTTTTAAAGCCCTCATACTCCGACATAAAAATTTTATGAGAGGAAAACCCTGTAAGATTGTCTAAATTTAATCTATAAGTCACAACGCCAAGTAAGAGATAATTAAAAACAGACTTTTAAGTTTACATTATCTTGTAGCCGCCTTCTATGTATTTAGAATATCCTTTTTACTCAAGATAATATTATAATATTTACGATACATTTACACGTCAGCCAATAAAATATTTTGAAATCTCCCACCAATGCAAATTTTTGTTTAAAAGTTGTTGTAGTTGGCATCGAACTTTTATTTGTAGCTAGATTGGAATGAAATTAGGCGCAAAAGAATCGGCTCTTCAATTTTTGGAAAAATATGTAACATGTTGCCCGGTTGCCCCACAACAATTCTATTTAGCGCCATTTAGTAATTTGTAATTGTAATGAATTACTATTGTTACTGGATAATGAGTAATTGTAATGCATTACTTTTTAAAAGTAATTGTTCCAATCACTGTCTATGTTTTACTTTGTCAGTTGGAAAAAAAACTACCTCTTTTCTTAAAATACTGGTAAAATTCGAAGTTAGGTCTGTTACTGACATAGTCAGCACTTTTACAGGTCGCCGTAAATGGTTTATTAGGGAGCAATAAAATTTATTTATGATTTCCGTTTCGCGAAAGTTTAAGGATATCAGAACATCTATTTGGGTTTTTCTAGTATTTTCCTAAATAAGTGTACTTGAAAATTTATTTGTTGTAGTTCAGAATAGCCAGTTTTGTTTATTGTTTATCTTCAGTCATTGTTTGTCTCAAGTCCTAAAAGTTTAAATAGGTACATGTCGACTAAGCATACAGTATTTCATGTCTGATGTTGGCAAATAAGGATGGAGTGAATAATTTGATGAAATATTTCTAATTTAATCATAACTAGACACTGAACAATAAATTCAAGGATTAATGATTATCCTGAACCTATTTCAACAACCTATTTTACTTTTATTAAAACGAATTATCAGTTTGTTTCAGAAACAGAGTGCACGCTTTTAATTGAATCTGTGCAGTTAATTAAAAATTTTCAAACCAACGCTTTCAATATTTCAGGAAAAATAACAGACAGAAGACATAATTTTACAATGGAAAATATCTTTCTTTCCGGGCTGCCGGAAGTAAATTGCATAAAGTAGTGCAGATAAATTCTCTCTTTAACAATTAAGTTTTGTGCTTAACAGATGCTTTATTTAAATGCAGCAACATTTCAACAACATAGCTTTTAACGTGTGTCGGAAGAAACAGGACATCCGCTGAAATCGGCCGGAACTCCGGTAATTTCGCAAGGGCGTCTACAACCGAGTTAAATAAATTTCATTGACAAATAGTTCCCCAAGTGAATTGCTTCTGAATCGCCTTTTAAAGAGCAGGTTTGAACTCCAATGAAAATAGTCCAAATAAAGCATCAAAGTTACATTGTAAAGGCAATTCGTCTTAAGGGGGAAATGTTCACATAAAACGTATTTCTATTTTTCAGAAACTACTGCTAATCTGTTTGTTCACAGCGTCAAGCATCTAACGTGCAGAGGGTTTACTTGACAACTCCTCATCATACCAATATAGAAAAGGTCTAGCCGTCAAAATACATGCTAATAATACTGATAAGGTGATAAGCCATTGCCCTATCGGTTTGTGCACTGAACTTCAACACCCAGCACAACTACCACACAAATGCTCACCTATTCATCTGCCAGAAGGCGTAAAGAACCGGAGTGGAACAGGTGGGCGCGAAGGCCACCCACACGAACATAGTATACGAAATGTCAAAGTTTTTGTTGTTGTCGTACGTTTCCGGGAGGACTAATCGAGCCAGACGAAGGATCATCAGCGGGCATAAATAAATCGCATACAGAGTCACCATCGGCACCAGATAGCGCTGCGTCCTTTTCTCCTTTGCCAGATCCAGTTCCGGTTCGTCGGTGTTGTATCTTATACGGCCGTTTTCGTGATCCCTGTAACTGTTGCGGCTGTATTGGCTGGAGCGGTCACAATCTCCGCGGCTGCTCCTGGAAAGTAGATAAAATTTATCATTGCCACAATAACTGACAGTTGCAGTTAAACTTAAGTGGAACGACGCTCGTCCGCAAGATTGGTTTTCCTTGCGACATTTTTTACTGTATTAACGCGAGTTGACGCCCGAATATTGTTTCCATGATGTCTGAAACTTCGGTATTAGCTTATACAAGAATTTTTAATAACTGAAAAGTTGACGTGCTTTCACGCAAATTGCTGGCTTTGAACAAGTTTGGGTGGGTAGTTCTAAGAATGTAGAAAAGTTTGGTCTCTCGGAATAAGCTAATGTCAAAAATTAAAGTGTATACGGTTGTCTTGTCTACACAGATAGGAGGTATTCGGTTAATTAAGGAAGTTTTTTCTGAAGATCCAGGTCTTTCAACTTTTACTTCATTATCTTGCACGACTAAGGAAGCCATGTTAAGAAATGATAATAATAAACGAACTAAAAATAAATAAAAATAGAATTCGGTAAACTCAATTATAAAACCAAAGCAAAAATTAGAAAACCGGTTAAATTTATAGTCTAAAAACTAGGATATTTTCCGAATAATAGAAGATACGCTATTAACTGAATTACGGAAAACAAAAACATACATTTGCTGCTTTGTTAAACAATGTGCACATTACGAATACAGGAGACTTGCTTAAAACGTTAGTTCGAGATTGTGGATTATAAAATAGGAAATGCTGAGGGATATTACAACTTCTTGGAATGAGAAAATTTAATTTAGACAATAATTCGGAGCAGTCTATGTTTTTATTGAGCCAGTTATAAAGAAACCGTATCATTAAAATGTTACGTCGAACACTAAGTGATGTGAAGTTAAATCATGACAGCAATACACAAAATGGGTAAACACCATTTTGGACAAGAGTCAGGAGTCTGAGGAATTTGTGCTGAATAGTTTCCAGGTTCTTACAATGTACCTACTTCATAAAGTGGATACCAAATCACAATACCATATTCTAGTTTGGAGAGAACAAGGGATCACGTTTCAGATTATGCAATTAAATAAACACATGTGTAATGTTGGTTGCATACGGACATAAATAAATTTACAACTAAAGGTTAGCTTTTGCTTGTTGAAAACTAGAAAAGCTAGTGAAAGGAAATAACTTCTGCAGATTTGTGAATAAGTTTACTTAAAAGGCGAAAATAAAGTTAAAAAAAGCTGTTGGAAATGGTATCCATTATTCTGTATACATAAATTGACGTGTTTTCATGTTATTAACCACATTTTGTAGTGTAGCACGTGTAATGCGAGCACACTCTTCGGTAATTCTGTCTTTCAGTTCTTCTATGGTGTGAATGGGAGTTTTGAAAATAGTGTTTTTTAGATGACTGAACAAGAATTAATCCAGAGGGGTTAAATCTGGTGACCTTGGGGGGACTCAGGAACTTAGTGTAAACTTATCACTTTATCATCAAGGAATTCACGTAAAAAATTCAAATTGTCTACTGTTGTATGTGCCGTGGCACTGTCATGTTGAAGAAATCCGTCTTGGAGTTCATCATCTTGTAACTCTTGAACAAAAACAGTTAGGATATTGTTTCGATATCTTTGTGCTGTTACAGTTTTCTCAAAGAATTTGGGTCCAATGATAAGTCTGCGAGATATGGCGCACTATACACCAATTTTAACAAGTTGGAGTGGTGTTTCACGAAAGACGTGTGGATTTTCAGCACTCCCATATTTCATATTTTGAGAGTTAACATAACCTTCACAACAAAATCTCATAATTGTGATTCAAATTGACAGAAACTCAGTATTAGAGAGGTGAAACCAAGGTTCGTCAAAAAAGAATGTTAAATCCAGCAAGTTATCATCATTGAGGTGTTCAAGAAACCATCTGCAGTACGTCTATTAAAATCAGCCGGCAAAAGTTCGTACGGTGGAGCTTTTATTTTTTCACAATTTTATGGCATGTACCCATGAAAAGTCCAACAATAAACTATGAGTGGGACTACAATAAATGTTCAAAGTGTTCTCCGTTTACAATTTTGCAGTGATGTAATCGGTCAACAAAATGTCTAGATGAATTATGTATGATTTTACAATATTTGGTGTTTTTTTGTGAACCTTTTTCTATTTTTTGTATCAGTAGAAATAAACATGTTGATAATTTCTGACAGTAGTTTTTTATTTTGCTTCAGAAAGTTGTTAAAGAAATCTGGGTGTTCCATTAAAAAAAAGTAGGCGGCCCTGTCTGTCAAACCGGGATCGATGAAAAAGGAAAAATGTTGTAATCAAGTCGCCATGTTTAACTACATATACAAAGCAAATTAAAAAAAAAAAACTTTTCAAATAGCGAACTTATTCGACCGTTCCGGGACTTTATACTAACCCTGTATAAAACTTATAGAAAGACCTGGATGATGCAATTCCTCAGTAACTACAGGACTGTTTGCTTTATCTACTGAGATATTAAAATTAAAAAATACGAGATCTAAAATATGGTGGTTGTTGTTCAGAATATCATAATTAAAACGTTGTGATCATACGTAAAAATTTCAAGGAAGTTAAAAACTTTAAGTCATAATCAGATATCGATTACTTTATCTGTTTTAAATAGGATGATAAGTTTCGGTACATGGTGCGGCGAAACTCCGGAAAACGGTGACGGTCCGGAATTTGGCCGATAACGCGTGGGGGTGGCGTGCCTCGGTGCCAAGCCTTGGGCCTACTAGTGCCGCTGAACAGAAATATGTCTGGCTAACCTAGGCTTATGATGTCAACTTCACGCCACTAAATGTAGCGCCTTCGCTCGGGAGCGGCGGTGCTCGGGGGCCAGCTCCATCTCCGCGGAGGGAGCACCGGTGTGGTTTTAGAGCCGGAAAAATAATACTAACAATATTATTTCTTGCCACCAGCTACCCGGATAAAACAATCTTACGGATAATGTTTAAAAATAAATTACAAGACGGTTTTACAAAAAAATTAACTCCTGGACAAGCTTAAAGGACAAGGAAACGCAGAAGAAAGAAGTTACCTATAACAGTATAGTGGTGTCGAGAAGCACAGAAGCACTCGTGCAGGTGTAGTAATTGTGATACCTAAGAAGTGGAGAAAGAATATCAAAAAGTGGGAAGAAAGAAACGAACCTCTTTTGAAAATGGAATTAGATATAAAAGGTCACTTATTAGTGATAATAACCGTGTATGAATCGAAAAAAAAGATCATAGGAGACGTGACATCGCTCTCTCAAATATTAGCCCAAGAAAAATTATTATCAAACGATTTTATAACGTTCGACCTTGATTGTGTTAGTCTTTTCATCCAAACACTCGTTTCTTTATCTAACTAGATAGTACCGCTACTTACTCATTTCCACGTATAATTTTTAAAGTGATCACATCCATTGCACAAAGATCTCATCTTCTACTTGTTACGAGAGGTCGCCCGAACCTGTCAGTTGTCATTAAGTTGGGGCTTATCATCCGTATTGGAAATGGAATTGGGAATCGAGTGTTTGGATGGAAGTCATTGAATTGTCTTCTCATCCAAACATTCGTTACTTTCTCTAACTAGGTAGACGTTTAAACAAATCGTGTTACAGATGTTAGTGTCAGTATGGTGATGAATAGTCCCATTGTGAGTGCAATGTGAGATGGAAGGCTTTCACATAAATCTTGGGTTTGGTTGACTTTTCCCATTTTATGCCTACAACATCTGGTGTCAGTTGAGCTGGTAAGGCTTAAATTTTGACAGGTGTTTCACCAGATCGAAAAAAGGACCGTTGGATTACAGCCTCCCAGTGAGTTTTTTCAGTATAAGAAAAAAGAACAGAAAGTCTAAAAAGCGAAAAGGGCACGAAGACCTCGTGAAGAAATGCACGGTAACACCCAAGAAGGGAATTAGTATATTTACTTCAATTTTGCTATGTGTGTTGGAACAGCGCACGAGCATATAATGACGAGTGGATTGGGCCGACCTCTGATGAGAAATAGGAGACAAAACCCGAGAGTCGGTGACGATGACGGTGATGGGTTTCGCTGATATCGTAGTAGGGTTTCTGACGTATATCACTTTCGCACCACGGGGTTAGCGCCTTCTACGGGAGCAGTTGCTCGGGTGCCAACTTCAGGAATACTTTAGCCGGAAAAGCTGATCTCCACTTGTGAGGTCTAATGAAATAAAAAGCGGGTCAAGGTCGTCCTGTGGCCTCCCAGGCGGCAAAGCTGAAGCGGAGACGTTAAACTTACAGGCAAAGAGTTTTGAGAAGAGACGATTAATGACAATGGTAAACTTAAAAAAAAAATTACACCTCATTATGACAGTTCCCACTTTTTCAAGTAATTCTCGTTAATTCAAGCTCAAAAGCACAAAACAGTCCAAAACTGTTGATACTTGCGTACGAAAATTTTGTTTTTGTGCTAGGAAGCGAAGACCGTGAAAATGGTTTATTTTGTTTCGTTGTTATGGGACATTCGTAAACGGAGAGTTCGTGTATTCTGTAACCGCTGATTTGCAAATTCAAGAAACATCGTTAGAGGTTCACATTAGAAATATTCAAAGATTGGCTCAGCAGTCAGAAGTTCCTGTTGCAACATGAAATAGAACAATGGATCCAAAGCATTGACGAAAGGATGTTACAAAACATTTTTGAAATTAAAAAGAGAGTGAATATTGCCTTGAACAAAATGCTACCAAAATAGTATAAATAAAAATAAATAATTGGCTGAGTGCTGAACTACCTAACCCAACTTTAACGGTAATCTGGAAACAAACAAAAATGGTAAACATTTTCAACATTTACTGTCACGTTTAATCACAATACATTTGTTTCTTTTACGTGTAATAAATTAGTTTTATTTTTTAATGAAACATGAACTATTTGCGCAACCAGTTATACACATGCGTGCGGTATTTGTCGTGAGTCCTTGGGCATTTAGTAAAGTCCATATAGTCATATGCGGGACGCTTTCATGACCCATTTCGACCCTATATTTAATTACGTCAATCAAAAACAAAACACCTTTTTAAAGACTACAAACGTTAGAGTATATTGTGATGTAGAATATGGAACTGAGTGAAAGCCAGCATGTACCTAACCTTAAAGGGACGCTCTAGGCCTATGAAAACTAATAAATAAATTCGAATGAAAGGGATAACAATCAAGAAATATCAACAAGAATTGTGCAAGCAAAGCAAGAAATATAAAAACCGAATTCTCGAAGAAAGGTTAAATACTGTACAAATGGATTTCCTGATGGACACGGCCAAAGAGGAAGACCTAAACAAGATTAGCATAAGCAAACCAGGAAGATCCCCTATATTTTCAAATGTAGCGCTTAAAATTATTACCAAAATGCGTACAACTTAAGTTAAAACACTGCACTATTCCTAACTTAACACAATCACATTTGAAGAAAAGTCTGTATTTCTAAGTGATGGTTTTTATGTGTACTTGTAAAAAATCAGGATATCAGATAGATCCGACTAAAGTTTAAATTTAATTCGTCGATGAGGAATAAGATCGTTTCCTTGGGTCGGATTACAAGTTTGTTAAAAGTTTCAATGTAGACTTTAATTAATACAATGTACAAGGATGGCAATCGATCTATTTTTTGTCTTCTTTTTTTTGCTGGGACCAAAATCTAGCTACTGACGCATGATAAATTCGAGCGACATGTCATGCTGAATGTATAATTTTAGGATATAGAGTCAGAATTATTATTTGATAGACGACTTAAATGGAATCGTTGGAACCAATATATATGTATGTATGTATAAATTTTTCGTTCATAAACATAAAGAACATGGTACATGCTATGCCAAAATCGATAAAAACCTGACGCGATTTTATGATCACTGTTTCTTAGATTCGAACGTTAAATTAGTGTCTTCTGAAACCCCCACTGTTTTCTTGGAAGATTTTCCAGTGTGCATTCCACCGTGCTCTGGCCACATTTGGCATTTTAATAGCTTAAAACCCCAAAAACACCGCATTTTCGTAAACATCTGGTTGCAATTCCTTTAAACTTCCCGAAAGCGAATAATGCTAAAAAACTAATTGGAAAAACAAGATGTCTGAGAATAAATTACTGTTTCCGTGGATTAAAGTCCGCTAATGTTTATTTCAAAATTAGATTTTTATCTTAGCACGTTCACCGTAAATAATTATATCCAGCAGATTCTCTTTGCGAACCAGAACGTGGCCGAAATGGAAACACAGCTAATTTATATTCAAATACTGACGACCCATCAGTACACAATGCCTTTTTTTCCCTTCTTTAAATCGGGTAAACAATATGAACGCGTTACGAGCCAGAACAATGAGAACTTTCAATCACGTCAATATTTTTTCCCCTTTTTCAGCAAATGAATACTGTCAGCACAAATAAACGCTTCGGTTTTTTCTAGCAACGTTCGCTTTTTTTGAGTAAATGATGTTCCCACATGTGGCCAATTTTTACACAAATTTTTTCTCTCGGTCGTAAGTTTTCCAGTGCAGCACATTACTGGGCAATTATGATAAAAAGAGGATTCCGTACAAATGATAAAGTGACTTTTCCATGGCTGAAATGACTTTGGTAATGAAAGATTCTCGTTCCTGTTCACACATCACGTTCTTATCGACGTTTGAATTGCCAAAACGACGAATAAAAAGCTGAGATTACTTGCTTTTCGGAAATAAACGTATTGTGGCCTGATTTGTGAGGGGCTCATTCTGGTTCGAGTGCATTATTGCAGTGATAACGACGAGAACTGGAGTAACATTTAAATGATTTGAAACTCCCTCGTCTGTGAAGCATAGCCGCGAAGTAACAATTATTGTAGGCGGTTTAGCGCTTTGGAACGTTATACACAAAACTTTCACTTGGATGAATGAACATATTCCAAGGTAGTTCGAGATATAGTTTGTCGTTAAACAGACCACTTTGGAAACTACCGTAAAGTTAGATTATTGATCTTAGATTTCGTCGAATGGAATATCTAATGTTCCCCGTCTTAGTATTCCTCGAAGATGATGCATTCACAAGGCAACAATTAAACAACGGAGACGTCAACTTGAATATCAAGAAAGTAAATTTGTTTAGGCTTACCGGAAATCCGTTGTCGTCGAGTGCGAATCGGTCCTGGAACGTCCTTCCCTGCTCCGGTTTTCGAATTTTATGTCAGTCAGGGAGCTCTGTTGACTCTGCAATTCTTGCGAAACTCTTACGTATAAGTAAGAAATAGTGGCGAGAGGAGCGGCATACCTAAAATGCACATATTTTATCACACTCAGAGCGAGGAAATACTCGTATATAACGCAGTAAACCTAATCGTTTTTCATGGAGTAAGAATTCCGCGATATTTCACATTTTCGAAAGTTACAACCTACACTAACATAATACGTTGTTTTATTGCATCGCGTGGTGGCAATGTCCTATTTACTGCATTATCTGGAAACTTTTAATTGCGTGAAAACATAACGGCGCTTTGCTGAAAAAGTTCCGGAAAATTTATTTATCAAGATTTATCTGAGGAAATTTTTAGCCATAAAGCCAGTCTTAGGGGCGCTTTAAACGTGCAATCTATTTTCCAGGTGTTTACGTAACCGGAATAATCGCAGCAGAAGAGAGGATGGAGTCGGAGATATAAATTTGAACTCATAATAAATGGGTGTCGGACCTTATGATAAACAAATAAATATTAGAAAGGCCCAATGTATTTGACAGGGGATCCTACACGTACTAAATTGCTTAGCGTACCGATGTAAAAGGACCGACAAAAAAGAATTATGTGTGGATCATTCCTTTGCGAGCAACTACGTCTGCATTAGAGGATTTACCGGACGGAACAACCCACGTTCAGGTTGGTTACGTTTTGGAGAAAAAATACAACTTTCCTTTGAATTCCAAATGTGTACAAAAATGACTCGAAACATTTCATTTTCGCCAGGAATCAGTCGTTTTAAGGCGTAAAGTGGCGCTGTTTTCCACAGAGTGTACTGAAATTTTTATTACACTCCACCAAACTCCAAAAAAGTAAAAATGCTATCTACAATCTATTACCGGTTAGAACAACCTGTTGATTGTAAGAAAATACTGCTTTATTAAAGTTCTCTGGTCGAACGGTATGATATGAATCGAATTATTTTTTGAATAAACAGACTTTTTACTTCTCGATTGTAAACTAAGGAAGTATTGTAATCGAATCCATCGGGCAACTCGCTAATTTTTCTTGAATGCGAAACATAGGTCTCTCATTTCCTTTTGTGTGGCTGCCGTCTGCCCGCGTCTGTATTGATTTTTATTAGAGAGATAATCGTCTAAACTACCGCGTCGATTGTTGTCAAATTTTGTATGTATATTACTAAAATTTTTTTCTGTTAGGTTTTATCAATTCAGTGAAAGTTTTTATCACTTTACGGATATCAAATTTTATAATACTCTGTATAGTTAATATTACCCTCCTTGGTTTACTACGTCACTCATTCTATTCGATTAAAAAATTGTGTTTTTAAAAAATACAAAAGTGTGGATCCCCACAATCTTCTGACTCATTTAACCATCTTCGTTCCAAGTCTAAAGCACTGTGGGGGCTGTCAAGTCCCACAAAATTGTATATTTGTATATAATCTGTATTTAATTACTTGCAACCAGTATCACCCCGAAACTTTCTCTTCGTCCACCTGGATGTCGTAAAAACTATCTTTTGTTCACCCTTCTCAATAATTTTTATGCTTTCCCAGATTTCGAATACCTTCCAAGAACCCTTTAGACACAACTGTTTTCACCGCCTTCTACCGACCTTTCTTTTCATTTCAATTTCACAAACTCCAGGACTCTTCCCTCATCTGCTGAACCGACAATATCAAAATAAATACGCCAAAACGCAAGTACTGTTTCAATCACCTGATCACCCCACAGCACTTATTAAGATTGCTTACAAAAATACTTATCCGACTTAGAACAATGCATTTCTGTTGATTTCAAAAAGTTCTGGAGCTTTATTCAAAGCAAAAAAGGAACATCTACAATTCCAAGCCTTATGATATACAAAGGGAATGAGTTATCTGATCCATCTAAAGCAGTTTGGAAGAAGGGTTATATTTGTCCCATTTTTAAGACTGGTCAACAGAATCAAAAGCTTTTCGAAGCAATTTTGTATTATCACATTTGCTCATTGACGAAGCTACTGATTTCATCTAGTCAGCATGGTTTTATGCAAAAAATCGACCATTACAAATTTAGCTATATTTTCCCAATTTATATCGACTGGAGTAGGGAGCAGAGAAAATTTATCAAATTCTTATCTTTCTTACAAGACGGTGTTTACCCCCCACGTGTTGTAGAACATTCAGATCTTTTGAAGATATTTAATTTTACATCGCTGCATGCTCGGCAAAATATGCTTTTGATTCGCTTCTTATATAATCATCTTCAGAATAGAACCGACTGTGCTCTTGGGTAAAATTAATTTTCTTGTACGTCGACTAAATACTCGCCAACATATTTCTTTTAATATTAACTCTGCTACAACTAATGCTCTAGATAGAGGGGTTCTCATTAAAAATAAAATTCGCAAGATCAATTTTTGTAATTTTTCGAAAAAGCTGGATATTGTGTCGAAATAACCTTCGACCAATTTGTTAATCAACTAGTGGATAAAAAGGACGCCGAATTACGCCTACCACCACCCCCATCACTCCTATTTTAGTAATTCCGTAACTTGTGACCACGTACGTGTTCGTAGTTATTTTTATTTGTTCCCGAATATAAATCTCTAATGTTCTACCCTTTGGCCAGCGTCAAAATTCATTTACCTGAAATTGAATTTCCCTTGTTATCCACATCGATACCAAACCGAGCGAAATGTACGATGTATAAAATTTAAAGGCAAAATAAATTTTGCTCGTATTGACATCACAACACATAATGTGATTATAACAGCAAAGGTAATATTGATTTCGTTTTTGCGCAAGCAGACATCTTCAAGCCTGTTTAGTTAGATATATCCGAAAGCACAATCCGGTTATTTACCACTGTCGGTTTTGCTGGATAGTCGCATCAATTTAACGCATAAAAAAATTAAGTTCTAATAAATGTTTTTTTTTTGTATTGTGGTTGAAAAACAAGATTTTCGTAATTTATTTCTGCTTCCGATAAATCCGAAGATTGAAACTCTGCCAGAGGATATAAATCGTAAACATTTTTGAAGAATTTATTCGTACTAACTGCTTAGGGATACAACAGCAACACTGGGAGTTAGCTCGTAAGGCAATTACAAATGTTTGTGTCCAGGTTGGCTTATACTTCACGCTTCGTTTTGAGCCCGGATTTGATTAGTGGAAATTGTGTCAAATGTCAAATTTATGCGGAACGATTCGCCTGAAATCCGCGATTGAAAATCCCTTATTTGAAAGCGGTGACAAATTGATTTTGTAATGTATAGTCACCGTCAAATTGATGTAAAAACATTTATAATCTCTCTGGATCTTTGTAGTTTATTTCAAAATTATACACAAGTTTATGTTTGTATAAACTGAACAATATAGGTATCATGTTTGCGTGTCGAGCTTATAATAGCATTTATTTCTTTTTTTACACAACAATATTTGTTCTCTAGACGATAATATCAAACTTATAATATATTTATGGTTCTAATTATTATTATCTACATTGTAGCATTATTTTTGTCGCTAGTAGTTAGCGCTTTAACACGTCTGTGTGTTACGTTCCCGTAAACTTCGGGAGTTTTCCAGGCTAGGGGCAGAACATTTATTAGTTTAGAAAGTTTTACTACTTTTTTTAACATTAAAGTGAAAATGGTGAAGATTTAGTTGAAATGTTCTACAACTGCAAACAACCTTTGTCCCAGTTGCAATAATAATAATAACAACAATAAATACTCCTGTTATATATTATATGTGGTTTAACCGAAATAATGTCAAATTTTTCAACGTAATTTTTACGTGACTCTGCGTAATTTACCGCCGCAATTTCCTCAATATTTTTTCCCGCCTTAATTTGTTTGCGCTCTTGATCTAACTTATCTTTTAGAGCTTTTTCCAATCATTTACTTTTGTACAATGTTTTATAAGAAAGCATACTTGTAATTTATAATATTAATAAATGACCCAATAAATTAATTTAAAATGCGACTATTAATTTACACATTTAAAAAGAATTTAAAATAAAAATTTACATTGCAGTGAGCAAAACGAAATAAGCTTATTCTTAAATTTTTATTTTCCGTACGGTTTCATTGAATCTTTTTGTAATAAAGTAGTATATATTGTTATCCAAGACGTTTCTTCACGCAAGGTTCACCTTCTTTTAATTAGAATAAGCTGCTAAAATCGGGTGGCATGTTAATGACATTTTCCTGGCAAAGACCCTCGTCAGTGTATCACAGTTAATATGTGCCGATGAAAAATTTACGTGAATGTCAGGGTTGTATTAAATCTTCTGAGTTGAAAATTTTATTAGTAAGGACAAAAATGATGTGTTTATAGTACACAAAATGCGACCTGCAGAAAACTAACATTTGTAAATTCGCATTCAATTTAAATACTTGACCTTGTTTATTATTAATCACACTATATGTACTTAATGTGGGACTATTGAGACGAGTGGATATTAAAAAACTGTATTTTTTGTTTTATCAAAATTGTGGACTTTTTTTAAATGTTGAAAATACTAATAAATCCCGAAAGAGGGAAGTCTTACACATACAAGTAAAATAGGTTTGAAATGATTCAAGGAGACTTTTATTTGGCAACTTGGGAGTATAAAGGAAGTTCGACTTCAAAGGCAGTTTGAATTTTTTTTTTATTTAGATACGAGAAGAGCTAAATTGTAAACATCTTCTCATCAGAACATTTCTTTATCTAATTAGGTAGTATTGCATCGGTACCACGCACAAATTTTTAAACTGATGAAATGGTGACGTAAACTTCGAAATTTTTATTAACCATCACCCTACTAAGACCTCCTTAAGAGATGGTATTTATCCCAATTTTGAATTTAATATTTTTACAGAAAAGTGGCAGCTGTGTGTCTTGACCACCTTTCGACTCTATCTTGACGCCACTCGGAGTTTAAGAGGGAAGGAAGATTACCTTTTCATTATTTTCCGGAAGCCGTATACGCGCGCTTCGGTGTAGGTATATACTTTTCAGTTGCGCAACAATATTTCTTTAAACGTCTACCTAGTTAGATAAAGAAATGTTCAGATAAGTAGACGTTTGCACAATTAAACGGGTCAAATGATTTTATGATGTTCTTTCATTAATTGTGCTAGTCTTCTCATCTGAACATTCGGTCCCACCCTCCCTATTGTGCAAGAACAGCTCTTTAAAACAGTGTTGCACGCTCACTTTAAACTTAATGAAGCGCAGCGCCAACTGTAGTCAAAAATAGGAGGCGAGAACGCGGTTAGTCAGAGGACGTGCGCAGTTTAAAAATTTGTGCGTGAAAGTAGTAGCGGTGCAGTACTACCTAGTTAGATAAAGAAATGTTCAGATGAGAAAACTAGTACAATTAAGGTCGAACATCATAAAATCGTTTGACCTGTTTAAGTATATTCAGGTTTGAAATGCAAAAAAAAATAAAGATCATTGGAATTGAAATTGCCAGTAAGTTGTAAAACATTACGCAAATCTTCATCTAAAAATGTCCAGCGAAAACAAACATTTACATTTTCGACCAAAAATGGATTCATTCATCGATACTTATGTAATATGTAATTGAATATAAGAAAACTCCTCGACGCTATTCTTGAAGATCCGGTAGAAGTTTTTCCATAGAACTGGAAACACTAGAGTTGGTAATTTATCGAATTGGCTAAATATCGACAAAAAAACATGCAAAGATGTACAGAAATGGAGATGAAAATATGAAGTGTAGGAACAAAGATATAAAGCAGAAAGACGAAGACTTGAAATACACGTTAGAAAAATGTGTAAAGAATGAATAAAACAGACGCAGACTAACGTAGGGGTTTGAGCGAAAGATGCTGACGTTTATCGCTTTGAATCCACGAAAATCACAATCACAAGAAAAAAAGCTCGAAATATTTTTAAATTTCATTTTGCAATTTTTTTATGATAACCTCTTTAAGTTGGAAGAATCATCTATGCGTATGTTTCAGGTTAAGTATTTCCGTAAGACAATTTTGTGATGACGTCATCAATATTTTAGCAAGAACACGTATATCAATCAAATGTTTCTTTACGTTGAGAATTGTACATCACATATCCTGAAATTCCAGGAATTTCATTTTCATCTTCACTCTCTTCTATTATATTTTTCATCGTCAGGATCGCCCGTATTTACTCAGAAGACACACTTTTTAGAGGTTCCATGAATTTTAGCACGTTTGTTTTAACTTCTCGTGTTTAGCTGTGCTTGATTTCCCTTAAGACTGATTAAAAAAAAACTAAAAATCAAAACAAGCCCTCTTTCATAGAACTTTTTGACTTACCTCTAAAGCAAAACCGAAAAATAGTGTAGTTCTAAAAAGAACTCATTTTAGAAATGAGTAAAAAGCGAATCGAAACAAAAAGACAGATGAACCACAAGAAACGAAAATGAACTAACTCTACAAGTTCAGCCGTGTGTCGCTTATAAACACACAAATGCGATAAAAAATAAAGGCGAATTCATAAACCACAAGCATAAAAGTATTTAAAATAAGCATTTTTAAAGTAAACATTTTGAGGTGACGTCATCGCATTGTTGGTAAGAACGATTAGACAAATTTTGGTGAGCGTTTTATCATCTAGACGATGTTCCTAAAATACGTTTAAAATTTGACAATAATCCAGTAGTTGCGGAGATTATCCGTCTAATAAATGTCAACACAGACGACAGACAGACAACAGATAGATGACAGAGAGACGGGAACGGGAGACCACTTTTATGATGTTCTTAGCGGTGCAGTACTACCTAGTTAGATAAAGAAATGTTCAGATGAGAAAACTAGTACAATTAAGGTCGAACATCATAAAATCGTTTGACCTGTTTTAATATTTTCAGATACCACAAGTTTTGAAATGCAAAAAAATTAAAGATCATTGGAATTGAATTTGCCAGTAAATTGTAAAACATTAAGCAAATCTTCATTTAAAAATGTCCAGCGAAAATAAACATTCACATTTTCGACCAAAAATGGATTCATTCATCGATACTTATGTAATATGTATTGGATATAAGAAAACTCCTGACGGCATTCATAAAGATCCGTTTATAAAAGTTCAGGGAATTCTGGTAGAAGTTTTTCCATAGAACTGGAAACACTAGAGTTGGTAATTTATTGAGTTGGCTAAATATCGACAAAAAAAATGCAAGGATGTACAGAAGTAGAGATGAAAATATGAAGTGTAGGAACAAAGATATAAAGCAGAAAGATGAAGACGTGAAATACACGTTAGAAAAATGTGTAAAAAATGAATAAAACAGACGCAGACTAACGTTGGGGTTTGATCGTAAGATGCTGACGTTTATCGCTTCGAATCCACGAAAATCAAAATCACAAGAAAAAAAAGCTCAACAGATCTAGCTTCTTCGAAATATTTTTAAATTTCATTTTGCAATTTTATTATGATAACCTCTTTAAGTTGGAAGAATCATCTATGTGTATCTTGCAGGTTAAGTCTTTCCATAAACAATTTTGTGATGACATCATCAATATTTTAGCAAGAATACGTATATCAATCAAATATTTCTTTACTTTCAGAATTGTACATCATATATCCTGAAATTCCAGGAATTTCATTTTCATCTTCACTCTCTTCTATCATATTCTTCATCATCAGAATCGCCCGTATTTACTCAGAAGACAAACTCTTTAGAGATTCCATGAATTTTAGCACGTTTGTTTTAATTTCTCGTGCTTAGCGATGCAATGATTTCCCTTAAGACTGATAAAAAAAAAACTAAAAATCAAAACAAGCCCTTTTTCATAGAACTTTGTGACTTACCTCTAAAGCAAAACCGCGAAATAGTGTAGTTCTAAAAAGAACTCATTTTAGAAATGAGTAAAAAGCGAATCGAAACAAAAGACAGATGAACCACAAGAAACGAAAATCAACTAACTCTGCAAGTTCAGCCGTGTGTCGCTTATAAACACACAAATGCGATAAAAAATAAAGGCGAATTCATAAACCACAAGCATAAAAGTATTTAAAATAAGCATTTTTAAAGTAAACATTTTGAGGTGACGTCATCGCATTGTTGGTAAGAACGATTAGACAAATTTTGGTGAGGGTTTTATCATCTAGACGATGTTCCTAGAATACGTTTAAAATTTAACAATAATCCAGTAGTTGCGGAGATTATCCGTCTAATAAATATCAACACAGACGACAGGCAGACAACAGATAGATGACAGACAGACGGAAACGGGAGACCACTTTTATGATATTCTAATAAGGAAAATATGAAATTAGGCATTCTGCCTGTAAAAATGGAAATAACACACAATCGCATTGTTAAACTTAGTCGATTGACATCGTACTGATTGAGAATGAGTGTCAAGAAGTAATATGACAAAATGCTTTCGTAGATGTTCGTTAAACGGGTCTGACAGATGAAAATGAAACATCAGAAGCAAAGAGCGTTTGAAAATTAATAAAAGACACATATTTCAGCTTTAAGGAATGAGATTTCTACAAAAAGCGCTGGAATGTGGATTAAAACCATTGATTAAATACTTAGAATGAAAGAGATTTCCTTTGAAGACGCGATGAAAATGTCATCAGGAATTTTGCATTCCATGATTAGGTGATGAGGACAATTAGAATTAAAGCGGGCAGAAGGTTACATGAAACTCCCTTTGTACAAATACAGGGTTAGTCACGAGAGAATTACTTCTGAAAATTAATTTTACGCAACCCAAAATACGAATACCATATGTACCATTTGATACTAACTGAATTTAAAATGAAATGCTTAATCCATGATTGCTTTGAGTTTGACAATCTCATTTTGACAATTGTGGAAAAGGAGGTTACGCGAGTGTCCATGGTGGTATCGCAGCCAGTCGGAAATCTCCTCCGGCGCTGCTAATAAATTTGTCAGTGTGCCTCTTGATCTTTTGCAACCGATTAATCACGAGAAAATTATTTCTAAAAATTTCTTTTACGGCATTTTATTCAAAGGTTACAACACAAACTCAAACAAGTAAGTAAATAATTTAACTACTAATCTGTTGAAAATGTTGGGGATTTTGGGGGGATGCTACGGCTTTTTTGTAAATGGATGGCCGAAGAAGTCCTGAGGTTGCAGATTTGCACTTCGTAGAGGCTCTAGGTGACGCAGAGATGGTGAATTAACACATGCACATTAGCGACGAACAACATTGGTAGAGCACTTACGGCTTCAGTATAGCCCAGATTGATCTGACTGTATGTCGTCAATCCAATGGGGCTCTAGAGGCGAGTCAACGATGAAAAAAAATGTTTTAAATTAATTAACGTCAAAGTGACACTGCCAAAGTCAAAGCAATCATGGATTAGGCATTTCATTTTAAATTTAGATAATATCAAGTGGTACAGGGTATTAGTATTTTGGGTTGCGTAAAAATAATTTTCAGAAGTAATTCTCTCGTGACTAACCCCTATAATCCACCCCTAGCTGGAAAAGGTAGAGTCAGGAAAGTTCTGGTGGCGGACAATTCGAGAAATAGAACAACATAGAGACATGAGTTTAAATAGTATTTGAGCCCGGAAACATCCAGTCTTGCAACAGGTTCACGTAGACGAAGAATGTAAATACTAATAAGAGTAAAAAAGTTTTAATTGGAACTATGCTATGAATTCCTCGATCATCATTAAAGAGAAATCTCGTTAAATCTAACAATACATTATTATTAGACGATCGGAATTTGTATATTTGAAAGAAGTGCACTACCAACTAATACTTAATATAGAATTGTATTGGAGATTCCTTCCTCAAATTTAATTTATCACGCGGCGTATTCTTATGCAGCTGCAGAAACCTACCACTCTCCATAACTGATAACGTTCTATCGAATTATAAACTTTTCGAGGATGTCAAAGACCAGTGAAATGTAAGATTTCAACAAATGTGCCATCTTACATTTTTAAAACCGTCAGTAATATATCATGAAGTTTGACGTGCTGAAAGTAGAAGCGCTGAATAAATGAGCTAGCGTGAATTTCATGCCAAGTTTAGCTTAAATTTTTAAACAGAATGTAAAATTATTCACACCTATAGCATAAAATTTCAACCGAATGGTGCAAAACGCTAGGTACACAGTATCTCAACCCACTGCAATGTCATTACAAACAATTTCGCAAAAATCCAAACAAATAGTTCCGGTTCCGCACATGTGTTATTTACTTTCATAATAAATAATAACCACGAAATGCACAAAATCGGTCAAAAGCGTAGCATTTATGAGTTTGTTGGATCAGAACGATGAGTAATCATTCAATCGCTTTCCCATTCCGAAGAGAATAAAAACTGTTTTGGCGTAGGTATACACCGATTCAATTACCCGGAACTATATAATCGCAACTCCGGGCGGCAATAATTCATTAGTGACCAATTCCTGGCATCCACTGCGATATCATAAATCAATACAACGCAGCAATTAAAGCTTAACACTTGAACTATCTACAAGAAGAACAAGCTCAGAGTTTTTGGTGTTTGGCAGCGAACTTGATTTTCACGCTGAAGTAAAAAGCTCTCAAGGTGTAACAATAAATATTCCGACTGTCACCGAATCCTTTATTTTGTTTCCTTGGGTCGTTGAGTAAAAAGAGACACGGATCATAAAATCCACACTTCCTTTGGAAAGCCATTTTAAAACGTTATTGCTTCGGAACGTTGGAAAATCAGCGCGTAACTCTCGCTGAAACGGCCAACTTTTAGCACATTTATCTTGAGACGGATAGTTTGTCTTTGTGAAGAGCTTAAATGCGGACTAATTCAATCTGTGCTATTTTAATTTCCAATCATTAACAGCGATGGAGAATATTTCAGTTACGTGATTTTGTACTTTTTGTTTTCTTGGAAACGCGTGTCAAAGGACTAATAGAATATAAATAACTCATTTAGCTGACGACTTGCTAAAAGCTTTTATGAAGTGATAGTGCATTGTCTGTCGTCTATTTTCTTTTACGCTGAGCGAGGAGATGCAATTTTGGTTTTCCATACATGCTACCTTGCATTAGCTATGAGGAAAGTCAGTCACCGCAACACATGTTACATTAATGCTATTATAATACTCGTAGTACAGATTATTCAACTCGTACTGTACAACTCATAGTCAACTAATAATTCAGAGTAGATTTAATTAGTAGTGTGGTAGATATAGTTAATCTAACTCGACGTAATTATTTTCAGATTAATATAATGCAGTTTTAAAATCAGTACTCACAATTTATAAAAAAAACAGACATAATCATGCATAATTTTACATTTAATCTTGTTTTTTATGTCATCCGAAACGTGTTGGATCTTTAAATTGCGAACAGCATTAAATCAGACTGTTTTATATTGCTTGCATTAACAAGAACACATTTTTTACGCAGTCAACTCTAAAATCTCCTCTTTAAATTGGATAACGCCTCGTTTAAATGAAATTAATTATCGTCCGATGTTAAAAGCTTTCGTTAAAATTAGTAGAATTGCTATTGTCTATTAATTATAATCTTGTCTAAAGCCGATTTTCTTGGATAATTGAAAGGGTGTTCTTATTCGCAGACGTTTTGCTTTATTTTTTTTTGAGTTATAAAAGAACGTTCTGTTGAAGAATTATATCACAACCGGTACCCTAAAAACAATATCTCATTAAAACATCAATTAGCTGTGTCTAGATCGGATTTTTTTATCGATTATAGCGACTCTTATAAAAGAGCATCAATGTATAATAAAATACTTGTTAATCATTTATTTGTCATTGGAATTTTAGCTGAAATTAAAAATGTTG
This sequence comes from Zophobas atratus, assembly GCA_022388445.1. NCBI lineage: Eukaryota > Metazoa > Arthropoda > Insecta > Coleoptera > Tenebrionidae > Zophobas > Zophobas atratus. The sequence goes on along the minus strand of CM039442.1, from coordinate 45,905,086 downwards.
CAACAAATTATACAGTTGTTTATTTAAAAAAAAAAACAACAAAGAAACTCATTTATCGACATATTCTAATCCCAATTATTTGAATCTATTTTTCGTGATGACGTCATCAATTTTGCGAAGAACATAAATGGCAAGTATTTTTTAGTTGATGTTCTGGAATCGCTAAGTTGTGTCTTAACAACATTTCTAAAACCCCGGTACAACTGCTCGAAACCACTAAGTAAGCTATATACAGAGTGAGCCACTAAATTTTTTTGATGTCTTAATTATTATTGAAAATTTTTAGCAATGCAAGGGTTCACAAAAAAAATCGCAATCAGATTATTTTGAAATATTTTGTGCAGAGATATATCAAATATGAAAAAAATAATAACAAATATTTTCGGTGTAGATTACAAAAAAGAAAAACATCTTTTTGTAAAAGTTAATTCGGCAACGCCGAATGTATCGAATGTATGAAAATCGTTACTTTAGAAGACGATAACCATAGTAAGTAAAATTTTAAGAATTTTTTTAGTTTCTGCGATTTTCACTTTTTTAAAAGACATACTATTGAAAGAGAGAGAATAAAAAACAAAGTAAGAAGTAGAAATCGAATACTGAGTATTCTGTTTGGAAAACCTGAAACATCGATATTTGAAAATTGTAATATTTTAGATTTTTTTTTATGAACACTCTGTAACTTAAGAGTCAATTTTATTTATGCCGTAGTAAAGTACGTACTTTGGTTTATCTCTCCACAAAATATTGTAAGCTATGTTTTAAAAATAACCCTATTGTGATTGTTTTTGTGAATCCTTACATTGCTAAAAATTTCAAAAAAAAAAATAGAATAACGTGGCAACGTAGCATCAAGCATTTCCAAATGAACTAAGAAGAATCCAATCAAAGACATATACGGTGTTTCATCTGAAAAAACTAAACTTTTCAAAAATAGAACAGAAATATAATAAATAGAACAGAAATATTTTTCTATAAGTTTATCTCCACAAACTTTACTAAAAGAATTTTTAGATGACTTTTTCATATAATTGTTAATAAATCAATAACTATTCTTCTACTTCTGGTACTGGAATTTTATTTTTATTGAGACTAGAGTGATGTATACAATTTGACTAGTTTACATTAAAATTATTTTTGACTGTACAATACTATACATAGTGTTTTGTTTTCGAGGCATAGGGCACAACTTAGTTTTCTTTAATATATTACCCTACATATTTTTATATACAGTGTAATTAGTCTCTTCCTAGGATTTATAATCATAGGTTATTTTTTAAATTCTGTTGTGACGTTGCCACGTTATTCTAATTTTTTTGAATTTTTGTAGCATTGCAAAGGTTCACAAAAAATCGCATTAACGTTATTTTTAAGATCTATGTTGCAGAATTTTTTGGAGAGATAAATAAAGGCGCGCCCTTTAAATATAGTTTTAATACATAGAATGTTTATAAAAAAAAAACTAAACTATACAATTTTACCTTAACGATCTTTAAGTTTTTTCAAACAGAGCACTCTGTATAGGGTATTCTATTTGAAAAAACTGAGTTGTGTGTTATGCTTTAACAATAGAACACTCTGTATAGTTGTATATGATTTTGATAAAAATCAAAACTAGAAATTTGATATATGTTATCGTCTTGCAAAAACATAAGTTATCAGGTTTTCAGCGATTCAAAATGGAATGGTACCGAGTGTTCTATTTGAGAAAAACTGAAATATTGGCAACGTAGGAATTTCCATATGAGCTAAGAATAATCCAATAAAAGTCATATTCGGTGCTTTATTTGGCAAAGCTGTGATTTACTTCTCAAAAATAGAACATTCTGTAGAACTGAAAGTCAAAACTATTTTTTTTTTCCATTTTTCTATAAGCTTATCTCCAGAAAAGTTTACTAAAAAAATTTTTAGAAGACTTTTTTTACAACAGAATGAATACGTAAATTTGCTGCACTTTTTGCACAGTATTTTTGCACAAGTTTATAAGCTGTTAGCGTAATTTTGGTCGAAAATGCTGGAACAATCTCCTTGGTAAACTTAATAAATAAATCAATATTCTTCTACTTGTGTTACTGTTACTCTATTTTTTTTACATTGTATAATATATAGGGTGAATCATTAATCGCGCTGTCTTCGATATCTCATTAATTAATTCAAAAAAAAAAAAAACGTCAGAGACTAGAGTTAACTCTTTAACTAGCCTACATAAAAATTATTTTTGACTATACAGTGTTTTGTTTTCGAGACATAGAATACAACTTAGTTTTCTTAAATTAATTATTTAATTAATTTATTTTTGAAATTCTGTTGCGATGTTGCCACCTTGTTATAATTTTTTGAATTTTTGTAGCAATGCAAGAGTTCACAAAAAAATTCGCAGTAACCATATTTTTGAAATCTATGTTGCAGCATTTTATGGATAGATAACTTGAGGTACGTTCTTTATTATGGTGTCAACCAAATAGAATTTTAATACACAGAGTGTTTAAAAAAAATTACTCTACAATCTTCTGTATTTTATTACTCTAAATACTTTTTGTATAAAATTTCAGTAACTATTAACTTTAAATATAGAAAATTCTTTACATCAAATAGCCAAATAAGATGCAGTAAAAATAAAATAATTTTTTTTTTATAAACCACTCTGTAAATTAAAACGTATTTTTTTTATCACAATAAAGTGCATATGTTTATTTTATTTTTCCAAAAAATATTGTAACCTAAGTGTTAAAAATAACCCTATTGTGATTTTTTGTGAATCCTTTCATGCTAAAAAAATCCAAGAAAAGTGGAATTAATTGGCAACGTCGCATGGGACTCCCAAAATAAACCATGGTTATAAAGCTCAAGAAGGGGTCAATCAGAATATGTAAAAATATATAGGATATTGTATTTGAGGAAACTGAGTTGTGTGTTACGCCTTAAAAACAGAACACTCTGTATAGTTGTAAATAATTTTGGTAAATAGTTCTCAACTAAATATATTCTTTGGTCCTAGATTTCTTTTCTATTTCTAATAATAACATGGGCCTGCGATGAATCTGAAGATTTTCGAATGCCAATTACCGTAAAAATTCCATCACGTGCAGTTTTTCAAAAAAACAAAATTAATTAATTAAACCAAAAATCCCATATATGTTACCGTCTTGCAAAAAAATATGTTAGTAGGCTTTCAGCGGTTTAAAATAAAATAACACCAGATGACTATTAATGACCGTAGCTAATATTATTTGTGTTGGAAATTCTGAATTATTTGTCAGTTCACAGTTGTCCATTTTGAGATCAGCACACCTAACAAACGTATTGGTTAGTTGAGACAATGGCAGCTACTGACTTGTTGTCAAAAATGTCAATTTGACAATCAAGCATGCCATCATAAAATTTTAAATATGTTGCCAACCTGACAAAAAATGCCAAAAATGAAGAAACAGCGTCCAGTTAATGATGAGCGTCACGGAAAGTCAAGACAAAAAGATTAAACATAAACATAACTTTTAAAAAGAAACGACAACGATTTCACAAAGATTTTTAATAAATGGATACAAGTATTTTTCTTAATAATATAAAAAATGCATATACAACATAAATATAAAATTTTTCTTTAATATTGTGTATTTCTTAAATTCTAGCTTTTCGTGTTTTTTCCCAAATAAACCTTACGTAATAGCAACAAATGAAGGAATTAAGAATACGACAAATCTGCAAAGTACTAATTGTTAAAACAAAAACAAATTTTGAACGTTTAAATTTTGCAGGCTTGTGTAATTATTAAGATACCAAGGAACGTGCGTTTAGTAACTCACCCTGTATGTGTACGTACTATTGGCCAGTGAATAATATTACATAGAGTTAGTGTTGCCTGTAATTTTTGGATTGATATTTTCTTTCTATTTGACCCGAAAACATCAACTTTGGAAAAAATTTATTAGTATGCAAAAATATTGAGCTTAGAATACACTCAAAGTAAAAAAAAAAAAACTACATAGGGACTCGAGGTTAGCATGATATAGCTAACTAGACAGGCAAAATGTTACTCCCCTTGTTACTGATCCTTCAGAAAACGTGAAAAAAATTATTTTTAGAGTAGGACTCCTATTTTCGATAAAAATTCTTGGTAAAAATTTTACGGAATCCTGCTGTTAGAACTTTACTAACTTTAAACAACCAATCTCAAATCACATTGAAAATCAACAGAAAGCTCATGTAAAAAATAGAACAGAACTAATCTTCAGGCAACAGACAACAAAAATCTCCCTTCAATGAATATTCATTTAATACGCCCTGTAACAAAAATTCATCAAGAAATATTTTCAGATTGATAGTTGTTTATCTGGATCAAAACATTTTTCAATTCAGGAAACAATTTTTTCATCCACACACTAAAATAAATAATACTCAGTAATTCGACCTTTTCAGAATTCTCGACTTCAGCAAACGCAACAATAGAGTTTGCAGCAGACTCGAGCAATTATTTTTAATTTTTAAAGCCGAATCTGGAACAAAGGAGCCCGAACTCTGAAATTCCAATACATATTGAATTTACTTTAATAAGCGCTTTTTGCGTCTAAAACTACGTAATTAGACGATCGCAGACATAAATTAATTTCAAACAGGCGTAAGATGTTTTGTACATTATGACACGACACCGGCTTGTGTTGAATGACGCAATTTCGACGAAACCATTTTCGATGTGGAGGTATGTCACCGTGCCTATGATTTGTTCATAAATATTTCAACAAATCCAGTTCTTTGCTAGATAACGTTTCCGGGAATTTCTGGAATTATTCAAATCTATTTTACGCCGACAAATTTCTTACCAACGATGCAGATTTAGAGTATGATATACGTTCTTTTTTGTGCACAACTTACATAATTAGGAAAATTCCTCGCATATATTCCTGCATGTCGTCGGCTAGATTGATAAGACAAATGCCCACGCCGTCCAAAGAAGGAACATATTTCTGAAAAAAAAAAATCAAATTAGCACACTTTCCTGTCGTTTTTCTAAAATACTAAAACGGCTACAGCTATTTACGGCAACGCCACACAGTTTCCATTATGCGAAGCAATTAATTTCAGATTTACATAGGTATTTACGCACACGATATTGCTGAATCCAGCCTTCCACTCAGCTTGAAGGTTAATCCTTCATATGTTCAGTTTATAGCTGCTATATTAGCCCTCAAAAGCACCTTCGTGTAGTAAACAAAATTATAACAACAATATCATCGCGCTAAATTTAGAATGAGCCATTAAGACACCTGACGCCAAGTAGCCGGGACGTGTGCTCTCCAAAATTCTATACACAACACGTGCTGTTCTAATTGGTAATAGTTACCTTCGATCCTAATTTCATAATTTCGCGTATTCAGGATGATGCAGTAGCGAGCGAATCGTTGGTTAAAACAGTAATTAAGACTAATTTATCGTTGCCGTAATTGCCTTCTGCAATGGAAATTGGGGTAATTAAACGAATGCTGCAGGTGGAAAAAGACGTCCAATAAAAGAAGGGAATGGAATTGAGGAAGTTGAACCACATGCAGCTTCTTTTATGATGATTTAAATTACAGAAATTTCTGTTACTGCCTTAAAACGTGAAAGGATTACACGCAATACAACTATTTATAGAAGTTTGCTTAAAAGGATAATACAAACTAATAGTTAAAATGTAAACGAAGGAAGTACTTTTACGTTTTCTCGACCGTCCATGACTCCTAGAGGACCAAGAAATAGGTCTCCGGTGTCCGTCTGTCTCTCTGTCTGTCTGTGCGTGTGTCTGTCTGTCCGTCTGTCTGTCGTCTGTCCGGGTTTTTATTAGACAGAAAATCTCTAAAAGTATTGGGCCGACTATTTATTGTCGAATTTTGTATTTATACTAGCAATATCATGTAGATGGTAAAACGTTAACCAAAATTTGTCTAATCATCTCCACCTACAACGTGATCGATAACGTCCCCTCAAAATTTTCTCCAATAAATATAGCTTGAATTTCATAAAATATTATGATATATGCCGGAAATGACCGGCATTCAGGCAAGACTTCTATCATTACGGGAACTTGATTGAATTAACAAAACGACTTTCGAGATTCTAGAATTACAGCATACAAATTAGTCTGCCATTATTCTCTAATCTCACCCCATCCCCAAAAGTCTAGCGTAACTACCGATCATTTATCCGCACATCACTTGGAAAGTGACCTACACTACTCTGATCTACTGGTGCTAATCTAATCTAACTAACATGATCAGACTGTTCGAGAAACTTACGAACAACATGACATGATCCTAACAAAACAGCTTTTTGAATTTTGACAATTATTGAATCACTCAAATGCAAAGTCTTTAAATTCTCAACTAAGCTATTTGGGACTACACCTACATTAGAGATAACTAAGGGTAGAACTGAAATTTTTTAAGATTCAACATGGATTTCATTTCTATCGATAATTGTAGATATTTTGAAATCTTGGTGTGGTATGTTTGAATAATGTTGTTTGTGTTAGGAATAGCAATGTCAATGAGAATGGCTTCGTTCGTGTGATTTTTGATAAAAGCAGTCGTTTCTGATATTCGGATCTTTGATGATGTATTATCTGTAATTCTTGGTATTGATTACTTGGTCTTGAATAGCAAACACAAATCCTTCTGTTTCGGCATACAAACTTGATTTTTTGAACCAAATCAATGACATCTTCTTGTTGACATGAGTTTTTTTAAGTCTTTGTAGAATTTTCCATGTAGTTGTTTTTGTTTTAGCCCACTTATTATTTTGTCTATCGGGTGGGGGGGGGGGTTTCGGTGTTCGACAGATTTAAGGGTGTGTGATTCAAATCTGCCCTTGTGATGGTGCGAAACATTTCATTTCTTTCTGCTCGTTTTAAGAAATACTTCTTCAGATCTGAGATTTGTCTCTGATATAAGTTTCCTATATTCTGGAAACCCCTACCTCCATTCTGTCTTGGTAATGAGAATCTTTCAATGGACGATTTTGGATGATGCCTTCTATACTGTGTGAAGATGTTCCTTGTTGCGATGTTTAAATTTTCAAGATCAGTTTTGAACCATTTAATGACTCCAAAAGAATATGTTAGCAGTGGAAGGCAGAATGTATTTACTGCTTTCATTAAATTTTTTCCATTTAACTGTGTCTTCAATATTAATTTTAATCTCGCTAGGTATTGATCTTTCAACTGTGTTTTCGTTTTGGTATGATTGATGTGGGAGGATTGACAGAAACCCAGATATTTGTATGTATTATTTCGTTCTTGGGCTTGGATTATTTCGTTATTCTGGGTTATATGTGGTTCTTGGTGTTGGACGCCTTTTCTTATTGCTTGGGTCTTACATTTCTCAATACCAAAACACATACCAATATCACCGGAAAACTGTTCAGTCAGATTTAATGGGTTTGTTAACTGATTTTGTGTACTTGCATATATTTTTATGTCATCCATAAGCAACAAGTGACTTATTATGTTTTCTCTTTGTTTGTTAATTCTTATATTGAACCCATAATTGCAGCTGTTCAGGATATCGGAGAGGGGATTTATTGCTAAGCAGAACCATAACGGGCTAAGAGAATCGCCTTGAAAAATTCCTCTTCGGATCATTATTGGATCTGAATGAATTGTTTGTTCATTTAAGGTTGTTTGGAGGGTGGTCTTCCAAAATTCCATGGAACATTTGAGAAAAGTGCAGATTTTAGTATCAATTTTGTATAATTCCAGAATTTTGCATAGCCAGGAATGAGCGACAGAATCGTAAGCTTTCTTACAATCAATAAAAGCAGTATATATGTTTCCGTTTTCTTTTCTAGCTTGTTCACAGATGATGGAATCTTTGATTAATTGTTCTTTGCAACCAAAGGATCCTTTAATACATCCTTTCTGTTCTTCATTAATGATGTCAGAGTTAAAACAGTGTTAATAGATTTTTTGTGTAATGCATGGGGTTAATATTTTTTAGATTGTCGGTAAACATGTGATAGGTCTGTATTTTGATGGATTTTTTGTGTCGTTATCTTTAGGTTTTAGGTATATTACACCATTACATAAGAATGTTGGAAAGGAAGATGGGTCAAGAAGGAACTGATTTAAGTGATGTAGTAAATCAATATGTACACAATTTAATTTTTTTATCCAAAAATTATGGATTTTGTCTGGTCCTGGTGATTTCCAGGTGTGTGTCTTATTGATGGTATTTATCACTTCGGCAAGTGTTATCTGATGATCATTATTAAGACCCACCACTTGTATTCGTGAGCTTAATAATGCATTGATAATTTTCTATTATTGTTACATACTCGTACATCAACCAACGGATTGGATGTCATAGATAAAAATTAAGTATGATACATACATGAACGTAGGAAAACTTTCCACAGGAATGTCTAATAAAACTCAACTATGTCATTTCAAACAAATATCCACGTGACATTCTTCCGATGTATAAACATAAACATTTTAAGCACTACGCATATTGCTGAAAGACCACTATTCCCGTTGGTAGTGTGCTGTAAATATATTTTACATCTCCGCACTTGTGCAGAGGCGGTTATTTATACGCATACGCTTGTGATGCTGTGAAGTTAAGGGACCCTTTCTGGCCTAAACGTAACGGAAAATGTATTTGTTTTTATTTGGTTATTACAAGAATACAATTTCTCTTGCGACTGACCGTTTGTTGACACATATGATCTAGAGATTGTGCAAAATGCAACATTGACCACTTCTGGGCGTTCCAGTAATTTACGACTTGCAGCCACCCAGCCACCTGCATAAAGAGTTGACGCCAGAGTTTTGTTTGCAGTATCCTTTCTCACACTTATTTTGCTTTTTTGTTCATATAATTTCCCTATAAGTAAAAAATATAGATAATACCAGTCACAATGTAAAAAAAAAAACACAGACCTCCTACAATCCGCCACTTTACCTAATCACCCACTAGGTGTTTGATGCATGAGCGAGATATCGGCTATAGAAAACATATGGAAAATATTGCACAGGAAAATTGTAATGTAATTTAGTGAAAATCAAGGCGGATTTATAAACCACGAGTATATAATTTTCTAAAATTTAGATAACCTTTACTACACAAAATTATGAAGAGACATCATGGATGATTAGACAAATTTTGTTTGTGATACGATCACGTATAAAATTTGATACCAATCGGTTCACTAGTTGCAGAGATTATCTGTCCAATGAAAGTCGACACAGACGGCAGACAGACGACAAACTGACGGGAACGGGGAACCTATTTTTTCGTATTCTAGGGATTCTGAAAAGTGGAAAAAACAGGAAAGTAGCCGGATGGACTTGGCTTACGCTCGGAAAAATCTTGTTTGAAATATATAGTGGGAAATGCTCCTGTGTTTGTTGTTTAATTTTGTATTCATATTTTAATTTTACACATTTAGACACATAGTTACAAAAGAAAAACATACTAGTTTTATCATCCTCTCTAAAAATTGTCGACTTGGTACTTTCGTGTTTTCTCGAGTGGTCTCCCGTTTCCGTCTCCCATTTATTTGTGAGGCAAATTGGTGGTAAATTTTACATGTATTTTTAGGAATACTGTGTAGACGGTAAAACGCTAACCAAAATTTTTATAATCGTGCCCATCACCAATATGAATACGCCACCTCAAAATCTTACATTGTAAATATTATTTAAAGTTCATAAAATAACATACGGTTAACGGTTATGCTTTTGTTATGTGAATCGACCTTTATTTACACTTTATTTACACTTGACGTCCAGATTTTTGCTTCCTGGGCGTAAGCTAGGAACAACTGTAATCGAGTCCATCGGGCGACTGGCTACTTTTATGTTTTCTCAACGAAGATTGTTGTCAAATTTTGTGATATCATGCAGACTGCGTAAAACGGTAACCAAAATTTGTCTAATCATCCCCACCGACAATGGGATGACGTCATCTCCAAAATTTAAAATAGTGAATGTTATTTAAATTTTATAGAGTAGGATATTTCTACACTTGTGGTTTATGAATCCATGTTGAGTTTTTGAGATAATCAATATTTAACCGTTAATCCGCTTCCAAAATTTCCTGAAATGATTTTCAATTTTTTTTTGTAGATTTTCTAATTATGTTTTTTTTTTCATAGAAATTATAGACAGAATTTCCTGCAGTTGTGTGCAAAACATATCATTCATTAATTAGTAAAAAAAAATTATGATGGATCCTCGACTCACACACTACAGTACACCACTTCTAACACTGCAAAACATCGAAAACTCGTCCTACACGTTCGACAGCCAGAAGTGAAGAAGTTTTCCTTCAACAACAGGAAAGTTAAACATGTTTTCAGTTTCTTGTTGGGAAAAAAGACTTCATATATTAAGAAAAAATGGACAAAATATGAGCCCCGCCCACCCACCCGTTCTCAATTGTAATGAATGTTTTATTCATCATGAACTGAAGGGCGAAGTTTAATTTGCAACATCCTCATTTCAATACAAGAAATTGCCATATGAAGTATGTTTTTAAAAGTGTAGAATTTTTTAGAGAACTATTAATGTAAAAACATATTTCATATAATTTCTTGTAGAGAAATGAGGTTTTTGCAATTAAACTCCGCCCTTCGGTCTGATTAGGAATGAAAAACTCAGCACAATTAAGATTGAGGCGGGTGGGTGGGGCCTAATTTTTTTTTTAATATATAGAATTTTCTTTCAACAACAGGAAAGTTAAACATGATTTCAGTTTCTTGGTGGGAAAAGAAGACTTCGTATATTAAGAAAAAATGGACAAAATATGAGCCCCGCCCACCCACCCGTTCTCAATTTTAATTAATGTTTTATTCATCATGAGCTGAAGGGCGAAGTTTAATTTGCAACATCCTCATTTCAATACAAGAAATTGCCGTATGAAATATGTTTTTAAAAGGGTAGAATTTTTTAAAGAAATATTAATGTAAAAACATACTTCATATGATAATAAGAAAAAAATGGACAAAATATGAGTGGGCGGGGCTAGTACCTTTTCTTATTTATTTTGTGTATATGCGCAAAAACGATTGCTGCTGAGAGAGATAGAAAACAGTATCTTCTAGCCCTCCCCCCCCCCCTTCTAATTCACAAAAATAATATTTCGCCTTTGTATACAGGGTTCCTTTTATCTGTTCACGCCTAACAATTTTTACATAGGCAACATATTGTACACTCCAGAGGCAACTTCGTCGAATTTAATTTTTTTTTAATAAGCAATCATCTTTCGCATAGGAAATCACCATGCGACAATTTTCGTATACTACTCGAAGTCGCATGAGTTCAAGAATAGGACTCCTCCGGGGTAAATTAATCCAGGATTAAATATTTAGTTCGCTTTTCTATAAACCACCCTTTATGAGTTTTTTTTTCGGCACTCCTTGTAGCCCAGGTTTACTTTCCTGAGCGTAAGCTAAGAACGTATTGTAACAGCGTCCATGGTGATCGCTACTTTCATGTTTTCTCGACACACAGCCACATGAGAAATAAGTATCCCATTTTCGTCTGTCTGTATGTCGATTTTTATTACATAGATAATCTCCGAAACTATTGTTGTAAATTTTCATATGCAGTTTAAGAATATCGTATAGATAGTAAAACACTAACGAAAATTTGTCTGATCATCCCCACCAACAGTTTGACGTGTAAATTTCATAAAATAACATACCCCTGTACTTGTGGTTTTTGATTCCACCTTGATTTTTTGAAATCGACATCCAGATTTTGGCAAAAAAAAATCAAAAAAATTGATGATAATAATAATAATAATAATTAAAATTCCATGACAATAAATTCGTTTTAGACAACAAATTAAATGTGTTAATAACATAAATATAAATAATAATTAAACCAGCTTAAAAAAAAGTATTGAAATGGCACATAAACAGACAAAGGCTTTAAAGTTTAAAGTCAGTTCTACTAATTCTTAGGGAAAGTGATCTATGAAACAAATAGATTGCAATATAAAGAGTTTCTTCTTTCTTATTCATTGTTCAAATTTAAGTCTGTAGTAGACTTAAGTCTGATGTGGCCGAGGGTTACGAGTTAATTAATGACTTTGATTTTTTTGTTTAAGAATATCTTACGTTATCACAGTTACATAAGGCTAAGCTTCTTATCCGAATTCGTTAGTCAGAATGCTGATGGCTCACAAAAGAATGTTTTAACAAGAACACACACTAAATTCAGTTCGTTAATTAAACTACGTAACCATCAAGATCATTATCATTTTCACGCCGACGTCTGCCGTCGTAAAACGAAATATAAAACCAGTGGATTATTTTTTATTTTAAATAAATAGATCGTAAAAAAAACTTTATTTAACATCGTTATTAAATTACAAAGTTCCTCATGCAAAACATCTAGTACTTTACTCATGTTGTTCAATTTTTATTCAGTATACATATATGCATACTTTTGACTAAATTAAGTGATTATATTGCAATAAATTTAATACGCAATAAAAGCATTATTCTAGTAGCTTTCATGTTTATACGTTTTTATAATCATCATCGTTACTATTCATCATTTTTTGTTCAGCTTGCTATCTCCATAATTATCCGCATCAAGTTTCATATTTTACATTCTATGAAATTGTTATAACTTTTAATATTTCAGTTAAAAAAGATAAAAAAAAAAACAAAACAGGAACCAACGCTGATGTAGGAATTCATCCACACAAATTCTAGTTGCATTCTGGGAATTTTTGTCCGGCATGCGTCACTAATTGATACTGCAGCATGGATATAAAAAAATTCGTTGCTGGACATCTGAAATTGTCATATTTCACTTTCCGCGTAAAGATATTCTAGACAGAAATAGTTCTAGCGTTAAGAATTTTTTGCCGAGAAATATCAAAAGCAATGCAAATTTTAATCCAAAGCAAACTGTCGATGGCATGCAGTAAATTACATCCAATCCAACATCAAAAGCATGCATCGAACGTGACGTACAGGGGATTTAATAGAAATGCTTAAAGTTTCAGGATTTGTTGCATACATCGACTTCATTAAAGCTTAAACGGACGATATGTTTTACGATCCGTGAAAATGAGTTTCAAAGAGTAATTCACTTCTTCTGGTACGCTAGAAATAGATTTCGTTTCCGTTAAGTGTGTATAATGAATCGATGTATCAGGTTTGTCCACTTAAAACAGCTTAAGACTTTAATTACGAAATATTGAATTGATCAATTTTGGTGGATACGCCGGGTCAGATTATAGAAAATTATATGCAAGTTTTTTTTATCAAAAATGCAACAGTATATAAACAAACACATTCTAAAAATTGCATTTAAATGCAAAAGTCATACGAGGTTTCAAGCGCGGATTTCATACCACTGTTTAATTACTTTTTATTCAAGGATATCCGATTATAAATAACATATATCATCCCAGTCTCCATTTATTTTGTAGTCAATCCTGTTGTTATTTTTCACAACGGAAATATATTGAACAATCCGAAATCTTTGTGTTACCAGTTAAAAGAAGTAAAAAATCACAAAACGGTTGTGATTGAATTTTATTTCTAAAACGGGACATAAACTGATACTGAAAAGATTTATTTTTATTTGCCTTATGGAACCTGGAAAGAGAAATATCTGAAGCATCTTTTAAAAAAGGTACATCTGAGTTTAATAAATACACGAAATACGTTCATAAATAGGTCGATCCATAGAAATCTAAAGTAACTTAAAAAACCACCCCTTATTGGATATCTGTCAATATGAATGAAGATGCAAGATATTCGTAATCAATATGTCCCTTTTTAAAGTAAAATTCTTGTTTAAGAAGACCATTTGTGAATATTATATCCTATTTGTGTATTTTAATTTGCACTGAAAAGAGCAAAACACAATTCTTATACGCATAAAATGTATAAAATCGCACTATTTCTTTCCCGGTAGACAGAAGAACATTTTAATGCGACTCCAGAACTCCATTTCCACTGGGAAAAATTGTGCAAATCGATTTCACGTTGAAAAATTACAGGAACTTACTATTACTTTCTTTCTTTAGATAAGTTTTTCGTGGTTTATATTTAACACCCACTGAAGATCATTTTTGATTGAATCTCGAGACGGAGATTCTCTATTTTAAAAACGTATAAATGCTAATCTTCACTGGAGATAAGTCTTTTTTTCTGTCGAATATAACGCAGACAGTTATAATACAGGACTCCATAATCCCTTTCAGAAATTTGCTGACGTCATCACGAACCATATTTCTTAAACGTTTGGGATGCTGTTTTATTTTTTAGAAAGTAAAATCCACAACCGTGTATGTTGCAAACCGTTAAATAAAAACGCGCCGAAAACACAGGAAGAACAAATTTAGGTTGAATAACAAGTATACATAATTTACATGTTTTTTAAAAGATACGACTTTGATCGATGAGGAAATAATACCCGGCGAAAGAAATACGAGTATTCGACCGTATTCCGGTATTACTGAAGTTTGAAAACACGGGTCCTCTGGAGATTTAATGTTATAAGATTTTAATTAAAACCTCTCGACCTCTTTTAACTCAACCGTTACATTGTTTACATCACGTATAATAAAGTGAATTAAATGTACAATAATTGCTTTTTAGGTTTACTGGTTTTTCCAAAAAGGTGTTTATTGCTGTCGGGCTTTTTTATTTGTCATGTATTTGACGCAAATCTTTTTACAATTATTACGTCGCAGTAGGGATGAATAAAAGATCATATTCTTTCATCATATTAGGATTGTATTTCCGTTTTGGGGCTATGGAGTAATTGGATACCTATTATTTTAAAGAGAAATATAGGTAGGTGTGGTCTAGGCTTCAAAGACCTCCAGTTTCATGTTCCCAAAGGAACACGACATATTAAGGTTAATGAAAGTTTATCGCATAAATTACTATGTTAGGCGAATATAGTAAGGAAAATTATTAAATTTAGAAGCATTTCCAGCAGAATATAGTAACTTGGGCTTAGACGAAATTTCCATGAAAGACAAGCCGGCACAATTCGAAATTATGCGAAGAAATGGTAACTCAAAACCTGTATAATTCGCAAACCAACTTAGATAAATCACCTGGAGCGTGCATGTCTTTATGAAACTGTTGCAAAGTTGGGGAAATGTGATTCCTATAGGACTAATGTGGAACGGTGTAGGTTTAATTACTTTATTACGTGAAACAAATTTTTAAAAATTGGGGGTATATTAAGGACGAAATTGTATCGTTAATTATAATAGTACAACTGTGGAGACAAAGAATAATTTTTTATTATTTGATGAGTGTTGCCAATACTTTATCCGGTGTTAGGTGGTTATTTGTTTAACGTCACACTAAATGAGAGTAAAATCGACAAACAAAAAGAGCGTTTGCAAAATCGTCAATATGAATGTTGACTTTGCTGCACGTATGTAATTTTTCATTTACCATGAAAAATACGCGAAATCAGCTAAAGCTTTTAATTTTTTGGTCAGTTTCAAGCAATAAACTGTGTATACATTTGCGTTCGACTAAATATCGGTTAAATGAACGTTGCTGACAAATGTACAAACATTTTATAAAGTTTGAATATTGTTGTCTGTTTACTTTTACTTTGTTTATGAATTTCTGTAACTTTTATCTCCAATGTACTGTACAAAAAATCTGTCTACATTAATAATAATAATGTCTATTTAATTGAAAATTTTCGTCACAAGCTACAATTGCAACAATTATCTACAGTTCATTCATTGTATTCATTGAATAATTGGTTTGAGTCATCGTCTATAAAAATTTCTAAAAATATATCACAACTATTTATAGACTTTTAGACAAATTTTTCGAAAGATTACTGTTTTAATATTCGACCACCTTCGAAAATTACGTGAGTACATAGATTTTTATTTTGAAAGTATTGCCCCGGAAAGATAAACATGCCATATTTTTCGAATCAGTACGTTGAGATCTATATCGGAGAATTTTTTGTGGATTTTACAACTTTTTCAAAAGCACAATTTTTCAATGCTACCTGCTTATGAAAAATTCATTCTAGTGCTACCACCTTCGAAAATTGCCTAATTAGATTTTCTTTTCTTGCAGATTTAGACCTCCAGAAATTACTTTTGGCCTTATTTCTTCGAAAACTCTTACCATTTATCCAGAATTACCCAAGGAAATATATCTATTCCGAAGATTTTCAAAAAAACAAAATTTTAAAGTCAATATTACTTTTGCTTTGAGACTATCAACAACCTAGATTTTTCGAATCAGCAAATCGAGATCTGGATTTGAGAATTTTTATGGATTTTACAACAAATTATCAATATCTAAAAAAAAATATATACTTTTAAATCCAAGATTTCTAAAATCTCGCTCTGGGAAAATAAACATGCTATATTTTTCAAATCAGTAAGTCGAGATCTATATTTGAGACTTTTTTATGAATTTTATGATAACTTTTTCAAAAACTCAACTTTTCACTATTTCCTCAATACGGAAATTTCGACGCCTATTCGACCACCTTCGAAATTTACGTAATTAGATTTTTTGTAGATCTATATCTCCAAAAACTACTTTGGGTCTCATTTATTAGAACACTCCTACCATTTTTCCAGAATCGCACAAAGAAATGTATCAATTTAGAAGATATAAAAAAATACCAATTTCAAATCATATTTAGAACACCTTGTTCCGGGAACATGAACAAATTATGTTTTTCGACTCAGCACGTCGAGATCTGTATCTGAGAATTTTTTGTGGAGTTTACAACTTTTTCAAAAGTGCAATTTTTCAATACACCCTCCCATTTATGATTTTTCGACCTGTTTTCGACTAACTTCGAAAATGACCTAAATAAATTTATATTAATCGTAGATTTAGACCGCCAGAAGTTACTTGCGGCCACATTTCATAGAAAACTTGTACTATTTTTCCAGAATCACCTAAAGAAACAAGTATATCAATTTTGAAGATTAAAAAAAATACTTTTAAACACGATACTTCTTAAATTTTGCTCCGGGGACATCAGCAATCTATATACTTCGAATCAGCACGTCGAAGTTTATATCTGAGAATTTTTTGACAACTTTTTGAAAAGCTCAATTTTTCAATTTTTCACTGTAGATCTGTACCTCCAGAAATTACTTTCGGTTTTCATTTATTCGAAAACTCCTACCATTTTTCCAGAGTCTCCCAAAGAAATATATCAATTTAGAAGATATTAAAAAAAATATATAATTCCAACCCCAAATATTTCGAACACCTTGATCCGGGAACATAAACAAGTTATGTTTTTCGACCCAGCACGTCGAGATCTGTATCTGAGAATTATTTGTAGAGTTTATAACTTTTTCAAAAGCTCAAATTTTCAATAGTCCTCCCATTTATGAAAATTTCGACTTGTTTTCGATTACCTTCGAAAATTACCTAAATAGATTTATCTTAATTGTAGCTTTATACCGCTAGAAGTTACTTTTGGCCTCATTTCCTAGAAAACTTGTACCATTTTTCCAGAGTCACCGAAAGAAATATATATTAATTTTGAAGATTAAAAAAAAATAGTTTCAAGCACAATATTTCTTAAATTTTGCTCCAGAAACATTAGCAACCTGCATTTTTCGAGTGAGCACGTCGAAATTTTTATCTGAGATTTTTTTATGAATTTTATGCCAATTTTTCAAAAGCTCAATTTTTCATTTTTCACTAATTTCTCAATACCTATAAAAATCTGGACATCTATTCGACCAGCTCAAAATTTACCTAAATAGATTTTCTTGCAGCTATCTACCTCCAGAAATTACATTCGGTCTCCTTGAATTATCCTCCTACCATTTTTCCAGAATCGCGTAAAGAATCGATTTATTTTTTATATATCAATTTAGAATATATAAAAAAAATCATTTCAAATATTTAGAACAGCTTGTTCTGGGAACATGAACAAATTATATTTTTCGAATCAGTACGTCGAGATCTGAAACTGAGATTTTTTTTGTGGAGTTTACAACTTTTTCAAAAGTTAAATTTTTGAATACTCCCATTTACGAAAATTTCGACCTTCGAAAATGACCTAAATAGATTTATGTTACTCGTAGATTTAGACCGCCAGAAGTTACTTGCAGGCTCATTTCATATTTCATTTCTCCAGAATCACCCAAAGAAATATATCAATTTTGAAGAATTTCAATAAAAAAATGACTTTCAAACACAATATTTCTTAAATTTTGCCCCGAGAACATCAACAACCTATATTTTTCGAATCAGTCGTCGAAGTTTGAGATTTATGATGAATTTTATGACAACTTTTTGACAAGCCCAATTTTTCAATTGTTCACTACTATTACTAACTACTACAATATAAAAATTTCGACGTCAATTCGACCACCTTCAAAATTCACCTAAATAGATTTTCCCGTAGATCTACTTTCAGTCTTCATTTATTCGAAGACTCCTACCGTTTTTCCAGAATCGCCCAAAGATATATATAAATTTTGACAATTTAAAAAAAAAAACTTTCAAACCCAATATTTTTTAAAGTTTGCTCCGGGAACTTCAACATCCTATATTTTTCGAATCAGTACGTCGAGAATTGTATCTGAGAAGTTTTTGTGGATTTTATGACAACTTTTTCAAAAGTTCAGTTTTTCAGTACTTTCTCATCATAAACATTTCGAGATCAATTCGACCATAAAAATATCAATTTTGGAAATATTTAAAAAAAATTTCAAATCTAATACTTCGAAAATCTTCTTCCGGTTTGCTATAGGAACACCAACATCCTATACTTTTCGAAACAGTACGTCGAGATCTACTTTATCTGAAAATTTCTTATGGATTTTATGACAATTTTTTCAAAAGCTCAATTTTTCAGCATTTCCTCATCAAGATCATGTAGACCTCTAGTCAACCATAAATATATCAATATTATCAATATATTAAAAACATTTCAAATCCAATAAGTACATCGAATATCTTGTTCTGGGAACATAAACAAGCTGTCTTTCGAATCAGCACGTCAATACGAAAAAATTATACCTGTTTTCTTTTATAGTTTTGACGTCTATACAACCACTTTCAAAAATTACCTAAATAGATTTTTTTATATATTTAGACCTCCAGAAGTTACTTTCGACTTTTTTTCTTCAAAAAATCGTCCCATTTTCCAGGATTGCCCAAAGAATTGTATCAGTTTTGAAAAGTAAAAATATACATATACTTTCAAACCCAGTATTTCTAAAATCTAGACCCGGGAAAATAAACATGCTATATTTTTCGAATCAGCAAGCTGAAACCTATATCTGAGAATTTTTTATGGATTTTACCACAACTTTTTCAAAAGCTCAATTTTTTGCTTCTTCCTCATTACGAAAATTTCGGCCCCTATTCGACCACCTTCGAAAATTACCGAAATAGACTTTTTTGTAGATTTAGGCCTCCGGAAGTTACGTTCAGCCCTAGTTATTTTTGAAAACTCTTATCACTTTTCAGAATCATCAATAGAAATGTATCCATTTAGAAGATTTTTTTTTAATTTTACATTTTTCGAATCAACACGTCGAGATCTATAACTGAGAATTTTTTTTGTATTTTAGAACTTTTCCACAAGCTAAATTTTTTAGTAATCCCTTTTTATAAAAATTTTGACCTGTTTTCTACCTCCGTCGTAAATTTCTCAAATAGATCTTCTTGTAGTTCGAGAACTTCAAAAGTTAGTTTCGTGTTCATTTCTTCGAAAACCATTTTTCCAGAATCGCCGAAGGAAATATATCACTTTTGAAGATTAAAAAAAATATTTTTATACCAAATGTTTCGAAAACCTTACTCCGAGGACATTTATTTTACGAAACACTACGTGGAGATCTATATCTGAGATTTTTTTTGTGGACGTTTAGGCAACTTTTTCACACGCTCAATTTTTGCAATACCTTTATGAAAATTTCGACCTATTTTTGACCACCTTCGAAAATTACCTAAATCGAATAAATCGATTTTCTTGTAAATTTAGACGTCCAAAACTTACTTTCGGCGTGTTTTTTTTTCAAAAACTCTTCCCATTTTTTCAGAATCAGCCAAAGATATTATATCAATTTAGAATTTTTTTTAAACAATCATTTTTAAACCGAATATTTCGAAAATGTTGAATATAAACATACCTACTATATTTCTCGAATCAGTACGTCGAAATCTATTTGTGAGATTTTTTTGTCGATTTTTGGGCAATTTTTCATAAATTCAATTTTTCCCTTAAAAAAACTTCGACTTGTTTTCAACCACCACCGAAACAGATTTATTTTCTTGTAGATTTACCCCGAGGGGTAAATCTACAAGATCATCCTCATTTCCTCAAAAAACTAGCAACATTTTTTCATAATAACTCAAAGAAATATGAAAATCTTTAAGATTTTCAAAAGAAAATTTACTTTCAAACACAATATTTCCAAAATTTTGCTCCGGGAATTAATAACACGAAATTAATAAAACGTTTATTTCACAAAATTTAAGGCATGAACATCTAATATTTAATTGCGAGGTTAAGTTAATTATTATGGTTAACATATTTCCAGTTTGAAGGGCTGTTGAAAAAGACTGAAACTGGTCCAGTTCAAAATACCTTATAAACGAATTTTCGAGTGAAGCGAAAGCATTTTAAAGGTAGACATAAACACAACTTTCCTACAAAAAATGCCAAGGAATATTTTTATAATGGATGAAGTTTTTTTGAAAAAAAAAAAAAAATGTTTTTAAAGTAGTAAAAGGAACGCACATTTACGAAGCTACCATAGGACGAGAGTGAGCCATGTCAGAGCTACACCCACCACTTCACTTTAATTAAATAGTTATATTTGCTTCAAAAATTCGTAACACAGTACTTTTGCCTCAATGATTCAGCCTCTGTTTTGAAATACAAATGCAAAGACAATAAAATATTCAAGAGCGTTGACAAAGAAAAGAAGTTACGAAGCTTCAGATACACTTCCTGCATTTTCTAACTTACTAACCTAATAATTTATTACAATAATTCATGTATTCGAACAGGAAACTTGTTATGTGAAGTTTCCTACTTTCAAGCAACTTAGAACATATTATTAAACATTTCACAGCATACTTCGCCTTTGTGTATATTAGTTCGTCAGTCTTATTTAAGGCTTTCAAAATGCGGCATTAATTACAACAAAGAAGAAATGCACTTTGCTCACGAGGATCTCTTGAATGTTCTTCGTAGCGCAAAATTCCTGCTGAAAATCAGCTTTAATTAAATATTTTCTAATGGAGTACCTTTCTACCTTATCTTGTTGTTCACATATTTAACAACAAATGCAAACACACATCTTCAAAATTTACAACAAAAGTAATATTTTTTTACCGATGCTCTATCATCTTACTCATTCATATTAATCAAACGAATATTACAACGTATTACGTAGCGTCGTGTCGTAAACGCCAATTTTACGCACCATGTAGTGCGGAGCTAGGTATGGAACGTTATTAACGTGATTATTACTTTCGGCTTGTGACACTATGTGATGCGGTAGGGGCGTTAATGCGATTCCACTAAAAACGCTGCGTCGCCTTCAGTCTTTGTTCTGTCGCATCATTTTACAATTAACCCGTCTTCAATATCTGCAATATTAAATCTAGAATGAAAACTTTCGGCTTTATAGACATAAGAAGTTTAATCTAATTTATGCGTTCTATCTGAAGCCTTGTAAAATCGTAAATTAGTTTGAAAAGCACATTTGATGCTAAAACTCCCAGCGCTTCCTTCCTCCTTCCTCTAGCCACTTTAAAAATTACTTTACCTGTCTTCTTTACAATTCGGCATTTTATCAACCCTTTTACTTTAGAACGGCCTGTCTGCTGTAAGTGCTCGCTTTCCTTCTGGTAATACAGGTGTTCCATAATTCGTGTACCAAGAGTTAACGTCACATTTTTCAGGGAGGTCATTGATGAGTAATAACCATGACTTGCTACTTTCATATTTTATCGACGTCTCCGTTTTCGTCTGTCTGTCGTCTGTGTCAATTTTTATAGACAAATAATATCTGAATAAATTATATAACTATGTAAAGTACTATCAATCATTGTTTACAAAACTATAGGCATAATATTCAAAATGAAACCTCTTCTCAGTAGAAGAAATTTTAGTCGAGAATTCTAGGTCCCATGTATCATCAAAATGGATATCGTCAATGGTTTTAACACATTTTTCAATAGTGTTTACACTACCTCAAATCCCAATTTAATATTCGTTTCACTGGTCGTGAATTGGCTAACGGAATTTTTGCAATCACACAAATTTCCGAAGATGAAATTCTTCGGGTATTAAAAACGTTTAAGGTATCGTTTGCTTGTGGCGTTGATAAAATACCTAGCTTTTTATTAAAAAATTTATATCTTTTCCTGTACAACTTACTTAATAATCATAGTTCTGTTTATATTTGTTATCCAAAATATGTTTCTTATTACCTTGACTAAATCCGCAACATTTAATTTGATCATTTTAATCGCATACGTAGCATTTTAACTAGTCATTTAGATAATTTAAGTAGGTATTAGGTAACTAGTATTTAGACTAATTTTGTTCTTTGTTTATAATATTTCATTTCTGTAATTGCGTGATTCTACCAGTTGAAATAAATATATATTTTTATTATTGGTGATATTATTATCATTACTTCTGTGGTGATGTTGTCCTTCCTGGAGATTTGCCTCTTTTCATCTCGCTGATTGCTTCTGTAATTTCTTTTTTGGTTACTTTTTTAATTGCTCTTCATTTTCTGTTCCTTATTGTTCATCTAGTCAATCTACAAAATATCGTCTCCAGTTTTCACGATCTCCTCTTCTCTGTTATTGTTTAGTCCATTTAATCTTTCATTATATAGTCTTTTCGTTTCTAATCGTTGAAAAGAAGAGCGTCTGGTGCTCTTTTCTACTTTTTGCCTTTCATTCATGTTTTAAGCTTATTTCTTTCATTATTTTATTTTCAATGTTTGCTTTTTGAGTAGAACTGTATTTTTTTACGTTTTGTTATTCCCCCAGTGGGTGCTTTTCTGCTTCCTGTTTGAAATTTTTGCTTTTTTAAAGTTATACTCTTTATTGTTGTACCGTGTTTTGTAGATTAATATCTTTCATTTCTCGTTCTAAGCGTTCTTGACATTTCTTCTTAGTTAATGCTTCTTTCAATTTATAACAACTAATCTTCTCGCGGATTATTTTCTTTTTTACGTTTTTCGGTCGTTTGCCCCATTTCCGATTTCTACTTCATACTGACCAAGAAAGCCTTGTGGCTTTCACCCTTATTTGTAGATCTTTATCCTCAATTGAGTAGTCTATTATGGACTTTCCTTCCAAAAATTATTGAGTATTCGCCCTCCGTTTGAATTTTTGAATTGAATTTGCACGACTAACTATTACAGCGATTATGTACAAAATAATTCCAGCGCAACTTCACTTGCTTTTCTCGACACTTGTTGGACTCCGTTCGACTGAATAATCTCGTTCCCGAAGGTAGCCTCCATTTAAATCCATATTTCCTTCTCGATGTTTCGCAATCGAGGTCTTTCTCGAATCCATCGCTTCTAGGCTTTCTGTAAACGAGTATGACAAATTCAATTGCTTTGCTTAGGAGATACATCATTCTTCAGTCTTCGAAAAAAGCAATCTATTTGCTGCAATAATTTTTCTAGCAGCTTCTCTATCTTGTGGTTTTCTTCTTTATCTGTTTCTGCTACGCTGAGTTTGTAGCAAGTTGAGGAACTGTACGTCGCCTCCACTTCCAGCACACGAATCAAGACCTTAGATGATGTCTGATACCTTGATAGTAGTAAGTTGCAGTGGGTGCTGCATTTATTATCTTGTCAAATTTCTTTATTTTGTTCTCCATTCGATCTTCTATTATTTTCATTAGATCTTCCATGTTGTTTTCCATTGACGTCATATTTTGTCCGACAATATTTTCCATGTTTTCCAGATTTGTTTTTCTGTCCTTCATTTCTTCTCCGATTTCTTCTATTTCATTCTTGTTCACTTCCATTTCCTTTTGGAATTTTTCACTTAGGCTGGTGATTATGTCATCTTTTTGCCTGTCTATTTTTTCGTCCATCTTTCCCATTCTTGCGTCAATTTTTTTAGTTTATATCTTCAATTGTTACATTCATTTTTTGGTTCATTTCTACCATTCTTGCGTCCATTTCTTCCTTCATTTCTTTATTTCTTTTGTCCACCTTTTCGTCCATTTTTTCCATTCTTGCGTCCATTTTGTAGTCAATTTCTTTGTTTCTTGCGCCCATTTCTTCTTTCATTCCTTCATTTCTTTACTCCATTTTTTCGCCCACTTCTTTCATTCTTGCGCCAATTTCTTCTTTCATTTCTTTATTTCTTGGGTCCATCTGTCGAGCATAGCAATCATCTGTTTTGCTTGATTCTCCATTTTCGCAGCTTGAGCTCTCGTCTCAACAGGCATAAATTCTTCAGAATTCTTGTCCAATCTTCCCGGAAGTCGTCGTAAACCAGTTATTAATCTCAAATCCTACTGCTGACACCAGTCTTACGAATTAAAATCGGCGTGGGTAAAACTCAACAATTTATCTCTTAATAACTCGAATTTACACGACTAACCAATTACAGCGATTATGTACAAAATAATTCCGGCGCAACTTCACTAGCTTTTCTCGACACTTATTGGACTCCGCTCGACTGAATAATCTCGTTCCCGAAGGTGGCCTCCATTTAAAGCCATATTTCCTTCTCGATGTTTCGCAATCGAGGTCTTTCTCGAATCCATCGCGACTTCGGCTTCCAGGCCTTTCGCTTCGACCAGCCGATGAGTCATAGTACATACTAGAAGAAAGTCATACATACTAGAAGACCCATAGGCGTTGTACCGGGGCGGTGTATGGGTTTATTTGGTAACAATACTTCCGTATTCCTGTTACTTCAGTGTATATCTCTTTAAAGATCTTCAAAAAATCTAGCGTTTCCTTCTTTTTTGTAATTTTCACTTGACTGTCGACAACTATTAATGCGAACTGTTTCTGTCTTTTCTTTATGGTTACGCTTACGAACTCATTTTTGACGTTAACATTTTTCCTCCCTTGGTTATTATTAATGCTTTCCCGCTCTCGCATGCTCCTTGCTTACTCCGGACCATTTCATTTTATTCTTCTTTTATTCCCGTTATTCCTTCTCTTTTCGTCTCTGTTATTCAGGTATAACCTAGATTCCTGTTTTTGTACCTATTTGACTAGTTCTTCTTTTCACCCGTGATCCTCTTCACATTCATCATTTCTTTCTATTTTTAAGCCTCGTTTATCCCCTTTTTCTTTGCTTAGTCGTTATCGTCGGTTCTTATTAACACTTTATTTATTAACTTCTTGCTTTCTACTTGGTCAGCGTAAGCTAAAGTAAGTAATCGAGTTCAACGGGCGACTTGTCAATGTCATGTTTTCTCGACGTTTCATGAAACCTAGTGTACAAAAATTATCTGCTATTTCCGTCTGTCTGTCTGTCTATCTGGCGTCTGTGTAAATTTTTATTAGACACGTAATCCCAAAACTATTGGATGGATTGTCGTCAAATTTTGTATGTATATTAGGAACATCATGTAGACGGTAAAACGCCAACCGAAATTTGGCTAATCATCCCCACCACCGATGGGATGACGTCATCTCCAAAATTTATAATAATATATATCATGTCCTTGTCTTTTCTTTTTCTTTCGCACTGTGTCTTATGTATGTTGACGTCTTAACAATTTTTTTATTGATCAAACTGAGAAAGAGTCACCGTATTTTCTCGAAAAGGTGAGAATACGTCTTTATTTAATAAGAATTATAACAATAACATTTAAAACATTCTATTCCACTCTGGCTAATTAATAATCCTCCTTTTTCAGGCGACAAACTCATTCAAATCAAACAAATTGCTACGTGATATCAATGATCTACAAACAAACACTTGAAGTTAAAGCCTGTTATTACAGCTGAGAGGCCATTATTCCCCACTGGTTAAATGTTTTAAATATATTTTACATTGTCGGTACTTGCGCAATTTGCTCCCACGGCGCAGTCTTCAGAATCGTCGTTGTACTAGCAAAAGCGTTCGAATTATAGACAGTGGCGGAATATTAAGTGCATTCAGAAAAACAGTCTTTACCAGAATCTCTAACAAAATATGTAGTGTCATTAAAAGAACGTTAAGAGACTTAAACAAACACAAAAAAAATTATAAGGTATCAAAGCACGTTTATAGGATGTCATATAGCTTCTTACACTGTAACTGGAATTATCTATATTTATTTTAATATAATATAGAGCCTATCACAAATAAAAATTCACAAAATCAAGTTCGAAAATTTTCCAAAGAAGCACAATTTGTTGAACGAAAAAACTTTCAACAATTTGTTCTAATGGAATGTTTTCCACAAAAAACCTGTTTTTAATGAAAAACAATTGAGGTCAGGTCAGGTCAGAAGAGCAGCCGGGACCCAAATTTATATATTTATAAACTTTTATTCAGTATAAGAGTAACGATAATAATTTAATTTAAATATTATCTAAGCTTTTTTCAAAATTTATACTAAGATTTTTTTTCCACAAATATAAACGTCTAGTTAAAAAATTCAGACTAGTTCATAAGAATATGTTACTTGATAAAATTTAAATAACATTAATAAAGCAAAATTTTGAGGTGGCGTCATCACATTATTGGTGCGGATGTTTAGACAAACAAGAAAACATGAAAGTAGCGTAAGGCAAAATGTAGGCCCGCCCACCCGCCCCGTCTCAATTGTGATGACTTTTTTATTCGCTGTTAACCAAGTGGGCGGAGCTTATCTGCAAAATACTTATTTCTTTACATTAAATTAAAAACATGTTTTTGAGTATCGGATTTTTCAAAGAATATTATGTAAGAAAAAAAGCCAAAATATATAAATCGATTTTACAATTAAGTTCCGCTCCTGAAAAATTCATCACAATTGAGATTGGGGTGGGTGGGTGGGGCTTATTTCTCTTTAACATATATAATTTCCCACCAACAGCATGTTATTTAAAAACATGTTTCACACAATCGTTTCTTGTAGAGAAGTAATTTTGAAATAAACTCCGTTCTTCGGCTCACGACGAATAAGAAAATTCATCACAATTGAGATGTGAGAGGGTGGGCGGGGTTTGTATTTTGTTTTTTTCCTAATATATGTACGCACTTTTCTTTTCACGACAAGAACAAGAAAATATGTTTAAAAGGGTAAATTTGTAAAGAATATATATTAAGAAGAAGAAGAAATGCAAAACATAAGCCCCACCCACCCACCCTATCTCCGTTGTAACGATTTTTCTTTATTCGTCGTTAGAAAAGAGGGGGCGGAGCTTAATTGCAAAATCCGTATTTTTCTACAAGAATTACCATGTGAAACATGTTCTTCAGTGGTGTTGCTAAGAGAAAACTATATGTTTTAAGTAAAAAAAAAATATAAGCCCCACCCATCCGTCTGGATCTCAATCGTGATGAATTCTCCGTTCGTTGTCAGACTGAGGGGCCGAGATTAATTACAAAATCCATATTTCCTATTTTAAACACATTTTCAGTTTCTTGTTGCAAAGAAGACTACGAATATTAAGAAAAAAAAAGGCAAAATATGAAACTTCGTTAGTTACGCTCGTAAAATAATTGATATATATCTACTCTAACTAAATATTAAATTATTCAATGAAAAACACTACTGGGTATAACAGTAATAATTATTTTCTGTATATTCAAATTCACACTTCGACCAAATACAAAATTCAACTGATTGTTTAAATCTAATCAATATTAGTAAAAATGAAAATTTCGTTTAAAATGCTAAATTTCAGGTCTACATTATTTGAAATTTTGTTACCATTAAATAACGTAATAGAAAATAAAAGCGTTGAATTCGACCGACAGACACTTAAAATTGATTAATACAAGTCTTCGTTCAAGAGGGCACGTATAAGTGGCGTAGAGAAAACAGGGATTAAAACTTCATTCGGGGTATATGCGAAAAGTTTTAAAGCACAAAACTTTAAGAAATTTTATAATTATAAGATTGCAATACTTTTATTTAGCCTGTAATAAAGTACATTCAACTTTTCAACATTCTAGAATATATTTCAATTAGCTAAAAGTTATGAATTTTTAAAGAAGAATGTTGCAATGTAATTTTCATCAAATTATACACTCTTATGAAATATATTGCTTCAGATCTTTAATAATATTGGAAACATTTTATTCTAATTGAAGGTGTACTTAATAAAAAATTGGAAATGGAAATATTCATATAAAAGCAACAAACACATTTTAGCCTTTAGAGTCAGCTGTCATAAGAACTATTAGACGTATTTTATTTTTAACCTTCAGACGTCACCATTACGCTGTAACAATTTTCGTTATGACACAGGCGCTTATTTTAGGACACTCTATAAAGGCTAATTATCTTAATAACTGTGGTAAATTTATGGAGTTCAGATTGGCGTCGGCGAAACCTTCACACGACATTTAACTGACAAGTATTTGCCGGAGTAAAATTATGGAATGTTTTCCGGTCGTCTCTGGAAAAGTTTATTTCTGTGCGGCCTTGCCAGATCGTATTTTTAAAAGTCAATTACGCAGCTAGCGTGGAAACTTTGCTTGCTGGATGGATTATCAATCAATTGATCCTTCCAGTCTAGAGATCAAGCTAAGTGGCCATTCATAAGAACTGCGGTTTTAATATGTCTTGTTTGACGTTTATATTAAATGTTAACACAAACTAAGATTAATATGGTCAGATGTGCTTTCGGAAGCAGATCGATGGCGTCCTTCGTGGATCAAACGAGTGCTCATGAATTTCTTTTTCGATGTAGATACTCGGGAAATTTACCGTTATGAGCGCAAACATTGGAAAACACACCGGCGAATTATTAGATTGACATATTTCATTTTCCCTTTGCGTGGCTGCTGATATTCGCCGACATAATCAAACAGAAAAAATATCCTGTCTTATCAGAGGACAATGTTAGAAATAAAACGGGCTTGATGAGGACGAGATCTTGCGGAAGTGTTTGGGTGCTGGACCTTTAACCTGATCGCTGGAGTTGTGCCTCGTGTTATAAAAAGGTTAATTATAATTATAAAACAGGTCGTCTATATACAGCGGTCTATTAATAGATAAATGTGAAGCGTTTGAAAATGGGTTATTAACGTGTCATAGGAGAAGTTTTGCGAGCTCGAAATGGACAGCCCTTTGGCGGATAAAGTTAAGACCTTTAACTCGCAACAAAACACCCACCTTTCAGTTCTAAACTTGTTAAGGTAAAATTTACGTTTTTGCTTTGGCGTGAGTTTCCTCGGCATCAAACAGCATAATAAATTTTAAAATAATGATAAAATATCACTCGGTAGATTGTAAGAAATTCACCCATTCTTTCTCGTTGAAATAACTGCAGTTTAGTTTATGGTCTTTGTTTTCAGACCGTGATAAGAATTACAAAAATTCTAATATAAATAACTGTGATAGATTGATGGCGTGTGTTTCCACCATGTTGTGACGTCATTTATTTTGTAGAGAGAATTTGCAAATTCATTTTGACTAGCGTTTTCTTTTCTCACTTTCTGGCGAATTTTTGATACATTCTATAAAATTAAATTTTTTTAAGCAATTGTTGAAGTGGTGGTAATTATCGCAAAAAATTGGTCTCATGTGGACTTCCCCCACACTTGAAGTACAATCAAACAACTCGAGATAGAGAGATGATAGACAGAGAAAGAAAAATTAAAAACTTAGAATTTTCACTCATTTTGAAGCCCACCCATTACAATATGCACCTCATTAAATTGATGTAAATGTTTTTTAGATTATATTCATGAACTATCTGGGATATTAAAATAGATACAATTTTACTCTAAATCAATATTACTCCCTCATTAGATTTCAAAAACGTTCTTGTTATTTTTTTAAACAAATTGAGAAAGTTAGACGAATATGGAAAAATATAGATGGATATAGAAGGATAGAGACACAGAAATAGCGAAATCGAAATATAGATGGACATAAACGTATATACGCACATAAACGAATATAGAAGGATATAGGCAAATATATAAGAAAATAGAAGGATATGGACGGATATAGAAGGATATAGAAGGACACTGAGAAATATAGATGTAAATAAAAATATAGAAAAATAGAGACGCATACAGAACCATATAGACGGATTTAGTAAGATGTAGAACGATATACAATAAGGATATAGATGAATAAAGCATGATATAGACAGCAGACCAGGCGCGGCTCATGACTTGAAAAATTGATGAGGCAAAGCACAAAACGCTCTAAAATATAAATAAATCAAGATTACTTAAATATTTTCTATTTAGTCAAATAAACAAATTTGTAAACTCATTTAACTGTCCACAAAGAACCAACGTGAAGGTGTAAGGAGGTCTTGCAAGGAAAGGATGAGAATGACAGGACAAAAGGAAAGGGAAGCGTGGTCAGAAAAAACTAATATAACTTCTAACAAAAAACAAAATTAAAATAAACTATAAAGAAAACATATCGAAAAAGATCAAATACAACATAAAATAAAGCTAATTTGATTTATAACAAAAAACAAAATGAAAAAAATATAAAATATAAATACGGATTTATTTTAAATTTTTTTTATGGATCAATTAACGATTTACTCAAATCAGGAACCGGCGGTTTTAATTCCTTAACTACATACAATTTATCATCATACGTGAAAGTAGAAAAAACAGAACTGCCATTGTCATTTAACGTTAGTAGAGAAAAATTCCGATTTACTCGTAATCTTAAATAACGATTACCGAAATCAAATTATGACAAGCACAAAGCACCAACGCGACCCACGCAAACGTAGGCACTTTTAAGACAAAATTCTGTTACCGAAATTTTGAATAAATTTATACACACACAGATTTGTGGCAAAACAATCAACGGCCTAATTTTGAATACTCCTGCGAATGCAGACTGCATTGTAATCGCACGTTCCGCGCGCGCAAATATTATAGTTGTCCATCTCTTTTGCAAGCACGGAAATGAGGCTAGCCTCAATTTTGTCTTTTTTCAACTCATACCGCTTATGAGTGTATTGCAGGTTGCTTGCCTATTAACGACATGATTTCTATATATGCTGTAGAGGCAAGCTTCGAGTCGGCCTCATTCGCGTCAAAAAATACATGTTGTGCCGAGTGTTTAAGCGCGCTGTTTAATTAAGGGAGCAACGAATACCTACCGAGATAAAAATAAGAATATAATTTTCTATATTTATTTTTAAAATTTTAGAAAAAAGACACAAATTATTGGCCGAAATGTGTCCGTATAAAATAATAAAAATCCTAATAAGGCGTAAAATTCATTGGTGAGGCACTGCCTCACCTGCCTCATAGGACAAGCCGCCCCTGCAGCAGACAATCGAAAATTTGAAAAATCGAAAAGACGTATGTATATATAGAGGACTATAATAGACAGATTTGAAAGAATATAGAAGGATATAGAGGGTTATAAACATAGAAATCGCGAAATCGAGAAAACGAAAATTAATTGAAAAACCGTAAATCAAAAAATCTAATATACGAAAACTCGAAAAAAGAAAGATATAGAAGGACATCGACGGATATAGAAGGAGGACAACGAACAAATTTCAGTTGGACACAACATCTTTAAAATAATCTTCAAAGACTCTTCCAGGGTCATCCTTATGAATCTACGCGAAATATTGGAAATAGTAACTAACAGACAAACGGATGAGTACCAGAAAGAGTAATTATGCATTTTAGCATTCTGAAAACTGTGAAAAAAGCCGAGATACTTACATATGTATAATAAAACGGATACAGAAATATACAAACACAAAAATCGAGAAATCGATAATTCGAAAAATGTAGATGGATATAGAGCGATATAAAGGATACAGACGCATATAGAAGAATTATAGACCTACATCCGTCTATATCCTTCGATATCCATTTGGGATATATATAGACGGACATAGAAGGATGTAGAAAAATACAGAAAAATCTACACGGATACAGAAGGATACTTATAGACGGATATAAAAGGGTAGAAAGGGTAATAAAAGAATAAAGAAAAACATAGAAGGGTATAGACGTAAATAGAAAAATATAGAAGGGTACAGACGGATAATAATAATAATAACTTTATTCAGCCGTTACATAGAAACACTACATTTGGCATCGTTCCACGGAAGTTTATAGACGGATATTGAAAGATAATGACCTATATAGAAGGTTACAGAATGATATAGACACATAGAGAAAGATATAGGTAGATGTAGAAAGATATTTACGTAAACAGAAGAATATATCCATAATGGATATCAAAGGGTATAGATCGATATAAAAGGACACACACAGATATAGAAGGATGTAGACATAAACATCTAGAAAGCGAAAAATCGAAAATAAGTATTCGAAAATCGGATATAGAAGGATTTAGACGGATATACAAAGATATAGAAGAAAATTGAAAGATAGAGATGGATATAAAAAGAAATAGAAGGATATAAGGGGCACTTCTGAATCAAACCTGTTGAAAGTTAAGGATTGTTAAAAAATAAACAGCCACTCAAATGTATCAATTTAACTCGGTACTATGGAAATTTGCAATTTAAGACCCTACAGTCGGATATAAAAATATATAGACGGATATACACAGACATAGAAATGTATAGAAGGATATAGAAGGATATAGACACAGAAATCTCGAAATCTCGAAATGGAAGGATATAGGTGCATATAGATGATACAGAAGAATACTACAAGCATAGACGGTTATAGAAAGAAACAGAAGGATACAGAAATGTATAATATATTAAGATATAGAAATATGTAGAAGAATATAGAAAGAGATAAACATACATAGAAATATATAGACGTACACATAGAGAAGGGCAGAAACTCGAAATCGAAAATTCAAAAAATCTAAAAATGGAAAAATCGAAAAATCGAAGCATTGAAAAATCGAATAATCGAAATATCGAAAAAAAGGATATAGTGGATAATGACGGATTTCGAAGGATATACATGGATTTAAAAGGATATTGAAGAATACTGAAAGATATCGACGGATATAGAAGGAAACAGAAGAATAGAGAAACATATAATATACTAAGAATCGAAATATATAGAAGAATATAGAAGGATATAGACAGATATAGAAGGATGTAGTAGGAAACAAAAGGATATAAACACAAAAATCGAAAAGTGGAATATTCGAAAATTGGAAAAACGAGTATATAGAGGGATGTAGACGAATATAGAAGGATATAGATGGATTTAAACGGTATAGGCCAAAGAAGAAATAGGAAGAGATTAAAAAATATAGACGATATAAAAGCATGTAGAAGAAAACAGATGAATGTAGAAGTATATAGAAAGAAATAGCAAGATACAGCCGTATAAAGAGAAATATAAACAGAAATAGAGGAAGATTCTTTTAAGTAAATTGCGAAATTTGATATCTCGTGAATATAAAATAAAAAACAGGAGATGAACTTATTAAAATTTTGAAGCAACATCGCGAATTTTTGAACGAGAATAACGGATAAGTTTTTGTTACAATTTTAGCATCTTTAAAATAAAGAGCCTTTAAAATACCCTTCCGGGATTATTTACTCAAAAAATTCGAAATACGTGCAGATAACCGAAAGATATAGACAAATCTAGAAATATATAAATGGATGTCAAAGGATATAGACACAGAAATCGAGAAATAGCAAATAAAATTTACGATAATTGAACGATATAGAAGGACAACAAGACATAAGGGGAAATACTGAATCATACCTGATAAAGTTAAAATTTAAAGGTTGTTAAAAAATAAACAGCCAATTAGATCTTGGAATTTAACTGATTACTATGGAAATTTGCAAATTAACATCCTTTAAATTTAACAAGTTATATCCCTATAGACGGATAAAGAAGGATATAAACGGATATAGAACAATATTGCCAGATATAGAAGGATATAGACGGATGCAGAAGGATATAGAAGAACACAAAGAAATATAGAAAAATAAAAAAGTAAATAAAAAATATAGAAAAATAGAGACGCGTACAGAAGTATATAGACGCATATATACTCGGATGGATATAGACGGATTTAGTAGGAAATAGATCGTTATAGAAGATATAGATAGACGGATATAGCAGAAATATAGCAAATGAGAAATCGAAAAATCGAAAAAACGTATATAGAGAGATATAGACTAATACAGACGGATTTAAAAGAATATAGAAGGAAATAGAAGGATATAGACGGACATAGAAGGATGTGGACGGAAATAAAAGTATACGAACATACAACTAAATTGCGAAATCGAGAAATAGAAAAAAATTGAAAAAAAAAGGGTATAGTAGGACATAGATGGATATAGAACGAGGATAACGGACAAATTTCAGTTAGAATTGTAACATCTTTGAAATAATCTTCCAAGATCGTCGTTATGAATCTACTCAGTAACAGACAAACGGATGGCAAATAAGTATATAGGTAGACAGAGAGATTTTAACATTCTGAAAACTGAAAAAAGCCGAGAAACTTACAGACAATAGAAAGATATAGACGGATGTAGAAATATACACATACAGAAATCGAGAAATCGATAATTCGAAAAATTGAAAATTCGAAAATTCTAAAAATGGATATAGAAGGGTATAGACAGATATAGATGCACAAAGACGGATATAGAACGATATAAAAATATACAGACGGATGTACAAGGATATAGTGCTGTATCAATCTATATCCTTGGCTATCTATCTGGGATATAGACGGGCATAGAAGAATGTAGAAGAATACAAAAAGATCTAAACGGTTACAGAAGGATATAGACAAATGTAGAAAGATACATATGGTAACAGAAGAATATATAACGATCTACACGAAAAATCTTTTTTCGGTCAGATTCATATATTAGCTTTGCTGTAACCTTCCCCTTTGTTGTATAGTGTATTGTATTATCTTTATAGAATAATAGATGATATTATTATTATTATTATATAGAAGGACATGGACGAATATAGAAAGATAATAGATGGATATAAGAGGAAATATATAGAAGGTTATATTTGGATATAGAAATATATAGACGGATATAGACGTACATAGAAGCATATGGACAGATATAGAAGGATGTAGACATTGAAATCTCGAAATCGAGAAATTGAAAAATCTAAAATTTAAAAAAATCGAAAAATCGAAGCACTAAAAATCGAATATTCGAAAAATCGAAAAAAAGGAGGATATCAGTGGATATAGATGGATATAGAAGGATACAGACCGATATAGATAGGTTTAGAAGAATATTGAAGAATATTAAACAATATAGATAGATATACCAAGAAATAGAAGGATATTGAAGAATATTGAAAGATATATATGGACAAAGAAGGAAACAGGAGGATCCAGAAATATATAATATACTCAGATATCGAATTATATAGAAGGATATAAACGAACATAGAAAGATATAGTGGAACATAGGCGGAACAGGAAAAATCGAATATTCGACAATTGGAAAAAGGGAATATAGAGGGGCATAAGGGGTAATTCTGAATCAAGCCTGTTAAATTTAAAGGGCGTTAAATTGCAAATTTCCATAGTAACGAGTTAAATTCGTAAATCTGATTGGCTGTTTACCTTTTAACAACCTTTAAATTTTAATATATGTTTGATTCAGAATTGACCCTATGGACGAATATAAAAGGATGTAGATGGATTTAAAAGGTTTAGACAATCAAAGAAAAAATAGGAAGATATTGAAAAATATAAAAGACACAAAAAAGTATATAGAAGAAAATAGACAGATATAGAATACAGAAGGAAAAAAAATATTGACAGAAATACAAAAATATTTTTTAAGGAACTTGCGAAATTCGATATATCGAGCATATAAAATAATAAACAGAAGATGTACTTATTAAAATTTTGAATCAACGTCGCGAATTTTTTGAAGAAGAAGAACAGATAAATTTTGGTTACAATTTGAGCATTTTTTAAATAATCTTAAAAGGCTCTTCCACGGTCATCGGTATGAATCTACTCGAAAAATTTGAAATACTAACAGACAAACCGATAGCAAACATACAAACAGACGAAGAGGTCAGACATTCTTTTGTAATATGTATACCTAGTTGTTTTTCTGGAAGTAAAATGCGAAATAATACCAAAGAAAAGCACAATGAAATCGTTTTTGTCTAAAGATGTTGCTCTTTAATTTTCATTATTAATGTAACTTGCTTGCCTGAATTACATTTTTTATAGCAAAATTTTCAGTCACAACATTTTCGCCTTGAAACGGTTGACAGTCTAATTTCATTCAGCTTGTACAACTCAAACAATAGAACTGCTTTAAATGACTCACTTTTCAAGTAGACACACGTTATTAAATCGTCTGCTTTCGCTTCTCAGACATGTGTTCACCTCAGAGTTCACTTTCTGTAGACGTGTGACTATTTGTACATTTAAATGTGACGGAAGAATTCACTGAACTGCTTGTCAAATATTCGGGATCTTAAAATTTAGCCTTCAACAAAATACAAACCTCTCTCAGTTGTGAAGTAATGGGAAAAAACTCCGGGACTATTAATACAAACGTGTATACAAAGTTATTTAAATTCTGATTGTAACTGTATTCCATTATATGTATGGTAAACGATGAAGCATACCTGAAGCTAGATTCCGAGATCATTTAGTAATTTAGAAAAGTAATATAAAAGTTGCTTTCTTTGCCCAAATAAAAAACAAGTCTGTTGACTCAAACATTATTCCAAGCACCTATCGGTGTTGATCAGAAAACAAATATGAATGGAATTTCACCACCTTCAAACATTCACTGGTTATCGGAAAC
Organism: Zophobas atratus; assembly: GCA_022388445.1. Lineage (NCBI taxonomy): Eukaryota > Metazoa > Arthropoda > Insecta > Coleoptera > Tenebrionidae > Zophobas > Zophobas atratus. The sequence continues at coordinate 45,868,226 of CM039442.1, read as the reverse complement.
CAATTTTGTTAAGTAGAAAATCCAGAGTTATCTCGTACAAAAATAAAATGCTTTAATCAAAAATGTTAAGCACATCGTTTACAAGTCGGATTAGAGGTAACAAATTTACATCCACTAAATGACATAAACACAAGTTTGCAGGGATGTATAAAATGTAAAATGTTTTTCATTCAGAATTCATCCTTGCGTGTAATCACGAATCAGGTCCTTCTATGCGATCAACCCTGAAAGAATATTCTCACAAAAAAATGCCTTCGCTTTCACGTTTACACACCAACTGATACACCTGACCTCCCAAAAACTTAACATAAATTGCAAAGATCAGCTACCTTACCTTGTTAAAGATTTCCATCTAAATTACGAGAAGAAAGAAAAGCTTGCAGTTATTGAATAGCGTGCGGAACGATAACACATCGTTTTATTTAAAAAAGGTTTCATGTTTATACATCGGTGATCCAGCCCATCTTTAGTCAATGCAGACTTGGCTTTCAATATACAAACGGTTGAAAACGCTTAGCCTTGTCGATAAATTGAGAAGCGAATGTCGTCGTCGACGTGCTTTCTTAAAAAATATTTTTTCAGAGGAGAGATAGATGCAAATATTGGTGTAGCCGAGGTACAAGTTGCTAAATTCTAAATATTGGTATTTTAAAACGTTTATTTATCAAGTGGCACTGCAGGTATGCGTGCAAAGAAATCTAAATTATATACAAACAGAGAAATGTATGAAAAGAAAACAATTTTCTAGAAACATTCAAGCGAGGAGGGCAGACACGTAAAGGATTTTGCACGGGCTTTGAAAAAACAAACCTCCTAAATTGTCCACATGAATATAGTTCAACGAAAATATTTTACCTCGGCCAACAAAATTTCTGTTCGTGATATTGTATTTTCCCATATTGCTAACGTCGAATCGACTTTGATATGGAAATAAACTACATCTGACTAAATTTATTCCGGTTTGTTTGTAAAACGGTTCAACAACACTGTCGATAAAAATCTTCAATAACGCAATTTCGTTACCCGTGGAAAATAAGGTAACAATAAAAACTAAAAAACATTTGTCAAAATAATACACCAGGCTATGTACGGTAAAAAATTTATAAGCATTTTTTAAAACAACCTCAATGTCCGCCAAGGACGCATGAATAAGTAAATTTTAGTCTATGTTTTCTGACTTCTCATGGCGAAATTAAACTCTCGGATCGGTTGTAAAATCTGATGCTTTCAAACTTTCGACGGTACCGATTTAATTGAAAGGTTCACTTTGGAGCAGCTAAAGTTCTTCCAAGGGATAAAAATTCCCACGTGCAGGTGTTTTAAAGCAAATCCTATTCATGTGGCTTTGGAAGAGATGTTTCCTCTGTAGGGAATCGTAACAAATTGTGTGTCTTGAGCGAAACGGGAAAATTAGAAATAGATACAGTTTTCGTATTTATGGAATTCGCATCAAAAGTCGCAGAAAAGCAATTCGTGTAGAAACGGTGTAAAATTATGATTTTTTTTAATTTAATTAAATCAGACACTTTAATTACGCTGAAGTTTCAACACAGATTTATTTACCGCTTTCTAGAGACAATGAGGAAATAATTCGTTCCTTACAAAATAACATTTATCAAATAATTGATGTAGGTACTGAAAATGTTAAGATCAAAGTTAGTGAAGTTGTTACGACAGTTAATATCCAATGGACTAAAGGAAATCTCGTTCATGCGGCTTTAGAACAAATTTAAAGCAGTCTTTTACGGGTTCGTAACAAGTCGTTCGGCTCAAACGTGACAGCAAAGACAAAGGTTGTTTTGCGGAATCTTAAAATTTACTGGCAATAAGTGGAGTTACCATGAAGGCGACAATAAGAGGCAAAGTCGATAAAAATGCTAATATTACATGAATTGAGTTTATAACGTTAATAACACCAGTGAATTTAGGTCGAACTTACTCGAAAAATTCGTGGAATAATAATACTATTATTATTATTTTTTTAGCTATTTGGTCCATTGTTATTTCGCATTTATGCCTCACTTTTGCCGAACCTTCCAGATTTTACTTGTTGATAGTCTGTCGAATGCTTTCTCTAAATCTGTCGTATCTATCTTTTTATTCGAAGCCGTTATTTTGTCATGAATATCCAATCTTGTGTAGAACTCTGCTCGTGATTCTCCCAGCCTTGTCACTGTTTTTTCCTTTAGTTTTCCTTCAATAATCCTCTCATATACTTTCAGGACCCTACTTAGTAGTGATAGTCCTCTGTAGTTATTATCATAATTTATAATTGTTGCAGTTTCCTTTCATATATGTAGGTGTTATCACTAGTCTTCCCCTTTCTGGTCTGTTCCTGGGGTCTTTCTCACGTTAATTTTTTCAATGGGTTTAACCATCATTCCTTTCGATTTCCCTTTCCTCTTCTTCAATGTGTTCTTCTTGTATTTCCACCTTTTATTCTTCACCTGTTCTTAATAGTTCTGAAAAATTTTCTCTCCATCTTCCCATAATTTTATCTTCTTTTATCACTTCGCCTCTTTTGTAATTTATGTTTTCAATGGGGTTTCTTTTTTTTGCTTAGTTTTCTCAGTGTACGGTATAGCATATTTGCATTACCTGTTGCGTCTTTTTCGATCTTTACTCCGAATTCTTCCCATGCTTTTAACTTTCTCTCTTCGTTTTTTGTAGCAGTTACAACCTTCGATGTTTTTATTGTTACTTAAGTATTTCTTCCTAACGACTTTCTTCTCTTTAACTTCTTTCTTTATGTCATTGATCATTAGGCTGTTGTCCCTTTTTGACTCCGCACATTTCAGTGGTAGTTGTGACTAGTTTTAAAGGTTTTCCATAGTTCGTCCAAATCACTTTTATTATTTAATTTTTATTTTGTCTTATTTTTTTCCATTTTTCTCTAGCATTCTTCCTTTATTTTTTGAGACCTCAGTCTATCCGCTCTTACATTTACATTTTCTACCGTCTTTGCCCATTTTGTTTAGTTTTAATCGATGGTCGCCCCCAATTTCACAGCCTATATTCGTCATTCTTTTCAGATTTTTCTATTCTATTAATACCAGATCTATTCTTGATTTCTCTCTCTTACTTATCATTACTCTCGTATACTTATGTACATCTTTTTTCCTCAAATTTTCCTATTCTGTCTTCTGTTTTCGCAGGGTTTTTTCCGACTCACCCGTTCCAATCTCCTATCAGCATTAAAGAACCTTTATAATTCTCGGTTTCCTCTTGTACTTGTCATTCCAAAATTCATCTATCTCTTCTTTTGTCATTTCATTCTCTCTTTCTATTTCCAGTTTTATTATTTGATCGTTTATTACTTTTCCATTCTCTTATTCCACTTCTAAATCTCTTGTTAATTATCCTACTCAACTGTTTATCATCACGTGGTATCTCCATTCCTCTTTCTTCCAATCAGTTCTATTTCTTTCCCGTTTCATCTTCTCATATTTTTCTCATATTCCATGTTTTTGCTTTCTCTCTTTTAAAAGTCTCTGTGTCTATTGTTCCACTTTCCATTTTTGCTTCCCGAGCGTAAGCAAAGGAAGTATTGTAATCGAGTCCGTCGTCGGATTCTCTACTTTTGCATTTTCTCGACCTATCATGACCCCTAGAGGACGAAGAAATAGGTCTCCCGTTTCCGTCTGTCTGTCCGTCTGTCCGTCTGTCTGCCGTCCCGGATTTTTATTAAATAGATAATCTCCGAAAGTACTCGGCCAATTGTTCTCAAATTTTGTATTTATATTAGGTATATCATGTAGATGGTAAAACGCTAACCAAAATTTGTCTAATCATCCCCATCACTAATGTGATGACGTCACTTCAAAATTGTACATAGTAAATGGGTTTTATATTGTGTCAAATAACATAGTCTTACACATGTAGTTTATGACTCCGAATTGAGATTTTACCTGAAACGTCCAGATTTTTGTAAAAAAAATCAAAATTAGGAAACAACATTTTGACATTTAATTTGGAATCTGCAAAACCGAATACTCTGAAATCTTGCAGATGGTTTACAGTTATGATAACCATGATAAGTTTTTGTTCAAAATATATTTATTTCTCCCCTCCAAAAATTTGATGACGTCACCTGAAAAGTTTGCCGAATAAATTATATCCAAAATATAGAAAATATGATGATTCTATACTTGTAATTTATGATTCCATTCATATTTTTTGGATTTGCATATACAGGGTGACTCAAAAAAATTAATGAATGCGTGAATATATTTTATTTATTTAATCAGGAACTACAAAACCGAATGCTTTGAAATCTTGTAGATGTTTTTCAGTTATCATAGGCATGGTAAATTTTTAGTCAAAATATATTTCCTGATTCCCCCCTAAAAAAATGATGACGTCACCCAGAATTTTTCTGAAGAAATCCTATCTTAAATGTGCAAAGTATGATGAGACAATACTTGTGATTTATCATTCCATTCATATTTTTTGGATTTGCATATACAGGGTGACTCAAAAAAATTAATGAATGCGTAAATTTATTTTATTGATTTAATCAGGAACTACAAAACGAAATGCTTTGAGATCTTGGAGATGTTTTAAAGTTATCATAGGCATGGTAAATTTTTGACCTAAATATACTTGCTCATCCCCCCTAAAAAATTGATTACGCCACTCCAAAATTTTTCCGAAAAAATGCTAACTTAAATGTGCATTGTGCAAAGAATGATGAGTCTATAATTGTGATTTATCACTGCATAAATATTTTTTAGATTTGCTTATACGGGGCGTGTGAAAAAAATTAATGACCGAGTCAATTTATTTGATTGATTAAATCAAGAATTGCAAAACTGAATACTTTGAATTCTTGATGTTTTGAAGCTATCGTAAGCATGGTAACTTTTTAATAAAAATGTATTTGTTTATCAACCCCAAAAAATTAATAATCTCAAAATTTTGGATTAAGAACGAGCCACCCCATTTTCTGGAAAATGTGAGAATACGCTCGTCTTTATAACAATAAAATAATTATAAGGTAAGAATTATAATAATAATATTCAGAATATTTTGTTCAATGGAGGCTTATGAATAATTCTAGTCATCTGTTTTGGGGCGATAAACTCATTCAAATCAAACAAATGTCTACGTGACATTCTTCCGATGTAATGTATCCCGTTGATAATGTGCTGTAAATAAGTTTTTTGCACTCATAAACTTTTTTGATGACCTTGGCGCATTCAGCAGCATGCGGGACGTCGAACATCACGTACAGATGCCTTTTGCTATGACGTCGTTGTTTATAAATAAAGCTGGACGGTCGAAATTTATTCATCCTATATATCCTAATTTTCTTTGCGTGCGTAACATCGATTGCGAGCCACTGGTCTGTCGTGGTCCAAACGCAGCGCATAAATTTCAGCCGCCTAGCCCTATTTTTTTTTAATCATCGCAAAAATTTTTTAAAATGCTCCGCTACAAAAATGTAATGAGGAAAAAAAAAGGTAATAGGCATGCCGTCGTCACGTTTCCGACAGCGAGGGAAGTACTGTCTAAACTCTTTAGAGCAATTTTTTCCTTTAGTTTTCCTTCAATAATCGTCTCATATACTTTCAGGGCCGTACTTAGTAGTGATAGTCCTCTGTAGTTATTATTATAATTTATAATTGTTGCAGTTTCCTTTCATATGTATAGGTGTTATCACTAGTCTTCCCCTTTCTGGTCTGTTTCTGGGGCTCTTCCCACGTTAATTTTTTCAATGACTTTTACCACGTCATTCCTTTCGATTTCCCTTTCCTCTTCTTCAATGTTTTCTTCTTGTATTTCCACCTTTCGTTCGTCACCTGTTCCTAATAGGTCTGCAAAATATTCCCTCCATCTTCCCATAATTTTATCTTCTTCTATCACATTTCCTCTTTTGTATTTTATGCTTTCAATGGGGTTTCCTTTTTTTTTGTTTAGTTTTCTCAGTGTACGGTATAGCATATTTGCATTACCTGCTACGTCTTTTTCCATCTTTACTCCGAATTTTTCCCATACTCTAACTTTCGATGCTAAATATTACCATGGCTTTAACTTTATCGCTTCATACATGATTGTTTTCCGGGTTGGAACCGTGTATTGCATCTTCAGGAGCAGGGTTAAGAATAAGGCAAAAACTTAATTTACAGGATTCCAACCCGGAAAACGATCATGTATTGATTCCGACCGTGAAAACCTCTGAAATTATTGCTCCCTTCGTCTTTTGTAGCAGTTATGATCTTCGATGTTTTTATTGTTACTTAAGTATTTATTTAAAACGACTTTCTTCTCTTTAACTTCTTTCTTTATATCATTGTTCATCAAGCTGTTTGTCTCTTTTTGATTCCGCACGTTTAAGTGGTTGTCGTGATTAGTTTTACAATGTTTTCCATAGTTCGTCCAAATTCATTTTATTAATTAATTTTTCTTTTGTCTTATTTTTTTTCTATTTTTCTTTAGTATTGTTCCTTTACTTTTTGACACCTCAGTCTATCCGCTCTTATATTTACATATTCTACTGTCTGCTCCTTTTGTTTGTTTTATTGCCCCCATTTGTTTAGTTTTAAGCGATGGTCGCTACCATTTTCACAGCCTTTTCTTACTCCTACATTCTTCATTCTTTTCAGATTTTTGTCTTCTGTTAATACCAGATCTTTTATTGACTTCTCTCTCCTACTTATCATTACTCTTGTATACTTATGTGTATCTTTTTTCCCCGAATTTTCCTATTCTTCTTTCTGTTTTCGCAGGGTTTTTCCGACTCACCCGTTCCAATCTCCTATCAGCATTAAAGAACCTTTATAATTCTAATAATGGTTTCTTCTTGTACCTACTTCGTCTATTTCTTCTTTTGTCATTTCATTCCCTATTTCTATTTCCAGTTTTATTATTTGATCGTTTATTACTTCTCCATTTTCTTATTCCATTTCTTAATTTCTTGTTAATTATGCAGCCCACTCCTAATTATGCCCTCTCTGTTTTTTCTACTCAACTGTTCTTCTTTCTTCCATTAAGTTATATTTCTTCCCCGTTTAATTTTCTCATATTCCACATGGGTATAGTCCATGTTCTTGCTTTCTCTCTTTTAAAAGTCTCTGTATCTGTTGTTCCACTTTTCCATTTTTTTATTTACCTTTTTCTCGTTTACATCTTCATGCTTATTTCTTGCTTTTTTGTCATCATAATTTTCCGTCCGTTTATCCTTGCTTTGGTCATGTCTTCGGTTCTTGCTTTGATCAATTCTAATTTCATTTGTCCCCATTTTCGTTCCCTTATATGTTTTTGAATTTCTTTCTCTTTTCCTGTGGGGTCATTGTTAACATACAGGGTACATTTTTAGAAATAGAAGAAAAAGTCAAAGGCCAAAGTTGTACAGTTCTCTGCGGACCAAACTCTCAAATTATTTTTAATTATACAGAGTGTTCTGTTTTTTTAAAGCGTAACACACAACTTCGTTTTTTAAATGAAACATTATATTTTTCCATAATTTGATCGGCCGCTTCGCACGCTTTACAGCCACGGTTAATTTTTGACATTCCGATGTGACGTTGCCACGCTATTTCGATTTTCTTGAAATTTTTGGGGTTCACAAAAAAATTCGTAGTAGGGTTATTTTTAACATCCGTGTTATAATATTTTGTGCAAAACTAAATAAAGGTACGTGCTTTGTTATGGTATAAGTGAAATTAAATTTTTATATACAGAGTGTTTTTAAAGATTTTTTAGTTATTACAATTTTCAAATATCGATAATTATTTTTTTTTCAAATAGATCACCCGATGTTTTATTACAGTAACAAAAAGTAGACTATGATATAATAATAAAATACAGGGTGTTCTGTTTGAAAATACTGAAACATCAATATTTGAAAATTGTAAAGTTTTAGAATTTCGTTTAAACACTTTGTATATTAAAATTTGACGTAATTAATACCACAACAAAACGCTCAGTTTTATTTATCCTTCTACAGAATATGATACGACACATTTCAAATATACCTTAATTCTATTGCGGTTTTTTTGCGATTCCTTCCATTACCAAAAAGTTTCAAGAAAATTGGAATAACGTGTCAACGTCGCATCGAAAATTCAAAAATAAACTATGGTTATAAAGCCTAGAAGAGGCTAATGAGAATATGTAATAATTATATGGTGTTTTCTTAAAAAAACTAAATTGTGTGTTACACCTTGAAAACTGAACGCTCTGTGCAGTTCAAAATAGTTTTAGAGTATAATCCTTAAAGAACCGTACAACTTTGATGTTAGACTTGTCTTAGACTGTTTTTTATGCTTAATACCGAAATCTTGTCTTTCCAATTTTCCTTTTCCTTCACGTAAGTTTTTTTTCCAATCTTCATTACATTTCTAAGTTTTTTTTTCAGTTCTCAGCGTCGTTCTGGTAAACTTTTTCAATTCATATTTCAACTTTCCGTTGTACTTCGTGTTCGGTAAATATCAAATTATGAAATTGTTCCTTTTCTTCTCTGTTTTTAGTTTTTCCACTTTCTTCTATTTTTGTGTTCTAGCCTGCCATGCTTTTTTCGATCTGTTTAATCTCCCCCATCAGTATTTGAGTATTTTTATGAGAGTGAGTAAAATACGTAGTAATTCATATGTTCCAGAGTAGTTTAGTTTTTTTACATATAACCGATTATATACCATGAGAGCAATAAAAACACGATCGCAGGCAGCCACGTTTTTTCAAGATTTGTCTCTTACAGAATTTTCGTCTTGTCAGATTACCGTCAATTCGAAAGTTTGAGTTGAAAATGCAACGATCAAAGACAAACTTTAAAAAACCCATGGCTCTCTTTGATCGTGTTTTTTATTACTCTGTCGGTATTTATGGGTGTACAGCTTTGTAAGTTTCGGTCTAGTTTTTATGTATAACATTCTTTTTCACTAGTTCGTAGTTTATTTTTAAACTTACTACCACCATTTTTTTCTCGAATGTGCTTGACATCCTTTTAGTCCCTATTTGGTTTCCAGTATCCTTTTTGGTTTTTATTTCCATCTTTGGCTAATTTTATGTTTTACAGACGATTCAGAGCTCCTAAAATATAAAAGTAGGTCCTCCGTTTTCTTTTCTTTGTCGTCTGTGATCTAAAATTTTATTAGACACAGATCCGAAACTACTGGACGGATTGCCATGTAATTTTAGATATAGTTGTGATACTTAAATATGAAAAGTCTGCTGTTTCCGTCTCTCCATGCTCGATCGATTGTTGTGAAATTTTAGATTTATTTTAACAATATCATATGTATATGTTAAGTAAACCATGTTTTACTGAAGTTTTGATCTACCCCATCGTCCCACTCTCCTCCAGGTGTACATTACCGTATACAAATTTTCACCGTAACCAAATAATAAGGTTTCGTATTTATAAACTCAGCCCAAGTTCCTCGGTACATTTCCACTCTTATCATTATCAACGTATTTTGCCATTCAATTCACTAAACATCTGATTAACTATTTGTAGCACGGAACAAACGGGCAGAAATTTAATCATGATTAAGACTTAATCAGCACTAATTAATCCTGATTAAGAACGGATTCAGTGCGAAGGGACCATAAATCATTCGGAATGTTATTCAATTGTTTTGTTTGGCTCCGATCTATCAATTTTCTATAGATCGAACGAAATTAATAACCTGTTTACGATTTTTCTGGATAAGCGTCGGTTATAAAAAATGACAAAACTATTGTTTCTGTTAATAAATTATTGTTAGTAAATTTGCTTATATCGCTGTTTTCAATATTTTAATATTCACTGCTGACTATACGCTTGTAACTTCCTCATTACTTAATTATAAACGGTCTAAAGTTTAAGGTCGGAAATCCACACCCATAAATCACACCCCACGAGCTACGTTACGCTGCCAACCAATTTTCACTTCAGCACTGGAGGTATTACAAAATTATCAATTTTCTCTCAAGCCAACGATGGCCTCTAATTGAGGAATTATACGTTTCAAGTTTAGATAATCTGCATACAATTCCGAAAAAATAAAACACAGTCCCCAAAAAATAAATTGTACTGAGCTTAATTCCGACAAATGTGGTTACGCTAAAAGGAAAATTCTGAAAGATTAGCTTAATTCTTTTTCATTGAGAATTATTATACCGAATAAAACAGTACTAAGTCGTTAAAACTCTTAAACGAACTTTGCAAATAAAACCGCAGGATGTACAAACTCCAATAAAACTAACCGTCTGCTTGTTTTCAATCTTTATAGGGAATTAACAAAAGGCACAGACGTTGGAAAGTCGGAGAATTGAAAAATCTTCCTGCTGCGTATTTTTGCTAGAACTACTCTCTATAAAATTTATTAAACAAGTAGTTTTCAAACTACCTAACCCATTTTCTTGAAATTTGAACACAGTTAGTAGTGTTACGATTAAAGTTATATTGTACACCTCAGAATTCATATATTTATCTTTACTAAAGTGTGGACGACGTCAACTCAGTAAATAATGAAATACACCTCTTGAAAAATAAATAGATAGTGACGTTCCCCCTGCGCTTCAGAAAGAAATGAGATAAGTTCGCTGCACTTATTTTTATGGACTATTTCAACAGTTATTGAACGAGTTTTACGACGGATTTATTTTTGAAGCCATTAAAATTAATTATACATATATTTTTCACTTGTTGAAATAATTTGATTGAAACAATAATTTTAATTTTAAATCAGAATTAGGTCACACGTGTCAATTTTACCCCACCTTCCCCTAAATGCTCAGTTACAATAAACAGATTTATATTCAAGTACAAAATTTGTTACAATATTTTTATCAAATAAATAGACAGATGGGCTCAAATAATTGCCTTAATTTATCAGAAAATTTTGTGCTTGTCAGAATGAAAAAAAAACCGATCCAAATCGAGATATTCGCCACAAATAAGAGAAAGAAAAAACAAAATGAGATTTCCCACTCCTGAAATGTAGTTACCGTTGCCATTTCTTCTCGTCTGGAAATTCAGATATGTCGAAGAATATTAATCACTACGAGAATAATAACAGCGAACTGTTCAATCGATAGACAGCTGACACATAAGCAATGTGCTGCAATTGCTACCACATGGGGAGTCATTAATTAAACGCTAGAATAAAACACGGAAAAGACTGTTGAAATTAAAAAATAATTAAATACACAAGTACAGCGCTGTCAAGCACTGCGATTTACCGCATCGGGTGAAAATAAAGTTACACAAGCGGAAACTCGAATAGATACGTATAACTAGATTTATTTATGCATATTTTGCCTGTTATTATAACGTTCTGGGACATACTAATTGCGCATAAAGTTAAGATGACTAACATGAGTAACAAGCATAGACATTCAGCGGGCTATTTCAACTATATGCTAACTCTAAATGCATTATATTATTCAGCTAAATCTGAGAGAATATTGCGGGCTGAATTTCAATGAGATTCTGTAACCAGTACGGCTCTCTTTTGTTCTTGGATGTTGATACATTTTCTGAGGTGCTAATTGGCGGTAAGATGTTACTGCTAAGGGGTTCTAATTCTCTTCTGACGCCGTGCACATAAAAGCAAATAATCTCTTTGGACGATCTTACATCAAAAATGTCGACGTCGGGCTGTGAAATTGCAAGTTATCATGGTGTTATTCGTGGAGGTAATTATGTGATGTGGTCGTTCTCCAGTTTAATATCTTTTAACTAATTAGTTTTTTTTTTGTATACTCAATAGAGTACACATAAGTAGTGTGTGTCTTTAATGTTGGTGTTTTCGCTTTTAACAGTAATCCTGATTTTCAATTAATATTTTAAGAAAAAATGGCAGCTGCAGAAAATAATTGCTCCAAAAAATAACACTGGACGAACACTAAATTAAAAAATAATAACCTTTTGATGGTATCTCCAGTTTGACGAAGGTATCTACCGGGGTTGGCGCCTTCTACGGGGGCGGTTACACGGGCGTGGTTGCTCGGGCGCCAATTTATTGCTTTTATTTTTTACCACTAGCTACAATTCTAAATGCAAAAAGAAACTTTTGACAATACAAGTTGTCCTGGACGGGGCTGCTTTGGATCCTGCGGAGGCTGCGACGCTGAAATGGGGAGAGTGCGCAGAATTTGGCATATTGGGCCACCCACTTCCGCCAGCTTATGTAAAATATACTGTTTCCTGCCAATATCAAAAATCAAACGGAAGCAAGCATTGTGTTAAACTTGTATTGGTCTTATACTTTTAGAATGCAAATTCGGTCCACATAGAGAATCACAGTAGTTAAACCGAGAAAGTAACAGCGTTTCACAGAGTGCAATTTTTGCTTTAATCGCCAAAAAACTTGGCGCTTGTTGAAGATCAATTTTAAGTTAAAATAAGCTGATCTATGCATTATCTGAAATTACTACCAAAACAATACCCAGATTGTGTAAACGTTTTCTCATCTGAACATTTTTTATCTAACTAGGTAGTATTGCACCGGTACTACTTCCACGCACTAATTTTTAAACTGATCACGTCCTCTGAATAACCGCGATTTCGCCTCCTATTTTAGACTCTAGTTGGCCTGCGCTTCATTATTACATTTGTGCGTTTCCACGTACCACGCAGTAAAATGTGGGAGGCTATACTTCAAAACTTTTGAAAGACAAAAAGTGTTGGCATTACAAGCTAATAACCAGCATTATAACAAAATCATGACAGTTCCTGAGGAACCCTTTCCCGATTTACTTGGTGGCAGGTCCACCTGCCCATTTGCTCTAACACAATTTGAAGAATCTTTATCGCATAGACATTTTTACCGTTGCAACTTTAGAGGGTTAGGCCACAGTGTGAAAGTTAGAACACATAAATTATTTAGCACTCAAAGCAGCCTTTCATTTATCACGTATTGATAATACGACCGCGTTTTCTTACATTAACAGAATGGGTAGCATAAAACACCTTCATTTGGATAGGTTAGCTCGGCCGATTTGGCAATTGTTATGAGACTTGTGAGCTCTGGATTTACGCTGGATACGTAAGTTCCAGAGATAACTACATAGCAGATCATGGATCTCGGTCTCTATCAAAAGAAACCGAATGGGAACTATCTGGAAAGGCATATCGATCCATAACAGCGACATTTGGTAATCCTGAGATAGGTCTAAGTATTTGCATCATACCTAAACCATAAATGCACGACATTGGTCTCTAGACTCCGGCTCGCTCGCGGTAGACGCATTTACGCTGTCATGGAGCCAATTCTTTCTCTATGCGTTTAATAATAACTCTTCATAGAGCACAGGGTATCTTGGTAGTTCTGGAGTGACCCACTCAACCATGGGATCCACTGTTCCAAAAAATGTTATTTGTTGGTCCAATACATTTGGGACCTAGTTCTGAACTACTTTCTTTTCCTTTTAGCCTAGTTCACCCCCTATGTTGACGGCAGGACTTGTTTTCGGCAGGCATATAAGCAACGAAATTTGCCAGAATCAATCATCGAAACAATGATAAATTCCTTAGCTCCAACCACATTAAAACAGTATCAGGTCATCTACAAACTGTGGTGGACTTACTGGATACATCGGCACACAACTATGGCACATTTAATTCTCATCGCTCTACCCTTCCTCTACTACTACCTAATGATGTTGGTAATAACATTTATCTAAAGCGCTTTTTGAAAGGGGTTAACCGACGAAGGCCAACAAAACCGAGATATTTAAGAACCTAGGATCCCGCAGTAGTTCTTCAGTATCTGAGGGTTTTTTGTCCTACCAGTGAAGTCTCACTGGAAATATTGACCTAAAAATTGGCTACCTTGGCCCTCACAACAGGTCACAGAATAGAAACCCTATGTTTGCTTCGTGTTTCTTGTCTGTGTTTTACTGATTCCAAGGTTTGGACCACAGTGGTGGACCCTACAAAAACCTCCTTAAGAGATGGCATTTATCCCAATTTTGATTTTAAAATTTTTACAGAACAGCTGCAGCTATGTGTCTTTACCACCCTTCGCCTGTATCTTGTGGCCACTCAGAGTTTAAGAGGGAAGGAAGATTATCTTTTCATTATTTTCCGGAAAACGTATACGCGTGCTTGGGTGAACATTAGACAGGTGGATAAAACAAACTATACATACCTACTTTTCAGTTGTGCAACAATATTTCTTTAAACGTCTACCTAGTTAGATAAAGAAATGTTCAGATGAGAAGACGTTTGCACAATTAAACAGGCCAAACGATTTCATAATGTTCGACCTTAATTGTGCTAGTTTTCTCATCTGAACACCCTAACATGCAAGCACACCCTTTCCAAATATTGTTGCATGCTCACTTTAAACTTAATGAAGCCAGCGCCAACTAGAGTCTAAAGTGATCAGTTTAAAAATTTGTGCGTGGAAGTAGTACCGGTGCAGTACTACCTAGTTAGATAAAGGAATGTTCAAATGAGAAGACTAACACAATTAAGGTCGAACATCATAAAATCAGTAGCTCCGATGATGTTATCTGTAATATTTAGCAAATATGTCTCACATCTATATTTGGGACGAAAACTTGATTGAAACTTAGACAATAAACCGAATTTGTCCAGATAACTGCGCAGTTACTGGTTCATCATTTAAGAAAGTGTACGACATTTCGTATCTTCAGGAAGTGAAAGGACGAAAAATTCAGTGAAGAACGAGAAACCGAGGTTAATGAGTATGTAGGAGCCATTTATACAGAGGAGAGAGGGAATTCAGAATCTCTGTTTCTGTATTGAGGTGTTTTTGGATCTCTATAGATTCTAAAATTTTCCTATTAGGAAAGCAATGTGGAATTTTAGCTAGGATTTTTTGATTGTCAAATAGGATTCGATGGCATGTATTGTGTTGATGCTCTGTTATAGCTGCCGATGAGAAGGAACCGGATTGAATACAACTTGGTGTTCAGATATTCTAGTTTTAATGGAATGACCAATTTCTATGTAAACTGCACCGCATGAAAATAGAATGCGGTAAATACCTGTAGACGACGGCTCCGAAAATCTGTCCTTCGGAGAAAATAGACAATGGATTTACAGGGTGGTTTGAAAATGGTTCTAACTTTGTGTCCGAATTGAAAGTTTTCAGGATCTGAAATGGAGAATACTCTGTAAATCAAAGAATGACGATGAGATGGATGCTGATGAGATTTTACATGAAGATAGTGGTCTCTGTGTATGATTTTTCGATAGACGGAATGACCTAGACAACCATGGGGTAAGCGTTTGACACTGTGAACTTGATATCGGGCTACCAACTATTAATACGATTCAAGAAGGCTCTCATGGAGCCAAAATAATAAAAGTATCGCCTACCTATCGAAGCCATAATTTGGGTTTCAAATCCGACGGCTCTAAAACAATTTGTTCGAGGGACTCCATGAAAATACTTGCAACGACTCGAGAAAGAGATTCCATTGGTGTGCCGGATACCTGTTGATATAGAATTGACCACAGAAACCAAAGTATATGGTCGTTAGGAATTTTTCTATTAATAGAATAGCTAGAATATCGACGAGAGTTGAATCAAATATTTAGAATTGAAAACATTTGCGGAAGTTTTGTCCGTATAAACCTTTAGTATGTCTGCCAGTTATTGAGAAGTGTTATACGTGGGGCAATCAAGGCGCTGTCGATAGGTCATAAGGAAATACCCCCTTTGTGAATTTTTGGAAGATCATATATAGACGAGGTGGTTTGGAATTTTTTGGAATGAGTTGTTTGGAGACATTCTCGGAAAGAGTTTTAACAATGCCTGGAGATAGAGTGTAGAATGTGGAACTGGGTCCTTAAAAGGGCGCTTTAAGCCTACGAAAAATAATGGACAACAGGTATAAGTAATAAAGGAAAGAAGACACTACCTGAATTTTTATGTACAAGATATTGTGGCGGCACAATAATACGTAGTGTAAGCGAGGAAAGATAAGCCTCCTCTGTAGTCTAATGGTTAGGGCACCCGCCCGGCAAACGGTAAATGTGCGGTTCGATTCCCACCGGAGGAGCAACATTTTTCTTGGCTTACCTACAATATGAATTACGAACAGACTGAAGGAATAGTTGAAAGACACGGCAGATCAAATGTAGAAGTCTTAAACAATGACCAAAAGCATTACTAGTGGAACACAGAAGGGGAAAACTGCGTCAAGGTGAAACTAAACCTATACCAAAAGTGATTGACGATCCAAGATCCCAATGATTGTGAAGGAGCAGGAAAAACAAAGAAAACTTAGGAAGTAATTCGAAATATGAAGCGAGAAACTAATAATAAAATAAAATACAAATGATCATATGAAGAAGTGGGAAAAATACAATAAAAAAAATGTTAATCGAAGATAGAAAACAGTACACAGAAGTAATCAAAAAATATCAAAGGAATAACATTGAATCAATAATAATGGTCTCACAAATGCAGAGGTATGGGAATAGAAATAAATAACCATTTCTCCAGACAGGACTCAAGGTTAATTTCAAAAAAACAAAATATTTAAGAGTCGTTAGATACTGGGGCTCCCAGCTCAGTTTGACCTCATTTGACCTAAGCTAGGAGCCCTATTACTTTTTATCGAACGTTTGTCATCGCATTGTGGTCGTTTGACCTGACCCCAGGGACAGTCCTGTTTCGCGCAGACTCAAATTCTATCCCGACTGTCTCCTCATATACCTTGTAGGAAAAACAGATTTATAAATAAAACAATTAAGTGTAGTCAGGTTGGCCGAGCGGTCTAAGCCGTTAGATTTAAGCTCTGATTCTAGAAAGAGAGCGTGGGTTCGAATCCCACACCTGAAAGTTTTTTGCGTTGAAATAAATAAAACATATTTTGCTCAATTTTAATCTCTTTTACCATGAATTGTGGTAAATGAAAACCTTATCAATCCGACTAGTGTGGGTGTCTTTCATATTTTAAAAAATATGTTATGAAAATTTCATTTGACCAATTGGGTATGTATCCCTTATTAAAGACTTCGCGATACATACTTATTCTTACGTGATCACCAATTTTAAACTTTTGTTGATTGCTAACCATTTTAATGAGTGTAAACAGCTAGTAGCTTTTTCGTTGGTTTTGTTAACTTGTGGAGGTTTCATTTTTATATTACCATGATAAAAATTATTATATTGATGGACCACACTAGGCAATAAATTTAACCATTTATAATTTCCTTGCAAACAAAATTTTTTCCACATAAAATTTTTCAATGTGCGATTTACTCTTTCAACGATTGAAACTTTTTCTAAACTGTAGACTCTATAGTGATTAATTTTGTATTTTTTCTAGTATGTTGAAACTTAATGTTATAGAATTTTTTTCCTTGATCTGTTTGCAAATTTTTGGGTAACCATACGATTTTAGACAATTTTTTTCAAGTGCAGTGATTATTTGTTGAGAATCTTTTGACAAATTTTGAAAAACCGTATCATTTCTTTAATTAAAATTTTTTTATTCTCTTCAAGTTTTTGCCCTCATAAAAGTAAATGTGACTCTTTATTCAAATCATAAATGAAAGACGACGTTTCAACTTTTAATCGCAAAAGATATGAGGGATAGAACTCGAGTCTGCGCAAAACAGGACCTTCACCGGGGTCAGGACGACCGAGCACAAGACGATGACAAACGTTCGATAAAAAGTATTGGGGCTCGTAGCTCAGGTCAAGTGAGGTCAAAGTGAGCTAGGAGCCCCACTACATAACCACTTTAGAGGAGGAGGAGAAAAAAACAAGTAACCTAGTAGATATAGAAGGAAGTATTGTACATAGCTATGACGGATATAAATATTTGAGTGTGGAATTTTTTTATTTAGTTATCCAAAAATACTTATAAATTATAAATAAAAATAAAAAAACACAGTTGAAACTAACACCGAGTACCCTCTATAACTAAAACCCCGGTAAGCATTTTGTTTTCAAAACCCAACTGAAAATGTTGCTACATTTAACAACTTCTGTACCGCAAAGTTAAAAAAGAACAGTGTTTATACACGAAACTTCTAATATTTTGCCAGAGTATTTCTCAACAAAGCTTTCAACATGCTACATCATCGATCCCGCATGCATAACATTAACAATGGGCTGAAATGAGATTGGTTTGGGAATTATTTTCCCGGAGTTTGAATTACATCACACACTCAAAACGGAAAAGTATCTGGTTATGCAATAAACATGCTAATAATGTCTATGTTTGGAATTAAATAAGTAGGTACGTCTGAAAATGTTATTAAATTCACATTTGTCCCACGATATTGTGCTTTCTGAAATCTCGTGTAAGTTCTCGAGATTTCAGAAAATTTTAATGTGGAAACTCAGAGTATTATAAAAACATTGCAGTTTATGTTAGAAACAAATATTTATATATGTAAAAAAAATCAATCCATACACAGAAAAGATATGGAGAAGATGAAAGAGTTTTTGTGAAAGTTTTTCATACAAAGTAGACAGATATTTGTTAGATATCGTTTCCAATACCGACATTATATTTTTCGTCGGGTTGTTTATGGTAAACCTTCGAAGCGTTTTTATTTTTTACTGTTACCTTAATCGTGTGGTTTTTACGTTACGGACCATATGTATGTAAACAAATATAAGAAGTCTTCGCCTTCATATTTTCCACTAAAGCTCGGTGGGCCTAAATATATTAACTTTAAGTTACCTGAGTTATTCGATCTTTTAAGAAAAAGAGGTAAACTGTGATAAAAATTTTCATCTTCAACGAGCTGTGGAACGTGACAAAACATTTGTCATTCATTAGTTTACACCCGGGAAGTAAAAATACCAACCGACATCGATTCATTTCATTGTTACACTTATTGTATTTACCAGTGTATCATTTCGTTCAGGATTGACAAATATGTATATTTCGAAGGGAAAATAAACTCTAATGTTTACCAGCAACGTATCGATTTAAACACTCTGTTTAATAAACTGCGGGGCAAGTAATATTTTATTACAAATAAATTACATCGAAAGCATTCTTTTAATGTTTGATACAAATTTAAACAAAAACCGTTGTTTTAATGAAACCTGAACCTGAAAACACGCTAAGAATGTATATTAAACTTAAAATTGAATCACGTAACGAGACAGTTAACTAAAACTGGCACAAACAATCCAAACAGTTTTCTCTACACTTGCTACATTTTAATTAAGCTGCAACTTAATGAAATAACCCTCAACTGATTGATGGTAATGTTGAAAAATCTGCTAAATTGTTGTTTCTACAGTTGACCTATTTTTACAGTTTATTTTATATAAAAAAACTATTCAGATAAATCGTTACAGTACCTTATGCAAGTCAAATTCTCCCTAAATTAGATACTCTTCAAGCTCCTTCACACTTCCGGTTGTGGTTTTAAAGCTTAGTCTTGGAACACCGGAATTTTGTTACGATATTCCCGAATGGATCGTAACACACTTGCCGAGCTTAAGCCCGATCTAATTATTACAAAGCTTTGTCACCTGGAAGAGTTCCGAGAATGCAGCTCAACTTTCTCTCCGAGAGAATTGCATTGTGAATCGTAAACTTGCGACAGATGGGATTGTTTTAAAATTTCGTCACCCTAAACTGTTTTGAGGGTGGTTTTTAGGGGCTGCTCATAGGAAGCTCAATTTTGCATAAGACGTTTCCGAAACGGGTAAATTATGTGTGCTGAGTTTGAGCCGATCGGATTATAGTAGAGCTTCGTTACAGAAAACAGTTTAGGAGCTGGTTTTCAGGGGTTAGGCGAGAAATCCACAATTTTGTGTACGATATCGGCGACGAAAGTGCACTGTGTATGTAAAGTTCGGGGTCGATCGTCGCTATCTGGAATAATTCCAGGGGTCGGTTTTTCGACAATGGCAATAAAAAAGTCATGTCAAAAAATTATAGAATTTAACACGTTAAATCAACTATCTCTGTAGACCTTTGATTAGTAATAACAGCCGAAATGAACCAAAACTTCGAAAATTGGATTAGTTTAGAGAAGACATTAAGATCATCCATTTAAAGCAAGTTTCTCGGTCCAGACGAAATTACATTTCAAAATCGCTTTCAAGGCAATGCATTCTAAAAATACAATGTCGTTCAGAATCTACCTTTAAATATAAATTCTCGTTGTCTAGATGTCACTGGGAGCTACAATTGCAAACCCAAATACGTTACCATAAACAAGCTAACTTTATATTGCCATAAACCAAATAAACCATGCACAAGCTGAAAGCAGTAATTCAAATTTCTGCAATATCTACGTAGGATGTCAACCACAAGCCCGACAGACCCTAATTACAATGGAGTCTTTCGTAACAGACAGTCATGACGAATGTGCTAAATGTGTGAGTTTATTTTTTGGGTCCGGATATTTCCAGAATGGGATCGAAGATCGAGTTTAAAAACCCTACGTGCACAAATGAAAATTTAACTATTATTGACAGCTAATGAATTAGTAAACAACATGGAGTAAGTCAGGTTCGATAAATAAGGAGAACAACCTTAAGTTATTTAATAAATAATAACTACTTTATTTCTTTTGTATTTTATTTGCAGAACGGAAGGATAATAGGAGAAAGGTCAGTTTTTATGAAACTAAAGATTATCGTTAGGAATTCATCAATGCCCAAGTGGCACATTAAAATAAAATAAGAATAGAGGATGAGAAAATATTTTTTTAAAAAACTCTGAATATACTCTGATATTCAATCAACAATAAAATTCATTACACACGATGAAAAATTAAATTCTAAAAAATAAGTCAAATCCAAAACTATGAAATTAATTCTAAGAAAAAAGAAATAAAATTAAAACCAATACTTCAGTAAAAAATTGGTCTAAAGACTTTAGACAGTACTTCCCTCGCTGTCGGAAACGTGACGACTGCATGCCTATTATGTTTTTTTTCGCAGTGGATTTCAAAGAATTCGGTTTTGTAGTTCCTGAGTAAATCAATAAAATAAATTTACGCATTCATTAATTTTTTTGAGTCACCCTGTATATGCAAATCCAAAAAATATGAATGGAGTGAGAGATCACAAGTACAGACTGATCATATTTTGTACATTTTAGATATGATTTATTCGGCAAACTTTCGAGCTGACGTCATCAAGTTTTTGGAGGGGATAAGCAAATATATTTTGACTAAACATTTATTATGCTCTTTATGACCTTAAAACATCTGCAAGATTTCAGAGCATTCGGTTTTGTAGTTCCCTGATTATAATCAAATAAAAATATATTTTACGCATTCATTCAATTTTTTGAGTCAAACCTGTATATGCAAATCCAAAAATATGAATGGAGTGGATAAATTACAAGTTACAAGACTATCATATTTTTACAGTTTATATAGAATTTATTCGCAAACTTTCGAGCTGAGTCATAATTTTTTGGGGGTAAAGCAAAATATATTTTGACTAAATTTATTTTGTCTTTATAACCTTAAAAATCTGCAAGATTTCAAACGCATTCGTTTTGTAGTTTCTGATTAAATCGTAAATAAATTTACGATTCATTAATTTTTTGAGTCACCTGGGATAATGCAAATCCAAAAAATATATTGGAGTGATAGTCACAGTACAGACTATCATATTTGTACATTTTAGATAGATTTATTCACAAATTTGAGCTGACGTCATCAAGTTTGAGGATAGCAAATATTTTTGACTAAAGATTTATGATGCTCTTTATAGCCTTAAACATTGAAATTTCAAAGCATCTGGTTAGCGATTAAAATTAATTCAAAATGTTGTTATAATTTTGATTTTTTTTCCAAAAATCTGGACGTTTCGGGTAAAAAGTCAATTCGGAGTTGTAAACTACATGTGTAGGACTATGTTATTTTATACAATTGAAAACCCATTTACTATGTACAATTTTGAAGTGACGTCATCGCATTAGTGGTGGGGATGATTAGACAAATTTTGGTTAGCGTTTTACCATCTACATGATCTTCTTAATATAAGTACAAAATTTCACAACAATCGGTCGAGTACTTTCGGAGATTATCTGTCTAATAAAAATCCGGGACGGCAGACGGACAGACGGACAGACGGACAGACGGACAGACGGACAGACGGACTGCCAGACGGACAGACAGACGGAAATGGGAGACCTACTTCTTCGTCTTCTAGGGTTATGAAAGATCGAGAAAACGTAAAAGTAGAGAATCGGCCGACGGACTCGATTACAATACTTCCTTTGCTTACGCTCGGGAAGTAAAACTTAAAAGATTTATATACTACGTATAATATTAGGAATCTCATTTAGATGGTAAAGAGCTAACCAAAATTTGGCTAATTATTCCCACCAAAAATTTGATGACGTCATCTCAATATATTTTATATTAAAGTGATTTAAATGTGATATAATAATATTCTCCTACACTTGTGACAACCAAATTTTTGTAAAAAAAATCCAAATTGTATGATCATCTTTTACACAGTATTTCTATAAATGATTATAGGGTCGCAGTAGGTCATGTAAACGTGCCACCTCTCAGATTTGTTGCCCAAAGATGTATGACAAAGATCACACACATGTGTATAACTGGTTGCCTAAACGCTTCATATGTTTTTAAAAAATAAAACTAATTCATTACGATAAAAAGAAACAAAATTTATTGCTGTTAAACATCACAGTAAATGTTGAAAATGTTTATCATTCTGTTCAAGGCATATGTTCACTCTCTTTCTAATTTCAAAAGTGTTCTGTAACATACTTTCATCAATCTTGTTCAATTGTTCAATTCTGCTCAAGTCGTCTCTCATCATCCTCAGATGAAGTCTTCCAGGAGATTTCTCTTTATTGATACTGCCAGTTTGAACAAATCTGTTGATTATATCTCTAATGTGGGCCTTCAACGATGTTTCTTGAATTACGGTATTTGGCCGGATATTCTTGCTTACAAGCGGTTACAGAATGCACATTCTCTTCGTTTAGGAAGTCCCATTGCGATAATAACACATAACGATAAAAGTATCTTGTTCAACAGAATAAACCACAGTCTTCCCTTCCTAGCACAAAAACAAAATTTTCGTACGCAGTTTAGTTTCATAAAAAAGATTGTCACAAAATCGGTCTAAGTTTTGTTGTAATAATAAATCTCTAGACTTTATTCCTTTAAAAAAGTAAAAGCACAAAAGTGGTCGAAAGTTGTTTCAACAGAACTTCCCTCGCTCCTGAAGGAGAATGAAACATATCCAGCATTTCCGAATGGGCGCACCCTCAGAGGCGTCCGTCATTGTTTCTCTGTCATAGTGAACTTTTCTACCTGCGATGGGTACCTGTACCTGTTTGGATTAGCGTCTACAGTTCTCTTAAGTTTATGTTTCCGCGTGTTATTGTTTGCGATTTAAAAAAATAAATCTAAAAACCACCCTTTTCTGAAGTGTACATGTTACGCTACTGACTGACAGTCCGTTGTCAGATTCTGATGACTCCTATGTTGAACTTAAAATAATCCATCTCTAAGAACCCTTGAGCTCCAAAGTTTTCTGTGAAAATGGAGTGAGCCGTTCCTGATTTAATCAATAAAATAAATTGACTCATTCATTAATTTTTTGACCCACCTCTTTAAGCAAAACTAAAAATTATGAATACCTATATAACAAATTAAATCACAAGTAAAAATTGATCCACCTCTTTAAGCAAAACTAAAAAATATGAATACCTATATCACAAATTAAATCACAAGTAAAAATTGATCATGTTTTGCACATTTTGGGTAGAATTTATGCCGCAAAATTTTAAGATGACGTTATCAATTTTTTGAGGGGAACAAACAGGGTTGAGAAACAGATACATTTTGATTAAAAAGTTACCATGCTTACAATAACTTCAAAACGTTTACAAGATTTAAAAGTATTTACTTCTGCAATTCTTGATAAAATACATTGTCATCAATTTTTTTGAGGCACCATGTATAAGCAAATCTAAAAAATATTAGTGTATGATAAATCACAAGTACTGACTCAACATACTTTGCACATTTTTCAGCAAAATTTTGAGCTGACGTCACCAATTTTTTGAAGGGGATAAGTAAATATATTTTGATTAAAAATTTATCATGCTTATCATAACTTTAAAACAACTGCAAAATTTCAAAGCATTCGGTTTTGCAGGTTCAAAATTGAATTGCAAAATCTTGTTTTATAATTTTGATATTTTTCCCAAAAATCTGGAAGTTCCGAGTAAAACTCAATACAGAGTCAATGTGTAGAATAGACAGACGGGCAGACAGACGGAGACGGGAGACCTATTTCGTCGTACTCTAGGGATCACGAAAGGTTGAAAATAGTAAAAGTAGAGAGTCGGTTGACAGACTCGATTACAATACTTCCTTCACTTAAAAATGAAGCTCTAAAATGCGAGCACGTTCAAGTTGTTTCAGTTCTAAAGACACTTGAGTGACCACCAAAAATATTTAAATTCACATTTTTAAATAACAACAAAATTTTTCTTGATAATTTAGCTTCTTATTGCTTAATGTTTCTAAAATTTCCTTTTTCGAAAAATTTTCATGTGAATTTCTAAAAAGCAAGTATGACAATATAATTTTTCAATATTTAGATTTAAAAGCATCTTGTGCCTTGCCCTATCAACTCATGAGCTGCCCATATTTGCTTTCTAACGACAAGTGGACTCTAGATTGGTCGAAAATACACTGGTTTATATTTAGGTATTAAAAAAAGATGAAAGTCGTAGACAAACTGTTACTGGTATTATTTATCTATATTTGTTGGAGGCTATCACAAATAACAATTAGAAAACGCATATTTTTTTATTTTTCAAAGAAATGACATTATTTTGTTGAACTGTACTGAGTAATGGGCGTAGAACTTTTCGTCAACTTGAAAATATTAAAGACATAAAGCTACAATTTCTAGTGAAAATATGAAAGATGTAAATTTTTTATTTATATCAAAAATGTCCATTTTTCTTCCTTTCGCAAATTAAAATTTTACGATTTTTTTTAGATAACGAAGTGGTAACTCTATTAGAAAAAGCATTAGTATCAATACTATTGGCACAATTGCCAAATCCGTGCAGTTACACAGACCACTGTTTTAGAAGAACGTCTGCTACAACGATAGGACAACCTTTAAAGAGCCACCTCTGGAGCAAAGCTGATCTTATGGCGATTTGGGTTATGGACTATTTAAGATTTTTCAGAAAGATAACCGCTGTTGCCAGCTTAAATATCATCAAGAAATATTATTATTATTAAACTGATTAATTTAATGTTCAGAAATTCAGAAATTTACTGAATAAAACTTGACAACGGTATGGAGGTAATCTAAAGACCTCATAACCACTTTCCCATAATTTCTCGTCTATCAAAAGTCGTTTTTCTCCATCAGTTCTAAAAGGTTGAATTAGAAAAATTTTAATCAAATTCAAACTACCCTTGCATTTGACTTTTATTTCTAACAAAAAATGTAGATAGTAATTCGAACTATACCGAATGGTATATAAATAAAATCGTAATTTTTCTGTGTTTATTCATGTTCCGTCGAGTACCATAAATGTTACTTCTGCACTAGAATTTAGAAAATGAAAAACGTTTCAATTTCCTTCTTAAAAAATGTTCAGTGTTTCCGCTCCAAAAATTTGTTTTTAGTGTGTCGGTAAGCAGAGAAAGATAAGTGGCCTCGTGTTCTAGTGGTTAGGATGCTTGCCCGGAGAGCGAGAGGCGTGGGGTTCGAATCCCACCGAGGCACAACATTTTTCTCTGCTTACCTACAAGTGTAATATTCATTCAATTTCAAATCGTTTGGAAAGATATTCTGAGTTGCCTTCCTAATTTCATCGGGCTCATCATTTCCCGTGAATCACGCTGCAGGTGATGTAATTTTATTAAACGTATGGATTAATTAATATCAAAATTAATCCGCTCCTCACTAATGTTCAACTGTTAGTAGCGTTACCACTATTTCCTGACTCGAACTCAGCTAACAGTACTCCACAGCTTAATAACCGTTTTACTCACCCCTAGATCGATGTAAATGATGTAAATAGGGTACGGCAATACCAAACAGACAGATGCTAACCATGTCCCAATAATGCAGACGAATGCCGGCAAACGAGCTTTCGTTGGGTGTCTAATGAAACGCAATCTGTCCCACGCCATTAACAGGAACGTTAAAGTCGTTGTATGCATCGGAATGTCCTGAAACAAAGTTTCACACATAAATGACAGATCTTGGCATTTACAACAAGGTAATTCCAGGGCTAAGAAACCGTTTTATTGGATCGTTCTATCACCGGGACGTGACCTCCAACAACACGATTGTATTGATGTTCGTCTTGAATTATAAAAGAAGAGGACGAACGGGAGAATAATGAATTCCGGTAAAATGATGCCATTAAAAATTCAGACAGTCTTGAATTTGTAACTTTAAACAGTGAGTTATGTGTTTGATGTCTGTCCTCGAAGTGTTATGCACGTAAAACACACAATACGCAATATTGGTGCGTGTTTCTTTTGTGTAGAAAGCAATATCCGTTTATGTTTAACTCAAACAAAACAACTCGAAGTTTATGAAAGCACAAAGTTTGATTGTTTATAATTTATAATTGTTTACAGTGAAATATTTGGATTATTCACAGCAAATATTACAGTATACACATTGCTTATCAAAACACAAAGTGCAACCCTACTCAAGATAAAATGGAAGAGAAACATGTAACCATCAATAAAAATAGTGCGTTATTTATAAAACAGATTGCGTCTGTTTAAGATTTTTATGTTTTAGGGACAAATCATCAAACAATAACTTGCAAATTTAGTAAAAAAGCGCCAGATAGTTTTTCTTTGTTCAGTTCCGGGTAACGTGTTGACAAAATTGAGGTGCAACATTTGAATTTCCACGAAGCTTTCAGTTATGAAATTATGATAGGAACTTCAGGTTCGCAGTATCGCAGTGCATTACAAGATTGAAAACGCACTATTTTTAACTGAAATGTAGTCTTGACAAACTTGTTTAGTACCCAACTACATACTTATAGTGTTAAAATCTTAATTCCTTAATTATTAATGTCCAATTTATATTATCTGGAGACGAGTGTTGTGTTTTTAATTATGTTCACGTCTTTTATTTCCTTCTATAATAATAAATAATATCTATATTGTAAAACAAAAGAACGCTCCACCTTTTATCTTACATCCGTATCACTGCATCCGACATACATTACAAAGAGAAGTAGATCATTATAACAGCACATTTTTGTAAAAATATAACCATAACGGAATGAATACGAAACGTGGTTCTCGTTTTAAACATATGGTTATTTCCCGGCGCATCCACCATTATGGCTTCAGTCTCAATAGGTACAGTTGAATGAAGCTTACATACGTAAACTAAACTAAAACAAACTGTTCGCGGAAATCATAATAAGGACGCTATAAATAACCACACCTAATTATATATTGCTGAATGTTGTAATTTATAAGCTCCAATATCAACATTTCTTTGTCGATAACACATGACGAACAACTCCAGAAATGCTCTATTTGGTAGAAGCTAACGTCTCTGAAAAAAGCCAGACCACTGAAAGCGGCTTAACTTTCATCTCAAAGTAGCAACATGACACAAAATTGGAAAGACTTTTCTATGACTATTGTGTGGGTAATGTAACAGTAGGACGGTTTTACAAGGAGAAAAGCAAGTTCTGAGGGATTTGTTATATTTTCTAGGCTGATTTAGACATTGCTTGCACATAATCATGTTCTTTAGGTGATTTACCACTGACGCAACTTTACTGTGAAATTTATTTGTTTGAGTTAAGTTCCACGTGCAAATTTCCAGCCTTGACTGAGTTTGAAAAGGGA
This sequence comes from Zophobas atratus, assembly GCA_022388445.1. Taxonomy (NCBI): domain Eukaryota; kingdom Metazoa; phylum Arthropoda; class Insecta; order Coleoptera; family Tenebrionidae; genus Zophobas; species Zophobas atratus. The sequence goes on along the minus strand of CM039442.1, from coordinate 45,840,469 downwards.
TACAAGCTATGTCTTATATATACAACGGTAAAAGAACATTTACTGAGAACAAAAAAGTTAGACTTAAACAAGTCCATCGAGATTTGTAAAACTGCTGAAATAGCAAAGAATCGTTGCAAGTCATACGTGGAAAAAAAATGGAAGAGGCCCAAATCCAAGGAAGGAACAACACTCGAATTCAAGGTCAAATTCGGGTGGGGAAAAAGTACTGCGCACTGTACGAGATGTTAGAACTAACACAACAAAAAGTGTTCCCTTCGTGGGAAATTTGGCATTTTAAGAAAATGTGTTTAAAAAACCAATGGATTTGATTCAGACGCAAGGAGAATCTGAGAGGGTGATAAGCAAGTGGTTCGTATATTAACAAGGTACAAATAAAGAAGATGCCAAAAAAATGATTGGAAGGTCATTCTTCGTATTTACAATCAACAAGTGGTTTTCAAGATCGACTCAGTAGCAGAAGTCAATAGGCTGAATATCAGAGAATACAACAAATATTGCAACGGTGCCAAAACAGAAAAAACAGGTATGCATTTAAGGACATACACATGCAGTAAAATGGAAGTTCTAGGTTTTGTAAAGTTATAAGGCGAATTGAAAGATACATTGTATTGGGTAGGTTTTACAATAGTTACGGAAGGGATAAACGTTTTAGATCAGCAGGCCATAAACAAAATGGGTATAGTGAAAATGGTATATGGTATTAAAAAATGCAATGATCTTCAGAAGGAATTTTCGGCGACATTTCGGAGTATAAGATGTCTTCCAGGAAAGTACAGTATTGTAAATAATTAAAATGTATGTTCAAGATAACCTAGCAAAACAAACAACCATTGTTAAGGTAAATGAACCTACATTTTAAGAGAACAATATGTAATTCCTACATACGAAAAGATTACCATGAAATTGAAAAATGCGAAATATTTTTCTATATTAGATGGTGCTAGTGGATTTTGGAACATCAAGCTGGATGATGGAAGCTCTAAGCTATGTATATTTAACACACCTTTTGGAAGGAGTAGATTTTAAAGTTACCTTATCGTTTAAAAATTGCATCAGAGGTATTTCAAAGAAAGATTAACGAATATTTTGAAGATTTAGGGGGCATTGATATAGTTATAAATTGATGACATTTTAATGTGAGCCGACATTTTAGAAGAACATAATAGGAGATTAAGATTAGTGTTAAAACAAGTAAAGATAATTCGATTTAATGCTCAAAAATGTAAATTTGTTTTAAAAGAAATTAAGTATCAGGGGCATGTGATCAGTGATTAAGCAATTAAAGCAGATTTTGATAAAACAAAGGTAATAAAAAATAATCCACGGGTGGGATTTTGTTTCTATAACGATAATATAGATACCGATAAAATGTGGTCCTTATCATTTATCGCTTCGTTATCGCTTCGTATCGTATCGGTAGAAACAAAATCCCACCCCAGATCACTGTAATGTTAAAGAATTACAAAGATTCTTAGGTATGATTAATTATTATTATTTACAGTGATTTATTCCAAATTCAACCGAAATAACGTCTCCTTTAGATATTTTATTTAAAAAAGATTTTATGTTTAACCCTTAACTTGGCAAAACCAGAAGAGGTCACAAAAATATTTTCTTTCTACATTTTTGTACATATATGGAAGTTACAAAGCAAAAAAATCGTTCAGAATAATTTTCAACACAATCGTTCTTTGTTTACAACTATGTATCTCAGAAGATACACCGCCCGGTTTAGGGGGTACTGGAATGTATCTGTGTAGATACATTGCCAGATTTTAGGAACACAGCATAAATTCATCGAAAAGCTGGCAGTGTGAACTGTGGGATACAACCATGATTTTAAGCAATGTTGGCAATGTATCTCCTAAGATACAACCAGATTTTTATGTTGGTCTGATATAAATGTACTAAAATTGTATCAAAATCTCAGTAAATATAGATAATTATTATTAATCAAACTCGGTCCAGAACACCAGATTCAGACAACTCATGATTTTTTTACAAATATAATTATATTCATTATTTTACACAATTAAAACAGTATAAAATATAATATAATAAATTAATCCTTTTACATAATTATTGCGTACTACTGTGAAAATTAAAAACAACAACGTTAAGAATAAAATAAATCTTGCCGCCAGATTCGTTTGTGAACATTTGCTCAAAGAGAACGGAAAATTTACAACACATTTTCCCGCGGAATTCAACTAACCAGATGGTCCGATTGTTAGTATAGGGACAGGGTCTTGTAAATTTTATTCTGACCATGGTAAAAAACCTTTAAAATGAAAGATGTAAAGAGCGAAAACGAATATTGGAGTTTGCACTTGTATTTTAACGTACAAATTGCGACTCATCAGTGGCTTGATGTATTCATACCTACATATATTAATTGAAACATTGGCAAATTTTCTGTTAGCACTTGCATTAAATTAAACAGTGTAAATATCAAGAATATTATAACTTTAAATAGGTAACAGCAAAAAATAAACTTTTTCTGTTAAGAAAACAATCTACTGAAAATTAAAATATTTATTTACAGTTCATTCAAAATTCATACCACTATTATAGAAAACATAATTTAAAAAATATATACAAGTAACTCTATATATACATGATTTTTTTTTTTAGAAATTTGTTTTAAACTTTCTGTTTATTATTTTTATTATTTTTTTTAACATAAGAAGCCTAAATTTATGTTTAAGAATAAATTGCAAAAGGCAAATCAGTTTGCTAAATATTGCAACCTTACAAAAATCTAATGTGGGAGGTAAAATTAAATAACTTTAGTTGCTCTTAAGTAGAAATAATTTATTGTAGTTTTGCTGTATGATTCATTACTTATTCAATAAATGTTTTAGTAAATTAATTAAAAAATGCTTGCACATGGGAATTTTGTTAGTATTACTAATGCTTTTGCATGAATATTTTGATAATAAATAATACAACCTATGTAACATTAGTGCACATTATAACACTAAACATATAAGAAAATTTATAATGTGCAAAGGTATGTTTTTTAATGGAAAATTTAAACATAGTTCACAAAAACATGCAGTTATAAAGAAGAATATAAATTTTGTCGACAGATTCGTTTATGAATAACATTTGCTCAAAGAAAACGGACCCATAATTTACAATACTCTTTCCCGCGTAAATCGTTCGACTACCTACCCAGATGGACGTTTAGATTGTTTGTATAGGGGTTTGTAAATCCCGTTCTGACCATGGTAATAAAAATTAAAGTGAAAGATGTAAACAGCGAAGGACACTTGAGTGTTGCAAGTGCATGTGCGAATTACGATGGGCACTCTGTGGCTTGGCCTGATCGAACGGAAATGAACGAAATTGTACTGTATTTATTCATTGAAATCTGATTAATTTTCCGCTGCCGTTTGCATTAAATTAAGTAGTGCAAAATAAAAGGAAATTCAAATGACAATAAAAAAAACTTTGTATTAAGGAAATTATCTAATGAAAATCAAAATACTAATTAACAGTTCATCCAAAATTTGTTCACTATTAGTACTAAAAATATAATTTACAAAAATACAAGTGTCGGTGTGTGTATAGTATTTAATTTATTCAAACAAATTTGCTTTGGATTTTCTGTTTTTTTTTTTATTATTTTTGTAACACAATATGTCTAAATTTGTCTTATGAATTTAAAATTAGAACCAAAATTTCAAATTTGTTCAATATTTTCATTCAACACAACTTTCTGAAATATCTATACCTAAATAAACTGCAAAATTTATAACAATTTGTTAAATTATATTCCAACTATCTAGAAATTTAATGTGGAACGGTAAATTAATTTCATTTGCTCTTAACTGGAAATAATAATCAGAGTGCAAGGACAGAGCTGGATACATCATAAACATTGCCGTAATTAGGTTATTTTGTATATGTTTCATCCAACAACAAAATAGAACCAAAATTTATGGTACAGTTTCCCGCTCAAATGTCAGGAAGTAAAGATACCTGACCAGATGTTGGGATTCTCAAAATTGCTTGGGTTACAACCTGTCCAGGGCTTTTAGTTAACGCAAAAACTAACAGTATTATCCTCGAAGTTTTTAAACTTAAAATTCAAGGAAGTAAGCAGACATTAATAAACAAGGTTTTGTGATCGACACGTTGATTACTTGCCTTCATTTTATTAATAACCAGACTTGTGTACATATACATATTATAAAATTGTTGTTTATAAATATAATTTTGATATAGTCTTCTCAAATGAACGTTACATTAACTGATAAATGTATATACACGTTGCTTGTAACCTTGACTATAATCAATAAATTATGTTATTCACGTTTGAATAACTAGAAATTTTATTTTTCTATATATGGATATGAATTGGCAATGTATCCTAGAAGATACAACAATGATTTATTTACATCTTGGCGGTGTATCTCTACAGATACACCTATCGATGCTGGGAAACGAGGCAGTGTGTACCACAGGATACAACCATGATTCTGCCTAAACTTGGCAGTGTATCCCGTGAGATACACACAGTTTAAATCTTAATTAAATGCTATGTATAAAGTATTTTCAACAATGAGTTAACTATATGTTATTTATGATGCTTTTAGAAGGTTCCAAAATAAAAAACAAGCTTTGTTGGCCCAAAGTATCAGTATAATTAACAATTTTGTAAGAGCATGTACTGAAATTTTCGGAAAGTTGAATAAGAACCATGCGCGCTGCAACAAAAACGTTGTTAATTTGCTTTAAACATTAAGTAAAATTCATAAAAAAAATACATGTTTTAAATGAAACATACAGCACAACATTGGTATGATTTTGAAAACGAAATGGTACAAATTACGAGCAAAAAAAAATTTTCGATTTTATGTATCTCACAAGATACATTGCCAAGTTAAGGGTTTTCAACAGCTGTTTGAAGGAAAACAAGCTTTTGATCCATTAAAATAAATTTCAACTAAATCGCCAATTTTTCTACAAACTATATGACAGTTAATTTTGACAGTAAATACATGAATTAGGTGCAGCATTATTGCAGAATTCAAAACACATAGCTTATGCTTCAAAATCGTTTCTCTCAAGTTCAGCAATCATACGTTGAAATTGAAAAGGAGCTGCTAGCTACTGTATATGGTTGTAAGAAATTTCAGCACCATGTACGCCAAAGAACGAGCTCCAGGAGGGTAAATAACACCACAATTATTTTGTTTATGTTCAATTTCGAAAGAATTCGAAAGAATATTCGACCATTACCACGTCATATCGTATTAGCGCTGGCAATGAAGTACGTATCAGTGGCATTAAATGCATGCATATGTATTAAAAGAAACTGAAACTTGATTGATTTTGTCTCTTCAACACAGAAGAGAGGACCAATTAAGTAAGCATACTGGGTTTTTTGTCCAAAAAGTATACCTAGGTAATAGCAGGAGAGTACAAGATCAAAAAAAAAATCCCGTGCTGGTATTTAACGTCCGCTGTTTGTGCATTCGCTTAGACTCTTAAAAACGTTGATTTGTTTTGCGAAAAGGATGCCTCGGAGATAAATTGAAGACAGATGCCTAAAGAACAAGTGCTCAAGTATGTTATGTTATAAGATTTAAAGCCTACTTATTATAAAAAATGTTGAGGGCATGCCATCACGTTGTTGGTGGGAATGATTATCAAAATTTTGGTTTGCATTTAACAGTCTACATGATATTTCTAATATACGTACAAAATCTGACAACAATCGGTCCAGCAGTTTCGGAGATTACGTGTCTAATAAAAATGGATACAGACAGACAGGTGGAAACGGGAGACTACTTTTTTCGTACTGTAGGGGTCAAGAAACGTCGAAAAAATATAAAAGTGTCCAATCGTCCGATGGACTCCATTACTATACTTCCTTAGCTTACGCTCGGGAAGTAATAAATGAAGTATATAATTTGAAAAAATTGCAGAAAATAGAACTTGAGTTCTATTTTCTAAACAGCTCAGCCCAAATTTCAAAAAGATTCAACAAACCGTTCTAGCGATATTCGACTGCTTCCATACTTTTTAGCGACCCTGTATAAAGTCAACAAGAAAAAATTGGTCGAAAATTACTTCTACAGAACTTCCCTCGCCCATAAAGTACAGCTTGTCAAATCCAGCTCTTTTGAAAAATTAAAAGATTTGATTTTGTGAATTTCATTGTTTTTATGTCAACCATTATAAGCTAAAATAAAAATATGTATCTAATGTTTGAATAAAGATAAAGAAACGTGCTAACCGTTTGTTACAAGTGAGTTTTTCTATTACAAAATTTTGTGTTGATGTCATCCACATTTTTGCAAGGATGCGTATATCAGTTTGAATAGATGCATTGTAATATTTACTAATAATAGAAGTATTGTTTTATTGTTATTCTTGAATAATAATAATTTAAAATTAATAAAATAACGAAACAATTTAATCATGTCTGCCGTATGTAATAACAGAGGTGCGACTGAAGACTGAATTGAAAATCATTTATGGTACTCGTAATTGAAGACAAATAGCGATAATGCTTATCAACTTATAGACACGAAAGTGAAAGAGAAACTAAACTAAACCTCCGCTTATTGAATAAAACACTACATTTTATTTTGCTTTTCGCCGTTGTAATTGACATTTGGTTAAATATAGCTCGTCTAGATCTAGAGGAGGCTCAGCATCCCCTAGCCTCCGGCTAACTACGGCCTTATCTAGGGGTTATGAAATATCGAGAAATACCAAATTGCCCGACGGACTCCATTACTGCACGCCCTTAGGTATGTTTATACATCGGAAGAATGTCACGTAGAAATTAGTTTGATTTGAATGAGTTCGTCCCCTTAAAACAGAGAGTCAAAACCATTAGGTAGTAAGCAGCAATCGACAAAATGTTTTGAATATCATTATTATATTTCTTATTAAATAAAGACATTTGTATTTTCACATTTTCGGGAAAATGGGGTGACTCATTCTTAATTTGATCAATAAAAAATAGGAATGCAATCATGAATCACAAGTAAACTCACCATATTTTACTCATTTTGGGTAGAATTTTGGCAAAATTTTGAGATAACGCCGTGAATTTAATGGGAGGAATAAACAGATTTTTTTGATAAAAAAATTACTATACTTATGATAACTTTAAAACATCTCCAAGATTTCAAACCACTCGATTTTCTAGTTTCTGATTAAGTCAATAAAATAAATTCACGCATTCATTAATTTTTTTTAATGACCATGTAGATATAAGCAAATACAAAAAATATCAATGAAATCACAAGTACAGACTCATCATATTTTTTACATTTTAGAAATTTTGAGCTGACGTCAATTTTTTGGATGGGGTAAGTAAATATATTTTTATTAGAAATTTATCATACCTATTATAGCCTTAAAACATCTGTAAGATTTCAAAGCATTCGGTTTGGCAGATTCAAAATTAAATTGCAAAATGTTATTTTATAATTTTGATTTTTTTCCACAAATCTGGACGTTTCGGGTAAAATTCAACAGGAGTCATAAACTACATGTGTAGGACTATGTTATTTTATACAATTTAAAACCCATTTACTATGTACAATTTTGAAGTGACGTCATCATATTATTGGTGGGGATAATTAGACAAATTTTGGTTAGCGTTATACCATCTACATGATATTCCTAATATAAGTACACGACAGACAGACAGACAGACGGAGAGACGGACAGACGGAAAAGTGAGACCTATTTCTTTGTACCTTAGGGGCCATGAAAGGTCGAGAAAACCTAAAAGTAGAGAGTCGGCAGACCGATTCGATTACAATACTTACCGAGCGTAAGCTAAATTGCAGAAAATAGAACTTGGGTATCTCTAAGGATACTCCAAATTTCAAAAAAATTCAACAAATCGTTCTCGTTACTTCATACCCTGTATGAAGTCAACAACAAAAAGTATCGAATTGCAACCGATTATTTTTCCAAATTTATAGAAGTGAGAGAACTACATAATATAACTTCACAAACTGTTGTAAAACATTTGAAAAGAATTTTTAGTGGTAATGGAATTCCACTTATTTTTGATTCTGAAAATGGAAAACAGTTTACTAGTGTGAAATTCCAAAATTTTCTGACGAGGTTGTGAAACGTCAAGTCCAGAATATTCTAGATCTAATGGACTAGTTGAGAAGAGTATTGGAACAGTGAAGGGAAGTAAAAAAATGTATCCACACGAATGCTTATCTAGAGTTAGCAATATTAGAATACAGAAATACACAATTTGGAGTTATTGTATGGTAGAAAGTTAAAAGCATTGCGTCCTATTTCACAGATTTTACTGATAGAAATATATATTGTTAGATAGGCAAGAATGTTATAAGACATATGTAATATGATAGCTCAACAAAAATACAAAATTTTTAAGTTTTGTCATTAAATTGTCGATGCAGATGGTCAGACAAATTTTGGTTAGCGTCATATTCGTATACTTATAACATTTGACAACAATCAGTACAGTAGTTCGAACTGTATCTATCTAATAAATGCTGACCCGGATCGCAAGACAGTCCACAGGTAGGGGGAAATGGGAGATTATTTTTTTCTTTCATGAGTCATGAAACGTTGAGAAATCAAGAAAGTATCTGCCCAGGAAGTACAAATAAGGAATAAATAAAGGAAATTTGTCTACACCATAACATTTTCATGGATGACATCAAAGAAGATTTCAGCACCCGCAAGACGAAAGTGCGTGTTGTGGCGACGATGCACCGGCAGCAGAACCCCTGAATATGGTCGTTGAGTTTCACCGAGGAGGAGCGTCAACAAGCGTCTGCGGCGTGGTGGTTAAGCCAGAAGCGCAGAGAAATCGCAGTGTCAGGCTGGTAGAAATGGGGGCACCGCATGAGAACGTTACAGCAATCACATTTCAAAATTTGCGGCTTATCCGATTCCGTCAAGAGCAAGTGCGACCTAAAGAACTTTAGTACGTTGAACATCGCTGTAGAATTGTTTTAGCACACTTGGAACAAGTTTGCAGAAGCCATTGTTTGTCAGAGTCAGAGTGGTCCTTTATTTATACAAGTAATTTTTTGTTCGTGTACACAGTTAATAATAATAATTAATACCACAACTGCTTTAAATTTGAAACCTAATAAAAGTCAAAGAAGCTGCTTATTTCCAACTTTTGATTGCTCTGATATGAAATTAGACATTAAACAGCGTTTAAGTAATTTTAACTTTTTAAGGGGTTTGTTACAATGTAAACTTATGCAGATTAGGTAAAATAACCGGGTTGCTCACAGTGAAGTTCAACGTAGACGAATGCACTAAAATTTTAATTTCAGTTCTTATGGTAATAAAAATAATGACAAAGTCTCTTCGTCCTAATTTCACATAATGTAAATTACCCAAATTACAAGAATCGAACGTTTTATATCTCCACAAATTAAAGAGGGTTAGTCTAATAGGGTAGGTTGGACATTTTCAATCAACCAACTCATCAATGTTTACAATGTGAACAAAGTATATCGATACCTTTTAAGTACCTATCATTGTTACAAATTCATTCATATTGTGATAAGCAGTGTTGGTCAGTATCTAGATACTTGTATCTAAATAAAGTATCTAGATACATTTTTGGGTATCTAGTATCTGTATCTAGATAAAATCGAATTTAAGCACAAAATATCTGTATCTAGATACAAAATTAATGGCGCAGATACAGATACATTTTTTTATTTCACTTTTCTTTCAGTAGTTATTAGTTGAGTTATACTAGTAGTAATTTTTGATACTTCATGTTGGTGATTTTGGTCACATAAACAAAAATAGAGGTAAGAGGTCCACTAATAGTGTTCTGTCACGGAAATTTTCATATTTTAAATACCATCATTTCCTACATTGTAGCCTTCAGTACTTATACATCTTTAAATATAATCCTGAGGGGTAATAAATCTAAGCCATGTTAAAATGGTATTTTAAAAACCATAAACTACAATTCACTATTCACTGCGTTTTACGCTTATCGGGGCAATGCATTTTATCTGTGTACCTGAGCAACCCGGGTCCGGTAGGCCCGCTGGTTGTATTTGTGTTATTAAATAAGAGTAATTTTAATAGTAAAAATATTTGTTTAAGGTATGTTATTATTTTTAGAAAATAATAATTCCGTGTTACATAATGATTAATTTTTTCAATTAACACAAATTAGTTCTGTAATCGACTAATCGAATGTTCAATACATATATTTCTCTCGTATAAATCGCATATTTGTTACTGTTTTATACCTTTATTTTTCAGACAAATGTAGCATCTTTTCCTGTTGCCACATGTGTCATTTCTTCACTTTTTCATTGTTGGACCTAACGCGAGGGCTTGGCAGGTCCGTTTTGCCCTAGAAAGTGCCGATTATGTTTAAGTGTAAATCTTGGGCAATAAAATTAATATTTTTAGAACCCTCGGTAGAATAATTTATCGTGATATATTCTCAGAAATCGTGAAACGAGATTAAAATAAAATGAGTTTCAACAAAAATCTGAAAATTTAAAGTTGCACTCTGGTGATTTCGGCCTGCCAGGGAGCCTTTGATACTATAAGGGGTTTAAATACCTTTCTAAGAAATTATATTTATTTTGCCTTAAACGGAACCAGCAATTCTTCCTAAAATGTATATACCTGCCGCACCGGGATAGACGATTATCGGACATGGTCATAAAAACATCGTAAGCCAATATTGAAGAATAATAATTTATGACAGGTTGCCGACAACAGACCTTCAGCACAGAATAATCATTTCCCGTATTCTTTTGAAATATCAATTTTAATGCTGGAGATAATTGTTAGATATACTCAATTTGGACACTGTAGTATGGGAATAAAAACAAAAAAAATATTCTTTTTAAGCGTACGTAATAAATATTGTACAATTTGCGACACATCAAACAGCGAAGCGATGGCCTAAGTATTTGCAGGAAAAAAGAAAAGATTTTTCAGTCTTGAATAACTATGCTACAGTAAAATGTTTACTTTTTAAATTTAATACCACAATCCCTTCTTCTGCACCTGTGGAACGGGTGTTTAGTAGCGGAAACGAAATTCTGACACCAAGAAGAAATAATTTAGGTGACAATACGTTCGAAATATTGTTAATTTTAAAAAAATCATTAAACAATACATAAAAAAATACATAAACATATTTTCAGTTATTTTATTCGCCAAAGCTTCAAAAAGTATCTGTTTTCTTGTATCTGTATCTAGATATATATATAATTCAGCTCTGCAGGCCTTAAAGGCCCTGGGCTTTTTTAACAATAATTCTCCATTTGTTCCTGTCGGCGGCTTTGGATCTCCAATCTTCAATGCCTAAGTTTTGAAGATCTTTTCGAACATCGTCTATCCACTTCAGTTTTGGCCTTCCTCTCTTTTTCTTTCCTCCTTTTAGGCGGTCTAATACTTTCCCAATTGTCCTTTCCTCTGGTGCTCTTCCGACGTGGCCTAGCCATCTTAGTCTCTGTGTTCTGATTATCTTCGTGATTGTTGGTTCTCCTTATATTTCCTCGATCTCTCGGTTTGTTCTTCTTCTCCATTGGTCTAGTTCTTTTATACCTCCATATATCTTTCGTAGTATATTGCGTTCCCATGCTTCCAACTTCTGTTCCTTTTCGTTCGTTAGCGTCCATGTTTCACTAGCGTACAGGACTGTAGGTCTTACTATTGTCTTATATACTTGTTTCTTTGTTCGTCGTGTTACATTCTTACTCTTCAGAAATCTGTTTAATCTTCCTACACTCTTGTTTGCTTTCGCGATCCGTTCTTATATCTCTTCGTTCATTTCGTTTTTGTTTGTAATTACTACTCCTAGATATTTGAACCTATTTACTTCTTCGAATTCGTATGTTGTTCCTTCTTCTGTAGTTACTTTCAGTGGTTTTGCTGGGGTTTGTTTTGTTTCCATCTTCATAAACTTCGTTTTCTCTTGGTTGATCGCTAAACCCATTCGTTTCGCTTCTCTGATAAGATTTTTTGTCATTTTCTTCATTTCTGCTTCTGTTCTCGTTATACATGTCACGTCATCTGCAAAGGCTATATTTTGGTGTCTTTTTTCGTATATCGTGCTCGTTCTGTGGCTGCCACTTCTTCTTATTATTGCTTCGAGTACTAGATTGAACAGGGTAGTTGATATTGGATCTCCTTGCCGGAGTTCTGTTCTTTCTTCTGACAACAGACCATTTATCCTGACTCTGTTTCTGGTGTTCTGCAGGGTCATCTTTGTCAGTTTTATTAGTTTTCTTGGGACTCCCAGTTCTTGCATGGCTTCTAGCAGTTCTTTCCTGTCAACCGTGTCATAGGCTTTTTTAAAGTCTATGAACAGCAGATATAAGTTGATTCCCTGTTCGTAATGTACTTCTTGTAGTTGCTTCAATATAAATATCTGGTCTACAGTAGATCTATTTTTCCTAAACACTGCTTGATATTCTCCTACTACTTTTTCCATATGCTGCTTTAGTCTTCGGTTGATGCAAGTTATACGTTACGTCTAGCAGCGCTATTCCACGATAATTTTCGCATTTCGTAATATCTCCTTTTTTAAATATCAGGCAAAGTACTGCTTCACTCCATTGTTCTGGCATTTTTCCTTCCTTCCAACATTCTAGCACTAGTCGATGTATCTCTGATGCTACTGCTTCTCCTCCGTACTTTAGCATCTCGCCCTTTATTCAGTTTCTACCAGGACTTTTGTTGTTTTTCATCTGCCTTAGTGTTTCTCTGATCTCTCCTTCGTCAATTTCTATTGTTTCATCTGGGTCATCCGAGTCGTTCTCTCTTTCGTTCGTATCTTGGTGTGTATCCTGTTCGTTTAGCAGCTCTTCAAAGTATTCTGCCCATCGTTTTATTCTTGCTTGTTCGTCTCCTATCAGGTTGCCGTCCTTGTCTTTACAATATATTACTCGTGGTTGATAGCCTCTTTTCTCTTTTTTCACGTCCTGGTAGAAGTTCCTTATTTCATTCTTGTTGAAGTTTTCTTCTATTTGTCGTATTTGTTCTTCCATCTTTGCTCGTTTCTTATTTCTGCATATCTTCTTGTACTCTTTCCTTTTTTCTTGGTAATCTTTTTGATTCTTCTCATTTTTTGATTTTAGATATTTCTGTCTGGCTGACCTCCCCGCTTCTATTGTTTTTCTACATTCCTCGTCAAACCATTCGTTTCTATTTTTGTTGTCTTTTTTGACGAACCCTAGTACTTCTTCCGACGTCTTCCATATGTTCTCTTGTAGTTCTTCCCACCTCTCTTCTATGGGTATGTCTTGCTCTGTTGATCTTTTTCTCTCATTCATATTTTGTTCGTATTCCTGTTGTACTTCAGCTTTCTTAAGTTTGTTTACATTTATATCACGTTGCGTCTTCTTTCCTTCTTTTTTCTTCGGTATTTCTTGTTTGAGTTCTGCTCTTACTAGAAAGTGGTCTGAATTCGCTTCTGCTCCCCTGTAGCTTCTTAATCTGGTTATTAGTTGGGCATCTCTCCTTTCTACCAGTATGTGGTCTATTTGGTTGACCGTTTTTCCGTCAGGCGACATCCATGTGCCTTTGTAGATCTCTTTCTGCGCAAAGAAGGTGCTTTTGACTACCATTTTATTTTCTTCTGCAAACTCTATCAGTTTTTCTCCATTTTGATTCGTTTTTTGGTGTTTGTTTTCTTTCCCGATTGTTGGCCTGTAGCAATTCTCTTTACCTATCATTGCGTTGGCGTCTCCTATAACCATTTTAATGTCATGCTTTGGTATTTTCACATATTCTCTTTCTAGTTCTTCGTAATATTCTGTTTTTACTTCTAGATCTTTCTCTTCAGTCGGTGCATGTATATTCAGTAGGCTTATTTTCCTGTACTTACTTCTCAATCTTATATAGCTCATTCTTTCTGAGATTGGTTTGAAGGTAATTACTGCTTCTTTCAGGCTCTTCTTCACCATGAATCCTGTTCCTAGTTCTCTGTTGTCAATTCCGCTATTAAATAATATGTGGTTATCTATTTCAGTGATGTTTTTGTTTCGTCTCTTGTATAGCTGCTACATCTATATTATACCTTTGTAATTCTTGAACTATTTGTTTGAGTTTTCCTTCGCTATATGTTCCTCGAACATTCTATGTTCCTATTCTAATTTTCGGGTTTTTCTTTCTCTTCGTAATTCCTATCGGGTCATCCATGAGCTTTGCATACGTCGTCATTGTTTTCCGGTGTGTGGTTTCTTCCTCTGTTAGTTTTTTAGATTTTCTTTGGGGTGCGACGGTGCTTTCACTAATTTGTCTAATTTAGTGTCCCAATGACAGACTTCTCCTGCCCATATCATCTTTTTGCACCCTACTTTTGCCTCGACTCCTTTCCCTTTTTCTGCTGCTGCTATTCCTCTTATTTTCTTCTGTACCTCGCTCTCTTGTTTAGTGTAATCGTCTTCAATAAACGTTTTTGATCCTTTTAATTTGTTCTTCTGTTTCATGATTGCTCTTTTTGTGTCCCAGTTCTCTATTTTGCTACTACTATGTTGTATTTTTCGCTGACTAATCTTGCGTCTTGTATCTTAGTTTGGATTCCTACCTTATTTTTTAGGAGTTCTTCAACCTCTGCTGTTATTTCGCTTTCTTGTAGTTTCCCTCCTTTGATTACGATGTTGTTTCTCCTTTCTGCTTTTTCCAGTTTTTTTAAGTGTTGCTCCACTCTTTCTAATCTTTCGGTCAGTCTTTGGTTTTCTTCTCTTAGTGTTGTTACTTCTGTTTGGTATGCTCTTTGGTCTCTTTTCATTTCTGCGATTTCCTCCATTAACGTTTTGAACATATTCTTTACTTCGTCCATGTCTCCTGCTTGTACCCTCTTCTGCTTCCTCTGTACTCTTTGACCTTTCGGTGATGGTGAAAACGAGGTTTCTCTTTTTCGTTTGTGGTTGTCTTGTTCTTCTATTGCTAGTTTGTGTCCTTTTTCCGGTTCAGGATTCCCGTTTAGCATTCCTTGGCCGACTTGCTTGCTTCCTGTGTATCTAGTACGTTCCTGTGTTGTTTACTTCGCGCCGCGATAAGAACTGTCACCCAGACTATCTCTTCGGAGGTTAGGTTCTTTTGATTCCACACTTTCCCGAATAATTGCTGTTCTTACACTTCTTGTTGCTTCTTACTCTTATTCCACTTCACTTCTTTGTTTTCTACTACTTCTCTTTCGCTTTTGATCTTTTGTATCTAGATACTTTTATCTTCCATATATCTATATCTGTATCTAGATACTTTTAAAAGTATCTGTCCCCAACACTGATGATAAGATAAGAAGTAATTAAACCATCAATAATACCAACAAGAACCCATATTACACTGAAGATACGCACAGAATTTTGTCGAAACACGTCCTTGTTTTAATAAAGCACTAAATTCATAATGTGGAGTTAAATCTCAACCCTTTTTACATTGATTTTTAACCTCCACTTAGAGATATCCGATCCATAAACAACTTTAATAGTCCTGTTTTATATTTAATATGATCTTGTTTTTGACGCGTAGAATAACATACAACGGAATTAGAAAGATAGTTATTTTTTGTGTATTCATTTACAATATAAAATTTTGCACTCGCACAAATTAAGAAAAACAATTAGTGATAGACTTCGGATACACATATACCTATTGGTGTCGTAGACATTCTTCTACAATGTAAAAAACACGTCCTAACAGTAATTGCTTAATTAAGATTAATATACTTTGAGATTAAGGGAACATTTCAGAGATTTAGATAGCCTGAAACGAGTAGGTCTGCACAGTGGTGCTTATCTAGTTTCGTAATCATGTGTAATATTTTCTCTGGGACCTAAGATCCTGAAAAAAAGACGACCAACTAGTGACTAGAGGGTTCTTTATCGCTTGTGGGTTAACGCATTACCAAAGTTACCCCAAAATAAATGGAGCGTCAGAACATCCTGTATTTATTATGAAAACAGTCTGTTATTATATTATTGGACGACTATCAGCAAGTTTCCTAACAAAACAACAACACTTTAATTACCATCAGTGACTTATATCCGCAATGAACTATTTTGAACGATCTACACCTTGACAAGAATTCGTTGTGGACATCTGCTCTCCTCAACAACTTTGATCGTAACAGTTAACACATGACAGTTGTTTCAAATTTGTTTGTAAACTTCGCTGCTACCCGCCACACGTTCATAACTGTGAATGAAAAGCTAGCCAAGCAAAATTGACCTCTGAATATGGAAATGAAACTTGCTTACAGTGTTTCACATTTTTTAAATGAACGCACAATTTAACATAGAAATGTATATTATGAACTGTTTAATTTTGTCCGCTCCTGAAATAAAGTACACTAAAACTCTCAACTCTCATTCTTAGTGACTATTTTTACCCTAACATAATATGTATAACCTAATCGCCTTAACGATTTCGATGCAGAAGTATTCAACAATTTGTAGGTTGACAATTGGATTTTTTCCGGAGCGTGGGAGCAACTATAGAAACATGAAAACGATATGAAAGCTCTCGGCAGGGATTTATGCTTTGTCGATATCCTAATTATCAATTCAATTACGCGGAACTGAACTGCAGGATCGCTCGAGAAGTAAAAATGGTAGTTTCGACGATAAAGCATCTGGAAACGTATGTTTTTTTTTCTTTTTCGTGTTGGCTTAACGGTGACACTTACCGAGTATCACAACTTGGCATTTCACGTCAGACTGAGAATTTAATTAGAATCTTTGTTTCGGCACACAGTGGAAGTGAAGCCCTTTCGGAGCTTTCGACTCTTAAAATTAAATATTTTCTGCGTCAGCCTACTAAAGAGGCAGCAAATCGCAAATTACATTGAAATCCATCATCATTATTATTAGTATGTTAAATTAAATTGTGAAAATAACTAAATATTAAAATGATAAAATGTAATATTATGTATATAGTTGCTGCAATGGATTAAAATTAAAAACTATCGAATTTTCTACATCAAACCTAACACCAGTTGATAAAAATGAAGTTGAAACTACTTTCAAAACAAATAAATTTCTAAAAGTATGTACGTAGCTAAATCAGGATGGATTCAGAAATACATACATTAGTGACTTAAATGGTTTAGTCTGGGTGATAAAAATCCTAAAATTTATGTATTTGTGCTAGACACAACAACAATCTGAACGAATTGTTGAAGAAAATTGTGACAGTTCCACAGAATTTTGGAAAAAACGTGCTAAACCACAGACAAAAATAATCCGCACACGATACCGAAAATTATAATAAACTGTCGAGGCGTTTCAACGACGACAGCGTAGCTGCTGAAACGCACGCTGAAAGGAGACTGAAAGTTTTCGATATTGATTTTTTTATTAATTCTACGTCAGAATATATTCGCATACGAGTCTATCCACGTCAAAAAGGTTACCAGAATTTACCAGTAATTTTTTTATCAGACACTTAATATCAGAATTAGTCGGTCTCTGACTTCTTTCGTTCCTCTGGCAAAATCGATGGCAACGTACTCCCAAGAATGTCATTTAAATTTTATAAAATAACATACTCCTGTATTTGTGGTTTATGAATCCGCCTTGATTTTATACCCTATGCATCCCGATTTTTCACAAAAATAAATTGCAGCATCAAATTTTGTGCGCTGCGACGTGTGGTAGGGAAACTCGGTGGTCATGCCGTAAAAATGTTAAATTAGTAACTTAAAGGTTCCCGGGCCATATTTTTTTAATTGATCAAATCAAGAACGATTAACCCCATTTTCTTGAAAACTTGAGAATACAGTAATGTTAAACCCGCCTATATTTAATAATAATAAAATAACAATTACCATAGTAACAGCTACTTACTCAAAAAAAGTAATCGAAGTTAAGCATGTACTGATAATATATTTTTCCAGTAGGCGCCCCTGCGCCATGATAAAAAATGCGTCCTTTAACTCTCACACATATTTTTACTTTAAGTTGTAGGCGTTGTCAATCCAATACATAGCCCTTCTTTGAAAAATTGTAAAATTTGACTTTACGATTTTTGTTTTGTGATAACCCCTATAAAGTAAAAACCAGTGGCGTAAATAACACCCCCGGAAACTGCAACTGCGAACAATATAAAACATATATATTTAAATCAGATAACCAACGGCAAAATGTACTCTTGGTAATTCCATGCTTAACTTCGAATGTTTGTGCATATACTTCGAAACAATTCGACTATAATCACGTTCACATTAAACTAACCCCAGGACCTAGTTAAAAAACTTTTATGACTTAAGTCAAACCACCCTTATAAATTTTTTTGTTTTTAGTGTGTAGATTATGTTCGACCCAATTTTGTCTTAAATAAAGGACTGTTCGTTATTGTCATGATGGTTCGGTTTAAGTCATAAAAGTTATACTAGGTATATATCAACTAAGCTTACTTACATTTGTGTTAAAAGAAAATGAAATTTGATTGGTTTTGTCAGATAAATTGATTAATTAAGTTACATTCCAGCAAAACGATCCGAATATTATTTTGGATAAGGAACTGTTATTGTAATAATAATTATTTTATTATTATTAAATATAGACTGATGCGACATCACTGTAATTTTCAAGAAAATACAGTAAACAGTTCTTGATTTAATACCAAAAAAATGTCAACGAAGATGAGATTCAAGTTCACTCAAGTAAAAATTGGTCGAAGTTTATTTAGACGGAGCTTCCCTCGCCCTTGAAGTATAATCCGGCAAATCCAGCTCTTTAAAAAATATATAAAATTTGATTTTACGATTTTCGTTTTGAAATAACCGCTGTAAAGTAAAAACCAGCAACATAAATAACACATCGCCTTTATACATCGAAAGAATGTCACGTAGAAATTAGTTTGAATTGCATGAGTTTGTCTTCTCAAAACAGAGGACTAAAAGTATTAATTAAACCACAGTCGAACAAAATGTTCTGAATATTATAATATAATTCTTATTTTATCGTTATTATATAAAGACGTGTTCGTTCTCACATTTTCTAGAAAATTTGATAACAATCGGTCCAGCAGTTTCAGAGCTTACGTGTCTAACAAAAATGGATACATACACCAGACAGACAGACAGACAGACAGACGGAAACGTGCTGTAGAGGTCATGAAACGTCGAAAAAATATAAAACTGACCATTCGTCCGATGAACTCGATTACTATACTTTCTTAGCTTATGCTCGAGAAGTAATAAAGATATGTGTGGACTATTAAAAAAGGTAAAGAATGAGGTAGCGTCAATAATAGCTCTGTAGTCCCATCTGAAACTTGTTTAAAACAAATAACCAACCGAAAAACATATATTATCAATACATGCTTAACTTCAACTGTTTAATTTTGCTTTCCGAGCGTAAGCTAAAGATGTGTTTTCATCAAGTCTATTGGGTGACCTCTATATTTTTTCGACTTGTCGTGCCCCCAGAGTACGAATAAATAGATCTCCCATTTCCGTCTGTATGTCTGTCCATCGTCTGTGTCGATTTTTGTTAGACATATAATCTTCGAAATTACAAGACAGACTGATATCAAGTTTTACATCTGTATTAACAATATCATGTAGATGGTAAAACGCTAACCAAACTTTGTCTAGTCATCCCCATCAATAATGCAATGACGTCACACAAAATCATCAACGTTGATGTCATCATTCTAAATTGTACATAGTAAATGGGAGTTAAATTGTATAAAATAACATGCTCCTTTTATTAGTCCGTGTTGAAATTTTACCTGAGATAACCAGATTTTTGAAAAAATAATCAAAATTGGCAATTTAATTTTGAATCTGCAAATTCGAACACTTTTAAATCTTCCAGACGTTTTAACGTTATCGTAAGCATGGTAAATATTTAATCAAAATGTGCAAAGTGCGACGATTAGAATTGATTATACAGAGTGGCTCAGAAAAAATCCTAAATAAGTCAATTTATTTAATGATCCAATCAGAAACGCCTCAGTCCATTTTCCCGAAAATTTGGGAATAGAATACTGTTATTATTAATATTACACTGTGCCTATCCAAATTATGTATCCTTACAACAATATCATCAAACAGTTTGTAAAGGGGAAAACTTCAAGTGATTGTTTAATTGGACACTCTTCGTCAATTTTTTTACATTGAAAGAGTTCGACGATTAAGCACGTATAAAATTCGCGGCGGCACAAACTAAAGCCTATGACTAAGTCTTTTCTAAACAACATTTCGGCAAGGACACGTATGTCAATTCAGTATTGTATTCTAAACTTGTCGAGAAAATTGCATGTACGGTTCTTGATTTGATCAATAAAAAAATGGAAAGGCGGCCGGGAATCTAAAATAATAATATTAATAATAATAATAGTAAACAATAATAATAAACAAAATCAAGGTGACTTGAGTATAAGAGTATATTATTTTATAAAATTTAAATGGTGTTGGCTAAGGAAAATTTGAAAATGATGTCATTACACTGTTGGTGGGGATAATTAGACAAATTATAGTTAACATTTTACAATCTATACAATATTCCTTACATGCATTTGACAACAATCGATCCGGTAATTTCGGCGATTATCTCTCCACTATAAATCTGGACAGACGGTAGACGTCAGACAGATAGGCGGAAACGGAGGACCTGCTTTTTCGCACTCTGGTGGTCATGAAACATTGAGAAAACATGAAAGTAGTAGGCCTTCCATGGACCCTATTAAATACAATACTTCCTGGACTTACGCTTGGTAAGTTCGTATAAAAATCAATAAAACTACTATAGAAGTGAATTGCATTTAAATATTTCAATTTCACTTATTAATTTAATTCTCCTAAGGTCAAATTAGATGCATAATTCGTCACCATAACCTGATCGCCGCACTTCTAGAAGAAAGTATAGGTTTAAATACAGGGCACCATCGGGAACGATTATTATTCAGTCAGCAAGTCGAGTCCACGAGAGTACAGTCAAGGTGCGCCGGAATTATTTTGTACATAATCGCTGCGTAATCAGTCGTGTAAATTTGAGTTATTAAGAAATAAATTGTTGAGTTTTAACCCACGCCGATTTTATTCACCGTTCAACGTAACAATATGAATATGGCGGATATAGAGAACAAAGGGACAACACTAATAGTCGAAAACTCAAATTCCAAACTAACATTCAAAGAAGTTTGATAATTACCGGTGACGAGGGTAATATACACATCAACCTTCCCTGGAAATCATTGGCTTTGAGACCATTAACGCATATTATAAATAATCCCCGGTATATAACCACTATAGCATAAAGAATTAAATCCTCCAACAGAGTAAATCATTAATTATTTCTTCTCAAGACATTCGACATTTGGCCAGAACTAAAAAGCAATAGTGTCTTAGTGATTTTTTTTTTTCACTGCGCTTTAGACATACCAGATTTATATTCTTGGCGAATTTTTCTTTTCTGCCTCAAATATTTAGTTCTCCTTTGTTTAGTACCAGACCAACACGCATTAAAACTTTTACTTGAACTTTAACTATCCCATCATAACAAACTTCTCCCGCATCCGTTTTACAACTGTTTTGTAGGTATCTCCCGACTTTAAAAGCATGTAAATATTTTACTAAACAATCAAAGTGCAATCGATCCTTGGTCAGAGAGAATGAAAATCCTGCATCGTTCTAAGTAATTTCAGTAGCTCCGCACGGATTATTCCTCACGAGACCATACATTTTTTACTTCGTGCATGAACATGTTTTGACCAAACCAGTGATGCCTAATAGTGCCCCTATTACCCAATATTACAGCAAAATAATGTGTCTACACGAAACTTCTAAAGTCGTGACGTTATGGTGAACACATGGCCCACAAAACATTTAACGGATTAAATATGTCATTTCGCCAAAAAAGGAGTTTTAGCAGCGTGTCGACAAAGAATATGTTTCTAACTCGAACATTTTGCCGGACTCTACAAATAATTTATTACTCGGATTGTTTCAAGAATCGATCGGTTTGAAATTTCTAACCGTGTAATCTGTTTTACTGTTGGTGCTATTGATTTTCGATTCATTGAATTTAATATTGGTAACTAGTGTCATCGCTCACTGGTTTATCAGTCTGATAAACTTTGAATACGTGATTTAAAAAATTGCATTACTCGGTTTTACGCTATTCAGAGGTAAACAAGTCGGCTTTGTGGAATGCGTGGATTTTGTTTTATTTGTTGTTTGACTTTGTTAATTGCTTCTGGTTGGTAAATGAGAGTTGAATATTTTAACGATAAATGAAAACAAAAAAGATTGTGTCCTGTAATAAAAAAATTGATTAACGTCCGTCACTGCATATACGAGGCCAAACAAATTTTGAGAAATTTTGTGAAAATTACCGCGAAAAGTACATATTTATCTTTTTTTAATATGCATCAGCTCACTCTAAAGAAGTTCAGACAGTAAGAATCTTTCAATTAATGGAAATTAATTTATCACTCCGTATTAGAAGAACTCTTTAGTTCATTAAAATTAGATCAATGTTTATGTTTCGCAGTCTTTTCACAATTAAAAGCAATTATTTTATTAATTAACGTCAACAAACAAGAGAAAATGTAAGAATGATAACCCCGGTCTTTCACTTGTACAAACACAATGCCAACGAGTGAGTTATTTCTCCGAAATAACGAAATTACAGTAATTTTACTTTGAAATTATTGCATTATATCTCACCCTACACTCATAAAGGGTAGAAGGGAATATATGACTATGTATAGAAACAGATGCCCGGAAAGATGGAACGAGATAATCTGTTCTTTCATCACAAAACAGGACAGGGAGTGATTTAAAATGGCCGGAAGCTATGTTTAACATTTGGCCATATATGTAATAACTGATCCCAAACAAAGGTAAACAGTAGTGGATCTGTCAAAGGCAAAACCACAAGTGGGCAATATAAAGGCTCAATCAGTCGCCGCCTACGTCTATAAACAAAAATTGTAATAACAATATACAATATCTCACGAAAACGTCTTTCTGAAAAAATAATATCAGAATCGAGAATGTTTTAGTAATGAAACGCCCAAGAAACGGAAGCATTTCAAATATAGGTAGTGTTTAAATGAGTCAAAATGAGTGACAGTAGTACCTGACACGAGCTGAAAAAGTTCAATTTTTCGAAATTTAATGTATTTTATATTACTATATAACAATTTAAGAAAAACAACGCCAGTAGAGCTCAAGTTCGTCCAGACGCTAAACATCAGGAGTTCATGCAAGCAACCCAAATATCAGCTATATGACAGTGGTGAAGAATTACCGCACAAAAAAAATTATTAACAGAATTATTTTAACGAATAAAATAATTGTGATAAAAATCAAAGCGGATTTATAGACCACAAGTACAGGAGTATACTATTTTAGAAAGTGTAGAATGAAGTTTACGTCATTTAATTATTGATGGGAATATTTAAACAAATTTTGACTAAAGTTTTAGCATCTACACGATATTCCTAACATAACTATTTGAAAAATTTGCAAACAATCGGTCCGATAGTTTCGGAGATACCTGGCAAATAAAAAAGAAAAGTGTAAAATATAACAAATGATGACATTAATCCAAACGCGCGCCAACCAAATAATGATTATTCTAATTCACAAAAGAAGATGGAAATGAAAATATCTATAATACAAATATACAAAATTCAAGTTGAAGAATTGTAAAATTGGTTCTAATTTGAAAATGGAAATGGTTTCTAACAGGAAACTACAAACTTTAAGAAAAGTACTCAGGTAGACCGTACTTAGTTTGGAAGAATAGACAGAAAAGAAGAAGAAGAAGAAGAAAAAAATTTAAACTAGAAAATAGAGTAACAGTTCCGTAAGAAATAAAAGGAAAATTAATTAAATGATTATATTTCTCTAATACTATAGATTCAAGGTGAACAAGACGTGTTTGTTTAAATCAAACCGATCAAAACACAAGACAAAAACATAGTAAAATAAAGATCAAAATTTTCTAAATATTTTTTAAATATCTTGAAAATTATCATTTCTCATTTTATCAATTCTGAAAAAAATTGCTAGAATTTTCCAAGAAACGAAGCTGAAAACACTTCTACAAGTTGAAAACTACAAGGAAGTGTCTTGAGGTAATTTCCGAAGGTTTTCGAAAAACGGTAAAAAAATTCATGGATAGATAGATTTTTGAAAGTTGCCTAAAAATCTTCAAAAAATTCTAAGATACATTGTGACGAGTTGATTCGCAAAACGTATCGTGTTAATAGTTTAGGACCAAGACCTTCAAGAAATGCTGTTTGAGTATGGAATTTTTTAAATTTTCAAAAATTGTCATATTTTATTTTATCGATTCTGGAAAAACTGTTGGAGTTTTCGAAAAAATGAAGCGGAAAAGAACTTCTACAAGTCGAAATCTACAGGACACAGGCTTTAGATAATTACCAAAGAACAGAAGAAGAACAGTCAAAAATTTGTTGGATAGAAAAATTGAGAATTTTGAAAATTTGTCTAAAATTCCAAATATATTTCGACGAGCTGATTCGAAAAATATATTGAGTTGCTGATTCCGGACTATGATTTTCTAAAAATTTTGTTCAAAAATGAAATATTTAAATATCTTGAAAATCGTCATTTTTTATTTTATCGATTTTGGAAAAATTTCTGGAATTTTCGAAGAAATGAAACCGAAAATAGTTTCTGCAAGTCTATGACTACGAGAAAATGTCTTTAGATAATTTCCGAAGGATGTTCTAAGAACGGTCAAAAAATTCGTTGGACAGAAAAATTGAGAATTTTGAAAATTTCAGATTTCAAAAAATTGTGAGAAATACATTTCGACAAGCTGATTCTAAAAACATAACATAGTTCTGCTTCCGGACTAAGATTTTCGAAAAATTATCTTCGAAAATGAAATGTTCTAATATCTGGAAATCATCATTTTTTATTTTATCGATTTTGGAACAACTGCTGGAATTTTCGAAGAAATGAAACCGAAAATAGTCTCTGCAAGTCTAAATCTACGAGAAAATGTCTTTTGATAATTTCCGAAGGGTGTTCTAAGAACGGTCAAAAAATTCGTTGCATAGAAAAATTGAGAATTTTGAACATTTCAAATTTCAAAAAATTCTGAGGAATACATTTCGACGAGCTAATTCTAAAAACAAAACATAGTTCTGCTTCCGGACTAAGATTTTCGAAAAATTCTGTTCGAAAATTAAATGTTCTAATATCTGGAAAATCGTCGTTTTTATATTATCGATTTTGGAAAAATTAGTGGAATTTTCGAAGAAATGAAACCGAAAATAGTCTCTGCAAGTCTAAATCTACGAGAAAATGTCTTTAGATAATTTCCGTAGGATGTTCTAAGAACAGTCAAAAAATTCATTGGATAGAAAGATTGAGAATTTTGAAAATTTCAGATTTCAAAAAATTCTGAGAAATACATTTCGACGAACTGATTCTAAAAAGATAACATAGTTGTGATTCCGGACTAAGATTTTAGAAAAATTTTGTTCGAAAATGAAATGTTCTAATATCTGGAAAATCGTCATTTTTTATTTTATCGATTTTGGAAAAATTGGTGAAATTTTCGAATATATGAAGCCGAAAATAGTTTCTGCAAGTCTAAATCTACGAAACAGTGCCTTTACATAATTTCCGACGGGTGTTCGAACATTGGTTAAAAAATTAATTTTATGTATAGATAAATTGAGAATTTTGAAAATTTTGCTTGAATTTTCAAAAAATCGTGGGAAATATATTTCAACGAGCTGATTCGAAAAACATAACATGTTACTGGTTGCGGACTAAGATTTTTGAGTAATTCTATTCGAAAATGGATTTTTTTAAACATCTCGAAAATTGCCATTGTTTTTATTTTATCGGTTGGAATTTTCGAAGAAATGAACCCGAAAATAGTTTCTGCAAGTCGAAATTTACAACAAAACACTTAAGCAATTAATGAAGGGTGTTTGAAAAATAGTCAAAAAAAAAATTATTGAGGCAATCGAAAATTTGAGATTTTTAAAAAATGCCCAAAAAGTCTTAAAAAATTCTGAGACAATTTTCGACAAGTTCATTCCAAATATATAATGTGTTGATGGTTTCGGACCAAATTGTTCTAAAAATTCTCTCTGAAAATGGATTTTTCAAAATTTATCGAAAATCGCCATTTCTCCTTTTATCGATTCTGGAAAAACTGTTGAAATTTTCGAGGAAATGAAGTCGAAAATAACTTCTAGAAATTAAAATCTACAAGAAAATGTCTCTAGCCAATTTCCGAAGGGTATTCGAATAACGGTTAAAAAATTCATTGTATAGAAAAACTGAGAATTTTGAAAATTTGCTTAAATATCTTCAAAAAATTCTGAAATTCATTGCGACGAGTTGATTCGAAAAATGTAGGTGTTAATGGTACCGGACACTTTCTAAAAATGCTGTTTGAGTATGGAATTTTTTAAATTTTCGAAAATTGTCATGTTTCATTTTAACGATTCTGAAAAAACTGTTCGAGTTTTCGAAGAAATGAAGCGGAAAATAACTTCTACAAGTCGAAATCTACATGAAAATGCCGTCAAATAATTTCCGAAGGGTGTTCGAAGAACAATAAAAAAATTCGTTGGATAGAAAAATTGAAAATTTTGAAAATTTGTCTAAAATTTCCAAAAAATTCTGGGAAATACACTTCGACCAGCTGATTCGAAAAACATAATGAGTTGCTGGTTCCGGACTAAGATTTTCTAAAAATGCTGTTCGAAAATGAAATGTTTTAATATCTAGAAAATCGTCATTTTTTATTTTATTGATTTTGGAAAAATTGCTGGAATTTTCGAAGAAATGAAACCGAAAATGGTCTCTGCAAGTCTAAATCTACGAGAAAGTGTCTTTAGATAATTTCCGAAGGGTGTTCTAAGAACGGTCAAAAAATTCATTCGATAGAAAAATTGAGAATTTTGAAAAATTTCAGGTTTCAAAAAATTCTGAGAAATACATTTCGACGAGCTGATTCTAAAAACATAACATAGTTCTGCTTTCGGAGTAAGATTTTCGAAAAATTCTGTTCGAAAGTGAAATGTTCTAATATCTGGAAATTCGTCATTTTTTATTTTATCGATTTTGGCAAAATTGTTCGAATTTTCGAAGAAATGAAGCCGAAAATAGTGCAAGTCGATATCTACGTGAAAATGCCGTCAAATTATTTCCGAAGGGTGTTCTAAGAATGGTCAAAAAATTCGTTGGGTATAAAAACTGAGAATTTTGAAAATTTGCCTAAAATCTCGAAAAAAGTACATACATATCGACGACCTGATTCGCAAAACTTAATGTGTTGTTAGTTTAGGACTAAGATTTTCTAAAAATTCTGTTTGCAAATGATATGTTTTAAGTAGGTATCTGGAAAATCGCCTTTCTTTATTTTATCGATTTTGGAAAAATTGTTGGAATTTTCGAAGAAATGAAGTCGAAACTAACTTCTGCAAGTCTAAATCTACAACAAAACTCTTTAGGCGATTTCTGAAGGATGTTTGAAAAATAGTCAAAAAATTTATTGGGGCTATAGAAAGACGGAGATTTTTAAAAAGATGCTCAAAAATCCTCAAAAAATTCTGTAGCATCCATTTCGACAAGTTCATTCGTAAAACCTACCGTGTTGATGGTTCCAGATCAAAATTTTCTAAAAATCCTCTCCGAAACAATTTTTTTTTATTTATCGAAAATCGTCATTTTTCATTTTGTTGATTCTGGAAAAATTGTTGAAATTTTCAAAGAAATGAAGCCAAAAATAACTTCTACAAGTCTAAATCTGCAAGAAAGTATCTTTGCTTAATTTCTGAAAAGTGTTCGAAAAACGGGCATACAATTCATTGAGGATAGGAAAAACTGAGATTTAAAAAGTTACCTTAAAAACTCTCAGGTATATTGGGAAATACATTTTGAGTGGCTGATTCGAAAAATATAACGTGTTGATTGTCCCAGACAACATTTTCGCAAAATTGTCTATAGAATCTGAACTTCTCTATCTCGAAAATTGTCATTTTTGTTGTTATCGATTCTGGAAAAATAGTTGAAATTTTAGAAGAAATGAAGACGAAAATAACTTCTACAGACCGAAATATTCAAAAGTAATTATCGAATGAGGAATCGTCAAAAAATTCATTGGAGGTAAGAAAAATTTAAATTTTTAAAAAGGTATCCAAAAATCCTCAAAAAAAATAGGAAATACATTTTTTTTGAAAATGAACTTTTTTAAAAATCTAGAGTCATTTTTCGCTTTAAGGATTCTAGAAAAATTGGTGGAATTTTCGAAGAAATGAAACCAGAAATAACTTCTCCAAATCGAAATCTATAACAATTTGTTTTTAGGTTATTTTAGAAGGGTGTTAGAAAAATGGTCAAAAAATTCACTGTGAGGTGTAGACAAAACAAAAAAATTTTAATTTTTCGAAAATTATCATGTTGCTCTTGTAACGATTCTAAAAAAATTTCTATAAGTCTAAATCTACAAGAAAAACGGTTTTAGGTAATTTTCGAAAAATGTTCGATTACATAGACGAATTGGAATTTATGAAAAGTTGTCTAAAAATCTCCAAAAAATTCTGGGAAATACATATCGTCCAGCAAATTCGAAAAATATAAACGTATTGATGGACCTGAACAAAAGCCTCTCTAAAAATTCTGTCTTGCGTCTTTTTCCATTTTAACGTTCCTAGAAGGATTGTTGGAATTTTCCAAAAAATGAATCGATATCACAAGTCGAAATCTACAAGAAAATGTCTAGATTTCACAACTATTTTCAAAGTAGATATGTAAACAGAGGAAATATCAAAAGACCTTTAAACTAGTATGCTTGAAGAACTTTTGATAATGATCTTGACAGAAAAATTACAATTTTTTTAAAGAAAAGTAACAGTTTTCTGGGACGAACAATGCTAAAATAATATCTGCTGCTCATCGCAATAAGAAAACACCGTTTATTTATAACACACCTATATAAAAAACAACCAAATGCTTCGCGAACTTAGACTTGTGGACCACTTTGAGATCAGCCTGTATCTACTAAACATTTTCACTGTCTTTCTATAAACTAACATGTAATTATAGTTTCAACAATAACAACTCCTGCATGAATTAAATGCGGAATCCTTATTCGATATCAAACGTGACTCCTAGATCGCAGACAAAATTTACCCAGCTTACGTATTCATTCTCTATAAAATATTGATGCAAACAACTGATTCTTTTTCTTAAAAAAAGTAACCTGGGACTTCCTTCGAAACTGAGGTTTGGAGAAAACTTCGTCGAAATATAGCCATGCATATGAACAAAGTGTGTTGAACCGTTAAAATAAGCCCGAAACCGAGATGAAAGATTTCCTTGAATGCCGAATTCATAAAGCTTAGCAACAAATCTACATTCACTTTCTCAAAAGCTGAACTACAAAAGTGAGAGTGTGGCGTATCAACTTGGAGCTTTGCTCTCCGAAACTCGTTAAGTATTTTTAGTATAATTTATTTTTTAACCACTGTGTGTTTGTTCTTTGAAACACGATTTTAAAACATTTTCAGCATGTCTGAAATTCACGACTTCAATATTTTACAATTTCAATATAGAATGAAGACAGAAAGGTAGGATGTAACTTTAAGGAGTTCGCTGAAATATCTTTACAAGAATAGCGCGAAAGAGTTATTTATATATGATTACGTCAGCTCAGAACATTTTTAATTGAATATCTTGAAAAATGTAATATGTAATATTGTGCATTGTGGCAATTTTAGAATATTAACTTTTTTTTTAAACACGAGCTTAAAAATGTCCTTTAGCTTGAAATTTAGTAAACTTTTAACAGAATTATCCCAACTACTTCAAGTTTCAGCATGAAAGGGATCTCAAGTCTCGTTTATCCTGTCGTAAGGCAAATAAGGATCTACTTTTGACGCATAGCTTTGTTTATTTTTATAAGAAAATTTTGCATCCGAGAATATGTAAGACGTTGAAGAATCCACTTATGCAAATTGTAATATATTTAAAGTCCCAGCAGCAGCCCTTTGTAAGAAGAATTCAAAATTCTCATATTTAATAAAAGAAAAATCCATTAAATATTCAAAAACCTCGTTAGCCATTTTCGACAAAAATAACTGCCTCAAAGAGAAATAGCTTCAATATAAATGCCACTGTAAATTTAAGTGTCTGACGATGATAACTACCGGATTCAAAAACGTGGATGATACTTAATTATTTTCACATTGATTAATTTAGCTTGCGGTGGACCATCATCACTCAGTGCTAGCGTCGAAAGCTTAAAAGAGTGAATGCGGTTAAGACTCTGGCATTACATTAACATTTTGGATTAGAGTTAATTCAGATTTACGTAAATGAAGCTAGATGTTTCTGAGGTTTTTTAAGAGAGGCAAGTTTTAATTAAAGCCTGTTAGCTAATTAGCTTTGTGATACCTTACTTTATTAACCTTGCGGCTATTATCCTATAAATATTATACCCTTTTCATTTAGCTAATTCCCCGATCTGTTCTGAAATATTACTTCATATTACATTTTGCGAGCTACTTCTGTAGACAATATTCACACTCCATTTGCTTATCAGTTTTATGATGTCGTGTAGTCATCAAAATAAAGCTCACGTTAAATATATCGAAAGTAGAAGCTGTACGAATGAGATAACACAGCTGCAATTATTTTTTATGTTAACCCGCTGACAGTCACTTCGAGGAAATTTGCGAGTTTTGTGGAAAATTGCAGTCTGCATTGTAAACACAGAGTTACAAACAGACCGCTACATTTGAATGACTCTGCATCCGATTTTATGCTTTTCATATGAATTCAAAAGAATCCGTTTTGTGATTTAATCTCGGTCTCCTTACAATTTTAAGCTTTGAATATTATCGCATTTGTGCCGGGATTAATCTCTGAATTTTGCATTGGTTAAAATTCTAAGCACGTGAAAAGTCCTGGTTTTATTCTGGTCGAGTAAGTCGCTAAGTGGAGTGACGGGCTTTTTCAATTAATTAAAAATAACATTTTTAAGCCATTATGTCAAGTATGAATTTATCGCAGAAACATTTTGCCTATTCATTAATTTATTTCAAAATCTAAAAAAAAAGGTGAAAAGTGTTTAGGCAGTACTTCAGAAGCGTGACCCGATTCAACCGATTCAATCATTACATACTCATATAACAACTTGAAAAACATTGTTTAAGCGCAAAAAACCCAGCCCCAACTACATTACGTAACAAACAAACGTTTAATATTTTTTTTCGATAATGATACAAAAATAATGAAACTTTAATCTTGGTGATGTAATCATTAAAGCAAATATATTGTTACAATTTCATTCGTGCATTCAACGGCTCTAAAATTACAAAGAAGAAATAATGTCTTAATGAAATTTTCAGATGATATCATCAAATTTTTGGGGGACAGTTAAATAAGTTTTGGTTGAAAATTTGGCTGCTTAAATTTTTTGGTCACCTTAAAGAACGAAATTTAGGAAATACAGTTCAGTTAATGCGTTAAAACATAAAATGTACAAATATTCAGTTATTACAGAATTATTTAATGTTATTACCAAGGTCAAATCTTACTACCAAGAAAAGTGTGTCGTTTGATCATCGTGACAAACGCTTGATAATCTAATAAATAAGTTTCCGGGAAAGTTTAATATAGGACATATGTTGTTGGAATTAAACATATGCTTGTAGATTTATAGTTTGTGTTGGTCTGGCTTAAAGAGAATAAAAACGCTGACTATTTTTTGCTAAATATTCTTTACTGTCGTACGATTTCTGCAGAAAAAAGAAACAACTAAACTTACGGAAGCAGTTTTTGAACAGAAAACAAATTGCCGATGTAGGAACGAATAAATTTCTCGCTGTCAAGTAGAAAAAGACGCTGTGTATATAATGCATTCACGGTCTTTTTTGATCACAGCAAGCCATGGAGATCTGGAAACTCGGTTGGTTATAGACATTTACGCTAAAGTGTCTTGAGAGAGACTGACATTCTTAATGGCGAATTTAGGTTCTCACCTATTTAAGTTTATGAATTGTATCAAAGCATTTAACATTAAATTCTCATGAAATATTGTATTATTAAATTAGTTAATTAATAAAAACATTCGGAACTTGATAACTTTACTAACTATTTACGTAAAACTAAAAAATATTTTTTTAACTGAAGGACGAATGCAATATAATAACCAGACAGCGGACTTCTATCGGGCAATGTCACAATAATTTATAAGTCGGAACGCGTGGATCGCCGGGAATCAATAGCGGGTGATAATCACTGAATTTAATCGTTATTAACTTATTCCATATTCCATTTCTTTGTATTTACTGCACTACTTCTTAATTATTGTTAATTTTTCCCCTGTAACTGGGTATTGGGAATAAAGTATTATTATTATTATTATTATAAATAAAATTAACGAAAAGTCGAGTGTAACGAACCAACGTTATTCTATTCTAAATGGATTTCCTCTAAAGCAGAACATAATTTAAATTTTAAGTAAACCAAAATTTGGAAACTTTTGTTGACTATAAGTTGCAGAAATTGGCAAATTGCCTAGTGTATTTTCCCGTAAAGTCTTGTCTATCTAAAATCGTTTTCATCGATCAATTCCAAAAGGTTTAATTAAACCCCACGTTTGTTTTTTTCGATTTTTACTCCCGAACCAAAACTAAGGAAGTATACTAATCGAGTCCATCGGGCGATTTGCTATTCTCCTGTTTTCTGGACGTTTCATGGCCCTCAGATTACGAAAAAAGTGGTCTCTCGTTTCCGTCTGTCCATCTGTTTGTCTGTCTCCCCGTCTGTGTTGATTTTTATTACACAATCTCCGAAACTAATACCACCACATTGGTGGAGGGATGATTAGGCAAAATTTTTCATAGTAAGCAGGATTTACATTTTATCAAATTACCTATTCCTGTGCTAGTTGTATATAAATTCGTGTTCAGATTTTCCCCGAAACATACAAATTTTCGCAAAAAAATTGAAATTGTACAGCAACTTTTTATACTAGTATAAGCGAAGTTTCCGCAAGATTACTCTATATGACTGATGACGTCAAATGTTTGACGTTTCAAACATGTAAACACGAAAATCGCATACGTTCGAACGTTGCATAGATTTTTTGTTTTTTATGCTATTATTGCTATTATCTATTATATTTTTTATTCATCAAATCTCTAGAATGGTACACAGTACGTACGTGTCGGAATTGACAGACGTGTCCTTGTTGAAATAATTGATCGAAATATTCTGAAATGGGAAAACTCAACAACACAGGCATAGCCTCTACCGTTACCAATGCATTCGTAGTTTTGGAGCAATCGTTAATCCGCTTCCTATCATGGTCATTCCAGACCAAATATAGACAAGTGTATTTTCGTAACATAATGTGCTCGAATCAAACAATGGCGGGGTATGGGTGATTAAAAATAATATAATACATTAATGAATTCAGAAAAACAATAATCTGAAAAAAATAGTGTTATTAAAAAAATTTAGATGTCCTAGACAAACAAAAAAAAATAGGATGTCATTTAGCTTTTTACACTATTATAATAAGTATAAATGACAATAAGGAACATAATATATTATTATTATTATTAAGGTTTTCGTAAATCTTTCTTCGCAAAATCAATTTTTTTAATTTTTCAAAGACGCGGGATTTGTTGTTAGTGCTCAACCACTCTTAGATTTGACTTTTTTGCTAGAAAATGTGGGTGGTTTCTTCAACTGCATTATCCATTACCCCCACACATTTTCATTGCAACTTGCAAAACAGGAATAAGCACGCAATTTTGAAAATGTGTCCGGTCCATAGTTTTGTGGTAATCTCTGTTATTACTTTCCAATTTAATAAAAGGTTGCGTGTTCTAAAATGTCCAAACGACAAATTACGTGCAAAATTGCCAATCTTGAAATTTCACTTGTAATGTTGCTGGCATTACTTCTAAAAATTTTCTTTTTGTAGTAATTTTAGCCGCAACGACATATTTTTGTTCAGATAAGATTTTCCGACCGTTTACTTGTACTTGTTGTACGTGTCTGTAACCTACAAAAGTGTTGTTCTCCGTGAAATTCTAATTGTTTCGGCGTATTAACCAAAAGTTGAAAAATGTTTTTTCATTATATTGCCAAATGAGGCATTGCACGTCTTTTCCGAATCATTTCAAATCAGTGCTAGCTAACACTGATAACATAACACTTATACGGTTGTGTTTCGCTGCCCCATGGACCTTCGGTCAGGTTATGGGACCAGGAAAGTGTTATGAGTGTGAATGAAAAGTTCCATGTTGACAGAAGGAAAACCTGCAAGTACGTGCAATAAGGGAAAATAAAAGGGTTCATTCGCGATGAAACACCCCTAGTGGAGGGCATAAACAAGGTAGTCCACGAGAGGAAAAGAGTCGACAGTGATCAGAACCGAGACAGGAGGGACTCAGGAAACAGTTATCGGTTAGTTAAGTACTTGGTAAGATAAGACTGATTTTGAAAAAAAAAAGAAATATCCACTAAGAAAAGAGAGGGTGGGTGGGTGGGGCTAGTACTTGCCGAGGTAAGACTAATTTTGGCAAATGATTTAATCTCTAAGAAAATAAAATATTCTGTGGAAGATTTTTGAAAAATAAGCTTCTACATTATATAACAAATCTGAAGAGAGATTATGACATTTTGAAATTCGGAAATAAATCTAAACGAATTACTTAATACAAGAAACAGATTTGGTGAAGTCAAAAAAAATTTGAATTGAGGAACTGAAATTTTCTGATTATAAATTCGTTTTCCTCCCTTGTTTGAATAAATACAAAGAAAATAACGACAAATTCGTGATTCTACTTAGGAAAATTTCCTATCAAAATTGTGCACTTCCGCAAGCAAAATGAGCAATTTCAGTTTTATACAAAAGTTTTGGAGGCGCCGGGACTTGAATTTCTTTTATAAAATGGTGGAGGCGCCTAGATAATTTTTTTAATTAAAAATATTCCGTGCAAAATTTTTGAAGAAGGATCTACAAATCTGAAAAGGAATAATGACATTTTGAAATTCATAAATAAATCTAAACGAATTAATACAAGAAACAGATTTGGCTAAGTGAAAAAAACTTGAATTGAGGATTGTAAATGAGTTTTCTTCCCCATTTAGAGAAATACAGAGAAAATAAGGACAAATTGGTGATTTTAAGAAAATTCGTGATCCTGAAAAAGTACCATAAGAATGACTTTTCAAACAACAATTTGGAGAATTTTTGGAAAAAATGGCGGAGGCGCCAGGGTAGTAACAAATAAGAAAATATATATCAAGACATACTCTGGAAGAAATCATGGACTTTTATTTAAAAGGAAACATCAAATGCAAGAAAATTGTGTCAACCATGTAGGAAATTTTTAAAGGCAGGAGTGCAAATAGAACTGCCTATGCGGGTTATTAACAAGCTTTTAGTGACCCTTGACTCGAGGGGGAGTGTTGGAAATGCACAGAATAACGCGAGTCGCTGTGTCATTGATTCATTGCCATCAGTGGAACTTTGGCGGTTCCATGGATAACTTTTCAGCGCGTGTGGGCCGTTATGTGAAGATACAGTACTCTTAACTCACTTGACATATACTTAGTAAAACTTGTATGGCTTAAGCCAAGCCAGCCTGCCTTATAAGTCAAAGTGTACTCGTATAACTTAACTCAGTTGACATACTTAGTAAAAGTTTACAACTCCATTATTACAACAATCCATTGACTTATAAGGGTGGTTTGGCTTAAGCCACTTAAGTCATAAAAGTTTTACTAGGTATATATCAAGTGAATTAAGTATACAGACTGTCACTTCGGCTGGCATCTTCTTGACGGATCAGGTGTATAAATTATCTTATATCAGGTGTTGACAGCTGACAACGCGGAAATATCAATTATATACAACAGTATGGACTAATAAAATATATGCGTTTTTTTCTGTCAAAAAAGCAACACCAACTTGATGACTTTTTTAATTGAACACCCGTTATTAATATAGTGCTTATACGGTTAACAGTGTTTTGTGGTACGCCACTACCTTCTAGTACAATATAGTGCCAAATGCACCGTTGCAGATCTTTTCTGAATATAAAATCATCCAAAATTTCGGTTGTTTTTTTTTGCCAGAGGATGAAGTTAATAAGTTTTCGTTTTTGGTCACAAGAACTTTTGAGACAGTTGGATTGTTGATTTATAAAAATATTTTAAAAACAAAGATCTACAAGTTTACAAAAAATATGCTTCTACAAAATAACATTTTTTGACACCAAAAGATTTATTTACAGTAACATTACTTTTGAGATTTTGAACGTAATTGTTTGATGTTCACGCCTTTAAAATTTTACTTATTGAATTAAAGATAAAGATATTATGAGATTTCGAAATCAAAAATCTACCAACGCTGCAATTTCTTCGAAAATACAACTAGCAACGTTGCCAGTGTCAGTTTTAGTGATTCATTTTAGCGAAATAGTTTAAGGTTATATTTGATTTCATATTTCATTTTCATGAACAGTTCTTTCAGTTTTTAAACTTCAGATTGATACTCTGTAGCAAAATTTTCGCAAACTTTGTAGTGTCAGTCTTATAATACTTAGTTAAATAATTACACAATTTTTTTTACTGAACAGGTGATGGATTTTTGAAATTGTGATGATTTTTTTTTTATTCGTTGTGAGCCAAGGGAGCGGAGTTTAACTGCAAAATCCTTATTTCTCTACGAGAAACTAACATATTACCATTATAAATGTGTTTTAAATTTCTAAGAATAAAAAAATAATTACAATCGAGATGGGGTGGGTGGGCGGGTTTTTATATTTTGTCTTTTTTTCTTGATATATGTACCTAGTATTATTTGAACAACACGATACTCAAAAATATGTTTTTAATTTCTTGTAAAGAAACAAGCATTTTGCAGTTAAGCTCGCAACGAATAAGAAAAATCATCACAACTGAGATAGGGCGGGTGGGCGGGTTACCATTTTGTCTTTTTGTTTTAATATATGTAGACTTCTTTTCACAACATGAAACTTAAAATGTGTTTAAAATGGAAAATTTGTACAAGGAATTATCGATTTTGCAATTAGGCTCCGCCCCACGTACCAATATAACCATGTTTTAAGTTTCTTGTTGTGAAAAGATGGCTATGTATATTAAGAAAAAAAAAAGGCAAAATATAAGCCCGCCCACCCGCCCTATCGCAATTGTGATGATTTTTTTCTGCGTAGTGAGTCAAGGGGGCGGAGCTTAACTGCAAAATGCTTATTTCTTTACGAGAAATGACTAAACAAACTCTACGATAAAGCCGAAATTCCTTAGCTCTGAAGGGGATGTGGATATTTTCCAGAAGGAAGTGGCCAAGTTCTTATTCTA
The DNA here is from genome assembly GCA_022388445.1 of Zophobas atratus. Taxonomy (NCBI): domain Eukaryota; kingdom Metazoa; phylum Arthropoda; class Insecta; order Coleoptera; family Tenebrionidae; genus Zophobas; species Zophobas atratus. The sequence goes on along the minus strand of CM039442.1, from coordinate 45,803,130 downwards.
CACAAAAAATGTCCTACCTGAAGTGTTAGATCTAGGAGTTTTATATAAATTCGATCATTGATATTTTGAACATTTCGGGTAGATTTAGGAATTTAGCTCGTAACTATGGAAATTTGCAGTTTAACACCATAAAATTTCGCAAAATTATTAGGGGTGAAATCAGTTTTATCTTAACAAGTACTAGCCAAGATAAGATTGATTTTGGCAAATCACATACCTTCTACGAAAATAGAGGACGGGTGGGCGGGGTTAGTACTTGCTAAGACAAAACTGATTTGGGCAAATGATAAACTTTCCAAGAAAATAGAGGGCGGGTGGGTGGGGCTAGTAGTTGCCCAGATACGACTGATTTTGGAAAATGGCGTACACTGTAAGGAAATAGAGGGCAAGTGGGCGAGGCTGTTCTCACACCACGACGGTGATTCTATTCTATCGGCACGCCTACCGCACAGCACCCCTCCCTCTATGACGAACATACCGTGCTACCCAGGCCGTTACGGTCGCAAACTCGTGGCTGGAAGCTGACAGCGTCACGTCATCCCGACCGCTCGCCTGACTTCTATACAAAGCGTGAATCCTGTGTGCTCGACTAGGAACCGCGCCCTCCACTTCAGCCACGTATTTCGGTGTTATTTAACCTCAATTCCATTTTAAATTAACTCTGACATTAAACTACGACTGAACAAGTGTCAAAGTTTCAAAAGGGGCAATAAAGAACATTTAAATTCGCCATACACTCTCGTGAAATATGAAACAGCAAAGAATTCTTATCTGTATTAAAACTGAAGATCAGACAATTTATGATGGAATCAACAAAATATTTGCTAAACGAAAAAACTAGCAAAGATTTATAAAAACAAAAAAAATCTGGTGTGAAGTAAAACTTGTGCAAATAAAAATATTACGTGAGGCTACAATTGTGAGATAGAGAAATATTGTATGAGGTGAGATTAATTATGCCACACTTTATCAACGATTCAATCAAAGAATTTATATGATGTTACATTATGCCATGATCCAAGTGATTGGTTACTTAAAATAATTTGTTATAAGGGTTTATTTCGTGGATTTTCGAGAGAAATATCTCGGTGATGTGATGATGATACGATGATAAAACTGATGATAACTTCACAAGGAGAGAAATCTTTGTTTTTTTATTGATTTAACTGCCGTAAATGAACTATTAGCAATCTTGTGTGAAAAATTAAGAAGTGTTATAATGTCCTGAATAAGTGAATTCTCATGCAAACTCCTGGAAGTGTTTATCTAAACAAATTCCTGATGTTAAATTATGTTAGAACTAGTTAACGATTAAACTCCTAACATGAACTTTGAATTTACGAACAATGAATCAGCTACATACAATACAGAATACACTACAGATACAGATAAAATTCAGATACAATACATGTCAGATGTGAAATTAAAAAAAAAAACACGTCACATAGTCGTGGTAGCCAACAAAAAGAAATAAAAGCATGACCTACTAACGTCTAAAAACGTCGTGAGAGCAATAAAAAACAGTCTCAAATATAACCCCGACAGACAGAATTTTCGTCTTGTCAGATTTTGAAAGCTTAATTTGGAAACACAATGATCACAGCCAAACTGTCAAAAAGCTTTTTATTGCTCTCTCGATATTTTCAAAATTTATTTGTGGTTTAACACACTAGAGACATAAACAGAAAACATGTATTTACTGTTACTGTGATAATAACACTCTTCGGGTACTGCCAACTGAACTTCTACAATATTATAAGTTAATGACCACGACACTTTTTTGTAATCGAGTCCGTCGGCCGACTCTGTACTTTTACGTTTTCTCGACCTTTCATGACCCCTAGAGTATGAAGAAATAAGTCCCCCTTTTCCTTCTGTCTATCTGTCCGTCTGTCTGTCTGTAGTCTCGGATTTTTATTAGACAGAGATGACTGTTGTCACTTCAAAATTCTACATAGTAAATGGGTCCTAAATTGTATAAAATAACATAGTCCTACACATCTAGTTTATGATTCCGTGTTCAGTTTTTACCCGAAACGTCCAGATTTTTAGAAAAAAATCAAAATTTTAAAACAACACTTTGCAATTTACTTTTGATTCTGCAAAACCGAATACTTTGAAATCTTGCTGATGTTTTAAGGTTACGATAGGCATGATAAATTTTTAATCACAATATATATATACTTATCAATTCAACATCACCCGATGTACGGGCGAATAAAAATTGGCGTGGATTAAAACTCAACAATTTATTTCTTAATAACTCGAATAACTACTACAGCGATTATGTACAAAAATTATTCCGGCGAATTTCACTGGACGCCCTTGACTCCACTAGTAGAACGAATGAATCATTCCCGAAAGTGGCCTCTATTTAAATCCATATTTCGACGATCGAGCTCTTTCTCGAATCCGCTTGCATCCGCGCGACCGATGAGTCATACTACATACGAGAAGAAACGGGTACATACTAGACGACCCATAGGCGTCGTACCGGGGCGGCGTATGGGTTTATTTCGTAACAATATCATCAGTATATACTTGTAATTTATCATTGCATTCATATTTTTTAAATTTACTTATACAGGGTGACTCAAAAAAATTAATAAATCAGTCAATTTATTTTATTGAATAAATCAAGAATTGCAAAACTGAATGTTTTGAAATCTTGCAGACGTTTTAAAGTCATTGTAAGTATGGTAAAAAAAAAATTGATGACGTTATTTCAAAATTTTGCCGAATAAATTCTACCCAAAATGTGTAAAATGTGATGAGTTTTTACTTATAATTCATCACAGCGTTTATATTTTTTTATTGATCAAATTAAGAACGAGTCATGCCATTTTGCCAAAAATGTGAAAATACAAACGTCTTTATTAATAAAGATTACAATATTGACATTCAGAATATTTTGTCGATTGTAGCTTACTACTTAATAGTTTTGATCCCCTGTTTTGAGGGGACGAACTCATTTTCTACGTGACATTCTTCCGATGTATGAAGATAAACACTTTTAAGTTGATTTTCTTATTGAGGATAACCTAAGGACGTACAGTAATGCAGTCCGTCGGGAAATTATCAAAATGATGAGTCTTTTCCAAGAAAATCGATGTATTTTTTAATACGGTCAATTTCCATACCGGTGGTCATTAATATGATAAGATAATCAAATTCCTTAGGTCCCTCAGAATTGACATTAATTTATTTTTGCATAATTTTGCAGGTTTCTTCATTTATGACGAGTTTTGCAGATATTTATTGAATTAGTTTCGTTCCAAAATTAACAAAATATAGATTTCGGAAAGCAATTTAACCACTTCGAAGAAAAACTCACTGTATTTGGCAAACTAAATTTAATTGTTTCATCTGTGTTATATTGGTGTACACGTGTATGGCTAAAATTAATAAATATTATTATTCGTATGCATCATTATTTTATAGTTATAAATTTTGTGCAAAAATGATATTCTAGATTTGTAGTTTATCTCCAGTGTGTTAAAATATTCGGTATAGCAAAAATAATAGCTTGTTAAGTTAATATCAGTACAGCGAACTGTCGTTCCTAACACTCAAAAGGCACTAATTTATTAAGTTTTATAATAAAGTTACTCTCATCGGTAAATATAATTCAAATCACGATTTAACTACATCAAAGTTAGTGAATAATTTAATAAAGTTCTCTAACAACATGAATTTTAATTTTTTCTCGTAGCAGAAACTGATCAGAAAGAGTCATTATAGTTGATGCAACTTCAATTAAACAGAACCATGTCTAGTTAACTCTATAACGGAAATTTTAAGTACGTTAGTTGATAGTTGAAGCTCAAACTTAGCTTTCACCTAATGAAAATTTCAAACTGTTGCACAAATGGCAAATTATTGACTTTCTAATTTATAACATAGTTATAATTTAGTAATTAGCAATTAGGGCGCATTCACTAGGAAATTGTGCACCACCAGTCTATCGAACAACTCGCTACCTACGAACTGCAAACATTTCCACACAGCAGCGAATTTAATTTGGACTTTAAAAATGAGAAAATACGTGATTTTTAGCTTCCTGCGGCGATTATCTTTGTGCGAAAAATAAACACTATTTTGTTCTAACGAGTCTGTGGTGGGTAAATACACCTACAAATATATTAATTATCCGGGATTAAATCTGCAAATGAAAATACAACGATGAATGTGTTAATATCGCTACTCTGAGAACTAAATTAAGGTGAGTTTCTAGCCCCATCTTCCGCTAACTTGTTGCCAAACTCGCACTGATTGACTGCGAATGGGGTCCAAGCCCACAAATCTTATTACCGCGATTTGTTCAGAAGTTGCAAAAAAAGGAAGTTCTAAAATTCCATTTAGACACTGACGTGACTATTGAATAACTGCACTAGATTAAATTTAGCTGAAATAGTTTATTGACCCGAATTCAAATGCGAAAACTTCTCCAACCACGAAGAAAACGAATTTCAGCGGCAACAATGAGTCACAATCGTTAAATTGTTGAGTAAATTGAAGTCTGGTTGAGTCGCGACAAAAACGTGATTATTCTAATTAGAATTACGTTGTGGCAAACAACTTTTGTTCGATGTCAGCAACCCATCCATCATTTTGCTAAATTTATATTGTTATGAATAACAAAATAAATCCAAGCCTCCATTAATTTCATTTAGCCTTCCAATTACGTGACGGCTCTAATATAATTAAGAAGGCAGGTGGATTTTCAAGAAATTCTGGAAAAGCTGTTGTGTGCATGAAAAATTGGATGTTTTTATTAATCTCAGATGACTTTTATTCAGTAATGTTGCTACTAATTAATAATTAACATTTTTCGTACCAATAGAATAAAAAATATCTGTGATAGTATTTTCCACTGGAATTTTACAACCAATTCATCAGTTTTATTTAAGTCGAAAAAAATAGGTTGTTTTCTTTGGTCGACTTTAGTTTTTAAGAAGTTTTTACCACTGAACTATGTAATAATTGTCACAAATAATTTATTGCAAAATTTATTTAACAAAATTATGCACTTTCTTGGACAAAAAATTTACTTGTTTCTTCCCAGATTTCATTAATAGAGAAAATAACAGAGTATTGTTGTTGTGTAAGGGTTATGTTTTAATGATCATCTGTTTTTGACCTAGTCAATTATTATGACTTTGTTGAATAATAAATGCACTCATTAGAAATAATAGGTCAAATACTGGAATGGATTTTTTTTATCGGACAGGGAAATTATAGTTGATACTGATCAAACACACACTTAATCTAGGAGTAGCTTAGAGTTCAATAATAGGTCCACTCATATTTTCGATTTTCATTAATGATATAAAACAAAACTTTTTCATCGTTGGCAATTTCGTATCAAGTGTTTTTGACGTTTTATGACCCCTAGAGTAGGAAGTAGTACGTTTGACGTTTTCGTCCGTCCACCTGTCGACTGTCGCCTGTGTCACTTTTACTAAACAGAAAATACTGAAACTACTGGATCGATTATTGTCAAATTGTATAAGTTTTATAGAAATATACCTACATCATAGTGAAACATCTACCCAAATTTGAAATTTTCCATGCTAAATACTAATTAAATTTTATAAAATAAAATACTCCTGTACTTCTGGTTTGTGAATCCGCCTTGAATTCTTACCCTAGGGAACCAGATTTTCGCAAAAAAAAATCAAAATTGTATAATCATGTTTTATAATAATAATATAAGAGAAACGTTGAGTAACTGCCTTTAGCGTGTATAGCGCGTTTTAATATGAGCTCTAGAGGACCAAAAAATAGGTCCCCCGTTTCCGTTTGTCTCTCTGTCTGTCTGTCCGTCGTTTGTATAAATTTTTGTTAGACAGATAATCTCCGAAACTACCGGACCGATTGTTGTCAAATTTTACATTTCATTTTGTATACATACAGATAGAGATTTAGAAATTCTGTAAACTCCATTGTTTTTAGTTTGTGGGGGAAAACTTCATCTAAAACTCTATAAATGTAATGACGGATAAACGGCGATAACGCTGCGACACAAACTTACATTTTATTAAATTGCAATCTATGTTTTTGAAGTTTTTTGAAGGATCATTAAATTTTTATTACAATGGTGTAAAACACTCATGTTTAAATTGCAATAACCCAATGGATTTTTTTTCGGAAAAATGTAAAGTAAAATAAAATAAAGTAGTATTTGTTTATCCAATGTACTTATTTTTATGTTTTGGAAACATTGTATCCTACTTTGTATGGACTTTTAAATGTTTTTAGGGACAAGTTTTTGTGTTTATTTTCGATACATTGTATGATATTAACATATTAACACTGAGAAAAAAAATGAAAGACTTTGGTGTTTTGACTCCTGAATGTTCCAATTTTTCAAATTTTCGATTTTTTAAATTTTGGACTTTTGATTTCTGGATTTTCAGCTTTTTGATTTTACAATTTTTATATTTCTCAATTTTTGGATGTTTTAGTTTTGGGATTTTTCGGTTTTTAGATTCTTCAATGTGTCTCGATTTTCTAATTATTCTATTTTTTGACTTTTCGATTTTCTACTTTTTCGATTTTTTTTATATGAATTTCAATTTCTCGATTTTTTAATTTTTCAGTTCTTCAATATGTATTTCTACCTGAATTTTTCTAATTTTTAGATGTTAGATTTTTCACTTTTTTGGTGTTTCGATTTCTCGATCTTTAGATTTTTCGATTTCTAAGTTTTTGTTTTTTCGGTTTTTCAATTCTTCGATTTTTAAAATTTCTGATTTTTCAGTTATTCCATTTTTCAATTTTTCGGTTTCTCTATTTGTCGATATTTTTTAAATTTAAAATTTTTCATTTTTTAACTTTCAGATTACTCGATTTTGGGGCATTTTCCATTTCTCGATTTGTCAATGTTTCAGTTTTTCAAATTTTTGAAGTTATGATTTCCCGGTTTTTCAATTTTTCTACTTTTCGGCTTTTTAAGTTTTAGATTTTTCGATTTTCTAGTTTTTTCGGTATTTCAATTTTTTTATTTTTCTCAATTTTTTGATGTTTTAGTTTTGGGATTTTTCAGTATTTAGATTTTTCAATTTCTATCGATCCCTTCTGATTACTCTTGTTTTGGACTTTTCGATTTTTAGATTTCTCAATTTTTCAGTTTTTCGATTTCTGGATTTTTTACCTTTTCGATATTTCTCGATTTTTCAATTTTTCAAGCTCAATTTTTTTAATTTGAGATTTTTCGATTTCCGGATTTTTCAATTTTTCATTTCTTCAATATTTCTGTCAATTTTTAGATATTAGATTTTTCAGTTTTTTGATGTTTGAATTCCCCGATCTTTGGATTTTTCGATTTCTCAGTTTTTGTTTTTTCGGTTTTTCAATTTTTCGATTTTTTAAATTTTTGATTTTTCAGTTGTTCGATTTTTCAGTGTTTCGGTTTCTCTATTTATCGATATTTTTTAAATTGAAAATTTTTCATTTTTTAACTTTCAGATTATTCGATTTTGGGGTATTTCTATTTTTCGATAATTTTAGACTTTTCAACTTTTCAATTTTTCGATTTCTCGAATTTTTTCAATTTTTGGATATTTCGATTTTTTGATTTCTCGCTTATTTGATTTTTCGATTTTCGGCTCTTTGATTATTAGAGTTTCTGATTTTTCAATTTACCAGTTTCCCAATTTCCCAACTTTTCATTATTTCAGTTTTGGAATTTTCCAGTTCACGATTTTTCAATGTTTCAGTTTTTAAAATTTTCGATGTTTTGATTTCACGGTTTTTCAATTTTTCTACTCCTCGGTTTTCAAGCTTTAGATCTTTCGATTTTCTAGTTTTTCGATATTTCGATTTTTCAATTTTTAGGTTTCCCAATTTTTCCTGATTTCAGTTTGGAATTTTTTAATTTCTCCATGTTTCGGTTTTTTGATTTTCAATTTTCCAATTTTGAAATTTTTCAAATTTTGATGTTTTAGTTTTGCGATTTTTCAGTTTTTAGATTCTTCAATTTTTCTCGATTTTCTACTTTTCGATTTCTCAATTTTTCACTTTTTTCAGTCTTCAATTTTTCTATATTTTAATTTTTCTAATTTTTAAATGTTAGAATTTTCAGTTTTCTGATGTTTAGATTTTCCCATCTTTCAATTTTTTGACTTCACAGATTTTGATTTTTCGGTTTGCAATTGTTCGATTTTTTTTTTATTTTGGATTTTTCAGTTTTCCGATTTTTCAATTTTTCGCTTTCTCTATTTATCGATTTTTGAGTATTTCTGTTTTTCGCGCTATTTTTCGACTTCTCGACTTTTCAATTTCTCGATTTCTCGACGTTTCAGTTTTTCAATTTTTGGATGTTTTGATTTTTTGATTACTCGCGTTTTTCGATTCTTCTATTTTCGGCTTGAAAAAATTTGGCAATTTAAAATTTAAAAATCGAAACACCAAGATTAAAAAAATTGATAAATGGAAAAATCGGATAATTGAAAAATCGAAAGATCGAAAAACTGGAAAATCCAAAAACCAAATTGAGAAACCGAAATAGGCCAAAATCGAAAAATCGAAAAATTAAAAATTGAAAAATTGATAAATCGAGAAATTTATTATTATTATTATTATTATTAAATTGAACAATCGAAAAATCCAAATCTCGATAAGTCGAAAAATCAAAAATTTAAAAATTCGAAAAATTGAAAAGCTGAAATACTAGGAAATTGAAAGTCATGAAGTCGAAAAATCGAAAAATTGAGAAACCGAAATGGGCCAAAGTCGAAAAAACGAAAAGTAAAAGTTAAAAAATTGGAAAATCAAAAAATCTAAAAGTGGAAAAATAAAACAACTAAAACACGGAAAAATGGAAAAACTGAGAAACCGAAATAGGCCAAAATAAAAAATCCAAAATTGATGAAATGATAAATAGAAAAACTGAACAATCAAAATATCGAAACATCTAAGTCTCGATAAATCGGGAAATCACAACAGTGAAAAATTAGAAAGATCTAAAATTTAAAAATCGAAAAACTTAAAAATCAAAAAAATTAAAAAATCGACACATCAAAAAATCGAGAAATCAAAAATTGAAAAATCGAAGATAGGAAATATTGAAAAATCCCAAAACTGAAATATCGAAAAACTGAAAAATGAAAAAAAACCTGAAAAAATGACAAACTGAAATATCCAAAAACTGAGAATCTAAAAAACTGAAAAATCGGGAAATCAAAAAACTGAAATTGAAAATTCAGAAACTTGAAAAATCGAAAAATTGAAGAATTGAAGAACTGGACAATCGAAACAGTCGAAAGTCAAGAAATGGGAAAGTCAAAACATCGATTAATAGAAAAATCGAAAAATCGAGATACTTAAAAATCGTAAAATTGAGGAGGAGAAAAATTGAAAAAACGTAAAACTGAAACATCGGAAAATTGAAAATCGAGAAATTGAAAAATTGAGAAATTGAAAATCGAAAAATTGAATAATAAATAATCTGAAAAATCCCAAAACCGAAATTTCGGAAAATTGAAAAATGAAAGAAAAACTGAAAAATTAAAAAAATTGAATAATTGAGAATCGGAATATCAACAAAGTGAAGTCGAAAATTCGAAACCTTGGAAAATAAAAAAATAAACGTCAAAAAACTGAAAAATCTAACATCTAAAAATCAGAAAAATTCAGACAGAAATATTGAAGGACTGAAAAATCGAAAAATCCGGAAATCGACAAATCTAAAATTTGAAAAATTGAAAAATTAAAATACAGAAAAATTGACGACTTGAAAAATTGAAAAATCGAAAAAGCAAAAAATCCAGAAATCGAAAATGTGAAAAACTGAGAAATCGAAAATTTGAAAATCGAAATATCGAATAATGGGAAAATTGAGAGAAATTGAAGAATCTAAAGACCGAAAACTTCCAAAACTAACACATTGTTGAAAATTAAAATAATCGAAAATTTGGAAAATTGAGGAGTTAAAAAACTAAAAAATGGATAAACTGAAATATTCCAAAACTGAAAAGACGAAAAATTGGGGAATCGAAAAACTGAAGAACTGAAAAATCGAAAAAGCGGGAAATCAAAAAATCGAAACTTCCAAAAATTGAAAAATTGAAACATCGACTAATAGAGAAATTGAAAAGTCGATTTTTCGTATTTCGAATTTAAATTTTCAATTTTTTCGTTTGTTTCATGTTTCCATTTTTCGATTTTCAGTTTCTCGATATTTCTATTTTTCAAATTTTCGATTTGTTTAATTTTCAACTTTTCCACTGAAAAATCAAAAACCTGAAAAATCGCAAAACTTGTCTTAAAATTAGACATGCTGTTTGTGTCAACTGAAATTCCAAGGTCTATTGATTTTTCAATTGAGCACCCGTTACAAGCTTTTAGTAGTTTGTTACCAGTTGTTACCTACTAGCCGGACGCTTGGGGCTTTGTTATACGAGATTATTGCACTTTATCTACAACGTACGGCTCCTGTCAACATTACCAAATTTCCGCTTGTATTTCATCAATTAGTTCGTCCCATATCGATAACGGACGCAATCAACAATCCTACGCAATTCGGTGTAAATCCTGATTTTAAATTTATATTAAAATTTCAATATTGCGTACTGCCAAAGCGATTTGCAATCAGTCTAAATTTGTTTTTTAACTGAGGAGTTTTTGTGATGAGTGATGATTAATTTTTTCGTTTTAGTGAACATGAAAATGTAAATCAATAAATATTTGAATTATAGAACTCAAAAAAATTGTAATGCAGATGTATTTATTTTGATATACTTATACAATGTTACACTAATTGAATTTGATTTAACTAAAAAGATAATCATTAAAAATTTAAATAAACGTGTAATGAGCAAAAAATAAGCTTCCAAGTTCTCAAAAAATGGTGCTTTTTATCATCACGGTGTATATTTTGAAACAATGTGGCATCAACAACTTAGTGAGAGGCGTCTAATTAAGAAAATCCACTGAAATAGTGCTGCTCAGTTAATCGCGTAGATTTGAACGTCTGTCCAAGCGCAAGCAATTTACGTACCAACTAGTGCAATCAAAACATCTAAAACAAACTTAATCAAAAGTGTGTTAAATTAACAATTTCTGCGTCAACATTAATTTAAATTTTAGTTGGAAACGAATGGAGTCTACAGCTCATTTAGACGCACTGTTGCGATGAAACAGCAACAGAGGTTAACTTTTATTCCAAAATTATATTTATATTTGTTGCTCCTGACCTTGCGTTAAATAAAGATCTTGAATGGAACGAAACCGAATATATGGAAATTTTTTTAATCGAACAATCGTTCCCCAATAAGAAATCCTAAAAGTTCTTTGTCAGAAGTAAATGGGAAATCTTTAAAATACGCCATTGAATATACCGCGAAAAACCAACTCATATGACTTCGATATTTTTAAACAGGTTCAGGGCGTTCGAAGTTTCATTTAAGCAGGGTGGGAGGCATAAAAGTAGCAAACATTTGCTTTGAGTTCCGTTAATAGAAGTGGAAGCTAAAAAGATCAACAAATGCCTGTAAGGCAGAGGTCAACATATGTCAAACTTCCAAAGAAAAAATACGTCCTGCGGCTCGTAAATTTCAGTTTTTCGGAAGTTTCGTTCGTATAGAAACGACGTAATGGCCCATGGAGAATAGAAATCTCAAGAGAACATTTTGCATTTCACAAAAAATATGAAATTTCATTAAGGGACTGATTTCAACTGTTGCTACTATTATTTAGATCGCATACATTTTGCTGAAATTATGAGATAAAGTCGGATTTCATTAATCAGGTCCGTTACGCCCTAATTACATATTCAAGAGTTTATTTTACAGAGTTTTCGCATTTTCAGGTCACTTGAAGCGAAGTGGTCATTTTCGTTGACTGTTGTCCCTGCTTCAGCTGCATAATTTATAAAACAAGCAACTACGACCCTAAGCTAACTGCTATCGATTGTGTCTGAATTTGTTGATATAGGCCTTCCAGCTACCCGTTTTAATCACGAAGAATTATCTTCAAACAAAGGATACAGTGGAAGGAGAAAAAATATCGGACTAATAAGTATTTACTTTGCATGAAAATTTTTAAGCGCGACCAAACGTATCCAAATATTAAAATAAAGTAAGTAAAGCTGTATCTGAAGCTTTGATTTCGTCGGTTTGTTATTTCATCGGCTGTTTGCATATTAATTAATAATATTCCTTTGACGTTGATTGCTAACGGCGAAAAAACGATGCTATGGAATATTTCGTGTACGATTCCACGAAAACAGCTTAAGTAAGTGAAGTTTAACAAAGCAGTGTATTAGTGTAGGTCTTCATTTAAAGTTTAGTAGACCTCCAAAAACAACGACTCACCCAGAAAAGTCAATAAAATACTCATTCTCTGCTCCAGCTTCATTTTACAGGATTTGTAGAATGGCCCTTGGGATCAGTAAGATACAAACTGCTGTAGTAAGTGGGAAAGTTTTCCCAAAATCATTGTTCTTTTAAAAAATAAGGATGAATACATAATACAATTACCACCATATTTTTTTATGATAATCACAATTTATTGACCGCACTGTTGGTGTGTTTACTGCATCCTGATATCTCAACTAATTGGAGAGTTATTGAGTAACAAACAAAGTCTGAATATAATGAATTTTGAGAATTTAAATAATAAACGGTTTTTTGTGTATTAAAAGTTTAAAATGATACTATATCTCTCGTAGAAGGAATCGAAGGTCTCCAAGCACTTATAACTGAAAAAAAAAAACACTTCGTACAGTGAACGTTAGAAACTATCCAAAGTCTAATTCTGGAATAAAGAAGAATCGTCCATTGTAGCTTAAAGCTACATTGATGACTGCACTGAGAACAACTTTTTATCAGCAAACAAATTTTTTTCTGGTTCCCGAAGCTTAGGAAGTATTGTAATTGGGTCCAACACACGAACGGCTAATTTCATGTTTTTACGACGTTTCATGATCCCTAGAATATAAAAAACGAGGTCTCCCGCCTGCCTGTCGTCGTTCTGTCCGTCGTCTGTCGTCTGTGTCAATATTTATTAGACAGATAATCTCCGAAACGACTGTACCGAAAAACTTAATTTTTCGTACTTTGGGGGTCATGAAACGTCAAAAAAACATGGAAATAGCCAGTCGTTCCATGGACTCGATTACCATATTTCCTTAACTTAAGCTCGTGGAGGAAATATCTCAGGGTTAGTCTGGTTTTTGAAGTAGTTTGAAAGAATCTCGGGGACCCTAGGTGTTGGCCTGGTTTTTGAACTAGATTGAAAGAATCTCAAGGACACCTTTTGTTTTGGTTTTGAAGTAGTTTGAAAGAATCTCGGGAACCCCTTTTGTTTAGTTTTTGAAGTGGTTTTAAAGAATTTGGGAACCTTTTTTATTTTGCTTTTGAAATACCTTAAAAGAATCTCGGGGACTCTGTTGATCTTGCTTTTGAAGTAGTTTGAAAGAATCTCGGAGACCCCAGGGGTTGGTCTGGTTTTTGAACTAGATTGAAATAATCTTAAGGACCCCTTTTGTTTTGGTTCTGAAGTAGTTTGAAAGAATCTCGAGGACCCCTTTTGTTTTGCTTTTGAAGTAGTTTTAAAAAATCTGGGGACCTCTTTTGTTTTGTCTTTGAAGAGGTTTTAAGGAATCTCGGGAACCTTTTTTTTGAAGTATCTTAAAAGAATCTCAGGGACCCGCTGTTAGTCTGGTTTTTTAAGTAGTTTGAAAGAATATCGAGAACTCCTTTTGTTTAGTTTTTGAAGTGATTTTAAAGAATCTTGGGAACCTTTTTTATTTTGTTTTTGAAGTATCTTAAAAGAATCTCAGGGACCCGCTGTTAGTCTAGTTTTTGAAGTGGTTTGAAAGAATCTCGAGAACACCTTTTGTTTAGTTTTGGAAGTGGTTTTAAAGAATTTGGGAACTTTTTTATTTTGTTTTTGAAGTATCTTAAAAGAATTTCAGGGACCCGCTGTTAGTTTGGTTTTTGAAGTAGTTTGAAAGAATTTCGAGAATCCCTTTTGTTTAGTTTTTGAAGTGGTTTTAAAGAATCTTGGGAAACTTTTTTTTTGTTTTTGAAATATCATAAAAGAATTTCGGGGGCTCTGTTGGTCTTGTTATTGAAGTAGTTTGAAAGAATCTCGGGGACCCCAGGTGTTGGCCTGGTTTTTGACCTAGATTGAAAGAATCTCAATGACCCCTTTTGTTTTGGTTTTGAAGTAGTTTGAAAGAATCTCAAATACCCCAGGGGTTGGTTTGGTTTTTGAACTAGATTGAAATAATCTTAAGGACCCCAATCTTAAGGACCCCTTTTGACTTAGTTTTGAAGTAGTTTGAAAGAATCTCGAGGACCCCTTTTATTTTGGTTTCGAAGTAGTTTTAAAGAATCCCGGAGACCCTTTTTTTTCTGTTTTTGAAGTAGCTTTAAAGAAACTCGGGAATTCTGTTAGTCTTGTTTTTGAAGTAGTTGGAAAGAATCTCAGGAACCGCCTGTCGTTCTGGTTTTTGAAGTAGTTTGAAAGAATCTCGGGGACCCTAGGTGTTGACCTGGTTTTTGAACTAGATTGAAAGAATCTTAAGGACTCCTTTCGTTTTGGTTTTGAAGTGGCTTTAAGGAATCTCGGGGAACCCTTTTATTTTGTTTTTGAAGTGGTTTTAAGGAATCTCGGGAACCTTTTTTATTTTGTTTTTGAAGTATCTTAAAAGAATCTCAGGGACCCTCTGTGGGTCTGGTTTTTGAAGTAGTTTGAAAAAATCTCAGGGACCCTCTGTTAGTCTTGTTTTTGAAGTAGTTGGAAAGTATCTCAGCGACCGCTTGTCCGTCTGGTTTTTGAACTAGATTGAAAGAATCTCAAGGACCCCTTTTATTTTGGTTTTAAAGTGGTTTTAAAAAATCTGGGGGACCTCTTTTATTTTATCTTTGAACAGGTTTTAAAGAATCTCAGATACCTTTTTTTCTGTTTTTGAACTAGATTGAAAGAATCTCAAAGTCACCTTTTGTTTTGGTTTTGAAATGGCTTTAAAGAATCTCGGGGACCCCTATTGTTTTGTTTTTGGAGTAGTTTTAAAGAATCTCGGGGATCTTTTTTATTTTGTTTTTGAAGTATCTTAAACGAATCTCAGGGACCCTCTCTGGGTCTGGTTTTTGAAGTTGTTTGAAAGAATCTCAGGTACCCCAGGGGTTGGTCCGGTTTTTGAACTAGTTTGAAAGAATCTTAAAGACCCCTTTTGTTTTGGTTTTGAAGTATTTTGAAAGAATCTCGAGGGCCCCTTTTATTTTGGTTTTAAAATGGTTTTAAAAAATCTGGGGGACCTCTTTTGTTTTGTCTTTGAAGAGGTTTTAAAGAATCTCGGAGACCCTTTCTGTTCTGTTTTTGAAGTAGCTTTAAAGAAGCGCGGGAATTCTGTTAGTCTTGTTTTTTAAGTAGTTGGCAAAAATCTCAGGGAATCCCCGTCGATCTGATATTTGAAGTAGTTGGAAATAATTTCAGGGACTCCCTGTCGGTCTGGTTTTTGAAGTAGTTTGAAAGAATCTCGGGAACCCCTTTTCTTTAGTTTTTGAAGTGGTTTTAAAGAATCTTGGAAACCTTTTTTATTTTGTTTTTGAAATATCTTAAAAGAATCTCGAGGACTCTGTTGGTCTTGCTTTTGACGTAGTTTGAAAGAATCTCGGGGACCCCAGGTGTTGGCCTGGTTTTTGACCTAGATTGAAAGAATTTCAATGGCCCCTTTTGTTTTGGTTTTGAAGTAGTTTGAAAGAATCTCAGGTACCCCAGGGGTTGGCCTGGTTTTTCAACTAGATTGAAATAATCTTAAGGACCCCTTTTGTTTTGGTTCTGAAGTAGTTTGAAAGAATCTCGAGGACCCCTTTTGTTTTGGTTTTGAAGTAGTTTTAAAAAATCTGGGGGACTCTTTTGTTTTGTCTTTGAAGAGGTTTTAAGGAATCTCGGGAACCTTTTTTTTTGTTTTTGAAGTATCTTAAAAGAATCTCAGAAACCCGCTGTTAGTCTGGTTTTTTTAAGTAGTTTGAAAGAATCTCGAGAACTCCTTTTGCTCAGTTTTTGAAGTGGTTTTAAAGAATCTTGGGAACCTTTTTTATTTGTTTTTGAAGTATCTTAAAAGAATCTCAGGGATCCGCTGTTAGTCTGGTTTTTTTAAGTAGTTTGAAAGAATATCGAGAACTCCTTTTGCCCAGTTTTTTCAAGTGGTTTTAAAGAATCTTGGGAACCTTTTTTATTTTGTTTTTGAAGTATCTTAAAAGAATCTCAGGGACCCGCTGTTAGTCTGGTTTTTGAAGTAGTTTGAAAGAATCTCGAGAACCCCTTTTGCTCAGTTTTTGAAGTGGTTTTAAAGAATCTTGGGAACCTTTTTTATTTTGTTCTTGAAGTATCTTAAAAGAATCTCAGGGACCCGCTGTTAGTCTGGTTTTTGAAGTAGTTTGAAAGAATTTCGAGAATCTCTTTTGTTTAGTTTTTGAAGTGGTTTTAAAGAATCTTGGGAAACTTTTTTTTTTGTTTTTGAAATATCATAAAAGAATTTCGGGGGCTCTGTTGGTCTTGTTATTGAAGTAGTTTGAAAGAATCTCGGGGACCCCAGGTGTTGGCCTGGTTTTTGACCTAGATTGAAAGAATCTCAATGACCCCTTTTGTTTTGGTTTTGAAGTAGTTTGAAAGAATCTCAAATACCCCAGGGGCCGGTCTGGTTTTTGAACTAGACTGAAAGAAGCTTAAGGACCCCTTTTGTTTTGGTTTTGAAGTAGTTTGAAAGAACCTCGAGGACCCCTTTTTTTGGTTTTGAAGTGGTTTTAAAGAATCTCGGGACCCCTTTTGTTTTGTCTTTGAAGAGGTTTTAAAGAATCTCGGAGACCTTTTTGTTTTGTTTTTGAAGTAGCGTTAAAGAAGCTCGGGGATTCTGTGAGTCTTGTTTTTGAAGTAGTTGGAAAGAATCTCAGGGACCCCTATTGGTCTGGTTTTTGAAGTATTTTGAAAGAATCTCGGGACCCTTTTTGATTCGTTTTTGAAGTATCGTAAAAGAATCTCTGTTGGTCTTGTTTTTGAAGTAGTTGGAAAGAATCTCAGGGTCACTCTGTTGGTCTGGTTGTTGAAGTATTTTGAAAGAATCTCAAGAACCACTTTTGTTTTGGTTTTGAAATGGTTTTAAAGAATCTCGCGGACCTTTTTTGTTTTGTTTTTGAAATGACTTAAAAAAATCTCGGTGACTTCTCAATTGGTCTGGTTTTTGAAGTAGTTTGAAAGAATCTCAAAGACCCCTTTTGTTTTGGTTCTAAAGAATCTCGGGGACCTTTTTTGTTTTGTTTTTGGAGTAGCTTAAAGGAATCTCGGGGACTCTCGGTTGTTCTGTCTGTCTTTCTATCGTCTGTCTGTCTGTGTCAGTATTTATTAAGCAGACATTCTCCAAAAGTACTGGACCGATTGTGATCAAATTTTATCTATATGCATTGTTACGTTGATCGGTGATTAAAATCGGCGTGGGTTAAACTCAACAATTTTATTCACCGAGCAACCTAACAATATTTTATGAACGACAGACGACGTATTTTGTAAATTCCTGTAACAATGCAATAATTTATAAAAAAAACTGCAATAATTGTCATATCTCAGTTTTTGTTACTACTATATCTTATTGCTGTACTGTTTATTCTCTTTCTTTTTGTTAAGTATTTTTGATGTCGAAAGTGATTTTTTCAAAGAATAAAAAACAAATTAAACAAAACGTTCTCTTTGAAATGAGATATGAGGACCTAATTTTATTACAACCACAATTGTGATCGATTATTATAATGTAAATATTATTACGAAATAAACCCATACGCCGCCCCAGTACGACGCCTATGGTTCGTCTAGTGTGTATGTGTTTCTTCTAGTATGTAGTATCGGCCAGTCGAAGCGGCGCCTGCGTGGCGATGGATTCGAGAAAGACCTCGATTGCGAAACATCGAGAAGGGAATATGAGTTTAAATGAAGGCCACCTTCGGGAACGCGATTATTCAGCTAGTTGAGTCAATAGAAGTTACACCGGAATTATTTTATTCATAATCGCTGTAACAGTTAGTCGTGTAAATTCGAGTTAGTAAGAAATAATTTGTTGAGTTTAACCCACGCCGATTTTATTCGCCCCTCCAACGTAATAATATATATATCACGAACCTTCGGGTTGTTAAAAAAATTCAAGAAAACTGGAATAACGTGGCAACCTAGTAACACTTGAAGACTCGTACAACTTTAATCCTACGTTTTTCTCTAATAATAATTAATAACATATCGAAAAGAGTCCAATAAATCCTATTGAAAATGTACAAAATATGTTATTATTAGTATTACACAGTTTTATTGTACTGCAGGAGCGAAAGAGGTTTATCAGCATGTTACATACTATACTTTTTCTACGACTTCAAATTAAAAATACAGTTATCGAAACTTTGAAATTTATTGCCATAGAAAAAATAAAATAGATATTAACCTTATAAATATCATAAAATGTTTGTTACACAATTATTTTTATTTAACAATACAGAGTTCTACATTAATGGTTGTTAAAAATCAAATATTCTATTAATGAAGATTAAATAAATGAATTTTCACGGAAAACTCGAGTTACGACAATTTTCTAGAATAACGTTTTACACCTAATTAAAACATAGATTGATTGAAACAAACAAGGCCAGAAACAGCGAAACATAACAGAAAAATGTGGAGAATTTGATGAAATAGTTATGAACTGGAGAACAGAATGAATATCTGAGATTAAAAAACAAAACAAAACCAGTACTAAATAAAAATTCGCAAACTTGCAATTTTGTAACAAACATAATTTATTTTAAACCTGTGCATAAATTTTGTTGAACAATTCTGCTTCAAACAAATTTTATGCAAATTATAGAGGAATGTTTAGTTTAAAGCAGATGCCTTTAAATTACCTTATACTCGAACTTATTTTCTGTTCATATATTCTATGCTTGTGAAACTGTAGTTGAAGTACACTACTAGACATGAATATGCAATGAAACTTAACAATGTTGGTACAGGGAGGTCGTAGGTACAGGCATAAATAATGTTGAGAGATAATATAACAATCGCGCATAATAGCAACAAAACAGTAGTTAAATCTACCACTCGATAGAGGGCGACGAAAAAAAATTGTAAGAATTTCATAGTAAGGATAAGATAATTTACAACGTTGTCAGATGAGCCTAACACAACTTTGCCGTTATTTATATTCAATTAGATTTTATTCCGTTTAGAAGTTTCTGATAAATAATAAATGGGATTATTATAATGAATAAATAATACAAAGAAATTATCTCTTCTTGTTTTAAATACTTGTTGTTACTATTGGAAACGTAAAAATAAAGGTACATTGAATCTTTTATAAAAACACCAAATTTGGATATAAAATATAAATACAAACCCCGCCCACCCGCCCTCATCTCAATCATGACGAATTTTCTTATTCGTCGTGAGCCGAGGGGCGGAGCTTGACTGCAAAATGCTTATTTCTTTACAAAAAACCGAAGAATCGAAAAATCGACGATTCGGAACACACCAAAAAATTGAAAAATTTGAAATTAAAAAATGGCAAAAAATATTCAAAAGCTAAAGAATCCGAAAATGCAAAACTCGAGAAATCGAAACATCTAAAAATCGAAAAAGTGAAACACTGAAAATTCAGAACCTGTAAAATTTAAAAAGCCAAAAAAATCGGAACACGAAAAACTCGAGAAATCCAAAAGTGGAAAAGACGAAAAACTTAAGAATTCAAATATTGAAAAGTCGAAAAAACTCGGAAAATTAAAATAATTAGGGAATCGAAAAATTGAGAAATCGAAAAATTGAAGAATCAACATACGAGTACGTATTGAAAAATTTCTGAACTGAAATACTGATAAATTGAAAAACCAATTTCTTAAAACTCATTTAAAGATCCTAGCCTTCCGGGAAGCCTTACCAGATTTTCCATTGCCTCCAGAACCGGTTCTGACAAGATGGGGTTCAAGGATTGAAGCTGGAATATATTATTGCCATCATTTTGGTAATTTCTCGGTGAAAAATAAGGATTTTGCAATTAAGTTCCGCCTCCTTACTGACGACGAATAAAGAAAAATCGTCACAAATGAAACAGGGCGGGTGGGCGGGGCTTATTATTTGACCTTTTTTTCTTCACAATATAAATACTCTTCTCAACAAAAGACTAAAAACATGTTTAAAATGGTAAATTTTATCTCCTACACTTCTCTACAAATTTACCATTTTAAACAAGTTTCCAGTTTCTTGTAGTGAATAGAAAACTATGTACATATGTTAAGAAAAAATAAGGCAAAATACAAACCCCGCCCACCCGCCCTCACCACAATTGTGATGAATTTTCTTATTCGTCGTGAGCCGAGGGGTGTAGCTTAATTGCAAAATCCTTATTTCTCTACAACAAACTGCCATGTGAAACATGTTTTATGTGTGATGTTATTGAACGAAAAGTATATATGTTAAGAAAAAAAAAAGTTAAAAATAAACCCTAACCTCAGTTATGATGAATTGTTCATTCTTTGTCCGACCAAGGCCCATTTGAGGATCCAAGTTTTCCGGGAAGCCTTACCAGATTTTCCATTGCCTCCAGAACCTATTCTGACAAGATGAGGTCCATGGATTGAAGCGGCGATCATTTTGGTGATTTCTCGTAGAAAAATAAGGATTTTGCAATGAAGCTCCACCTCCTTACCGACGACGAATAAAGAAAATTCGTCACAACTGAGATAGGGCGAGTGGGCGGGGTTTATTATTCCTTTTCTGTTAGGCTCATCTGACAACGTTGTAAATTATCTTAATGCTTACTATGAGATTCTTACAATTTTTTTTCGTCGGTCTCTATCTAGTGGTAGATTTAAGTATCGTTTTGTTGCTGTTATGGGGGTTGCCTATGCGCGCGATTGAACTATTCGACGGCTTTTGACGGCCAAATGTTGATGCGCCATCTCTTACAGACAATAGGATGGGTCTATCTGTATGTATTTAATCAATGCACTATTGTAAAAAAAACACATTTTTGCTTTTCATTGTAAATAATAAAAACCCAACCACCACTCCTTTGTTTTTAACACAAGACTCTAACGTCAGCCGTTTCAATTTCACTGCGTCATGACCTCCTAGAGCAGAAATTTAAAAAATCACTCTGCATTTAGCGGCAGACACAGTGTCCAAACGAACCAATCCGGAGTCTGTCCGTTTAAATCGTCTGTATAGATGCAACTAGAGGCTTCATTACGATTAAATGACCAACGGCGTTCAAGAGCCACGTTAATTCAATTTGCTTTACGTGACATTTCAGAACCACACAGCTGCAACTAAAACGGTGCGATCTAACCCCAGTTGCATTTTTCCTTCACAGATTTTTCCTTGTTGAAAGCAGTTTTATCGATAACTTAGACGTTTATTATTAAATTTGGGGTGGTAATTTTAATTATGTGTAGCTTTGTTCATTATTGGGTCTGGTAGTCGATTTTATTGACGTTTAATTAATGCGAAATTGGCAGACTTTAATGGCCAATAACACATTTATTAATTCAGTAATTAACGTAAACGTTACGTTCTACATACTTTCATAGAAGGATTACTCATTAATCATTTCAAACACGTCAACTCCTTTTAAGTGTACAAGGGTGTAAGAAATTCAATTTAATGCTACAAACGTTTTTAATAAAGTCGTGTTGTTAAAAGAAGCAATATTATTTCACTGGCTTTGAACACACAAAGAACGTCCACAAGAAGTTAGAGATTTAAAAAATATATATCAACTGCTACTAATTTTTATATTACACTGATTATTACACAATTTGCAGTTAATTAAATTTTGTAAACCTGCATTTGTTGTCCCCATTACAAGAATTACACACCTCATATCTTATTAAACATAAATTTAAAGCTAAAACAATACGACAAACGTAAATACTTAATGTAACCCCAAAATGTGTGCTTTCATCCTCCGAATCGTTGTTTTAATGGTCCATGAATTAAACCTTTGTGCTTAAAGCAACGTAAATGACAATGGACTTGCGATTTCTCTTTCGTTAAAATTAAAGAGTCTTCGCAATTTACTGTCTTCCTCGCTTTCTCCGATATATATTTCCATTATTCACCATCTCACTTCGTCTAATCAACTTTTCCGATAATGAAGGATGAAACGAGTGAGAAATCATACGGGCCATTGAGTTATTAATTGAAGACTTTAGATTATTTGACAACGTCTCATTTCTCATTTCGATAATCTCACCATCACTCGTGAATTACTCCGAACAAAACTCACTGAATAAAATATCTTCGTTTCCGATTAATTATTAGAAGCTTTTTTCGTTCAAATACATTTTTCATGTGCATTCAGTTCAATAAATGAGATTAGTTAGTAATAAACAGATATGGAGCTTTAGATAACTTTCGGTTTTTTATAGATTTTACAGAAAAAACCAGCAAGTTGACGAAAATACGTTCAGAGCTGAAACTTTTTTATTGCTGCGAATTTTATTACTTTTTCAGATACATTAGACTTTAATATATACGGTCTCAAATGATAATAATGATATTGACTATTGAACCTTAAAAGTTCCATCTCAGCTTCGAAATACATCGAGAAAATATGATAATGTCTTGTATTTATGTAACATAGATTTAGGACTTTATAAAAGTGTAGATTTCCACTGAAAAATTGCAATCTCGTCAAAATCTACCTATTCCTAATCAAATAATAAGTTGTAATTATTACTAACAAGGATTAAGTATTTTTTTATGACGAAGCAGTAATATCCGTTTTCATTGTTTCATTTCTCCTCCAACGTTTATTTAATTTATTGCTTCGTGTAATAATTTATCTGCTCCTTTAGAACCTATATAAATTTTACTTTCAACGACAACGTCGTAAATTTATAGCTCTAAAGAGTCGCACTAATAAGTAAGTCAGAAAAGAAAAAACGCTGAACAAACGCATTTACTTCACCGGAAAGACAGCAGAATCTACTCATATTCAGCTATAAAACAGAGATATAATAATTTATAATTTTGAGGTTCATGCTTTTTTGGTTCTCTGCGTCTAAGACAAGCAATTTAATTTAAATTGTATTTTGTTTCTCTTTGGACGGGTATTTTCCGGCTGCGTTGAATCAGATTTCAGAAGACTAAAAATTCCGCTCGTTTATTGGTGCTTCAACGTTGAAAATGATACAGAATGTAAATTAAAATCGAATCTTGGACGTCATTACGTGGGTCTTAAATGCCTGTTTAACGCTTTTTACGTCGCAACAGCTGTCAATGAGATGTTAATATCTTTAACGAGTGAACCTATTGATCTGCCGCCATTAAGTTAAGTAAGTTAAGTAACTGTGTCAAAATTCCACAAGGGAGGCGGAAAGTGGGTAAAGAAAATCACAATAAAGTTTAATTTGTTTTGAACTTAAGAATTCCCTTTTTTTAGTTTTCAAAATGTAAATCGTAGGAAAAATAGATTCACTATTGGACACAAACAATTGATTAATTATTGTAATTCCATTTAAATAAAATCGATACACCATTACACAGTCATCTACATAAATACGAAAGTTATTAGGTGCACTTTTTGAGAACTTGGTAATTAACTTCGAGTAATTTAAAAAATAAAATGGTGGTAAATTTCATTATATTTAGGAGTCGCTTTCAAATTTACGATTGATAATTCTGTTATATTATTATCTGTTACCAGAACTGCAGGTCATTATCTACAATTAGTCAGTTGTTTTAAACTCATATTGCAGATCTGTACGTCATTTCAGAGTATATCAAGATATCATATAACATAATAACAAACAAACAAACAAACATTATCTCGGAAGCTACAGTGCTTTGAAATTTTAGCCATTCAGGGTATTCCATTTTAAACAATTGGTCAAATTTCCATGAAACAACTGCTTGTATTGAAAATAAAATGTGTGATGAAGGATACAAAAAATAACAACCACAAAATATTATATAATATATAATATTATATAATTTCCTTTTTCTTATATTTAAGGAAAGGGAAAAAAGATTATTGTTTGCTTAATGTAGTAACAAACAAATTACAATATATTAACCTAATCGAATTCACTAGAGTTAATTGTTTTAACTTTATATAAGGATATTTCGACAAATTGTTAATCTTACATTTTAATCTTGCACCAAGTTGCCTTCCTAATTTCAATAAAAATTTTAATTTTTGGTCGAAGGTTATTTCGACAGAACTTCCCTTGTCCCTGAAGTACAGCCCAACAAATCCCGCAAAACCAGTGACATAAATATTATTCCACGGGGACGTGGACAACACGAATTACATTTAAAACAGACAACCAACGGGAAAAAAATGCTTATCGAAAAACTGAAAAATTAAAAAATTGAGCAATCGAAAAATTGAAACATCGAAAAAAAAAAGTAAATCAAAAACTGAACAATTGAAAAATCGGAAACCGAAAAGTCGAAAAATCGACAGATCGGACATTCGAAACATCAAAAAATCAAAAAATTAAGATATCCAAAAATTGAAGGAGAAAAACTTCTCAAAATTGAAATGTTCAGAAACTGAAAAATCTAAAAACAGTCAAAAAAATTTTAAAAGTCGAATAAGAGAGAGATCGAGAAACCGAAACATCAAAAAATTATATAATCGAAAAACTAAAAAATCAAAAAATCTAAAAATTTAAAAATGCAAAAATCTAAAATTTAAAACTTGAAAAGTCAAAACACCGAGAAATCTTAGATTCAAAATTTAAAAATCGCAAAACTGAAAACTCGATTCATCAAAAAATTAGAAAATCGAAAAGCTGAAAAGTCGAAAAATTGAAACATCGAGAAATCGAAAAATAGAAAAATTGGGAACTCAAAATAGGCCAAAATCGAAAAAGAAGTTAAAAATCGAAAAATTAATACACTGAAAATTAAAAAAAGCGATAATTTGAAAAACTGAACAAAAAAAAAATCGAAACATCAAAATCTCCATAAATCGAGAAACATAATAATAAAAAAATCGGAAAACTAAAAAATATCAAAGATTTTAAAAATCCAGAAATTGAAAAACCAATAAATCTAAAATCGATAAGTCAAAAAATCGAGAAATCGAAACATCAAAAAACTGAAAAATCTAAATTTTAAAATTTCAAAAAATTGAAAATCTAGAAACTGAAAAATCGAAAGATCGAGAAATCAAGAAATCAAAAAATCGACAAATCGACAGATCGGGCATTCGAAACATCAAAAAATTAAAATATCCAAAAACCGAAGGAGGAAAAAGTTCTCAAAATTGAAATGTCAAGTTGAGAAACCTAAAAACAGAGAAGTCAAATAACAAAGAGATGAAGAAACCGAAACATCAAAAAATTGTAAAATCGAAAAACCAAAAAATAAAAAATTTTAAAATTCGAAAGTTGCAAAATATAAATATCGAAGAACTGATAAATAAAAAAATTTAAAAATGCAGAAATCTAAAATTCAAAAATCGATAAGTCAAAAATCCTAGAAATCGAAAATTCAAAATTTAAACATCGCAAAAATTGAAAAATCTGATATTTTAAACATTCAAAAATTAAAATATCTAAAAATTAAAAAATCGAAAAGTCGAACAACTGGAGAACACAAATATTGAAAAATTTCAAAACTGAAATATCGAAAACTTGAAATGTTGAAAAATGGAGAAGTCGAAAGATCTCGTTTCATTCTAAGTAGGATTAACATTAATCCGGTGTACCGCGATGCGTATGGTACTGGGTGAGCTTCAGAAATGAGAGAAGTTCTGTTTGAATCAATTTTTAATTTTTTACGTCCCGAGCTAAGAAAGTATTGTAATATTATTAAATTTTATGTGTATGTGAGGAATATCGTGTAGATGGATAAACGCTAACCAAAAATTGAAAATCAAAAAATTGCAAATTTCGAGGAACCGAGATATCGAAAAATCTAAAATTTAATAATCAAAAAAACGAGAAATTGAAAAATTCCAAAACTGAAATGACGAAAAATTGAAAATCGAATTATCAAAAAATTGGAAAATCGAAAAGCAGAAAAGTCGAAAAATTGAAACATCAAAAAATTAAAAAATTGAAACATCGAGAAATCAAAAAATAGAAAAATTAGAGAAATCAAAATAGTCCAAAAAAAAAGCTTAAAAATCACCAAATTAAAATATTAAAAATTAAAAAATAGATAATTTGAATAATTGAACAATCAAAACATCGAAACATCAAAATCTCGATAAATTGAGAAATAGAAAAGTTGAACAATCGAAAAACTAAAAAACCGAAAAATTTAACAACCGAAAAATTTTAAAAATCGAAATATCAAAGATTTTTAAAATTGAAAAATCGAAAAATCTAAAATCGATAAGTCCAAAATCGAAGAATCGAAACATCAACATGAATTTATTGCTGGCGTTAAATTAGCATTACATTAAAAAAAAATTTTTGGGTTAAGTTTACTATTAGTTATTATTATGTCCTATGTGGGCGATTTGCCCGTTGGATGATCAATAAACTAAACTATTTATTTATTTATTTATCAAAAAACTGAAGAATCTAAACTTTAAAATTTCGAAAAATTGAATGTCTAAAAACTGAAACATCGAAAATCGAGAAATCGAAAAATCTAAAATTTTAAAAATTCAAAAATTAACATATCCAAAAATAGAAAAGTTCCAAAAATTGAAAAGTTGAAAAATTAAAATTATCGTAAACTTGAAAAAATCGAGAAATCTAAAAATCGAGAAGTAAAAAAATGTTAAAAGTCGAATAACCGAGATGTTAAGAAATCGTAAAATCGAAAAACGTAAAATTTGAAAAATCGAAAAATTGAAAAACCAAAAATTTTTAAATTCGAAAAATTGCAAAATAGAAATATGGAAGAACTAAAAAATTGCAAAAATCGAAGAATCGAGATATCGAAAAATCTAAAATTTAAAAAATCGAGAAAATAAAAAATCAAAAAATCTAAAGATTTAAAAATCCACAAATCTAAAATTTAAAAATCGAGAAGTCAAAAAAACCGAGAAATCAAAAATTCAAAATCTAAAAAACGCAAAAAATTGAAAAACCGGAATATTGAAGAATCGAAAAAGTGAAAATCGAGAAATCGAAAAATTCCATAACTGAAATGACGAAAAATTGAAAAATCGAAAAGCCGAAAAGTCGAAATATTGGAACATGGAAAAATTCAAAATTTGGAACACCGAAAAATCAAAAAATAGAAAAATTGAGAAACCAAAATAGGCCAAAAACGAAAAAAAAAGTTAAAAATAAAAAAAATCAAAATAAATGAAAATTGAAAAAATAGATTCCAAATTCCAAAACTGCAATGACGAAAAACTGAAAACTCGAATTATCCATAAATTAGAAAATCGAAAAACCGAAAAGTCCAAAAATTGAAACATCGAAAAATTCAAATGTTGAAACATCGAGAAATCAAAAAATAGAAAAATTGAGAAATCAAAATAAGCCAAGATCGAAAAAAAAAGTTAGAAGTCAAAAAATAACAAATGAAAATTGAAAAAATAGATAAATTAAAAAATTGAACAATCAAAAAATTGAAACAACAAAATCTCGATAAATTGAAAAACCGAAAATTCTAAAACCGATAAGTCGAAAATCGAAGAATCGATACACCAAAAAACTGAAAACTTGAAACTTTAAAATTTCGAAAAATTGAAAGTCTAAGGACGGAAAAATCGAAACTCAAGAAATCGAGAAATCGAAAAATCTGATATTTTAAAAATTGAAAAATTAAGATATCCAAAAATTGAAAAGTTCCCAAAATTGAAAAGTTGAAAAATTAAGATATTGTAAACTTGAAAAATAAAAAAAAACTTAAAACTCGAGTAACCGAGGTGTCAAGAAATCGTAAAATCGAAAAATGTAAAATTTGAAAAACCGAAATATTGAAAAATCAAAAATTTTAAAATTCGAAAAATTGCGAAACAGAAATCTGGAAGAACTGAAAAATTACAAAAATCGAGGAACCGAGAAATCGAAAAATCTAAAATATAACAAATCGAGAAAACAAAAAATCATGATGAAAAACGCAAAAATTGAAAAATCGGAAAGTTCAAAAATGGAAAATTTAAAAATCGAGAAATTGAAAAATTCCAAAACTGAAATGACGAAAAACTGAAAACTCGGATTATCGAAAAATTGGAAAATCGAAAAGCCGAAAAGTCGAAAAATTTAAACATTGAAAAATTCAAATATTGAAACATCAAGAAAACAAAAAATAGAAAAATTGAGAAATCAAAATAAGCCAAAATCGAAAAAAAAGTTAAAAATCAAAAAACAAAATAAATGAAAATTGAAAAAATAGATAAATTAAAAAATTGAACAATCAAAAAAGAACTGAAAAATTGCAAAAATCGAGGAAAAAATTAAAACATCAAAATCTTGATAAATCGAAAAGTATAAAAATTAAAACATCGAAAAACTAATAAATCGAAAAATTTAACAACCGAAAAATTTTAAAATTGAAATATCAAACATTTTTAAAATCCAGAAATTTAAAAACCGAAAATTCTAAAACCGATAAGTCGAAAATCGAAGAATCGAAACACCAAAAAACTGAAAAATCGAAAATCGAGAAATCGAAAAATCTGATATTTTGAAAATTGAAAAATTAAGATATCGTAAACTTGAAAAATCAAGAAACCTAGAAATCGAAAAATAA
Organism: Zophobas atratus; assembly: GCA_022388445.1. Lineage (NCBI taxonomy): Eukaryota > Metazoa > Arthropoda > Insecta > Coleoptera > Tenebrionidae > Zophobas > Zophobas atratus. The sequence continues at coordinate 45,774,471 of CM039442.1, read as the reverse complement.
AAAAAATTTAAAGTCGAATAACCGAGATGTCAAGAAATCGTAAAATCGAAAAATCTAAAATTTGAAAAATCGAAAGACTAAAGAATCAAAAATTTTAAAATTCGAAAAATTGCGAAACAGAAATATGGAAGAACTGAACTGTAAAAATCGAGAAACCGAGATATCGAAAAATCTAAAATTTAAAAATCGAAAAGTCTAAAAACAGAAAAATCAAAAATTCAAAATTTAAAAAACACAAAAATTGAAAAATCGGAAAATTCAAGAATCGAAAATTTGAAAATCGAGGTATTGAAAAATTCCAAAACGGAAATGGCGAAAAACTGAAAACTCGAACTATCGAAAAATTGAAAAGCCGAAAAGTCGAAAAATAGAAAAATTGAAAAATCAAAATATGCCAAAATCGAAAAAAAAATTAAATTAAAAAAATAGATAAATTGAATATTTGAGCAATCAAAAATCGAAACATCAAAATCTCGATAAATCGAGAAATAGAGAAATTAAACAATCAAAAAACTAAAAAATCGAAAAATTTAACAATCGAAATATTTACTTATCAATAATTTTAAAAATCCAGAAATTCAAAAACCGAAAAATCTAAAATGGAAAAGTCTCAAAATCGAAGAATCGAAACATCGCAAACTGAAAAATCTACACTTTAAAATTTCCAAAAATTAAAAGTCTAAGAACTGAAAAATCGAAAATCGAGAAATCGAGAAATTGAAAAATCTGATATTTTAAAAATTCCAAAATTAAAATATCGCAAAATTTAAAAATCGAAAAGTCGAATAACTGGAAAATACAAAATATTGAAAAATCCTAAAACTGAAATATCGAAAACTTAAAAAACTGAAAAATCGAGAAATCGAGAGGTTGAAAGATCTCGTTTCATTCTGGGATTAATACTAGCCCACCCAGTACCATGATGGATGTGGTACTGAGTGGGCTACAGAAATGAGAGAAGTTCTGTGTAAATCAAATTTTTAATTTTTTACTTCCCCAGCCAAGAAAGTATTGTAATAGTGATATGATATTAATTTGATAACGTGAACTCAAATGTTTTCATAGTAAATGCTATTTAAATTTTATAAAATCACATAATCCTGCACTTGTGGTTTATGAATCCGCCTTGATTTGTACCCTAAGCTTTCAGATATATACCAAACCTTTGTGTTAATAAAAGTATCCTAATGGTGCTCTCTCATTTGGTTCAAGCGTTGACTGACTAATTCGAAGCTTGCAGGTCCGATTCCTTTACGAGTTCGATCCCCTCATTAAATATGTATTATCACAAAAGAAGCTGGATTTTTTAGACTACTTCAGAGCCAAGGAAATTTCTATCTAAACAAATTTAGACCAATTTTTTTTAATCTTGATAAGATACTAACAATATTTTAAACAGATAATCTCCGAAACTACGAATTGTTCTCAAATTTTATACGCACGTAAAGAATATCACTAATCAAAGGTCGTCTGCAATGACGTGACTTTTAAATTTTATAAAATAATATACTCCTATATTTATAGTTTATGAATCCATCTCGATTTTATTTATTATGAATATCATTTATTTTTTAAAACATCTCGTTTTTTAGTCCCTTAGTCCATAGTGTCGATGTTTATTAAACAGTTAATCTCCGAAACTACTCGACCGATTGTTGTCAAATTTTGTATGTATATTAATAATATCATATATATAGTAAATCCCTAACCAAAATCTCGATAATCATCTCTACCACTAATATAATGACATCCCTTCAAATTTTTCCATAGTAAGTAGGATTTAAATTTTATAAAATAAGTACAATTTGTTAAAATGTTTTTATAACACAAAATTTGTTAAGTTGAATGAAAAGGACTAAATTTGAATTGAGACATAGTTTTAATATTGTAATAGTGTAATTTTGTCAAATTGTTAATTTCGCGTTTCCCCTACTTCGTACAGCTTTGTTGTTTACACAGTAAAAAATACGAAAACAATGAGGTGTTTTCAATGCAGAAGATGAATTTCTGTAAACAGTTTTGACAGAAATGCATGCGTCTTTAAAAACAATTTGTTTGCCTTCGGTTTTATGTCTCGACCTCACACTGGATGCAGATAAAACCCTCTGAGAAATTTCTAGGAAATGAAAATCATTTATTGATTTGAATTTATACTTTGTGTTTGCAACATCGACCATTTTTCTAAAAATTTCATAGCAAGAAATATCTGTACCCATTTATTAAATACCACGTAACAATGTTTAGTTCGAACTAATTTTATTCTGTCGTTACTGGAATTTATGTTTTACGATAAACCCTATCGACACCAGGTTACCCGCACTAACATAGTTAATCTGATCTCGACCGACAACAGGTGCTCCGAATTTTCCACAAATGATTCATAACAAGCTCGTTTAATTACACCTGGTAATTACATTGAAAATTTGATCAATTCTAGCCAACGTAAAATAGCTACTTGTACTTATTCTACGAAAATAAAATCCCAAAAAGCAGTCAACTTCAAGTGATTCAGCGTCAAACCGGGAAGTTAATTCTGGTCGCAATTGCCCTTCTCAAACCAATATCAAAGTGCATTTAATTTTCATCACTTTATGAAAAAATTGGATAAATATGCAAGCAGCCCCAAGAAAATTAAATTTCAAACTCGTTTCTCCTTATTCCACACTTTTTAAAGAAACCTTAAGGTGGTAGACTGTAATTTAACTCGACGAGTCAGACGAGCATTTTAATGAACATCGAAGAAAAACACCGCTGTTTTAAATTAAACTCACCTGGAACATAGCGAGAATAAACGTAGCAGCTCACCCTCAATAATCGTTTACCTGTGTTATGTAGAATGTTATCGGCAACGAAACATGCAGTACAAATAAACCGGATCTATACACTATTTAAAATGTAGGCGTGATATTGCGCAGAATAATAACGTTAAAACAAATTGGTAAAGGGTAACGGAACGCCACACTGAAGTCACCCGCATTTAAATATGAATTTTCAGCTATATGAATAAGTAATTCAGGCTCAAAGCAACGGTGTTAGGCAAAAACGTCAAATGTGACAGGATAGCGCCATTTTCACATTAAAGTCGCCATTACGTCGACGGAATTTAAAAATTACGCCAACGAGAGGGAATATACGCTTGATTTTAGCTTAATCAATTAATAAAGCGCAGATATTCAAGGATTTTGTATGTTTAATGGTTTTATGTTAAAGTTCACGAAATTAATTATATTGTTTTCCAATTTTAAAAATCAGATATTAAATTAAAACTCTGGTTCAAAAAATTAAAAAACTCTTGTTTGGCTACAGAAAACTATACTGTGTTGTATGTTAGCTTTTATTTGCTATTTTGCGACATTGTAAACAATTTTTTTGCCATTTCTTGTCTTAATTATAACCCCTAGATATATTTTCACTGAAAGTTAAACAAAAGTTCATGTTCCTTCGGAAGATCTAATGTCCTGTGAAGCTGGCTTAACAGACGTTAGCCAAGAATAAGGAATCATTAACTGAATATCTTCAACTTCTCTCATTGCCAAGTATTCACAACTTAAATGTAAAACTGCAAAACCTAAAATATTCGGGTTTCCGACATTGTTTCTGGACATATTGAGTTGAAAATTTGCCGTTTTAACTTTAAAATGCTAATAATTAATTTTTAACAAATAAAATTTGTAATGCTTGTGCATTTATTATTATTGTGATTTTTTTTTAGCGTAGTTAGTACATACAGGATGAGTCAATGACTAAAGTTCTATGGTTGTTTGAGTAGCGAACACGAAAAGTGTTTTCGACTATACAGGGTGTTTCGTTATCGAAGCATTGTACACAGCTTACAACTTAGATTTTTTCCTATACACTTGTACATATTCTTATTAGCTTCTTCCTAGGCTTTGTAACCATGGTTTATTTTTGAAATTCTCTTGCGACGTTGCCATGTTCTAATTTTTTTTATTTTTACTTCCCGAGCGTAAGCAAAGGAAATATTGTAATCGAGTTCGTCGGCCGACTCGCTACTTTTACATTTTCTCGATCTTTCATGACTCCTAGAAGACGAAGAAATAGGCCTCCCATTTCCGTTTGTCTGTCTGTCTGTCCGTCTGTCCGTCTGTCTGCCGTCCCGGATTTTTATTAGATAGATAATCTCCGAAAGTACTGGACCGATTGTTATGAAATTTTGCATTTATAGTAGGTATATCATGTAGATGGTAAAACACTAACCAAAATTTGTATAATCATCCCCAGCACTAATGTGATGACGTCACTTCAAAATTGTACATAGTAATTGGGTTGTAAATTGTATCAAATAACACAGTCTTACACATGTAGTTTATGACTCCGAATTGAGTTTTTACCCGAAACGTCCAGACTTTTGGAAAAAAAAATCAAAATTATGAAACAACATTTTGCCATTTAATTTTGAATCTGCAAAACCGAATGCTTTGAAATCTTGCAGATGGTTTACAGTTATGGTAAGGATGATAAATTTTTAATCAAAATATATTTACTTATCCCCTCCAAAAAATTGATGACGTGAGCTCAAAAGTTTGCCCAATAAATCATATCTAAAATGTACAAAATATGATGAGCTTGTACTTGTAATTTATCACTCCATTCATATTTTTTGGATTTGCATATACAGGGTGACTCAAAAAAAAAATGAATGCGTGAATTTATTTTATTGCTTTAATCAAGAATTGCAGAACTGAATACTTTGAAATCTTGCAGACGTATTAAGGTCATTGTAAGCATGGTAAATTGTTAATCAAAATACATCTGTTTATATCCCACAAAAAATTAATGACGTTATCTCAAAATTTTGCCGAATAAATTCTACCCAAAATGTGCAAAATATGATGAGTTTTTACTTGTAATTTAGCATTCATATTTTTTGTTGATCAAATTAAGAACGAGTGACTCCATTTTCCTGAAAATCTGAAAATACAAACATCTTTATTTAATAAGAATTATAACAATAATATTCAGAACATTTTGTCGATTGTAGCTTACTAGTTAATTGTTTTAATCCTCTGTTTTGAGGGGACGAACTCATTCAAGTCAAACTAATTTCTACGTGACATTCTTCCGATGTATAAACATAAACACTTGTTTTTCTTATCGAGGATAACCTAGGGACGTACAGTAATGGAATCCATTGGGCAATTTGTCACTTTCAAATTTTCTCGATATTTCATAACCCCTAGACAAGGCCGTACGCCTGACAATTTTTGTATAGATAACATATTATACACCCCAGAGACGACTTCGTCCAATTTAATTTTTTTTAATAACCAGTCATAGCAATCACAAAAAAATGACAAAATTGTCAATGCCAAATAATGACAAAATTGAAAAAATTAATAGGTACTCAAATTATTTTAAAATGCTAAAATGTAATACGAAAAAAGACATAATAGGCATGCAGTCGTCACGATTCCTATAGCGAGGGAAGTACTGTCTAAACTCTTTAGACCAATTTTTTAACAATACAAGAGTTCCCCAAAAACAAATTCAATAACATTATTTATAAGATCTGTGCTCCAATGTTTCGTGGAGAGATAAACAGAGGTACATGTTTTGTTATGGGATTAATTAAATAATATTTCCGTATACAATGTGTTTGAAAAAAAATAGCTTCACAATTTTCAAAAATTGTCATTTTAATTTTTTTAAACAGAACAGCCTGTATTTTGTTACTGCATCGTACAGTATTTTTTGTTCCCTTTGTTTTGAAATTTATATCGAAAATATTTAACAAAAAAGAGAACACTGAACAGAATAAGATGCATTAATAAGTTACAGGTGTTTATGTGGAAACGTCGACATTTGAGAATTGTTATAATTTAATTTTATTTCGTAGACACTATAATATATTATAGCCCAATTTTATTTATACCTGAAACAAACGCGCATCTTCATTTATCTCTCCAGAAAATATTATAACCCAAATTTTAAAAATAACCCTATTGCGATTTTTTGTGAACCTTCTTTTGCTAAAAAAAATCAAAAAAAATGAAATAACTTGGCAATGTCGCATCAGAATTTCGAAAATAAACTATGGTTATAGAACCTAAGAAAAGGTTAATCAAAAAATTTCGAGTATTCTATTTGAAACAGATATGATATAACACACTGTATAATTGAAAATAATATTTGTATTTCTTCCTCAAAGAACTGTAAAACTTTAGACTTTAACTTTTTTTATCTCTAATAATAATTAATGATTGATAATAAACATGGTGTTTACTAAATATCCAACAAAAATTCTGGCGGTTATTCCTTGGCTAATCTTAAGATTTTCGGAAAAACACTCTTTGAAAAATACGGGTCTATAAAAGTGAAGTAAAATTACCACTGTGACTTGTCATCTTTTCCATACTGACTTGGATTTTTATTCGAGGAGAGATTTGAAAACAAAACCCTATTTTTGAAAAAAATCGGCAGTCAATGAAGAGAATATTGGATTTGGATGCATGAAAAATCTTAAAATAAGCCAAGAAATAACCTGATAAATTTTTGTTGTTTGTTTAGTAAACAATTTCTATATATACAGAGTAGTGGAAGGTTATGATAATTTTATCGCTTCTTGATACATTCTTAAAATAATCCTTTAGGGCAGTCAAACAGAACTCATTTAGGGCTTAAATAAAGAAGATGGGAGAAAACACAGCTCCACCATTTTTAAAGATGGAGGATTCGTATTTTGCCTAAAACCTTTTATATTTGAAAATAATCTATAACAGAAAAAAAAAGCATCGGACGACAATGAAGAAAATAAGCAATAAAATTAATTTTAAGAAGATGTAAGGACATGTAAAAAAAGGCAGTGAAATGAGGACCTGCTTCTTCGAAAATTGATCACATTCCTAATTTGAGTATTAAAATAAATAAGTATATGCAAATCTATAAGCAAAAAAAAAAAATATGAATACATAATATGAACTCATAACATTTTGCAGATTTGCGATGGGATTTGCTCAGCAAAATCTTGAGAGGACGTCATCATTTTTTGGAAGGACCTAAATAGATACATTTTGATTACCGATTTATACACCTACGCCAACGTTAAAACCTGTGCAAAATTTGAAAACATTTGCTTTTGCAGTTTCTAATTTGAATCGTAAAATGTTATTATTTAATATCGATTTTTTTTGCAAAATCTGGATATCTAAACTGAAAGTGGATTCATAAATTACTTGTTTTATAAAATTTAAATAGCATTTACTACACAAAATTTTGAGATGACGTCATCAAATTACTATTACAATACATCCCTAGATTAGAAATTAAAAATCGTTAGTACATATTTATAGAGTGATTCAACTTATATTTTTGAAATTGTTTCTAAGTAAGCTAAGGAATAATAATTTTAAACATACTTTTAGGTCAAACCTTAAGAAACGTAGGATTAAAAGACTCACAGTGTTTCCTTAAAAAATATGAGAAAACTAGCAATTTCCAAATTACTCACGCTGTATAATTAAACACTTTTGAATTCATATAACGGGTGATCAAAAAGTTTTCAGATTAGAGTTGGCCATGGAAATAATTGTCATGTTAAACTGTAAAAGTCATGCATAACCGTTTTTTTTTAAGATTTTTACAGTTTTATCAAAGACATGACAAATATTTCCATGGCCAACTCTAATCTGAAAACTTTTTGATCACCCTTTACATTTATTAAGACAATGTAGCTAAAAGTTTTGTGCAAAATCTCAGATCTCGGTCTTTACATATAACCGAAATAAAACCGTCTTCTTACATAAATATGTTGAAATCGATTGATCGAGGTTGTACCTAATGTCAATGCTCCAGTTTTAATAGAAAATCTATATCTGTAAAAATATATTGGGCGTTCTAATTAAATGAAATGCGAAAATGTTGTAAAAGTAACAAATAACTTTTTTCCTTTTTTTTTGTAATGTTAACAATAAACTTAAAACTTCTGAATTTGGTTAAGATTCGCTGCGACGGTCGACGCGCTATCCCCACCTTCGCGTGAATCAACCTGATACCTGCACCAACTGTATTATGAATTGAAGATCTTGAAATGACTGCAGCAATTATCAATAAACTGATTAAACCAGTTTTCAAACAAAAAACCCGCATCGAATTGGTTCGGTGCTACGATGGCGCAGACACATTTACAGATAGATAAAGGCTTCAAAGTTATAACGGCCCTGTTTTTACGCCGGAGTTAATAAAATATGGTCAGCTTAGTGGAGTGGGTCGTTAAAATCTAGTAAAACTCGATCAGGCGAGCGCTATTGAAAGATAAAGCTGTTGAAAGATAAAGGTTGAAACGGACTGAAATTATTGAGTACACATATTGCCGGAGATTAGCAGCACTGGCTACAAACAGCTGTTTCAAGTTGTATTAATATAATGGGGAACGATCCGTAGTTTAGTCTCAAGAAGTAAAGGGACGGCCACAACATGGATTTAACTTTAACTATTTGTGGGAAGGAACTAGTAATCCTGATTTAAGTTAATCTAAAATGAGAACGATACATCAAAATGAGAACGATACATCAATGTTGAGAATACAATCCAAGAAAAGAGAAATCGCTACGATTTCTACAGTTTGTGGTTTTTAATTACACCACCATGAAAGTGTCACTTTTATTACAAACACCAATCTTAAAAAAATTACACTGAAAGACGGGTTTTCCGAACATTTTTCTGAACTACACGTGAGAAAAATTATTGATTTACTCAGTTTTTGTAAAATTAATAGGCCACTTCAGAAATAATTGGACCTGCTATCCTATCAGTGAAAACCAATTGAAGTCGATACTGCTGTTGAAATACTCCAAGTTATTCCTTCCTGTTCAGATACTCCATCTACGCCGTTAATTGTATTGTTGTTCTGTGAAATATGTGGCTCGTTAGTAGAAAAGATAATTTTTTTAATGATACATCGTATTCAGCGACGAGTTAATGATTTTCAAGAACAGAAGTGCATTCAGTTATTAATATTGATGGTTATATTGCTGCAGTATTATTAAATTATATATACCGACAAGTTTCTCTTTGGTAATAATACAATACTACGCAATTAAATTGACAACAAAAGCACCAGTGCTTCACATTTTATTAATGGAAAAAACATGTGTTTGATTGAAAAATTACTTTGAAATTGTAGGTACGAGTATATATCAGTGTCCTAGTCTCCTAGTAATTGGGTGGAAGCCTGTTAGGAAACCGTTTTCAATAATAATAACAATAAAAAATAAAAAAAAAGAATGTAATATCTCCATTGCTAACTTATTGTTATGAAATTTTAAATATAACCTACCCATAACTTGTACTATGTAATGCGGCGGCAGTTGTTTTCTAAACAATTTATTATATTGTTGAAACGTATGTACAATCGCACGCAAATGTTTTGAGCCTATGGCCGGATCGTTTTTGCCTGCCCTCACCGAAGAAGGCGGTCCAAATCCTTCAAGGGCAGAATTTGTAGGTAGGCTCAAACTACAACGAAATTCAGATTTTACCCTATAAAATTTTATTGACAATAACGGGACGTACAGTAGTTATATATACATTTGGTAAGAAATATTTATGGCTCACACCAGTTCTCTCTAATTTATCGGAGAAGATTTAGCAGGTAGTTGTTCCCATAAAATAATGGTGACTTTCGTTCGTGAGTAACGATGGTCCGGACATGAATTATTTTGCTTTCTAACATCTTTCGACCACTTGTTCCGTATAAAAAATTTCATCACTTTTTCAAACAAAATACTCTTAAAAAAAACGATATTGTCGTTGAGTGACATGTAACTGGCATAATAATAAAAACGTGCCATTTTTGTTAACTGATATTGTTTTCATAAATGTCGCAAAATTATTAAATTTGTCTAATCATCCCCACCAATAATGTGATGACGTCACTTCAAATTTATGCATAGTAAATGGGTTTTAAATTGTATACAGTAACACATGTAGTTTATGACTTCGTGTTGAGTTTTTATCCAAAACGTCCAGATTTTTGGAAAAAAAATCAAAATTATAAAACAATATTTTGCAATTTAATTTTGAATTTGCAAAATAGAATACTTTGAAATCTTGCAGATGTTTTAAAATCATGATAAACATGATACATTTTTAATTAAAATATATTTGCTTATCCCCTCTAAAAAATGTATGACGTCACATCTTAAATGTATAAAATATGATGAGTTTTATACTTGTGATTTATCACTGCATTAATATTTTTTAGATTTGGTTATACAGGGTGTCTCAAAAAAGTTAATGACTGAGTCAATTTATTTTATTGAAGAAACCAAGAATAGTAAAACTGAATACTTTGAAATATTGTAGATGTTTTGAAGTTTGTGTAAGCATGGTAACTTTTTCGAAAATTTGATTAATCAAATATGCGCAAAATCAAAAATCGGAAAAACTGAAATTCACTAATGGAAAAAAACAGAAAATCGAAAAATACAAATCGTAAAAATCGAAAATCTAAAAATGGCTAATCAAAAAACCGAAAATTCAATGAATCAAATACCTAGGTCGATCGAAAAGTGGAAATTCACAAACATCTAAAATCGAAAAATCGAAAATTGAAAAACGGGAAAACCAAAAAATCGAAAAGTCAAAAATTTGTAATATTGAAAATTAAAAAAATCAAAAACAAAAATTAAAAAAATCGGAAATTAAAATAATCAAAATATATAAAGTAAAAAAAAATTGCAAAGCCTAAAAACTGAAACGAACAGAAAAATCGAAAAAGCAAAAAATTGGAAAAACAAAAATTCGAAAAATCTAAAATCGAAAAAGTGGAAAATGGAAAATCTGAATAAAGAAACTTGAAAATTCTGAAAATTGGAAAATCGAAAACCAAAAAATCGGAAAGTAACAAAATTGAAGTCCAACAGTTGAGAATTGAAAAATTGAAAAACCGAAAATTCTAAAAATCGACAATGGACAAATTGAAAATCGCAAAATTTAAATTGAAAAATTGAACATAGAAAAATCGATGAATTGAAAAATCGAAAATTCGACTTCTCAAATTTTCTAAAAATCGAAAAATCATAGAACTGAAAAATCCAAAATTCTAATCATCGAAAGTCTGAAAACTGAAAATCGAAAATTCTGAAAAGTGGAAAACAGAATATCGAAAAATTTAAAAGAAAGAAAATTGAAGTCTAAAAATCGAAGAATGGAAAAATTAAAAATCAAAAATTCGAAAAATCAAAACCGAAAAATTCAAAGATTTAAAAAGAAAATCGAAAAATCAAAAATCTGAAAATTGAAACTCGAAAATTTGGAAAATCGAAAAGTAAAAAAATTGAAGTCTAAAAGCTGAAAAATGGAAAACTGAACAATCGAAAATTCGAAAATCAAATATGGAAAAATCGAAAAGCCGAAAAATCGAAAATTTGATAAATCAGATATGCGAAAAACAGAAAATCTGAAAATGCAAAACTGGAAAATCAAAAATCTAAAAATGTAAAAACCGAAAATCGAAAATTCAATGAATCTAATCTAATACGTAGGTCGATCGAAAAACTGGAAATTCACAAATCTGAAAAATCGAAAATTTGCAAGATTGAAAAACCGAGAATTGAAAAATCAAAAAACCGAAAAATGGAAAAATCAAAAATCGAAAAATAGGAAAACCGAACATTCGAAAATTCATAATATTGAAAACTCTAAAAGTCGACAATTCAAAAATAAAAAAACTGGAAAGTAAAATAATCAAAAAATCGAAAAGTAAACAAATTGCTAAGCCTAAAAACTGACGAACAGAAAAATCGAAAAATCGTAAAATCAAAAAGTGGAAAATCGAAAACTGGAAATTGAAAAATCGAAGATTGGAAAATCGAAAAAATTAAAAAAAAACGAAAATTCAAAAATCGAATAATCCGAAACTAAAATAATAGAAAAGTGGAAAAGTAAAAATTGCAAAGTCTCAAAACTGACGAACAGAACAATCGAAAAATAAAAAAAATCGAAAAATATCTAAACATGGAAAATCGAAAAATCGAAAATCGGAAAATGGAAAAACTGAAAAATCGAAAATCGAAAACTCGAAAAATCGAAAATTCGATGAAACAAATACTCGAAAAAGCGAAAAGTAAAAAAATTGCAAGGCCTAAAATTTAAAAAATCAAAAAATCGAAAAGTGGAAAATCGGAAAGTAACAAAATTGAAATCTAAAAGCTGCAAATTGCAGAACCATAAAAACTGAAACAAACAGAAAAATCGAAAAACCGGAGAAACGAAAATCGAAAAATCGCAAATCGAAAATAAAGAGAATGAAATATAATGAATTGAGAAAATCGAATCGAAAAATAAAAAAAAAAATCGAATCGAAAAACTGAAAATTTATGATTAATGGAAAATCGAAAATCGAGAATAGGAGAATTAAAAAACCGGAAAATTGAAAAATCGGAAATCGAAGAATTAAAAAAGTAAAATCGAGAATTCAAAAATCAAAAAAATCGGAAAGCAAAATGTAATCGAAAAATGTAAAAAAATTGCAAAGTCTAAAAACTGACGAACAGAAAAATCAAAAAATCTAAAAATGGAAAGATGAAAAATCGAAAATTGAAAGACTGGCAAATTAAAAAAAATTCTTCGACTTTCGTTCCATTTCAAAATTTACTCTTTGTATATTTCAGTGGTCACAACAAGTTCATTAACTACGTTGAAGTATGCAAAGATTAAATTTGTCACCGAAAAGATGTCGGAAGTAATAAATTATCCTATCGGTCGAAGAACGTTCGGTCCGGTGTTACACGTCGACCCAAGAGAGACCGCAGTAAAGGATAACAAATGGAATGGATAAAATAAAGCGTCAAATATGATTGATAAAGTTTAAACCAAAATTATGAAGTTTATAAACTGAACATTTTTTTTTGCTTTTTGAAATGTAGTACACTTCAAAAAATGTTCGTGACTTACTTTAATGTGAATTTTATAACTATGGTCGGCACAATTAGACCTAATATTAGTATGATTTTGAGCATATTCTCGATGTTATTAGAGCAGGACAGGTTTTTTTTTTCTAACTAATTGACAAGATTTCAAAGTATTCAGTTTTGCAATTCTTGATTTCTTCAATAAAATAATTTTTTTGAGTCACCCTGTATGTATAAACAAATCCAAAAAATATTAATGGAATGGTAAATCACAAGTATAGACTCATCATATTCTGAACATTTTAGATAGGGTATTTATACAATTAAAACTAATTCAGAGTAAGTATTTATAAAATTAAAACTAATTCAGGGTAAGAATTTGGTCAACACGTAAATTTCGTTGTAGTTTGAGCCTACCTACAAATTCTGCCCTTGGACGATTTGGACCGCTTCCTTCGGTGACGACAGTCAAAAATGATCCGCCCATAGGCTCAAAACGTTTGCGTGCGATTGTACCACCTATTTTTGAAATTCAATATCTTAATTATTTATGGAAATTTCGTAACCCGGTTTCTACCACTGTTCGGAGTTTACAAAACTCTAGATATCGTACCAGGTATATTGTCGACTTTTTTGTTGGAAAAAAATAGAGTGAAAAAAGTTTCCTTTTCCGTCTCTTCCATTCGTACCAATTTGTTAACTTTTCGAATCAAATATTTAAAGAAGTACACCGTTCACCGATAAAACCCAAGGAATGACAACACGATACAATGTCTGCGACGTTATTTAACTTTTCCTTAGAAAAAGTATTGAAATAGTTAAAGGAATAAGAAGTCCCGACTTCCGCTTCCAGGTTTTTCTTTAGCGATCCGCCGCTCGGTTATTGACAATGAGTCATTATCGGCGTAGAGACCATAAAGCTTTCGACGGCCCATAGGGGTCATACCGCGGCGGCGTATGGGTTTATTTCGTAACATTTCTCCCTCCTTAGTTTTGACCGTCCCGATCAGAAACGTCGAAGGTGTCACTGTTGTACTTCATGAGACGGTCTAAATGGACGATCCTCATTTTCGTCTTCGGCCCTCGTCGAATTTGGGCAACGACCTTTTTTTCTTCGGGGATTGTAAAGCCATACAAAATCCCCTGGCTGGAATCCTACTGAGCTATCCTTAAGGTCGTAGCGTGTTTTCATTCTGTCACTCGCCACCCGGATCTTGTGGCGCACCGTTTCGTGAACGCTCAGCAGCTTCTCCCTCAAATCATCAACGTAATCTATAACCTCCTTTGGTTCTTCACTCGGAGATCCGAACAAGATGTCACAAGGCAGACGAAGCTTTCTTCCGAAAACTATGCGCACCGGTATCTGACCCGTTGTGTCATGGACAGCTGATCAATAAGCCAGAAGGAATAGTGGAAGGTATCGATCCCAATCTTTCTGATGTTCGCCCACCACTTTCGAAATATGTTCTTCCATGGTACGATTGACCCGTTCTACCATTCCATCTGACTGCAGATGCAACGGTATGGTGCGTGTCTTCCGTATTCCTAGTACTTCAGTAACCATTTGGAATAGATTTGACTCGAAGTTTCTGGCTTGGTTCGAATGTAATTCCATTGGGACCCTAAACCTGCTGATCCAATTGTCAATCAGCATTGTTGCAACCGTCGTGGCTTCTTGGTTCGGTATGGCATAAGCTATTTTTTGCTGAAGTAATCCCTGACGACCATTATGTACTTATTGTTGCAGCGGCCCTCTCGCCCTAGTTCTCGGTTCCTTGACCACCGCACCAGCTCTTTACATCTTCTCGACAATAGACCCAGTAAAATCTCTCCCTAACTTTAGAAAGCGTCTTGTTGATTCCAAAATGAGTACCAGAAACCCCATGGTCTATCTCTCGAAGTACTTCCCTGATTCTGATGTGGCATGGTTGTATGTTTCCCATCTGGACTCTCCCAAGCTCGCTGAAGCAATCCGTTCTCGACACGCAGAAAGCCCAACTGAGCCCATAACGCCTTGAAAGTGGGTGACTCGCTTGATATTTCCGACCAACCTGGTCGTTCCACCCCATCTTCTTTTCATTTGAGCAACGGTCCGATATGTACGTCCTCCTCTTGGTCTTTTCTAACCTGAGCCATAGTCCAATCTTTATCTTCCACAACTGCTGTCCTCTCACAGGTGAACAACGTTTCACGCTGCTCGATCTTGTTGCAGTTTTTGCAATTCTTACCCGGTCTTCTCGACAAAGAGTCCGAATTATTGTGGAGCTTACCAGTCCTGTGTCGAATTTAAAAATGATACTATTGGAGTCGTTCAAGCCATCTAGCCACTTGTCCTTCGGGATTTTTCATCTGAAGGAGCCATGTGAGGACTGCGTGATCGGTTCTTATCAGGAATTCGCGTCCATAAAGATACTTATGGAAGTGTTCAACAGCCCTAACAATCGCCAACAACAGTAGTTCTTCTCGGGTTTCGAAAGTACGTTGCTGGAGTACTCGATGACTTTTTCTTCCTTGTCCTGCACCTGTGACAAAACTGCACCAATTCCAATGTTGCTTGCGTCCGTGTCCAAGATAAACATTCCCGATGATTGAGGATAGGACAGAAGAGGACTAGAGCATAGTGCGTCAATCTTTTAAAGGCTGCTTCACATTCAGCAGTCCAATCAAACTGAGACTTCAAATCCGTCAGCCGGTGCAGAGCAAACCCGTTGACAAATCTTCTGTAGTACGTGCACAATCCCAAGAAACTTCGGACTTCGTGTTTATCTCTTGGTCTTGGCCAATCGCGAAATGCTTGATCTTTGGTCCCGTAGTCTTGATCCCGTTTACCGAAACAATATGTCCCACAAATTCTACTTCTTCTTGGAAGAGGAGGCACTTCTTCGGATTCAACTTCAAATTAGCCTTCTTCATTCGGTTAAATACTTCTTCCAAGTTGGTCAAGCGCTCCTCAAATGTCTTTCCCATTACCATGATGTCGTCTAAATAAACCAAACAAGTTTTCCGTGTCGCAATACGATCTCCATTAGTCTCTCAAATGTAGCCGGACCATTACACAGGCCAAAAGGCATTATAGTAAATTGATAAGAGCCACTCCCGGCAGAAAAAGCGGTATTTTTGTTATCTTCTGGATGAATATCAACTTGCCGGTAACCGCTGTTTTAACGTGGAAAACCAGGCGGATCCTGATAATGGTGTGAGCGTGTCATCAATTTGTGGAAGCGGGTAACTGTCCTTCTTGGTTATATGGTTTAGTTTCCTGTAGTTTCTCGGTCTCTTCTTTTTTTACCAAAGGTAGGCTTCGCAGAGATTGATGGATCGGTTGCGCATCTCCAGTGTTTATCTGATGTCGCACTACATTCCATTGCTGATAGGTTAGATGACCAAGCTCTAGGGCAGGAATTTCTAAGTTGCCTTTTCTTTCTTCATCAGTGTTGTCAGGATGGCCTCAGTTATGATGCATTTATCTTCGTGACTGGTTCACAGACGGCAAGTTCCTGGGTTTGGGGAAAACATTTGCGACGCGTACGGTCATATCATTTTCGGTATTGATTAAAGCACTAGCAATCATGAAATTCTTCTTGGGGGTGTGTGGTGGTTGAATAATGCCGATGGCAAATCCGGGTTCGATCTCTGCTCTAACTGGAACAATCGTCTCTGCATTCCCTCTGATTTTCACATTCTGTCACCCGATCAATCTTACAAGCTTGGATTCAATACTACGTTGATTCAGGATAAACTCTTCATTGCCAAGACGTAGAACTTTCTTCACTGGATCGACCGTCAATCCATGGCAACTAATCAAATCCATTCCCAGTCGCTAAGTCTTTAGCTCTCACGAGTCCTCGACGTATAATTGATACCTCAGCGCCACTATACCACTATGAAATCACGCATAAATCACGCGAACGCAACACAGGAAATGTGTCAAATGATAAACACTGATATTGCTAGGAGATGTAAACGAATTCTCAAAAATTTTGAAAATCACAGCTTTTACAGATATCTTTTCATTACGACTCCTGGCGGGCGGGTCGGAAAACTTTGCAATGAAGGGATAAGGTGAAGGCTATCTCATTTCAGGACCCCTGATCTAAGTGAAACTGAGCGCATACAATTATTGGTTACGGTGACAAAAGACGAAGTTTTGCTCAAGTACTTTTAGTAACACTTTTCAATGAAATTCATCCTGAGTGAGAACCCATTACTAAGTCGATGGTTTCAAAAACCCTACAAAATTCAATGAAACTAGAAGTGTTAAAGAGCGTCCAAAAGCTGACAGGCCAAAAACTACTGCAAATGATAAAAATGTCCTTAATGTCCTCTTAGAGTCTTAGACGCAACAGAAAATCCTAAAACGCCAGTGCAACAATTAGCGCTGAATCACAATTCAAACAATAATGAAAAAGGAAAAAGTTCACCCATACAAAATCCATTTGGTACAATAGCTGAACGAAGATGATTTTGAGTTGAATTTTCCGAAATTTTTATGAACAGAATACATCAAGACGGAAATGTTTGTGGAGTAAATCCACACAGCGTCCAAAAAAACTGAATGTTTGGTTATCATGTAATTGGTCCTTTTTTTATTAATGGGAATTTAAATTCTGAGGGATACTTAAAGCTGTTGGGGAAATGTATAATGCCTAGACTTAGATAATTTTTTCCCAATTACCAAAACCAGGAGTTACTAGCAGAAACTCTTTGGTTTCAACAAGACGGTGCTCCAACCCATTTTGGACGTCAAGTGCGACAAGTACTTAAATTAAACTTTTCCTAGCAGGTGGATAAGCCGAAGGGGTACTATTGAGTGGCATGCCAGGTCACCGGATTTGACACTGCTTGATTTTTTTTGTGAGGCTATTTGAAGAATCGCGTTTATAATGGAGAACATTTTGAGCATCTTTTCTAGAAAACAGAAGTTTAATTTTGGTTTCGGTTGTTATTGGTTAATTTATTTAATTACCATTTAATAATGTATTTTGCCATTTCAATCAGAAAAAAGTGTGATTTGTGCTATATCAATGAATTGAGAAAAAAAACTCTATTCAAAAATGTATTAATTACCTATATGGTAGTGCCCAGTGTTGGGGACAGATAAATGGAAGATAAAAGTATCTAGATACAGAGTGTTTTCGATTTTTTCGAAATGTATCTAGATACAGATACAAGAACACAGATACTTTTTGAAGCTTTGGCGAATAAAATAACTGAAACCATGTTTATGTATTTTTTATGTATTGTTTAATGAATTTTTAAAATTAACAACATTTCGAACGTATTGTCACCTAAATTATTTCTTCTTGGTGTCAGAATTTGGTTACTAAACACCCGTTCAACAGGTGCAGAAGAAGGGATTGTGGTATTAAATTTAAAAAATAAACATTTTACTGTAGCATAGTTATTCAAGGCTCAAAAATCTTTTCTTTTTTCCTGCAAATAGGCCATCGCTTCGCTGTTTGATGTGTCGCAAATTGTGCGATATTTATTACGTACGTTTAAAAAAAATATTGTTTTTTGTTTTTATTCCCATACTGCAGTGTCCAAATTATGTTTGAGTATATCTAATAATTATCTCCAGCATTAAAATTACTATTTCAAAAGAATACAGGAAATGATTATTATGTGCTGAAGGTCTGTTGTCGGCAACCTGTCATAAATTATTATTCTTCAATATCGGCTTACGATGTTTTTATGACCATGTCCGGTAATCGTCTATCCCGGCGCGGCAGGTATATACATTTTAGGAAGAATTGCTGGTTCCATTTAAGGCAAAATAAGTACAATTTCTTAGAAAGGTATTTAAACCCCTTATTATAGGATCAAAGGCTGCCTGGCAGGCCGGAATCACCAGAGTGCAACTTTAAATTTTCAGATTTTTGTTGAAAGTCATTTTATTTTAATTTCATTTCACGATTTCTGAGAATATATCACGATAAATTATTCTACCGAGGGTTGTAAAAATATTAATTTTATTGCCCAAGATTTACACTTAAACATAATCGGCACATTCTAGGGCAAAACGGACCTGCCAAGCCCGTCTCGCGTAAGGTCCAACAATGAAAAAGTGAAGAAATGACACATGTGGCAACAGGAAAAGATGCTACATTTGTCTGAAAAATAAAGGTATAAAACAGTAACAAATATGCGATTTATGCAAGAGATATGTACTCGTATGTACTGAACATTCGATTAGTCGATTAGAGAACTAATTTGTGCTAATTGAAAAAATTAATCATTATGTAACAAGCAATTATTATTTTCTAAAAATAATAACGTACCTTAAACAAATATTTTTACTATTAAAATTGCTCTTATTTTAATAACACAAATACAACCAGTGGGCCTACCGGACGCGGGTTGCTCAGGTACACAAATAAAATGCATTGCCCCGATAAGCGTAAAACGCAGTGAATAGTCAACTGTGGTTTATGGTTTTTGAAATACCATGTTACCATGGCTTAGATTTATTATTACCCCTCAGGATTATATTTAAAGATGTATAAGTACTGAAGGCTACAATGTAGGAAATGATGGTATTTAAAATATGAAAATTTCCGTGACAGAACACTGTTAGTGGACCTCTTACCTCTATTTTTGTTTATGTGACCAAAATCACCAACATGAAGTATCAGAAATTACTACTAGTATAACTCAACTAATAACTACTGAAAAAAAGTGAAATAAAAAAATGTATCTGCATCTGCGCCATTAATTTTGTATTTAGATACAGATATTTTGTGTTTAAATTCGATTTTATCTAGATACAGATACTATATGCCCAAAAATATATCTAGATACTTTATTTAGATACAAGTGTCTTGATACTGCCCAACACCAGTGAGTAGTTGAATCGTTCTGGTGGCCGACGTTACATAACCACTGCTGCATTTCGAATCCTCTTATTTTGTTCTCCATTCTATCTTATATATTTTTCATTCGATCGTCCCTGCATTCATGCACTGATTTCTCTTACACACTTTTTAACTGAGATCATATTTCGTCCGACAATATTTTCCATATATTCCAAATTTGTTTTTACGTCCTTCATTTCTTCTTTGATTTCCTCTATTTCATTCTTGTTTGCTTCTACTTCGTTTTGAAATTTTTCAGTTAGGCTGATTTGCTTATTTATTTTCACCTCCATTATTTCCATTTTTGCGTTCATTAACTATGGTAGTGTCATTTAAAAAAAATCAAGTTGGCTTTGCATTTCGAAAAAAATTGGTCTAAAGAGTTTAGACAGTACTTCCCTCGCTGTCGGAAACTTGACGACTGCATGCCTATTGTGTTTTTTTTCTCATTACATTTTTGTAGTGGGAATTTAAAAAAAAATTGCGATGACGTCATCAACATTTTTGCAAGGACACGTATATCAGTTGGGATAGATGTAGTGTAATACTAAAAATAAAATTATTATATTCTCAAATTTTCGGGAAAATGAACTGGGTCGTTTGAATATTGATTTGTAATAATCAATAAAATAACGAAACAATTTACTCACGTATACCTACGTATCAGAGGCAACTGAAAATCGTGTATGTATAAACATTCTTAATTTAAGATGACAGGCGTAACAGCATACGCGAGAGCCAAACAGAGAAACTGTAAACAAAACGACCGTCGGTTTTATTGCTTCGACTTCCGCTTATTATATAAAACATTGGGTTTTATTTTAATTCTTGACGGTGAAATTCACAATTGGTTGATTATAAACATGTCTATTTCACATTCGCGGAATCAAGTGAACGCATAAAACAAATGCAGGTCTGTAATGTTAAAGTCGATGTAAATAAGCGTGCTACCCTTATGTTTCAACCGAGTTTTTCCTTTAACAAATTTTGTGTCTACCAAATTGGGTTGGTTGGGGTGTAATACTAATAATGAGTGTTGCCTTTAATTTAATCAATAAAATAAATTGACTTCATTAATTTTTTTGAACCACCTCTTAAGAAAATCTAAAAAATATGAATGGAATGATAAATCACAAGTACAAACTCATCATACTTTTTGCATTTTAGATAGGATTTATTCAGCAAAATTTAAGGGTGACGTCATCAATTTTTTTAGGAGGGATGAACAAATACATTTTGAACAAAAGTTTACCATGCTTATAATAACTTTAAAATATTCCCAAGATTTCAAAGCATTCGGTTTTGTAATTCCTGATTAAATCGATAAAATAAATTCACGCCTTCATTAATTTTTTTGAGTCACCCTGCATATGCAAATCCAAAAATATGAATGGAATGATAAATCACAAGTACAGACTCATCATATTTTGTACATTGTAGATACGATTTATTCGGAAAACTTTTGAGCTGACCTCATCAGTTTTTTGTAGAAGATAACCAAATATATTTTGACTAAAAATTTATTATGCACTTTATAACCTTAAAACATCGCAAGATTTCAAAGCATTCGGTTTTGTAGTTCCTGATTAAATCAATAAAATAAATTTACGCATTCATTAATTTTTTTGAGTCACCCTGTATATGCAAATCGAAAAAATTTGAATGGAATGATAAATCACAAGAAGAGACTCACCATATTTTGTACATTTTAGATAGGATTTTTTCAGCAAAATTTTGTGGTGACATCATAAATTTTTTAGGGGGGACGACCAAATACGTTTTGATCAAAAATTTACCATGCTTATGATAATTTTAAAATGTCTTCAAGATTTCGAAGCATTCGGTTTTGTAGTTCCTGAGTAAATCAGTAAAATAAATTTACGCTTTCATTTATTTTCTTGAATCACCCTGTATTTGCAAATCCAAAAAATATGAATGGAGTGATAGATCACAAGTACAGACTGATCATATTTTGTACATTTTAGATATGATTTATTCGGCAAATTTTCGAGCTGACGTCATCAAGTTTTTGGAGGGGATAAGCAAATATATTTTGACTAAACATTTATTATGCCCTTTATAACCTTAAAACATGTGCAAGATGTCAGAGCATTCCGTTTTGTAGTTCCTGATTAAATAAATAAAATATATTTACGCATTCATTAATTTTTTTGAGTCACCCAGTATATGCAAATCCAAAAAATATGAATGGAGTGATAAATTACAAGTACAGACTCATCATATTTTTACAGTTTGGATAGGATTTATTCGGCAAACTTTCGAGCTGACGTCATCAATTTTTTGGAGGGGATAAGCAAATATATTTTGACTAAACATTTATTATGCTCTTTATAACCTTAAAACATCTGCAAGATTTCAAAGCATTCGGTTTTGTAGTTTCTGAGTAAATCAGTAAAATAAATTTACGCATTCATTAATTTTTTTGAGTCACCCTGTATATGCAAATCCAAAAAATATGAATGGAGTGATAGATCACAAGTACAGACTCATCATATTTTGTACATTTTAGATATGATTTATTCCACAAACTTTTGAGCTGACGTCATCAAGTTTTTGGAGGGGATAAGCAAATATTTTTTGACTAAAGATTTATGATGCTCTTTATAGCCTTAAAACATCTGCAACATTTCAAAGCATTCTGGTTAGCAGATTAAAAATTAAATTTCAAAATGTTGTTTTATAATTTTGATTTTTTTTCCAAAAATCTGGACGTTTCGGGTGAAAAGTCGATTCAGAGTTGTAAACTACATGTGTAGGACTATGTTATTTTATACAATTGAAAACCCATTTACTATGTACAATTTTGAAGTGACGTCATCGCATTAGTGGTGGGGATGATTAGACAAATTTTGGTTAGCGTTTTACCATCTACATGATATTCTTAATATAAGTACAAAATTTCACAACAATCGGTCGAGTACTTTCGGAGATTATCTGTCTAATAAAAATCCGGGACGGCAGACGGACAGACGGACAGACGGACGGACAGACGGACAGACGGACGGACAGACGGACGGACAGACGGACAGACGGACAGACGGACAAACGGACAGACGGACAGACGGACAGACAGACGGAAATGGGAGACCTATTTCTTTGTCTTCTAGGGGTCATGAAAGATCGAGAAAACGTAAAAGTAGAGAGTCGGCCGACGGACTCGATTACAATACTTCCTTTGCTTACGCTCGGGAAGTAAAAAATTAAGCAAAAAAAATTAATTTTTTTTAGACCAATAATTACAGCACAACTTTTTGTACCCCTGTTCCTAATTTCAGTCAATTTGAACAATTGGTTCTCAAGATATTTAACCGTTTCCATACATTCTAGCGACCTTGTGTGACTTATACAGTAATAATAACCCGTAGTGACAAGGAAGTCAAAGCTATATGCAAGTAGGACGCATCACTTCATCAAAATCGAGGTATTAAATTCCAACACAACAGTCTGCTTCCAACATCGGAATGTGTTTTGAAACATCCCACGCGACCACACGAGGTGTTCAAACACTTGTCCCTCGCCTAACACAAAAGACTGAAACAGTCCACGTGGCAGAACGAAGTAAGCTGATCACTCAGAATAGAACTTAAAGCTCATCTTCTCTTAAATACATAGGAAACACCAACGGGGTTTTAGGGGTTGTATTTTAAAAATACAAGATATTAGGCTTTAAAAAATTATATTCGCATTAGCAAATTTGAATTAAGAGGACCTCCATATTTATAAGCCTGTTTTTATTGTATAAAATAAATAACGTTTTTGAAATATTTAATTTTATTCATTCGAAATAACTGCTGCAATATACTTATTACATTAGGGAATTCAGAGAAACAATAATATATCGTTCTGATTAATTAAATGACTTATAAAATTTCGATCGAACATCAGAAGACAAAGAAAATAATGGTAAATAAATCAGTTCACTCTCTTACTTAAAATTTTTATTTTTAAATCCATGTTAAAAATTCAAGTACCCCTTTAAAAACTCATTTAAAATTCAAGCATGTGGTAAGTGAAAATAAACAATTTTGTTTTAATTTGTTCATTCAGTTATTTGTCAATCATCCAACAACAAAACATCGTTTTGAAATTACCCATTGAGTTGTTCATCAATCGATAACAAAAACATACTTGTTTCAATTTTATTCATTCGGTCTGACAAACGTCAATAGGCAAATTTTTAATTTGATTTGCTTCACAGTTTTTTTAATTACACACTTCAAAGTCATGGTCTACATCACCTCACTGACTTGATAATGTGATACTGGAAATTTCATAATAAATTAACGCCAGACTTAAGTAGAACAAACAACTTGTAAAGAAACTTGGTGTAAAGTTATTCAGCTAGAATTTTCCTCGCCCTTTACATTTACATAATATACGTTTAATACTCGAGATATATTATTAAAGCACAGATAATAAAATAAAAATTGGTCCACTAGTTATTTAGGCTGAACTTTCCTCACCCCTGAAGAAGAATCCAACAATGCAGCTTTTTTGAAAAATTATAACATTTGTGTTGGCGAAATTTTATTTACTTTATGAGAACCATGCAGATGCAGACAAGTACAGGAGTATGGTATTTTATAAAATTTAAATAGCATTACCATGCAAAATTTTGAGGTGACGTCATCAAATTAACGGTGGGGATGATCAGACGACTAATATTTCACCACATCAGTTCAACAGTTTCGTAGATTAGCCGTTGAACATTGAACTGAAATTCAGGAAGCTAGTTTTAGCAGAAATCGCCTTGCCAAAACAAAATATGAAACTGGAATAACTTTTCATCATTTATTCTCGTCTGACGAAGTGCAGTAAAACTCTAACATTTAAAATTTCCAGCGAAAAAACAATGATAGCAAGACGTAATTTATGTTCGAAGTTTTTAAACAAACTTCAAGCCTGATTGAACCTTTAATTAAAAATAAGGTCGGTCCTGAGTGCACTGTTATTATCGGCGTTCATTTTACCCTTTTGTGAAAAAATTAACTTCTACACAAATATTTCCATGAGAAAGTTGCGTTGAGACACACTGCATGAAGTTTCCGCCAGAAACCAATTAGATATTAATTATGGAAAACCAGGCCCACAGAACTTCAAAAGTTAAACAGGAACAATTTAAGAGCGATTTTAGCTGAAATTTCTACCGAGCAAATATATTAAACTGCAGGTAATTTTCATCATATTGTTTAATAAATTGGGTACATATGCAGGCTATTCTAGGAAATTTAATTTCAAACCTGTTTTCCTCTATTATACACTTTTTAAATAAAGCTTATAGCGGTAAAATGTAATTACCTCAACGTGTTAGATGAATCATTTAACGAACAGGTATATTATTCTAATTAAACACACCTAAACATCCGGTAAAATAAACACCGCACCTCGTCGAAAATCCACTCGTTTGTCACTAAAAGAGACATGGTGTTGTCGATAACAGCAATACGAATTTGACAATATCGATAACGACAGATAGTTGGGACATCGTTATACAGTTTGTTTTGATTCAATTGCGACAGATTTAACTTCACTCCAAAATTGCAAAATTCAGATATCAAAATCAAAATCTCGTGAAATTAATGGATGGAACAATATTTCCATATAGGTAAAATTAAGCCTGAAATTATCGACAAGCGAACGTATCTAAAAACGATAATAAAATCAACAAACAATAAAATAGGGCGATTTAGACGATACGGTTAAAACTTTGGTGGAGTTTTTGGTGTTACACGTCGACCGTGAAACAACATCAATAAATAAAAAAAAACTCATGATAAAACTTCATCGTTTATCTCAAAGATTACATAGCAGACTTGTTTGAACTTTTCCTAGAAAGCTGACGATTATTTAGAAATTACAACCATTAATTATTTTCAAATCTGACCAACTAAACCGAAATGAAAGTGGTTTTCGTTTAAATAACGACTTTTTTGCCGCAAATAATTATATTTATAATAGTTACAAAATACAGCAAATGTTACTAAAAATAAGATTTGTGAATCAATCTACCCGAAATGGGCCACTGGAAGTTTTTCCGTATTAAGTATGTTGTTCGTTTTTCCATCACAGAAAAGCGTTCTTGCAACAGACTTACCACCTAATTTATTTTTAAGAACATCGTGCCTATCCCAGGGGAACCCAGTTTAACCTTTTTCCTAGTAAAGGATTAAGTTAGCGGTTGAAAACGCAACTGGACCATGTCCCTTAGGATAATAATGTTTACGTTGCTGCAGAAAACTCGTAAATATTTAAAATTAGACCTTAATAATTAATTTTATCTGCTGCAAGATCGAAAAGATTAGAAAGGGGTCACAGGTTTTTCAACGATCTTGAAAAAATAAGAGAATTTGTTATACAGTCTAGATTAAAAATTTTAAGAGATCGTTGCCGTTGATGTGGTGGGTTCCTGCTTTGTGTTTAACATAATCAAGCAATCAGTAACGTCCTAAATAAACATATTTTCAACTCCGGAAGCATAACTTAATTTGAACCGAATGATTCATTTCTTTCGCATTTTATGTACATAGGTATTTACTTATCTATAATAACCCGCCCCGGTACGACGCCTATGGGTTTATCGAGGGTTTTCTAGTATGTGCGGCGATGGTGAGTGGCTCATCGTCCAGAAAAACCTCCAATTCTGTTGGATGATTTCGTAAAATAAAATTAATTTTCAGTTTATACATATATGTCCATCCAAAGATTCAAAAATACTAAACGTGATGACGCAACTTTATAAATGAGGTTAATTTACGAAAAAATGTTTTTTTCGATAAGTGCAAAAAAAGGTTTTATTCAATTAAACTTCAAACGGTACTCTTTAACGAAATATCGGCTATATATTTTTTTAGTAGAAATGTTGTCCTTGCGCATTCATATCCGTTTAAAAAAAACTTCCATTACAACACAGTTTATTCTAGAAAAAAACTCTCTTTTATCCATGCATTTAATTTTTACATATCGAGCGTAAGGAACTATTACAATAGGGTCCAGTGAACAAATGGCTACTTTCATTATCAGACAGATTATTGATAAATTTTAAAATTTTATAAGTACAGTAGAATTTTCTTCATTTTGGCAAGATGTTGTAAAACTGTACCTAATACGACATCCGGTATGTTTCTGTTTCTGTCTTTGTCCGACACATTGAATTTAAGCAGCCACCACTTCCTGAGTTTTAGGAGCAGACAGAGATAGAAACATTCTGTTTTACGACAACTTGTCAAAATTTAAAATATTCTTCTATATGTTAGGAATGCGCAAACATTGTAATAACATCACCTGAAATTTTATAAAATAACATAACCCTGTATTTATGGTTTATGAATCCGCCTTGAGTATTTCTATTAGACGTACAGATTTCCAAAAAAAAATACAAATTTAATAGCAATCGGAGCGCTTACAATCGTCCATTGGTTAGCGTATCCTGCTCGTAACTGGAAAGTTAGGGGTTTGATTAGCCTATGCAGGTTTTTTCCTTACACTGTGATTGGTATTATCTATATATTTTACATATAGAGGTGATAATAAAAAAATCTCAATATTGAATTTTACAAGTAAATAACATTGGACAAATTTTATTGTTGCTACTAGTACCACCACTCTAATTAATAGTTATTAATAACTATTTTCCCAAAATTTTCGCAAAAAATTCTGGTCACTTCAACAAATTCTGCTTTTAAATACAAAACTTGATTTTCCGAAATTTTATTTGTGATAACTTCTATACATTAAAAAATTAGCTTACGTTCGAGAAATAAAAATATGACTGTATTTTTCGAGTTTCTTGGCGACATTGGTTTTTGAAATTCATTAATATATCACACTTTAATTCGTCTGTCTGTTTGACGGCTGTTTATGTTATTTTCATCATACGAATGCAATTTGGATTTTTTGCGGGTGTCTAAGGTAAAAATCCAGACAGAGTCATAAACTACAGGTACAAGAGTAGGTTATTTTATAAAATTTAAATGGCGTTTACTAATAAAATTTTGGGGTTACATCATCAGATTGTTGATAGGAATGATTAGCCAAATTTTAGTTATCGTTTTACCATCTGCATAATATTTATAACGCACATATAAGATTTGACCTTAACCAATCCAGTAGTTTTGGAGATTATCTGTCTAATAAAAATCAACACAGGCAGACACAGATAGAACACAAACAGACGGAAACGAGGGTCCTACTTTTCGTATTTAACTTACGCTCGAAAGTAAAGAATGTTCTTAAGCCAAATGTTAAGACGTATTCTTCCCAAAACGATTTTTTATCGAAATTTTTATAAGGAAAAAAAGGCAATATTTTTAACATCTTAATATTACTAAAGAAGTTTATCTTCGTTTTATTGTTGATTTTAACTAATTATTTTAATTAGCTGAAAATACATTTTACAGTTTTCTTTTTCCTATCTTTCAAAAAAATGTGTCTGAAGTTATTTGGACAAAGCGCCTCCCTCGTCTATGAAGCACCCTCAAACAAGTGAAATTTCTGGAATGATTTGTAAAAGTTGATGATACAAATTTAATACAACTTTAAGCAGGTCATAATATTTTCCACACTGTATATAAAATTTATCTACCAAAATTTTAAAATCACGTTATGAAGTTTTTGGACAAATAAAAAAATACATTTTCAATTTTGTTGGAAAATTTTAAAAACTTTCTTCCAAAAATCTAGCTGCCAAAGTTAAAACGTAAGGGGAATTAATAAATCAAAATTTTGAGATGATGTCATTAAATTGTTGTGAGGATGAACAGACAAATTCTGGTTAGAGTTGTAGATTACGTGTATAATAAAATAGACAACAGATAGACAGACGGACAGACGACAGACAGATGGAAACAGGAAACCGACTTTTTCGAGTCGCAAATTTCAGTAGTTATTTCAGACGTATTTTGAGATATTTCCCAAAGTCCTTTTTTGACCCTGTAGTGTATATTACTGTCTCTTTCTAATTAAAGGCATTTACTAAAGATTGTCATATTATGACCCAATGAGTGACCAAGGTTTAAGACAAGTTCCTTAAATTTGTAAAATTTTTATTTTCCAGCCCATATTTCAAACGAAGCAAATTTTGACATAACGTCATCATTTTTTTAAAGGAATGTATAGTGCTATAACGTCATCATTTTTTTTTTTTAAGGAATGTATAGTACTTGCTAAGATAAGAATGATTTTGGCAAATAATATACTCTTTAAGAAAATAGAGGGCGGATGGGTAGGGGTAGTACTTCCTAAAATATGACCTATTTGGAAAATGACACACCCTCTAAGAAAATAAAGGGCTGGGGTGGGGCTAGTACTTGCTAAGATAAGACTGATTTTGGCAAATGATGTACCCTCTAAGAAAATAGTTTCCAGTAGTCGCCAAATAGTTTTAAACCCTTACAAAAACACCAGCGACACCCAAAATTTTCTATATATTTTTTCAAACTAAACACAAAAGCCTCCTACTTAGGTTCTTTTCAATTCTTATAAAAAAGCGAATAAAAGTTCAAAAATTCTTCCACATTCTTTACCCGAGGTCTCCCAGATTATTCATTCAAAGTTTTTCAAAAACAGAACACAATAACCCTCAAGATCTTTCCCAATTCTTTCAAAAACACAACACAAAGGACCCCAAAATTCCTTGCACACATTTAAAAATAAAGACACTAGTGGTTTCTAAGATTTTATCAAATTTTATAAAAACAGAACACTAGGGGCTCCTAGAATATTTCAAATTTTTCCAAAATAAAACGTCAACGTCTTAAAATTCTTTTCCCTTTCAAAAAAAAACTATGAGCACTCCAGATTTTTTTCAAAAATGGAACACGAGGGACACTAAAATTCTTTCAAAAAACTAAACACAAAGGACTCCCAGGATTCTTTCGAACTCTTATAAAACAAACCTTGTAAAAATCTAAAGATTAAAATGAAATACAATGGAAGGCTCACAGATTCTTTCAAACTTTTTCAAAAACATAACACAAAACCTCAAAGTTCCTGCCCATATTGACAAATAAAGACACTAAAGGTCCCTAAGATTTAGTCAATTTTTTCAAAAATACTTAAAACATCAGGGGTACCCGAAATTTTTCCATAAACAAGATCTTGGAGAGCTCAAGATTATTTCATCTTTCAAATTCTTTTAAAATTAAAACACCAGGGGTCCTCAGATTATTTCAGTTTTTTTCAAAAATAAGACATTGGGGGCCTGAAGATCCATTTTCTATTTCAAAATAAACAACACTACTGATGCTGTTTTTAGAAGTCTGTATGAACGAAACTACTGCCATGTTTTTCTCTCTAATTTGTTAAAAATTTTAAACCTAATATGAATTTAACTTGTAATCACCCTCCAAAAGTACATTTCCTGAATTGTATAGATACTTCTATTTTTAGAAGAGATCTGTATACAAACTTTTTATTGTTGGTTAGAAAATTGTCTCCAACGGAATCTGACAAGCGAAAGTAGTTTTGAATGTATCTTAGTATCGTTTTCTGATAATATCTGCCAGGACAAACGAAATTATTTTTAGAAGAAATCTATGGAAGCTATCGCCTTCGAATGACACCTTTAAAAAAAATTTACAATAATATTCAAAAGATAATTCGTCGCGATTTTTGCATCTATTACACTTCGTCTCTCTTTAAATCAAGTCTCAATGATGCTATTTTTAGAAGAATTCTACATACACCAAAATATTGCAATTTAACAGAACTTTTACTAGCAAATTTGTTAAAAATTTTAAACCTACAATGAATTTAGCGTAGAAATCTGAATACAAAATTTTATTTTAGTTAGACGTTATTCGCTTTTTTTTAGTCTTGGACGGAATCTGAAAAGCGACATATTTTTTAGAAATCTTTAACTGGAATGTATCTTTTACCGCTTTCTAATTCTAGTCAAACACATACGAAACTATTTTTAGAAGAAAACTAAACAAGCTTTCGCTTCTGAATCACACCGTTAAAAATTTTACAAATAATTCGAACGATAATTTACCAAGATTTCTGTATGTATTCGTCCCTCATTTTTTTTAAGAATGTATAGTACTTGCTAAGATAAGACTGATTTGGCAGATGATGGATGTACCCTCTAAGAAAATAGAGGGCGGGTGGGCGGGCTAGTACTTCCTAAGATATGACTAATTTGGAACATAACATACCCTCTAAGAAAATAGAGGGCGGGCGGGCGGGGCTAGTACTTCCTAAGATACGACTGATTTTGGTAAATGACATACGCTCTAAGAAAATGAAGGGAGGGTGGGCGTGGCTGATACTTGCTATGTAATATGTTTATACTTATGAAATTTTGTTAGCATTATCTAATGATTAAATCAGTGCAATAGAGATTGGTTTAGTGATCACAGAATTTTTATTTTGATTTTTAATCAATCGTAATTTTGATTCTGCTTACTAATGTATTATTAGAACAACATGTTATATTATTTCGGATGCTTTTTCTACCTCCTGAGTGTATGTAAGCTAAAGAAATGTTGTAAGAGGATCAATCGAACGAATGGCTACTTTCATGTTTTTTCGACGTTTCACGACTTCTAGACTACGAAATAATGGATCTCCAGTTTCCGTCTGTCTGTCGTCTGTGTCGATTTTTATTAAACTAGTTAATCTCTGAAACTACAGGACCCACTGTCACATTTATGTTAGAAATATCGTGTAGAAAAAAAAAACGCTACCTAAATTTTACCAAATAGCGTACTTGTGGTTTACGAAACCGTCTTGGTTTTTGTACCACCTAGATTGTATTACCTAGATATTTTTTATTTATGGAAGTTATCATAAAATGAACAAAATTTCGCAAATTTAAATCTTAAAGCCTCACACCAATTATTTGAAATGACGCCATCAATTTCTGGAGAAAGTAATTAGATAACTTTTAATCGATGTTGCGTAATTACTAAACTAGCGTATTGTTCTATCAGGAAGTGAAAGACCCATAAATTTTGGCGGGGGTGTACAGGCACCTTAGGCTAGTATTTTATCATCTAGGCATTTCACAGTAATCAGTTAGGGATTATGTGTCTAATAAAACCGAAAACAGACATTCACAGACATACAGACGGAAATGGGATAATATGTTCGAATTAAGGAGTTATAAAAATAAGTAATAAAAATGAATGAATCATTAATAACTTAACTTATTTTTAACTCAAAAAACTTGCTTCGAGAAAAATGTTGAAATAGATTTTTTATTGGCAGTTGTTAAAGAATCAAAGTGAACAAGTTCAGCACGTAATTCACCCTTTGAATTCGAAATTCCACTCACCTGTAACATCGGCAAGAACGAACACAGCAGCTCGCCCAGAATCCAGTTGTTTATCAACAAAACGTACAACGTTATCGGCAACACCACCACGCATTTGACAATATCGCTAATGACATTGTTGAGAACAAAACTGCAGGTGACATCATTGTACAGCTTGTTTCGGACGATGTGAATAAAAACTGACAAGTTTAACGCCACTCCGGTCACAATGAGCAACGAATACATAAACAAGATAAAAGGGTAACTAGTGGCCACCGAAGGTCTGAAGTGCGGTTTCCGCAAATCTAACTTCGGATTCGCCTGTCCCAGCAGAAATTCGTGAATAAATGCCCAAACATGCGGCGGGACGTCGTTTTCGACGTCTTGTGTATAATTGTCTCCCTCCATCGCTGCTATCGTCTGAAGTTTCTACAAGTTGTCCGTTTTCACATTTTCACTTTCACTGTGCACTCGAAAGCTCGCGCTTATCGCAGGACTTGCGGCACAACTTTCAAGCTCTGGCGAGTTATAAGTGCGTTACGGACAGCAGGAGCGTATAAATTTTATTCCGGAGGATGTGTTGTTGCGCGAGAGGCTTGCGCCTGGAGAGAGTCACCACCTGAGCTGACGGGGTTTGTTTATTGCCGAACGAAATTTTAATTATCTTTGATTAGCTACAAAGGGTGAGGATCTGATGCGAAAGCCAAAAACAATTTCGACGGGTGAAACACAGCTGCGATTTCGGGTCTGAAACCGTTATGAATTTTATTATTTTTCGTTTTTACAGAGGTTGCGGAAATTTGGAAGAGAATAAAGGCGGTTGGAGTCCTAATTGGTTAATAGCAAGTTCGACGAATAAAAAATCGTATTTTTATGAACGCTCAGATATAGTTAATTTTATTTAACCAGATTGTATCGATCGTGTTTGTTTAATAGGAAACAATTTGGACCACACTGAACGGCTGACAAGCTGTTTTAAAATTTATGTGTCACCAGCATCGGCTGTTATCTATTTTGGCTGCTGTTTGAATTCCACGTAATACAGTTTACGGTTTATTATCTCAGAACTAAATAATGTCTACGAAATTCTGGTTTAAATCCGGGGAATTGGTCGATACTCAGGTCATTTTTTTTTTTATTAGATAAATTAAATTTAATAAAACTAATCACTCTCTAACTTTTTATAAAATCAAATTAAGAATGAGTCACCCCATTTTTTCGAAAATGTGAAAATACGAACGTCTTTATTTAATAATGATTAAATAAGAATTAAAATAATCATATTCAGAACATTTTGTTCGACTGTGGCATTCTTAATTAATAATGTTAATCATCTTTTTGAGGCGATAAACTCATTCAAATTAAACTAATTTCTACGTGACATTCTTCCGATTATAAACATAAACACTTCAATTGTTTTATTACTGCTGAGAGCCCATTTTTACTTATTGAGCGTAAGCTAAAGAAGTATAGTAATTGAGTCCATCAGCAATGTTTTATTTGATAAGCGGAGTCGAAGCAATAAAAAGTCTGGACCATCGCATTGTGATCCGGTTAATGCAGTTCGTAGAAAATGTCGTTTCATTTAGTTTGTCTATTTCACTCTTACTGTAGAATCTTTGTTTCGTTATTTTATTGATTAAATAAGATTCAAGAACTACTCGTTCCATTTTCCTGAAAATTTGAGAATACAGAATTGTATTACAATCTTTCTATCCAAATTGATATACGCGTCCTTGCAAAAATGTTGTAATGGAAAAACTCACTTGAAACGAATATGTAGCATATTAATTTTTTTTTCCTTCCGTGATGGTTTCCTTTTGGAAGTTCTTGAAGCTGTTCTCACTACTCCTAGCTGGGGTATTGAAAGAGGCCCAAAAATATGTAAAAAAAATATAAAAAAGGTACTAGAAAATGAAAACGGTCGAAATCGTAGCTCTATTCCAAAAGATGAAAAAACATTACAAAAGTCGCTAGAAAAAATATAAAACAATGAACAGACAAACCAACTGGACAACGTAAACAACAAGCTCAAAAATTCAATAACCTAGGAAGAACAGTAAGAGAAAATGGAAGAACAAAAGAAGAAATACAATCAAAAATAAGTAGAGAGGGCAAACTATTGAATAACAAAAAAAAACACATTGCTGGGAATGATATGTCAAAAGAAACCAGAGTATAAATACAAGAAAAAGGAGTAACACCACTACATGAAGCAGTGAACTGGACCTAAAAAAATTAAGAGACTAATAATTTTATAAAATATGGTCTTGGAATATATAAATGTGAAATACACACCTATTATCAAAGTACTGAATATATCGTATCTCATTCTATATTTTTTGTAAACAGTGTTGATATTGTACAAAAACTTCAAGAAGGTTCATAATTCAATAGAGAGCTTGTAAAATTTGTTGTACGATATAGGTGAAGCCAAACATAGGGATTGATAAACGTCAGGGTCCGGACGGAATTGCGTTAATGCAGGCAATTTGCAGCTTCGCGGAGCGAGATTAAGTGCGTCGCTCGGGGCAGCCCTTCCGTTTCGGACGGAGTTGAATAGCGGCTCTCTGCACACTTCGCTCGTCGTAGAAGGAATTGTGTCATTCGGTGTAATCGCGACGGTGATCGTAAATGCAACTCGTTTCTTAATCCTCTCGTTTCGGGTGGAGTTGAACTGCGGCTCTTCACGCAATCCCCTCGTCATAATTGAGGCACCGACCGTAAGTGCAATTCGTACGGCAAACGGGGAAGATTACGTAATCCGTTGCCGGGAAGGGGATAGGTTTGCGTAATCCCTGTCAAGCACAATCCTAAGTTGGAGGTAGGGTTGGAGTTGTGACAGCCCAGCCAAGCATAACATTCCTATCTATTTCAACGAGCTCAGCCCTTAAATAGCGGTCGTCCCTTCTACCTTTTTTTTCCATGTATCAATCTGCCTATTGGTCATTGGACAAAATAATTCTTAGAATTTTGGACTAGTTACTGGAAAATTGTGAGATTAATTAATTAGTAAATTCTAATAATTTTAAAATTATCTCGTGAATGATAAGACGCTTTATAAAATTTGTGTCTGTCACCATCAAAATATTGACGACGTTATTTGCAAAGTTTGCTAAAAAGAAAGAGAGAAAGAAAGAAAGAATGAAATAAGGAAAGAGATAAAATTGGAAAGAAGGGGAGAAGGAAAAAAATAAAGATCGGCGATTTCGTTTGAGAAATAATACTTGGAATTTTGAAAGTAATTTAAAGTAAATTGTAATAATTTAAAAATTATCGAGTGGATGATAAAACTCTTTTCAAAATTAGTATCTATAACCATCAAAATATTGATGACGTCTGCAAATTTTGCTAAAAAAGAAAAGAAGAAAAAGGTAATAGGGACAGAAGGAATGAAGAAAAAAGAAAAGAAGGAAAGAAAGAAAAAAGGAAAAAGAGAAACATAGAATGAGGGAATGGAAAAATGGGGAAATGTGAGAATGAGAGAATAAGAGAATGAGAGAATGAGATTCTGAGAGAATGAGAGAAAGAGAGAATGAGGGAAGGGAATCAGAGAATGAGAGAATGAGAGAATGAGAGAGTGGGGGAATGGGAGAATGAGAGAATGCGAGAATGAGGGAATGGGAGAATGGGAGAATGAGAGAATGAGAAAATGAAAGAATGCAGGAATGAGAGAATGAGAGAACGAGGGAACGAGAGAAAGTGAGAACGAGAGAACTAGGGAACGGTAGAATGGGAGAATAAGAGAGTGAGAGAACGAGAGAGGGAGAGAACGAGAGAGAGGGCGAGAGGAAACGAGAGAAAGAGTGAACGAGAGAACGAGGAGAACGAGAGAGGAACGGTGAGAACGAGCGAACAAGAGAACAAAGAGAACGAGGGAACGAGAGAACGAGATAACGAAGAAATGAGGAAAGGTGAAACGAGAGAATCAGAGAATGAGAGAATGAGAAAACGAGAGAAAGACAGAACGAGGGAAGGAGAGAATGAGAGAATGAGAGAATGGAGAATGAGATAATGAGAGAATAAGAGAATAAGAGAATGAGAGAATGGAAGAATGAGGGAATGGGAGAATGAGAGAATGAGAGAATGCAAGAATGAGGAATGAGAGAATGAGAGAATGAGTAATGAGAGGACTAGAGGACTAGAGGACGAGAGAACAAGAGACGAGAGAGAGAGAATGAGAGAATGAGAATGAGGGAATGAGAGAATGAGAATGAGGGAATGAGAGAACGACAGAAGAGGGAAAGAGAACGAGATTACGAGAGAAGAAGTGAGAGAAGAGAGAACGAGGGAACGGGGAGAAGGGAGAGAAGAGAGAATGAGAGAACGAGAGAGGGAGAGAACGAGAGAGGGAGGGAACGAGAGAGGGAGAGAACGAGAGAGAGAGAACGAGAGAGAGAACGGAGATGGAGAAAGAGAGAACGAGGGAATGTGAGAACAAGAGAATAAGAGAATGAGAGAATGAGAGAAAGAGAATGAGGGAAGGGAATCAGAGAATGAGAGAATGAGAGAATGAGAGAGTGGGGGAATGAGAGATGAGAAATCGGATGAGGGATGAAGAATGGAGAATGAGACGGGAATGAGAGAAGATGAGAGAGAATGAGAGAAGAGGACGAGGGAACGGAGAGGAGAAGAGAGGAAGATGGAAGGGAGAATGAGAGAGGAAGTGAGAGAACGAGAGAAGAAGAGAGAGAAGAGAGAAGAGAGAACGAGGAAGGGAGGAGAAATGGGAGAATGAGAGATGGAAGGAGAATGAGGAAAGAAAGAGAGGGAACGAAGAGAGGGAATGAGAGAAAGAGAATGGGAGAAGAGAGAGAGAAAAGAGAGAGAGAGAGAGATAGAAGAGAGAGGAATGGGAGAGAATGAGGAATGAGAGAAGAGAAGAGAGAATGAGGAAAAGAAGGAGAATGAGATGAGAGGATAGAGGACTAGAGACGAGAGAAAGAGAGGAGGAGACGAGAGAGGAGAGAGAGAGAGAAGGAGAAGAAGAATGAGGGAATGAGAGAACAGGAAAGAAGACGAGAAGGAGAGAGAGGGAACAAGAGAACGAGAGAACGAGGAACGAGGAACGAGAGAACGGGAGGAGAACGAATGAGAACGAGGGAGAGAGAACGAGAGAGAGGAGAACGAGAGAAAGAAGAGAGAACGAGGAAAGGAGAGAACGAGAGAGAAGAGAAGAGACGAGAACGGAGAAGAACGAGAGAACAGAGAAGAGAACGAGGAACAAGAAGAATGAGAACGAGGGAATGAGAGAAAGAGAACGGGACGAAGAGAGAAAGGAGAGAGAGATGAAAAGAAGAGAATGAAGAGATAGAGGAAGGAGAAAGAGAGAATAGAGAGGAAATGGAGAACTGAACGAGAGGAATGGAGAATGAGAGAATGAGAAGAGAGATGAAGAATGAGAGAATGAAGAAGAATGAGAGAATGGAGAGAGAAGATGAGAGAAGAGATGAGAGAAGAGAGAGAATGGAGAATGAGAGAATGAGAAGAGGGAAGTGAGAGAAAGAGGGAACGGAGAGAAGAGGAGAAGAGATGAGCGAGAAGG
This sequence comes from Zophobas atratus, assembly GCA_022388445.1. Classification (NCBI taxonomy): domain Eukaryota; kingdom Metazoa; phylum Arthropoda; class Insecta; order Coleoptera; family Tenebrionidae; genus Zophobas; species Zophobas atratus. The sequence continues at coordinate 45,736,926 of CM039442.1, read as the reverse complement.
GAGTAAGAGAATCAGAGAGAACGAGAGAACGAGAGAAAGGACGGAGGAACGAGGAGAGAGAGAATGAGAAGAGAGAGAGGGAGGAGAACGAGAGAGAGAGAACGAGAGAACGAGAGAAAGAGAAACGAGAGAACGAGTAGGTGAACGAGAGAGAACGTGAGAAAAAGAGAACGAGGGAAGAGAACGAGTGAAAAGAACGAGAAAAGAGACGAGAACAGAGAACGAGGACGAGGAACGAGAGAACGAGGGAACCAGAGAACGAGAGAAGAGGAGAACGAGATAACGAGGAAACGAGGAAACGTGAGAACGAGAGAATCTGAGAATGAGAGAATAAGAGCATAAGAGAACGAGAGAAAGAGAGAAAGAGAGAACGAGGGAACCAGAGAATGAGAGATGGGAGAGTGAGGGAACGAGAGAAAGAGCGAACGAAGGAACGAGAGAACGAGAGGACCAGTGAACCAGGGAACGAGAGAGCGAAAGAATGAGGGAACGAGAGAGGGAGGGACAGAACGAGGAACGGAGAGAAGGAGAGAAGGAGAGAATGAGAAAATGGCAGAGTGAGAGAATGGAGAAAATAGAGAGAGAAGGAGGGGAAGAAAGAAGAAAGGAGGCAAGAAAGAAAGAAGAAAGCAAAGAAAGAAAAAGAGAAAGAAGAAGAAAGAAAGAAAGAAAGAAAGAGAAAGAAAAAAAGAAAGAAAGAAAGAAAGAAAGAAAGAAAGAAGAAAGAAAGAAAGAAGAGAAAGAAAGAAGAAAGAAAGAAAGGAAAAAAAAAGAAAGAAAATAGGAAAGAAAGAAATAATATAAATTTATATTTTTATACAAGATCAAAATATTGATGAATACTTTATTTTATTAAATACCCCAAAAAATTGGATGTATTGCTCCCAAAATTCTTCTTCACACCGCATACTAGTTTAGATATTTGCCCCCATTAAAGAGTTATAGATGTCATCATTATTACGATAATTTCCCTTGAAACATGCACCATAACACCTTCACCTGAAGTTTAATAATCCGACATCATTTCTATTTTCAGATAGAATGAAATTTTCTCCATTTAGTTAAATTATAGGGCGTAATCAGAAATGATTGGGTCTTAGATTTTTAGTTGAAGTTGGTATCATAATGTTTTCTATTATTTCCGGTTGTCAGCTATCCAAATTGACAAATTGTTGACATTTTTAAATTTGCAAAATGTGTACAAAACATAACTTAAATTTATCGCATATCGTGCACGATCGACATATCTGTCACAGAATTACTTCCGTTATGCCAACATAAACGCAGGCAAAGTCCACATTTTTGTTTAAAAAGTATTGCCAACAGCAATGACGTATTAAAAAAATTGTATTTATTCATTCCCTTAAAAAACTGATTACGTCATCACAAAAAATTATTAAATATTAAACAAATAGCTTCTAAAATAATACCCTGAAATGAGCCTTTCATGATATTGTAGTAATATAGTTTTGGTATTAACAATTGTTTACAGGAAATATATGTCCAAAAACCATGAACTATGAACCATGCACCTCATGGTTTCTGTTTTTCCTGTCAAAATCCATCTAATTTTTTCTACTATTACGAAAAAACCCATTCAATTTCCTTGAAATTAGTACAAGAGCGACGTTATGATCGTATTGCATTACATAGGTATTGTTACGATGATCGGAGATTAAAAATCGGCGTGGGTAAAACTCGACAATTTATTTCTTTGTACGCGTCTAATTACCCAGCGATTATGTACAAAATAATTCCGGCGCAACTTGGCTGGCTTCTGTCAACATTCGTTGGAGTCGACTGAAATGATTTAACTAGACTCTAGTCCCGTTGTCTGGACTTCACTAACTCCTCCCGACGGTGTTTCCCATTTAAAAGCCGCGTGGTCTTTCTCGACGGTTCCTGTCACCGCTCTCGACATCCGCTTACAGGGTCTTCTCCGGCCGGCGCCACCGACAATAAGTCATCATCGTCGTACGTACTAGAATCCATAGGCGTCGTCTTTCGTAACAGTATATTAAAAATAAATGTTCACGAAAGAATGTGATAAAGTTTGAATACAGAATTAGGTATGCCTGAAGGGCGAACAAAGGTCTATATAAATAACTTTAATTTTTATTACTTTATTAGTTGAGCTTTATGTTAAATAATTTAAAATACTCGGACACGGTTTATAGAAACCCAATTAAATATTTGATTGCGATTAAATTTTTAACATGGCGTTAAAGTACCATGTGACTGACTCTACGCGAATCAGACGTCGCTAGACGCATCGTTAAATCCGTGATTAACTTAATCTCAGTTAAAATATTGTATAAACTGGCCCTCTTGGTAATTTAAACCACTAGAACAATAATAATTAATTTAATAACTAGTTACTAAAATGAAGAATGCTCTTTCAATGCCATTCATTTTAAGTAAGCAACAATAAAAGAGATGGACTCCATTTTCAAATATTGGTAGCACCCCTTTATGATGCCGAGGTATACTTTCCCAGCCCAGACTCCCTCTATGACGAGTATATTCTCGAAATGGTTGCAACACGTGAATCCATTCAATGCAGGCTCGTGGATTGACAGTTTTCTCCTATTCAATAACAAGCTTCATACCACAATGTAGTAAAAATCAACTTCCAACCTCTTTCTAAATTCAATAAGATACAAAAAATTAATAACAAACTATTACTACCACAATTAGAACGATACATTCAGTAAATATCGAGCAATTCGACTAGCTTAAACTAACAACCCGGAGCTGAAAGTGGCAGGCGCTGTTGATTCCTAGGTCGGGTAAGAAACGGAATTTCTAGAGATAAACCGAAACTCCTTTTTGAATGTGCACGGTTCACAAATTGCCCGTAAGGCAGAAACCCATTAAGTTGTTTCGTGGACGTCAATTGCACTGATGGCAGAGAACTTTGAGTACAACTAATTGACAGTCCTACTTTGGTCTGAATATTCTGAAACCGGATCATGATATCGAAAGACCTTAGTTATGTCCCAACTATGCTTACTTGTTTGACAATGCTTTGAAACAAAGTTTTTGCTGTTTGCTGTCTTTTATTTAATTTTTTAACGGAAGAATTAATAACTATTAACAGTTAGTTTATATTGAGGTGGTAGTGTAAAGTAGGACAAACATAATGTAATAAGCACGAGATGGTCTGCCCACGTTCTACCTTGCTACGACAACTTCCTCGCTCCCATTCATAGCACATTATCTCGCTGTTGCTGCACTAGATTTCAGAACCGTAACGGAAGAAGGTTATGCTGTGTAGGCGACAGAGATCACCGCTCACACATTTCGTACACTAATTAATTAAATGACGAAAAAGTAGACACTTCCCAACCCTCTAGAGAACATCAATTCAAATATATCTATTTAAATAAGGGTAATGCTATGTACATATTTATTTTTCTTTATTTTCAACACTTTAATATTTCGCAAAATTCGTAAACAACCCAAACCTGTTTAATTTGTGGATTCAAGAAATTCCCACATTGTATATTAGGAATTTAGTATCGACTGGACAAGCACTTTTGTTCGTTGTTTTGTTTTGGACGCTAGTTTGAAACCCCAAACTTTCTCAATAGATAGTCAATACAAGGAACTCTGATTTGCAAATATTGATAACGTAAGTGGATGGTTACTTTGGCTTCGAAAAAGCGGCATTATTCGACTCATCAGTAGGTTTCGGATCTTAGGGTTTTTGCCTTTTTATATCTACTTCAGGCATTGCAGCGAAATTTATATATTTATCCCAATTTAAAAAATTCTGTTTATTTAACGCCCTAAAATGCCTTACTGTTAGAGACCTAAAGTGTTAATTAAACGACCTAATTGTAAATTTTAAATGACTTAAAAGAGGATTCCACGACCAACGAAGCGGACGTGCTTGCACAATAGAGATTTTCCGTGAATTCATTGTTTTGGCTGACAGATTGTTTAAAAATGGGTTGTAAACAACGCGCTTGAGTTTAATGGTACGGGTTGGTGTCGCCAACTGACAACGCTGGCCTGCATTTCATTTAGATTGCAGCCGGAAGGAGGTGAATCTCTGAAAAAACATTTTATTTCAGAAGTTTATTGTTAGTGATACTATGTGTCTTTGCCTGTTAGTGAATGTGCTGGGGCCGGTTTTGATTTTTGTGCGTACAGTAAAGAATCCGCAAAATGCCTAAGGTAAAATCATCCATGAAAGATAAAATCAAATTATGGTTAGGGAATAATTTGGACACTAATTTTCAATTTCCTCCTTCAACCAAAGACAATGAGTTATTCTGCAGAGTGTGTGGATGTTGAAATTAATTATTTTATACATCTAGTGGTTAATATGTAGAAGGTAGCAGCTCAATCATTGGATCTAGTTCATGTAGATCTTGGGAAATGAATGTCACGTTGATCGGAGGAGCAAAGTATTTCCTGATCTTTAAAGATGATTATTCGCACTTTCGAACCGTTTACTATCTGAAGTCGAAAGATGAAGCTCCAGACAAGCTGAAGATATTTCTGACACAAGTTGAAAATCAATTTGGAAGGAAGGTGAAAGAATTGAGGTCGGATCATGGAACTGAAATAAAGAACAAAACCACATGTCAACTTTTGGAGGAGCGAGGAATCAGGCATACGTTCTCAAACGTTCACACACCACAACAGAATGGCAGAGTTGAAAAGGAAATGCGAACCGTGGTGGAATCTGCGAGGTCGGTCATACATGCCCGAAATTTGGAAGAAAATCTATGGACAGAAGCTGTCAACTACGTCGTGTTCACCTTGAATCAGACTGGCACCAGCTCAGTCAACGCCCAGAGTCCAGCAGACTTATGGTTCGGTCGTCGTATTGATATCAACAAACTGAGGAGTTTCGGATGTGACTGCTACGCTCTGAAAACTGATCATAGAAGGAAGAAACTCGACAAGAAGTCTAGGAAGGGAATCTTTGTTGGATATGACACCGAGTCATCAAGCTATCGAATATACATACCTGGAGAAAGAGAAGTCATTTGCTCTGACAATGTGATTTTTGATGAAGAGGAAACGAGATACCGAGACATTATAGGAAGTGTTCCAATAATATCTGAAAAGACTGATCTAGGTCATGAAGATGAAGAATGCGAGTCTGATACAAGTCTGAAGGAAGAAGATCAAGAACAAGAAAATCTTGAAGGCGAAATTACTGAAGATGAAGATGAAGAGACAGCACCTCAGACAAGGCAAGGACTTCGTGATCGATCAGCGATAACAATGCCACACCGACTGAAAGATTATGTACTCGACGATCTCACACCGAACAGAGGTGCAAATGTAGCTTTGATAGGAGAAATCCAGGATATCACTGTCAATGAGGCACTGAAGGATGATAGATGGAAACGTGCGATGCAAGAAAAACTTAATTCTTTGACACAAATGAAAACTTAGAGACTTGTGAAATGCCCCGAAGGAGTTCAACCGTTGACATGCAGATGGGTGTTACGTGACAAGGCAGATGGAAGATTGAAAGCACGTTTGGTATCACGCGGTTTTGAACAAGAAGAAAGGATTGATTATACGGAAACGTTCAGTCCAGTAGCTCGTCATACTTCAATTCGTCTTATGCTGAGTCATGCAGCTACCCAGAAGATGAAACTTGTTCCCTTTGATGTCAAGACAGCTTTCCTATATGGTAACCTGGAGGAGGAAATTTACATGCATCAACCGAAAGGATTTGAAGATGGCACCAACTATGTCTGCAAATTACAGAAAGGATTATATGGACTGAAACAGGCTCCGAGAAACTGGCATGATACGATTTCAAAATTTCTTGAGAAGAAAATAGGATTAATGAACACCGATGATGATGCCTGTTTGTATTACAATAAGGATAAGACTATCCTAATAACTTTGTTCGTCGACGACGAACTTATCGCTGGCTATGATGAAAAGAAAATCTACAAGATACTCGACATCATCAACTCAAAATTCGAAATCACATACAGCCGTCAAGTTCAAAACAAGGTCGCATACCTCGGAATGGAAATTCACATTGACAAAGAAGGCATCTTTGTAGGTCTACCAAAGTATATAGAGAAGATCATTCGACGCTTTAAATTCGATACGTGCAATGCAAAGTCAACTCCCATTGAGAAAGGCATGGTAATAGGAGAAGAGGACAAGTTGAACAATCAACCCATATCGCCATCTATCCCATACAGAGAAGCGATTGGAAGCCTGTTGTACCTGGCCATAATTTCTCGACCGGATATCAGTTTTGCTGTTAACTTTCTAAGTCGCTTTAACGGAAAGGCAATGATGAGTCACTTGCGAATGGTAAAAAGGATTTTTCAATATCTCAAAGGAACACCAAATCATGGTATCTTTTTTGACGGAAGCGACACACTCGTTGCTTACTCGGATTCCGACTGTGGTGGAGATCCTGTGACTAAACATTCAACTACGGGAGTACTTGTGATGAGAGGAGGACCAATCGTTTGGTACACACAGAAACATCCACTGCTGAAGCAGAGTACCAAGCAACCGTGTCTGCAATTGACGATGTTTGTTGGATCAAAAGAATTTGTCTGGAACTTGAAATTGTAAAGGAAGATAAACCCATCGAATTACTTATCGATAATCAAGCGGCAATTCATATGATGTACAACGCTCATGAAAGTAAACCTACAAAATTAAAGAAGCATATAGAAATCCCACGGAGGTTCATTCAAGAACATGTTGACAAGACCGTCACATTCAAACATGTTGATAGTGGTAACCAACTTGCTGATATATTTACAAAATCTCTCCCAAGAAAATTGTTTGAATCACTTTGTTCTAAAATAATTAAGGAGAAGTGTTGAAATTAATTATTTTATACATCTAGTGGTTAGTATGTTTGTAGGTGAGTGAGAGGACCAGACAGAAATGAGTAATCAAAATGGCGGTGTAGTCTTGATATTTATTGAAGGTATTGAAAGCAAAGTCTGTGAGGGTTCGTCATTTTATTATTAGTATGTGAATTGTCAGGAATGTTTCTTTAGTTACAAGGTATGATATATACAGTTTGTTTCCTTATATAATAATCTTAACGTGTAAATCGTTTTAAGTTGTAAATCATTATCATTTGTTTTTTTTTTTGTTTGCCAGGCGCCTTTTTGTTCAATAAAGAAACCCAAAGAAAACTCAACATTGTCTGACTTGAAATACAAAGAAAGTTTAACAGTGGAAAAGTTGTTAGTAAACATTTGAAATACTGAAGCTTGAATTATGTTCACATTTTTGTTTCCTAGTTTAAGTGCGAAAAAAAATCACACTTTGAACAACATTGCAGTGGCGATGCACATAAAAAGAACGAGAATAAATCCAGTAAACAGACTTTATTAAACATTAGTTCCGACAATGATTTTACGCAATTTTGCACCGATTTATGTAGGGCATTTACCGCAGCAAATATTCCATGGAATAAAGTTAGTTGTCCTGAGTTTAAAAATTTTATGCTTAAATATACAGGAAGGCATTTACCCTCAGAAAGCACTCTGAGAAAAAAATATTTATCAAAAAAATTACGATATGGTGAGCACTAGAATTTTTATTTAAAAACTTTTAACATAAATTTTATAATTTACAGGTAATTAAACAAATTAGAAATTCTATTGGCAATAATGATATATGGTTTAGCGTCGATAAGACAACGGATAGATTGGGAAGATACATAGCCCATTTAGTAATTGGAAAGTTATCTTCTGAAGAAGCTGGCCGTCCATTTCTAGTCATGACTAGCTTTGAAGCAGCTTGATAAAACTAATAGCAACACAATCCGGAGATTGATAAACGAATCAGGGTTTTTAACCTAAACTAAGATTTTTATAACCTAATTCGTCAACTTTGGGACCTAAAAATATCTCCTTTCATTCATTTTTTAACGACCTAAAATCCAAAGCCTACTCATCAGTTAATGATTTTAAAAATTAATTACATTAGAATACAACCGAGGGGTATACAAATAATCCCGTTAAGAATTTTTTTTCCCTAAATACAGCCACACACGTCTTAAAAACAAAAATCATAAATAGGAACAACGCCGTCATATTCATATAAAAACTGTTCTCATAATAATGATAATTTTTAATTATTAAATTTAGCGCAGATGCAGGAGTATAACTTTCAGCGATACACTTTTTATGAGGCAAATTCTAAACACTAATATGAAATTTCGCGACATGGCAAACAATATCCAGTGCTACCATCCTGTTCATAAAAAGCTTGCAAACAACTGAACACACATATGTAAGTTCATATCAGCTTATACGACTGCGAATGTAAAATGTATATTTGGCTAATTTTTTACCGTAAACTTAAATTTAGCTCCACAGACGGTGGTTGTTGGTTTAACATTATATTGCCATATAGCTATTCTCGCAAAAAACATCACCCGCTTTTCAGTTTTCGATTTTTATAAAGAGAAAATCCATCAACTTTTTACCCACGCAACATAATAATTTTCTGTCCATGCTAAGCTCGACTCCCACAACCTGGTAATTTCGCGATTAACAAAATCGTTTCCGAAGACATTCTGATCGTTTACTATAAATTTAAAAAATAATGCTAATCTTTCTGTAAAAACTGTATGAAATTATGGCATTATTTTATCGACAAATAATTGTCGAGAATCGTTAGAATATAAAATATTTAAACAAAAGTCTAGATACGTCCACCTACACAAAAAAGGACGATTAAAATAACGATTTTGGCTTAAACGGGTCACTGCAAAACTCGAATAGGCGTCATTTTGTTATTTAAAACGCTTAATCTAAAAATAACATTATATACAAAACATACAAACAGAAAATCTATACCTATAAAAATTAAGCAGTTCGGGCAATGCTTCTAATTACAAAAAAAGCACATCTCCATCTTGAAAGTTTAATTCGACCGTTTTAAAGAAATGTAATGGAAGATGACTGAATTGGTTGAATAATTATATTAGTGATTAATTTAATTATCTAAATTTCACCCTTTGAGTAATCAATATGTACATGTGATTCTAGTTGTCGACGGTAAACTAATTAGAATTACCTATGAATGACCCTACAGTCCGTAAGTAGTGAACTCATAGTTTAGCATTCAAGCAATACAATAACCGATTTTTTTTGTACTGTAAAGTGATATTTTTATCAAAACAAAGTCGAGGTCACAAACACGCCTTGTATGAAAAAAGAACAAGAAAAAATGTCTGATATTGCGACGGTGACGTTGTGGTTTCGCCGATATTTTATGGGGGTCGTGGCATACTTCGGCGCCGCGCCTTGGATCCACCACAGCCGCCAAGGACGTCTGGCCGATCTTAACGATGAAGTCGCTTGGGGGTGGCGCGTTCTACGGGGGCGGCTGCTCGAGTGCCAGCTCTTCGGGAAGGAATCACCTCGGGGCACACTAAGCCGGAGAAATGGATCTTCAGAGTCTCGTAAGAGGCCGCGACAGAAAAAATAATACTCGGGTTAATAGTTAAACGGTAAACAGTCTTTACTCCTTACTAGACTATAACGGTTATGATAAAACTTATTAGATACAAAAAACACAAAAAATAAATAGAATCCCTAGCGGAGGTCCTCGCTGTACGGGGCTTCTTCGGAGCCTGGGGAGGCGGCATCGGTGAAACACCGATGTGTAGAGTGCCTGTACTCTAATAACGAACCACAAAGGTAGGACCACATTTTGCACACTCTAGACAAGATTTATTATTATTAATGGTATTAATATTATTATCATTGTTTGTTATAGAGTAGAGCTCATAGGAGCTATTATACTCTTTATCTAGCAAAATTTCGAAACATGGTCATTAAATTTTTTGGGGCGGATTAGCAGACAAAGTTTGATAAGCAATTGTCATAGCTTAAAGCTTCTGTAACTTTTTAGAGAAATGAACTTTCAAATTTTTTAGATGTTTAAGATAAAAATTAAGGGCGGGCTAATAACCCACAAGTATACCGTAGATTAATATAGATGCGACATACAGGCTGATTTTGCAAAACCACCTTTATTGACATTGTAGTCCTCAACCGCCAAAGACAAGCGCCAAATTTAAATAGTCGATGCCAATAAAAATACTTGTTTCACTACAACTCGTCGCCTGGGAATTTGTTTGATCTACAGACCAGAGCGCGCTCAGGCCAATGTCGACTCTAAGCGTTCAGAAGCGATTTGGTTGGTTTAGACTATAACTTCTGCGGGAAATAGTTGTTTGGTCGGTTTTTATAACGACTAAGTGAATATTTTTGGTATATATTTAGATGATTTTACATATTTTGTTTAACTAAGAATTAAATCTTTATTTGTGTTTTATACTAGCAAAACGTCTTAAACTAAGAATATTGCTGAAATCGTAATAACCCAATGGATTTTTAAATGTTTTTAGTGACAATTTTTGCAGTTTTTTCGATACACTGTATGGATATTAACAGCGAGAAAAAAAATGAAAAATTAAAATAATCGAAAATTCGAAAACTCGAGAAATCTAATAATCGAAAAATCGAAATCTTAAAAAATCGTAAAACTGAAACTTTGAAAAATCGAAATATCGAAGAACTGAAAATCGAAAAATGAAACATCAGAAAATCGAAAAAATGTAAAATTCAAAAATCTAAAATTTAAAAAGCGAATAACGAAAAATCGAGAAATCGAAACTCCCAAATTTAAAAAATCGGATAACTGAAAAATCGAAACATCGAAAAACTGGAAAATCGGAAAACCGAAAAATCGAAAAATCAAAAGATCCAGAAATCGTGGAGTCGAAAAGTCGAACAATTGAGGAACCGAAACCGAAAAGTTAAAAATTGAACAATTTATAAATTGAGAAATTGAGAATCAAAATATCGAAAACTCCAAATGTCAATAAATCGAAAAATCAAAAAATTTAAAAATTCGAAAAACTGAAAAATTAAGAGATTGAAAGATCAAAAGAACGAGAAATCGAAAAGTGATGAAGTCGAAAAATCGAAAAATAGAGAAATCGAGAAACAAAAAGTTAAAAGTTGAAAAATTGGAAAAGTGGAAAGATCAAAAAACGAAAAAATGGAAACCGAAATAGGCCAAAATAAAAAATTGAAAAACTGATAAATCGAAAACCAGGAAGTCGAAAAATTGAAAGATTAAAAAATATTGAAAAATTAAGATATCAAAAGATTGAAAAATCTAAAATTTAAAAATCCAAAAATTGAAAAATCGAAAAAGTAAAAAGGTAGACACATCGAAAAATCTAGAAGTCAAAAATTGAAGAGCCGAAGAATTGAAATGTTGAAGAATCCTAAAACTGAAATATCTAAAAACTGAAAAATCGAAAAATCAAAAAAGTGAAGTCGAAAAATTAACCTTAAAAAATCGAAAAATTGAAAAATCAAAAACCTGAAAAATCAAAAAATGAAAGAATTGAGGATCGGGAAAATCGAAACACTCGAAGGTCAGGAAATGGGAAAACCAAAACATCGATTAATTGAAAAATCGAAAAATTGAGAGTTTATGAAAGTCAAATTTGAAAAATTAAAAAATCGAAAATTTGACAAAATGAAATATGGAAGAGCTGAAATGAAAAATCGGAAAATCTTAAATTTTAATATTGAAAAATTAAAAAACCAAAAAATTGAGCTAAAATTTAAAAATCGCAAAAGTAAAAAGTCGACACATCGAAAAATCCAGAAGTCAAAAATGGAAAAGTCGAAGAACAGAAATATTGAAGAATCCCAAAACTGAAATATGGAAAAACTGAAAAATGAAAAAAAAGCTGAAAAATCCCAAAATTGAAATATCCAAAAACTGAGAAATTAAAAAATTGAAAAATTGAGAAATCGAAAAATCAAAAAAGTGAAGTTGAAAAATCGAAACCTGAAAAAATCGAAAGTTTGACAAAATGACAATTGAAAAACAAAATCTAAAACCGGGAAGTCGTAAAATCACAAGATTAAGAAATCGAAACATTTGAAAAATTCGAAAATTTGAACAGTTCAAATATCGAAGAACTGAACTGAAAAATCGAGAAATCGAAAAATCTAAAATTTTAAAAATTAAAGAATCTAAAATTTAAAGATCGAAAAATTGAAAAATTGAAAAAGTAAAATAATCGACACATCGAAAAATCCAGGAGTCAAAAATTGAAAAGTCGAAGAATCGAAATATTGAAAAATCCCAAAACTGAGATATCCAAAAACCGAAACATGAAAGAAACACTGAGAATCTCATAACCTGAAAAATCTAAAGACTGGAATATCTAACAACTGAGAACCTAAAAAGTCCAAAAATTGAGCAATCGTAAAATCAAAAAAGTGATGTCGAAAAATAGAAACCTTAAAAAATCGGAAAACTGAAAAATCAAAAACCTCAAAAATCAAAAAATTAAAGAATTGAAGAAAAGGAAAATCTGAACACTCGAAGGTCACGAAATGGGAAAATCAAAACATCGATTAATTGAAAAATCGAAAAATTGAGAGTTTATGAAAGTCAAATTTGAAAAATTAAAAAATCGAAAATTTGACGAAATGACAATTGAAAAACATAAAATTTAAAACCGGGAAGTCGAAAAATCAAAAGATTAATAAATTGAAACATTTGAAAAATTCAAATATCGAAGAACTAAACTGAAAAATCGAGAAATCGAAAAATCTAAAATTTTAAAAATTAAAAAATCTAAAATTTAAAGATCGAAAAATTGAAAAATCGAAAAAGTAAAATAATCGACACATCGAAAAATCCAGGAGTCAAAAATCGAAAAGTCGAATAATCGAAATATTGAAAAATCCCAAAACTGAGATATCGAAAAAATGAAAGAAAAACTGAGAATCTAATAACCTGAAAAATCCGAAAACTGAAATATCCAAAAACTGAGAACATAAAAAGTCGAAAAATTGAGCAATCGAAAAATCCAAAAAGTGAAGTCGAAAAACTGAAACCTTAAAAAAACTAAAAAATCAAAAATCGAAAAATTAAAGAATTGAAGAACAGGAATATCGAAACCCTCGAAAGTCAAGAAATGAGAAAACCAAAATATCGATTAATTGTAAAATCGAAAAATTGACAGTTATAAATGCCAAATTTGAAAAATGGAAAAATCAAAAATCTGAAAAAATGACAATTGAAGTTGAAAAATCGATTGATTAAAAATCAAAACATTTGAAAAATTCGAAAACATGAAAAACGGAAATATCGAAGAACTGAAATGAAAAATCGAGAAATCGAAAAATCTAAAATTTTAAATATTGAAAAATTAAAACATCAAAAAACTGAAAAATCTAAAATTTAAAAATCGAAAAACTGGAACAAAACGACAATTGAAAAACAGAAAATCTAAAACCGGGAAGTCGAAAAATCCAAGGATTATGAAATGGAAACATTTAAAAAATTGAAATATGGAAGAACTGAAATGAAAAATCGAAAAATCTTAAATTTTAAATATTGAAAAATTAAAATACCAAAAAATTGAGAAATCTAACATTTAAAAATCGAAAAAGTAAAATGTCGACACATTGAAAAATCCAGAACTCAAAAATGGAAAAATCGAAGAACAGAAATATTGAAAATCCCAAAACTGAAATATCGAAAAACTGAAAAATAAAAGAAAAAATGAAAAATTGAGAAATCGAAAAATCAAAAAAGTGAAGTTGAAAAATCGAAACCTGAAAAAATAGAAAATTTGAAAAACCAAAAAACCTGAAAAATCAATCAATTGAAAAATCGACAAATAAAGAGTTTATAAAAGTCAAAAATTGAAAAGTCAAAAATTGCAAAATCGAAATATTTAAAAATCGTAAAATTGAAGAGAAAAACTGAAAATTAAGGAATTGAAAAATTGAGAAATTGTAAAATCCAAAAATTGAATAACAAATTGATATACGTTATCCTTGATAAAATGTCGATGACTAAATTTCGTTACTCACTTGAAACATAGGCATAGCATGATCCTTTACCTGTACTTTTACAGTCCACACATATCTTAACTTTTAGGGTTTATCATTAAAGATTAAACTTCATGATTTTTCTAAGAAATTGTATTTTTTGACTGTACTTTATAGGCGGGGAAGTTCTGTCGAAACAACCTTCGACCTTTTTTTCACAGAATTCTATTTAAAATAGACGGTAAATATTTTAAATCTATTGTAAAATAGTGCAAATAGTATATTATTAGCCAAGGTTGCAGAGCCAAGCATTCTAGACCGAGCGCAAATTAGAACCTGAGACGCGCAGCGTCGAGGGCTCTAAGCGCGAGGTCTAGAAGTGGCTTTGCAACCGTGGTTAATATACTATTTTTTTCACTAGTAGAAACCATAAGACAATAAACTGAAAAATAAACGTTCAATTTTTTGACGCAACATGATTTTGTTTGATTTCTAATCAAACTTAATCTAAATCTTCAACACAAAGAAAACCGTTTATACTTGTCGCTGAGTTAATCATTTTCTCTTCTACCGTCTACTAACTACCATGCGTATAGTCAAGTAATGTTTGTAGCACACATTTGTTCATTTTTTAAGAAATAATCGCATCAAACATTGCGTACATAACCTCAATTTTTCTTTTTGAACCCGTGGTAGCAAAAGTTGAATTTGCTACCACTAAATGAGTCGACATTTGCATGCGTCCTGGCTGCTAGTGAAAAAATAAATTTTTGCCCGGCGCATCCACCATTTTCTACTTAAATATTAAATACATTAATTCAACCAACAATTATATTATGATACGAGAACTACAGTACATAATATATAAAATAAGCTAAAATATATTCAAAAGCATGAGTTTTTAGTTTTTGAAGAGGCAAATTGTTACATTTTTAATTATAATATCATTTTTGAGATCGTTCGTTAATTTATGACATCATTAACACTTAAACATGAGTTCTGTGGTGTATTTTATATGTGAAAATTTTGACTTTATATTTTTAGGATTTGATTTTATTGCAAGTTGGTGTGGGATAGCAAATACCCTTTATAAAATAATTGCTTATAAATTGAGTTGAACTTTACATTCTCAAAGTCAACTTTTTGTGAAATTTTAATACTATTCGAGAACTTTCCGTAAATCTACAGAAGAATACTTTATCCTTTGCGCATTTTTATTAGTAACTTTACTTTATGAAGCTCCCACGTCTGAAGACTGCACAAAACTCTTACCATTTAAAGTTCCAGCAGACATCGAGTGTGGAAAACGTGTTTAAGCAATAAAACTTTTACCGTTTTAAAAATCTTCTCTATTGTCGTTAAGCGTCACTGTGACGTTTCCTAGTTTTGATTGATCTTTCTTTGACCTTAAAAATTCAACTTCGCGAACAAAACAAGAATTTTTATCGCACTGTGAGAATAAAGTTAGTAAAAGCTCGACATACTGAAATCGTCTAGAGATTATTCACTCATTAAAGTCGTATACTTACTTATATAAATTAATTCCATATATTTTTGACACAGTGTATGTTTTTCCCATTGCACTTATGAAATTCCAAATGACGAATAATTAAGCAAACGGCAACAAAAATAATTAACTTCGTGCTCTCAACATTTGAAATTGATGACTTTTAAAACTTTAGCTTTAATTACCACCAGATATGTAAATGGCAGTTAGACCGGAGTTAAAATTAATTGGGCCTGAAATATGTGAACATTTTCAGGTAAGTATGCAATAATTTATAATAGACCTACGGGCCCTTTATTGTGATCCCATCCGACATCAGTACTCGGTTCCGACCCTTATAACACAATAAACCGAAAGTAATTTGCATTACATCCCGAAAAGACTGACGCTTTATGCCTACCACATCGTACACGCTCAGCCACAAACAGATATTCTTGGTTGAAATTACACATAAAATAGTTAAGTTTGGGTTTACGTTGAGCAAAACGTGACGATACCTGTACATCCTGCCTTAATTATAGGTTGTAAACCCTGATTATTATCAACAAACTTATAACTTGGAAGTTTCTTGAATGTGTTCTCGCTGAAAGGACAAAACGAGCAACTTAGACTATTACACACCAACAGAAGGCGAATTAGATTCTAATTTCTAGTGGAGAAGTACAAGTTTGACGTGTCTATTGACACTCCAAATACAGCACGAAAATAACAATCTCGGTTGCAAAAAATTGTGTGGGCCGCCTAGCGTGATCTGGAAAATCGTAAAAACGCACAAAAGCAGAAAATAAAACCTTTCTGAGAATCATGAAATTCGTCCTAATTGCTGCTATTGTAGGTCCTTTTTCTTAATTCCTTTTTCGCCCAGCGGGACGGTAATATACAACAGCAATCTAAGTTTCTTTTCTACTGCTCACTTTCGCAGTGATTTTTAGTGTTTGCACAAGGATTGGCGTCGCACTGAAAAAATCAAGGATTTTAAAGTTGAGAACATGTACAAAAACAAACCATCCATAATACTTTTTGTTTTCTGCCTTCCGAACTGCTGATCTCTTCTTTATTTGTATTACTACTTCTCTAAAATTAATGGCTTTCAGTCTTCGTCAATACACACAATTAATCATCGATTGTAAGTAAACACAAGACTTGAAATCGCAAGAAGGTCGCATGAAATTGGAAAAGTTTAACAAAAGATAAATTGAAACAAAGAATGAATAGCAACTTTTGTTTTAATTAAGAGATATAAGCCTTTTTCATCATCTTACTGAATAACTGATATTGTAGAGTATTGAGTTTTTTTTTAATTAAATATGAACAATGTTTCAAATGACGTATTGATCAGAGTTCAAAGTTTAATAAAAACTTACTGAACGAAAATAAATATTTCAGCAAGCATTCTATTGACATGTCAATTACCCGCTGAAATGTTTCATGAAAATATTGTATTGCAATATTTTAAAATTCTACAAAAGTAAAATTTGATATTAATACATCAAATATGGATCTGGTTGCTTTGGACTCATTGGTTACCAACCTAACAAAACTAAAATTAGTAACTATGTCTTTTTCTGTCTAATAAGGCTGAATTTAATGGTACTACAACAAAATACACCTTTATTGATTTACGAAAATTTATAAAATATCGCTGTACAAATTTTTAAAATAACCTTATTGCGATTTTTTTGTATATACTTACTGGCATTGTTAATAAATTTCAAAAATTTAAGTAACTTGAAAACGTTGCATTTGAATTTCAAAAATAAAATCTATTTGTGTAGACTAAGAAAAAGCCAATGAAAATATCTAAAAGATAAACAGGGTGATTCATTTAAAAATTAAGTTATATGTTATAAATATAAATATATATCTAAAATGTCCAAAATATGATGAACCTATACTTGTGATTTATGATTGATGATGTGCTTATAAAGGATTACCGAAAAAAATTAATGTGAATTTATTTTATTGATTTAGTCAGGAACTGAAAAACCGAAGCAACTTTTGACCAATTTTTTGTTCCTGTAAGAGTGGGGTGCGGCGGAGTGCGCATTGGTTCCCCTGTATATACTGAATCTCCCAGTTTACCAGGTCCTCTTTAATATATCAGTTATTCCAAAAAAAGTGTGAAATTTGAAACTGTTTATTAGCACATAGAAATCTATAAATTAGATGTAATATTAGTTTTACATTGGGTTTGGTGTTTCCGGAAATGGCATCAACTTTATCTTTTCAAATAGAAACATGTATGTTTTTTAAGTGTGCTAAATACAATGTTTTTATATTTTCAGTAATGCTTTAAAATAAAATTAAAAATTTACATCGTGGCATTTCTGTTTATCTGTTATAATCAAATATTTCAGATATTTGAAAACAAAAAATTTTGAAAGTTAATAGGGTCGATCTAGAAAACCACAGTAAATGCTATTTAAATTTTACAAAATAACAAACTGCTGTCCTTGTAGTCTATGAATACGCTATGACATTTTGTAGAAATATAAGACGGCAGTTAATTTATTAGCTCAACTGGTTAAAGAGCGTGCTAAAAACATGAAGATCAAAGGTTCGATCCCTTCTTGAACCGCTTTGATGGTATCTCTATTTTTTGTAAAAAAACTGCATTTGTTTGATTATATTTCAAAGCCAGGAAAGTTCTGTCTAATAATATAATACCACGTTTTTTTGTCATTGATCTTGCGATTCGTATTTTGTTTACTAAAATTATTAAAATGTACAAAATTATTTTTGTCTATTTATATCCAGTGTTTGTAAGGCGTAACACATTACTTAGTTTTTTTTTTAGTGAAACACCCTATATATTTTTACAAATTCCCTTTTCCTAGTTTATAACCACAGTTGACTTTTGAAATTCCGATGCCACTTCACCACGTTATTTCATCTGGTCGGACTTTACACAAATAAGTGAACATCTAATGTTAACGAATGACAAAATTTACATTTCAGATTGTTGTATCAAATGGTAAAACGCTCACCAAAATTTGTCTTCTCATCCCCACCAACAATAAAATGACGTAATTTCCAAATTTTATGATAGTTAATGCTATTTCAATTTTATATTCTCCGTTTATGATTTATGAATCCGTACTGAGTTTTTACCTTAGGGATTAAGATTTTTGGAAAAAAACATTTTACGATTTATGGTTAGTGGAGCATATTAAATCGTTAGTCAAAATTTATCCGTTCATGTCCCCCAGAAATTGATGATGATTTCATCTTACAAGTTTGTCGAATAAATGTTATTTAAATGTTAAAAAGTAGCATAGTCATGAACTTGTGGTTTCTGAATACGCGTTGAACTTTTTTCCTCGATATAGGGATTTTTCGCCTTTTCGGTTTTTCGATTTTTCACCTTCAGATTTCTCAACTTTTAAATATTTAAATTTTCAATATTTCAACTTTACTATTTTTAAATATATATTTAGATTTTTCAATTTTTCGCAATTTTGACGTTTATAAATTTTCAGTTTGTCAATTATTCGATTTTTCAGCTTTTTAAACTTTAGATTCTTCAATTTTCCGACTGTTTGATACTTCGATTTCTCAATTTTTGAACTTTTTTATGTTTTAATTTTTCAAATTTAAAAATTCTGGATTTTTCGTTTTCTCGAGCTTTCAATTCGTCTATACTTCGATTTTCCAATTTTCTGATTATTCCGTTTAATTATTTTACAATTTTTCGTTTTTAAAAGCATCCCATTTTCCAATTTTTCGACTTTACACTTGTATGATTTTTCAACTTTATATTTTTACAATTTTCGGATGTGCCTATTATGCGGTTTTTAGATACTCAATTTCTCAATTTTCAAATTTATAATTCTTCGTTTTTAAAATTTTTCGTTTTTCCAATCATTAAATTCTTGTTTTTTCAATTATTCAAAATTCATGGTTTCGATTTTCCAGTTTTCATTTTTAGATTTTTCGTGTTTTCGATTTGTCGATTTTTCAACTTTTGATTCTCAATTTTCCCATATTTCAGTTTTAGGATTTTTTAATTTTTCGATGTCTCTATTTTGGGATTTTTCCATTTCTTGATTATTCAAAATCTTGAATTTTCAAATTTTGATTTCTTTTTTTTTCAGTTTCTGAGTTTTCCAATACATATTTTAGTTTTACGATTTTTCAATTTTTCGATTTTAAAAATTTTAAGTTTTTCGACAAGTTATCAATTTTTCTGTTTTTAAATTATTCGATTTTTTGAGTGTTCAGTTTGCAAATTTTTCGATTTATCGATTTTTAAAAAATTTCAATTTTTCGGTTTAGGAATATTTCGATTACTCAACGTTTCGATTTCTGGGTTTTTCGATTTTTTGACTGTTTGGCTTTTCGATTTTTTAGATTTTTTAATTTTCGAATTTTTCGATGTTTCGATTTTGGAATTTTTCGATTTTTCGTAATTTTAAATTTTAGATTTTTCGGTTTCTCGATTTTCCGTTTTTTGATTTTTTATTATTTCAATTTTTCGATTTCTCGAAATTTCGATTCCTCCTCATCCCGGTTTTCTTGATTTTTCACCAATTCACTTTTGGGAATGTTTCAAGTGCTCCATATTTCTAATTCTACGATTTTTTAAATTTTAGATTTTTGAGTTTCTAGATTTATAGATTTGTCAGTTCGTTGATTTTTCTATTTTTTAATTTCCGCATTATTAAAATTTGAATTTCACAATTTTTTTTTTTGATCTTTTTTTCGACTTTTCGGATGTAAATTTTTTAGTTCTTAAAGTTTTCGATTTTAAAATTATTCAATTTTACAATTGTCCATCTTAATGAATCGATTTTTCAATTACATGTCAATTTTCCAATTCCTCGATTTTTTGATATTTAATTGTTCAAAATTTCAATGTTAATTTTACACGTTTTAGATTATTTCAATTTTCCCAATTTTTTGATTTTTAAATTTTATAATTTTAAAATTTTACAACTATTTCACCAATTTTTCAATTTTGTAATTTTACAATTTTTTGATTTTTCAGAATTAAATTTTTACATTTTTTTTCAAATTTTCGAATTTTTAACTTTCAATTCTTCAATTTCTTGGCTTTTCAAATTTTGACTTCTCGATTTTTTTTTTTTTCAGTTTCTTAATTTTCAGATACATATTTCAGTTTTTTGATTTTTAAAATTTTTAGATTTTTTGATTTTCCCATTTATCGATTTCTCGACTTTTCGATGTTTCGACTTCTATATTTATTTATCCATGTTTCAGGTTCAGGATTTTTCGATTTTTCAATTTTTGTTTGATTTTGCAATTTTTCGGTTCATCGATTTTCGGTTTAATTTTTCTATATTTCAATTTTGGAATTTTTCAGTATTACGATTCTTCAATTTTTTTATTTTTCAATTTTTTAATGTGTCGATTTCTCGATTTTTCAATATTTCGATTCCTTTATTTTACGATATTTTAATTCTTCCGTTTTCCAGTTCGTCGATATTGCAATTTCTCAAATTTTTAAATTTGAGATTTTTTTAAATTTCATATTTTACATTTATCGATCTTTCGTTTTTTCCGATTTTTCGGTTTCATGTTTTAAATCTTCGATTCTTCAAATTTTTGATGACTCAATTTATCGAGATTCGGCCATTTCAATGTTTTGTTGTTCAATTTCTAGATTTATCAATTTTTCAATTTTTAACTTTTCGATTTTTCCATTTTGGCCTATTTCGGTTTCTTAATTTTTCGACTTCTCGACTTTTCGACTCCTCTATTTCCCGATTTTTTTATTTTTAGATTTCTCCATGTCTCAATTTTTGAGTTTTTCGACGTTTCAATTTTTTGATTTCTCGTTTTTCGATTTCTAAATTTTTCAATTTTTTAAATTTCGGAGTTTCGATTTCTCGATTTTTCAATTTTTCGATATTTTTATTTTTCAATGTTTTAAATTTAAAATTTTATAATTTACCAATTTTTCAATTTTTAACTTTTCGATTTTGCCATTTTGGCCTATTTCGGTTTCTCAATTTTTTGACTTTTCGACTCCTCTAGTTCTTGATCCATTGATTTTTCAATTTCTCGATGTCTCAGGTTCTGAATTTTTCGATGTTTCAATTTTTCGATTTCTCGGTTTTTATTGATATTTTAATTTTTCAATGTTTTAAATGTTAGATTTTTCGATTTTTCGATTTTTCAATTCTTCAATATTTCTATTTTTCAATTTTACGGTCTTACGATTTTTTTATCTCTTGATTTTTCGCCATCTTGGTTTTTCGATTTTTAAAGTATATTTCAACTCTTCAATTTTTGAATTTCTCGATTTTTCAACTTTTCGAAACTTTAAATATTGAAGTTTTAAAATTCTTCATTTTGCGATTTCTCGAGTTTTCAGTTCCTCCATATTTCAGTTCTTTAATTTTTCGAATTCTTAAATTTTCGATTTTCCAACTTCTTTTTTTTAATTTTTCTAATTTTCAATTTTTTCATTTCTCGATTTATCGAGATTCGAAGGTTCTAATGCTTTGATTGTTCAATTTCTTAATTTGTAAATTTTTCAATTTTCAAATTTTCGATTTTTTGATTTTGGCCTATTTCGGTTTATGATTTTTTCGATATTTCGATTGTTCAGTTATTCGATATTTTAATTTTTCAATTTTTCATTTTTTTAAACTTTAGATTTCTCGATTTTTCAACTTTTCGATATTTTAATTTTTCAACTTTTAAAGTTCTGGATTTTTCCTTTTCTCGAGCTTTCAAATTTTCTATATCTCGAATTTCCAATTTACCGAATTTTTAAATTTGCGATTCTTCTAATTTTTGATATCTCGATTTATCGAAATTCGGACATTTCAATGTTTTGTTGTTCAATTTCTCGATTTATAAATTTTTCAATTTTTAACTTTTCGATTTTTCGATTTCTCGGTTCTTTGATTTTTTACTCATCGCCTTTTCGATTTTTCAATTTTATAAATTTTGGAATCTCGATTTCTCGACTTTTCAATTTTTCGATGTTTTAAATTGTAGGTTTTTTGATTTACCATTTTTCAATTTTTAACTTTTCAATTTTTCCACTCTGATCCATTTTGGTTTCTCAATTTTTCGAGTTCTCGATTTTTCGACTCCTCTAATTCTCGATCAATTGATTTTTCAACTTCACGATGTCTTAGGCTTTGAATTTTTCGAATTTTCAATTTTTCGATTTCTCGGTTTTTCGATTTCTTCATTTTATGTGAGTATCCGAATTTGTATTTTTGATCTTTGGATTGCTCGGTTTTTCATTTTTTCAATTCTTGAATACGTCTATTTTTCAATTTTACGCTCTAAAGTTTATTTTTATGTTTTGATTTTTTGCCATCTTGGTTTTTCGATTTTTAAAATACATATATTTCATCTCTTCAATTTTGCGATTTCTCGAGTTTCCAGTTCTTCCATATCCCAGTTTTTTAATTCTTCGAATTCTAAAGTTTTTGATTTTCCAATTTTTCTTTTTTAAAATTTTTCGAATTTTCAATTTTTTTCATTTTACGATTTATCGAGATTCGAACGTTGTAATGCTTTGATTTAACTTTTAGATTTTTTGATTTTTGCCTATTTCGGTTTCTCAGTTTTTCGATATTTCGACTTCCCAACTTTTCGACTCCTCGATTTCTCGATCCTCTTATTTTTCGATTTCTCGGTTTTTCAGTTTTTCTATTTTCCAATTTTTCGATGTTTCGATTGTTCAGTTATTCGATTTTTAATTTTTCTATTTTTAAATTTTTCGCAATTTTGAGGTTTATGAATCTTCAATCTTTCAATTTTTCGATTTTTCAGTTTTTAAACTTTAGATTTCCCAAGTTTTCAACTTTTCAATGCTTTAATTTTTCAACTTTTGAAATTCTGGATTTTTCCTTTTCTCGAACTTTCAATTTTTCTATATTTCGATTTTCCAATTTTCGTAATTTTTAAATTTTCGATTTTTCAAATTTTTGATGTCTCGGTTTATAGAAATTGGGACATTTCAATGTTTTGTTGTACAATTTCTCGATTTATCAATTTCTCGATTATTAACTTTTCGATTTTTTGATTTTTTACTTTTCGACTTTTCGATTTTTCGATTTTTTAATTTTTAAATTTTAGGTTTTTCGATGTACCAATATTTCCATTTTTGACTTTTCCAATTTGGCCTATTTATTTTTATATTTTTCAATTGCTCGATGTCTGAGGTTTTGAATTTTTCGATGTTTCAATTTTTCGATTTCTCGGTTTTTCGATTTCTAAATTTTATGTAGGTATCCGAATCTGTATTTTTTTGATGTTGGATTTCCCAGCTTTTCAATTTTTCGTTATTTGAATTTTTCAATGTTTTTTTTAATTTAAATTTTCGATTTTTCGATTTTTTAATTTTTCAATATTTCTATTTTTCACTTTTTCGGTTTATCAATTTTACGCCTTACGACTTTTGTATGTTCTGATATTTTGCCATCTTGGTTTTTCGATTTTTAAACTAGGTATATTTCAACTTTTCAATTTTTAGATTTCTCGATTATTCAACTTTTCGATACTTTAATTTTTGAATTTTTAAAATGCTGCATTTTGCGATTTCTCAAGTTCTCAGTTTTTCTCTATTTCATTTTTTTAATTTTCCGAATACTTAAATTTTCGACTTTCCAATTTTTCTTTTTTAAAATGTTTCTTTTTTAAAATATTTCGAATTTTCCTCGATTTCTGGATCCTCTTATTTTTCGATTTCTCGATGTCTTAGTTTTTGAATTTTTCGATGTTTCCATGTTTCGATTTTCCGATTTTTCGATGTTTCAATTTTTCAGTTATTCGATTTTTCATTTTTTTTTAATTTCGAGGTTTCAATTTCTTGATTTTTCAATTATACGATATTTTAATTTTTGATTCTTTGATAATTCAACTTTTCTATTTTTCAGTTTTTCGGTCGCTGAGAGCTTTTCAGGCATGTGACGTTACTGCTGAAAGTTTTCCCAATGCTAATATCATACAATGTATGGAAAATAACTACAAAAATCGTCACTAATAATATGTAAAAATTAACAGAAAATAGAACACAATACATATTTCTAAAACATTAAAATAACTGCACTTTCCCGAAAAAAATCTATTGCATGATTACTGTTCCACTAGTACTGCTAATTTAAGACGTTTTGCCAGTATCAAACCCAATTAAAGAAGTAATTCTTAGTTAAACAAAAAAATAGTTGCATGTATATCACGCAGAAATTCTGAGCGCTTAGGGTCGACATTCGCCTGAGCACGCTCTGGTCTGTGGATCACACAAGTTCTCAAGGGACGAAATATCGATATTTAAGTTTTTCCAATTAGAACACATTTTATTATTCTATATTTAAGTTGATATAGTTAATGCGATGTTTCTTTTAAGAGACAAGTCGACATATTAAAAGAATGAGAACGGAAAATAGAGTAATATGCAATAATAAAATACAGGATGTTCCATATGGAAAAACTGAAATATCGATATTTGAAAGCTTTAGAATTTTTTTACAAAGACTCAGTACATTCAAATTTGATTTGATTGGTACCACAACAAAGATCGTACCTTTATTTATCTCGCAAGAAATATCGCAACCCAAATTTAAAAAATAACCTTTAACCATTTTTTGTGAACCCTTCTTTTGCCAAAAAAAAAATCAATAAAATTGGAATAATTTAATCTTTCTCTATATTTTTAAATATTGAGGACTACTTCAAACTATGATTTGGGTTTTTGACTTTTCTTTATAACTTTAAGAAAAATTAGTGAGATATACAGAACCGCACACTTAGAGGCTTACCGTGTATAAATTATATTAAAAATATTACTTCTTATTAAAAAAAATAATAATTAAATAACAGTGCATACCCAAATTTATTTTGATTTTCTCAAATTCAGCTGCATGCTATGCATCTGTTTCGAGTGAGTTTTCCATATTAAAATTTTGTTATTACGTCATCATCATTTTATCAATGAGAAACAAATAATTAAAAGTTAAAATCAACGCTTAATAATACACGCACCACATTTTATTAAATAGAAATAACAATCTACCTTATAAAACCTGAAGGTATGTAGTTTTTCTCCCAACTTCAAGAAGTGTGTGTAGGTCGCTCAATTTCGCAGAAATACTGTACCTTTCTCAGTTTCTAGTTCGTTTTTTGTACAATTAATAAACAGCGCGCTTCAGTAGAAAGTCACATAGTAACAGAAAATTAGTGTGTAAAAACGCGTCTAACATCCTGTAACGATTTAACCAAACTAAAAATCCTATCTCGAATCGTTCCTTATTTGTGGAAGAAACAAATTAGAACACCATTACTAAATAATTACTATTTAATTTTGCCTGTAAAAGTCTTATGCTGTTAATTAACTTTAAGCGTGGGTTCTATACCAACGGCTGAACATTCTTTAAATTTAAACAAGTTAATAATTCATCATGGCAACAATGTTTCGACAGAAAAAACTCAATTTACGTTTTAAAAGATGTGTAATTAATTATTTATCAAACTGGCCGTGAGTTTTAAAAATTTAAAGTAACTAGCAACGCATTGTTATAGCAATAAATTAACGCAAACACCATGATAAATTAAAGCCACGTAAATAAATATTTAGCATTGATGATGAAAACCCAAATAAGTTTATTTATTTCATTTACTAATTAATTAATTTTACGTTAAACAATTTCCTGTTATTTCCAGCCGGTCTGAAAGTGTTTCATGTGGCACATTATTTGCAGATATTAATTTTATAAATTATCATATAAGATTCATAATTCATTTTAACTTCAATAACTATTGATATCTACATATAAAGAATTTAATAACCAGTATACTGAAAAGCTCTCCAAGCGACTTATCACGTAATCAGCTCAGGAATAGCGACTTTCATTTCAATCAAATAACAGTTGAACGTAATATCCAGTGAAGTTTTTTTATAAAGAATTTTAACTTCACGAATATTGGAAAAGCACTTGCTGCTGGATTACCAACTTGCTGACCTCCTGATCCAAAAAATTTAACCTGAAACATTTCTGTATCTGACAGCTAGCACGTGGATTGCACAAAAAGTTAAAAAGCTCAGCATGTCACACTAAAAACTAATGGTCTAAAACGCTTAATCTGTGTAAAGGAGCAAAGAAGAATCGAAAATGGGGTGGCTGTTTATCCGTGTCAACGGATACGAAGAAAGTTGGTCATGGCGAAACGAAACTGTTAAATTTAATTTGCCCTAACCGCTCGGGTAATTACATTATAAAGTAATTTGCTCAAATCTTCCGCAAGGACTTTAGAAAGACAAATGATAAAGTTATTAGATTAAAACGTTCATATTTAAATGCTTATCGCATCTAAACACGCAAAAATGTATATAACCGTTGCACGGGATTAGTTTTGTGCAAACACACGCTGTTTCAATTTAGTAGACCAAATTTGAGTGTAAAAACCAGGGTGTAATTACTTAAGCTGCTGATCCGGGATTTCATTGACGCTTCAACTGACAATCGCTAATCAAAACATTGGCTGGGGTTACTTAGACATAACTTCTCTGGCCCCTGAAGTACAGTCCAACAAGTCCCGTTTTTTTTTTTAATGAAAAAGCTCAATCTTCGGGTTACAAATCGAGGATGTTGGTCTCTGTGCCTCTGCGATATTTTTTCCGTAACCTTTATATTACCATAAAGTTACTTCGCAATTTGGTCTTTTTCCAAAAATTTAGATGTGCCGGGTAAAAAGTTTACTAAAAAGAATTTTGAGGAAACGTCATCAAAGTGTTGATAGATAGATTTTTAGATATTCGAGTTTTAATTTTTTTACTTTTCGATTTTTCAGTTTTTTGATTTTCGATTTTTTGATTTCTCGATTTTTCGATTTCTCAAGTTTTCGATTTTTTGATATTTCGATTTTTCGATTTTGTGATTTTTCAATTTTCGATTCTCCAATTTATCGATTTTTCGAATTTCCGATTTTTCGCATTTCAATTTTTTTATTTTTCGATTAGTGATTTTTCAAATTTTTGAGTTTCCAATTTTCGATTTTTCAGTTTTTCGAACTTTCGATTTTTGATTGTCCAATTCCCGATTTTTCGACTTTCGATATTGTAATTTTTCGATTTTGAATTTTCGAATTTTCGATCATCCTTATTTTTCAATATTTCGAATTTTCGAGAATTTTATAATCGAATTTTCATTTTTTTTTCGATATTTCAAATTTCCATTTTCGATTTTTCGAACATTTGATTCACACAATTTTCAATTTTCCCATTTTTCTATTTTTAATTTCTCAACTTTTGATTTTTCGATATCTCGAGTTTTCGACTGTTGCATTTTGCGAATTTTGATTTTTCAATTTTCTATTTTCGATTTTCCAATTATTATCGATTTTTCGAATTCCATTTTTTTTATATTTCGAATAGTGATTTTTCGTATTTTCGATTTTTCAATTTTCCGAATTTTCCATTTTCCGATATTCAAATTTTCCATTTTTTTGCTCTCGGATTTTTTTATTTCCCGATTTTGACTTTCCGATTTTTCGATATTTGAAATTTCAATTTTCGATATTTCGATTTTCAATTTTTTTAGGTTCGATTTTCGATTTTTCGAATATTTCATTCATCGAATTTTCCATTTTCCCATTTTTCTCTTTTTAATTTCTCAACTTTTGAATTTTGTTTTTCCAAATTTTCGATTGTGCGAATTTTGTTTATTCGAATTTTCAGCTTTCCACTTCTCGTTTTTTCGATTTTTCGATATTTTGATTTTCAGTCTACGATTTTCCAATTCTCGGCTTTTCGAATTTCGATTTTTGAGTTTTCGATATCTTGAGTTTTAAATTTTTAGATTTCTCGATTTTTTGAATTGTCGAGTTTTCGATTGTTGGATTTTGCGAATTTTGATTTTTCAATTTTCTATTTTCGATTTTCCAATTATCGATTTTTCGAATTCCATTTTTTTTATATTTCGATTAATGATTTTTCGAATTTTTCAGTTTCCGAATTTTCGATTTTTCAATTTTTCGAATTTTCCATTTTCCGATATTCGAATTTTCTATTTTTTTGCTCTCGGATTTTTCTATTTCTCGATTTTGACTTTCCGATTTTTCGATATTTCAAAATTTCAATTTTTGGATTTTTCGATTTTCAAATTTTTAATGTTCGATTTTCGATTTTTCGAATATTTCATTCATCGAATTTTAGATTTTCCCATTTTCCTATTTTTATTTTTTCTACTTTTGAATTTTGTTTTTCCAAATTTTCGATTGTGCGATTTTTCGTTATTCGAATTTTCAGATTTCCACTTCTCGTTTTTTCAATTTTTCGATATTTTGATTTTCAATCTTCGATTTTCCAGTTCTCGGCTTTTCGAATTTCGATTGTTTGAGTTTTCGATATCTCGAGTTTTAAATTTTTGGATTTCTCGATTTTTCGAATTCCGAGTTTTCGATTGTTGGATTTTGCGAATTTTGATTTTTCAATTTTCCAATTATTATAGATTTTTCGAATTCTAATTTTTTTATATTTCGATTAATGATTTTTCGAATTTTCGAGTTTCCGAATTTTCGATTTATCAATTTTTCGAATTTTCTATTTTCCGATATTTGAATTTTCTATTTTTTTGCTCTCGGATTTTTCTATTTCTTGATTTTGACTTTCTCATTTTTTGATATTTCAAATTTCAATTTTCAATTTTTCGATTTTCAATTTTTTAATGTTCGATTTTCGATTTTTGAATATTTCATTCATCGAATTTTCGATTTTTCATTTTTCTCTTTTTAATTTCTCTACTTATGAATTTTGATTTTCCAAATTTTCGATTATGCGATTTTTCTTTATTCGAATTTTCAGCTTTCCACTTCTCGTTTTTTCGATTTTTTGATATTTTGATTTTCAGTCTTCGATTTTCCAATTCTCGGTTTTTCGAATTTCAATTTTTTGAGTTTTCTATTTTGGATTTTCGAATTTTCAATTATTCGACTTCTCGATTCTTCATTATTTCGAATTTTCGATTTTTCGAAAGGCGAATTTTCAATTTTTTTTCCGATTTTTCTATTTCTCGACTGTTCAATTTTTCGATCTTTTAACTTTCGATATTTCGATATTTGAAATTTTAATTTTCGAAGTTTCTATTTTCAATTTTTAATTTCCCGATTTTTGATTTTTCGATTTTTCGTTAATCGAATTTTCATTTTGTTTTCTTTCTGATTTTTCTACTTCTCGACTTTTCAGTTTTTAGACTTTTGATATTTCGATATTTCAAATTTCAGTTTACGATTTTTCTATTTTCAATTTCTCGATTTTTTATTTTTCGATATCTCGAATTTTAGATTTTTTGATTTCAAAACATTTCAATTGCGATTTTTCGTTATTCGAATTTTCAACGTTTTCACCTCTCGATTTTTGGATTTTGCAATATTTCGATTTTCAATTTTTGAATTTTGCATTTTCAATTTTTTGTATTTTCGATATTTCAGCATTCAATTTTGGATTTTTAGATTTTCAATTTTTCCACAAATTTTCTATTTTTGATTTTCGGTTGTTTTATTTTTCGATTTTTCAATTTCTGGGTTTTTTCCATCTATCGGTTTTTCAATATTTGATTTTTCAAATTTTCGACTTTTTATTCTTCAATTGCTAGATCCGGTTTACAGAAGCTAAATTAAATATTTGTTTGCCATTAAATTTTTAAGACGGCGGTAAAGTACCACGTGACAGACTCTACGCCAACCGCTAAATGACATTTAAATTAGTTTGCTTTTACTTTTCGGTTTTTCAGTTTCTCGAATATTTGATTTTTTAAATCCTGAATTTTCAGTGTTTTTACTTTTCGAGTTTTCGATTTCTCGATTTTTCAGTCTTACAATTCTTCGATTTTTCTGCTTTCCGATTTTCGAATTTTCCACTAATTCGATTTCCGATTTTTTTATTTTTCGATTTTCGATTTTTTAATTCTTCGATTTTTCGATGTGCCGATTTTTTGAATTTTAGATTCTTGTATTTTTCGATTTCTCGAGTTTGTTTTTTTTTTTTCGATCTTTCCAACTATCAATTTTTGACTATTCGAATTTTCAACTGTTTCACTTTTTGAGTTTTCGATTTCTCGATGTTTTTCTTTTTCACTTTTCTATTTTTGGATGTTTGATTAGAGTTTCGATTTTTCGTTTTTTCGGTTTCTCGACTTTTCGATTTTTTGGTTTCTCGATTTTTCCATTTCCCGATTTTTCGAGTTTTCGATTTTTTGATTTTACGTTTTTTCATTGTTTCAATTCCCAACTTTTTTACTTCTCGATTTTTCGATATTTCAATATATCGAATTTTGAAGTTTCGATATTTCGCTTGTTTAATTTTCGATTTTTCGATTTTAAGTTTAATATTTGTTCATTTTAGATTTTTCGAATTTTCGATTTTCAATTTTCGATTTTCCAATTATCGATTTTATCAATTTTCGATTTTTCGAATTTCAATTTTTTTTAATTTTCGGTTTTTCCAGTTTTCGATTTTCGACTATTTGAATTTTGAATTGTTTTACTCTTCGATTTTTCGATTTCTCAAATTCTTTTCCATGTTTCGATTTTTCAATACTTCGAATTTTCGATTTTTCGATAATCGAATTTTCAATTTTTTGGTTTCCGGTTTTATTATATATCGACTTTTCAATTTTTCGATCTTTCGACTTTCCGATTTTTCGATATTTCGATATTTCAAATTTCAATTTTCGATTTTTGTATTTTCAATTTTCTAATTTTCGGTTTTTCGATTATTTGATTCATCGAATTTTCGATTTTTCTATTTTTAAGTTTTCGACTTTTGTCTTTTGAATTTCGATTTTCCAAATTTTCGATTTTGCGATTTTTCGTTACTCCAATTTTCATTTTTTTCACTTCTAGATTTTTCAATATTTCGATTTTCAATTTTTGATTTTTGAATTTTCAATTTTTCGAATTTTCGATATTTAAAATTTCAGTTTTTTCTTCCACAATTTTCTATTTTCGACTATTCGAATTTCCGGTTGTTTTATTTTTCGAGTTTTCAATTTCTCGATTTTCCATTTTTTCGGTTTTTCAGTACTTGATTTGTCGAATTTTCGGCTTTCCATTCTTCAATTTCTAGATCCGGTTTACAGAAGCTCAATTAAGTATTTGTTTGAGATCAAATTTTAACACGGCGTTAAAGTACCACGTGACGGACTCTGCACCAGTCGCTAAATGTCCTTAGACATTTAAATTGGATTGTTTTATTTTTTTATTTTTTCAGTGTCTCGAAGATTGAAATCTGAAATCTTCGATTTTTCGACATTCCGATTTTTTGAATT
The DNA here is from genome assembly GCA_022388445.1 of Zophobas atratus. Classification (NCBI taxonomy): domain Eukaryota; kingdom Metazoa; phylum Arthropoda; class Insecta; order Coleoptera; family Tenebrionidae; genus Zophobas; species Zophobas atratus. The sequence goes on along the minus strand of CM039442.1, from coordinate 45,705,316 downwards.
TTAGATTTTTGTATTTCTCGATTTTAAATTTTTACGACTTTCCATTTTCGATTATCCGAATTTTTAATTATTTTACTTTTCGATTTTTCGATTTCTCGAATTTTCCATTTCCCGATTTTTCGAGTTTTAGATTTTTTAATTTTTCGATTTTTCATTATTTGAATCCCAACTTTTTTATTTCTCGATTTTTCGATATTTCGATATATCGAATTTCAATATTTCGATTTTTCGATTTCAATTATTTGATTTTTCGATTTTTCCAGTTTTCGATTTTCGACTATTCGAATTTTCAATTGTTTTACTTTTCAATTTTTCCATTTCTCAAATTCTTTCCCATTTTTCGATTTTCTAGTTTTTCGATTCCGAATTTTCAATTTTTCGATATTCGAATTTTCACTCTTTTTACTTTTCGAGTTTTCGATTTCTTGATTTTTCAATTTTTCAATTTTTATAATTTTTGGATTTTCGAATTTTGTAATATTTCGATTTTCTTTTTTTTTTATTTTTCGATTTTCAATTGATGACTACTTTCATGTTTTCTAAACGTTTCATGCAAGTCAAATAAATAGAAAATAAAAAACCTACTTCTGTAACGGTCCCAATAAATGCCCCGGGCGCCCACCAGAATAGCGCTCCGATCGCCACCCCCGTACAGACTCAAGCCTTATCATATCCCCCTAAGCTTTACCGGCGCACAGGAATGCTCAGTGCAAACCCACCCCAATAAAGGGAGCTGCATCAAAGTTTTTCCCCAGAGTTGGATTCCCACTCTCAGCTAAAAAACACTAAGCCCTTGCAGCGAGTTGGATACCCACTCCTAGGTCTTGTGTTTTTTTCTGCGATTAATACTCAAAGTCTTAGGCCATTTACTTCCCGCCGGGTTGATCCGCGGACTCACTTCTCCTAAAGAGAGGGGTAATTGGCTGGACTGTTACGAGTACGGAATCTACGTGTACGAGTACGGAGTTTAAGTGTGCATTTACGACATTATCGTAGTATAGTTTCGCGACGGACTCATACCTGTGCGTGACGGACTGTTAACTGTGCGCGACGGACTGTTACCTGTGCGCGAGAGACTTTTACCGGTGTGCTGACGGACTCATACCCGTGCGCGACGGACTGTTACCTGTGCGCGACAGACTTTTACCTGTGTGCTGACGGACTCATACCCGTGCGCGACGGACTGTTATCTGTGCGCGGCAGACTTGGACCTGTGTGCTGACGGACTCATCCCCGTGCGCGACGGACTCTACCTGGGCGGTTAAATTAAGTGTCTCTGTTTGGACTATATTGTACTAGTAGGCTTATTATACTACCATCTGTATATATCTATAAGTAATAATAAACATTTGTTACAACCGTTACACTTCTGTATTTGCGGTTCGTGAATCCGTTTTAATTTTTTATTCCAAGCATCCAGATTTTCGCAAAAAAATAATCCATACATTAACCAAATAGCTCAGTTACTTAGACTATTGTGCTAAGGACCTTCATGGGTTAATTTTTTTTCTTACACTGTGACTAACATTATCTATATTTTTGAACATCTAGACGTTATCATAAGAAAATAAAATTTTACAAATTCAAATTTTATCATTTTTCAAAAAAACTGGACCTTATCAAATCGAATATTAAAGCCATTGATATTTTATAGTAAAAAACAGTATAATTAAAATTACGGATTTACTCAACCCAGTAATATACTTATTCGTTAAACTATCTGTTTCTAAATATAAGTACAAATAAATAAATCCAACTGTTTAGAAAAAACAATATACATAATACACTTTAGTCACCCGCCACTGCCTTTGATTCGAACGCATTATGTTACGAAAACACTCTGTTGACTTGTTTATTTATGATCTAGCGTGGAGTGTTTCTAGTGAGTTTTCCTATATTAGAAAATGTTCCAATGTAACTATTATTATTTCTCGCGTGTAATTCGCTAAATATTTAATTTTGCGTATAAATACTTCTTTACTTACCTGTTTATGTTGTTCTTTACAGTTCTTTGGGTCCCCCATTAAAGATTTTTTGAATTTTAGATTCTTGTATTTTTCGATTTCTCGAGTTTCCGTTTTTTTTTTTCGATTTTTCCAAGTTTCAATTTTCGACTATTCGAATTTTCAACTGTTTCACTTTTTGAGTTTTCGATTTCTCGATGTTTTTATTTTTCACTTTTCAATGTTTCGATGTTCGATTAGCGTTTCGATTTTTCGTTTATTCGGTTTCTCGACTTTTCGATTTTTTGATTTTACGTTTTTTCATTGTTCGAATTCCCAACTTTTTTATTTCTCGATTTTTCGATATTTCAATATATCGAATTTTGAAGTTTCGATATATCGATTGTTTAATTTTCAATTTTTCGCTTTTAAGTTTAGTATTTGTGCATTTTAGATTTTTCGAATTTTCGATTTCTAATTTTCGATTTTCCAATTATCGATTTTACCAATTTCCGATTTTTCGAATTTCAATTTTTTTGAATTTTCGGTTTTCAACTATTCGAATTTTGAATTGTTTTACTTTTCGATTTTTCGATTTCTCAAATACTTTTCTATGTTTCGACTTTTCAATTGTTTAATTTTCGATTTTCGATTTTTCGAATATTTGATTCATCGAATTTTCTATTTTTCTATTTTTAATTTTTCGCCTATTGTCTTTAGAATTTTGATCTTTCAAATTTTCGAATTTGCGATTTTTCGTTATTCAAATTTTCTACTTTTTCACTTCTAGATTTTTCAATATTTCGATTTTCAATCTTCGATTTTGCAATTCTCGATTTTTCGATAATCGATTCTTCATTATTTCTCAATTTTTCAATTTTTCGATCTTCTGACTTTCGATATTCCGATATTTCAAATTTCAATTTTCGATTTTTCTATTTTCAATTTTTAATCTCTCGATTTTTGATTTTTCGATATCTCGATTTTTCATTATTGATTTTAAAAATGTTCGATTTTACGATTTTCCGTTATTCGAATTTTCAACTTTTTCACTTCTCGATTTTTCCATTTTTAATATTTCGATTTTTAGTTTTTGAGTTTTGAATTTTCAAGTTTTCGAATTTTCGATATTTCAAATTTCAATTTCTTGATTTTTGCATTTTCAATTCTTCCACAATTTTCTATTTTCGACTGTTCGAATTTCCGGTTGTTTTATTTTTCGATTTTTCGGTTTTTCAGTACTTGATTTTTCGAATGTTCGACTTTCCATTGTTCAATTTCTAGATCCGGTTTACAGAAGCTCGATTAAGTATTTGTTTGCGTATATATAAATTTTTAACACGGCGTTAAAGTACCACGTGACCTGACTCTGCACCAGTCGCTAAATGCCCTTAGACATTTAAATTAGTTTGCTTTTACTTTTTCAATTTTTCAGTGTCTCGAATATTGAAATCTCAAATTTTCGATTTTTCGACGTTCCGATTTTTTGAATTTTAGATTTTTGTATTTCTCGATTTTAAATTTTTCCAACTTTCCATTGTCGATTATTCGAATTTTTAATTATTTTACTTTTCGATTTCTCGATTTCTCGAATTTTCCATTTCCCGATTTTCGAGTGAGTTCTGGATTTTTTGATTTTTCGATTTTTCATTATTCAAATCCCAGCTTTTTTATTTCTCGATTTTTCGATATTTCGATATATCGAATTTCAATATTTCGATTTTTTGATTTCAATTATTTGATTTTTCAATTTTTCAATTTTTATAATTTTTGGATTTTCGAATTTTGTAATATTTCGATTTTCTTTTTATTTTTCGATTTTCAATTGATGACTACTTTCATGTTTTCTAAACGTTTCATGCAAGTCAAATAAATAGAAAATAAAAAACCTACTTCTGTATTTGTGGTTTGTGAATCCGTTTTAATTTTTTACTCCAAGCATCCAGATTTTCGCAAAAAAATAATCCAAACATTAACCAAATAGCTCAGTTACTTAGACTATTGTGCCAAGGACCTTCATGGGTTAATTTTTTTTCTTACACTGTGACTAACATTATTTATATTTTTTAACATCTAGACGTTATCATAAGAAAATAAAATTTTACAAATTCAAATTTTATCATTTTTCAAAAAAACTGGATCTTATCAAATCGAATATCAAAGCCGTTGATATTTTATAGTAAAAAACAGTATAAATAAAATTACCTATTTACTCAACCCAGTAATATAGTTATTCGTTAAACTATGTGTTTCTAAATATAAGTACAAATAAATAAATCCAACTGTTTAGAAAAAACAATATACATAATACACTTTAATCACCCGCCACTGCCTTTGATTCGAACGCATTATGTTACGAAAACACTCTGTTGACTTGTTTATTTATGATCTAGCGTGGAGTGTTTCTAGTGAGTTTTCCTATATTAGAAAATGTTCCAATGTAACTATTATTATATCGCGTGTAATTCGCTAAATATTTAATTTTGCATTTAAATACTTCTTTACTTACCTGTTTATGTTGTTCTTTACAGTTCTTTGGGTCCCCCATTAAAGATTTTTTGAATTTTAGATTCTTGTATTTTTCGATTTCTCCAGTTTCCGTTTTTTTTTTTCGATTTTTCCAAGTTTCAATTTTCGACTATTCGAATTTTCAACTGTTTCACTTTTTGAGTTTTCGATTTCTCGATGTTTTTATTTTTCACTTTTCCATTTTTGTATGTTCGATTAGAGTTTCGATTTTTCGTTTTTTCGGTTTCTCAACTTTTTGATTTTTTGATTTTTCGATTTTTCCATTTCCCGATTTTTCGAGTTCTCGATTTTTTGATTTTACGTTTTTTTATTGTTCGAATTCTTAACTTTCTTATTTCTCGATTTTTCGATATTTCAATATATCGAATTTTGAAGTTTCTATATTTCGATTGTTTAATTTTAGATTTTTCGATTTTAAGTTTAATATTTGTGCATTTTAGATTTTTCGATTTTAAGTTTAATATTTGTGCATTTTAGATTTTTCGAATTTGCGATTTCCAATTTTCGATTTTCCAATTATCCATTTTATCAATTTTCGATTTTTCGAATTTCAATTTTTTTTAATTTTCGGTTTTTCCAGTTTTCGATTTTCGACTATTCGAATCTTGAATTGTTTTACTTTTCGATTTTTCGATTTCTCAACTTCTTTTCCATGTTTCGATTTTCAATATTTCGGATTTTCGATTTTTTTATTTTCAATTTTTTAACTTTCGATTTTCGATTTTTCGAATGTATGGTTCATCCAATTTTCGATTTTTCTATTTTTAATTTTTCGACTTTTGTCTTTAGAATTTTAATGTTCCAAATTTCCGATTTTACGATTTTTCGTTATTCAAATTTTCAACTTTTTCACTTCTAGATTTTTCAATATTTCGATTTTGCAATTCTCGATTTTTCGATAATCGATCTTCATTATTTCTCAACTTTTCAATTTTTCTATTTTCAATTTTTAATTTCTTGATTTTTGATTTTTCGATATCTAGATTTTTAGGTCTTTTGATTTTTGATTTTAAAAATGTTCTATTTTGCGATTTTCCATTATTCGAATTTTCAACTTTTACACTTCTCGATTTTTCCATTTTTCAATATTTCGATTTTCAGTTTTTGATTTTTGAATTTTCAATTTTTCGAATTTTCGATATTTCAAATTTCAATTTTTTGATTTTTGCATTTTCAATTCTTCCACAATTTTCTATTTTCGACTATTCGAATTTCCGGTTGTTTTATTTTTAGATTTTTCATTCTCTCGATTTTCCATTTTTCGGTTTTTCAGTAATTGATTTGTCGAATTTTCGACTTTCCATTCTTCAATTTCTAGATCCGGTTTACAGAAGCTCAATTAAGTATTTGTTTGAGATCAAATTTTTAACACGGCGTTAAAGTACCACGTGACCGACTCTGCACCAGTCGCTAAATGTCCTTAGACATTTAAATTAGATTGTTTTACTTTTTCAATTTTTCAGTGTCTCGAATATTGAAATCTCAAATCTTCGATTTTTCGACATTCCGATTTTTTGAATTTTAGATTTTGTATTTCTCGATTTTAAATTTTTCGACTTTCCATTTTCGATTATCGAATTTTTAATTATTTTACTTTCGATTTTTCGATTTCTCGATTTTCCATTTCCCGATTTTTCGAGTTTTAGATTTTTTGATTTTTCCGATTTTTCATTTATTTGAATCCCAACTTTTTTATTTCTCGATTTTTTTTTGATATTTCGATATATCGAATTTCAATATTTCGATTTTTTGATTTCAATTATTTGATTTTTCAATTTTTCAATTTTATAATTTTTGGATTTTCGAATTTTGTAATACATATTTCGATTTTCTTTTTTTTTATTTTTCGATTTTCAATTGATGACTACTTTCATGTTTTCTAAACGTTTCAAGCAAGTCAAATAAATAGAAAATAAAAAACCTACTCCTGTATTTGTGGTTTGTGAATCCGTTTTAATTTTTTACTCCAAGCATCCAGATTTTCGCAAAAAAATAATCCAAACATTAACCAAATAGCTCAGTTACTTAGACTATTGTGCTAAGGACCTTCATGGGTTATTTTTTTTTTTACACTGTGACTAACATTATCTATATTTTTAACATCTAGACGTTATCATAAGAAAATAAAATTTTACAAATTCAAATTTTATCATTTTTCAAAAAAACTGGACCTTATCAAATCGAATATCAAAGCCGTTGATATTTTATAGTAAAAAACAGTATAATAAAATTACCTATTTACTCAACCCAGTAATATAGTTATTCGTTAAACTATGTGTTTCTAAATATAAGTACAAATAAATAAATCCAACTGTTTAGAAAAAAACAATATACATAATACACTTTAATCACCCGCCACTGCCTTTGATTCGAACGCATTATCTTACGAAAACACTCTGTTGACTTGTTTATTTATGGTCTAGCGTGGAGTGTTTCTAGTGAGTTTTCCTATATTAGAAAATGTTCCAATGTAACTATTATTACTTCTCGCGTGTAATTCGCTAAATATTTAATTTTGCGTATAAATACTTCTTTACTTACCTGTTTATGTTGTTTTTTACAGTTCTTTGGTCCCCCATTAAAGATTTTTTGAATTTTAGATTCTTGTATTTTTCGATTTCTCGAGTTTCCGTTTTTTTTTTTTCGATTTTTCCAAGTTTCAATTTTCGACTATTCGAATTTTCAACTGTTTCACTTTTTGAGTTTTCGATTTCTCGATGTTTTTTTTTTCACTTTTCAATTTTTGATGTTCGATTAGCGTTTCGATTTTTCGTTTATTCAGTTTCTCGACTTTTCGATTTTTGATTTTTCCATTTCCGTTTTTCGAGTTTTCGATTTTTTGATTTTACGTTTTTTCATTGTTCGAATTCCCAACTTTTTTATTTCTCGATTTTTCGATATTTCAATATATCGAATTTTGAAGTTTCGATATATCGATTGTTTAATTTTCGATTTTTCGCTTTTAAGTTTAGTATTTGTGCATTTTAGATTTTTCGAATTTTCGATTTCTAATTTTCGATTTTCCAATTATCGATTTTACCAATTTCCGATTTTTCGAAATTCAATTTTTTTGAATTTTCGTTTTCGACTATTCGAATTTTGAATTGTTTTACTTTTCGATTTTTCGATTTCTCAAATACTTTTCTATGTTTCGATTTTTCAATTTTTTAATTTTCGATTTTCGATTTTTCGAATATTTGATTCATCGAATTTTCTATTTTTCTATTTTTAGTTTTTCGCCTATTGTCTTTAGAATTTTGATTTTCCAAATTTTCGAATTTGCGATTTTTCGTTATTCAAATTTTCTGCTTTTTCACTTCTAGATTTTTCAATATTTCGATTTTCAATCTTCGATTTTGCAATTCTCGATTTTTCGATAATCGGTTCTTCATCATTTCTCAATTATTCAATTTTTCGATCTTCTGACTTTCGATATTCCGATATTTCAAATTTCAATTTTCGATTTTCTATTTTCAATTTTTAATCTCTCGATTTTTGATTTTTCGATATCTCGATTTTTCATTTTTGATTTTAAAAATGTTCGATTTTACGATTTTTCGTTATTCGAATTTTCAACTTTTTCACTTCTCGATTTTTCCATTTTTCAATATTTCGATTTTCAGTTTCTGATTTTTGAATTTTCAATTTTTCGAATTTTCGATATTTCAAATTTCAATTTCTTGATTTTTGCATTTTCAATTCTTCCACAATTTTCTATTTTCGACTGTTCGAATTTCCGGTTGTTTTATTTTTCGATTTTTCGGTTTTTCAGTACTTGATTTTTCGAATTTTCGACTTTCCATTGTTCAATTTCTAAATCCGGTTTACAGAAGCTCGATTAAGTATTTGTTTGCGTATGTATGTATAAATTTTTAACACGGCGTTAAAGTACCACGTGACCGACTCTGCACCAGTCGCTAAATACCCTTAGACATTTAAATTAGTTTGCTTTTACTTTCTCAATTTTTCAGTGTCTCGAATATTGAAATCTCAAATCTTCGATTTTTCGACGTTCCGATTTTTTGAATTTTAGATTTTTGTATTTCTCGATTTTAAATTTTTCCAACTTTCCATTGTCGATTATTCGAATTTTTAATTATTTTACTTTTCGATTTCTCGATTTCTCGAATTTTCCATTTCCAGATTTTTCGAGTGAGTTTTGGATTTTTTGATTTTTCGATTTTTCATTATTCAAATCCAGCTTTTTTATTTCTCGATTTTTCGATATTTCGATATATCGAATTTCAATATTTCGATTTTTTGATTTCAATTATTTGATTTTTCAATTTTTCAATTTTTATAATTTTTGGATTTTCGAATTTTGTAATATTTGGATTTTCTTTTTATTTTTCGATTTTCAATTGATGACTACTTTCATGTTTTCTAAAAGTTTCAAGCAAGTCAAATAAATAGAAAATAAAAAACCTACTCCTGTATTTGTGGTTTGTGAATCCGTTTTAATTTTTTACTCCAAGCATCCAGATTTTCGCAAAAAAATAATCCAAACATTAACCAAATAGCTCAGTTACTTAGACTATTGTGCTAAGGACCTTCATGGGTTAATTTTTTTTTTTTCTTACACTGTGACTAACATTATCTATATTTTTTAACATCTAGACGTTATCATAAGAAAATAAAATTTTACAAATTCAAATTTTATCATTTTTCAAAAAAAACTGAACCTTATCAAATCGAATATCAAGCCCGTTGATATTTTATAGTTAAGAACAGTATAATTAAAATTACGGATTTACTCAACCCAGTAATATACTTATTCATTAAACATTAAACTATCTGTTTCTAAATATAAGTACAAATAAATAAATCCTATTGTTTAGAAAAAACAATATACATAATACACTTTAATCACCCGCCACTGCCTTTGATTCGAACGCATTATGTTACGAAAACACTCTGTTGACTTGCTTTATTTATGGTCTAGCGTGGAGTGTTTCTAATGAGTTTTCCTATATTAGAAAATGTTCCAATGTAACTATTATTACTTCTCGCGTGTAATTCGCTAAATATTTAATTTTGCGTATAAATACTTCCTTACTTACCTGCTTATGTTGTTCTTTACAGTTCTGTGGGTCCCCCATTAAAGAACGTCAAAATTAAAAAGGGGCAAACGTTAATAGATGATAACGAAATATTAACTTAGAAGCAGACAAACATCACAACACAGAATAAAGAAATGAAACTGAGAAAATCAAACTTACAGAAAGAGAAAGAGAAAGAAAAGAACTCCTACACAAGATTATTTTATTAATCTTGTTCTTAGTAGGGACAGCAATCGTCGGTTTTACACTTTTGGGTTATCTTATGAATTCGTCGTAAAGTTGAACAATGACTTACTAAGATCTGGTCTTTCTCATATATAAAACAAACTGAGTATAAATATAAAAAAATACATTAGAAGCAACTGAATATCAAGGGAATCTGAAGCAGTCTTCTTTAAATTTCTCTCGCTGGTGCACTTTATGCGATTTCAACGAAAGTTCACTGAATTTAAGATTAGCTAAACGCATCGGTTTCGCTGTTCTCCTTATTAATGTACTATTTATGTTAATAGACTCCAGCACAAGAAACCATACGTCAACCAAGAGAGGAAACTTCGACCGTGTACCACTTCGTAGCAGCAAACACTCCAAAACTTTATCAAGTTCATGAAATCTAATATTTCCAGCTGCTCACATTTGAATTAAAACAAGCTGCCAACAATAAAATTCAAATATTCCGGTAGTCGAGCAAAAACATTTGCTTACAACTAATTTATCAAAGGAGAATGCAAATGACAACGTCAAGGCCCCATTCTTGCAGAAATTAGATTAACTAACGAATTAAGACGAATCCTTTATTGTGAATAATGTGACTCGTTAAGCGATTCGCGTCGTTAAAAAGTTGGTAGGTAAATGTTGAAAAATTCCAGCGAATTTTTCCACAAGATGGGATTTTTTTTGCATCGATGAACTCGTTACGCCGACTAAACAAACGAATGTTTTCGAAACCCAAAAAGAATAAAATAAATAAATATGCCTCCGACGGTACATATAGTATCCATTGTGCAATAAAATAACTCGTAAAACTTATTCCTTCTATTTTGTGTACACTCTAGCAGCAATAAATCCATGATCCACTGAAAACACATAAAGGGGTGGCGACTAGCTCGAGTAATTTTCCTGCTTCGATTACACTATAATTGCTAAAAACAAACTAGTTGAATAGATCGCCTCTTCAAACCTCTAGTTACATGAATTACAAATACACGAATTAGTTTCATGTAAATTCACATAAATATGTTCCTCATCAATGTTAATGAAATTGCGTAACAACGAACAACCAAGCCTAATTTCCAATTATTCTGTCTACCAATACCAGCGGAAACTATTTATTAAGTCTTCTCGGTTACGCAGTTGATGATCTGTAATAACGGTTTATTAACTAATTCTGCGGAACTAATTTGATGGAAACTGGATCACATGTGAAAAAACACCATAATTTCCGGAAGAATTTTTATTGCACAGTTTTACAGCTTCGAATTTTTCATTAAATACTGGGCCAAAAATTTCGCTTGCTGCTGACCAGATTCGAAAGCGCCATGGATAGTCGAATAATGTGAAGGATGCGTCGCCTCACCAGCTATTAGTATTCGTGGTTTACCATCAATAAATATGGGCTCTGAAAGTTTATGCATTCCTGAGCCCGATCGGTCGCAAGCCGGAGTGATGTGGCTATATCCTCCTAAGACCCAGGGATTTGAACACCACCTCGTTCTAAGGAAAACATAAGTCTCGATAAATGGATAACACACATCTTGGGAATACTATTTATAGAAAATCTCGGTGATTCGGTGCAGGGAAAAGAAGGATAAGGTGGAATTCTTCAGCGGTGAAAGTTACATTTTTTATAAATAGGTATAGACAGTCGACTTGTAAATGTCGGATCAATATCATATCGTCTTTGTTTTTTTCGGAAATTGCGTCAACTTCCTTTTTAAATATATATTGCTGGAATGTTTTTTATCATTTTTACTCCAATAATTCAGTTATTTGAAAACAAAAATTTTAATTTATTTTAAAAACTTGATTTTCAAATTGAACATTTCAAAAATCTTGCTCTAAAACTATCAACAGAATAGTCCCTTACGAAATATTTGACCTTTTTCGGATCAAATATTTATTACTACATTAATGCCTTGTTGCTACCAGTATCTAACATTTGATTAATTTAGAAATTTTCATATAAATATTGACTTCACGCTGTCTTCTGTAGCGCACATAAAAGATATTATCAACATTTGCTTGAAAAATGTGGAAAACGGAGCTTAAAAATGGAAATCTCATTCTTTATCTCAACAATAGAATCCAAATTTTATAATAGTTAATGTTATTCAAATTTTATAAAATAACGTACCCCTCTACATGTAATTTAAGAATCCTTTGGCATTTAAATTTTTGGAAAAAAAAATCAAAATTATACAGTTTCACTTAAAATTGCAAAATCGAATACTTTGAAATCTTGCAAACGCTTTAAGGTCATCGGAAGCATGGTAAATCGTTAATCAAAATTTATCTGTTCATGCCCCCAGGAATTGATTATTTCATCTTACAATTTTGTCGAATAAATGTTATTTAAATGTCAAAATTAACGTAGTCCTGAACTTGTGGTTTATGAATCCGTGTTGAATCTTTATCCTAGACATCGAGATTTTGGGAAAATAAAATCAAAATTTTAGATATAGCAATTTTTAGATTCAGTTTTAGGATTTTTAAATTTTTCGATTTTTCAATTTTTAACGTTTCTAAATAATTTTCAATATTTTGATTTCTCACTTTCTTGATTAACCCATGTTTTGATTTTCCCATTTTCCAATGTATCGATTTTTCAGTTTTTCAATTCTTCAATTGTTTTTTGATTTTTCAATTTTTGGATTTTTTGGGTTCGATTTTTCGACTTTTCGATTTCTCTGCTTTCAATTCTTCGATTTCTCAATAGTTCGATGTTTCAGTTTTGGGACTTTTCAATTTTTCGCTTTTTCGATTTTTCTTCCATTTTTTCAATTTTAGGATTTTTCAATATTTCGTTTCTTCCATTTTCGACTTCGATTTTTCGATTTCTGGATTTTTTACATTTTCAATTTTTCTTTTAAATCTTCGATTTTTCAATTTTTCGTTTTCTTGATGTTTCGATTTTTCGATTTTTCAATTTTTCAGTTCTGCGATATTTCAATTTTTGGAATACATATTTATATTTTAGACTTTTCAGTATTTTAATATTTCGATTTGTCGATCTTTTGATTTTTCGACCTTTCGGTTTTAAATTTTGGGTTTTTTTAATTTTTTGATTTTTCAATTTTTCAATTTCTCGTTTTATCGATATTTCTATGTTTCGATTATTTAATTTTTCGATTTTTCGAATTCTCATTTTTTTTAATTGCAAATTTTTCAATTATTAACATGTCGATTTTTCGATTTCGGTCTAGTTCGCTTGATTTCTCAGTTTCGATCTCTCGGTGTTTCTGTTCTTGAATTTTTTGATGTTTCAATTCTTCGATTTTTCAATTTTTCGATACTTCAATTTTGAGACTTTTTAATATTTCGCTTCTTCAATTTTTCGTCCATTTTTCAATTGTATTCAAAATTTCAGTTTTAAGATTTTTCAATATTTCAATTATTCAGTTTTTCGATTTCTTGACTTTTCCGTTTCTTGATTTCTCGTCCATTTTTTAGGTTTTCGATTTTTCAATTTTTCGACTTTTTGATGTTTCAATTTCTAGAATTTCCAATTTTTGAATATTTAAATTTTTCAACTTTTAAAATTATTAATTTTTCGATTTCCCGATTTTTCAATTTTTCGTTTCTTTGATATTTCAATTTTTGAATCTTTATATTTTAGATTTTTCAGTTTTTAATGTTTCGATTGTTCATTTTTTTAATTTTTCGATTGTTCAATTTTTCAATTGTTCGATTTTTCAATTTATCAATTTTTTTATTTCAAATTTTTTCATTTTTCAATTTTTGTGTCGATTTTTCGACTTTGGCCTAATTGATTTCTCAATTTGGGATTTTTCAACTTGTCGGTTTTTAGATTTCTAGATCTTTTGATCTTTTTGAATTTTTACATTTTTTCAGGTTTTTCAATTTTTCAATTTTCAGTTTTTCGATTTTTCAACATTGACATTTTGGGAACTTTCCAATTTTTTGAATCTTTAGTTTTTAATTTTTTGTTTCGATTGCTCGACCTTTCGATTTTTCGATTTTGGTCTATTTCGATTGATCTCTCAAATTTTAGATTTTTCGATTTCTCGGATTTTTGATTTCTCGATGTTTCAATTTTTAAATTTTTTTGTTCCTATTTTTCGAGTTCTCAATTTTTCAGCTTTTCGATTTCTCAGTTTTCCGATTTTCCAATTTCACATCATTTGAATTTTCGAATTTTTCGGTTTTTTGATGTTTCGATATCTCGATTTTTCAATTATTCGATTTTACGATTTTCTGATGTCTCGATTTCTCGGTTATTCGATTTTAAAATTTTTCGACTGTTCGATTTTTCAACATTTAAATTTTGAGAACTTTTCAATTTTTTTAATCTTCAATTTTTGAATATTTTAATTTTTTGAATTTTTGTTTTTTCGATTGATCGCTCTTTCGATTTTTCGACTTTGGCCTATTTCGATTGATTTCTCAGTTTTTAGATTTCGCGGCTTCTTGGTTTTTTGATTTCTCGATGTTTCAAATTTTGAATTTTTTTATGTCTCTATTTTTTTATTTTTCAATTTCCGATTTTTCAATTTTCCGATTTTCCAATTTTTCGTCATTTCAGTTTTGGAATTCTTAAGTTTCCCGATTTTTCAGTATTTCGATTCTTCAATTTTCCGATTTTTCAATTTTTGCGTTTTTTTAAATTTTTAATTCTCGATTTCTCGATTTGTCGGTTTTCCGATTTTTCAACTTTTCGATTTTTAAATTATAGCTCTTTCAATTTTTCAATTTTTCGATTTTTTGGTGTTTCGATTTTTCGATTTTTTAATTTTTCGGTTTTACGATTTTTTGATGTTGTTTCGATTTCTTGACATTTCGGTTATTTGATCTTAAAATTTTTCGACTATTCCATTTTTCAACATTTAAATTTTGGAAATTTTTCAATTTTTGGATCTTTAATTTTTGGATATTTTAATTTTTTTATTTTTTGTGGTTTTGATTTCTTGATGTTTCAATTTTCACATTTTTTGATGTTTCTATTTTTCGATTTTTCAATTTCCGATTTTTCGATTTTTCAATTTTCCGATTTTCCAATTTTTTGTCATTTCAGATTTGGAATTATTCAGTTTCCCGATTTTTCAGAGTTTCGATTCTTCAATTTTCCGATTTTTCGGTTTTCCGATTTTTCAACTTTTCGATTTTTAAATTATAGACCTTTGAATTTTTGAATTTTTCGATTTTACGATTTGTTGATGTTTCGATTTCTTGACATCTCGGTTATTCGATTTTTCTACATATAAATTTTGGGAACTTTTAAATTTTTGGAATCTTGAATTTTTAGATATTTTAATTTTTTCATTTTTTGTTTTTCGATTGATCGATCTTCCAATTTTTCGATTTTGGCCTATTTCAAATGATTTCTCAGTTTTTAGATTTTCCGACTTCTCGGTTTTTTAATTTCTCGATGTTTCAATTTTTGAATTTTTTGATGTTTCTATTTTTTGATTTTTTTATTTTCAGCTTTTCGATTTTTCGATTTTCCAATTTTTCATCATTTCAGTTTTGAAATTCTTCAGTTACTCGATTTTTCAGTGTTTCCATTCTTCAATTTTCAGATTTTTAAATTTCTTTAAATGTCGAATTTTCGATTTCTCCATTTTTTATTTTCTGATTTTTCGACGTTTCGATTTTTAAATGATAGATTTTTGAATTTTTCAATTTTTCGATTTTTTTATGTTTCGATTTCTCGATTTTTCAATTTTTCCATTTTACGATTTTTTGATGTTTCGATTTCCTGACATCTGAAATATTTGATTTTAAAATTTTTCGACCATTCCATTTTTCAACATTTAAATTTTGGGAACTTTTCAAGAATCTTCAATTTTTGGATATTTGTTTTTTGATTTTTTGCATCGATTGCTCGATCTTTCGATTTTTGGATTTTGGCCTATTCTGACTGATGTCGCAAATTTTAGATTTTTCGACTTCTCGATTTTTTGATTTCTCGACCTTTTGATGCTTCAATTTCTCGACGGCTTTTCGATTCTTCAATTATCCGATTTTTGGCCACTTTTTCATCATTTAATTTTTGAAATTTTTCAGTTTCTCCATTTTTCACTGTTTCTATTCCTCAATTTGCCGATTTTTCAATTTTTGCGTTTTTTTAAATTTTGAATTCTCGATTTCTCGATTTTCCAATTTTTCATCATTTCAATTTTGAAATTTTTCAGTTACTCGATTTGTCAGTGATTCCATTCTTCAATTTTCAAATTTTTTTTTTTTTTAAATTTTGAATTTTCGATTTCTCAATTTTTTTGTTTTCTGATTTTTCGACTTTTCGATTTTTAAATTATAGATTTTCGAATTTTTCAATTTTTAGATTTTTTCATGTTTCGATTTCTCGATTTTTCAATCTTTCCATTTTACGATTTTTTTATGTTTCAATTTCCTGACATCTCAATTATTTGATTTTAAAATTTTTCGACCATTCCATTTTTCAACATTTAAATTTTGGGAACTTTTCAAGAATCTTCAATTTTTGGATATTTATTTTTTGATTTTTTGTATCGATTGCTCGATCTTTCGATTTTTGGATTTTGGCCTATTCTGACTGATGTCGCAAATTTTAGATTTTTGGACTTCTCGATTTTTTGATTTCTCGACCTTTTGATACTTCAATTTCTCGATGTTTCAATTTTTGAATTTTCTGATGTTTCTATTTTTCGATTTTTCGGTTTTTCAATTTTTCGGGTTTTTCGTTTTTCAGCTTTTCGATTCTTCAATTTTCCGATTTTTGGCCAATTTTTCATCATTTAATTTTTGAAATTTTTCAGTTTCTCGATTTTTCGGTGTTTCTATTCCTCAATTTACCGATTTTTCAATTTTTGCGTTTTTTTAAATTTTGAATTCTCGATTTCTCGATTTTCCAATTTTTCATCATTTCAATTTTGAAATTTTTCAGTTACTCGATTTGTCAGTGTTTCCATTTTTCAATTTTTCAATTTTCAAATTTTTATTTTTTTTTTTTAATTTTGAATTTTCGACTTCTCCATTTTTTTGTTTTCTGATTTTTCGACTCTTCGATTTTTAACTTCGGGTTTTTCGATTTTCAGCTTTTCGATTCTTCAGTTGTCCGACTTTTGGCCAATTTTTCATCATTTAATTTTTGAAATTTTTCAGTTCCTCGATTTCTCAGTGTTTCTATTCTTCAATTTACCGATTTTTCAATTTTTGCGTTTTTTTAAATTTCGAATTCTCGATTTCTCGGTTTTCCGATTTTTCAACTTTTCGATTTTTTGATGTTTCGATTTCTCGATTTTTCAATTTTTTCGAATTTACAATTTTTAGTGTTTTGATTTCTTAACATCTAGGCCATTCGATTTTAAAATTTTTCGACTGTTCGATTTTTCAACATTTAAATTTTGGGAACTTTTCAATTTTTGGAATCTTCAATTTTTGGATATTTTAATTTTTGGCTTTTCTGAGGAATCAATCGAAATCCTCAATTTTTATATTTTTCGACTTCTCGGTTTCTTGATTTCTCGGTGTTTCAATTTTTGAATTTTTTGATGTGTCTATTTTTCGATTTCTGTTTTTCGATTTTTCAATTTTTAGGATTTTTCGATTTTCAGCTTTTCGATTTTTAAATTTTTCGTCATTTAGTTTTGGAGTTTTTCAGTTCCTCGATTTTTCCACGTTTCCATTCTTGAATTGTCCGATTTTTCAATTTTGCGTTATTTTTTTTTTTCATTTTGGAATTTCTATTTCTCAATTCTTCGGTTTTTCGATTTTCGACTTTTCGATTTTTAAATTATATAGATTTTTGAATTTTTCAATTTTTAATTTATTGAGTTTCGATTTCTCGTTTTTCAATTTGTCGATTTTACGATTTTTTGATGTTTCGATTTCTTGACATCTTTGGTTATTCGATTTTAAAATTTTTGATGTTGGTTTTGAACATTTCAAATTTTGGAACTTTTCAAGTTTTGGGTCTTCAATTTTTGGATATTTTAATTTTTTAATTTTTTGTTGTTTCGATGGATCGATTTTTGATTTTTAAAATACGTGATTTTTTATTTTTCCAAAAATATTTTTTCCGTTGGTTGTCTGCTTCAAATATATTTCATGTTGTCCGCACTTATACGGACCGCGTCCCCTTCCACTTCAGGGCGAGGGAAGTTCTGTGGAAATAACCTTCGACCAATTTTTTTCTATTACTAATAATGAATAAGAAACCGAGGAGGGTGCGCTCAGTGAATCACCCTGTATTTTTTTAATTATTTAAATAATTCATTTTTGAGACATGAAAATCAGGAGGAGGCAAATTCTTATTACAATGCAATACCAGATTTTCCAAAAAAACTTGATGTAGATTTTTTTAAAGTCACCCTGTATAATAATTACGTACTGTAATACCCCAAAACCCAGTTCAAATCACATTCCCTGACCCAACACAAATCCGTGGCTCGTTAAAAATTCATAACCACACAGAAAACAATTAAAAAATATATTGAGGTTTACAAAATTTCACTATCTCTATTCCAATTACATGTCGATCTGTCAGATGTACTAGTACATAAAGAAAAAAACCCTGTTTTCTTGATACATTTTTTCTTTCCAAGATAGGTGTTCTTTCCAAACTAAAGCCATTTTTTTTGTCATAATTTAGAAACTTTCGTCTCTTATTTTTCATAAACAACAAAGTAGTATTTAATATTTAACTAATAAACTAAACTTTTAAATTTTAGTTTTCAAATTAATATTGTTAACAGTAAGTTCAACAAATTTAAATATTTAACCATCACTTTCTTTAAAATCATGGTTTGATTAATTGCTCGAAATCGACACTCGACATTCACTCACCTAAAAATTCCAGCCCTAAATAGCTTCGCTCGTGACGAATTAATTAAACTCAACTAAAAATCTAATATCCTATCCAGCGCTGAAAACCGCCCTAGCTTTCTCTTTTTATTCCCGAATCGGGATAAAGTTCTTTCAAACCGAGTTTCAGCAGCTGAAAATATGTATCGCGAACTTACCTGACAACTTTGATGGGATTTGGAATAGTTCTGTCGGAAATGAATCTCCTCAATAAGTTTGTGCAGTGAATTCCAACATCTTCATCACTTAAATTCTCCATAACTTTAACTCCTTCGCCGCCAACCCAACCCACCAAAACATTTCGTCCGTGCACAACTGGATCAAAACCTGTAATATATTTAACCCAACTACTTTCATCATCTAAGTGGGAATTCCGCCCCCAAACGAACTGAAACCCCTCTTCGCTCCACCACTTGTGGTCAAACACCAAGAATATTTTCCCGATTCCGTAGAAACCCAAATCGGTGATGCTTTGACTATGTTCGGCCGGCAACGGAGGGGTGATTTTTAGGCACTTTAGGACCCCTAGAGAAGGGGTGATAATCATGTAGTCGCAGATTATTGTAGTGCCGTTATCACATATTATCCTATTAGTGTCGAAGGTCGAGCTGGCGCGCTGGATTGCAGCAACAGGTGTTGACAGGAAGAGGGAATTTTTCGGTAAACTATCCACTAATACTGCTACTAAATCATCAAACCCACATTTAAGATTCATATGTGCCTTATCATCTACGCAGATGTACTGTCCCCAACCTTTTGCCGATAACTGGTTTAGATCCCGGCAGGAATTATCGATAATCTGGAACCGTACATGCCAATCGAACAGGTCCTGCTTAATATTTTTGACGTCGTCTGAGTCCTGACACTCCTGCAAATACTGGGCGAATCTGGCTTCCATGTATTCTCCCACGGAATTGGGGTAATCTGACGCCCGGAGGAACTCTTCGCATTCTGCGAGTATCCGCCCGACCTCGAAGTCCACTCTCTTGACGATATCACCATCGATAACTTCTCCGTTGTCTCTAATGTATAGTCCTAATCCTTCCTCGGAAGTGACTTCGGATAGGAGGTCGTGCTCCCGAGCCAGTTCGTACAGAGGATTGTCCCTGCCGTGAATCCACTGAGCGCCTAATTCGAGGATGTTATCGTCCAACTTCAAGGTGTGTATGCGCCCCCCGGGCTTATTCTGGGCTTCTATTAGCGCGAAATCGGAACATCCGAGCTTGAGCAGAGTGGTGGCGGCTCCTAAGCCAGCCATTCCTGCGCCTATAATAGCCACTTTACGATGAATTAACTTGGCAGATCTACAACAATACGGAATTGAGTTGAGTAGATTTTCGGAGATGCGGCGGTTGCTTACTTGCTTGATTAAGGAGAAGGATCAGGCAATTCGCTAGACAACATCGACATAGAGATTTAATTAAGTCGAATACATGCGATGCAGTTATTCAAATGTAAGAGCTATAAGAGCAGGAGAAATTCGGACTAAAAATATTAGTGGTTCGGGCGCACTCCAACTAATTGTAAGTGCATCTACCACATGCAAGTGTAGCGGCCACTCGAAGTGAAAATCTAAACTACAGTACCGAAATGCAATCTAACCCACTCCGATTTTGTTTGTGCAATTAGAGCAAAGATCAAAGTAAATTACGCCATTGTACAAGCTCAAATTGTGTTCGAAGTTTCCTTTTTTGTCTCTACACACTAATTAGCAGCGTATCTAAATAGTCAAATTAAAATTTTCGCAGAAGTAAAAATAAACCAAAGTGTACTAGGTATGCTTTCGAAAGTAATAAAATAAATCCGCTGCAAGCTTCAAAAGAAACAACATATTGTTCTTTGCATGTTCAGAAACAACTAAAGCAAAATATTCATCTGCGGTGAATATCATTTAGTAATTAGTTCTCTTTGATTCAAGGTGCAGTAACTAGGTCGGCATATTTAACATCGTACAATTTATGATTCAGAACTGATCTTTATGCAGGCATTTCGCCAGTTCGATTGAAAAACTTTTCCATTAAAGTTATTAAAATAGGTCACGATATTGTTTTTCCTTGTTTAACGAACGAAATGCACGGTGTTTTAATCATAGTTCATAATTCGTGGCTTTGGACTCATTAAATACGGACGAAGATGCGCTCGGATCATTAGTCACGTCTTGAGTGTGTTCGGCACTTTTCGTGTTCATTAAACACGGCTTGGCTAAAAACTATCTGAAATCGAGCTACTTTTGACAGTGCGCAAGCTAGGGACTAAGAAAGGTATCTAACAAGGTGTGGACCTCTATATTAATAGTGAAATAACGATGGCTGACAGAGGAATACAGCCAATCATAAGGAACGAACCCGAAATCTTAAGAATAAGGCGCTATTTGCTGCTCTAAATGCAACCTGAGCTGAAATTAGTAAAAGGGATAGACAATTGGGGGACATTTTTCTATTGGCGAAATAAATCTTTACTTATTTATTTATTTAGAATTATTTAAATTTTGTATTATGCAAACTGTTGCTCTGTGTACTGAATTATATAAAAATGGACACATCAGTGAAGTAAATTTCTGTATTCAATAAAAAAAGACAAATTTTACTAAATGGGGCACTTTCAAAAATGATGTACTAATATACAATATTATTGATTATTATTATTATTATTAGGTTTTTATTAAGAAAAAATAACTAGATATTTAATATTTTTCTCTTGTTCTGTTGGTAATAAACATACTTTTTATAAATATATTTTTAAACTTTTTATTGGCAGAAATTCTTTTATGTTTCTTCTTTGTATCTACGCAACTTATTAGAACAATCACTAATAAACTATTTGTTAAAGAAAGATCTATGAAGTAAATGTCACAAGTTACTACCGCACACAAAATATTGTCGGTGCTCAGCAGCGAGGTATTTTGACTGCTCCGCCTCCTCACTGCGGGTTTCCATAATCCCTAAACACTTACATAGATAGAATAAAGTGGACAAGGATCAAAATTTCCTGTTTGATTATAAAAAATTTTGAATTCGAACTTATTTTGGCAAATGACATATCCTCTGAGAAAATAAGGGGGCGAGTGGGCGGGGCTAGTACCTGCTTAAAGAATAACAGTAATTTTGGCAAATGAGAATCTTCCAAAAAAAAGAGGGTGGGTGGGCGGGGCTAGTACTTGGTAAGAATAAAACTTATGTTCGGCAAATGACAAATCTCTCATAAAAAATACGGGGCAGGTGGGCGGTCCTAGTACTTGTTACTATTTTAAACCAAACAGTAGTGAGATTTTTTTAACAGTGATGAATCTTTATTTAATATAGGTATTTATGTACCAAGGCCGTAAAGAGGAACTTTTTCGGTCGATCTGAACTTTGAACAATCTTGAACAATAATTTAACATTAATATTTAATAAACTTTGTTTCGTAGGTACGCAGATATTTACTTTTTTTGAGGTTAGAAAACTGTTGTTTTTCTTGTTGAATCAAAATCCTGAAGGATTTGACATAAAATCGGAAGTCTACTTTGCCTTTAATTAAGAAAATTTATAAGAAAGACCATTTTGTGACAAACATTTGAGCACCAACCTCATCTCACTTCATAAATGTTTAAAATATTCGATCCCTCTTGCTTCAGTAGTCTTTGTAATTGTGACAAGTAGATATCTCATCTTATTGTTAAGGTAATTTGGTAGGATATAAGAAGAATTCCGCTGGCTAAAGGTGCTAAATGTAAACACAAGGATTTCGAAAAGGGTAAGATGTGAGACTTCGTGCAAAAAAGTAACACTTTATGGCAGCAAATCGAGTCGTAAAGTAGCTCTTTTTAGTATTGGTCGCCTAAAATATATATTACTAACCAAGGTTGTGAAGCGAAGCACTCTAACCGACCGCAAATTAGAACCCGAGACGCCAGCGCGCCAACCGTGGTTAATATACTATTTTTTCACTAGTAGAAACCGCAAGACAATAAATTGAAAAAATAAACCTGCAATTTTTTGCGCAAAATGATTTTGTTTGATTCTAATCGAACTTAACCTAAATCTTCAACGCAAAGAAAACCGTTTACACTTGTTGCTGAATTTTTTATCTTCCACCGTTACCAACCACCATGCGTATCTCAAGTAATGTAGCACACATTTATTCATTTTTTAAGAAATAATCACATCAGGTATTTCATACAAAACCTCAATCTTCTTTTTTAACCTTGGTAGCAAAAGTTGAACTTTACTACCTCTAAACAAGTCGACAATTGCATGTTTCATGGATACTAGTGAAAAAAATTTATTACGGGTAGTAGTATTTTTTATTAACTGACAATATGGAAATGAACAGGACGAAACTTATGAATGAAATGTATAAAAATTAACATAACGTTTATGTATGTGCAAATAGTAAAACATGGTTCCGGTTACTTTATGGTTTTTTATGCTGTTTTTTTTTTATTTTCGTGATTTATATTTTAAATTTCATATTAGTTCTTGAAAACGTTTTAAGATTCATCTTAAGCAAAGTAAAAGGATAATCAAAATTTATTCATTTATCCCCTCCCAAAAAATTAATGACTAATCAGAAAATAAGTTTTACACAAATTTTGTAGAAAAACTTACACCTGCACTTGTAGTTTATAAATCCGTGTAGAGTTCTTACCCAATAACATTCAAATTTGGAAAAAAAACTAAAATTGCATAAAAATATTTGTACTCCTGCAATTGTGATTTGTGAGTTTGTGTTCAGTCTTTATCCTTGATATCCAGATTGTTGGAAAAAAAAAAAAAACTATAGCAACATTTTACGATTTAACTATGAAATTGCAAAACCGTATGCTCTGGAATCATTTACCTTCGATCAATTCTTTTATATTATAATTTTCGTTTTTCCTTTTCTTAGATTTAATTTTCCATATCAAAATTTTCCATTTTTCGATTTTTTATTTTGTTTTTTTTTTCGATTTTTCCTTTCCCCAATTTTTCAATTTGTGATTTTTGTTTTTCATATTCTCGATTTTTTATTTTCATTTTTTTCGATTTCATATCACAAGTTTTTTTTTTACAATTTCTTTATTTTTTCAAGTGTTTTTCGATTTTATAATTTTAAAATTTAAAATCGAAAAATCGAATAATTTAAAATTGAAAACTGGTGAAATTCTTTTCAGCCATGAATTGGATGATAAAACGAATACGGAATAAGGGGTGAGGGGCCCTTTACTTGTTTAATCTAGATTCTAGCGCTGTAAATGAATCAATCACTTACAGTAAATAATAAGTCATGAATGGAGACAGAGGTGGCGAAGCTGATTTTGAGTTTGGGTTTTTCTCAAAAGTTTTATAACAAGCAGTAGTCAGTACCCACCCACCGACCCCCTCTTCATTCCAGTGACTATTCTTAATATTATTCAATTTTATTTGGCAACTACTAGCCCCGCCCACCCGCCCTTATTTTCTTAGAGGTATGTGATTTGCCAAAATTAGTTTTATCTTAGCATGTACAATGAATTGTAGTAATAGTAGATGTACATTCTTAATTTACCTGAACTAAAACAAAATCTACCAGTTTCTAATATAATAATAGACACAATAAGATTCAGTCCTCCCGACGATTTGGATAAAAGCGAATTCGTAGTCATAAATTAGAAAAATCAGTAGAGAACGCTAATAATTATTAGTTTAGGTAGGCTGTCGGCCTTTTTCAGAAAGGTTTTTGCCTGTCTGTTCGGTCCGCAAGTTTCAATATCGTGGGCTTCTAGCACCCTAAACTAACCACTCAAACCCTGTTGAATTCAAACCCATTTTTTTCAACAATTGTTCGTTTTTGATAAAAACTCCCCAATGGGCTGTATCATTAATTTTTCACTAATACTCCTGTTAAAATCATTCGACGTATTTTCAATTAATTTATGGAATATTTTGATTTTAATAAAGATGTTACTGTTTAAATAAATTGTATTACTTTTGAGAATCTGGATTTTTAGCTGAAATTGGTATCATGATATTTTGAATAATTACCGGTTAAGTTGACAAATTATTGACATTTTAATTTCCAAAATGTACCAAAATATAACCTCAATTTATTGCATGTCACGCCTGACGTATCATGGTACAAGCATGCCGACTTAAGTATAAAGATATATGGACCTGTTCAAGGGTTACATACGTGGCTGACTATTAATAATTAAAAAACGTCAAAAGCATGTCTTATTAAACAAGTTTTTGGCCATGACTACCTTACTGTAACAATGTTACCCCCGTTATGCCAACATAAACGCAAGAAAGTTCACATTTTTGTTTAAAAAGTACTGCCAATAGACTCAGTCATTTCTGATCACACGGTATGAGAGGGGCCTTTAAAACACGTTACTTTGTCAGTGTGAGGATTTTCAAAACGATTCCATGCTGTTTAACACACAAAAAAAGAAGAAAAAACAGAAAACAATGGTGCTTTTTTACGATATTTCTCTGTCATACTTTTTTGGTTGGTTGAACTATTTTCAGGCACTTCGAACATGAAAACAACTGCAGTTTGATATATAATACACCTATATTAATATTATTTTATCATAGAAAAAAGGAAAAAATTACTATACATACTCTAGCGAGGAAAAATGATTAAAGTAGCCTATAAAAGGATAGTAAATAATAAATTGAAAAGCTCGAATGGAATAAGAAAGACGAACTTGGCAATGAATATTATGTAATAAATAAAGGGAATTCGGAGAATAGGAATAAAACAAATACTGAAGGAAAGAACGGAAGAAAGTACTAAAACTAATACTCCTACGAGGCCAACAAAGGAAACATAGATAAACGAGAAAGAAGACAGAATTGCAGAAGAAAAAAAACGACACAACAATCATTAAAGAAAATCGAAATGAAAAACGTAACACATGGAAAATGGGGTAATGGAATGTACACGGAATAAACGGAATGGTAGAAGAACTATGGGAAGAATTTGAAAAGAATAAACTCCAACTGCTGAGAATAACAGACACAAAAAAGAAAAGGAAAGGAAGAAACCAAAAGAGCGGAAGCTGGAGTGGATGGAAGATCTCGTGAAAGTGTGAAAAATTACTATCTGTGCGACTGAAACGTAACTAAAGATGAATTCTGGGAGACTATACAAGGAAAAAGGGGCCAAAGGAATATTACAAAGATACTTTTAATGGAGGTCCCAACTGAGCCGGCAAAGCAAACGGACGTGTGCGTAGGAGTTCGTGTGCGAAAATTCACACCAGTGACAATACAGGCAATATTAAAAGGAAACCACCATTAGTGGCAATAATTTATATAGCGAAGCGATAGGGGAGAAAAAAACGAGGAATCAGCACAGATATCGGATAAACGTAAACACGGATAGGAGAATAACCTTCGAAGAGACGATCTGGGTTATATCCTTCCGCCGTGAAGGAGGTCAAAGACAAAGAGGTAATGAGTAGTAGAGGGACAGAAAGAAAGAAAAGGGATAGAGAAGTAGAGTCGCCGAAAGAGAACGAGCAGGTCTTCCAAAGAAACAAAATAACAGTAAGATCACCTTTGCAATCGAGAGAGAAGGAAAATCAAGAGATGGAGGAGGTCAAGAAGATGATCAGCGAACTTGCGACACAAATCAAAGATGATATGAGAGAAAGTAATAAACAATTATTGAACGAAAGGAATGCACAGCTTAAAGAAGAGCTTAAAACAATAAGAGAAGAATTAAAGCAAGCAAGAGGTCAACTACAGGAACAAAATCAAGAAATTAGTGATAAGTATGAAGAATGGAAGAGAGCTAAGGAAGAAATGGGAAAGAGAGTGGGTGAAGTAGAAAGTCAACTAGATCGAATAGAGAGAGAAAAGAGAAGAAATAAAGTAGTGATGATGGGATTGGAAATAGAAACAGGAGAGCAGAAGCAGATAATTGGAAAGGTGACAACATTTTTAGAAGAGAAAGTCAAAGTAGAGAGTAAAGTTAAAAGCGCGTGAAAAATTGCAGAGAAAGTTTATGTAGTGGAATTCGAAAACAGAGAAGAAAAAATAAATGTAATGAAAAACAAGGGTTATCAATTTACATAAATGATGATCCAACGAAAACGAAAAGAAAAATTCAAAACAAGATAAAAGAAGAGGCAACAAAAAAGGAATAAAGGATGCAGATAGGGATCTCGGAAAAAGGGAAGCTGGTACAAAATTAGGAGAAAAAGGGGGTGAAGGCACTGTTTTGGAATGTCCAAGGGTTGCGAAAAAAGGAAAAGGAGTTCTGGGACTACGTGGGAAAATTTGATTGTTGTTTGTTGTTGTTGTTGTTGCTGTTGCTGCTGTTGTCTTTTGCTCGGAAGCTTCGAGTCACCTTGATGTTGTGGGGCTAGTAGAGACTTGGGTACAAAGAGAAAACTGGGAGAAATTGGAAGAGACACTACCACAAGAATATGTGTGGGACTGTCAAGGGGCGACAAAGAAAATAAAAAGGGGAGAGCAAGCGGGGGAATAGTAATGGGAATTCGAAAAGAAATGCAAGAATTGAAAAAGGGAAGTAATAATAAAAACGGACTAATGAAGAAAGTAATACAGCTGGATAACAATCGATGGGAAATAATAACCGTTTATAACAAGAAAATGGAGGAAACCAAGATAAACATAGAAAAGGAAACAAAAGAAAAAGGAGATGAAAAAATACTTATAGAGGGGATTTTAACGCAAGATTGGGCGATAAGGGGACAAGAATAATAGATAAAGAAAAGGGAGAAAAAAGAGGATCAAAAGATAAAGCAAATAACAAAGGAGGGAAAATATTGTGGCAGATAATAGAAGAAATAGGATGGGAAATTTTGAATGGAAACAAGGAAGGAGATGAAGAAGGAGAATGGACGTACGTAGGGGCGAGGGGAGAATCAATTATAGACTATGGGATTGTCAACGAAGAGGCGTGGGAAGAAATAGAGAGTTTTAAAGTGGGGGAAAGGGTAGAATCAGACCACATGCCTCTAGAAATAAAAATCAAAGGAAAAGAGCAAGAGTACGAAAAACAAGAGAGAAGAAATGAAAGAAAAGAATTAGAAAAAAGAATATGGGATGAAAAGGGAATTCAAAGATACAGAAGTACACTAGAAAAAAAGAAATTCGAAGTAAAAGAAGATATAGAAGCTATTCTGGTGGAACTGGGCAACCTAATTGTAGAAGTTACGAAAAAAAGAAAGATATACATATGGCAAGGGAGGAATAATGGATGGAACGGAGAATGTAGTGAGTTGAAGAGAAAAGCAAGGGAAAAATTAACAAAATGGAAGAATAACAAGGGAAGGAAAGAAGAGTACCTAAAAGCAAGAGAGAATTATAGGAGAAAATGGGAAGAAAGAAAAAGAGAAAAACGAGAAGAAGAAGAGAAGACAATAAAGTCCCTGAAAACAGAAGACCAAATATGGAGATATATAAACAAGGAACGGAGAAGGAAGACTGAAGTCAGCGGGAAAATCAAAATACATGAATGGAAAACACACTTTATGGAATTATTGGGAGGTTGTGAGGAAAAATGCTGCAAAATAAATAAAGGAATCACAACGACGAAAAAAATGTCGAGACGTTCGGAAATAAAATATGAAATAGGAAGACAGATTGAAAGACTGAAAAGAGGAAAGCCACCAGGAGGGGATGGAATCCAGAGCGAAGCGTGGATGTTCGGGACAGAAGGAGTGAAAGAAAAGATATGGGAAGTGGTAATTGAGTTTGGAAGGGCAAAGGGTTTCCTCGGCAGTGGAGAGAAGGCATAATAATCCCATTATTTAAAAAGGGGCAAAAAAGTGATGTGAAGAACTACCGAGGGATTTCTTTGCTCAATACGGCGTACAAGATATATGCAATGATACTCGATGAGAGGTTACGAAAGGAGATGCAAGCAAGGGGTATGTTACCAGACGGTCAGGCAGGGTTTAGGAAAGGAAGAGGTACTATGGACAATGTGTACATTCGGCGGCATTTAGTGGGAAGAGAAATATGGAAAGAGGGTGGACAAATGTATGCATTGTTCATAGATTTCAAAGCAGCGTTTGATAGCGTGAATAGAGAGAAAATCTGGGAGTATTTGAGGAGAAAGGGAGTAGATGCATACTTGGTAACGAAAATGGAACAAATATATGAACAAACAGTAAATACGGTGAGAGTGAATGGAATAGAGAGTGAGAGTTTTTATACAAATAGAGGAGTGAGACAAGGATGCCCACTCAGCCCCGCATTGTTTGCAGCTTATCTAGGAGATATAGATGAAATGTTCAGAAAAGCACAGACAGGAGGGGTGGTAGTCGGCAAAGAGAAAGTGTGGTCGTTGGCGTATGCAGATGATTTGGTGATTGTGGCAAAGAAAAGAGAAGAAATGAAAGCAATGATTAAAAGTTTGGAGAAGTATGTAAAAAAAAGGAATTGGAAGTGAATGTGGAAAAAAAAAATGATGGTGTTTAGGAAGAAAGTAAGAAAGTAAGAAAGGAGAAGGAAGAGTGGGCATGGAGAGGGAAGAACATTGAAGAGGTGAAAGAATTCCAGTACTTAGGATATACATTAATGAGCAATAACTCAGATAGAGCGCATATTCAAGAAATGGTCCAAAAAGCGAACAAAGTGATAAGAATAGTATGGGGAATAGGAGAGAGAAAATTTGGATATGATTATAAGAGAAGAATGATGATGTTTGATAGTTTGATCAAAAGTGTATTTATGTACGGAGCTGAGATTTGGGGATGGAGGGAATATGAAGAAATAAAGAGTGTGCAAGAAAAATACTTGAAATGGACATTGGGATTGGAAAAGTATACGCCGGGGTATATAGTGAGAGAAGAAACAAAAAGGGAGCAAATGAGAGTGGAAGCAGGTAAAAGGGCGGTTGGATTTGAAGAGAAGTTCAGTGAGAGAGGTGATTGCAAGATATTGCAAGAATGTTGGAAAGAAATAAGAAAGGAAAGGGGAAAACATGTTTGGAACGAAAGGGACAAGTATTATGAAGGAAAGGGATATGCATGTGAAGAAATAGAGAGAAGAAGAGAAATGGGAAGGAGTATGAAAGAAGAACTGAGTGTAAAAGATAAGGATATAGATAAGCAAGAACGTAGAGCGAGAATATCGGAATCTAGATATAATGCAGACTATAGAAAAATAGTAAAGGATGAAGTACCAAAGTACACAGAGAGAGAGTATAAAAGAGAAAAGAATGATGGCGAGATTGAGGTGTGGAAATGAAGAGAAAGAGAATAATTTTTGGATGGATGAAACTGACAGAAGGTGTAGGATATGTTGGAGAGAGGGAGAAACAATAGAGCATATGCTGGAAGGATGTGAAGGATTGAGAGAATCGCAGAAAAGCAGGGAAGAAGTGCTAAACGAGGATGGAAGAGGACTGGACTGGATGAAAGAAGTATGGAAGATAAGGGAACTATGGCAAGGGGTGGGCAAGCAGAAAGAATAGAATATTTATGATATAACACTCGAATTTTTATTTTATTTTATTTGATTTATTTTTATTGTTATTGATTTATCTGGCGTAGATTAAGTTAATTTGTACCCCTACTGGGAATATTATTAAGCCTGTAAGGCAAATAATAAATTACTACTACTACTTTTAATGGAAAGAAAGAAGAAACAAACGAAAATGAAAATGAATATAGTTACCGAAACAACCATAACGGAAGTGGAAGAGACTTTAAAACAACTGAAGAACGCGAAAGTGGCGTCACTACCATCATTTTGGAAACAATAAAACCTCGAAGTACGCTGTAATACCCAAAAATTAGTTCAAATACCCACCAACACTAAATCCAAAAAGACGAACTGCACAACAGAAACACTTATTTCAAACCGGCGTGTGCTCGCCTAGCAACATTGTATTCAATCACTGATAGTGATATTTTTGACTTTAAAGCAGCTGGCGTTTTGCTTAATAATTGTAAATTCATATGCATAAAACCTTCTCGAAATAATGATCTAAACTACATCGAAATTAAGTTTGTTCGTAAAATTCAGGACAGAAATCGAAGTAAATTACGCCATTGTGGAAGCTGAAATTGTATTCGCAGTTTTCTTTTTCATCTCTCCAAACTAATTAACAGCATATCAAACCAGTACAATTAAAATTCTCGCAAAAGCACAAAGTAAAAATAAACTAATATGTACTATGTAACACGATGTATTTGCTGCAAGCTCCAATGTAGAATTCATACAATTATATTCTTTGCGTGTTCATAACAACAACTATGATGAGCGTTATTTTTATAATTAGTTTGTTGTTGCTTCCAACTAAAGCAAATTAGGTCGCCCAAAAAAAAATTACCTTTAAACATTAAAAACAGATGACAGTATTCAGCATAAAACGTAACAACCACATAACTTAACTGTAATTACGAAAAAAAAAGAACAAAGGGATTGTGGGATATGTAGTTGACAAACCCTCAACTACGCACTGACAAACGTCTCTCGTGATCACGAAATTTTACTTCCAATTTTCTAGAGTTTCTCCCATTCTCAACCGAATTCGACACAAAAAGCACACAGATGTCAAGAAAAGTCTTTGAGTTTTACGTTTGGCAACAAATCAATTTATTATTTGTTTAGTGTATTATTCATAGTTATGAAAATGCGTTAGTCGTGTTAGAAATAGCAAACCAAAATATTTACATGTGACCACAAGCTTCATGCAACACCTAGAGTTAAAACAGTCAACAATACCGTCACAAACTCACTTGTAAATATTTATAATTCGATTTGCTTCTCGGAATCCAGTCTCAATAGCCCCATGAACAGTGGAGTAATATTTAGAATGAGTAGCTTCTCCCGCAAACAGCAAAACGATGTTGTTTTTACTATTAATGACAGGATCAGCTAAATCTTCATTCGAAATTTTGTTTGTTTCTGTTTCTAGAGACATATATGAGTAGGCACCACGAAAATGGGGATTGTTTTTCCAGTTAAACCTACAAAAACATTTGTGAAGATGTTTCTTGGAGAAAAAAGGAAACAATAACCTCAACATTCCATTCGGTGGGGTGATATCAAACGTTTTCCCGACAAACTTGCGTAAAAGATGCATACATCCGTCCATTACTAAATCATCAGATAGCATTTCGACTTTTTCAACCATTTCGCCAACCAGCCATCCCACAAGAACATTAGGCTGGTCATCGATTACATAGAAACCATAGATATCTTCCAGCCATAACCGTCCATGGCTCACAGGTCCATGAGCAAAGTCTTTTAAGATCTGTTGCCTGTCGTCTTTGTTCCAGACAAAGCTAAATCCTTTCGAATCGGCGGGCCACCATGCACTTGGAAATTTTAAAAGAATTTTGTGTATATTTCCAAATGCCATGTATTTAATAGCTGTTTGTTTTTGATCAGGTAAAGGTGGCACAAAATTGTGTAACATATGTTTTAGAACCCCTAGAGACACAGTCACTATCAATTGGTCACAGGTATACGAAGAACCGTCAGAGCATTCGACGGTAACGTCATTCCCCGAATCCCACACTATTTTGGTTACCTCTTTACGGAAAAGTATTTTCTCTTTAACCGGAAGTTCTCTAACAGGATTAGGAATCTTTTTCTAAAAGATGGAGATTATACCCACTTTGAATTACGAAAGATTGTCCTAGTACAGTTAAAATATCAAAAATAGTTGTATAGCCTTTACTCTTCCAGTGAAGATATAAATCACCTTCACACTCCTGGTAGCGATACGGCCCTGTAGTAGACACGGAAAACCAGTCTTGTCCAGCTTCCAAGCCCATCCAAGCCTTATGAAACCACTCTAATAACAACTCAGAGACTTCCTCTGCGCGCGGTTTCTTTGATAAGATCTCGCTAACGTTCCTCGTGTACCTACATAAATAAAGTTCATCCACCACACATGCTGAATTTTCAAAAATCAATTCACAACCTTACTCGTGAATAAAATAGTGTCCAAATGTCCCTCCGAATTTCGAAGCATGGTCTTCATTCTCGAAAACACTATTGGCTAATGCACAGAAGTCATCGGTAAGGGATTTGTCCAGAACTTCACCATTTGATGAGTAAAACGTGAAATCTTTGTAGTTGTTGACCGATGAACCCAAAAGGTCTAAATTTTTGGTCATCTTGTAAACAATGTTGTCTTTTTCGCCGTGACACCATTGTGCTCCTAGATCTACCGTACGACCATCGAATTCCACGGAGTTAATGCGGCCACCAATCCGATTTTCGGCCTCTAATATTATTACATCGTTAACTCCATTTTCTACGAGAACAGAAGCAGCAGCTATACCGGCAGCACCCGCCCCTATAATTATCACTTTAGGGCTAGCCGACATGTGGAATAATGTTCTGGTCGCTGATCTGAAACTATTAGTGAACTGGTGTAGATAACTACGTTTGTTGTTGACCGGTTATCAGTTGAAACTCACTATCTAATGATAACGTTAATTCGATAAAGCACTACATCGACTCGAAACTAAACGGACACGAGTGAGAAAGCAATATTTACTGTAGTTTTTTGTTCGTCAGACATAATTTTTGACAACTACAAGAAGACAGGTGTTAACAACAAATTTTAACCTACCTGCCTTGCTTGCTTCCAAATTAAAATTTTGCAGTCTTGACACGTGACCTTCCACATTTAAATGCAGCGTTGGTGCATCTTCAATCAAAAAATTGTCTAGCATAAAAAAAACATTTGAAGATAAACGTAAAGTGAAAAAAGATTCCGTGCCGTTTAACTTTAAATAAGAATGAATACGCAACAAACGTTTGTAAATTCCGAACCCAGCGTTTCCATTGGTTAGAAAACATGTACCTTGGGACCAGACAGGACTTTGGTATTGTTCATACAACTCTCATCTCTTCGACGATTCTAATGTAATAAAATATTAAAACTATTCTGTTAATATAAATCCAGTTTTTGTAAAACAACAGCAGTGTCATAAAAAAATGATAAAAACACTGTGTTTAGCTAGAAGTGTGTCTGTTTGTCTATAAACAGACTCCTGTACTAAAATTAAAAAATAATATTTACCCAGTTCCACTCAACAATATCTTATTACTCTTCCTTTGAAACAAATAAACTTGAGTAACCATAAAAACCATACAAAACCGAATTATCTTGATCCGTTCCTCCTAGTACAATTTATATTTTCTCAAGATTATTTCTACGATTGTAAACGAAAATAGACCTTGCTTTTTTATGTTCATACGCATTAAAAAATTTTAATCTGAACTTTAAAATACATGCAGTTCGCTTATCTTTATAGGCTGACCTTTCAGTAATTCATACCAAATTAATTACTGGTGGACAAACTCGACAGTTCTGACCCATGTGTAAAATTATAGCTTCAAAGTCCTTGGTCAAGTATACAATATTCAAATTTTCTGAAACTAATTTAAATTTCTAACCTAAGTAGGCTTCGGAATAAAGTCATGCCAATTTTCAGCATGTTCACTTTTTACTTCTCGAGCGTAAGCGAAGAGGTTTTGTAATCGAATCTATCGGGCGACTTGCTACTTTCACATTTTCTCGACGTTCCATTATCCCAAGAATACAAAAAAGTGGTCTCCCATTTCCGTCTGTTGTTGTCTGTGTCGTTTTTTATTAAACAGATAATCTCCGAAATTGCTCGACCGATTGTAACCAAATTTTGTATGTGTATTAGGAATGTTATGCAGATGATAAAACACTAACCAAAATTTGGATAATCATCCCGACCAACAATACTTTTTACTTCTCGAGCGTAAGCGAAAAAGTATTGTAATCGAATCCATCGGGCGACTTGCTACTTTCACATTGTCTCGACGTTCCATTATCCCAAGAATACAAAAAAGTGGTCTCCCATTGCCGTCTGTTGTTGTCTGTGTCGTTTTTTATTAAACAGATAATCTCCGAAATTGCTCGATCGATTGTAACCAAATTTTGTATGTGTATTAGGAATATTATGCAGATGATAAAACACTAACCAAAATTTGGATAATCATCCCGACCAACAATTTGATGACGTCCGCTCATTATATGTATTGCGTAATTGACATTATCTAAATTTTATGAAATAATATACTCCTGTATTTGTGGTTTACGAATCTACCTTGACTTTTTTTAATATGTAACAGTAAACAGTCAAAAGTACACATATATTCAAACTTTGAAAAAACATGTTTTATCGTTGGTTATCTGTTTCAAATATATTTCGTATTGACCGCACTCATGAGGGTATTATTTATGCCACTGGTTTACTTTATAGAAGTGATCACAAAATAAAGATCGCAAAGTCAAATTTTACAAAGATTACAAATATAAAGAATCGCATATTATATAAGTATTACGTTGTTAAAGTAAACCAGCTTGATAATACCTTTACTTGTAATTGCAACGCCCTGTAATATAAGTAATAATAATAATATATATAATACTAGTTCTTGCTAAGTTAAGACTGATTTTGGCAAATGACATATCCTCTAAGAAAATAAGGGGCGGGTGGGCGGGGCTAGCACTTACTCAGATGGACTGGTTTTGGCAATGACATATCCTTTAAGAAAATAAAGGGCGGGGGCTAGTACCTGTTAAATGAGACTAATTTTGGCAAATGAACCCTACTCGTTATTGTCCCTGAAAAGTTGAATTTTTTATTGTTTAAAAAAGGTGAATTCTGAAAATATTTGTAATTATCTGCTGAAATTGGGCACACTTTGGCAATTTAAACGTGCTTTTTTAAAAATCAAACATTTATTCCAAACAACTTTTCCTGCAAATTTTTGTGAAAATAAAGCTGAAAAAAGAAATTTAAAATGCGAGCGCAGCGAGCACATTTAGGTGTAAGTTAAAAAATTATTAATTAGTATCCCTGAAAAGATAAATTATTAAGAACGATTAAAAATGTGACTTTAAAGATTGCTGACCGTTCATTGGTAGATGTTTTTAAGACACTTGTGGTGTTTTGAAAAAAAAATTAATCAAGAGAATCGTTAAACAAATATAACTAATTATTGCTGTTTTTCTAATCGGAAATAGGCGAATTTTCGACCGACGCTAACACGTGGTGTAAATTTGATTTATTATGTGTAAATTCACAGTTCATGTTAGGATTTTAATCGTTACTGGTTCTAACACAACTTAACAATCATGAGATTGTTCACTTAGTCAAAACTCATCCTTTGTTTATCAAGTTATAAATAAGATTTGTCGATACTTATACTTAAGTGTTACATTATAACACTTCTAAATTCCTCACAAGATTACTAATAGTTCATTTACGGCAGTTTAATTAACCTAACGTTGTCCCACTCTAGGAAAAGAGACCGTGGAAAGTGCGGTAGAATTCATAATATCATGAACTGAGGGACGGAAGGATTAATTTTTTTCCCTTAGGCAGTTATCATCTGGACATCATCGACACGTATTTCTTCTCTCCAAGCTAATTGTTTTAAGTAAGCAGTCACTTGGATCAAGGCATAATTCAACATAATGTAAATTATTTGTTTAAATCGTTAATAAAGTGGGCCATAATTTAACATAATGTAAATTATTTATTTGAATCGTTGATAAAGTGTGGCATAATTTAATATCATGTAAATTATTTGTTTGAATCGTTAATAAAGCGTGGCAAATATTAACCTCATGTAATTTTGTTACCTTTGCAATTTTTCATCTCATGTAATTTTTCTCTGCCTCACAATTCTACCCTCAGTAATTTTCTTTGCTGTATAATTTAAATTGAACGTAAATTTTCATTCTCTGCAGTTCCTAACCTCACGTAATTTTTTTGTGTCTGCACAAAATGGACTTCACACCAGATCTTTTTTGTTTTTATAAATCTTTGCTTGTTTTTTTTCCACATAAATATTGCGACGAAATTCCGGATGGGACGGGACGGACGGTCCGGTGACGGTCCGGAATCTCGCCGATAACGTATGGGGTGGCGGCGTACTTGAGTGCCAAGCTTTGGGTCGACTAGTATCGCTGATATCAGAAACACGTCTGGTCGACCAAGCTTATGCGGCTACCTTCACGCCGCCGGGGGTGGCGCCTTCGGTCAGGAGCGACGGTCGCTCGGGCGCCAGCTCCCTCTCCGGGGGAGGGAGCGCCGGGGTGCTCTAAAGCCGGAGACACGGAATTCAGGTGATGAGCCGCCGCGAAAACTCGAAAATAAGAAATAAAACGGCGAGGATGTGTTATAACAAAAATAGGGTTTATTCCCTGCCACCAGCTACACGTTCTAAAATAATAAAACTTACGGCTAAACAACTTAAATAACTACAGACAAATAAATAAAAATAATTAAATGCCCGGCACGGTCGTTCCTCCTGGGCGGCGACTTCCTTCAGGCCGGGCTCCTCGTGGCTCTGGGGGCGGCGACCTTGAACCTGGAAATCGCGCGAAGACGGTACGGCGACCCGGGAGGGGAGCGCGGTGACGGTAACGACGCGTGCACGACGGTGTCGACTTTCGACGGTGACAAAAAAAACGCGGTGACGGTGACACGGTTTTTCGCTCGGGGGTGGCGATTCCAAAACCGGTACTAAGACGGGCAGACGACCCAAAAAGGTACTTACGGTGGGTCGGAGGGTCAACTGCAGGCTTCTCAAACGAAACTTCTTAAAAACACCCAAAATCACTCAAACAGCCCCAGCACTTCTGCACTCTCTGGAGTTTCAGGTAAGAGTCCTCTTCCGCCGCGGCGGCGCGGCGGTCGCCAATTTACCCCGGCTCTCGCGGTACGCGGTACGGTTTCCGGCCCGCGAAAATTCGCTTCGTTACAATATTTTGTTGATTAATGCTTCCATCATAAACTGTCTGCTGTCCATCTTAATCTCAGATAATAATTCTTTGCTGTTTCAAATTTCACGAGAGTGTATTGCGAATTGAAATCTTGTTTATTGAAATAGAATTAAACTTTTTAAACTTTAACACTTATTCGGTTGTAGTTTAATATCAGAGTCATAGAAATTGAACATTTAAATGGAATTGAGGTAAATAACACATAACACGTGGCGGAAGCGGAGTGCGCGGTTCCTTGTCGAGCTGGCGATCGCGCCATGTGCACAAAAGACGCAGATCTTAAATATTAGTCAGGAGAGCGATCGGGATGACGTGACGCTCGCGGCTTGTCCCAATAGCCGGGATTTCCAACCACGAGTTTGCGATCGTAACGGCCTGTTAACGCGGCACGTTTCTTCGTTAGATAGAGGGGTGGTGGGCGGCATGTGCTTACGATAAAGTAGCATCACCGTCATGGTGGGAGAACAGCCACAACCAGGAGCCCCAAACTCCGCTCATGCTACAACGCCCCCTATGGGTAATTTTGCTGTGCTGTAGAATGAAATTAATATAGGTGTCCCCTCAACGTTTGGAGTCGTAAACATTCACGAGGAGGCGCTCTGGTGCCGCGAGATCTTCAAACTGCGCATCTTAGTCGCATATTTTTTTTTCTTCTTTTTTGTCAGTGGAGGAATAAATTTTTGTGTCAAACACAAACAAAATCCATTTTGTTAAGACAATCACAGCCAAGGCCAAATTCTTGAATTTTTCGCGGGCTTTTAAAATTTTTTTCACATGTCAATTTAAAGCGGGATGTTTGAGTTATCACAGTGTTATTCACAATTAATTGTTGGTCCGTGTCCCTGGGAAGCTAAATTAGTATTAATGAGAACGTTTTTGGTGCCTGAAAAAGGTGAATCTTGAAATTTTTATTAACACTAAAGTCAGAGAGATCTCGGCGACCTTAATGTGCTCTCTGCGCTACTCAATCCAAATTGATGATCTTTTTTTAATATACATACGTTAGGTTTTTTTCCTAAACATAGGATAATTCATGTATTTTGGGTTGCATATTCAATCTCCAATGGATTGATTAGGACTTTTAAAAATTGAACATAAGATCACATAAGATTCGTAATAATTGAGAGTAGGCCAATGTCAACGATGACATTTACAATAAAATTTTTGACGAAATTGTTTTAAAAAGGTCCAATAACGTAAATGTTTCTGTATTCTTAAACTTGTACTTAATTGCAATACCTTAACATGAAGACACTAGTACCCAAATGTCAAGGTAATATCTTTGACAATCCTAAATCTCG
This sequence comes from Zophobas atratus, assembly GCA_022388445.1. NCBI lineage: Eukaryota > Metazoa > Arthropoda > Insecta > Coleoptera > Tenebrionidae > Zophobas > Zophobas atratus. The sequence goes on along the minus strand of CM039442.1, from coordinate 45,666,739 downwards.
ATTAGATTTTATGTTCAGTTTTTAAAGTCCAAGTCCAATCCATTACAAGCAGGTATGCAACCAACTTAACATTAATTATCCTATGTTCAGAGAGAAAAAAAACCTCACGGTATATATAAATTATATGAAATGTTTTGATTATATATAAATTGAAATGTTGTTTTTATTAGTTTAGTCAATTTTGATTACCAACGCGTTCCTTATCTATTTAATCTTAATAACTATCAATATAAGTATCAAATAACCGCAATAACCAATGATCATTCTTTAAAAATGATTCATGACTTACTAGAGAACGTTTTTCGAACATATGATATTTTTGAACTACCTTCAAATAATTTAATTTGTCAACTATGATGGATGGTTTTATGTCTAAAGTCGTCTATGCAAGCTCTATTTCTATAAAATATTAAGTTATACAATACACATCATATTAGCGAAAGTCAATTTTAACGGAAATTGAACATATATTTTAAAAACATGTTTTTCAAAGTTTGAATTTCTGTATTAAATAAGGTAACTTAAAATATTTCTCTTTAATTTTTGTTTTTTTTTTTATATTTTTAATTCGTGTTACACAAAAAATTTAATGTTATTCAGTTCTCATACAAACCAATGATAATTCTAAAAAAAAACCTAAATTGGGCGACTTTGTATATATTTTTTTCAATTTTGTCGGTGTAATTGTGTCTTAGTGAAAAATGCTCAAAGATTATTATTTACTATTAAGAACTAGTTTGCAAAAAGAACTGAAGTCAACTTAACATCGTTTGTCAAATTACCAAATTAGTTCATAACCTTTAGTTACCCTGTATTCATCTGGCGAATATTAATACAGATACTTTTAAAGTCCAAACATTGTAAGAAGTTGAGTTATTTTTTCATAGTTTCATAAGCAAGTTAACTGAATGTCAAATTACCTATACAAAAAAATTGGTCCAAAGTTATTTCGACTGAACTTCCCTCGCCGCGAAGTCAGTGTTGGACTTATCGCTTCTCTGTAAAAATTATAAATTTGATTTTGCGACATTTTATTGTGTAACCTCTATACATAAAAAGAATATAAAGAATAAAGTAGTAAACAGTTAATAAGTTTGCTCGGTTGAGGTTTTACCAACTACAAGATATTCCTAACATACATATATAAATTACGTCAACAATTGTTCTGGTACTTCGAAGATTATCTGTCTAATAAAATCGCACAGACGGACAAAATGGGATCCCTATTTTTTTGATACTCTAAACGTCGAGAAAACATGAAAGTAGCTATGCTATTAGCCCAATGAACCATATTACAAACTTTTAGTTACGTTTTCGGAGTTAAAATAAATACGGTTTTATATTTTTTTACATTAACAGTTGTTTGTCGTCTAAAAACTAGAGGTTTTCAATGCAATTGTTGTATAACCAATGGCAACGCTAAGTACGTTGTTCACAACATTTTTATCGCTGAGCTATTCAGTAATCATGTATACAACTACAACGTAATTACAAATAAATTTCGTTTAGATAAACGCACAAAAATACCTATTCTAGTGACTAAATTTATAAACCATTTACAGAAATACCAACTTAATCAATCGATAATCCTAAATTAAACAAAATATTGACATAAAAAAGTTACTAATATTAAATGAAGTTTGTGTTCTTAGGATGGATTAATTCTTTCCCCTTCACGAATGGATTTTTCTTGCACAAGTTGTTCATTGACAGTTTAGATTTACTTTTCTGGCGACAAATAACCAATGTCGAATTTTGCCGAAAGCACTTTCTAGAAAAAATTATAATTATGAGACTAATTTGCCGTTATTAGGTAATATGAAAGAATTTAATTTTATAAATCAAACTTAACAGTGGCTTTTTGACAGGTAAGTTTTTGCAATAAAAAATATCTCGTGTATGCTATTGAATTAATGTGGCATTGTGGTAAATTTTTATTTGAACAACATATTGTTAAGTTAAGCAATCAGTATCAAAAGAATCTACACACTTCGCTGGCTATGACTAGTTGTGTCTGAAAAAACTAGAGCACTTATTTTGGATATATTCATAACTGTTTTATCATATGACAATTTTAGTTATGGGTCATTCTCATCATTTTGTTAAATTTTTTGCTATTCAAAGAAAATGTTTCGCATTATAGCCGGGTAAATTATAGAGATGACTGTAAGGGTAATCATTTAAAAATTGTTATGTTATATGACACTACCATCAGCTTATATTTATGTTGTCTTAGATATGTGAAAGTATCCAAATCAGTTTAGATCCTGGACCATGAGCATCAAACAAATATAAGAATGGCTACAAACAGATTTTCAATAGATTAACGAGAACAAGAACACTCTACGGTATTATTGTATTACATATTTAATGTACTTCCAGTGTCATTAAAAGATTTACCTGAGAATGTATTTTGTAAAGTTGTCAAAGAATTATTAATTAATAACGTTTTTCTATTCTACATCTGAGTTTATTAAATTTTAAGTGTTTACGGACATGTGAGACATTTTTTGTAATGATTATCACGAAATATATATTAAGACCCACCACTGACCCGGAAATGACCGGCATTCAGGCAAGACTTCTATCATTACGGGTACTAAGACCAAGTAATGATATGCATTGATTAGATTAACAGAACAACTTTCGAGATTCTAGAATTACAGCATACAAATTAGTCTGCTATTATTCTCTAATCTCACCCCATCCCCAAAAGTCCAGCGTAACTACCGACCATTTATCCGCGCATCACATGAAAAGTGACCTACACTACTCTGACCTACTGGTGCTAATCTAATCTGACTGACATGATCAGACTGTTCAAGAAACTTACGAACAATATGACATGTTCCTAACAAAACAGCTTTTTGAATTTTGACAATTATTGAATCATTCAAATGCAAAGACTTTAAATTCTCAACTAAGCTATTTGGAACTACACCTACATTAGAGATAACTAGGGGTAGAATTGAAATTTTTTTAAGATTCAACATGGATTTCATTTCTATCGATAATTGTAGATATTTTGAAATCTTGGTGTCGTATGTTTGAATAATGTTGTTTGTGTTAGGAATAGCAATGTCAATGAGAATGGCTTCGTTCGTGTGTTTTTTGATAAGTATGATGTCTGGTCTGTTAGCTGTAATGTTTAAGTCTGTAAGTATTGTGCGATCCCAGTATAATTTGTATTTGTTATTTTCAAGGAATGGAGACGGAATGTAAGTGTAATATGGTGTCGTATCTTCGATTAAGTTCATAAGTGTTGCTAATTCTTTGTGAATGATTTTGGCTGCGTTGTCGTGTCTAGCTTTGTAATCAGTTTGTGCTAGGATGCTGCAAGAAGAGATTATGTGCTGGATCGTTTCAGGTTTTGCTTTGCATAGGCGACAGCAGTCGTTTTTTATGTTCGGATCTTTGATGATGTATTTTCTATAATTCTTGGTATTGATTACTGGTCTTGAATAGCAAACACAAATCCTTCTGTTTCGGCATACAAACTTGATTTTTTTAACCAAATCAATGACATCTTCTTATTGACATGATTTTCTTCTAAGTCTTTGTAGAATTTTCCATGCAGTTGTTTTTGTTTTAGCCCACTTATTATTTTACCTATTGTTTGGGGGGTGTGGATTTCTTCGGTGTTCGACAGATTTAAGGGTGTGTGGTTCAAATCTGCTCTTGTGATGGTGCGAAACATTTCATTTCTTTCCGCTCGTTTCAAGAAATACTTCTTCAAATCTGAGATTTGTCTCTGATATAAGTTTTCTAAGTTCTGGAAACCCCTTCCTCCATTCTGTCTTGGTAATGAGAATCTTTCAATCGACGATTTTGGGTGATGCCTTCTATACTGTGTGAAGATTTTCCTTGTTGCGATGTTTAAATTTTCAAGATCAGTTTTTGGACCATTTAATGACTCCAAAAGAATATGTTAGCAGTGGAACGCAGAATGTATTCACTGCTTTCATTAAATTTTTTCCATTTAACTGTGTCTTCAATATTAATTTTAATCTCGCTACGTATTGATCTTTCAACTGTGTTTTCGTTTTGGTATGATTGATGTGGGAGGATTGACAGAAACCCAGATATTTGTATGTATCGTTTCGTTCTTGGGCTTCAATTATTTCCTTATTCTGTGTTATATGTGGTACTTGGTGAAACACGCCTTTTCTGATTGCTTGGGTCTTACATTTCTCAATACCAAAGGACATACCGAATATCACCGGAAAATTGTTCAGTCAGATTTAATAGGTTTGTTAACTGATTTTGTGTACTTGCATATATTTTTATGTCATCCATATACAGCAAGTGACTTATTCTGTTTTCTCTTTGTTTGTTAATTCTTATATTGAACCCATAATTGCAGCTGTTCAGGATATCGGAGAGGGGATTTATTGCTAAGCAGAACCATAACGGGCTAAGAGAATCGCCTTGAAAAATTCCTCTTCGGATCATTATTGGGTCTGACTGAATTGTTTGTTCATTTAAGGTTATTTGGAGGGTGGTCTTCCAAAATTCCATGGAACATTTGAGAAATGTGCAGATTTTAGTATCAATCTTGTATAATTCCAGAATTTTGCATAGCCAGGAATGAGGGACAGAATCGTAAGCTTTCTTATAATCAATAAAAGCAGTATATATGTTTCGGTTTTCTTTTCTAGCTTGTTCACAGATGATGGAATCTATGATTAATTGCTCTTTGCAGCCAAAGGATCCTTTAATACATCCTTTCTGTTCTTCATTAATGATGTCAGAGTTAAAACAGTGTTGATATATTTTTTGTGTAATGCATGAGGTTAATATTTTATAGATTGTCGGTAAACATGTGATAGGTCTGTATTTTGATGGATTTTTTGTGTCGTTATCTTTAGGTTTTAAGTATGTTACACCATGACATAAGAATGTTGGAAAAGAGGATGGGTCAAGAAGGAACTGATTTAAGTGATGTAGTAAATGAATATGTACACAATTTAATTTTTTTATCCAAAAATTATGGATTTTGTCTGGTCCTGGTGATTTCCAGTTGTGTGTCTTATTGATGGTATTTATTAATTCGGCAAGTGTTATCTGATGATCATTCATTGGTGTAACTGTGGATAGTTTATTATATATAGAGGAATCCATTTGGCAGATTGGTTAAATTCAAATTCTTGAGACCAAAGTTTTGACCAAATGTTGTTACATCTTGTGAACTTGGTAGTTCACCGGATAATTGAGTTTTGCATGAATTAGTTAAATTGTTGATAGAATAGTTTTTCGTTGTTTAAAAATTTTAGTGTTATGAATTTTTCTGATGTTGATGTTTGTATCTTTAAGCTTTTGTATATAAGGAAAGCTTTTGTAATAGTGTATCTTTAATTTCGGATAGTGTTGTGTTGTACTCATGTAATCAGTTTGATGAAAATTATTGTTATATTAAGACCCACACTGACCCGGAAATGACCGGCATTCAGGCAAGACTTCTATTTACGGGTTCTAAGACCTAGTAATGTATATTGTGATTAGATTAACAGGAACGATTCGAGATTCTTAGAATTACGCATACAAATTAGTCTGCTATTATTCTAATCTCACCCCATCCCCAAAGTCAAGCGTAATACGATTTTATCCGCGCATCACATGAAAAGTGACACTACTACTTGACTACTGGTGCTTAATCTAATTGACGAACTGATACAACTGGTCAAGAAACTTACGAACATATTGACATGTTCCTAACAAAACAGCTTTTTGAATTTTGACAAATTATAATCATTCAAGTGCAAAGACTTTAAAATTTTCTCAACTAAGCTATTTGGAACTACACCTATCATTAGAGATAACTAGGGGTAGAATTGAAATTTTTTATAAGTTTAACATGGATTTCATTTCTATCGATAATTTGTAATATTTGGAAATCTTTGTCGATGTTTGAATAATTTGTGTTTGTTTGGAATAACAATGTCAATGGAATGCTTCGTTCGTGTGTTTTTTGATAATATGATGTCTGGTCTTGTTAGTGTAATGTTTAAGTCTGTAAGTATTGTGCGATCCCTAGATAATTTGTTATTGTTATTTTAAGGAATGTGGACGGAATGTAAGTGTAATAGGGTGTAGTCTTCGATTAAGTTCATAATGTTTGCTAATCTTTGTGAATGATTTTGGCTGCGTTGTCGTGTCTAGCTTTGTAATCATTTGTGCTAGAATTGGACAAAAGGAGATTTGTGCTGGATCGTTTCAGGTTTTGCTTTGCATAGGCGACGCAGTCGTTTTTTATGTTCGGATCTTTGATGATGTAATTTTCATAATTCTTGGTATTGAATTATTTGGTCATTGAATAGCAAATCAAATTCTTCTGTTTCGGCATACAAACTTGATTTTTTTAAAACAATAATGATATCTTCTTATTGACTATGATTTTCTTCTAAGTCTTTGTAGATTTTCCATGTAGTTGTTTTGTTTTAGCACACTTATTTTTATCTATTGTGTGGGGGGTTGGATTTCTCGTTGTGCGAATTTAAGGTGTGTGGTTCAAATTGTCTTTTGTGATGGTGCGAAACATTTCATTTCTTTCTTTCAATTTATATTATTAAACCCACCACTAGACCCGGAAATGACCGGCATTCAGGCAAGACTTCTATCTATTAGGATACTCAAGAAGACCAAGTTTAATTGATTTTGCATTTGATTAGATTAAACGATATACAACCTTTATCGAGATTCTTAGAAATTTATCAAGCATACACATATTAGTCACTGCTATTATTCTCTAATCTCACCCCATCCCCAAAAGTCCAGCGTAACTACCGACCATTTATCCGCGCATCACATGAAAAGTGACCTACACTACTCTGACCTACTGGTGCTAATCTAATCTGACTGACATGATCAGACTGTTCAAGAAACTTACGAACAATATGACATGTTCCTAACAAAACAGCTTTTTGAATTTTGACAATTATTGAATCATTCAAATGCAAAGACTTTAAATTCTCAACTAAGCTATTTGGAACTACACCTACATTAGAGATAACTAGGGGTAGAATTGAAATTTTTTTAAGATTCAACATGGATTTCATTTCTATCGATAATTGTAGATATTTTGAAATCTTGGTGTCGTATGTTTGAATAATGTTGTTTGTGTTAGGAATAGCAATGTCAATGAGAATGGCTTCGTTCGTGTGTTTTTTGATAAGTATGATGTCTGGTCTGTTAGCTGTAATGTTTAAGTCTGTAAGTATTGTGCGATCCCAGTATAATTTGTATTTGTTATTTTCAAGGAATGGAGACGGAATGTAAGTGTAATAGGTGTCGTATCTTCGATTAAGTTCATAAGTGTTGCTAATTCTTTGTGAATGATTTTGGCTGCGTTGTCGTGTCTAGCTTTGTAATCAGTTTGTGCTAGGATGCTGCAAGAAGAGATTATGTGTGGATCGTTTCAGGTTTTGCTTTGCATAGGCGACAGCAGTCGTTTTTTATGTTCGGATCTTTGATGATGTATTTTCTATAATTCTTGGTATTGATTACTTGGTCTTGAATAGCAAACACAAATCCTTCTGTTTCGGCATACAAACTTGATTTTTTTAACCAAATCAATGACATCTTCTTATTGACATGATTTTCTTCTAAGTCTTTGTAGAATTTTCCATGCAGTTGTTTTTGTTTTAGCCCACTTATTATTTTACTATTGTTGGGGGGTGTGGATTTCTTCGGTGTTCGACAGATTTAAGGGTGTGTGGTTCAAATCTGCTCTTGTGATGGTGCGAAACATTTCATTTCTTTCCGCTCGTTTCAAGAAATACTTCTTCAAATCTGAGATTTGTCTCTGATATAAGTTTTCTAAGTTCTGGAAACCCCTTCCTCCATTCTGTCTTGGTAATGAGAATCTTTCAATCGACGATTTTGGGTGATGCCTTCTATACTGTGTGAAGATTTTCCTTGTTGCGATGTTTAAATTTTCAAGATCAGTTTTGGACCATTTAATGACTCCAAAAGAATATGTTAGCAGTGGAACGCAGAATGTATTTCACTGCTTTCATTAAATTTTTTCCATTTAACTGTGTCTTCAATATTAATTTTAATCTCGCTACGTATTGATCTTTCAACTGTGTTTTCGTTTTGGTATGATTGATGTGGGAGGATTGACAGAAACCCAGATATTTGTATGTATCGTTTCGTTCTTGGGCTTCAATTATTTCCTTATTCTGTGTTATATGTGGTACTTGGTGAAACACGCCTTTTCTGATTGCTTGGGTCTTACATTTCTCAATACCAAAGGACATACCGAATATCACCGGAAAATTGTTCAGTCAGATTTAATAGGTTTGTTAACTGATTTTGTGTACTTGCATATATTTTTATGTCATCCATATACAGCAAGTGACTTATTCTGTTTTCTCTTTGTTTGTTAATTCTTATATTGAACCCATAATTGCAGCTGTTCAGGATATCGGAGAGGGGATTTATTGCTAAGCAGAACCATAACGGGCTAAGAGAATCGCCTTGAAAAATTCCTCTTCGGATCATTATTGGGTCTGACTGAATTGTTTGTTCATTTAAGGTTATTTGGAGGGTGGTCTTCCAAAATTCCATGGAACATTTGAGAAAAGTGCAGATTTTAGTATCAATCTTGTATAATTCCAGAATTTTGCATAGCCAGGAATGAGGGACAGAATCGTAAGCTTTCTTATAATCAATAAAAGCAGTATATATGTTTCGGTTTTCTTTTCTAGCTTGTTCACAGATGATGAATTGATATCTTGATTATGCTCCTTTAGCAAAGATCTCTTTTCATAATCCTTCTGTTTTCATACTAATGATGTCGAGTTAAAACAGTTTTGTGTAATATATTTTATTGTTAATGATGAGGTTAATATTTTATAGATGTCGTAACATGGTGATAGGTCTGTATTTGATGGATTTTTTGTCGTTATCTTAGGTTAAAAGTATAGAAGCATGATAAAGAATGTTGAAAGAGATGGGTAAAGAAGGAACTAATTTAAGTTTTTATAAAAATATGTATCATCAATTTAATTTTTTTATCCTAAATTATGGATTTTTTGGTCTGGTGATTGCCATTTGTGATCTTATTGGTGTAATTGATATTCGCAATGTTATTTGATGATCATTCATGGTAACTTGGTATAGTTTATTAGACAAGTTGACAATCATTTGCAGATTGTAAATTGCAAATTCTTGAGACCAAAGTTTTGACCATAATTGTTACATCTGTGTAAACTTGGTAGTTCACGATATTGAGTTGTTCAAAGAATTAGTTAAATGTTGATAGAATGTTTTTCGTTGTTTAAAAATTTAGAGTTATGAATTTTCTGAGATTGATTGTTGTACTTAAGTCTTTTGCTATATAAAGGGAAAACTTTTGTAATAGTGTATCTTTAATTTCGGATAGTGTTGTGTTGTACTCATCGTAATCAGTTTGATGAAAATTATTGTTATATTAAGACCCACATGACGAAATGACCGCATTCAGGCAGACTTTTCATACGGGTCTTAAACCAATACTAATATGCTTGATTAGATTAACGAACAACTTTCATGATTTAGAATTATGATAAATTAAGTCTGCTATTATTCTCTAATCCACCCGTCCGAAGGTCAAGCGAATACGATCATTTATCCGCGCATCACATGAAAAGTGACCTACATCTTGACCTACTGGTGCTAATCTAACTGACTGACATGATCAGACTGTTCAAGAAACTTACGAACAATATGAATGTTCCTAACAAACAGTTTTGAATTTTACAATTTTGAATCATTCAAGTCAAAGACTTTAAATTTCAACTAAGCTATTTGAACTACACTACATTAGAGATAACTAGGGTAGAATTGAAATTTTTTTAAGATTTAACATGGATGCTTTCTATCGATAATTTGTTTTAATTTGAAATCTTGGAGTCTATGTTTGAATATGTTCATTTGTTTGGAATTCAATGTAATGAAATGCTTCTTCGTGTGTTTTTGATTAAGTAGTATGTCTGTCTTGTTAGTGTAATGTTTAAGTGTGTAAGTATTGTTGCGATCATTGTTAATTTGTATTTGTTATTTAAGAATTGGAATCGAATGTAAGTGTAAGTGGTTGTTCGTATTTTCGATTAATTATAAGTGTCTATTCTTTGTGAGATTTTGGTCTGCGATTGTCGTTAGCTTTTAATCAGTTTGTGTAATGGATCTCAAGATTGAGATTATGTCTGGATCGTTTCAAGTTTTGCTTTGCATAGGCAGCAGATCGTATTTGTATGTTCGATCTTGATGATGTATTTTCTATAATTCTTGGTATTGATTACTTGGTCTTGAATAGAAACACAATCTATGTTTCGGCATAAATTTATTTTTTTAACCATATCATGACATCTTGCTATTGAATGATTTACTTGAAAATTTGGTAATTTCCATGTAGTGTTTTGTTTTAGACCACTTATTATTATCTATTGTGTGGGGGGTGTGATTTCTTCAGTGTTCGAAGTTTTAGGTGTGTGTTTCAAATTGCTCGTGAATGTGCGAAACATTTCATTTCTTCTTTTCATTATTTTTTAAGACCCTCCTTGCCCGAAAAGACGGCATTCAGGCAGAGACTTTATATTAGGACTAAACCAAGTAATTGATATGCATTGATTAGATTAACAGAACATACTTTCGAGATCTTAGATAAACAGCACAAATTAGTCTGCGATATTTCATATCTCACCCCATCCCAAAAGTCCAGCGTTAATTACGACCATTTTTATCCCGCTAATCACTGAAAGTGACTTACAATACTGACCTACTAGTGCTAATCTAATGCTGGACTATGATCAGACTGTTCAAGAAACTTAGCAACATATACATGTTCCTAACAAAACAGCTATTGAATTGACTTTATTGAATCATTCAAATGCAAAGATTTAAATTTCAACTAAGCTTATTTGGAACTTATTTTTACCTTTCATTTATGATAACTAGTGTAATATTGAAATATTTTTAAGATTACACAATGGGTATATTTCTATCGATAATGTAAAGATATTTTGAAATCTGGTGTCTATTGTTTGATAATGTTTTGTGTTAGAATAGCAATGTCAATGAGATTGATTTCATGTCGTGTTTTTTATAAAGTCATGTTTCCTTTAAGTTAATGTTTAAGTCTGTAAGTATTGTGCAGATCCCAGCAATAATTTTATTTGTATTTTCAAGAATTGAAAGAATGTAAGTGTAAATACGGGCAGTTTTTTATTAATTCTATAATGTTTGAAAATTTTTTTTATGATTTGCCTGCTTTTGTCGTAGTTAGCTTTGTAATCAGTTTGTGTCTAATTACCTGCAAAAAGAAATAGTGGTTGATCGTTCAAGGATTTTTTTGCATAGGACACAGCAGTCTTTTTATTTAGTCGATTTCTTAGATGTGTATTTTAAAGTTTTGAAATGATTACTGTCTTGAATAGCTACACATCAAATCTTCTGTTTCGATACAACTTGATGTTTTTAACCAAATGATGACATCTTTTATTGACATATTTCTCTAAGTCTTTGTCAAATTCCATATAGTTTATTTTAGTTTTAGCCCACTTATTATTTCTCTAATGCGTGTGGGTGTGTGGATTTCTTCGGATGTTCGAACAATTTAAAGGTAGTGTGGTTCAAATCTGTCTCTTGTGATTGCAAAAATTCATTTCTTTCCGCTCGTTTCAAGAAATACCTTGCTTCAAATCTGAGATTTGTCTTGATATAAGTTGTCTAAGTCTGATAACCTTCCTCCAATCGTTTGTAATAGAATCTTTCAATCGACGATTTTGGGTGATGCTTTTACTGTGTGAAGATTTCCGTAATGCGATGTTTAAAATTTCAAGATCAGTTTTAGAACCAATTTTTGACTCCAAAAAAAATATTAAGCAGTGGCAAAGTGAATGTTTTACTTTTTTAAATTTTTTCCATTCAACTGTGTTTAAATTATTATTTTAATCTCGCTACGTTATGATCTTTGAACTGTGTTTTCGTTTGTATATTTGATGGAAGGATCAAGAAACATGAAACCTCACGTAATTGTATGACGTTTCGTTCTTGGCATTCATTATTTCCTTTTCGTGTTATGTGGTAATTCTTCGAATACACGCCCCTTCTGATATCGCCTCCTACCTCTTCTCAATTACAAGGACATACAATTATCCGCGCGAAATTGTTCGCAGATAATAGGTTTCTATAACTCAATATGTTCTTTGACATTATTGTTTATGCACCATATAAAAGCATGATTGCCATATCTCTGTTTCCTTACAGTGAAAGTTAATTCTTTTTAGAACCAATTACAGTCGTGGATTCAGGATACGTGAGGGATTATTGCTAAGCAACCATAACGGGCTAGAAATCGCTTGAAAAGTTCGCTCTCGATCATATTGGGTTGACTGAATTGTGTTCAGCTTTAAGGGCTTATATGGAGTGTGGTCTTCAAATTCCATGGACATTGAAGAAAGTGCAGATTTTAGTATCATCTTGATAATTCCAGAATTTAGCATACAGAGGAGACGATTCTGAGCTTCTTCAGTCTACAGACAGCAGTCTAATGTCTCGGAATTTTCATAATCTTAGATTTCACAGATATGATCTATGATTAATTGACTTTGCAGCCAAAGGATCTTTAATAAACCTTAATTTCCATTAAATATGTCAGAGAGGTAAAACAGTTAATATTTTTGTGTAATGCATGAGGTTAATATTTTAGATTGTCGGTAAAATGTGATAGGTTTGTATTTGGATGGAAATTTTGTGTCGTTATCTTTCGGATATAAGTTATGATCTACACACATACATAAAATGTTGGAAAAGAGAAAGGTTCAAGAGAACTGATTTAAGTGAGTAGTAAATAATGTACACAATTTAATTTTTATCCAAAATTATGGATTTTCTCGGTCCTGGCGATTTCCAATTGTGTGCTTATATGGGATTTATTTTTCGGCAAGTGTTATTGATGATCATTCTTGGTGAATCTGTGGATACTTTATTATATTAATGAGGAATCCATTTGGCTAGATTGGATTAAACTCGAATTCTTGCAACCAAGTTTTGACCAAAATTTGAGTACATTTGTGAAACTTGTAATCAACGGAATAATTGAGTTTTCTTGATTAGTTAATGTGACAATTAATTTTTGTTGATTTAAAAATTTAGTATAAATGATTTTAACACTGATAATAATTGTTAATCTTTTATCTTTTTGCTATTTAAGGAAAGTCTTTGTAATTTGTAATCTTTTATTTCGATAGTGTTCGTGTTTTGTAACTCACGTTTAAACAGTTTTGGTTAAATTATTTGGTCAGTATCGAATAGCATACATGTCATGAAGTTGTGGATTTTAAACTCCTCTAGGTACTGTGCTATATGACCAGTTGTTTTCAATGTATTAATTTTATAATTTAACGTGTTTCCATTGATGGATTGGAGGATAGCATTGTAGTTTGTATTATTATGTATCTTTACAATGTGATTAATTGATACAAGTTAAAGCTGCAACAAGTAGATATGTATAAGTTTTCAAAAGAAGATCGAGTTAGAGATATTTTGGTAAAATGAAGGAGTTCATTATTTCTACAATTGCCAGAAACTTTTTAGAATAATACTGGCGGGGAAGTGATTGTCTATCATTTGGTTTTAATTTAGAACATGTTTCGAAAGTTAATTTAAATTGGTCTTCAATTTCATTTTGGAAATTAATGTGAAATTTAAAATTTTTGTTTACAGTTTTGATTAATGTGTCTTCTGTGTTGTAGTACGTGTTTTGTAGATTATCTGTGATGTTAATTTGGTTTTGGATTGTTCTTGATGAATTGTTAAGTGATTTGTCAGTTAATGTATTGGTAATTTCTGTTACGGTTGTGATCTTATTTTGAGGTGTTTTGTTTAATAAATCTTTAGTAAATCTGTCAGTTCGTGTTTCTGGTGTATTTAATATACTACTATTACTATTTTGTGGTATAATTGGGATCTTATTTTGAGATGTTGTTTTTGACAAATTGGTGACAGATGTGTCAGTCAGTAATGTATTTGGTACTGTGTTGTTGATATCTTCAGGAAGTGGATTAATGGTTTTAGAAAGTTCATTTTTTAATTGTTCTAGAGTAAGTTGAGGTATGTAGTTATTTTTAACTATAGCTCTACGTTGATCTGCTAAATTTTGAATGGTAACTGGAAAATTTGGGTACTCACGGCTGAAGGCTTCGTGTAGATCTGCACGATAATTACTTACATCAGTTTCATTGTTTGTAATTTTATAATATAAGCGCATAATATGTAAATTCATGTCTAGAGACCATTTTTTTACGCTTTTTCGGTTCTTCTCGTCTTCTAATGGTCTGAGGCTGATTTGTCTGAGAAACATTAGAGACTAATACGTTGTTAATTGTCCTTGTGGTAGTGTTTCCCGAGGTGATGCCACTTGCTCCATCGACCTCTTCGGAGACTGCAGTAATAGGTGTTCGTCGGATTTCGAGTTGAACATTCTCCGTTGTAGGCGAAACAATTTGGTTTAGACTCATTTTTTAGTTGGAAATGTCAGCGTTGACAGTTGATTATGAAAAAATGAAATTAAGTGCAAATATCGAGTTAAATAGGTGGTTTTAATAGTAAATACAGTACCTTGCACTATTATGAGTCCTTTTGAGTCAAATAAAGGTATTGAATCGAGTTTTATCCAAAGATTCCGCCTTGTTAAGAAATTTACGAACAACCAAAGGTCACTTTTTTTTTTTTTTTTTTTTTTTTTTTTTTTTTTTTCATTATTATTATTTACTGAAAAACTATGAATACCTAAAGTTGACACAATGAAGAACACCAGGAAAAAAAAAATGTTGGTAACGGAATACTACTAATTTCACCTTTCTTAGGTTTTGAACCTGCTAATTGTCATTAAAATTGACATTTGAATTTTACAAGTGACAGAATAGTTACTAAAATAAATTACTAAAGTCCATGTTTACCATTCAAAATCCATAATTGTTACATTGAGGACATTTACGAAGATCAACTGCCAAGTGGTTTTTTCATTGCATGTATCAATGTTAAATAAGTTAAGTTTAACATTCCGCACAAGCAGAAGTTTTTTTTATTTATTCTGATAATTTGTGAAAAAAACTTTTTTTTAGAACGACCACGATTTTTCTAAGCAAAATTTAGTCTTCCTGGAAAGCTTACCTCATTTGTCTACATTTACAATCATGCACAAATAAACACAAAGGAAACAACCGCACAAAAGCTGGTCGCACATGTAACAAAGAAATTTTTGAAAATTTAACTTTTTTTAAAATTTGAGCCATTTCTGTAGATTCTGTATTTGTACACAGTTTAACAAATACGCAATTGTCAATCTGCTGCTCAGATTAGATGACTGCAAATGAACTGGCTTTCAAAGTTCATTCCCAAGAGGAGGCTTGTGGGTGTAAATAAAAACCACGCTAATAAGTCTACAACCGCAAAATTATCAGTAAAATTAATTCAAGGTTACTATAAGTTCTGCGTAATGAACGTCATGTTTTTCTATTCTTTTTGAAACACAACATTAAATTCCAAAGTAAGGTCGTTCAACGATACGATTTTACAGTTTTTGCCAAAAATATCTGGACTTTGTCGTAAATTTGGAGCACGCTGTACATAGTTTTGTTTAACGAATGCAGTGACACCTATCGGTTGTTAAGTGTAGCTGACGAATACAGGTTTCTAATATTCATTTCATATAAATTTGCGTTTTGTTTGCTTTTTTTCGCAATAATCGTGAAAACCGTTTATAAAAAACGCATTTTTTTAAGAAATAAAAATTTGATGCACATAAACAAACACAATTAAACGATTGTCCCTAAATTGTTTGTTGCTGGATCTATTTTTGGAAACATTGTTGATCACACAAACTTAAATTTGCACTTACCTCACACCGGCGTTGCAACCTTGTGGAATTTTGTTTACGACCTTATCACTATTATTTATTGCGAACCGGCAGCTCAAGTACAAGCAGTGATAACGCGTCACGTCAAATCCTCTACCTCGCGAAAATGTCAAAATTTTAGTATTCCATTGCCGGATAGTTCGTAATAATTCCATTCGTAATACACGTCGCCCCCATTAAATCACGCCTCCACCCAGAATCCTGTTTCGGTGTCAGTATGTACCGCAGGCGACTGTCCCAACCATTCCCCACCTACCCTAACCTCAAAACTTTGCTTTTAGAAAACAAGAGTATAAGCGACCGTTGCTATAAATTAGCTTTCATGATTCGCCAGATCTCGCCCCTGAAGAACATCTACGAAGTGAGAGAGCAAGTGCAAGTGCTTTTCAGGAACAACAAAGTCGTGGAAATTCTCAGAGAGCGCTTTTCGTCGGCTGTCCCAAGATCTCTGAAAGACCACTCGACAAGTGTGCTGCGAGTATGGGCTCATCAGTGCGAGTGTGTGTGCTGCACAGCGGCTGCGAAGGGGCCAACAGATATATTGCTTGTATTCGAGACTATGGGAAGAGAGGGCGTTGCGAGAATTCCTCAAACAGATGAGGCACAGAGTAGGAATCAGAGGACGCGATTTTCTCCTGGGGGCCCTCGGCGTGGCCGCTTACGACTGGCGGGCTAACCGGATCCCTGAAAGTGATATTAGAAAACATTCAAACGAATTAGATTATATTTATAAACTTAAAGACAAGACTTTATGCAAGAAATGTTCAAAGAACTCTAAAATATGTCCATGTAAAAAAGGTGACAAGGAAGAGGTGGAAAAACCGATTGTAAAAGCATATGATGACTGGAATCTGTTTATTGAAAAGAGTGATTTGGTTGTGTGGAGAAGACCACACAGTTCTGGAAATTTCGAATACAAGGTTTATGGATCCTACACAGATGTCACAGCTGAGGATTTCTTGAATGTTCAAATTGACGTAGATTATAGGAGGCAGTGGGACAACACTGCTGTAATGTTAAATGTTGTAGAAACAGACCCCGATCCCGCGTCAAACAGTGACATTGTTTACTGGGAAATGTTGTGGCCAGTAAGTAATGTTATCGATGATGTTTTTCTGTAGTAGTAGAATATCATTTTGACAATGAAATTGACGGTAACGTGTGTTAGAAATTAATTTCAAAGGTGTTATAAAATGAAAAGCTTAAGTCAAATGTACATAAGTCTTTATAAAGCCATGGAGTTGTCCAATCAAATTGGGTATTGATTATGCTATAATTTCGAGGTCAGTTATAAAAAAGTAAAACAACTTTCAACGACGTGCTACATAAAAACATTTTAATTATTGGTATTTATAGCTACAAGCGTCCTCAATTTTTATGGCCAATGTGTCTTAAAGTTTGTATACAATGATTTATCCAAACAAACATGTCAAATAATTGCTTCAAAATTGCCTGGCACTAAGCAGTTTTTATTTTAAAATACGACGCTATCAATTTTTGACATCGTTTGTTTCTGATATGACGTAGTCATTGGTTTATTTTAAAATTGAATTTATATTTGTTTGATTTTGGAAGTCAAGGGTCACCAGCTTTTAGGTCATTTTATAAACAAAAAAATCCCAACCAAAAATTGACTGGATTTAAGATAAAACCGGACTTCCACGGTATGTGGTACGAAATACGACACATAGGTAAGCATAGATGTGGTTAGTTCAAACATTTGAACATCAGTCGACCTTGGTGATCTGTCCTTGAACTTCTGAAATAAGTGAACATAAATTATTCAATAACTCGATAATTTCAGGTGTAAAATTTTTACAGCCACCTAAATCCTTAAAAAAGCGTAAAAATTAAAAACTCGGGTTAATAAAATAAAGGAAACGCGTATTTGATCTTTTTGGGAATAATAGGGTTGGTAGAAGGGCAGCAAATGTTCCATAATTACATATTCAACAGTTTTACTAGAATACGAAAAAATAAGGCTCCCGTTTCCGTCTGTCCGTCCATCTGCCCGTTTGTCTGTCTGTCGTCCCGTATTTTTATTAGACAGATATTTGTACTTATATTTGGAATATGTAGATGGTAAAACGATAACCAAAATTTACACCTTATAGAGGGTGCCTCAAAAAAATTAATGACTGAGTCAATTTATTTTATTGATTAAATCAAGAATTCCAAAACTGAATACTTTTAAATCTTGTAGATGTTTTGAAGTTATTGTAAGCATGGTAAATGTTTAAGTAAAATGTATCTGTCTATCAACCCCAAAAAATTGATTACGTCAACTGAAAATTTTGCCGAATAAATCCTGTCTAAAATGTGAAATTGTAATTATTGCATTCATATTTTTTAGATTGGCTTATACAGGTGACTCAAAAAAATTAATGAATCAGTCAACTTATTTTATTGAATAAATCAATACTATGACATTTTGCAGACGTGTTGCAGTTTGGTTATTGTAAACCTGGTAAATTGTTAATCAAAACATATGTTTATTCCTCCCAAAAAATTGATGACGTCATCTCAAAATTTTGCCGCATAGTGCTACCGAAAGTATGCAAAATATGATGAGTTTTTACTTGTGATTTATCATTGTATTCATATTTTTTGGTTTTGCTTAAACAGGTGGGTCAAAAAAAATTAATGAATGAATCAATTTATTTTATTGATTAAATCAGGAACGATTCACTCCATTTTCTCAGAAAATTTTGAGAATACAATACTGTTTATTTTTAGTATTACACTGCACCAATCCGAATTGACATACGTGTCCTTGTTTTTCGTTACACTGGTAATACGCTGTGACTACTTTTCTCTTGAGTTGTGACTAGTATCATCCATGTTGATGATGTCACAATTTTTTATTGGTTAAATCAAAAACGAGTCACCCCATTTTCTCGAAAGTGTGAAGAATACGCACCTCGTTATAATAATAATGATAAAATGAGAATTATATTATTCAGAACATTTTGTTCGATTGTGGTTTAATTAATAATTTTACTCCTGTGTTTTGAGAAGACAAACTCATTCAAACCAATTTCTACGTGACATTCTTTCGATGTATAAACATAAATAAACACTTGAGCGTCAGATTGCTGTTACCTAGTGTTGAAGAACAAGGGTTGTTAGAGATGGATTATTTTAAGTTCAACATGGTGAGTCATCAGAATCTGACAACGGACTGTCAGTCAGTAGCGTAACGTGCACAATTCAGAAGGGGGTGGTTTTTAAGTTTATATTTTTAAATGGCAAACAATAACACGCGGAAACATAAACTTAAGTGAACTGGTTAACACGCTAGCACGAATGCGGATGAATCTATTAGGCACTAATCGAAACAGGTCGCAGGTAGAAGTTCTCTATGACAGAGAAACGATGATGGACGCTTCTGAGGGTGCGCCCATTCGAAAATGCTGGATATGTTTCATTGTACTTCAGGAGCGAGGGAAGTTCTATCGAAACAACTTTGGAGTTTTTTCAGAGAAGATCTTGCTTCTAGAATTTTTACCCTTGGAACAAACGCTAAGGAAATATTTGGCGAATAACTAATATAATGTTTTCTTGACGTTTTATAGCTCGTAGAATATGCAAAGATATGTCTTCCATCTGTCTATCGTCTGTTGACCATATCGTTAGACACATTCATTTCCTAAATTATGGGACTTATTATTGTGAAATTTAAATTGTATTTTAAGAGTATTGTGTAGGTGGTAAAATGCCAAACAAAATTTATCTATTGTCCTCCACCAAAAATTGAATTACGTAATCTAAAAATTTTGCGAATAAATCCTAAAAAATATAAAATAATATGGTTCTAAACTTATTATTATAATTATTTTATGTATCCATATTTGTAATGATGCGTGTACATGTCTAATGAGTACAAAACAAAAATTAAAATTATTAAGCCCCTCTAGAAATTTAGTGACGTCATCGCAAAATTGTATCAAATAAAAATGTCTGTAAAAAATGTCCTTCGAGATGTATCATATAGGATGTTTAAAAAAATTGCACTAACGTTATTTAGATAGAAGTTCCCTCGCCCCTTAAATACAAACGAACAAATCCACATTTTTCGAAAACTCGTAAAATTTTATTTATTTTATGATAATCGCTATGAGAATACCTGTCCGACAGTCCGCCACTTAACTAACCCGCCAAGGAGGTATTTGATGCATTTGAGATATCGACTAGACGGAACACGTGGAAATATTACACAAAAAATGTTTGGAAAGTAATTGTGATAAAAATCAGGGCAGATTCATAAACCACTAGTAGACAATTATGTTATTTTATAAAATTTAGATAAGCTTTACTACGCAACGCGATGAGGAGACGTCATCAATTGTTGGTGGGGATAAAATGATAGCAGTAACAGTGTAAGGAAAAATTGGTCCAAAGTTATTTCAACAAAACTTCCCTCGCTCCTGAAGTACAGTCCAAGAAATCCCGCATCTTTGAAAGATTATAAAATTCGAATTTGTTTCGTCTATCGGTGGCGTCAATTTTTTTTCAGTACGTATGGGTGCTAAAAGTAAAAAAAAGTTAGGTAAAAGTGTTCTCCTTTTAGAGATAAAAATTATTAAAATTTATGTCCAAATTAGTTGTACGCCTCTGATGAAAAGCTCATCTTTCGTTTCCATAGCAACAGAAGGGTCTCTTATTTTTTTATTATTGTTACAGTTGCTAGGATTTACTAAAATAAATTAATTTTACCGATTTATCCTTCAGTAGCGTCTAAAAAGATTGGATAAGGGTTAATTTTCCGCTTATAATTTTGAAAACACAAAATAAGTTTTTTAGACGTACCTTTCAATAACACCTTGTATATTAGATATATCATCTAAATGGTAAAACCAAAATTTGCCTTAATCATCCCCCACCAACAATTTGATGACGTCATTTCGAAGAATTCTATTTTAAAATGATTTAAATGTTATACAACAATATACTTCTGTAGGTGTGGTCTACGAATCCGCTTTGAGCTTTTTCTCTAGACATCCAAATTTTCGCAAAAAAGTTAGCACAGCATAACGTTCGATGCCAAATTCGAGAAAATGACATTGACATGAAAGTTATATTTTTTTGCTTTCCATTGATATGTAGGTAAGCGAAGAAAAATGTTGCTGCCCCGGTGGGAATTGAACCGCACGTCACCCGCTTGCCAGGCAGGTGCCCTTACCACTAGATCACGGAGCGGCTTATCTTTCTCTGCTTACTACTACTTATTACTGTATCGCCACAGATCTATGAGAACCTGATTTGCTCATTTTGCTCAAAGTTTTTTGGAAACGACTGTATTACCTATGTTGATGACGTCATCACAAATATTTTCTCGAAAATGTGGCATTACGTACGTCTTTATGTAATAGTGATAAAATAAGAATAATATATAATAATATTCAGAACATTTTGTTCGACTGTGGCTTAGTCAGTAATTTTACTCCTCTGTTCTTACGAGACAAACACATTCAAATCAAATTTCTACGTGACATTCTTTCGATGTATAAACATAAACACTCGAAGTTAAGCATGTTATTATTGCTGAGCGGACAATTTTTCGCGTTGGTTATCTGCTTTAAATATATTTTACATTGATCGTACTTTTGTACTTCAAGCGTGAAAGAAATTCTGTCGAAATAAATTTCGACCATTTTTTGTGATTGAAAAACCACAAGAATAAACTCAACACGGATTCATAAACCACAAGTGCAGGAGTGCATTTACTATTGGAAATTTTTGAGATGACGTCATCTCATTGTTGGTGGGAAATTTTGATTAGCGTTTTCCATCTACACATTACTCATAACATACACCACACACCTAATAACAATCAGTCCTGTAGTTTGAAGATGATCTGTCTAATAATAATCTGGGCAGACGGAAATGGGAGACCTATTGTTTCATATTCTAGAGGTCATGATACGTCTAGAAAACATGAAGCTAGCCATTCGTCGGATGAATCCTACTATACTACTTCCGAATCAATTTTGTTGATTAAATCAAATAATTTATCTAATTTTCTCAAAATCTGGGGACACAGTACAATTTTTATCTCAATTTATAGACGTTTTATAATCTAATACTGGATCTAGTTATTTGATTGTACCGACTTCAGAAGCAGGGAAAATCACAGCTAACTGGGATCAATGTTTGGTCATGAGATACACTGATACACAATATCAATGTGTTTCGTGAACAAAATTGACATCTTCCGAACATCATGCTCTATATGCGAATCATGCTACCAAAAGATCTCGCAACTGCTGTGAAGTTTAATCGTTTTCTAATTTATTTAAATACATGTAATACATAATAGTATATTATTAACCAAGGTTGTGAAGCGAAAGTGGCTTCAGAACCGTGGTTAATATACTATTTTTTTCACTAGTAGAAACCGTAAGACAATAAACTCAAAAAACAAACCTTCAATTTTTGTCGCAAAATGATTTTGTTTTGATTTCTAATCAAACTTAAGTAAATCTTCAACACAAAGAAAACCGTTTACACTTGTCGCTGAATCATTTTATCTTCCACCGTCTACCAACTACCATGCGTATACTCACGTAATGTTAGTAGCACACATTTATTCGTTTTTTCAGAAATAATCACAGCAAGTATTTCATACATAACCTCAATCTTCTTTTTGAACCTTGGTCGCAAAAGTTGAACTTTACTACCTCTAAACAAGTTGACAATTGCAGGCTTCATGGCTACTAGTGAAAAAAAGTTTTTAACCTTGTGTGATATTTTACTGTATGCCAATATCCTTTACTGATAGCATTTTTCTGTACAATTTTCATCTATTAACCATTACCATTTTAAACAAACCGAAATTAGCCAATTATAGCATTTCGTTTTAATTAATTAAGTAAAATTAACCAACATAAGCTTTCCTTTTTAGACTTTATTTGCAAACCGAGACTACGTCTTCAACCGACGTTACCTCGTAGACCGAAAAAGCAAAACTCTATTCATAATGAGCAAATCCACAAAGCACGCCAGCTGCCCAAAAGACAGCACAAAATACAGAATAGAGGACTACTGGTCCATCATGGTAATTAAACCATACACTGAACTCAACAAACCCGGAATCGAATTTAGTCTCACGTACTTCGACAATCCCGGAGTGAACGTACCGGCGTCCATCACGACATGGGTGGCCATGAAAGCCATGCCCGACTTCCTGGAGCGACTCAGAGACGCCTCCCGGAAGTACAAAAAATACTGCAAAGACTCCGGCGTGTGCCAAATCTGCAACATTTTCGACGCGCACGAACTCGGCAGGTACCAATTCGACTGGGACTATTTCGAAGACAACATCACTGACAACACTGTATATGAAGCACATTACAAATTTAAAACACGTGAAGCCAGAGATGACGAAGAACCCGTAAAGACACCTAGTCAGTTTGGCGATGAAACGCAGACACAGGCAGAGAGTTCCGTCGCCACACAGAATAGTACGAACCCGCCCGCGAGAATCACAGTTTTTGGAGGTATTTACATCCAACTTATTATTTCAGCTGATACAACTCACGTAACACCTCAAAGTCCGTGTAGTCGTTCTTATTTAAAGACTGTATGTTAGCTTTACACTTGCGACACTTGCTCGATGACATTAATGTGCGTATGTTATTTCTAAGTGTTACTTTTATACCGTACTGTTAGGTATAGTTGTTTGTAATTAATGCAGATATTTTGCAGATTTATTAAAAGATTATTCAAATGAGAGTTATTTTTAACAATTAACCTGCCTATGATCTCCTTACCGTGTACCTGTGAGTTGACAATGCGATCTCCGACGTCACTTAATGTCAATCAATGTCATAATTCGTACTTGACACCTTTAATACTCTGTGAAATTGCAGGTGAAACAGAATTAAATATCTTCGCCAAAAGTGGAGAACACAAAGAAGCACAAGGTAGCTCAGGATCAACTAAATGAAGAATCAGCTGCTCTATACATTATTTTGGGACTTGTAGCAGTAAGAATACAATATTCAAGTGGAAGCACCTATTTTTAACTAGACAGTCGAGTTTAGTTAAAATAAAGCATTACTGACTATGAGGTAGTTAATTTATCTTTTTTAAACACTCTTGAAAAATTCACAAAACACAACTGATTCATACAGTTTTATTTATCCTACACGAGCAAGTGCTTCACTTTGTCAACTTCGCGCCTAATTAAAAACAAATAGAAAACACATCCTATGATTCCTTCTTCACTTCACTTGGTTCTATTTCTAAAACATCTTCTTGTTTTACTTCCTTCTCCCATCTTGTTTTTGATTCATCATGTTTCTTGTCTTTGTCAATTTCCTTCTTGACAAGCGGCTCTTCTTTACTCGTCGAGGTACTTCTCAACACTGGATCGATTTTTTCTCTAATTTCTGCCAGGGTTGTTTGATACAATTTGGAAAAAGCCTACAAATAAATCAGTAATTGTTTCTAAAAAATGTTACAATACTTACAGTAATTCTATTGAGGGAATCTTCAGTCGTTCTTAACTTCTCTTTATAATCTTTAACATCCGTATTTAAATGTTTTATTGTAACGTTTGACTTATTGTATTTCTCTGTTAATTTATTGTTTTCGCTCTTCAAACTGACCATTCGACTTTCTGTTTCTAAACGAGCTTTTTCGCTACGTTCCAACTGTGACATTAATTTACCAACATCGACCAAAGCACCTCTGTACATCACCAACCCTAAACAATCGAAGTTAGAATGCCATAATTTATTGATATTATTTACTCACCATCTTCCGAACTTGGCGTTTCATCGTTTCCTGATCCACACATCCTCATCCTCTTAGCCGGACGTTCGTCATCAATAAACGTGGGAAGAAGTTTCCTATTTCCTATGGCTAAATCGTGCAAGTTTGTCTCCTTCTCCGCATCATCAATAACTATGAACTCGTTGCTATCTTTAGGTTTATCGGTCAACTTCCGATAATGCAAAGAATCTCGTGTTACTACTTTACCAACGAGTTTTCGAACTTGTGCTCTGGACAAATTCAAACCCAAAGTGTACAACAAATCCTCTATGTCTTTATCAAAAATGTATCCGCAGTGCGTTTGGTCGAAATAAATAAACGACAACAATAAATGCTTATCTTTGGTGTACATTTTAACCCGTTCCTTTTTCTTCTTTTCTTTATCCTTCTTCTTGTCCTTTGAGTCGTCGTCGTCGTATTCCTCATCTTCTTCACTCTCATCCGATTTCTTATCATCCCTCTTCTGCTCTTTCTTCTTATCCAACTCCTCCTTTTTCTCTCTTTTTTCCTCCTTAGTGCCATCCTCAGATCGCTTATCTCGGTCTTTACCATCCGCTTCCTTCTCCTCCTTTTTCTCCTCTTCCTTTTTCTTGTCGTCTTCCTTTTTACTTTTAGCATCGTCGCTTTTCTTGTCGCTTGAATCACCACCACCTTTTTTCTCCTCCTCTCTTTTCTTTTTATCATCTTTCACTTTATCCGGGAGCTCGAACAAAGCCCGATAGATATTAAAACCGAAGTCTCTCATTAACATCTCGTTGAACAATTCCGCAAACAACGACACTTCGAACGAATGCTCTTTTGTGTCTTCTGGTCGGTAATCTAGGAGCAATGATAGTGACATTGTTGTGCAATCAAATTTTCCTGACTTCGCTGTGCGAGATGGGTGTACTAGGATGTGTTGTTGTTCCGGTAAACTGTAGCGTTTCTCGAGCAAGGCTTTTTCTTTCTCGTCTAGTTTCTTTTCTTCCACCTGTTCAAAATGTACAAATATGTCAATAACTTGAACACAGGGGAGCGTTCTGGAATAGGAAAGTTTCTGGAGCGGAATTATTTGGGGATATAGTTTTTGGAATTTCAGCTATGAATCAGTAACGGAAGTCGTGTCAGTCTAAATCTGGCGCTAGAAGTATTACGAGTAGAATTCTAGTTTAAAAGAGGACAAGAATATGACTTGATAAAATTAATGGTTTTGGTAACGACGGTCAGAATTAGAACTACAATAGTGGTATGTAAACGATGTAGTCACGAGGACGCTCTAGAATAGGAAGCTTCTGGAACGGAACAATTGTGAACATTCCAGAACGAGACAGTCAAAGTAAGTTAAGGTGGCTCCGACTGGGTGTATTTACCTTTTGTAAAAAAAAAAGCTTACATTAGTCTTACAACGAAATACAAATCTGATAATTTTGCACTTACGCAAATTATCGATAATAATAATAATTAATATCAATAATTTGATAAGTTCTTTTGTTTTTTGAAGGAAATAGTCCAAATAATTTCAGCCTAATCTTATGCGTTTGTAGTAAATCATCTATAGACCAAAGCTGTACGGTTCTTTGAGAACTATGCTCTGAAATTATTTTAACTATGCAGTATTCTGTTTTTAAGGCGGAACACACAAATTGTTTTTGTTTTTTACATAAACACCCTATATATTTTTACAACATATTTTGATGGACCTCTTCTTAGGCTTTACAACTACAGTTTACTTTTGAAATTCTGATGCGACGTTGCCACGTTATTCCACTTTTCTCGAAATTTTTTGGCTAATCAAGGGTTTCCAGAAAAATCACAGTACGGTTATTTTTAAACTCTGTCTTACAATATTTTATGCAAGGATAAATGAAGTTGTGGTACCAACTAAATAAAATTTTGACAGTGTTTAAAAAAAAATATAAATCTTCCCAATTTACAAATGTCGGTATTTCAGTTTTTTCAAATGGAACACCTGTACTTTATGACTGTTTCTTACTCTTTTTTTTATTGTTCTCATATGTCGATGTCTCTGTTAAAAAATATCAACTTTAAATGTAGAAAATGCTCACAAAAAAAAAAGAAAACAAAAACTAGAAAAAATGCAGTAACAAAAGACAGGTGTTCTGTTTGAAAAAACTGAAATATCGATATTTGAAAATTGTAATGATTAAAACATCTTTTAAAACACTCTGTATATGAAAATTTAATCTCATTTATGCTACAACAAAGCGCATACCTTTCTTTATCTTTCCACAAAATATTGTAAGACAGATTTTAAAAATAACTCCTACTATATTTTTTGTGAACACTTCCATTGTTAAAAAAATTTCAAGAAAATTGGAATAACGTGGTAACGTCGCATCGTAATTGTGGCTGTAAAGCCTAAGAAGAGGTTAATTAAAGTATATAGGTGTTCATTAAAAAAAAAAATAAGTTGTATGTGACGTCGTAAAAACAGAACACTCTCTATAGTTATAAATAATTTTATATTAGTATGGTCGTCAGAGAACCGTACAACTTTGGCTCTTACTTTTATTTTTCTTTCTACTAGTTAATGAGATATCGAGGAACGCGCGGTTAGTTAATCAAAATATGTATATCTATTTATACCTCTCAAAAAACAGATGAAGTTTTGAGTATTTACCTGAGAAATCGAGATTTTTGGAAAAAAAATCAAAATTGTATATTTTACAACTTAATTTTGAATCTACAAAAACGAATGCGTTGAAATCTTGCAGAAGTTGTATGTACGTTAAATTTTTAATCAAAATATAACTTTATACTGGATATTCTTTATTGAACTTCAGACGACAGAACGACAGAAGTTCAGTCGAAATAACCTTCGAACTTTTTTTTTGCTTTTATCAGTATTAAAATGGTAAATTTTTTTGGAAGGAAATATGGATTTTGCAATTAAGGGGCGGAGCCTAATTGCAAAATCGATATTTCCTTATGCAAATTATCCATTTTAAACATATTTCAAGTTTCATGTTGTGAAAAGAAGTGTACACATATTAAAACAAAACGGCAAAATGTAAGCCCGCCCACCCACCCCTTCTCAATTGTGATTCTTTTTTATTTTTAGAAAGTCAAAATACTTTTAAAATGGTAATTTTTTTTAAGGAAATATGGACTTTGCAATTAAGCTCCTCCCCTAGGTTTGCCAACGAATGAAAACTTCATTACTATTTAGATCAGGGCAGGGATGGGTGGGGCTTAATCTTTGGCTTTAGTTTTTTCTTAACATATGTAGTATTCTTTGAATAACACGATACTCAAAACCATGTTTTTAATTTCTCGTAGAAAAATAAGGATTTTGCAGTTAAGCTCCGCCCTCTTGGCTCACGACCAATAAAAAAATCATCAGAATTGAGACAGGGCGGGTGGGCGGAGCTTATATTTACCTTTTTTTTTCTAAATATACATAGCCATCTTTTGTTAACAAGAAATTTGGTTAAAATGATACATTTTTGCAAGGAAATATGGATTTTGCAATTATAGGTCGGAGCCTAATTGCAAAATCGATATTTCCTTATACAAATTTTCCATTTTAAACATATTTTAAGTTTCATGTTGTGAAAAAAAGTCTACACATATTAAAATAAAAAGGCAAATTGTAAGCCCACCCACCCGCCCTATCTCAATTGTGGTGTTTTTTTTTATTCGCCGTGAACCAAGCTTAACTGCAAAATACTTATTTCTTTACAAGAAATTAAAACCATGTTTTTGACTATCGTGTTGTTCAAAGAATACAATGTATATTAAGAAAAAAAGGCAAAATGGAAACCCCGCCCGCCCACCCTGTCTCAAATGTGACGATTTTTTTATTCTTACAAAACTTAAAACACGTTTAAAATGATAAATTTTTGTAAGGAAATATGGACTTTGCAATTAGGCTCCGCCCCTAGGTCTGCCAGCGAATGAAAACTTCATTACTATCTAAATCAGGGCAGATATGGGTGGGGCTTAATCTTTGGCTTTAATTTTTTTTTTTTTTTTAATATAGATAGTATTCTTTGAATAACACGATACTCAAAAACATGTCTTACATAGTAATTTCTTCTAGAGAAATAATAACGATTTTGCATTTAAATTTCGCTCCTTTGGCTCTCCACGATTTAACAAAAATTATCACAATTGAGACAGGGTGGGTGGGCGGGGCTTATATTTTGCCTTTTTTCTTAATATACGTGTAGTCGTCTTTTCGAACAAAAAATTTAAAACATGTTTAAAAAGGTAAATTCTTCCAGACAAATATGGATCTTGCAATTAAGCCCCGCTCCTCGATCTGACAATGAATGGAAAATTCATCACAGTTGAGAATTGAGAACAGGGCGGGTATGGGAGTGGCCTAATCTTTGGCTTTATTTTTCTTAACATAACATATTATTCTTTGAACAGCACGATACTCAAAAATATGCTTTTAATTTCTCGTCGAAATATAAGGATTTTGCAGTTAAGCTTCGCCGCCTTGACTCACGACAAATAAAAAAATCATCAGAATTGCGATAGGGCGGGTGGGCGGGGCTTATATTTTGCCTTTTTTCCTAATATACGTAGTCATCTTTTCAGAACCAGAAATTTAAAACATGTTTAAAATGGTAAATTCTTCCAGACAAATATGGATCTTGCAATTAAGCCCCGTCCCTCGATCTAGCAACCAATGAAAAATTCATCACAATTGAGAATTGAGAGATCGGGGCGGGTATGGGTCGGGCCTAGTCTTTGGCTCCATTTTTTTTAATATACACATTATTCTTTCAACAACACGATACTCAAAAACATGCTTTTAATTTCTCGTCGAGAAATAAGGATTTTGCAGTTAAGCTTTGCCCCCTTGGCTCACGACAAATAAAAAAATCATCAGAATTGCGATAGGGCGGGTGGACGGGGCTTATATTTTGCCTTTTTTCCTAATATACGTAGTCGTCTTTTCAGAACAAAAAATTCAAAACATATTTAAAATGGTAAATTCTTCCAGACAAATATGGATCTTGCAATTAAGCCCCACCCCTCGATCTAACAACCAATGAAAAATTCATCACAATTGAGAATTGAGAGATCGGGGCGGGTATGGGTCGGGCCTAGTCTTTGGCTTCATTTTTCTCAATATACATATTATTCTTTCAACAACACGATACTCAAAAACATGCTTTTAATTTCTCGTCGAGAAATAAGGATTTTGCAGTTAAGCTTCGCCCCCTTGGCTCACGACAAATAAAAATATCACAGAATTGCGATAGGGCGGGTGGGCTGGACTTATATTTTGCCTTTTTTCTTAATATACGTAGTCATCTTTTCAGAACCAGAAATTTAAAACATGTTTAAAATGGTAAATTCTTCCTGACAAATATGGATCTTGCAATTAAGCCCCGCCCCTCGATCTGAACGAATGAAAATCACAATTGAGAATCGACATCGGGGCGGGTATGGGTGGGGCCTAATCTTTGGCTTTATTTTTCTTCATAACGTGGTATTCTTTGAACAACACGATGAATACAGAAATCGTCAGAATTGGGATAGGGCGGGTGGGCGGGGCTTGTATTTTGCCTTTTTCTTAATACACATAGCCATCTTTTCACAACAAGAAACTTACATAGTTAAAATGGTACAAGGAAATATTTAAATTTGAAAATTAAATTTCTTCTACACAAAAATAACAACTAATTACAAAATTTTATTGCAAATATTAAACTATTATTTAATATTTGAAAATATTAAAGTATGTATAATACATGAAAGAATTAAAAGAAATTGGTCGAAGATTACTTCGACAGAACTTTCCTTGCCCATAAAGTACAGCTTCAAATCCAGCTCTTTCGAAGAATTAAAACATTTGATTTTGTGAATTTTATGGTTTTTTATGGCAACCATTATAACCTAAAATAAAAATATGTATACATATAATGTTTGACTAAAGGTAAAAAAGTGCTAACCGTTTGTTACAAGTGAACTCACTTGTAACAAAACTTTTCTATTACAAAATTTTGTGTTGATGTCATCCACATTTTTGTAAGGACGCATATATCAGTTTGGATAGATGCATTGTAATACTAGTAATCAAATTATTGTTATTCTTGAATAGTGATTTATAACGAAACTAAAATAACGAAACAATTTAATCACGTCTGTCGTATGTAATAACAAAGGTGCCACTGAAGGCTGAATTGAAAATCATTTATGGTACTCGTAATTTAAGACAAATAGCGATAACACATATCAAATTGTAGACGTCCGAGCGAAACAGAAACTAAAGTAAAAGATGTTTTCTACGAATTGCAATAACCGGATCACAATGCCGACAGTCCAGACTTTTTTATTGCTCTGATTTCCGCTTATTGAATAATACACTACATTTTATCTTGATTTTCGATGTTGTAATTCACATTTGGTTAATTAAACTTGTCTAGATCTAGGGGAGGTTCAGCATCCCCTAGCCTCCTCCTAGCTAAGGCCTTGTCTAGGAGTTATGAAATATCGAGAAAATATGAAAGTACCAAATTGCCCTTGTTGGACTTAATTACTGTACGTTCTTAGGTTATCCTCGATAAGAAAAACAACTTGAAAGTGTCTATGTTTATACACTGAACGGCAAAAAAAACCGGCCACCCTGAAAAATTTCACAAAACCAAACTTTAATAATTATTGATTTAACTAGTGATCGTTATTTTATTAAAGAACCATTTGCTGTTGACACATGATGTATAAATTAGCAAAAGAAGACAAATAAACGCAGAATTAAATTTAATTTAACAAAATAACAGAAACAGAGTGACAATTTGAGAGACGTCTGTAAGAGTTAATGGAATTGTTTTTGCCAAATTTATAATCAAATGATGAAAAACACTGTTTACAACAACAGCCTGCTTTATTGTTTTTTGTTTTTTTTTTTTTTTAGAAAATATCATACTTGGTCTGTTTTTGTTATTTTGTTAAAAATTTAATTTAATTTGCGTTTATTTGTATTCGTTTTTTTTTTGCTAATTTTAAAGTGGTTTTGTGAAATTTTTCAGGGTGGCCGATTTTTTTTGCCGGTCAGTGTACATCGGAAAAATGTCACGTAGAAATTAGTTTGATTTGAATGAGTTCATCCCCGTCGTTTACGCTCGGGAAGTAAGAATAGGGTGTCATTAAAACAAAAGTTGAATGTCGTACACAGAAACAAATGAACGTTAAACATTATTTTTTCACATCAGAATGTAGCATATTTAAAACGATTTAATTTGACAATCTGCCCATCCAAATATGAAAATATTTCTACCATATATTTGGGATCGACACTTCGTTCCTCTTTGGAGGACAACGGTCAGAACCATCTAACGACAATGAAACAAAACAACACGCTTGCAGAGCCACCTTAAGCCAACCAGAGTAGCGTCATAACAAAAGTCGTTACGTTTCTCGGTTTCAGACGATGAACCTACCTCGACTTTCTTCTCATCAGCGCTCGTGTCGAAATCCACTTCCTGCTGCACCTCCTTCGACGGGTCCTCCGCTTTCTCCGCTTCGACCTTCAACGCCTTCGCCAGCCTGGCCACCAGCTGCGACTTCAAACCCTTCGAGTTGACGTTCCTCGCTTTGAGCTCGTTCCGCAAAGCGCTGACGACCATCGTCTTTGGATCGAGCTGCGAATAGTGCGTCGGTTCCAGCTTGTCGCTCGGCGGATCTTCTTCCTACAGAAATACAAAAGCACGAGTCAGTAAAAGTCCATCGATCGTAGACGACGCACGCAACAATCGCCCATCACATTCGCTCGTTCGCACTCGTACTGCGCTCATCAACCAGTCACCATACGAGCGGTGGAGGTGGGTGTGGAGTTAGGCCATTCCATCAAACAATGTTGGTGGTAGAGTGCAGACTGGCCCAGTCCACAGCACTGCGTATACCTAGCCTATCTGTTTTTTATACATAGATTAACAAAATTGATGCCTTTTCGTCAGCTGGCGGTGTGTCGTCGCCGCCCTCCAGGTCGGCTTTCAGCCTGCGTTCCAGCTGCTTCCTGTAGCTCTGGTGGAGGCCGTCCCACTCCAGACGGGTAGGTACGCAACTCCAAACATCTGGTAGAAAGAGCACCACGGTTTCGACCCGCGCCGGTACGGCCCTGCCCTTGTGGGTCGATTCGCTGCGCCGGTAATACAGCTCCACGAACCGGTACCTAATGGAATATAACGAGTGAGCAGGTGCTACTAGCCTTAGCTACCAAACACGATTTAAGCACACCTTTGCAACTTCCGGTCGGCTCCCTGCCGACAACAGCGCCGCCGACAATTATGCAACGTTATCAACGGCATGCTTATGCTACATAATGTGAGATAGTAACGGCCGAAGAACGTACTGTGAAGTGCAATGGGGCAGCGAGTGGAATCGAGAACTCGCTAGCAACATCTGAAAGATGCACTATTCCATACGACTATTCGTCACTTAGAAGAAGTACTAAAAGCACCTACTCTACCTTCGATCAAGGCAATTCTTATGTAGCCAGTAAGAACATTTGTGGTGGGCTAAGTTCGAGTACTAAAATGTGTAAACGTATTCAGGCTATATGGTGTAAATGTATGATTCACAAAATATGTGTTAAAACACGTGGAGGACTAATTTTTAATTATAAATATTTACTTGTTATTTTGTACTTAAGGGAGCCTATTTATTCTGCAATTTTGTGTACACAATTTAGTGAAAATAAAAATAATTATCCAATATAAGAGATTAACGCTGATTATCCAGATGTCGTACGTTTAATCTACTACTTGAATTTAATCCATTCAAGTGAATTTATCTGTATTTAATGGTCCTTAAACTTTAATACCATTCTTCTCTTTTTATGTATTTACTTATTTATTTAGCTGAGATTCATTAAAATTTTAGGTAAATTAATAAAAATGTAGCAAGCACATCATATTTATTTACTTGTATTTAAACAATTTGCCAGTTTCATGTTTTCTCTATGTTTCATGACCCCAAGAGTCCGAAAAAATATTCTTTGGTTTTCATCTGCCCGTCTGCCTATGTCAATTTTTATTAGACAGATAATCTCCGAAACTACTGAGCCGATTGTTGTCGTAATTTGTAAAAAACACGCTAGCGTCAAGACTACAACTGCACTCAAATTTTGTGACATATGGCAAAATTTAGAGAGTGGAGTGGACCCCACTGTTTGATAGTATCAAAGTATTGTTTTATCATCTAAATTACACACCCTTGCAAAGTTTCAAATCGATACGATAAGTACAAGAAGGTTGAAATCGACTTCCTAAATTTGTTTACATAATTTGTTACAAGTGAAACTATTATAGGCGTGCTAAAAATAAAAAACTGGCCTCCTACTGGGGAATATTTTGTCTGAAACTTTCAAATCGATTACTTTTTTACTTTTATATTTTAGGTCAACTAATAAAAATCGTATATTTATCACTTACAAAAATTTATGACGTCATTTCAAAGCAGTATTGGGTAAATCCTACGTTAAATAATGTTAATTTACTTGTGTATTAAAAATTCGCCTCTATTTTTGATTTTCACTTCTCTGAAAAATTATCTATTTTTTCCGATTTTTGTTTTCTGGTAACCTCTATAAAGTAAAAACCAGTGGCGTAAACAACGCTCCCGCAGCTTATTTAACTTGAATCCTTTCTACAATTTTTTTTTGTTCCTTTATTTTTTCGAGTTTTCAAATTTAAATTTTTCAATTTTTCAACTTTCCAATTTAATTTTTCGATTTGTAATTTTTTGTTTCAATTTTTTATTTTCTTTATTTTAACAATTTTTCAATGTTCCGATTTTATAATTTTTGGTTTTTTCAATTTCACTTTTTTTCAATTTTTCATTTCGTCAGTTTTTCAATTTTCAGTTTTTTTTTCTTTAATTTTATGGCATCTCTTTAAGTTTTCATTTTTAAATTTTCCAGTTTCCCGATTTTCAACTTTTGGACGTTTAAATTTAAATTTTTCAGTTGTTCGACAAAAATGAGAAAGTACAAATTATTCTACGTAACTTACATTAGGAGTACAATCCAAAATTATTGAATAATAGATTGACTTTATGTTTTTAATTATAATATCCCTTGTTATTTGCGCCAAAAAATCGTTGAAAGAAAACTACGTATATACAGAAAAAAAAAACAAAGATTAAGCCCCACCCACCCACCCCAATCTCAATTGTGAGGAGTTTCATATGGTAATTTCTTGTAGAGAAACGAGAATTTTGCAACTAAACTCACTATGAATAAAACGTTCATCACAATTGAGAAGAGGTGGGTGGGCGGGCCATATATTTTGTCCATTTTTTCTTAATATACGAAGTCTTTTTTTCCCAACAAGAAACTGAAAACATGTTTAACTATCCTAAAACTAAAAAAAACAAGATTAAGCCCCACCCACCCACCCTCTCACCCCAGAGTATGATAAAACATATCCAGCTTTTTCGAAAAAATTTGAAATTTGATTTTGCGAATTTATTTTTTTTTAGGTAAAAATAAAGATTATATGAAATGTTAAAGTAAATGTAAAGAAGCGTGCTACGGGAACGTTACAAATGCGTTTTTCCTTTACTATTTTACATATTAAAAAAAAAATGGATACGATTAGAAAATCAGGTTCTCATAGATCAATGAAAAACAATGGGAATGACATTCAATGCCACGCTCATTTGTCCTTTTTTCTGAATAAAATAGTACAAAATTTTGTGATGACGTCGTCATTGATTGTTTGCAAGGATAGATGTAGTGTTATACTAATAATAACAGTATTGTATTCCCAAATTTTTAAGTGGAGTCAGCCGTTCTTGATTTAATCAGTAAAATAAATTTATTCATTCATTATTTTTTTTAGTTACCCTGTATACGCAAATCCAAAAAATATGATTTGGATATTTTCGATCAGTTCCCCCCACTCCCACTCTACAGAAGAACATATAACTAACCCCAACCACCCACCCGCCTCCATTTCGGTCATTAATTTTATCTGCTTTGAATGAAAGGTGAATTTTATGCAGAAATAAAATTAATCGCTAAAATGAGAAAAAGGAGGGTGGGCGGGGCTAGTACTTGTTAAGATAAAACTGATTTTGGCAAGTTATATACTCTCTAAGAACAGAAATAAACAAAAATATTTTGATTAAAAATTTACCATGTTTACAATAACTTTAAAACATCTGCAAAATTTCAAAGCATTCGATTTTAAAAATTCAAAATTAAATTGAAGAATGTTCTATAATTTTCATTTTTTTTTTTCAAAATATCTGGATGTCTCGGGTGTATGAATGTTATTTTATACCATTTAAAACATGTCATTGTTGGTGAAGATGATTCAACAAAGTTTGATTAGCGGTTTACCAACTACGTGATATTCATTATCATTATACACATAAAATTTTACACAATCATTCCATTAGTTTCGGAGGTTATCTGTCAAACAAAAATAGACACAGACGGCGGACCGATAGACACACGGAAAAGGAGGACCTATTTTTTCGTACTCTAGGGGCATGACACATCGAAAAAATGTCGCCTGATGGACTTCGATTACAAGACTTGTTTAACTTACGCTTTGGAAGTAAAAATACGAACTCAATAGGGACATCCCCGAGTACAACATTGTTATAACAAGCCTGAAGGACCAAATTCGGAACGTTACATAATATTAAAAACAAAGGGGCTTCCTACTGGAGAGTTTTTATTGAAATGTATTCAAGATCAATTTAAAAAATATATATTTTCTTTTTTATAGTGGCAAGATAAAACAGAAAATATATTTTCAAAATATATAAAGGCCAGTAAATGGTAAAAAAAGTAACGTTGTTGAAACTTTTCTGTTAACAATTTTTGTAAGCTGAGACCTTGTATATAATAGACATAAGTTGAGTAATTTCATGTTGTCAACATTTCATAGCTCCTAGCACATAAAAAAGTAGGTCTCTTTTTTCGTCTGTCGATCGTTTTATTGGACAGATAATTTCCGACACTCTTGGACTAACTTCTATAAAATTTTATGATTTAAAAATATCAAGACGGTAAAGTGCTAACCAAAATTTATCTGAACAGACCTACCAAAAAAAGTTGATCGCGTGATCTCAAATCTTTTCTAAGTAACTCCGATTTACAGCGTGAAAAACAATATGATTCTATATCTGTGATCTATTAATCCGTTCCTATTTGTAACTTTGTAAGTTTTTGGAAAAAAAATCACAATTATGCCACAAAAATTCAGCTACTTTACTTAGAAAATATAAAACAGACTGCTCTGAAATTTTTGAGCACTTTGTAATGTAATAATAATAATTTCTTATAGGAAGTCTCATCGCATTGAATAAGAACGATTCTTGGTATTACTATTATTAATGGTAAGTCCGTAAATTTTACCAATCTATCTTAGAATTTGCGTTTTGGTTTTTTACTTGGACCAGATGCTAGTGTTAATTTAATGATTACAAAAAAGAAATTAAAATTTACTCATTATTCCACTGTAGAGTTAATGACTTCAACTGAAAAATTTATTAAATAAATATTTATTAAAACATGTGCTCCGAGATGCAACACTGTTGTGCTTTGGCAATATATTTTCATTTTGTTTACACAAATGTTTAAAAAAGCCAATGAAGTTGAATTAGTTTTATTAACGATACACTCGATCCCACAAATTCTGCCTTAAAATTTCTGACATTTAAGAAGACGTAAGCCTGAAATTTGAAACGATTAGTTGATAAATCTGTAAAATAACTATAATGTTGGCATTATCTTGTTAGTTTTGCCGGGGTGGGGCTTAATCTCTGTTTTTTTTTTTTAATATATAGAATTTTCTTTCAACAACAGGATTGTTAAACATATTGTCAGTTTCTTGTTGGGAAAAAAAGACTTCGCATATTAAGAAAAAATGGACCAAATAGAATCCCCGCCCACCCACCCCTTCTCAATTGTGATGAATGCTTTATTCAGCGTGAGCTGAAAGGCGGAGTTTAGTTGCAAAATCCTCATTTATCTACAAGACATTACCATATGAAATATGTTTTTAAAAGATTAGAGTTTTCTAGAGCAATAATATGTTACTATTCAACTCCGCCCCTGCTCTGATTATGAATGAAAAACTCATCGCAACTGATATCGGGGCGGTGGGTGGGGCTTACTTTTTGTTGTTTTTTTTTTTTTCTTTATATACATAGTTTTCTTTCAGCAATTTTTTGCCGCAAAGCACAAGAGATATTCTAATAAAAAACAAAAAGTCAATCTACTATTCAATAATTTTGGATTGTACTCCTAATGTAAGCCACTTAGAAAAACTTGTACTTTCTCGTTTTTCTCTGAAATCTGAAAATTGAAACGTTAAAATTAAAGAAAGAAAAAACGAAAAATTGAAAAATTGCAAATTGAAAAACTGACGAAATGAAAAATTAAAAAAAAAAGTGAAATTGAGAAAACAAAAAATTATTGAAAAATTATAAAAATAAAGAAAATAAAAAATTGAAACGAAAAATTGCAAATGAAAAAAGTCAAAAATTGAAAACTCGAGAAACTCAAATAGAAAAATTGAGACGAAAAATTGCAAATGAAAAAATTAAAAACTGAAAACTCGAGAAACTCAAATCGAACAATTGCAACATCTAGAAATTGAATTGAAAAGTTGAAAAATTGAAAAATTAAATTTAAACTTCAAAACTCGAAAAAATGAAGCAGCAAAAAATGAAAAATTAAACATAAATAAGTTGCGAGAACGTTATTTACGCCACTGGTTTTTACTTTACAGAGGTTATCAGAAAACAAAAATCACAAAAAAGTGATAATTTTTCAGAGAAGTGGGATTTATTTGGCTGCACTTTAGGGGCGAGGAAAGTTCTGTTGAAATAACCTTCGACCAATTTTTTTTTATTAAAAACTGCAGACTAGACATAAATATAAATATGGAAGTCCCCTGGACTCAAGTTTGTTAATTCGAAATATGTATATATTTTTTAAAGCAATATCATTTATATTTAAAACGGGTGTTTTTTTAACATTCCATTTCGAACTCGTTTGATTGTGTTTCAAGAGCAAACAAAGCTCTCTCTATAACTAAATCAATTTTTCAGGGCCCTATCTGCACCCTCCAATTTGTATTTTTCTGTTACTACATTCACTTAGAAGTTCGAATTCTAAGAAGCTATCATGAATTCCAAAACCAGCAACATTCTTTATTTTTTGTAAATTAAATAAAAAGGAGAGGCACGAACTCCACCTTTAACAAAACAAGTCTCTAATCGGACTTTGAAGCAACTGGGGTACCCCTGTTGGCGTTAATGAAGCGGAAATAAACGGAACTTTCTACTTGACTGATCAAAGTTAGGGGTAACAACTGGTCTCTACAAACTT
This sequence comes from Zophobas atratus, assembly GCA_022388445.1. Lineage (NCBI taxonomy): Eukaryota > Metazoa > Arthropoda > Insecta > Coleoptera > Tenebrionidae > Zophobas > Zophobas atratus. The sequence goes on along the minus strand of CM039442.1, from coordinate 45,627,749 downwards.
TACATCATTCGCACATCCATTATGGTAAAATTTTTGCACTTCAAGAACAATGCCTTTATAAAATGAAATTAGAATGATCATCACAGTCTTCCGTTTTAGTTGCATGACGTCATACGTACTTGACAAGCATTTTCAAACAGTAAACATACTACATACTTATAAACAACGTAAATTAAATTTTATTGCTGCAGTATTAGACTGCAAAATGGTAATGGCGTTTCTTTTATAAACATACCCACACCTCACATTTAGTTACGTAAATTTTGTGCATAAATCTTAGCGTTTATATTCTACTTTAAAGAATTTATGTTAATCGTTGAAACATCTAAAAATAGCTGGTAGAATTTAGAAAAACTTTATAATCGTGTAAATGTAACCGGACACGTTTCTGACGCTACTTTTGCGGTGGTTACTTTTATTACAGAATAATGTAACAGCTGGATATAAAAAAAATATTAATACGTTAAACGTAATCAATTCTCCGTATTTGCATACACACGCAACGCCACATAATTTATTGATCAGATGATTGCGGGGGATCATAGCTAGTCTGCACAACAAAACTCATGTTGTTATCACGTACATCACTGAATATTTTATGGCCATTTAATTTAATATTCAATTCAAACGTTAACCTACTTGATAAGTTCTTTGTCTGCTACAAAAAAACCGCTTAAGTGTTTATCCGTATTTATTGTCATTGTCCAATGAGAGTTGAGCGGTCTCACCATTGCATTTCCGTTACCAAACCACTTAACTCTCATCAACTATAACCCTTCTATCAACTTCTATAACAAAGCAATTAAAACTTTTACTAATGTTGCAGGAGTTCGTTAGTTTAAATATCTCAACTCAGCATGCCCCATTACATTTTCCCCAGATTTGGCTCAAAACTAAAGAAGAAAACAATCAAATCACATAGTGTAAAGCAGATGAACTTTCCGATTGAAAGTAAAAGTTACCTTTCAAAATATTAAAATTTGTCCAAAGGTTTACTGTATGAAGCCATAAGCTTAAAAATACTAATCCTTAAAAATTCAGACTAACCATTGTGTGCAGCTTGACAGATCGATTCCGGTGAGAGCCTTGCAGGTACGAATAGCCGTTTTGATCAAAACCGACGGATCCTTGTCAGGATTTTCTCCATCTAAAGACGGACTCCAAGGACCTCCGATGGCCATGGTTTCATTTTTGCCACGCAAACCTACTAAAAAGTTTAACAAACGTGCCGGATGTACGAAATCTCGTTCTTCGCTTTCGCGGTCTCTTTTATCTTTGTCTTCTGCCATGGCACAACATTTTTGGTATAGTTCGTCTAAGCCCGACATGCTCATCAACATGACCTGGAGGACAAACGTTAAAAAACAAACTAACTTGAAAAAAATATACCTTAGCAGAAAAAAGATAATCCGCGTCGGGAGGTTCAAGAATTGCATCGTTTTCAACAACGGGATCGACTTCCTTATTCATGATGTGAAAAAAGCTGGGTTTATTCATGGTGAAGGGTTTGTCTGGAGGAAAGGCATCCACCCAACGGAAATGGGTGTAGAAGAAATCGGAAGGTATGTAGAGGTTAGTGTACCGTCGGCGAATTTCTAGAACGTCGGCTTCAGACCTGTAATAACAACATTAACCAGGATAAACCCTATTATTTACAAGTAATTACAAATTCAAGGCAATTTTTGGAATTTGGACCATATAGCGTGGCACAATCCTCGACCGACGCCTCGATTTAGGCGACCTAGACCTCCTTCTCAACGGCGACTTCTTCTCTTCCTTTTCCCTCTCCCTCAGGCGCTCTTCCCGCCGCCTTTTCCGCTCGATTTCGTCCTCTTCCCTCTCCCTATCCCGCGACCTTTCCCGTCCTCTACCCAGAGCCGCCTTCGGTCTTTGATTGTTCCGTCCGAAATTTCCGTTCGAGTTATCGGACGGGGGTGGCACGGCATTGTACGCGTTTGAGTTGGAGTTGCTATAATTTTTAGAATTATTTGAATGTCTAGCCGAAGGTTGATTTGACATTGGAAGAACTTGAATTCGGGTAGCGTTCCACTTAAAAGGCATAGTAGGATTATACGAGGCTTCAACCAAAACTCTATCGCCCACCATAGGGTTTGAGCCTTTGACGCAAGCGTTTATTTGAAAGAAGACGTCTTCGTCCACGAAACCAAAATTGTCGTGGACCTTGGTTACGGTGCCGGTGAACACCCTCTGCTTGGTGCCTACGTTAGAGTTGTTCTGAACTGGAGGCACTGCCGAAATGTTTTGGGTCTGGAAGGCCGTCGGGTTTAAGCCGCGGGGATTGGGGTACGTGACAGCGCCGACTTGTTGGAAAATCTGGTTGGAGGCTAGCTGAGAACCTAAACCTGGAAACATTGGTCGCTGTTTTATGCAATACTAAACATTATCGACTTAACAAAAATTATAAAAAAATAATTAAGCTCGCAAAATGGTATTTTTGGTTAAAATACAAATTTTTGTAATAAGAATAAAGTTTCTTCTTGGACTATTGATTTTCAATTTTGTTGTTCACTGACACCAATATGACCGAAAAAAAAGTCGTCCAGTACGCCATGAAATTTATTTTAAAATATACAATAATGTTGGCATTGCGGTGGGTTGACACCCAATTTGACAGTTTTTGACCACAAATGTAAAACCCAAAATTACGATACATTTAGTAGTGCCATACGAAAAAAAAAGTGTTATCAAGTCAGCCATGGAATTAATTAAAACAAAAATGTATTGACAAAATTTTCAATTTGACAATTGTTCATTTTGGGGTTATTGGAAATTGTTAGCGAAATTTTTCTATCCATCACATTGAAAAGTCACGACCATTCACAGTTTTCTTATTTGTGTTCATTTCAGTAATAATTTTTGGATAATAAAAATTTTACATTCCATGGAAGGAAGTATTGTATCCGAGCTCATCAGGTGACTGACTCCTTTCATGTTTTCTCGACGTTTCATAATTCCGCAAAAGATAGGTCCCCGTTTCCGTCTATCTGTCTATCTGTCTGCCTTCTGTCCAGATTTTTATTAGACAGATAAAATAACAAACTCCTGTAGTTGTTTTCTATGAATCCGCCTTGAGATTTTCCACGAGGGACGCAAATTTTCGCAAAAAAAAAACGAAATTGAAAAGCAACGTTTTATACTAATACATATAAGGAATTGTAACTGGAAAATCGCGCACGTTCGAAGTGGCATGGGTTTTTTTATTTCTTACACTGTTACTACCATTATGTATACTTTTTTTCTTCCCCAGTATTTTATCATTAGTGTTACACTGCACGTATCGGAATTGACATACGTATCTTTGCTGAAATAATGTTGATCGGAACATTTTCAAATGGAAAAACTCACTAGAAATAGAGGCATAACTTTGGCCTTTATCAATACATTCATATATTTGGAGCAACTGTTAACGCGTTTCCTGTGATGGGTGAAGGACCAAAAAAAAAATTTTCGACATACTCTAAAACATTTCTAAAAATTCACAACTGTTAATTGTTTTTGTTAATTTTAAATGATCTTCGTACTCTTTCAGGAATAAATGTAGCAACACTGAAGCTCGTTATAACATTGGCGAAATTAAGCTTTCAATAAATTTTTACTATTTTCTCGACATTTCATAGCCCCTAAAATATGTATAAAAAATAGGTCTCCCGTTTCTGTCGCCTATTGACGATTTACTAAACAGATAATTGTGAAATTTTACATTTTTTGAAGAATATCGTGCAGGTGGTAAAACACTGATCAAAATTTATCCACTTATCCCTACTAAATTTAGCCTAATCTTTTCAGCAAAAAATTTACCAATTACAAAATTTTACAATTTAATATCTTAGAAACTACAACACCAATTGCGCTGAAATTTTGTACACGCTTTAAGGTTAAGGTGAACATGGTAAATCACTATTCAGAATTTACCTATTCATTGGTTTGAGCAAACTGATTACGCCATCTAAAAATTTTGCAAAGTAAAAATTATTCGAAAATATGCTTCTTTCTATACATGTATTGGAATTTCTTATACAAAATAGCTTTAAAAAATATATTTAATTAGTAAAACAAAAACTTATCATTTTCTTGAATTCTGGGAACACAGTGCTCGTCTAATTAATTACACTGTACCTATTCAAACTGATATAATTAACGTCATCATAAAATTTTATTACGAAACATTAAACATACACATTATATGCTTATTCACTTGTAATTTACTAATCCACTTGTATTTTTGTTTGGACTTAAGTGGGATTTATGAACTTATGTTGACGTTGAAGTTCCCGTTGACGTTGCTTTTAGAGCTGAAATTGTCATTTATAAACTCCGTTGCCAAGTTGCCGTTGATATTAACTTTGATGTCCAACTTTTACCGTATTTAAAGAAAGTTGTAGAAGAAAAGTGAAGGATTTAATTTAAATAAATACTACAAAAGTTTAACATTTTAGACATGTTTTAAGTTTCTTGTTCTCGAAATAAGTCTACACATATTAAGAAAAAAAAAGGCAAAATGTAGCCTCGCCCACCCGCCCTGTCTCAATTGTGATGATTTTTTTTATTCGTCGTAAGCCAAGAGGGCGGAGCTTAACTGCAAAATCCTTAGATCTCTACGAGAAATAAAAAATATGCTTTTGAGTATCGTCTTGTTCAGAGAATACTATGTATATGTATTAAGAAAAAATAAAGCCAAAGATTAGGCCCCCACCCATACCCACCCGCCCCGATCTCAATTCTCAATTATGATGAATTTTTCATTCGTTGTTAGATCGAGGGGCGGGGCTTAATTGCCAGATCCATATTTGTCTGGAAGAATTTACCATTTTAAGCATGTTTTAAATTTCTTGTACTGAAAAGACAACTACGTATATTAAGAAAAAAAGGCAAAATATAAGCCCCGCCCACCCGCCCTATCTCAATTCTGATGATTTTTTTATTCGTCGTGTGCGAAGGGGGCGGAACTTAATTGCAAAATCCCTATTTCTCCACAAGAAATAAAAAACATGTTTTTGAATATCGTGTTGTTCAAAGAATACTATGTATATTAAAAAAAAAGCCAAAAATTAAGCCCCATCCATATCCATATTATGATGAATTTTTCATTCGTTGTGAGACCGAGGGGCGGGGCCTAATGGCAAAATCGATACTTTCCTTCAAAAATTTACCATTTTAAACATGTATTAAGTTTGTTGTTGTCGAAATAAGTCTTTATATATTAACAAAGAGGCAAAATGTAGCCCCGCCCACCCGCTCTGTCTCAATTGTGATGATTTTTTTTTATTCGTCGTAAGCCAAGAGGGCGGAGCTTAACTGCAAAATCCTTAGATCTCTACGAGAAATAAAAAATATGCTTTTGAGTATCGTCTTGTTCAGAGAATACTATGTATATGTATTAAGAAAAAATAAAGCCAAAGATTAGGCCCCAACCATACCCACCCGCCCCGATCTCAATTCTCAATTATGATGAATTTTTCATTCGTTGTTAGATCGAGGGGCGGGGCTTAATTGCCAGATCCATATTTGTCTGGAAGAATTTACCATTTTAAGCATGTTTTAAATTTCTTGTACTGAAAAGACGACTACGTATATTAAGAAAAAAAGGCAAAATATAAGCCCCGCCCACCCGCCCTATCTCCATTCTGATGATTTTTTTATTCGTCGTGTGCGAAGGGGGCAGAACTTAATTGCAAAATCCCTATTTCTCCACAAGAAATAAAAAACATGTTTTTGAATATCGTGTTGTTCAAAGAATACTATGTATATTAAAAAAAAAAGCCAAAAATTAAGCCCCACCCATATCCATATTATGATGAATTTTTCATTCGTTGTGAGACCGAGGGGCGGGGCCTAATGGCAAAATCGATACTTTCCTTCAAAAATTTACCATTTTAAACATGTATTAAGTTTGTTGTTGTCGAAATAAGTCTTTATATATTAAGAAAGAGGCAAAATGTAGCCCCGCCCACCCGCCCTGTCTCAATTGTGATGATTTTTTTTTATTCGTCGTGAGCCAAGAAGGCGGAACTTAACTGCAGAATCCTTATTTCTCTACGAGAAATTAAAAACATATTTTTTAGTATCGTGTTGTTCAAAGAATTCAATGTATATTAAGAAAACATTAAAGCCAAAGATGAAGCCCCACCCATACCCACCCTGACCTAAATAGTAATGAAGTTATCATTCGTTGGCAGACCTAGGGGCGGAGTCTAAATGCAAAATCCATATTTCCTGACAAAAATTTACCATTTTAAACGTTTTAAATTTGTAAGAATGAAAAAAATCATTACAATTGGGATGGGGTGGGTGGGCGGGGTTTATATTTTGCCTGTTTTTCTTAATTTACAAAGTATTCTTTGAACAACACGATACTCAAAAACATGTTTTTAATTTCTGGTAAAGAAATAAGTATTTTACAGTTAAGCTCCGCCCCTTGATTCACGGCGAATAAAAAAATCATCACAATTGAGATAGAGCGGGTGGGCGGGCTTACATTTTGCCTTTGTGTTTTAATATGTGTAGACTTCTTTTCACAACATAAAATTTAAAACATGTTTAAAACGGAAAATTTGAATAAGGAAATATCGATTTTGCAATTAGGCTCCGCCTCATAATTGCAAAATCCATATTTCTTTACAAAAATGTACCATTTTAACCATGTTTTGAGTTTCTTGTGAAAAGACGGCTATGTATATTAAGAAAAAAAGGCAAAATATAAGCCCCGCCCACCCGCCCTATCTCAATTCTGATGATTTTTTTTATTCGTCGTGAGCCACGGAGGCGCAGCTTAACTGCAAAATCCTTATTTCTCTACAAGAAATAAAAAATATGTTTTTGAGCATAGTGTTGTTGAAAGAATACTATGTATATTAAGAAAAAAACAAGCCAAAAATTAGGCCCAATCCATATCCATTCTAACTCAATTGTGTTGAATTTTTCATTCGATGTCAGACCGAGGGGCGGAGCCTAATGGCAAAATCGATACTTTCCTACAAAAATTCGCTATTTTGAACATGTTTTAAGTTTGTTGTTGTCGAAGTAAGTCTATATATATTAAGAAAAAGGCAAAATGTAGTCCCGCCCACCCACCCTGTCTCAATTGTGATGATTTTTTTTATTCGTCGTCAGCCAAGAATGCGAAACTTAACTGCAAAATCCTTATTTCTCTACGAGAATTTAAAAACATTTTTTAGTATCGTGTTGTTCCAAGAATACTATGTGTATTAAGAAAAAATTAAACAAAAGATTAAGCTCCACCCATGCCTGCCCTCATCTAACTAGTAATGAAGTTTTCATTCGTTGGCCGACCTAGGGGCGGAGTTTAATTGCAAAATCCCTAATTCCTTACAAAAAATTTCCATTTTAAACGTGTTTTAAGTTTCTAAGAATAAAAAAAAATCATTACAATTGAGATGGGGTGGGTGGGCGGGCTTACATTTTGCCTTTGTGTTTTAATATGTGTAGACTTCTTTTCACAACATAAAACTTAAACATGTTTAAAATGGAAAATTTGAATAAGGAAATATCGATTTTGCAATTAGGCTCCGCCCCATAATTGCAAAATCAATATTTCCTTGCAAAAATGTACCATTTTAACCATGTTTTAAGTTTCTTGTGAAAAGACGGCAATGTATATTAAGAAAAAAAGGCAAAATATAAGCCCCGCCCACCCGCCCTATCTCAATTTTGATGTTTTTTTTTATTCGTCGTGAACCAGTGAGACGGAGATTAATTGCAAAATTTTTATTTCTCTAAAAGAAATAAAAAAACATGTTTTTGAGTATCGTGTTGTTGAAAGAATACTATGTATATTAAGAAAAAAACAAGCCAAAAATTAAACCCCACCCATATTCATCCTAGCTCAATTGTGATGAATCTTTCATTCGTTGTCAGGTATTTAGAAAAAAAAGGGCAAAATGTCAGATAAAAAACTTGTTTGTGTTTCCGAGACGAAGGAAGTTCTGTACAAATAACTTAAAAAAAACGTCAATACGCCAAGGATACATGAAGACCACTACTAAATTTAAATTTAAGAGTGGTCCCATGTTATTAGACAGAACTTCCTTTGTCCCTGAAGTACAATCGAACAGATCCAATTTTTCAGGAAAAAAATAGATAAAACCAGTCACGGGGTACGGAAAAAAAAGTGGCTCATGAGTGGAACGAACCTTCGCCTTATTAGTAGGCGCGTAACCAGCTAAGCCATCAAATCAAACGCTTCTCAACGCTCCTCTGGTTTTAGTATAAAATATTGTTAAGTAATTTAATTTTTTCGAGAATCTGGTTCCCAAGAGTAAAAATTCAAGGCAGATTCATCAGCCAAAAGTACAGGAGTATGTTATTTTATAAAATTAAGTAATATTTACCACGCAATTTTTTGAGATGACGTTATCAAATTGTTGGTGGGAATGATTAGACAAAAAAAGCAACCGAACCGTTAGTTTCCGAGATTATCGTCAAATAAAAATCAGCACAGACGGTAAACGACAGACAGACGGCAATGGGAGACCCATTTTTTCGTACTCTGGAGGTCCTGATATGTCGAAAAGCATAAAAGTAGCCATTCATTGGATGGACCCTATTACAATACTTTCTTAACTTATGCTCGAAATTTTTTTTATTCACACATCGAGTATAATCGAAAATTTTCTGGCTGAAATATTTTCATTTTCAACGTCTTATTTTTTGTGTAGTTTTGCTACACATCAAACAGTTGAAGCATTAATTTCTAGGTGACAACATCGACATCTGGCTTTTTTAAACTCTTAATAATTCCTGCGAACAGGGGTCTGTTAAATATCGACTTCACCAACTGTGCAGTTGAAAAGCGTTAAAAATATTTTTTGCGCTGCCATAGTTGTAATTGACATTTTACGTTGACACGTGGCGTGTCGAAATGGCAATGAAAAAGGATCTAGTGCCGCAAAATACAAACGAGGAATTTAAGCTTTGCAAAAATAAATTGATTATCACAAAGTAATTACTACTAATTGATAATCATGTATCTAAAGTTATTATAACAAAAAGTGGCTCGAAATTTTAAAAAAGCGCAATTTAAGTTGTAATCTTAAATAGGGGAATTTGTTGATCAAAATTTGGATTTGTAGTAATTTGACAGTTGACACTATTCGATGGTTTGGTTTATGTTGTTGACAACTATTATGTTATTACTATTTGTTAGTAGTTCTTGTTAATTAAAAAAGCCGTTTAAACTTGACGTTATTCGCAACCTCACGCTGAATCATAATCACAAGATTCTCTCTGATCTGGAGCCGTAAATAAAAATGTTTCCACTGGTAAGTATTTCAGACTTCTTGGGCTTGTGTCATTCTGCCGCTTTAAAAACGCTGTTAATTTATAAAATTTCGAATGATTTATATTATGTTTGATGCCAAGAGTACTTTTCAGAACTGAATATATTGTCCACAGTGTGGAGGCTTTCGTAATTTCCGACTTAATTTGGAAATAGCGTCGTTTCAGAAAATTCGCGTATTTTATTTTCTTCGCACCACTTGATGAATTTTTGATATTCGGCTTCATATGGACCTGCGGATTTTGCAGGCAACAAATTTGCAGTTGCTTTATCTGCAATTTTCTGAATACGTGCACGATTTTCCATTTCAACTTTGAAATTGAAAATCTAGCCCGGACAAATTGACAGATTGGTATTTGACGTATTTGGTAATAAATTCAATACCAACATAATTTCGGTTCAGTAATATTTATTCATTTAGCGATTGAAAAATGTTATTTTTTTCAAAAAGGCAGCGCAAAAAATATTGTATGATACTCGTGTGAAAACTCCATTGCATTACTCACTTACATACAGCGCTCGACTGCGTCTCGCGCCGTATTCCCGTTCGTAATGCAATGGACCGTTTTCAACACTTGTAACATAAATAACTATTATAGTCAGCTCCAAATACCAGTTAATCACACAAGTCCTATAAAAATAAACAAACTTATACTTAAAAAAAACCTACTTGTATTTAGAGTGCTTTACAGCTCTCAAATGAAATATTTCAAGAATTTATTAATATAGTATTTACATTTGGCACAATTTGTTTCTACACATATTTCCGTAATCCTTAGTTTAAAAAACAATTACTTGTTTCCTTACAGTGACGATATATTAAAAACAGATTTTAGACAACCAAGTTTTTGTTGTGTAAAAAGTTCTCCACGATCAAATTTTAAATTATTTAAAAAAAATCTTAAATTTTTGCACACATAAAACAGATCGTAGTTCATTCACGAAAAACTAAAAAAAAAAAATCGTTACTACATGGAATCTAGTCTTAATCAAATTTTCATAAACATTTTAAACCTATGTAATACAAAACGTCCTATCAATATTGCATTTGTAGTTTTTGCATTTCTTTAAACACAATTTCATCAATCCCAAACTAAATTTTTATCATTCGTAGCCAATCCACCCATCAGTGGGTCGAGTTAATTTATGCTAATATGAAAAATGCAGTTTGCCAAATTAGACCTCTTGTTCAAACCGTATCACTACTTTCAACAACGTGAACTACAATGAAACAGTAACATGCTTAGCACTAACCTGCAGCCCCCATCGCGTTGTTGGCCATTTGCTGCAGCCCGAGCCCAATATTCTGCTGTTGAAGCCCCATGGCATTCTGAAACACCTGCTGTTGGTGTTGCTGTTGAAACTGCACCATTCCGGACGTGTTCATGTTGTTGAGGGCACTTTGGTTCATGATTTGTTGTTGTAGAGGATTCGGTTGGTTAACAATGTTTGGAGAATTGTTAGTTCGTCCCCACGGAGGGTTTTTGTTGTTGAACTGGCCTATGTTGCTCATGGTATGCGTTCAAACGGAATTATTTAATCGATAAGAAAAGAAACATTCACTTTTGCGCCCTTAAATAATTATTAACGTAACCTTTGAAGAATCTTCGTTTTTCACTTTTAGAAACTATCATCCATTTAACTAGAGAAGTTATGGTTGTGTACTTATCGTTTTAAAAATAATTTGTTTATGTGTACTATTTGTATAAAGTATAACATTTTTATTGCACGATTATCGCCATTGCATTTTTCACTGTTTTCGACAGCAATGACGGATTTGACGCATCTGCCGGGTTCTGATTTGTTGCTTGTACGCAATGCGCATCTGAAAGTCTGGCTGCTGATTGGATGAACTGTAGGCGGCTGATTTGAAAATACACCAAGATTAATTTTGATTTTCCACACCAACATAATAGGTATATAGACTGGACCGTATTTCACTAACAAATTGTAACAACATAAAAAGAGTCCATAAAGTCTGAGCAACTACATATGTTGTAATCTGTTGCAAGAATGACCCACTCTAACGTAGTTTAAGGAAAAGTTTGTTTTCCCGCTTCTTTTTTTCATTTCTTTTTCACATTTTTTACTAAAAACTATCGTTCCTGAGTAAAAAAACAGCAAAACTAATAATCACGAATGCGAGATTAATTGTGAACATTTCTTGTGTGTGTCGAAAAATAAAAGTGACAAATTCCTTAATTTATCGTGGATTACTTTTATTTGATTTACATGGATGCTTTTGATCGGTTTAATTTTGAATGGTTTGTATAACTATAAACTAAGTAGGTATTTTTGTCACAATATGACAGTTCTGCAAGTTACTTCAAGTTTTTGGTCGTCAACATTGAACATTTCACCGGTTTACGGGTTTGGGGAAAATCTGACAATAATTTTATAGACAATTTCTAGAAAGTATGATTTAGTCCATAGACTTCTTTAGTTAACTAAAAACGGTTATATTTAGACACAATAACATAAAAAATTGAATAGACTATGTATAACATCAAGTTAATTTAAAATAATTTAACTTCAAGCAAAGAATTTTTTAAGAGTTTAAAATATGTATTTTAATTGTGATTATTTTACAAACATTATAAAACAATAATTACTGTTGGTACGACAATCCAGTCAAATCAGTAAAATTATATACAAAAAATGGGATATTCAAAATAAGTTATTTCCATAGAACTTTCCATATCCTTGAATCATAACAAATAACATTTGTATGCTAGAACATTTTTTTAACAAAAAATCGGTTACCAATTTTGTTTAGAATGACGTTAGAACTTCTTGCAAAATAATATTCTATTAAAATTTATTTTTCAAGTGTAATATTTCTTACAGCGTTATTTATCATACTAATAAAATATAGGAACTCATAGTTAATAGATTTCTTAAAGGAACTTGTTACCATATTACAAAAAACATGGAAAGTCAGAGTATTATTTTTCAATCTTATATGTATTTATTTCGTACATTTTTTAGATGAGCTAATCGATTTTTTGAAGAAGTTTTTGAACATGAAAATTTTAATGAAATCCGTGGTCTATACTTTTTTAATGAATTTATAAAGTTTGATTGTCTAATTTTATTTTTCAGAACACTAAAGATTATTATTATTAAACCACAGGTGGAGAAAGCTCTTATCAGTTTTTTGGTGGAATGAAGGAATAATTTTTAATTTAATCAGTTTAATTTTAATAATATACAGAGTGAATCACTAAGCGCTTGTTCGTCAATATCTTATTAATTAGTAGAAAAAAAAGGTCAAATACCAAAGTTGTACGGTTCTTTGTGGACTATATTTTAGAATTATTTTCAATGATACAGAACTTTTTGTTTTTAAGACGTAACACACAACGTAGTTTTTTTTTTAATGAAGCAACGTATTTCAATTGACCTGTTCTTAAGCTTTATAACCACAATTTATTTTTAAAATCAGTTTTTTCAAATATATTTTATTACTGCATCTTATTCTATTTTTTGTTCTCATTCTTGTTTGCTGAGTACTTTCTATATTTAAAGTAGATAGTTACTGCGGTTTTTACTTTTTTAAGACAAACATCGACGTATTGGAAAATGAGGAAAAACAGATTAAGATACAGCAATAAAATATTGAAAAACAAAAAAAATTAATATATATACATACTTGAAAATTCGAAGGATGTAGAATTTTTTATAAACACTCTGTATATTAAAATTTGATTTAATTGATGCCGCAACAAAGCGGGTACCTTTATTTATCCTTCCAGAAAATATTGTAAGACAAACTTTAAAAATAACGCTATTACGATTTTTTTTTTTTGGAATCCTTTCATTGCTAAAAAGTATCAGGAAAATTGGAACGTCACATTTTCAAAAGTAAACTGAGGTCAATCAAAATATTAGAAATATTTATATGATGTTTCAGCTAAAAACTAAGTTGTGTGTTACGCCTTGAACAGAAGAGAACACTCTGTATAATTGAAAATAATGTTAGTAATTGGTTCTCAAAGAACTTTTCAACTTTAGACTAAGTTTTTTTCTATTTTTAATAATTAATGAGATATCGAGGACCGTGCGCTTATTAGTGACTCACCTGTATACATATACCTAGTGAATGTTAGAAGATGAGTTTTCAGTTCTATCAGTTATGTAAATACTAGGGATGTACCAACTAGTGGCCGACCGGTCGGATAAGCCGACTATTCAGGCTGTTTTTCATCGTCGGCTGGCAGTCGGCGACTGGTCGGCAAAACAGCCGATCGGTCGGCTTTTTTTATTAAAATTAAAATAGTAAGTATATAAACAATTAAACCCAGTTTACAGAACCTCAATTAAATATTTAATTGCAATTTAATTTTTAACCCCGCGTTAAAGTACCATGTGACCGACTCTACGCCAATGAGACGTCGCTAATGGCCTTGTTAAATGCGCGATCAACTTAATCTCAGTTAAAATATTGTATAAAATGGCCATAAATTGTGTTATTCTTTATTTTTGTACTGAGTTACAAAAAAAAAAAATTAAATGTTAAAATTATCCAAGCAAATTTAACACATTTTTTGGAAACGAAGGAACTTTAGTTATTCCTTTTATTAAAATAAAACAAATTTTTAAGATAGTCAGAGAAATAGAAAAAGAACACACTGTCTGTCGCATTTATAAACCGGTTTTAGCAAAGCCGAACAGTCGGCCGACTAGTCGGTTTTTACTGACCGAATAATCGGCTAGTCGGTTAGTCGGCCAGACCTACAGTCGGTACATCTCTAGTAAATACAAATTATTAGGAACTTATTCAAATAAAACTTTTTCTTTAACGGTATAAAACACAATTCAAGCTATTAAAATATAATCAACCCTAATTAAAAGGTTATTTAAGAAGAATGATTAGTTTACAATTAGTAATTAAGCGTAAGCAGTCTTAATCACTTATGCAGCTTCTCTGTGTACACAGGATGATTCAGAGCATTACTGCATAATTTTAATGGCGAATTTTATGGCAAGAAATACGTAAATAATGCTAATGAAAACATGGTGGTAAAGGATGCTGAAAAATAGTTTTGACAACATGGTAAATTTCAAAATTCTGTACTTTTTTATTTTTGAGGAATGATTGTTGTTTGACTACAACTTTTTACTTATTTTTTCCATATAATAAATATGCAGTAGTGCCCTGAATCTGAATATAAATAGCTAATTAGGATTTATCATTGATTTTTGAAGCTTAGTCTTTGCTAGATTACCGTTAATTGAATATTTGACTTGAATATGCAACGATCAAAGACAAATCTTCAGAAATCTTGTCTTTCTTTGATCGTGTTTTTGATTGCCCCTCGACATAACAACTATTAAGAAAGTCTTCTGTGTCTATACTAATCGTATAGATTAGTATCCGGGATCTGATATACCGATAGTCTCGGCTAAATGAACCATGCAAGAAGAAACTAATGGTACTAAATCGGCAGATCTAGCTGTTTTTCAACGGATCTATATCATCTAAACAATCTATTTAGAAAAATATTATCAAAATAGTGCCAATGAGGAGGAGCACCATTGTGTTGCAAGTTGCAACCACATTTGTAGCTCTTCAACATTGAGAAATTTGATCATCAAAGAATAAAGAAGGGACTAAATTATATCTCAGATATTCCAAATAACCATTATCAGGTAGATTGGTATTAAAAGAGAAAATCCCCTACAAACTGATATCAAACACTGATTTTGGGAGGCAGTGAGTGAGTGTGTTATATAATCAACCTTCTATTTGAAAAAAATATTTAGAATAATTTCTTAAATTAAACTAACAAAGTTGTGACGTAGCAAATGGGATAAATTAATTTGTTATAATGTTGGACTGAGTGAATTCTTAAACCACGTTAAAAAGCCTAGTTCAAGCAATACTTTAAGCTAATTTATTGTTGTCAAGAATTTAAATGCCTTACATTTGGAATTCTTTAAAACAACCCCTTTTCAGCGTATTTGCTTTCAAGTGCTTGCTCCGCTCCCTGGAAACAGGATGCTTCCTTCTGACTTACCACGATTACACATTCTGATGAAATTGCCATTATTCTTTTTTCTTTTCAAAAGCATCGATTTATTTTATGGCGCAACTTGAAATCCGCGCCTGTCTGGTGCGAGAGGAAGCTGCATAAAAATTCAAACGAGCGGTCTTTCGCGCCTTGGCTTTAACCCAAAAATAGTGCCAACTGCAGTCTCCTTCTCGCAAAATAATAAATAATGTAAAATTCCCGCCGTCCCTGCACGCAAATCCGTTTTTTATATCCGCGGAAACCCCGCCACCGGAAACCCCATACAGTTCGTGCATCGACTCCCACCGTACTTCCGTCAACATGGCCCTCTTCGTTCTTTCTCGTCGTGCCGGTTCTCTCTCCTCGTCGTGTAAAGGCGCATTCGCGATCCAGTGCACCGTTAGTCCGCTATTGTCGTCTTCGCTCCTCGTCAGGAATTTGTGCAAGAAAATGGGTCTCCCAAGAGTATTTTTCGACATGTCTGCCGACAATCAGCCCCTCGGCAGGATTGTGATCGAGGTAAGCGCGAAAAGCACGTTTTTCCTGCGATATATATAGTCGTTAGGCGATTGACATCCACCATGCTTGTTTGCAAGTCACCGGTGCCGGCTGCCGGCAAAGCCTTTCCTTCGGGAAAATTCCACTCCTGACCTTCACCTTTGCCTTCACGTGGAGCGTTGGGCGATTTCCTCGCCTTTCCCACGGCTTTCCGCCGTTTCGGCCGGCTTTCCGCGGCGTGCTCATGGGCGTACGTTGGGCGTCCCCTCCCGACGCCTTTTGTTGCATTCCGGGCTTATTTTGGGCAATTAGCGGACCTCCACGCCAAAATAGGGCTTCGGTAACAATAGATAAGCGGCGAAAGGCCGGAGGCGGGATTCCGCCGCCCCCGCGTTCGCGGTGTAAGTGGTAATTTTCCGACGTGCCAAATTGATTAGCTCCTGCATTTCGCGAATTATCTCGTTATGTACTCGGTGGCCGACATGGTGAGCTGGTTATCGTGAGACAATCACATTCATTTTAATTCGGAGGCGGTTAGAACGATGGAGTCAGGCTATGATTCACGGTGAAGTAAATTGCGGAGAATGGAAAAAGCAAATTACAGAATCGCCACTTAAAGAATAAAACGATTGGTAAACAGTGACGTATTCAATTGTATAACGTTCTGAAGATGTGTGGCACTAAATGAATATACAACACACTGAAAAAGTCGTGTCCTGTTGCAACGTTGCCGCTATTTTTTTTTTAATTTTTCCTTAACAGAAGTAGCACTAGCAACGCACTCCATTTTAATTGGCATGCTTTGTAGAGATTTACAATAAATGTGCAAATTCAAGGCATGGTAACAATGACTTCATTGTTTTTTTTACATATGATTTCACCTCTCACCAACAGGATTTTGCACCTAAAACATTCGTTACGACCAGTTCAAACATTTTAAATTATATTCAATAAGCGGTCTCGAATTATCAAAAGTGCCGAACACACTTTCTTTTAGAAAATTAGTAAAAGCTATTTTCCTTTAAACAGAATACACGGTGATGCATTCTATCTCTCTCTCGATATCGTATCTTGGCCGCATAAAAGTCAACGTAGGTTAAGCGAGATAACAGTGGAAACACGTTGTAGTCAGCAATCTATAAAGTGGCACATTTTTAAACAAATGTTTTAAATGTAGTCAAGAGAAAGTCATATAAATCTACAAAGTAAATTTCCAAAATTTCCTACTTGTCATGTTACAAATTTGTCAGTGTCATCGTTGGGATTTCAATTTTGTGAGGTTAAAAAATTGATGACAGACTGTAGCGGGTTGATAACAAGTCCCATTATACTAAAATAATAAAAGAAAAGAAACACCGTTCGCTCGCAAACGATCGCCGGTGTAACGCTCTGAAAACTTTGTAATCTACAGAGAATAGCATAAATTACGAATTGTCGTGTTGTCACCATTGATCAATACGCTAGTAATTTTCGTTACTACTCTAGTTTCACCTATTTCAATTTTTAAATTTTAAATCTTTCAATGTATATGTAGGTGTTTCTGTTTCATTTATAACTGTTCACGTTTTTAGATGACACTTTCTTTTTTTTTTAGTAAATCCGAATTTAAAATCTTGAAGACAGCTGTAGAAATATTGTTGGTAACTTCTTTAAACAAATCAATCAAGTTTATATTCCCAAATTATTTCAACCTTTCTTACAATTTTCATGAATGAGTCATAGGAGAAACTCAGTTTTATTCAACCCACAAGCCAAAAGTCACACAATGGTGGGATAACATTTAAATTATTGAACGTTGTAAAACTGGCGGGAAGTCAAATTAAAAATAAAAATGCAGAAATAAAATTTAAAAATGCCGAACAGGTGGATTTAATTCTCACGCGAACTACATTGTATCAGGAAAATTTTTAGTTGATGATGTCAGAGATGTAATGTCATCGGTATTTGTCCTTAATGGATACTCGAACTTTTATTACATCATCCCAAAGATCACCCGTCGCTAAAATAAAGTACAAATCTTTGATCTTACATACTCATGTGATCGTAGTTACATCAAATTGGTTTGAAATTTCGTGATTTTGCCGCCTCTTTGTGATGATGATGGTACTCGTCGTCGTCTGTCACAAATGTCAATAATAATCTTACTTTCTTGAACTGTTTCAATGTGTTAGTGTCTAATAAATAGGCAACCAATAATTCAGGTCGAATGGTAGTTTGTTATCTACATCATGGAAGCGGCACATTTTATTAAAAACTCGGTATACCGGGTGTCTTAAATGGGGCATTAACTCTTCAATACGTTATGTAAAAACGTAATTTTATACAAGTAAAATTGGCAACACTGCATGCACCTAATGCGTGAGTACCTCCAGTTATTTTCTGATTTCTTAGTAACGATGGTGAGTGAAATCCACCTTTTATTTGTTGTATACAAGTTATTATTTTTTATTAATAAATAAACCAAAAAAAAAAAATTGAGACATTTATAAATTCTAAACAAAAACAAAAGCGACAACAAAAATCCATTAAAGCATAACCAACTAAACACTACAGAAGATGTTCAAAATTCCTGCCTTGTGAATATAAGTAAGCTTGTAATGTTGCCAATTTTTGATCGTTTTTTTTTTTTAAGTTAGTCATCGTATTTTGTAAGATAAAACTGATTTTGGCATATGAGATACCCTGTAAAAAAAGCGAGGGTGGGTGGGCGGGGCGACTACCTGCTTAGATAGGACTAATTTTGGCAAATGACATCCTCTAAGAAAAGAGAGAGTGGGAGGACGGGCTAGTACCTGCTAAAATAAGATCAATTTTTTCCAAACAGGAATACCCAGAACCTCAAGATGTTTTAAAATAAAAAAAAATGAGTTCCAAAATTTTCTCAAAAACAAGTCAGGTCAGAATTTTCCAAAAATAGAAAACCAAAGTCCCCCACAATTAATTTAAAAAAACTTTGCGGCACTCCAGACTTTCAAATTCGTACAAAATAAAAACACTAAAAGCTCAAAATCCGCCATTTTCCATACACCCGATATAACAAATTTTCCAAAACCAACTTAAACTTAAGTCAAATGATTTTTTAAATCACGGATTTAAATTAATTCTTGCTTTTTTTTTTTAATTTTCTTCGTGAATACCTCCAGTTATTTTCTGATTTCTTAGTACGATGGTGACTGAAATCCACCTTTTATATATTGTATACAAGTTGTTATTTTTTATTAATAAATAAACCAAAAAAAACATTTAATAAGACATTTATAAATTATAAACAAAAACAAAACCAACAAAAGAAAAATCCATTAAAGCAAACCAACTAAACATTGGAGAAATTGTTCAAAATTCCTGCCGTGTACATGTAAGTAAGGTCGTAATGTTTCGCAATTTTGATCATTTTTTGTAAAAGTTAGTCATTGTACTTGGTAAGATAAAACTGATTTTGGCAAATGAGAAACCCTAAAGAAAGAGAGGGCGGGTGGGCGGGGCTGATATTTGCTAAGATATTATTGATTTTGGCATATGAAATACCCTATAAGAAAACCGAGGGTGGGTGGGCGGGGCTAGTACCTGGTAAAATAAGACCAATTTTTTCCAAACTGGAATACCCAGAACCTCAAGATTGTTTTAAAATAAAAAAAAAAGAGTTCCAAAATTTTCTCAAAAACAAGCAGGTCAGAATTTTCCAAAAATAGAAAACCAAAGTCCCCCAAAATTAATTTAAAAAAAACTCTGCGGCACTCCAGACTTTCAAATTCGTACAAAATAAAAACACTAACAGCTCAAAATCCGCCATTTTCCATACACCCGATATAACAAATTTTCCAAAACCAACTTAAACTTAAGTCAAATGATTTTTTCAATCACGGATTTAAATTAATTCTTGTTTTTTTTTTTTTAATTTTCTTCGTGAATACCTCCAGTTACTTTCTGATTTAGTACGATGGCGACTGAAATCCACCTTTTATTTATTGTATACAAGTTATTTTTTATTAATAAATAAACCAAAAAAACATTTAATGAGACATTTATAAATTATAAACAAAAACAAAACCAACAAGAAAAATCCATTAAAGCAAAACCAACTAAACACTAGAGAAATTGTTCAAAATTCCTGCCGTGTAAGTAAGGTCGTAATGTTTCCCAATTTTGATCATTTTTTGTAAAAGTTAGTCATTGTACTTGGTAAGATAAAACTGATTTTGGCAAATGAGAAACCCTAAAGAAAGAGAGGGCGGGTGGGCGGGGCTGATACCTGCTAAGATAAAATTGATTTTGGCATATGAAATACCCTGTAAGAAAACCGAGGGTGGGTGAGCGGGGCTAGTACCTGCTAAAATAAGATCATTTTTTTTCAAACAGGAATACCCAGAACCTCAAGATTGTTTAAAAAAAAAAAAAATGAGTTCCAAAATTTTCCCAACAAGTCAGGTCAGAATTTTCCAAAAATAGAAAACCAAAGTCCCCCAAAATTAATTTAAAAAAACTCTGCGGCACTCCAGACTTTCAAATTCGTACAAAATAAAAACACTAAAAGCTCAAAATCCGCCATTTTCCATACACCCGATGTAACAAATTTTCCAAAACCAACTTAAACTTAAGTCAAATGATTTTTTAAATCACGGATTTAAATTAATTCTTGTTGTTTTTTTTTTTTTTAATTTTCTTCGCGAATACCTCCAGTTATTTTGTGATTTCTTAGTACGATGGTGACTGAAATCCACCTTTTATTTGTTGTATACAACTTGTTATTTTATATTAATAAATAAACCAAAAAAACATTTAAAGAGACATTGATAAATTATAAACAAAAACAAAACCAACAAAAAAAAATCCATTAAAGCAAAACCAACTAAACACTAGAGAAAGTGTTCAAAATTCCTGCCATGTACATGTAAGTTAGGTCGTAATGTTTCACAATTTTGATCAGTTTTTGTAAAAGTTAGTCATTGTACTTGGTAAGATAAAACTGATTTTGGCAAATGAGAAACCTAAAGAAAGAGAGGGCGGATGGGCGGGGCTGATATCTGCTAAGATAAAATTGATTTTGGCATATGAAATACCCTGTAAGAAAACCGAGGGTGGGTGGGCGGGCTAGTACCTGCTAAGGTAAGACCAATTTTTTCCAAACAGGAATACCCAGAACCTCAAGATTGTTTTAAAATTAAAAAAAAAAATGTTCCAAAATTTTCTCAAAAACAAGTCAGGTCAGAATTTTCCAAAAATAAGAAAACCAAAGTCCCCCAAAATTAATTTAAAAAACTGCGGCGCTTAAGACTTTCAAATTCGTAAAAAATAAAAATAAATTTTCCAAAACCAACTTAAACTTAAGTCAAATGATTTTTAAATCACGGATTTAAATTAATTCTTTTTTTTTTAATTTACTTTGCAAATTACGAAAATATAATGCACAATACGCCCTTTTTAAATGCAGTTTAAATCAAAATAAAAAACACTGACTACCATAAAATATTTCCAACAAAATAAAACGCAACTTTTTTACTTCAGGAATTTCGGCGATTGTTTTCTCGACATTTCATGACTCCCAGAAAAAAAAAGATCTCCCGTTTCCTGTGTCTGTCGCCTGCCTCGGTCTTATTGGAGATAATCTTCGAAACGATAACCAAAATTTGTCTAATTACTCCAAGTAAAAATTTTGCGTATTAAATACTATTTAAATTTTATAAAATAGCAATCCTATATTTGTGGTTTATGAATCCACCTCGATACTTATAGAGGTTATTGAAAAAAATAAAATTCGCAAAATCAGATTTTATCATTTTTCGAAGAAGCTGTATTTATTAAGAGGTCTAGAGTTTGAATACTGATAATGAGTGTAGGTATTTAAAACACGTGAATATTTTCTATTATAATACGAATCCCTACAAAAATATTGAAGAATCTAACTGAAGCAAAATACGATTTAAAATGTATAGCTATATGTTGACATTATTTTTTTGTATAGTATTATATAGTACAGTATTTATTAATATTGATAAATATGGATGGCCCCAGTGAATTATTATACTAATAATAATTATTGTTTGCAATAATTATAATCTTGGATCATTATCAATGATCATTGCAAGTCATTTGTAAGAATCAGAAACAATAAAGGTCCTAAATTGGAACCCTGACAAACCCTAGAATAACTCTTCTACATTGGTGACTTATAACCTGGTTGTGATCACCAATATGGATTAAAAATAGAAGAAGAAAGTGTGTTGCATATGAATCAAGCGATTTTATCCATTCGTAGAATTTACTCATCGACTCGGCGCCTTTTGTTCAAGAATTTCCGCTCGTGAATAGTCGGTGTTTAACCTGTACCATAAATAATTCTCGTGTTATTTTTTATGATGTATCTAAATTTTGATTATAACAAGCTCGTAATAAAATTTATTTTTATCACTTTTAAAGATTTACGTAGATGCCCACAATACTGCCGCTTTGGTATCTAAATAATGAAATCAAGTTTCAAAGACAAAGCGTGTTGAAAAGCATTCTGGCGCCCAAGTTAGGTCAATAAAAATGTATACCAGTCTTAGGTAAAAATAGAAACACAATGTTGTCTAATCTATCCTAGATACTTAGTTATAAAATTTTACCAGTTCACATCAAACTTGCATTTTTTAAATTATTTGACATTTAAACGGTGATATTAATTAGTTGTACAAAATATTGTTTATCTGGCGAAGCATAATCCTATAAATTGTTCATATTATCGTCATTAGTAAGACAATCATTATTAAAGCCAAATTTCAGTACGACTTTGTTTTGTCGCTTTTTTATATGACCAAATGGTTGTACCAGTGCGTATCCGGTAATTTCGATTTTTTATGCTTCTATGTATGGTTCTGCATCTAAAATAGTAGCGTTAAAATATGACGGAGTTTATTAATGTGTTTCACAAGATAAATTTACATAACGAGTATGTGGCAAAATTGTTGTGGAGATGTTTTACGTTGGAAAACTGTAAACAAAAAATGAAGAGCTTTAATAGTGTGTACTAAATTCATGATGCACTTTATGTTCAGATAACGTAGAATCTTGGTCAAAAATTAAGAAAAAATAAAAAATTGTTAACTTGGGTGAATCATGTTACATACAGAGTTCCGTACTTGACATTACGCGAACAAGTGTGGGATTCTGTGGCAGTCAGCTGTAGCATGTAGTTAACTTTTACGACCATGAAGGAAGTTCAAGAAATTATAGTGCTTGATTGAGGCAACAAGGTCTTGTTAGGGACCTTGTCGGAACCGTGCCACGAGTTACACAAACGCTGGATGGGACTAAACATGGAAATAGCGTTCTGATCGCTGCACGCAGCGGGACCACAATATTAAAATTCCAGTTGTCATTTTAAAGTTTTCAGTTGGACTTATTTAAGGCACGTGGTATGTTGGCAATTAGCAGTTAAAAGACCCCGAATCCTAAAACAATGTTCGACGGCGTTACCCGAGGACCATCAAAGTATTCTCACGTTGATAGCTTTCAAGTTGAAAGTCCCGTAATGAAAAATAATTTTAATTTATTAATTAACTTTCCCGCAGGCTCAAAAGACTGTTCCTTTCACCACACAAAACGAACGTCACCAGTTGTGAAATTACCGCATTGTTCGCCTAATTCCTGCTATACATGCGTGTTTCCGGAGTTCGTAAATGCTTGTCCGCGTACAATATGAGAACAATTGATTCTTTACATGGAAGTGGTGATTTTGCAAACAAGTAAACGAAGAGTACATATATTTTTTTGCTTTTTGCTATGACAAGTGTTCTAATTGATTGCAAATATTGTAGCTCCGAAATGACGTGGTCCCCAAAACCGCTGAAAACTTCCGTGCTTTGTGCACCGGTGAACACGGATTCGGATACAAGGGTTCCACATTCCACCGTGTCATTCCGAATTTCATGTGCCAAGGGGGTGACTTCACCAACCACAACGGTACCGGCGGCAAGTCCATTTACGGCAATAAGTTCGCGGATGAAAACTTCACCCTAAAACACACCGGTTTCGGTGTGCTGTCCATGGCGAACGCCGGTCCGGATACCAACGGATCCCAATTTTTCATCACCACCGTAAAAACTTCCTGGTTGGACAACAGACATGTAGTGTTTGGTACCGTTGTCGAGGGCATGGACGTTGTTAAGAAAATCGAGGCATTAGGCTCTCAGTCGGGCAAAACGTCGAAAAAAGTTGTCGTAGCCGATTGTGGCCAATTGTAAATTTTAAAAATCAGTTACTTTTTTTTAATATTTACCTATAAGTTTACAGATACACCTATATTTGACGTTTCTTTTAACTGAATCTTTTTCATGTTTAAATTTTGCTGATGTCCTTATCATTCCATCTAGATTGGTGTATCGTGTATTAAAAAACAATGTTTCCAGTAGGACTTGTGATCAATTTGTCAAAGTTGTTTGCCACTAACTAGGTTTAGTGAATGTCTGCATTTATAATATTTCTACTTCAGATCTGCATTGGATGATGTAACAATGAATAAACCACATTAAACATGTTAATTGTTTTATTAAACCCTTGTCTACGTGTCATGTGATAAAAAACATTGTCAAAATTTAAGCTACGTAAATATACTAACTATATACACGTAATTACGTGTGAAAAATATGTAAAAGGTAAGTGCCAAGGTAACTCCATGGTGTCTGTTGGAAATATCCCAAGCGTATTTTCATACACCCTTGAAAATGCGAACTTTAAACGCGATTTGTTGAGACACAAGGTTTGCTATTTGGTCGTGGAAAAAATAGCAGTTGTGTTTTCCAAACAGTTCTTTTTTCTTTTTCAAAGATATGCATGGTTGTTTGGCGATCAAGCTGCTGCGTTTATTATTCATGTCTACAACTTCAAGTTCGAACATGAATCCCTTTTCGAACGGTCCGATCATTTGTACAGTCCATTGGAAATTTTTACCAATTACAGCAAAATTCAAGCGGAATAAACGGTTTGAAAATTTAATGACGTAACATTTTGAAGGTACTGATATAATATTGATGTATCATCAGTGGTGGCGGTTGGGTTATTTTCTTTTGGGGTACTTCGTCGCCGGGAAATACGGGTTGACGATTACTTGATTGAGAAATAGCACTGGATGTTTTTTAGTAGTAGGAGTTTTTGGAGTTTTAGGAGCAAAATTAAATACGGAACTGGTTTTGAATTTTTAGGAACTTCAAATGGAGTATTAGACGTGACAGTACCAAAAGCACTAGTAGTGCCAAACGTGGCAGTGATCGTGGGGGCTCCAAAAAAATCACCAATGCGGAAGAGTTGTCAAAGATTGAACCCTTACCCCTACTAGCACCATCATCATACCAAAAACTGGGTGCAGTACTAAACTGCATACTGTTGTGGTACTGTTAGTAGATAGAAGAGGAGTAGCAAAAATTGATGAACTGCTTGTACAGACTGCAGCATTGATACTAGTGGAAACAGTACTAACATTAGATACATTTTCATTATCTGAATTTTTACTTCTACGTCTACAATTTTTCAGTAATTATGGATTCATTATGTAAAACCATATCACTGTGAACATCTAAGACATGTTGCACAATGTTTTTTCCAATACCCTTCCACTTACAATCACAATATTCATGAAGAGGACAATTATGATCACCATACAAACAAGACTGCAAATGCAATTCCATAGCGGGGGGTTTTGACACAAAAATACATCCATTTTTCCTATGTTTACATGGAAAATTTGAGCAAATTTGCGATTCTCTCTAAACCGAAATTTCTCGTACCTTCAATTGGATTTATCTCACCAAAAAGACTTTTCCGCCCATTTCTACATTCAGAACATATCACTGGTGCTTCCCCCCACAGACTATTGTTATCTTGACAAAATATTGGAGGCAGTGCAAAT
Source organism: Zophobas atratus (assembly GCA_022388445.1). Taxonomy (NCBI): domain Eukaryota; kingdom Metazoa; phylum Arthropoda; class Insecta; order Coleoptera; family Tenebrionidae; genus Zophobas; species Zophobas atratus. Next base: position 45,602,041 of record CM039442.1, on the reverse strand, counting down.
TCATTACAAGTTACACACGTAAACGGAGTCAGTAACTCTTCAAATATACTTCAACAGGAACAGGAACATGGACAACACAATCCTTAAATTTGATATTTCCAACTACCAGTGTCGTGTCCTTTTTCTCCTTCAACGAATCAAGACAAATTTCCGTTATCTTCTCGTTATTGAACGAAGTTGTACAATCCTCAATTATAACAGCCCGGTGAGGTGTTTTAAAACTCAATTCGTAAGAAAACTCATTTGTGTTAACCTCACATTCAATGTGACACAGTGAAAATTTAATCACGTTCTTGCTTGAATCAAACTGTTGCCTAACAATAAACAACAAAGACTCATGTTCTAACAAATTTGTACAATCATAAGACTGTGACAAATCCAGTTGGAATGAGTAGTTTTTAATCATAGTTCAAAATGTTTATCCTGACAATGATTTAAACAGCTAGGTCGAGCCTCTTCCCAGTCACACTCAGTGAACTGTTTTGTAGGACAATTCACTATGCGAAAGTCACATATCCTTTCATGCTCTGGAATGTCCTGTGGTGGAATACTTTCAGAACAACCTTCATTCTTGTAACGACAAGGAAACTTCACAAATTGTGCCAATGCTTCATAAATTTCGTTTTGGACATGATTTTCCTGAACAACGTGTGGACAACGGCCGCAGATATTTTTCTTGTCAGCATTGGAAACGTAAATTGGAAAATATGATAAATAGTTGCTGCATGAATCACATTTTAATTTCAGCAACGCGTCGCCGGTTATCAGTGATGAGTACTCCATAACTCTGTAAAGTACCGGGGGATAATAACGACTAAAATTTATTGGTTATTGTAGCATACCTGTTGGTTCTGGGCACGGCCATTGGGTGTTCTTTAATTACTTTCTTGCGTAATTAAAAACTGTTTGAGAATTTTAAGTACATACCAGTTTTTTTGAATATCGCAGGTTTAAACTTGCAGCTTATTCAGGATGTGAGATGTAGTCACAGGATGTAACCGCCCAACGGTCGTGTTTTTATCTGGCGGTAGTTTAAATTTAAGGTTATCTTGAGAGCGGGAAAATGGGAGGAGATCGATATCGATCAAACAGTTCGGTGGTTCTAAAAAGCTTGCAGCCCTATGAAACATCCTGTACATATTTATTACAATGCACAAATCAAACATGTTAAATTTGAGTTTGAGTTGAAGAAATATTAAAACAAGTAGAAGTTAACAATGTTAATTTGATGTAGGCTAGGCAACACAATATACATTTTAACGAAAACTTAAATATAACTGCATTAAAGCTCGATGTCAGGTTTTTTTCAACGTTTTATACCTTGTGGAACACGCTTTCTCGATAGTCTTTCTGACATCCTGGTAAGACATTAAGCTGGGATTTATCCGCTCCAAACATTTAATGACGTCTCAAAAGAGACTCAATACACATTTATGTATTAGAAAATATGGTCCGAGATCCAATCAGTGTACTTTACGTTTTGATAATACAAAAGTATATGTATTTTATTCTTTGGAATTACTGACACAGCAAACCTATTATTTATTTATTGATTAAAAGTTAAAAAAGTTGATTTATCGGTTTATATTTTAGTGTCCGCCGTGAAAGGTTCCAACAAAGAACATGCATTGTATTTAAGAAAGCAAGATTAATCTAAAAGTTAGATCGGTAGTTAACGAATCTGAAATGAGAAACAGACCGAAACTTCAACGAGTTTTAATATAGTTTTTCCAATGATTAATGTGTCTGGTTTACTGTGATGACATTGTGGTTATTGTGACTCGTTTTTACATTACACGACTGAACGCTTTCAGTTTATACATTGTTCCCCTCTGGCACTTTCCGAACTACCCCAACTGGCAGACAATAAAACCTACACTCAACAAGACCACAGAACTTTAGAATCGGTTAAGAAAAGAGCAATTTACAAAAGCACCCCAAATTTATTTTACATTTACTTAATTTTTGTTGATTCTGTACTTTTATACGTTTAATTTTGTTATTTTTTCAAATTAATTAAAAAAGTAGAGAATCGTTTTGAATCAGTTAGGACGTTTACTGGAGGTTATAAAGTAGTTTAGCGCTAATGATTTACATTTCCACGAAGAGAAAACGACGAAAATGATTTTCCCATTACGCAAATTTGACCTAGAATGCGTTGAAAACTCACGATGTTTCTAGGAATTACATTGATCAAGGTCTGACATGGAAAGCTCATATCGATTAAGTAGCTAATAAATAAATTATCATCAATGTGTGTCTACCTCATTAAAAATCTTAAAAAACAGCGTTTTAGTAATATGACAAAAACAATTAATTGTTTGTTATTTCGGGGAATTTAGACTTGTATGAATTCATACAATATCGTGATCACAATTTTTGTAAAAAACAAAGTTAAGTTTGCTACAAGTTCGTGAATATCAGTCACTAAACACTCGAGTTCTAAAATTAAAAGACGCCTATTGTTACGACTAATTATTCTATTTACTAAAATTGTAAACACCATTAACGCAATGGGTTTTTATTCGTGTGAACAAGTTTAAATTTATTGATTCAACAATCCAACCGACAGACTTGTCATCAAGTGTTTTAATTCGTGTTGCACCGAGATAGCAATAAAAATATGATCAAAGACGGCCATGATTTTTGAAGATTTGTCTTTGATTGTTGCATTTTCAACTCAAACTATTCAAACTGACGGTAATCTTCAAAATTCCAGCTGTGTTTGATCGTGTCTTTCATTGTTCTCTCGGTATATTCTGTGTGTTATTATAACGTGTATAAAATGTATCGGGCGAGCAACAAAAATTGTAATTGAGTCATCCTTGGAAATGTTTTGGCATGTCAGTGATTGAACGATTGAACCACACTGATAAAATAATCTCAAAAATGACAAATGTATGTTTAATAAAGTAAGTATGAAGTTATGAGGAAAACACGAACAGGGGGTAGTCTGTGAACACGAATTAATTTTTTTAAATAAATACATTTCATCCTTCTCACTTTCCAGCTAAATCAAAAGCAATTGTTTCAACATCTACTAAAGAAGTAAAATTAATTGAGTATGCTGTGGCGATATTAATTATAGGTATTAAGGTGATACATTTACGTCTAAAATGTAGATAGAGGGGAGGTAGTGAAGTTTACTTGTTTGGTGTGAATGAAGGACGCGGTAAGGAAGCTAGGTTAAGTTTAGTTGGTTTGGTAGTTAATAAAAAAAAGGGGGGAGCCTTGTTTAACGAAAATTAATCGTAACAAGGACGACGCCACAGTTTCCCCAACACGCTTGTGGTTTTTCCAAGCGGAAATATGCGAATTTTCAACCGACGCCAACACGTGGTGTAAATTCACAGTGCATGTTAGGATTTTAATCGTTAACTGGTTCGAACACAATGTAACAGTCATAAGATTGTTTAGATAAAGCACTTGCTAGGAGATTTCATGAAATTCACTTAGTCAGAACACATCCTTTGTTTATCAAATTTTCTGGTTGCTAATACTTAAGTGTTACATTATAACACTTCTTAATTCGTCACACAAGATTGCTAATCAGAATTCATAATATCGTGGACTGAGGTACGAGGGATTCAATTTTTCATATTCTGGATGCATTTTGTGTTTATTTATCATGTGTTTTGTTTAGGATAAGCTGGGGACAGTCCACGATATAAAGTCTCAAAGCTAATTGTTTTAAGTAACCAATCACTTGGATAAAGTGTGGCATAATTTAGCATCAGGTAAATTCTTTGTTTGAATCGTTGATAAAATGTGGCAAATATTAACCTCATGTAATTCTGTTAGGTTTGCAATTTTTCATCTCATGCACTTTTTCTCTATCTCACAATTTTTAACTTTAGTAATTTTATTTGTTGTATAATTTAAATTGGACGTAAATTTTCATGCACTGCAGTTCCTAACCTCACGTAATTCTTTTGTCTGCACAAGTTTTATTTCACACCAGATCCTTTTTGTTTTTCTAAATCTTTGCTAGTTTTTTGACTACGTAAATATTTTGTTGATTAATGCTTCCATCATATAAATTGTCTGATGTCCTATCTTAATTTCCGAAAAGAATTCTTTGTTGTTTCAAAGTTCGCGAGAGTGTATGGCGAAATTAAATGTTGTTTATTCCTCTTTTGAAACTTTAGCACTTGTTCAGTTGTCGTTTAATATCAGGGTTATAGAAAGTGAGCATATAAATGGAATTGAGATAAATAACACATAAACACGTGGCGGAAGCGGAGTGGGCGGTTCCTTGCCGAGCTGGGGATCGCGCCATCTGCACAAAGGATGTAGGTATAGAAAAGAAGTCAGAGGCGGTCGGGATGACGTGACTCTGTCGGCTTGGCCCAATAGCCTGGAGCCAACCACGAGTTTGCAACGGTAACGGCCTGCTTGTGCGGCATGTTCGTAATGGAGATGTGTCGTGCAGTAGTACTTGTCGATAAAATAGAATCACCGTCGTGGGTAGGAGAACAGCCACAACCAGGAGCCCCAAACTCTTTCGTTCTCTTGTTGACTGCCATAATTTAAATTTGCCGCCACACGTCCGTAATAATTTGTGTATTTGCATCCAGTTACTTTAATTCAGATTTTTCTTTGTTTTTATTAAATTTGTGATATTCAAATATTTGTATTGATTTAGGTTTAATTTGATTTCATTCAAAGTCAGGCAAGTTTTTTTTTTGTACCTGAGCATTAACCGGCACAACTTGGTCGCAGCTTTTTTTTCTTTTTTTTTTGTTAATGGAAGAATAAACGTTTTGTGTCCTCGATATATTTTGTGTTTTATTTAGCGGTATTTTTTCAATATTGGAGTCCAGCACTTGCATCTGAACGCATTCTGCCACAAAAAAGAACATACACACACAACGTTGGTTCCATTTTATTAGACGATCGCAGCCAACGCCAAATTTTTGAATTTTTCGCGGAGTTTCAAATTTTTTTTCACATGGCATTTTAAGGCGGGATGTTTGGGTTATCACATAGTCTGTCATCCTTCCTCGGTGATTCTACTCCATAGACAGGTATAATACACTCTCCATATTTGTATAGGTACTCAAAAAACCTGCCGCGTATTATACTCTTTACTCAAACTCTTCGCAAACGAGCCAGCTATTAAATCAAGTTGCGCGTTTCACGCAGATGCTGGTCTCCTCATGAAATGTCAGTATCAACATATCTTTGGATAATGACAAAACCGCAAACTTAACACTGACAGATTTCTCGTGGACCGAAACCTCCACATCACATACAACCAAAAAAAACACACATTCAATGAAGTCAAAATCAAAATCAACTGGTCTCCGAAACGCTCAAGGTCCTTCGAGGATAAATGTTTAAATTCATTGCTTCTGAGTTGTTTCTAGATTTGCTTAATAATTCTCATACTCGTAAGAGTCAAATTGCAATCAGCATCATTATTAGATTTAATTCTGACTTCAAATGAAAGTTTCTCTTACTAATCTTAAATATTTACCTAAGTCCGATTAGAAAATCGGATCATGTGACTTTAAGTTGATATACAGTTTTGTTGTATATCTCAAAGTAAAACTGTTCGTGAGGAGACAAAACTCGGAATTACTACATTATAGGAACTTCGAAGAGTAGAATGAATTTTTTCAAAAAATCAGATCGAAAAAGTCGGCTGTTAAGCCAAGGATAGGACCTAATCTGTTAAGGTTAATCAGGAAAAAAAGATCTTGATAGCGTTTAAACGTATTAATAGTTTGGTTATTAGGCACATATGCCTTCTTCAAATAAGATTTCTGTAATGATTAAAAAAGCCAGAAAAACTAGATCTATAGCGGAGAATAAAAAGTCTAAACATACTGATTTCTTTTTTTTTCTTTTCTTTCTTGAATTTTGTAGCAGCATACAAAATTTTAACTTTAGTAAAGTTAATTTTGTACTTCTTTATAAACTCATTCTATCTACAAAATGAGATCATTTGTATGACCTTCACAATGTTGATACAGGTGCAGTAAAAATAAACGTTCTTATCTTATAATTCGTTCAACAAAAGAAGGGTCGCAGCCGAATTCCTGGAATTATACACTACAAGAATACCATGCTACAAACACCAGCTGATATTGTTAATGGATTTAGTCACTTCTTTAAATCAGTCTATATGTCTCCTAATACTATACCTCTATATTACAACACATATTGACCATGATATTACTGTGGTTATATCAAATATCACTAGTGGTGAAGTTTATCAAGCACTTAAACGATCCAAGAACAGTTTTACATCTGGAGCAGATGGACTTCCAAGTTTTCATTTAAGAGAGTGCGCTACTGTACTGACTGAACCCTTAAGATATCTGTTTAATCTTGTTGTTAGTAGTGAACAATTGCCATCGTCCCAACGTCCGGAGTGCCGCAGGGTTCGAATCTTGGCTCTTTGTTGTTTCTAATAATTATCAATGATCTGCCGGCAAATATTTCATGTAACAAACTAGTGTTTGCTGATGACTTAAAGTTGTATCATAGACTTTACTCTGTTAATGATTGCCTAGCTCTACAACATAATGCAAATGTTCTTTCTTTTTGGAGTCGGACAAATCTACTACAATTAAACGAACTCAAGTGTCACGTTATGTCATATACTAAGCAGAACGGATTCCTTTAAGGATTTAGGTGTAACATTGATAACCAACTTACATTTATACCACACGTGAATGATGTAGTTGAAAGACTGAAGACTTTAGGATTTATTCATTGTTCCTGCAAAGATTTCACCAAGATTCAACCATTAATAATATTATTTGTGGCTCTTGTGCGCTCTAAATTAGAATATGGCGGTTTAATATGGTCACCTTTATGTAACGTTCACATCGATCACTTGGAATCAGTGCAAAGACGCTTTCTATAAAATTTATTTGTTATAAATTAGATGGAGTCTATCCTGAAAGAGGCATTAGTGAAATTAATTTGTTAACTAGATTCCTTCTTAATTCGCTACGAGCACGCAGGTTAACGCAGAGTATTACTTTTTTATTTATTTAAGCTCCTACATAACAAAATCGACTGTATTCATATAACTACCAAAATTTGCTACTCTATTCCAAAGATTAATGCGCGATATAAAACCTGTTTCCATGTGGATACTTGTAGAACTAATGCACTAGCTAGATCGCCTGTTTGACCGAATTTAAATCAAAATTTTCGCGCTGAAATTAATTAACAGCGGCGCGAAATCACGCTTGAATAATTTGAATTTGAAATAGGAAAAAAATTCAATCACAAAAAAAGAAATCGTTAAACATAGGCAACTAAATATGCACGTAGCGCTTAGGGGTTAGTTTAGACAATCAATCGTAATTTCTAGGACGCCACAGTTTTCCCCAAACCTCGCAGCTAATTCTTGCAGCTTTTAATCAAAAAAACATGTGATTTTTCAACGTGGAACACGTGCTGTAAATATGATTTATTGTTTGTAAATTCACCAATCAAGTTAGTTTTTCTTAATCGTCAGCTAGTGCTAATACAATTTAAGAATCAGGATTATTTAAATAAACCACTTGCTAGAAGAGTTTATGAAATTTACTTAGTCAGGAAAACACCTTTGTTGTTTAATTACGAATAGGTTTCTGGATGCATATACGTAAGTGTTACATTATAACACTTCTTAATTATTCACACAAGATTGCTAATAGTTCATTTACGGCAGTTAAACAAAATTCATTATACTGCGAAGTGGCGGGGGGTTAAAATAATTTCTTCCCTTAGGCGGTTATCATCGTTATTATCGTCGTTATCATGATTACATCTCCAGGGCAACGCTAAAGATTGATTACTTCATCGAGGCAAGTCCTCGCAAAGCTAAAGATGGATTACTTCATCGAGGCATGTCCTCACAATGCTACAGATTGATTACTTCAACGAGGCTTATCCCTCGCAACAATAAAATTACATCACGGAGACGTTTTTTCCTCGCAATGATTGGATATTTTTGTGTCTGTTTATTATGAGTTTTGTTGGGGTAACCAGTTCGCAGTATCTTAAACTCTCAATGTAAATCACTTAGATCATGATATAATTTGGCATAATGTAAACTCTTTGTTTGAATCGTTGATAAAATGTGGCAAATATTAATCTCATGTAAATTTTGTTAACTTTGCAAATTTTCACCTCATACAATATTTCTCTATTTCACAATTTTAACTTCAGTAATTTTCTTTGTTGTATAATTTTGATTGAACGTAAATTTCATGCTCTACAGTTTTAACCTTACATAATGTTTTTATTTGGACAAGTCTATTTCACCCCAGATCTTTTCTTTTTCATAAATCTTTACTAGTTTTATTTTGTAAATATTTTGTTGATGATTGTTTCCACCGTATAAATTATTTGTTGTTTAAAATTTCACAAGATTGTATGGCGAATTTAAATGTTGTTTATTGCTCTTTGAAACTTTAACACTTGTTCCGTTGTTGTTAATATCAGAGTTATAAAGAATTGCACATTTAAAATGGAACTGATGTTAAATTACACAGAAAACGTGGCCGAAGCTAAGTGTGGTTCTTAGTCGAGATGGCGCGACTTTATCGCGTCGCCTGCGCAAAGGGTATAGGTTTGGATAGATTCAGGGGCGGTTGCGATGTTGTAGTGCTCTCGACTTGGCCCAATAGTCGTGAAGGGAGAACAGCCCCGACCGGTAGCCCCAAACTCCGCTTGTGCTAGAACGCCCCAGGGGTACTTTTGTTGTGCTCCTGTTAACTGCCGTAACTTTCAAATTTGACGCCACACGCCCGTGATGACTTGTGTATTTGCATCCAGTTGCTTTAATTCAGATTTGGCTTTGTTTTTATTAAATTTGTGATATTCAAATATTTGCATTGATTCCAAACAGATGTATAGGATTTTGTGTTTGTTCGTTTTTCATATGTGTATGTTTGTCAATTCGCGAGTGTCTTTTCTTTCATATTTTTAAGGTGTTTCATTTGAAATGTAATATGTCCGTGAATATACAATAGGGGGTTTTTGGGGCTGAGGAGTGAATCTTCGCAGCTTCTTTCCTCCTGAAAGGGGTGCAATCTTAGCCTCTCCAAAAAAATTTTGTCTATTATTTCTTGCGCTCTCGACTCACATGCAGTATATGCTCACTTGTATGAAAGAACGTCTTCCCGCCACTTTTCAAAAAGAAAAAACACAACGTAGGTTTCCTATTTTGTTAGACGATCACAGCCAAGGCCAAACTTTGAATTTTTGAATTTTTCGCGGGCCTTTCAAACTATTTCAAGGTCAGTTTAAAGGCGGGAAGTTTGGGTTATCACATGGTATATCTCATTTCTGTGATATTAATTTTTGATAACGTTAATGTTATGAAACAAAAAGTTTTTGGGGTTTATGGAATTTAATTATTTTACTTTATTTGTGTAAAGGTAGGTTTTAATATGGAAATTAATATCAAGTTATTTTCTGTAATTGGGTAACACCTATAGAAAATAAATATTATTATTATTGATGATATTATCAAACCCATTTTCATGAAAAACGAAAATTATGGATCTGTAGGTTTAACATCATCTGTGATTATTAAATTGTATTATAGCGTCAATAAGATACGATCATATCATTAACATTTTTACGGAAAATCATTGTAATACATTTTGAAGAACACAGGTTTATACCAGAAAAATCGGTTACTTTCAACTTACTTTGTTGTTTAACTGATTAGTTGAGAAAACTCGATGCAGGCTAACGTGGTATAGATGGACTACTCAAAGCCTTATGATCGTGTGCCTAAAAGATGGTTTTATTTAAATTACAACATCTGGGAAAACTTTTGTTGTGGATTGATGCTTTCCTTACAGCCCGTAATTTTAATGTATTTTTGAGGTGATAGTTTAGTTATTAGTGCTCTAAGTGGTGTTCCTCAGGGATCAGTACTTGACCTGCTTTTGTTGATTGCTTACATGACATGACTAAAGTCTCCTTTTGCGATAATATAATTGGTCAGCATAGAACTTTATCTAATGATATTAGCATAGTTTATAAATGGTCGAACGACTGGTTGTTACACCTCAATACAGTGTATTATGTCTCGAAAATAACAATCCCATGTATTGAACTTGTTAAGTTGGAATGTCTAGATTTAGATGAAACAATAACTTATACATTGACATGGTCTGTACGTATTAATTGGGTTATTAAAAGAACTAATAAAATGCTCAGTTTTCGCAAAAAATTTCGTTATAACAGTATTTAATGTTCTTATTGACTGTAATTTTCCAATAAAACATTTATTTCTTCTTAATACGGGCACTCAAACCCGAAGGCAATCTTAGACAATTTGTATTCCAATTCTTTATCACTAAAAGGTTTTTTTTTTAATTTGGAACTCCCTGCCAACCCACGTAGTAGTTAGTTCTAGTACAATGTTTGTTAAAAGTAATTCTGATAGATTTGTATTCAAGGCAAGCACATAGCAGATTGCAGATTCTTGATTGAAAAGATAGAGCACATGCATAACAGGATAACAGGCAATGCTCCTCCCCTCGATCACATTACGCAATAATAATAACAATACTAAATTTTATTTGTTCACTCCCTCTAGAAAGTTGATGACGTTATCTCAATCATTTATTAAAGAATATTAAGCAAAAATTTTTCCAGCTGTATTGGACAGTAAATCATTGAATATTGTTCTTTGGTCAAAAAGCTTTGAATTTTACCGCTAATTAATAAATAAAAATGTAAAGTTCTCACACTGTAGGGACTTTTCACATATCTAATTCTATATTTTCTGGAGATTTATTTAATGTCTTGTAATATAAAAAAACAGTACTCTTATTAGCGTTTGTCTGTCGGTTGAACTTTAGAAACAGATGATTTTCGAAACTACTCTAGAAAATTGCTTACCAGAATTTGACATTCTTCTCTTAGTAATAGATCACGTTATTTAACTCTTACTCTTTTATTTGCGTGTGGTGTTTATATTTGTATTACAGAAACTACGTAACTGGCATATTTGACGTAAGTACTAACGTTACATAGATGTTATAGAGGGCTAATAAAATTTATTACCCCCACGAATAAGCTGATGACGTCATTTTATAAAATCGTCGATAAATATTTATTAAAAAATGTGCCTTGAGATGCTATAGTGTTTAGTGTTTGTATTTCTATAAGTCTATTATTTTTTAGAATTGCCTACACTGGATGTGTGAAACAAACTTTTTGGGACTGTAATTTAACAGCTGAAAATGTCTTAAGGTTTAGGGTTTACAGTAACACAGAGGAGAGAAAATCGTTGACTACAACAGTACATACATATATTTTCAAATTTATTACTCTGGTTAAATAAGTACACTTACCTATCATATCTCATTAATTTATTAGTTGCAATAGTAGTAACCAGCAACACACAGATGAAGAATAAATAATAACAGATCTCATTTATTTGATAAAATGTAAGTACTTGTTGAATATCTCCAACGAGCGCTTAGTAACACTCACTGTTGTACAATTAAGTAAACATTTACTACATATTGTAGAAAAATTCGCTGCGTGACGAATCTCTAAAAGATGCGTTAAAGGGTTAATTGAAGTAATTAGAGAAACATATTTTTATTTTTAACATTGATAACAACAATCTGTACATCAAACTATATACAACAACGATTAAAAACATCGAACAACATTATGCTTTAAATATTTAAGTTCAGTATAACATTAAATTGAGTATTGAAAATATACTTACAATTTTTAGAATGTTGCTTCAAAATTTATTTGAAACCTGTGGTACATACTAGAACTTATTAGGATTGTCTATACACAACATTAATATGGTCCAAAATATCATTAAGATCTATGTACAATCTCTACTAAGTGACACTTTGGCCCGCAAAGTGCTCATAAAAAGAGATAACACCTAAGTCGATTACCAATTCCTCTCGAAACAAACCATGCATGCATCAAGTATCCATAAACCAGGATTGGACTGTTTCAAAGGCACATCAACATAACACACTAATTTAATTTGTGCAAAACGAAAAATTGTAGTTCCTACTCCAGTTTTCGAGAGGAGACATCTCAGAAGTGTCAGTTCCTAACTCATGCACAAGTCATGAACATATGCAAAGCTAAATTTCTACTAATCGGAAGTGTGAGAATAACAACATAAACGGAACAGTGATTAAGGAGATTCTATAAGTTTTATTAACACACAGCTCGGTTGTGTCCATTCTTGTGTACAAAACAGGTCACGGATATGCTTAATTCTCAGACTACTTTAGTACCAATTTCGCCATCAAACGAAACCTTCGCTGTGCATTAACATTTTGTTGCAAAAAGCGGATATATTGAAAATCATATAACAGTGTTTGTAACATTCAGGGCAGTTTTAATTCTTAAGGAAACGGCAATAAATAACTTGAACTTACAAAAAAACAGATTGTCATGTACTTGATCAGATTTTTATCGAATGAGAACTGCATGCGAAAAACATCCCAAAAGAGTTTCTTATTTAGCAAAATTTACTTTTACCAGTGTTCAACAACTAGTCCAAGGGCAGCTTCTTAAAATAACCAGTAACGTATAACCAATTACTTGTCTGAGAAAAAATATTCTCGGGAATAATAATCCGTAGAGGTTTCCAGACAAGTTTAACTGAGTTAAACTTCCCCTACGTGACAAGACTTGTTTATGATCAAATCTTTGCCATTAAATCACATAACGATCCTTTGTGACGTGGTGAACGGTTCAAGGATAGACATACTGTAAAAATATTAACCATTTTAGATAACCTAAAACCTTTTTCTTTGACAAAAAAGTGAAAAAATAACTTATATTGAATTGACATTTGTGCATAAAATTCTTTTCACTTCTTACTAATTCTTTGTCAACACTGGATTTATCTTGTATTTTTCCTTCTTCCTCTTCACATAAAGTCTCCTAGAATTTTATGAGCACCACGTTTTTGTGTTTTTGGTTTTATTTAAGTGTTATTTGAATTTGTAAGTGTCTACATCATCATTATGACCTTATCATCGCGTTGTTAAAAAAATACTTGTAGCTGTGTGTAAAAGAATTAATTTACCCCATTGGAAGAAGTAACTAAGTTGTTTTTATGTTATTTTTTCTTTTGTGAGGAGGTTACTGTGGCGGCAGAGAAATGATATTGCGTTGTCGTGTTGCTCTAGATTGTGATTATAGAGTGACGTTATTTGTTTGGAAGAGATGTTACGTTCAACACATGACAATCGTTTTTTCAGAACATCTTTCGGTATAGTAATCCTTGAGTGTGTTTAAAATATAAATGGGATTCTAAAGGTAGGTTCTAGAGTAGTGTTTTTACAAAACAATAACCTAATTGTTGTGTATGTGCATAGGAGTGGATATGAACTATTTCGTAATTGGTCTTGCATTATTAAACTTGTCTTCATCCAAGGTCACTTTACTAAACAACTAGAACAGAGAGATTCAGAGCTATGTGACTACATCTGAATGATTCGGGATTATTGAGTTTGATTGTACTCCATCAAAGTGATTATTAAGACACATTTATATTGTAACACCGATTAGATAAATTCATCTAAATATATTGCCGTGCGCAATGGCAGCACTTTTAAAGACCATCTCCTTCTAGAGGACTATTTTACAAACAAGTCTTTCAAAGTTGAGCAGAGTGAAGAGTCGCAGGTTTCTGTGGAATCACTGTCTCCCTTGTTCGAAAACCAACTAGTTTTAGACCGACCAGCGGCGCTTTTACTGGTTGGCGTCTTGCATTTGTTGGGTGAGGTGTGCGGTGAGGTCTGGGCGCTCGTCGAATCTGGGGTGGTCTGTCTGAGAAAGACCTCGATAGCACTACCTAGAGCATGTGCATCGACCAAAGACCCGCTCCGCTCGTCCCAGACCACCTTCCCGGGTTCCGTCTCAACGACATTTTTGTTTTTCTCCTGCTCGGGCTTTGCCGTCGGTTGGTGACGTTTGGTAAACCAGTTCGAGGGTGCGCCGGCGGAGTCGGCCTGCTTTGGTTCTTCGGCGCTGTGGAGAATAGAAATATCAAAACTGTTCGACCTGTTGCTCTTCAATCGACTTCGTCTCTGTTCAGCGGCTTTGGCGGATTCACTTTTCGACGCTTGTGCTGTCTCACACTGATTGATTTCCGTGGCCGAGGTGGAAAGAGAGGACAAAATAGAGATAAGATCAGTATTAGAGCAAACTATTCCTGTTGTTGGGTGCTTACTTGCGCTAGTTGTGGTGCAGGTGTTGGGGGGCGGCAGTTCGGAAGCGCGCCTCTTGCTAGAGCTCGGAATAGGAGCTAAGGTCGTGCCCACGAAGTCGGAGTACCGCCGGTTGGAGGAATTCGTGTATCTCTGCACGTTACCGGAGTTAGAATCGTCTAGGGGTTCCACTTCACAGACGCGTTCGTTACTGGTGTTCCACAGCTTCATCCTGACTTTGCGCGCTTGCACGATGTCGTCCATTATGTCCAGCTGGAGGTTGTGCACGCTGCCGCGGGGCTCCGTCGACGGGGGACAAGCGATGGACTCCCTCCTGTTCGGGAGGATCCTCACCGGGAAGCCGCCCCCGGAGGGGAAAGCCGCCACGGATTCGCGTCTGTTTCTTCCGAAGAAGCATGGAGGAACCTTGGAGATGGTCACCACGGAGTGCCGGCGCCCGCCGGGGGAGGGAGCGGGGGCGGTCGAGAGGGTGGCGAGGAATTCGGCCTGGCGAGGTCCCGGTCCGACGGTTTCGCCTCTTTCGGAGAGGCGGCGAACTTGGCTTGCGGTTATGCCGCTGCACTGAGGGGTCGGCAGAGAGTGTTTGCGGATGTCGCGGGAGTACGGCGACAGAAGATACGGATTCATTGTTGGGGATTCGTCTTCGGAGCTGTGGTGCGAGTCCGAATCGTACGCTTTTTTTTCTTCGTCATCTTCGGCGTTCAAATCGTCCACGACGATCAAGGGTTCGGAGGTCTGGGACTGGAGGACTGCGTTCGATGATCTCCTCATGGTATTGTAGACAAATCTGGAACAAAGGGGGAGTTTACGAAACTTTTACTGGTAATTAACCAAGACTATGTTCTCAACACTAAAATGCCTTTGTGAGTTATTCAAATATGTACACAGAGAGAAGTGGTTATTGATTAGCTCTAAACTTAGCACGGGAAACTGTGGCATTGGAATAAGCACATACAACTGCGAGTACGTATTGCAATGATCAACGTGGTATCTAGTAAAAACCGAATGTTAGGTTAATTAATTCACAAATTATTCCACTCCAATACTTCCCATAACTGTCATTCACCGTCTAAAAAGATCCGTTCTGTTACTAAATGCGCATAACGCTTGTTATACAAGAAGGTAAAGCAAGCTTCTATTACAAAGTAAATTTCTCCAACTTGAGAATGCTATTTTTTGTGTTGAATTGTTCTCTTGTGAGCCAGTAAGCCTTCGAAGTTCGTACTTTAAGCAAAATTTATCGTCTACGATTAAGCTGAGATCATTTTATTTAAGTATCCTGAATGAAGCTGCGATATATTCGTAAAGCTTGGATTCTCCCTTTGGGAAAATTT
This sequence comes from Zophobas atratus, assembly GCA_022388445.1. Taxonomy (NCBI): domain Eukaryota; kingdom Metazoa; phylum Arthropoda; class Insecta; order Coleoptera; family Tenebrionidae; genus Zophobas; species Zophobas atratus. The sequence continues at coordinate 45,586,512 of CM039442.1, read as the reverse complement.
ATAGCCACTGTTTTGCATCCAACGTATTATAATAAATGTGTAAGTACAATTCCGCAGTATACTTTCTATAAAGAAATTTATAATTAACGGAATGGTAATAAATCAAATTTAAATTTTTAAGATTGTCTGTTCCAGATTTTACGGACATACTCTATATGTGAGTAAACTCCTCTACTGTAAAACGTAGTAGAGTATTAAATATAGCCTACTAACTCAATCTTCGTGTAACCATAACTTAGTCAATCTATTTAACTCCACTTATCTCATCCGAAACTTGTACGTACTATCATGTACGACAGTTACATTTAGTTAGCAAAATCTCGTTATACTTCTACACTACACTTGTTTCGACCTTGCAGCTGTCGGTTACAGCGGCGGGTTTTACAGACCAATGGCATTTTAAACCGACCGAACGCAGATGTACGGCACACCAATCAATAACTCTAGTAACAAAATTTGAAGTCATTTTAAATTTTACATTCGAGTCAAACAAAATTAAAATCGACAGATATAGCCATAGTTATTTAAGTGGATTCGAATTGTTCAGCCCCGACAAAATCAATACAATTTAAATACAATTTCATCTTGAACGGGGGCATCAATTTTAGCAATAAATATGCCATTAAATCAAATTATTTATTCACCGTGTTTCTAACGGAGAAAAATTAAATTGTGTGAATTCATTTACGAAAAACGCTGAAAACGGACACTTCGACAGGTGATCGGAAGAGACAGATTACAGAGTTGATAGGAGTTATATTTATATTTTTCAATTGTTTTTAAATTGATTGCTGTACGGGTCTGGTCGGGACAATTTGATGTTTAAGTTTAAGAATTGGTAAAATGAGTCATAATTAAAAGATCTTTGGGTCTAAAACTAATACATTTTATAATAACTACTCATAAATAATTGATTTTTGAATTCTAGCTATTGAAATTTCAAGAATTTTGACCGGATCTTTAAGGTGAAATGAAAATTTTAAGGGCTTTTCCTTGTATTTGTTACTATACCGATGTATATGTTCAAAGCAATTTGATCTTTAGGTCTAAAATCAAGTTTATATAAATTTTAGACACAAAAAATGTTTGTTATAATAAAGATTATTTACGGGTGAAGTGGAAAATCTGAAAAAAGAGATGAAAGAAAAGGACAGAAAATGGCAAATAGATAAGACGATAAGGAAGAAAGAAGGAGAAGAAGAAGAAATATAAAAATGTAATTATAAAGACTAGAAAACGGAAGGAAAAAAGCAAGAGCACATCAGGTATTTGATTCTTTCTAAGAAAAAACACAAAAAGATAAAGAAGAAGATTAGGAACAGCTTTGTGGTAGGACAACAAATATGTAGTTTTACTAGAGAAGAAACGGAAAAAATTATGAAAGGAAAACAAAAGTGAGGGGAAACAAGTTAAAATCTGTGATAGTGGATAAGAAAGTATTTAAATGGAATGAACTGGAGGGGCTATTAAAGGTTTTTCACTAAATGAAAGAAAAAGAAAAGAACATGGCAATAAATCTGGGAAGGAATGTATAAAATTCTTTTTTGGAGTACACCGGGAATTAAGAGAAAAATAAAATCTTGTGGGAATAGATACGAGAATTCAAGTATTGGCATTGATAGAAACATGGGTGACACAGCAGAAGTGGAAGAAAATAAAGAAACAACTCCCAAAAGAACTTGCATGGGAATATTTGGGGACAGAAAAAGAGAAGAAGGAAGGAAGGAAAAAAGGAGGAATTATAACAGGGGTACAAAGAGATAAGTAAAACGAGTAACCAAAACGGAAAGGATATAACAGATAAGGAAAAGGAGTAGTAGAAAGAAAAGTCATAATAGAGAAGAAAGTATGGGGAACTTTTACCATATGCAGTAAAGAAATAGAGTATTAAAAAGGGTTTAGAAAAAGCAACGTAGAAAGATTATATTTTAATAGGGGACTTGAATGCTATAATTGGAGAAAGGAGCAAGAGAAACAAAAAGAAAAACAAAAGACAAGAAAGAAGATCAAGACGGAAAAATACTAATACAGTTTGTAGAAGAAAAAGAATGGGATTTTCTGAAGAGGAATAAAGAAAGTGATGAAGAAGGAAAATTGATATACGTGGAACCAAGTGGAATAACAGTGATTGATTATGGAATTGTAAATGAGAAAGGATGGCAAAAAAACGTTTCAAGTGAGGGATATGACACAATCCGATCGTTTACTTTTGGAAATCAACATAGAAGGACAATAAAGAAGAAGGAAGAAAAAAAGAACAAACTGAAGAGGAAGGATTTTGTGGTAACAGGCGAGATGAACGAAATGGTGGAAGGATTAAGTCTAAGCGTGAATGATGCAACGGAATAGATACCACAGAAGGGAAAGAAGAAACAACTGGGTTGATAGGGAATGAGAAAAAGTGTAACGATCTGGTAATCAAAGCAAAGGACGAAAAAGGAACGAAGAAAGGATGAGTAGCTTGGGAAAATTTATAGAAAGAAAAAATTAGAAGTGAATATAGAGAAAACGGTGGTAATGATATTTGGTAAAACGATACGAATGACTAAGACAAAATGGGCTTTAAAGGCTTATAACGCATCCAGTATTATTTGGGGGAAACAGTATATTGATGTATGGATCGGGAGTGTGAGGTTGGAGAGAATATGATAATAATAATAATAATAATAATAATAATAATACCATTTATTGTAACCAACAGACACTAAGTCCAGTTACAGGATACAATATGAAACAAACCACTTTCTTACATATAATTAGGAAACAAAAATAAATTAAATGATTCTGATGAATTAGAGACAGTGCAAGAAAAGTATCTGAAGTTGGTATTAGGATTAAATTAGGACTAAAAAGATAAACACCAGAACACATAGTGAGAGAAGAAACTAAAAGGCATAAGTTAAGAATAGAAACCAGGAAAAGAGGGGTAAAATATGAAGAAAAAATGAGTGAGAGAACAGATTTCTAAATGATTTTGCTTTTAGAGATTATTTAAAATATGTTTTGCTTTTTGTTGAGATGTACCATAGATTGGCAACCAGATCAAAGAACAGTATTTTAACCGTGACCTTATTTACGATTTTGGTAAATGAAACCATACATCTTACAAGCTTTCTCTATATAAATCAGAAATATGTCTGGAGAAATGAAATTTATTATAAAAAATAACATACAAGTTTTCGAAAGTATCCAATCGGCTAAACCTATCATCTACCATGGTGTAATTATAGATAATTCTAACATATTTCCGGGATTAAGAAACCATAAAACATTTAATTCTATTTAGAGGGGAACGATTATTTTCACTCCAAAGAATGAGACGATTAATATCTTCCTGAAGCCGTTCACAATCCTTTAATGCTGTTATTTCGCGGTAGAGTTTTAGATCATCTGCAGAAAGCATTGTTATTACATCTATAACATTGTTGAAAAACATATGAGTAGTAAAGGACCTAGATTAGACCCTTGAGGTACTCCTAATCTAGGTGAAAAAGATTCAGAAATGAAGTTATTGTATTTGACACCCAATTTTCTATCTAATAAATAAGATCTCATATGGGATATTAAGGATTCGGTAAAGCCAAAGCATTTGAGTTTTTGGAGAAGAATATAGAGTCAGTATAAATTACATCTACTTGATTATTATGGTATATGGTTTCAGAAACATACTGTGTAAAGGTCGCTAACTTGGTAATTATGGACTCTTGTCGAATCCATATTGATAAGAGGTTATATAACACTCTATGCTGAAGCAAATTCTGTTGTAAAAACAGTATGGACACGAGAATCTTAGCAAAATTAGACAATGAGCAAATGTGTCTGTAGTTTTCAATAGGAAAGATCACCTTTTTTATAAACTGGTAACTTATGTCTTTATCCATAAGTCTATCAATGCATCAGTTTAACAAGAATACACGCACAATCTTTAAGTAAAAAACTACCTGAGGTGAAAAATACTTTAGATGATTTAAAACGCCAAATATTTCTTTTTCGGATATTTGAGATATAAATATAAGTCAGGAATTTCTCGACCCGTGAAATTTAAATAAAAGTTAAAACGAGATTTTATGAAAACACTGTTAAAATAAACCTGAATCCGTTAACAATATCAATTGGAGAGATTAATTTAGATTTCTGGTAATACATAATTCCTGGTATCCTTAAAATTTCTGTTATTTTGAATGTAGGACGAAAATTTTTTGAGTCACTATGAATTTTTTTTGTACATTGTCAACGTAGAATTTATAAGTTTTAGTAGTTAGAAATTCACATAACGATCTGAAACGTCTGGATGTATGTAGATAATATACTCGGTTTTGAAATGTTTATGTTTTTTATGAAAAATAATTCTTCTAATTAATGAAAGGAATGAAGAAATAGGTCTGTCTGTCTGTCCGTCTGTCTATCTGTCTGTCTGTCTTACTCTCGGATCTTTTTGATAGACCGAATAATCTTCCGAAAGTAAGTAGGCCAAAAATCTGTCTAATCATCCCCACCAATAATGTGATGACGTCACTTCAAAATTGCAATAGTAAATGGGTTTTAATTTGTATAAAAAACATAGTCCTACACATGTAATTTATGACTCCGTGTTGAGTTTTTACCCGAAACGTCCAGATTTTTGGAAAAAAAATCAAAATTATAAAACAACATTTTGCGATTTAATTTTGAATCTGCAAAACCGAATGCTTTGAAAACTTACAGATGTTTTAAGGTTATGATAGTCATAATAAATTTTTAATCAAAATATATATTTACTTATCCCCTCCAAAAAATTGATGACGTTCAGAAATAGAAATTCATCATGAGTCTGAATTGTGATTTATTTTTCCCCAAAATGTGAAAATACAAACGTCTTTATTTAAAATTATAATAAATATTAGATATTTGTCGATGCTTACTACTTAATAGTTTTGTTCCTCTGTTTTGAGGGGACAAACTCATTCAAATCAAACTAATTTCTACGTGCATTTTCCAATGCATAAACATAAACACTTTCAATTGTTTTTCTTATCGAGGACAACCCTAAGTAAGACGTACTTTTACTCTCATATTTTCTGATATTTCATAACCCCTAGACAAGGCCGTAGTTAGGGGGAGGCTAGGGGATGCTGAGTCTCCCTTAATCTAGACAAGTTATAATTAACCAATGTGAATTACAACATCGAAAACCAAAATAAAATGTAGCGTTTTATTGAATAAGCAAAAGTCAGAGCAATAAAAAAGTCTAGACCGTCGGCATTGTGATCCGTTATTCAATTCTTAGAAAACATCTTTTACTTTAGTTTCTCTTTCACTCTCACGTTACGGGATTATAAGTGTTATCGCTATTTGTCTTAAATTACAAGTACCATAAATGATTTTCACTTCAGTCACATCCACTATACGGCAGACGTGATTAAATTAATATTTGTATATTTTATTGATTATAAATCACTATTCAAGTATAACAATAATACAAACTTTTATTATTAGTATTACAATGCATATATCAAACTGATATATGCGTTGCGCTTTATTGTCAAAAAATGTGGATGACATCAACACAAAATTTTGTAATAGAAAAACTCACTTGTAACAAACGGTTAGCACGTTTCTTAACCTTTACTCATACATTAGATACATATTGTTATTTTAGCTTATTATGGTTGCTACAAAAAACAACAAAATTCCAAAATCAAATTTTTTAATTTTTCGAAAGAGCTGGATTTGACGAGACTACTTTATAGGCGAGGAAACTTCTGTGGAAGTAATTTTGACCATTTTTTAAATTCTGTTGTCTATTTCTTTTTCAACAGTCTAATTTCAGTTGCTTTGAAGTTCCGTCAAACAATAAGTGAATATTTTTATTTAATTCAATCGTAGTCAGATTTTTTACTCAATGAAAAAAATTGAGAACGTCTTGGTGACTGCTAACTATGACTTTAACAGGTCTCATATTTACTTTGTTAAATTTCCCAAGTCTTAAACATTGAATATTAGAGGTGTTGAAACTATTATCGAGAGAATTTATAATAAGAGAAACTTTTTCTTTGTCCTACCGGTTGTTCCGGCAAGTTGTAGAGAATAAGATTAGTGCTACGTTTCTGATGTTCTAACCTCATGAACTACTTTTTCGAAATTTGTTGTTGACGGAGCTTTTTTCTAGAGTAACGGACGCTTTTAGACTGTCCATTTGCTATTGCAGTTCTCGCTTTAAATTATTATCAACAGATGTAGTGAATTCATTAGGTTATAAATTATATACATCCTATAATATAATGAAGCTCATGCAAAATTAAAAAAAAATTTAAATGAACGACAACCAAATGAACCGGATTCGCGAATCCGGGAATTTTTCCCTGTATCAAGTCTGAGCGACATACTGTGTATGACTGAGACCGACTTGGGTTCAGCGACGAGAGGGAACGACTTTATTGATCGCATCTTATTATTATTATTTTATTCTTTTGTTCGGGCAAGAAATTTTTGTCAAGGGTGTATCCTTTCATGTTGTAAATATGATCCAAATTGGTGGTGGAATCTTTATACAAAAAAATGTCGACAGTGAGCACAGTTAGAGCAAAAAAGAGCTCGATCTTAAAAGTCGCCCGTGAAACAGAAAAAAACATTCTTGTCAATATGGAGGAATACACATTTATCAAAAAGAAAAAGATTCAAAAGAGATATTAAGTCAAAGATGTTTCAGTGCGGTCATTAAAAATTTAAACCGTAAAATGTGGAATTAGCAATACTTGGAATGTATCAGCCATTTGATAAAAAGTTTCAAGAAGACTTCGAAACGATAACTGAATTAACTTTAAAAATTTTATAAATGTTTCAAACTAATCAGTTAGATACAAACAACACAAAACACTGACTTTGTTAATTAACAACTTTTGTAAAAACTAAAAACTATAAACTAACGTCATTCTTTCGTTATATATTTATCTCCATGCAATACGATGGCTTAATCAGTTAACCCGTTTGTTGTACCGGAACAAAGTAAACTTCTACGCTATTAGAATTATAATTAGCGGAGACTTGTAGATAAGACAAACATAGTTAACAATAAGTTAACGTTGTTGTACAATGGGTCTCAAAAGTCATCCTCCCCCAGAGAGTTCTTAGCGGCTGCTGCTAGACAAATGAAATTTGCTAGAGATAAACTTTAGCTAAAACGCTGGATTCTAATTTAAACGCGATTTTTCCTGGCAGGTTGTGGCGTTATAAAATACTGAAATTTGTCTGTTAACAGTCTGAGACAATGTTCTTTTGTTCTATTAAGAGAACTAAGAAGAAAAGACGGTTTAATAAGCGATTACGCTTAGCGGAACGCGATGGAAGTTCTTTTCTGTATGATTTTAACACAAAAGTATCACACTGTAATGACTGGAGTTTAATAAGAACTGAGTAAACGTTATGTTTGATCTCGAACTAATGCTAGTCACGGCGGGTCTTCTATGTTACACAATGGCGTCAGTTTTACAGAATAATGCTAGAGATTGTGGGTTCTCAGGCAATGTTTTATGAAATTTCTCATGATTTTATTAAAAAAATCTACAGTTCTGTTTATTAGCATCTTCAATATTTTTAATATAATTGAAAGCAGTGATATTGCTGATGGTAAGTAACCAAGTATCAACGAGACTTAATATAAGTGAATATTATAGCCTAGATTACAGGGATCGACTGAATTTGAAACAATTTTTTGACCTAACCTGACCTAAGCGCTACTTTCATGTTTTCTCGACGTTTCATTACCCTTATAATATTATTAAATAGATGTCCCGTTTAACAGATAATCTCCGAAACTATTATACTGATTGTTGTAATGGGAACTCGTTCACCAAAATTTTTGTCTGATCATCCCCACTGACAATTTGATGGCGTCATCTCAAAAGTTTGCGTGATAAATGATATTTAAATTTTATAAAATGATATACTCTTGTACTTGTGGTTTATAAATCCGCCTTGATTTTCTTTACCGTAGGCATCCAGATTTTCTAAAAAAAAATCAAGAGACCTATTTTCATTGTATTGTACTGTTAAACTGTTAGGTATTTTTAACAAGGGGTCAAAGAATCTTTATCGTATGAAAAATACTACTCATTCAGTTGACATTAAATCTGGTAACTATTTGTATTCCAAATGTTTAAGAAATCATTTCAAATATATTAACTATTATTGCTAATATATTACTAACTTATTTGGTTTTACTTTTCGAGTGTAAACTAAGGAAATATTGTAATCAAGTCTATCGGGTAGCTGACTACTTTTATGTTTGTTCGATGTTTTATGACCCCTAGAGTACGAAAACATATATCTCCCGTTTTCCTCTGCCTATCTGTCGTCTGTCGTCTGTCGTTTGTTCCCGTCTGTGTCGATTTTTATTAGACAGAGAATCTTCTAAACTACCGGATCTATTATTATCAAATTTTGTATACGATATAAAGTGCCTACAATGATACGGTTTTTAAAATAACATACTCCTCTACTTGTAGCTTATGAGTCTGGGTTTGTTTTTATCCTAGGCATCCAATGTTTGGAAAAAAATCAACATTGTATAAGAAGATTTTGCAATTTAGTTTGAAATTGGATATTTGAATATCCTGAAACTTTGCAAACGTTTTAAGGTTATCAGTAACATGGTAAATCCTTAATTATTTTTTTTTATTTATTTACGTCTCCTCTAAAAATTGATGACGTCATCCTAAAATTCTATACTTGTAATTTATCGCTAAAAATTTATATTTTTAGAATCCTTTAATTTACAGGAGTACAGCAAAATCAAATTGTACTTCAGGGGCAAGACAAGTTTTATCGAAATATCTGATTATGTCTCCTATAAAATTTTCTTGTAATCTTACTCCTGGTCGAGTATTCTAATCTTCTGTTAAGGGATTGTATTTTTACAATTTCTTTGTCATTGTGTCTCTTGTTTAAGATATCTTTATGTCAGGAAGGTTGCCGAACATCTGGAAAAATATTTATATTTTACGTAAGTACCTATCTATTTTCAAATTTGGCGATCGTGGTAAAATTAAGGTGGTCTATAAACACTCTATAATTTAGAACAATTTAAATTTTATTATTTCTGGATTCCAATGGATTTCTTCCATTTTCATTTCTGACACATTAAATAGTGTTAGGAAATAAACCCATACGCCGCTCCGGTACGACGCCTATGGGTCTTCTAGTATGTATGTGTTTCTTCTAGTGTGTAGTATGACTCAGAAAGGCCTGGAAGCGGAAGTCGCGATGGATTCGAGAAAGACCTCGATTGCGATCGAGAAGGGAATATAGGTTTAAATGGAGGCCACCTTCGGGAACGAGATTATTCAGTCGAATGGAGTCCAGCGAATGTTAACAAGAGCCAAACAAGTCGCGCCGGAATTAGTTTCTACATAATCGCTGTGCAGTTTGTCGTGTAATTTTGAGTTAGTAAAAAATAAATTGTCGAGTTTTACCCACGCCGATTTTAATCACCAGATCAACGTAACAATACTTTTGTTTTTATAGGCAGTTACACATTTTGTGAAGGTTTTCAATAAGGTAACCAATAGAATATTAATTTTTGAATAGATCGGTGGGTTTTAATAACAGAACTGACGTCGTTTTTAAATAATCGATTCAAGCAAGTAAAAATTAGCAATTACTTGTCTTCTCCTTACTCTTCGGGTGTACCACAAGGTTCACATTATGGAGCCATTTTGTTTATAATTTTTACACACGATTTCGTTTGCTGTTTGTTTTATATAGATGCTCTGAAGTTGCTGAGATTATTCAATCCTTTAATGATATATTGGAGTTCGAAGCGGATCTAAATACGCTGTTGACAATGATTGATTAAATTTAAGTTTATAGGAAATATTGAATCAGTTTTCTAAGATTATATTTTTTTATAGTTGGTCGTTAATATTGAAGAAGATTGTTCAAGGTTTGTTTTTATTTATTACATTTTATGTTTGTCATAATTTTCTGTATGTTATTGTAAAAAAAAATACAAACAGAAGTTTTACCGTTAGTAAAAAATAATGACAACTTTTCAAATTATTTAATTTAATTGATTAATAATAACGATACGAAATAAACCCATTCGCCGCCCCGGGTTCTAGTTATGTACGTCGCCGATGACTCATTGTCGGTGACGGCGGCCGGAGAAGAGCCTGGAAGCGGAAGTCGCGAATGGGTGTTCCAGAGAAATCTAGAAGCGGTGACGTGGGCGTTTTGAGAAGAACCGCGTGAACCAGTGAAGTTGCGCCGGAATTATTTTGTACATAATCGCTCTGTGATTAGTTGTGTAAATCCGAGTTACTAAGAAATAAATTGTTGAGTTTAAGCCACGCCGATTTTAATCACCCGTATAACGTAACAATACATTTAAGTCCTATTTTACTTAGAACTCGCTTGTAGAAGACTTCTTTTATACTTTTTAGCAAATTAGAAAGTAGAACGCTTTGTTATAACGTATAAACAAACCTATGAAATAATTGACCACCAATACGATATCATCGTATATATATTTTTTTTAATTTTGTGAAATCTTTCATCACGTACTTTTGAAAATCAATATCTCAGTTATTTATAAAAATTTCGGAACACGGTTTTCGCCACTGTTTTCAGACACTACCTAAGAATCATTATCGACTTTTTTTGTCGAAAAAATTATCCTTCGTGTCGTCGTGCTTATTTGCTTTTTCTCTAGTATAAAAATTTAAAACTAGTTATTGTGTGAAAATTATCTACAATGAAACACCTTGAAATAAATTTACATTAAACTCTTTGGTTTGCCAGAAGTTTTACGTAGGTTCAATGTTGATGTCAAGAGCACGTGATCACTCTATCTGTTCAGTAAACGGACTACAGTTCAAGATATTAATGACGTTTAGGTACACGCTTTTAAAAAATCCAAGTAGACAGAATCGAATTCTGCTGTTTTGACAAGAAGGTGGAAGGAAGCTACTAGATTTATTTATAAAAGAGCATCAACCAGAATTGATGATCTAAAAGAAGTTTGATTAGAGAATTTTATAGTCTGCAATTTTGTCAAATACCGATGCCAAATTAATAGAGTTGAGAAGCATTGTTTTTGGGTACATATCGACTTTTATTACTACATGCAGTTTATTTTTGGTGAATTGGTTTGTCCAGTAATAATCCTTAAAATTTATTCAAAAAGGTACAAAAGCGAGATATTTACATGGCTGCATGTTATAAACCTATATTATATGCTTGTGTCCAGCAGTTTTATTACGTTGACCCATTTTCTTTATAACGCAATGCATGTCGTGTTTATAAACAACGAACATCTATATCTATAAAATATTTTTCAAAGTAATTGTTGGCGTCCATGCCATCTGTTATTATTATTTAAATTTTTCACAACAAATCGATGTCTATAGAATGCATGATTACAGCGTGTTCCTTGTCACAATACGTTGTTACTTAATTTGATTTCTACATCTATTTAATCAACGTCCCGTCACTCGACTATTTACTTCTTTCAGTGGAAAATTTAGAGCGAACTTGTCAGTCAAACACACAGCGAAACATTCCCTTTGAAATAATTATTTCACGCCGAAGACTCCATTTGTTGGACGTGAAGTTATCAGATAAATAAGTTTTATTTTAAAAAAGTTAGAACCCGCTAACCGCAGCATCAACAATAGAACAAAGGAAAACGTGGAAAATGTAGTGGAGCGCATCGTAGAACAGACAAGAGTCATGAGCAGGTCTTTCACGTCTTTGTTTCCCGTTAAGACAGGATGCTGTTTTAATAGCCGATTTCTGACTTTCATTGCTTTTTCTAATGAAGCAAAACGAGCATCGAAACTTATTACTTACATTAGACAGAATGAACGTCCATCTGTTTAACAATACCGTCGCCTTAACTGTCTATAATTGACACTTTTTATACTTTCCACAAAGCTTAAAAAGCATCAGGGGAAGTTGACGTAATTTTCCGAACGATGCTTTTCCGTTTCTGCAGATTGATCGCAATTTCGCAGTTACAGCTTCAAAGCAATTTGGAAAATAATGCTCGTTCGTAGAATTTTTCGTTTCGCGAATTCATTCCGCGAGACCGGAAAGTATTAGCCGGGAGGAATCATCGGGAAAAGAGAATTAAAACAGTTTGTAATATTCTTCCACATTTTGGCAATATTTTTCAAGATGAGTTTTCTGTTTTAGTACGTTTAGCTCGAGGCTGTCTATTCGACGAACAAGTAAGTACACACAATCTTACTCAACTCAAATGCAAGTGTATTCCAAAAACCCATTAAAACTTCATATCCGATTTGAGCAATTTGAATCTCCGAGATTAACCCAAACTTTCGTTTGCCCGAACATGCAGTAGATCATTAAAAAACGATATACACCCAACCCCAATAAGCCCTCGTTTTGAACGAAATGACAGTTTGGATTTGCAGTGTTGCGAAGGGTGAGGTGTGCTATAGGTAAAGTTTGCCGTCAGGCGATTACCATAAAAGCGGCAAATCCCTTTTACGTAATGAATCCTCAGTCGGGGTGAGATAGGACACTGCTTCGCTTTACTTGTGTAATTATTTTTTCTTCATATCTGGTTTCTAAGTAAGTCGTTGGTTTTTTCTTCATGTAACGGTTTACGGAAACTAGTTCCCGAGGGTTGAGGGATGTAATATTTTCATACGTACCAAGACAAATAGGGTTTTCAACCTCCATGATTTAGTAATACATTCACCGTGTTTGTTGTCGTTTACTCATATAAGTTGCACATGAGCCGAAGGCGAGGCACGAGAATGAAATGCGTGCTAATAAACTCCGCAAATCTCTAATTTGTTCCCGACTTTATTATTTTCAACGAACGTGAAAAAGAGATATTTTTATGCACGAAATCAGTAAATAATTTGAGCTTGCTTGCATAAACACATAACAGATACCTTGTAATTTAATTTTATTTTCCTTTGTTTATAATTCATTTGCCACAAGTGATATCGTGCAGAAAGAGCAAAGTTCACCGTATTTTATCGTTATAAATTTAAGGTAAAACCGACGCTGAAGCAATAACTGTTTTACAAGTTTTTACAACTTCTGCTACAAACGTTATATTAATTATAAATACATGACACAAAATTTAAAACGAAGAGATTTTTGTTGAGAGAATCAGCGAGCTCTTACGATTTGAACGGACGTTGGAAATTTTTTGTATGATGCTGTCGGGAAACGATCAAAGGAAATTTCAGAAAAATTAAATAAGAAAATATTAGGAACGGTTTTTCGTTTGGTTAGAACAGTTCGTTTCCGACGTTTGTGTTTTAACCTAAGTAATTTATTTATTTACAATTTAAAATTTACAAACTTTGTTTAATTATTAATGTTTTTTGATGTTTCATGATTTCTAGATAAAGAAAAATAGGTCTTCCGTTTCCGTCTAATTGTCGTTTGTCGTCTGTCTGTGGTCTGTTGGCGATTTGTTCCACGGATAATCTCCGAAACTAGTGGGCTGATTGCTGTGAAATTTTATATACAGGGTGAGTCACAAAGCGCCCGATCCTCAATTTTTTATTATTTAGTATTGAAGATTAAAAAAAAATCAAAGACCAATTCGATTAGTGTCAACCTAGTCTTTACAACCATAGTTTATTTTAATTCCTATGCGATGTTGCCACGTTATTCCAATTTTCTAATTTTCTTAAATATTTTTGCAATGGAAGGGTGCATAAAAAAATCACAGCAGGGTTATTTTTAAAATCTGTCTTAAGTGTTTTTGGGGGAGGGGGCAAATAAAGGTACGCGTTTTATTGTGGTGCCAGTTAAATCACATTTTAATATGCAGAGTGTTTATGAAAAGATTCAAAAATTTTACAATTTTAACTATAGATATTTCAGATTTTTCAAATAGAACACCTTATTACTGCATCTTACTCTATGTTGTGTTGTATCAACTTTAAATATAGAAAATACTTAACAAAAAATTGATCGAAAGCTGTTTCTACAGAACTTTCCTCGCACCTAAAGTATAGTGAAACATATTCAGGATTTTTGAGTTGTGTTTTTACTTTACAGAATTTTGTGATGACGTCATCAACATTTTTGCAAGGATACGTATATCAACTTGGATTGGTGCACTGTAATACTAAAAATAACATATTGTATTCCCAAAATTTTCTGGGAAAATGGAGTGAGCCGTTCCTGATTAATCAATAAAATAAATTGACATATATTCATTAATTTTTTGAGCCACCTGTATAATGCAAATCTAAAAAATATGAATGCAATGGTAAATCACACGTAAAAACTCATTATATTTTGCACATTTTGGGTAGACTTAGGAATTTAACTCGTTACTGTGGAAATTTGCAATTTAGCACCTTTAAATTTCACAAGCTTTTACAAAATTAATAGGGGCAAAATCAGTTTTATCTAAACAAATACTAGGCCCGCCCACCCGCCCCCTGCTGTATCAGAGGATATGTTATTTGCCGAAAGAAGTCTTTTCTTACCAAATACTAGCCCCGCCCACCCGGCCCCTATTTTCTCAGAGGACATGTCATTTGCCAAAATAAGATTTATGTTAGCAAGTACTAGCCCCGCCCACCGGCCCTTTATTTTGTCAGAGGGTAGTACTTGGTAGTACTTTCTAGTAAGTCTTATTTTGGCAAATGACATAAAATCTGAGAAAGTAGGAGGCGGTGGGCGGAGCTAGCATTTGTTAAGATAAGACTGATTTTCCCCTTATTAAACTTGTAAAAACTTGTTAAATTTAAAAGGTGTTAAATTGCATATTTCCATAGTTAAATTTCTAAATATAATTGGACATTTATTTTTTAACAATTCAGTCATTAATAAGACACCGTGTGTAAGTAAATTTACAAATATTAATTGTATATATTAAACATAAATCACAATTATAAACTCATCATATTTTGCACATTTAAACAGGATATTATCAGCAATATTTTGAGTGACGTCATAAATTTTTTAGGGGGGATGAGCAAATACATTTTGATCAAAAATTTACCATGTTTATGGTAGCTTTAAAACATGTCCAAGATTCCGTTTTGCAGTTCTTGATTAAATCAATAAAATAAATTCAAGCATTCATTAATTTTTTTGAGTCATCCTGTTTAAGCAAATTAAAAAAATATGAATGCAGTGATAATCACAAGTAGACTGCCGTCATCAATTTTTTGGAGGGGATAAGCAAATATACTTCGATTAAAAATGTATTATACTTACCATAAGTTTAAAATATCTGCAAAATTTCAAAGCATTCAGTTTGGCAGATTCAAAATTAAATTGTAAAATGTTGATTTATAATTTTGATTTTTTTCCTAAAATCTGGACGGTTTGGGTAAAAACTCAACACGGACTCGGTAGGACTATATTATTATATACAATTTAAAACCCATTTACTATGTACAATTTTGAAGTGACGGGATCACATCATTAGACAAATTTTGGTTAGCGTTTTACCACCTACATGATATTCCTAATATGAATACAAAATTTGACAACAATCGGCCCAGTACTTTCGGAGATTATCTGTCTAATCAAAATCAGGATGGCAGACAGCCGGACAGACGGACAGACAGACAGACAGACAGACGGAAACGGGAGACTTATTTCTTCGTATTCTAGGGGTCATGAAAGATCGAGAAAACGTAGAGAGTTGACCGACGGACTCGATTACAATATTTCCTTCGCTTACGCTCGGGAAGTAAAAAGAAAGAGAATAATAAAATACACGATGATCTATTTGAAAAAACTGAAACATCGACATTTGAAAATTGTAAAAATTAAAAAAAAAATTATACTACAATTAAGGGCATACCTTTATTTATTTCTCCACAAAATATTGTAACACAGATACTACTGTGATTTTTTTTGTGAATCCTTCCATTACTAAAAAATTTCAAGAAAATTGAAATAACCTGGCAACATTGTTTCGGAACTTTTTTATTTATGAAAATTTATAGTGTGTTTCAATAAAAAAAATAAGTTGTATGTTGTATGTTATGCCTTAAAAACAGAACATTTTGTACAGTAAAGATGGTTTTCGAGTATTGTTCTTAATACCGTTCAACTTTGGCTTTTTACTGTTTTCGTACTTCTAATAACACTATGCAACACTAAAAAATTCACAGAAAGTTCAGATAGTGTTTGAGGTTGGGTATACTCCATATACTAAAGAAAAAAATGTTTTATACTCATATCACATCACAAAACATAGATAACGGGTGTTTTGTTTTTCTTACTTTTTGAGACACTTGATTGCATTTAATCGTAAAAATATCGCTTTTATGTATCCACCCATGCTTGTAGACTTCTGTTGGTGTCTTCAGAGGGATACTGCGAGATCTGGCTATAATAGGAATGCCAATCGTTCGAAAAAAAAAGACCTTTTTCAATGAAAAATGAAGTATTGTTTTATTAATTTTGTATGATTTCAAAAAATTCAATAAACATTTTTCATTGTGATACCTGATGTGATATGTTGGGTACCTATACTCCATATACTAAAGAAAAAAAATGTTTTATACTCATATCACATCACAAAACATAGCTAGCGGGTGTTTTGTTTTTCTTACTTTTTGGGACACTTGATTGCATTTAATCGTAAAAATATCGCTTTTATGTATCCACCCATGCTTGCATACTTCTGTTGGTGTCTTCAGAGGGATACTGCGAGATCTGGCTACAATAAGAATGCCAATCGTTCGAAAAAAAAGACCTTTTTCAATGAAAAATGAAGTTTTGTTTTATTAATTTTGTATGATTTCAGAAAATTCAATAAACACTTTTCACTTTGAAACCTGATGTGATACGATTCTTTCAAGCATGATCCTCAATTGAGTTTGAGGTAAGAAATTTTAACTACATACTGTGCATTCTGTGAATTTTATTTTTTTTTAATTTGTTGCATAGTGTAATTAATGAGACATCAAGGAAAGCGCGCTTACTGTCTCACCCTGTATATGTAATTTATGAATATCATGTAGATGGTATAAGAATAATCAAAATTTTGAAATATCCCCGCCAAAAATTTGATGACGTCATCTTAAGTTATTTAAATTTCTTAAAATAACATGCTTGTATACGTATGGTTTATGAATCCACCTTATTTTTACTTTACTTACTATGTAGATCTTATTCTGAAAAATGTATTTATAATTATATCCATCAAATTTCACGCATTATCTTATTTTACACAACTGATTTATTCTACATTTTATTAACATACTAATGTTATATAGGGATATTCTCTTCAAATAGTTGTCATTTTCAAGAATTTTTACTGAAAAATATTTCGTGAAATATTGTATCAAATACTTATATGTACATATTCTGATTCTTTTTAAACATTTCATCGCTTTTAAGTATTATTTCCGAACTTTAGCATGTATTAGCTACGACCTAAATGTCACGACATTTAATAATGTTTTCCTCGATATTTCTTTCTTGCCAATAAAAACCGTAGCACACTTTAGGGGATTTTTCTGCTTCCTCAGTAATCCCAAATTTCTTTTACATTTTAACTTCACTGTAAAATATCCGAATTCTTTACTTTGTTTCATTTCCGGCCGCCCACCTAAACTTCAACATTTTTCCCTTTTTTGCTTCTCGAGAGCAGGAAAATATTGTAATGGGGTCATTTAAATGAATGTCTAATTTATGTTTTTACTCGACGTTTCACCGCTTGTAGAACACAAAAGTGTGGGCTCCTTGTTTCGGTCTCTGTGTCGTCTGTTATGCTGTTTACCGCCGTTTATGTGTTAAGATTTTATCAGACACATAATCTTCAAAACTACTACACTGATTAAATAAATATAGTTAAGTTGGCCGAGAGGTCTAAGGCGTCAGATTTAAGCTCTGTTTCTCGAAAGAGAGCGTAGGTTCGAATTCCACACCTGACAGATTTACAATATTCGGACAGTCTTTTTCTAGGATTGTCATTTTTAATAAATTAATTAAAATAAGTTTTTTTCAAATGGAAGCGTGAAACTAATCCATAATTAATAGTCGTCGTGGTCAGAGAATAATAATCAATAGCACACAGTTCAGCATTTACTGCGACAAAAGAATAATTAATTGTCTAATGCTTTAACTCTTATTACAACTAGTGATTCCGTTTAGCGCTTTGGCACATAAATAATTATTTATAAAATCGCGCACAGTTCACGACGCAATTAAAGCGCTCGAATTTTGTAATCAAAAATTCATCTCATCTCCATTTCGAGAATTAAACGTTTTCAGGGGACAATGCCGAAGTTGGCCTTTTGACCTCCAATTTTCAGGCTAAAATTAAATTCTCGCCTGCACGTTATCAACAATTACCGGTGTGCTTTATTCACTCAGATGTGTTGATATTAACAGGGCGTCCACTCTTTGTTTATTTCCCTTAGTGGAGTTAATGTAAATTGCGTATAAATCATAATGTAGCGAATGTATGTACGCAGAATACAGCCAGGCGAGCTTTCGTTAATGAGCTTAAAGCTATTTTTGCAAATTTGTAGCATAAACTTAAGCGCAACTTTAATAGCTTGCTAGACACGAAATTGCATTTTTGTGAAATGGGGATTTCAGACTAATTTAAGTTTTAGTGGAGTGTAAGATTAATTACGTACTTTATTTAGTACTATTTATTCTATGACTGATTTCAAGTGAAAAAATGTTTCCTGTTGAACGTTTTGGTCTTTTCCCACTTAAAATTTATAGTATATTTTTGCAACTGTATTATGCAAAACTTTCTTAATTTCTCCGTCACTTCCTTCTCGCCCAGCTACGGTTCGAACGTCACCCCATTTCTGTCGAATCAATTACTTTTTCAGATCACTTAAAAGTTTTTCCGGAATTAAAGTCGGTAACAGATCGAGAAAATTACAAAACGGCTTGAATAAGTTGGTTCTCTGGAGACAAAACAACCACTCGATGAAAAGCGTGTTGTGATACTTCCTCGGGGAAATAATTTCGTTTATAATAATTGCTCGAGTATTTAAATCGATTAGAAAAGTTCAAGCTCGTACCATCAGTTTGACAATTTTCAGCAACTGTGTTAGCGGCCGAGCTTCCACGGAAATCACAGCGTTTTTTAAATATTTATTCGGTGCTGACGTTACCCACTCATTAGATATCGATTAGAGTTTCAAATACATATAGCGCTGTGATTTGATTTCCCAATTGTGCTGTGCACACTCAATAATTTCAAAGTGAAATATTTCTGTAACATATTGTCGGGGTTAATATGAATAGATATATGCTCACACATTGTTGTACTCGATTAGCTCTATTGCTTCAAATCTAAGTAAGAATTGGGTCATTTGAAACAACTGTGACTACAATAATTTATTGTAGACTTAATTTAGGTTCTACGATTAATTCTCGCTAATTTGAGACTATATTCATTTATCGCAAAAATGACACTTTTATTATAGTTCCAAAATATGAAAGTTTATTTATTTACTGATGAAATGTGTTCCCAGTCAATAACAGTTAATTTATAACAAAGCGACGTACATTTTCTTTTATTTTTTTGAATAATTAAAGCCTTACGTAAAACTCTACTTAGCGTGTACTTGATGATGTCTAAAAGGGATTATACATTAAAGCGTTAGATAAAAAATAGAGCAGTAGTAAAGTAATGATGACCCAAGGGTAAGCCTCACGCTATCCTGCTTTTAATTTATAAATAGGATCTTTGTTCCCTTAGTAGTGTAGATTCAATTTTCCTTTGAATGCTATCTTTCAGCTGCAGGCAGTCATAATTAGTCTCTAAAAAACTAATAGATCCTTAGTTCAAATAATAATCTATAAATTTATTATTCGCATTTACAAATTTGTAATAAGTAAACGTGTATAAATCATAACTTGTTGAAGATAAAGGGGTTATGTAACATTGTTATCAAACTGATATTAAAATTATTAGGCGATTTTAAGATAAATCCAGTGGATTCCACTGTTTAAACTTTCTCGGATTTAATGTTTGTCTATTGAAAACAACATAATAATGTTCTGAATTTGATTGTTAGGTTGCCTGACTTAGATTTTTCTAATTTAAAATGTACGGTCCTTGTGACCATGATCCTTTAGTTACAAATAATTTCGACCACAAATTTCATAATTTTCGGAAAACTAATTTTATTGGTTTAGTAGTAACAAGTTATAAGGGGTTTAATTCGTTTCGGCGCAGATTTATTTCAAATTTATTTCAAGAATACCATAAGGGTCAAACTTTAGTCCTTTGATGTTTCTGTTATTCATAAATGAACTTTTTACGGCAATAACTAATTTTGACATATTACTTTATGTGGGTGATGTTAAGATTTACAAATGTTTTAATTAACTAGAGGATCCAGTTCACTAGTTTATTACATGAGTTAGCCTCAATAATCAAAAATATATATTTTTTATTCATTTAATGGTAAGAACAAGACACTGTATTTTAATTACATTATGTTTAATAAGGTTCCAATTCTAATATAGGTAACAGGTTCTGTAAGGATCTAGGTAGTAATAAGAATAAAAACAATTTATTACTTTACAAAAGTGCAACACTAATTTGTTTTATTAGCAATCATAATTTGATTTTTTTAAGAAGTTACTATGTTTTTGATTAATCATAAACTAAGAAATTGAAAATATATAAGCTAGGTAAAAGTAGAAATTTTTTTTTTGACATAACGGTTTACCGTGGATTTTTTGGTCATAGGTGTTAAAAATTGATCGGAATTGTCTTTTTCTAAGCATAGCTGGAGTTTCTCCACATAAATAATGTAATTTCTAGATAATAATAACGAAGTTGGAATCACAAGATGTGATTGTTGCGTTTAAAATGCAGTATATTTTCAGCTTTTCTAATTGAAATATTACAATATTTAATTTTGAATATTAATATATCGACAATAATAATCAGTTTAGAGTGTAGGAAGACCATTTATCTTTTCAACAAGTATTGTATACCTAGATATTTAGTTACATTTTTTCCACCACATCTTTTAAAGAAAATTCTTTGTTAGTTTATTGAATGAAAACTGTTCTACAGCACGGTTAACTACCTGATTTATTTCAAGTTCTAGTTTACAATAGTTACAGTTTTAAGTTTTGTTGCGTATGGTTGCGTCAAGATCATTAATAAATATCAAAAAGGAAACAGGAGCCAAAAGAGAACCTTGTGGAACTCCAGTTTTGATATTTACTCAAATATAACAAAATGGTTCAGATGTACCATTTTTAAAACTGCTTGTGTGGTGGAGCTCCTTTTCTTGAAACCAAAGTGCTCTGGTACAAATAGTTTATTCGATTTAAATATTTATTAACTAAGCGGTTCTTTATTATTTTTTCAAATATTGTAGACACTACAGATAAAATGGATATGGGGCGGTAATTATCAATGTTTTTAGTATATTCTTTTTTATGAATTGAAATAATCTTGCTAATTTTTAGACAAGTAAGGAAAACAGTTTTTTCTACACATTTATGAATTGAGAACGAAAAACGTAGGCGTGAAAAACATGGAATAATAGTAATTTAGTTTGAAATTTTTGAAAAGTCAAAAGAAGAAACAAGAATTTGTGGTGAAATAGGCATTAACGTCATCAGCTGAAAAGTTATTATTACAACTACGTTTGTTATGATTAGACATATTCAATTCATCTTTGGTTATTACTTCCCGAGGAAGTATAGTAATTGAGTCCATCGGATGAATTGCCACTTTTATGTTTTCTCGACGTTTCAAGACCCAATACGAAAAAAGAAGTCTGGCGTTTCCGGCTGTCTGTCTGTCTGGTGTCTGTACCCATTATTATTAGACACGTAATTTCCGAAACTGCTGGACCGATTGTTTTCAAATTTTGTATGATGTTAGAAATATCATCTAGATGGTTATTTATTTGTTTATTAAATTTGACTAATCATATACATACTTGTAGTATACGAATCCGCTTTCAGTATTTTCGCAAAAACATTTGCACGGTATAATAACGTTATCTTACTGCTACAGAATACGACTCTTCGTGGCTCAATGGGTCCGCGACTTTATCGGCAAAGCGGCGATATTCGGTCGCGGGTTCGATGCTGAAATTGGCCCTTCCCTTTTTTTTCCTTACTCTGATAATGCGCTGTGACCTTAGATCATATAATAAATAGATACCACCACGCTGTGTTCTTTCCCTAGAAGAGCCTGTGACGACATCCTCCTGTCACATATCTCTCTTGTGCATGGAGGGATTACAATGAAGCTATCCTTGCCTGATCACTATTTGAATTTTGCGCGCCTAAATTTTAGGAAGTGTGTCTGAACTAACTTCGTACGAAAGATGTTGACAGCTTGATTTTATAAATAATTCACAGTAGATAACGAAAGGAATAGTAAATTATTGGGCAACAATTATGAACCTTTATGATTACATCACTTAAAATAGGATCTTTGTTCTAAATTCTAAAATTGTTTTTCGTACAAGAACACGAAAGAGAGGTTAGAAGAATCATCTGTCAAAAGCGATTTGTTGCGCTGGTGCGGTACAAGGATGGAAGTGAAATAGACATATACAGATGAAATGCATATAACAAAGATGAAGATGTGGTGATCACACAAGGATAGCATTATACTACTCCCCTTGACGTAGAAAACGACAACAGATAGCTTCATGTCTAGTCACAGCTTTCAGTTTGAGTATTGGTATCTATTTATTATATGATCTAAGGCTGTGACTACTTTTCTTTGGTGCTATGGCCAGTATTATCAATCACCCTATTTTCTCGAAAATGCAAGAATACGCACCTTTATATAATAATGATAAAATAAGAATTGAAGATTTTCTACGTGACACTTGAGCTTCAGATTGTTACTACCTAATGCTGAAGGGCATTTTATTCCGTTAGGTCTGTATATATGTATATTTTACATTGTCCGTGTGTCTTCGGACGCCACCTCCTTGGAATTTGCGCCCCCGCTCCCTTGGGGTTCGAGGTGTCATTTACACTACTGGTTTTCACTATACAGAGTACTGAAAAATGACGCACTAACGCTACATTATCTAAGTTCGGGAAAAATCATTAAAAAATTTCTTACGTTAATTTGACGTTCATTTACAGAAACAAATTATCGATTTAGAGCGACAAATCAAAAAACTCTAAACCTTAGCCACACTTGTCCAATTTAACCTGAATAATTTTTAAGTTTTTTGTTATATTTATTAAAAAGTAAAGAAACTGTGGATGAGAACAAGATACCTCCAAAATTATTTTGAATAATGGAAGTATAATTGATTTTATGTATCCAACACTAAGTGGTGAGTTAGAATATGGTGAAATATTGAAAAAAAGTTAAATTTTGAAATGTTACATTTTCTACACTTGGGCCCAAGAATTTTTTAAATTATATTTTCTCTGTTCTATAAACAGTCCTCAACAACGTGTCATAGAGTTGGTATGCCATTTTTTCAGCATTCTGTAAAAAGGTTATCAGAAAACAATTTTTTTTTTATAATATTTCAAAGAAGCGGAATTTGTTGGGCTGTACTTTAAGGGCGAGGGAAAATCTGTCGAAGTAACCTTGGACCAATTTTTTTCCAAGGGGATCTGTTTTTATTAGAAGAGCTGCTAACTACAAAATTGTCATAAGCTAGTTTTTTGGATTCCACCATTTTTCTTCCTGAGTGTAAGCCAAAGAAGTATAGTAATTGAAGAGTCCATCTGTCCATGTTTTCTCGACGTTTCAGGACCCCTAGAGTACGAAAAAAATGGTCGCCTGTTTTTGTCTGTCTGTCATCTGCCTACCCGTCTCTCTGTCTGTGGCGATTTTTATTAGACAGATAATTTCCGAAACTACTCTACTGATTGTCGTAAAATTTTGTATGTATATTAAGAATAACATGTAGATGGTATAAGACGTTAACTAAAATTTGGATAATCATTATCACCAACAATTCGATGACGTCATTTCAAACCATTCTATTTTACATGCTCTTATACTGAAAATGTGAGAATACAAACGTCTTTATCTAATAATGATACAATAAGAACAGAAATAACATTCAGGACATTTTGTTCGATTTTGGCTTAAATAATAACTTTAGTCCTTTTGAGGAGGCAAACTCACTCAAAACAAAAAAAAAAAAAACATAAACACTCAAAGTTAAGCATGTTATTATTATGAGAGGTTATGTGCTCTAAATTTATTTTGCATTGTCCGGAGTTGGTCGGCGTCCCCTTTAAATTTGCGTTCCCATAGCACAGGGTCTGCGGGGGTGTTATTTATGCTGCTGGCTTCTACTATAGTGTTATCACAAAACAAAAATCACAAAATCAAATTATTTCTTAGATAAGCGGGATTTGTTGGACATTTTTCTTCTATAGAGATTTTCAAGAACCTGTGTACTTCATTATCAACATTATGGTTGCTAGTTTTGCCGATTACATCGATAACTTCGACTAAGGAACGTAAATTATGGATTTTTTGGGTAAACCAATTTATTTCCGACTTATTTCTTTTTGTATTTAATTTGATGCAATGCTGTAGAAAACTGTTGCAGTTCGAGTACATTTATTGGAGTAATACATTAAAGTGATGGAAGTTCAATTCAACACTATTACTGTAATTAAATATAAATTTCGGTAAACTATATTTTAAGGAAAGCGTGATAGAATTCTTCTAAGGTGGATCTATTAAAGATACGACCTTTTACGTGAGTAGTATTATTATTAAAATTGTTTATGGATCGGATATCTCTAAGTGGAGTTTAAAAATTAATGTAAAAAAGGTTGAGGCCGAACTCTACATTTATACATTTATAAATTTAGTGTTTTATTAAAACAAGGACATGTTTGGGGAAACCGCTGTTCTCGTCTTCAACTTGAACATCAAATGAATTTAAGTTATTAATAGAAAACAGAAAAAACATGTTCTGTTACTGAAAGTATAGCGATCTTTAAGATGAACTTGTTCGGCAGTTGGTGATTTATTACGTCTTTCGACGTAACCCAGTTTTTTTCACGGGAGCACGGTATTTATTTGGTGAATTAACATCGGTTCTCCATAGTTTTGGATTTGAAATTGTCGATATTTTCTCTTTTTTAGCAGCAGGCTTTTTCTTATCGGATCTTTTTTTCTTAAATATTTGTCGAGATTTTTATCTTCTTTATTCTTGTGCCTGAATAAAATTCTTGTAAAACACCGTAAAACAGTATTGTCGATGAGATATTTTCAACAAGATGGTGCCACAGTCCATGCAGTTGTAACCACAACTGCTTCATTACTGGAGCTTTTATAAATCATCTCATCAGTTGAAACACAGAAAACCTTGTATTTAGACGACAAAATTGTCAATATTTATTGTAGAATGTTAAAAAATGAATTTTCTTTTTCTTCTTGAAATCTTGAAATTCTACCTTCAAATTCGGCATTATTGTGTTTACATTTATTATTTTATGTAACATATCAGTACCTGTCTATCAGCGATACGCAGATTAAAAGTCAAAGAAGACGGGATTACAATCATTTTTACGTTGATTGTTTTTATTTATTACAATTCAAAATTTAATTTAATATTTGCACATAGCACGTTTATTCATTCAAGCTTTCACTTCATCACTGTTCTATTTATTACCAAAGTTTACTAAACCGGAAAATTTTACTTTAATTCAAAATGAAATTATACCGCCTTGCATAATGCAGTATTTTGTGTCCAAACGTTTAAAAAAGTAACCTTGCTACTATTTTTAGAACTTCCACTTCAGGTGTGATAAATATAAACCATAGCTCTTAGCAATTTTAGATCATTAAAAGGTCAGTTCTGACAAATCTTGAATATCTGTCAACAAATCTTCCGGGTTATTTTAATAAACAGAATTAGTAACTTTATAATAAATGTTACATGTGTGCTGACGTCCACAATAACAGTTTTTTCTTTCAGTTTTCTCCTCGTTCCATATTTCAAACAAGAAATTGCTAGCTGGTTATAAAAGAATATTTTGAGGACAATATCGACGTGTATTGAAAGTGGACACCATACACAAAGTGCGGTGTTTCTTCGTTCAATTCAAAGCAAACTCGGCCGGCATGAAGCTATAAATATAAGAACTAAAGCAAATTTATTATGATAATTTTTGCGTCGAAAAATCTTAATGCGTAAATCTTGTGCAAGCTATTGAGAATGAAAATTCGATGCACATGCTAAAAACGTCTGATCGATTGTGTTTACAAGCGCTTTAATATCAGCGGTGTTTTCTTTTCTCGCGTCGGGAAAGTCGGAAGATTCGGCTGGGTTTAGTGGCTCTCGCAGACATTAATTGTCCATTGTGAACTATATTGCAGATCTGCTTGACGTTTATATTCTGTATGATTGATTAGTCAAACTCACCACTTACTGCAACTACTCTGTGTGTTCGCAACACAAGTGACGTATGGGGATGAGTTGGGTAGCATGGGCAAGAACCGTTAAAATTCGTCTGATAATTTAGTAAGGGAAAGTGGGACAAACTAAACTACTACTAAGGACTAAAATGCTACATAATTATACACTTCACATTCCAGTATGTGTATGTAACTTCATGCATAGTTTTAGGCCGACGCTGTTTGTTTTTTGTATAATAAAATAATAATGACAGAAAAATATAAACATACAATTTTTTTACTCCAGTAGCGCAGCGGGTTAAAGTACTAATGAAAAAATTGTTTTGCTAGACAAAAATAAATAAAGTTTTTTAACACATGTTTCTTTGTATGCATAACTAGTTGGGAAATACGAATTTATGTTATGAATTTGTAGCAAAAAAATTGTCTAGTTGCTAAGAGGTAGGTACTTAAATTTAGTTGTCTAATAGTCTGTTGCTTTTAAGTTAATGTTAAAACTTTGTTGCATTATCCAGAATTAATGTTCCACTTTAAATCACTTGAACTTTTAAAAACAAAAAATGTGTTAGCAGTAACATTATTTTTAATTAGCGTCTTCCTAAATTCAAACGTCGGTGTTCAAATTTTAATATAATATTTCACTTTGTCCTCATTTCTTTTTACCTCACGTTTCCCTAATAATCAAGTATTTGTTCAAGATATTTAATAGAATTTATTTAGACTGGTTCATCGGGCGACTTGCTAGTTTCATGTTTTCCCGACGTCTTCTGACCCTTAGAATACGAAAAAAGTGATCTCCCGTTTCCGTCTGATTGTCATCTGTGTCGATTTTTATTAAGACAGTTAATCTCTGAAACTACTGGACCGATTGTCAAATTTTGTACGTATATTAGGAACATCATGTAGATGTTAAAACGCTAATTAAAATTTGGCTATTCATCCCCACCATGAATGTGGTGAATGATGACGTCCGATCATTTATATTGCATAATTAACATTATCTAAATTTTATGTGATAATATACTCCTGTACTTGTGGGTTACGAATCTACCTTGGTTTTGTTTATTATTATTATTACATTTGTATATTGTTTAATGTTTAATGTGTTAAAAGACGAATTCTTTAGAGGTATAAACATAAACAGTCGAAGTTACGCAGGTACTAAAATATATTTCGTATTGTCTGCACTTGTGCCGACTGCTCCTCCTTGGAATTTGTACCTCTGCGGTGTAGCGGCTGCGGGGGCATTGTTTGGGCCACTGTTTTTTTGTTACACTGTTATTGTTGTTATCTATATTTTTTATGTACATATATGGGTTATCACAAATAAAATATCGGAAAGTCAAATTTTATAATTTTTCACACAAGGTGGATTTGTTGGACTGAACTTCAAGGCCAAGTCGGAATAAACTTCGACCAGTTTTTAACTACATAATATAACAATGGAATGTATTACTAGAACTGGCGGTTTTTTAACGTTAAACGTTTAAACTTAAGCTTAAATTCGACTTCAATACGTAGGAAAAATTATTATGGTAAGGTTGTAATGAACTCTACTTTAATTTGAAAAACTTGCCATAACAGTTGTCATTTAGAAATGTGTTCTAATTTTTATAATTATTAGAATCATATTTGAACCTAAAGCATGTGTTTTGACACATTTAAAACTCCAAAGGTTCTTTCAAATATTTAAAAAGACACAGTAAACTCATAATAAACGCCAGGATTTCCACATTCTTTAAAAAAACAGTATATAAGGGCCCCTGAAGGTTCTTTTATATTCTTCAAAAAAGACACTAATCCATTCCCCCATGATTTTTTAAAAGTCTTTCAAGAACAAAAACAAAGGGCTTTCTAAAATTCTTTCACATAAAAAAAAAACATACACTACTTAGGGTGCTAAATATTATCTTTCAAAGTTTTTCGAAAACAAGAAAAGAGACTCGTAAGTTCTTTCGTTTTCTTTAAAAAAGACACTAGCAAGAGTCTTGAAAATTCTTTTAAAAACAAAAGGCAAGAAATTTCAAAGGCTGTTTCAAATCTTTAAAAAGATACAAGCAACTGACATTATGTTTTCAACCTCTTTCAGAAATAAATGAAAGGGTTTCCCAAATTTTTTTCACATTCTTTAAATAACAATATAAAAGATTCTTTCACACATTAAAAAAAGACACACACTTTGGGTCCTTAAATGTTTCCAAGAGTATAAAAAAAAGACTCTTCTTCGTTCATATTCTTTAAAAAAGACACTAGCCCCACCCCTCTCAAGATTCTTTAAAATTTTTTTGAAAACAAAAGACAAGAGACTCCTAAGATTCTTTCACATATTTTAAGTGATACAAGGGGTTCCCAAAATTTTTTCAAACTCTTTCAGAAATAAAATAGAAAGGTTTTTTCACATTTAAAAAAGACACTAGGGGCCTCTAAAATTCGTTTTAACTCTAAAAAAAAAACAGAGGTCCCAAAATGTTTTTACATTGTTTAAAGTATAATATGTAAGAGCCCGGAAGGTCCTTCTTTCACATCCTTTAAAAAAAGACTCTAGTCCCTAAAATTCTTTCAAACTCTCAAAAACAGAACACAGTTTGAAATCTTGAAGGTTCTTTCACGTATTTAAAAAACACAAAGATATTTTTTCAAATTTTCTAACAAATGAAAGACAAGGGGCCGTTTAAGATTCTTTCACATATTAAAAAAAAATACACACTCGAGGGTGGGCGGACGGGGCTACTTTTGAGTTTAATATTATTCAGTGTTATCATGGCAAATAGTATGACAGCCCACCCGCCCTTTATTTTTTTAGAGGGTATGCCATTCGCCAACCTGAGTCTTATCTTAGTACTAGCCCCACTCATTCGTCCTTTATTTTCTTAGAGCGTATGTTATTCACCAAAATCAGTCTTATCTTAGCAAGTATTAGCCCCACCCACCCACCCTCTGTTTTCTTGGAGGATATGTCATTTGCCAAAGTCAGTCTTTTCTAACCAAGTTCTAGCTCCGCCCACCCGCCCTCTATTTTCTTAGAGGGTATGTCATTCGCCCAAATCACTCTTGTCTTAACAAGTACTGGCCCCGACCAATCGGCCTCTAATTTCTCATAGGGTGTATCACTTACTAAAATCAGTCTTATCTTAGCAAATACTAGCCCCACCCACCCGCCCTTAATTTTTTTAGAGTGTATGTCACTCGTCAAAATCATTCTTTCAAATTCTTTCAACAACATAAGACAAGGCCCCTTTAAATTTTTTTCAAAAACCAAAAAGCCACAAGAATTACAAAAGAATCCAAATTTTATTAATTTTTTTATGGCAATCCGTATAAATTTAGACATAGATATGTGTTTAGTGTTGAAGTACAATTAAAGAAGTATGGTATGAATTGGCGTAAATAACACCCCCCAACAGGTGTCAAATATAATTCTTATTTTATTAATATTAAATACAGTCAGACACAACATTAGTGTATTCTGAAATTTTCGAGAAAGTGTGGTGAATCGTCCATAATAATGAATAAAAAAAAACTGTGACCCATGAATCAATCGAACCAGCGACCTTCGTATTAGATAATATTTAAATATTTTTACGGTACGGTCACGGTGTTCCTTACACATCAGTGCTCTTATATTAATATAAAATGCGACAATGCAATTTTTTTTTGCAAAAATTTGGGTGCCTAGGGTAAAAAATCAAGCGGCTTCATAAACCACAAGTACTTATAAGAAAACGTTATTGTATAAAATTTAAGTGGCGTATGCTAAAAAGAATCTTGAGAGTTGTTAGTCGAGATGATTAGCCAAATTTTGGTTACCATCTATACGATATTCATAACAATAATCGGTCAGATTACCTACGGAGCACACAGCTGACAGACAGACTTTTTAACTTCCCGAACGCAAACTAAACACACCTGTACTTGTGGTTTATGAATCCATTTTATTTTTTTACCGTAGGCATTCAAATTTTCGCAAAAAAATAAATTGATTAACAACATTTTATAGTAATACGTATATAAGAAGAAGATATAATAACGTGAAGGTCACGGGTTTGATCTTCTCAAGGACGACCTCCTTTTTACTTCCCAGGCGTAAGCTAAAGAAGTATCGTAATCGACTCCATCGGGCCACTAGCTACTTTCCTATTTTCTCGATCAGTCATGACCGCTAGAGTACGAAAAAATAGGTTACCCCGGTACTCGTTTCCGACTGTTTGTCTGTCTGTCTGTTTGTCCGCTGTCTGTGTCAATTTTTGTTAAACAGATAATCTCCAAAACTACCAGATCGAGTGTTGTCAAATTTTATACGTGTATTATGCATAGGTATCATGAATGAAGATAGTAGACTCTAACCAAACTTTGTCTAATCATCACCACATAATATGACGACGTCACCTCAAAAAATGAACACAGTATAAATGGATTTTAAATTGTGTAAAATAACATGGTTTTAAAATTTGCAAACTCAAATATTATAATTTTTAGCAAAAGCTGGTAGTACGGAGTTTCGACAGAAATTCATATACAAACATGAAAAGCAAAGATCTCAACAGATTTTCCGTATACATAACAACAAATGCTCAACTGTTGAGTATTGACCATATCAAACTTTATCAATTTTTTTACACAAACGACAATGCAGAAAGGCAAATGTTTCTTTACGCTGTCAAGCTAAACAATGGTATACAATTCCTTATAATAAAAGGTTTATAAAAGGCCAAAATAAAAAAATTATATGGCTTTCATTGAAATAACTTCGACATAAATCAAGTGTCTTGATACAGTTATGACCAAACGTGTAGATATTTCCGTAAAACATCGATTTATTATTCGTTGGAAAACAAAATTATATGGTCCGTTAACAATTGATGACGCCTGTTGTCACTTTAATTAATAGATCTGTGCAGTCTAATTAATTAGTAATTACATATATAGATTACATTTGATTGATTGATTGATTGACTGATTAATTTTGTCGTGCTTTTTGGTGTTGGTTCTATTCTACATGAAAATAAAATTCTAAAGTTTGATGATATTACTGGGAAATGTTTATACCAGAATTGTAATAATGTCCTGTCAGGCCCACATTTTATAATTCTGAATAAATATGCTAGAATTTATTTACATACAGTACTAATTAATAATTCTTTGTTGTTTGTTGATTTTGTATTATCGAACAATTTATTTGTGTTTCATCCATTCGCACTTTCAGATGTATGTATTTAGGTATATATTTCAGTACAGAATTATATTTAATCATTTACTACAATTCCATGCAAAACCATTAGGAACATAGTTTATAAGCTTTTCTTTTCTTATTTCCGTAGATCCAAATTTACTAGAAAGTAGAAAATGACATACGTAATTTCTTATAACGGATGGTTTATGTCACGTTCCCATCACAACTTTAGTAGGTTATGAAAATTGAGAATAAACGCCTTTTAAAGAAATTGTTACGAGGTAGCGTTGTGAATTTTATATAGGGTGTTTCATTTTCATTATTCGATAAAATTACAACCCATGTAAAAAACAAATTAGGTGATCACAAATCTTCTAATTTGTTTCTCAAGCAAATACTCCTAGTATTTATTTTAGACGAAACATCCTGAAGATTATTTGAACTTTGTTATGTCAGGTGCTATTGAGAGAGCTGATCTTGTTAGTAGAAGATACGACCATATTTTAACTTACTTTGAAGTTGATCAAAAACATCTTCCACTGTCTAAATACACGCCCGTTTTATGGCGAAAGTTGAATTCTTTCCAACATTGATGGATATAGTCATGTTTACAAGCAACTGCCCAATAGCAGAAAGGGCCAAGTTTTATGGATGTTTATGAATTATCGCTCCAGAAGTTTCCCCGACGGGAGATAAATGACCAATAACTTCCATGTTTTTTGACATAAAGCAGTAAACTTTTTGATTGTTCTGGAGTTACTTGTATGGCTCAGTTTAATTAAATTATAGGTTATAATTTAGTTATTGAGTTGCGGGTTCTAAAACCCCTGGATCTCGTTAAATATTGTATAATATAAGGGTTTCATTACCAAACTCGTGATTCAAGGACCGATAAAAAAAGTTTTTATATCCTCATTCCCTGGAAATGGATCGAAGAGTTCGCAGCAGGTTGCCGTCGTCACTAAATCTGGGGATAATGCAATAAGCTTTCTTAAGTTCATTAATGTACCACCTGGTTTAATTAATTGGTCAGTAGCAGTCTTGAATCGATTTCAATTATTTATTTGCTTGAAAATTGGAAAAGTTTTCGTTTAAATGTAATAAAATTAGGGGCCTGGTATTCCAGAATTACAAGTACCAATTACGTCACGAGTACGGTTAGAGTTAATTGGTTGAACGTTAATGAAAGCCATCTGTTAATGAATATTGTTGCCGCTGCGTAAATACTAGTTATTTTCAGGAGTCGGAAACAAAAAAGGACGAGTTACCTGAAAAGGGACGAACTAGTAAATAGAATTTTTATAGGGATTTGCTACAGTTTTTCTACTGTTCGCTTCCAGCATATAAATGTGTGTTGAATCCACTGCGTCGCAAACTTTTTTAATTATATCATATCGATTTTGTCGAGGGTTTGATTGTGGAAGTACGCAAAAACTATTTCCTTTTTTTATAGATTCCGCCGGAGGACGAAACAATTTTATACTTGGAAAAAGATAACGTCATTTTTAAAGCCGCTTTTTATGCAGCCGCTGAAAACTTTAATCATATTGTGCGCTGAAAATTAAAAGTTGCGCTTTACAGTTATTAAGCTGGTGTTATGGGTATGACGACATTATTTTTTTAATAGAAACATACCCCCTTTCTGCCTTTAGTGTGTTAATTTAAAGCACATCTGAGTGTTGTATTTTTTAATAAGGATTTATGCAATGAGTTTTTAAAATGAGAAATGGCGTAGTCAACCAAAAACGCAGTTTCTGCGAAAAACTGTAAGAATAATCTTTATAATTTTTCTATTTTTTACTTTTCGAGCATAAGATAGAGAACTATGGAGGATTAATTTAATCTTTTCTCGATGTTTCATAGCTTACAGAATATGAAATAGTAGGTCTTCCCTTTTCGTCTATCGTCTATGGGCGATTTTATTATGCACATAATCTCTAAAACTTAAGAGATACGTTTTAGGAATCTAGTATTGATGTGTATAAAGCTAATCACAATTTGTCTGCCCTCATATACAAGTAATTTATTAACCCACCTCTATTTTTATACAGAATGTAAGTTTCTGGAAGAAAATTAAAATTGTACACAAATATTTTACAGTTTATTAATATTTTGGAAAAAGTTACAAGTTGAACTGCTTATTAGAATTTACCTGCTCATCCCTTCCCAAATGTTGATGACGTCTAAAATTTTACTAAAAATCTCATTTGAACCTATGCAGGTGTCTCCTTCAAACACTTCTATTTTTACTTCCCGATCGTAAGGGAAGGAACTATAGTAATTGAGTCTGTCGGCCGACTCTCTACTCCACGAAGAGATAGGTCTCCCGTTTCTGTCTCCCGTTTCCCTCTCCCGTTTCCGTCTGTCTGTCTGTCTGTCTGTCCGTTTGTCTGTCCGTATGTCCGTCTGTCTGCCGTCCTGCTTATTATTAGGCAAATAATCTCTGAAATTACTGGGTCGATTGTTGTCAAATTTTGCATTTATATTAGGAATATCATGTAGATGGTAAAACGCTAAATTTTCTAATCATCCCTACCAATAATGTAATGATGTCACTTCAAATATGTACATGATAAATGGGTTTTAAATTGTATAAAATAACATAGTCCTACACATGTAGTTTATGATTCCGTGTTGAGTTTTTACCCGAAACGTCCAGATTTTTGGGGAAAAAAATCAAAATTATGAAACAACATTTTGCAATTTAATTTGGAATCCGCAAAACCGAATGATTTGAAATCTTGCAGATCTTCTCATAAGCATAATAAAATTTTAATCAAAATTTTGCCGATAAATCCTATCTAAAATGTCCAAAATATGATGAATCTATACTTATGATTTATCATTCCATTCATACTGTTTGGATTTACTTATACAGGGTGACTCAAAGAATTAATGAATGCGTGAATTTATATAATTGATTTAATCAGGAACTGCAAAATCCAATGCTTTGAAATTTTAGAGATGTTTTAAAGTTATTATAAGGATGGTAAATTTTTGATCAAAATCTATTTACTCATTCCCCCTTGAAAATTGATGATGTCACCTTAAAACTTTACTGAATAAATCCTGTTATAAATGTGCAAAATATGATGAGTCTATACTTATGATTTATCATTGCGTTAATATTTTTTTTAGATTTGCTTATACAGGGTGTCTCAAAAAAAAAATGACTGAGTCAGTTTATTTTATTGATTGCATCAAGATTACAAAACTGAAAACTTTGTAATTTTGCAGACGGTTTGAACTTATTGTAACCATGGTAACTTTTTAATCAGCATGTATCTGTTTGTCAACCCCAAAAAATTGAAAGGGTCATCTCAAAATTTTGCCGAATAAATACTATCTAAAATATGCAAAAGTCTATGCTTCCAATTGATCATTGCATTTCAATTTTTTAGATTTGCTTATACAGTGATTAAAAAAAATTATGAATAAGTCAATTTATTTTTACGTTTCATTGTACTTGCGAGGGAAGTTCTGTCGAAACAACTTTCGGTCAATTTTTTAGAATTATTCATACAGAATGTCTCAAAAAAATTAACGAATGAAGTAATTTATATTAATGATGAGATAAAAATGATTTACCTCATTTTCCTGGAATTCTAGAATCACTGTAGACCATAGTGGTGTTATTAGTGCCTCATTGTACCTATCTACATTCATATATTTGTCCCTGCTAAAAGTTGATGACGTTAAGAGTTACAAAAATTTGTTAATAAATCAAATTTTATAAATTACTCAAGAAATTAGACTTGTTTAATTGATTGTGCTTCAGAGTTGACGAAAATTTTGCCTAAATAACTTAAGATCAACTTTTATAAATGCTGCAAACAAAGCAAAAAAAAATATTTTGATTAAGTGCAAAATTAAGTCTGTTAAATGAAAAAGAATGAAGGAAAACATTCAGATTTTTTAACTGATAAAATCTGATTAACGATTTACCATATCTACAATACATTAAAATGTTTTTAAGAAATCAGTGCATTCGGTTTTGCAGTTTTGAAGTTAAAATTTAAAATGTTGTTATACAGTTTTGTTTTTTTTTTCCGAAAAATTTGGATATTTGAGTAAAAAAATCAAGACAGATTCATAACCCACAAGTGTAGGAATATGTTGTTTTATAAAAGTCAAATAACCTAGTAACATTTACTATGCAAAATTTTGAGGTGTCTAG
Source organism: Zophobas atratus (assembly GCA_022388445.1). Lineage (NCBI taxonomy): Eukaryota > Metazoa > Arthropoda > Insecta > Coleoptera > Tenebrionidae > Zophobas > Zophobas atratus. Next base: position 45,550,854 of record CM039442.1, on the reverse strand, counting down.
TAGTTACCGAGATCATCTGATTAATAAAAATCGACGCAGACTACAGGCGACAGATAGGCGGAAACGGGAGACCTATTTTTCCGTACTTTCCGATGGACCCTGCTGCAATACCTCAGTAGCTTACTTTCAGGAATTAAATGTCTATTATTAAACCATGGGTAATTTAGGACTCTTTGCTTTAAGATTTCAAGTAAAATATACACAAATTTGAATTATTCAAAATAAACTTCATATACACCAAAAATTGTAAGATTGCTTAACAAAATCACCAAACACTCAATTCACGGATGACACAAGCAAGTTGTGAACCGTCAAAAACATGGAATCTATCAAGATGACCCCATTACACTACTTCCCTGAACAAGGTTTTATACATATACAGGGTGACTTATTAAGTGCGCTGTTTTCGATATCTCATTATTAATTATTATTAGAGGTTGAAAAAAGACAAAGAATTTTCTTGAAATTTTTTGGCAATGGGAATTAACACAAAAATATCGCAATAGGGTTATTTTTGAAATCTGTCATATAAGATTTTGTGGAGAGATAAATAAAAGTGGGCGCTTTGTTGTGGTACCAATTAAGTCAAATTTTACTTTAGAGGGTACTTGAAAAAAATTCCAAAATTTTACAATTTTCGAATATGACTATTTCAGTTTTTTCGTATACCTTGTATTTTATTATTGTATTTTACTCTATTTTTTGTTCTCATTCTTTCAATGTGTCAATCGGTCTTTTAGAAAAGAAAAAAATCAATATAAAACTAACGAGACAACTTTAAAGACAGAAAATACTTAACAAAATGGAATAAAATTCAGTATTAAAATATAAGGTGTTCTATTTGGAAAAACTGAAATATCCATATTTGAAAATTGTAATAAATAAAAATTTTAAAAACACACTGTACATGACAATTTAATTTTACTTATACCACAACAAACCTTCCCTTTTTAGACCCTTAAAAATATTGTGACACAGATTTTTTAAAATAACCCGACTAATTGTTGTTTTGTGAATCCTTTCTTTGCTAAAAAGTTGGTCGAAGGTTATTTCGACAGAACTTCCCTCGCCCTTAAAGGATAATCCGAACAATCCCGCTTCTGTAAAAAGTTATAGAATTTGATTTTGTGATTTCCGTTTTGTGATAACCTCTGTAAAGTAAAAACCAGTGGCGTAATTAACACCCCCGCAGCCCCCACGCTGCCGGGGCGTAGATTCGGAGGGGGCGCTATCCACATAAGTCTGGACAATATGAAATATATTTAAAGCAGATAGCAACAGTACAAAAATTGGTCTAAAGAGTTTAGACAGTACTTTCCTCGCTATGGGAAACGTGACGACTGCGTGCCTATTATGTTTTTTTCGCATTACATTTTTGTAGCGGGACATTTTAAAATAAATTGAATTAATTTTTTCAATTTTGTCATTATTTGGCATTGTCATTTTTTTTCTCTGATTGCTATGATTGCGTATTAAAAAAAATTAAATTGCACAGAAAAAATAAACACCCTGTTTAGTACTTGTAATTTAAGACAAATAGCCATAACACTTATCAACCTGTAGACGTAACGGTGAAATACAAACGAAACTAAAACATGGTTTCTACGAATTGCAATAACCGGATGACAATAAAACGGTCCAGACTTTTTTATTGCTCTGATTTTCGTTTACTGAATAAAACACTACATTTTATTTGGTTTTTGGATGCTGTAATTCACATTTGGTTAATTATAACTTGTCCATATCTAGAGGAGAATCCCCTAGCATCCCCTAGCCTGCCCTAGCTAAGGCCTTATGAAATATCGAGAAACGAGTATTAAATCGACCAATGGACTGCATTACTGTACGTCCTTAGATTATCCTCGATAAGAAAAACAACTTGAAAGTGTTTATGTTTATACATCGGAAGAATTTCACGTAGAAATTAGTTTGATTTGAATACGTTCGACCCCTCAAAGCAGAGGAACAAAGCAATTAACTAGTAAGCTACAATCGACAAAATGTTCTGAATATCATTATAATTCTTATTAAATAAAGACGTTTGTATTTTCGAAAAAATGGGATGACTTGTTCTTAATTTGATCAATAAAAAATATGAATGCTATGATGAATCACAAGTAAAAACTCATATTTTGCACATTTTGGGTAGAATTTATTCCACAAAATTTTGGGATAACGTCATCAATTTTTTGGGAGAAATAAACACATTTATTTGGATTAACAGTTCACTATGCTTACAGTGACTTTAAAACGTCTGCAAGATTTCAAAGTATTCAGTTTTGCAATTCTTGGTTTAATCAATAAAATTAATTGACTCTTGTCATTAATTTTTTTTTCAGACACCCCGTATAAGCAAATCTAAAAAATATTTATGCAGTGATAAATCACAAGTATAGTCTCATCATTCTTTACACATTTAAGATAGCATTTTTTCAGCAAAATTTTTGGGTGACGTCATCAATTTTTTAGGGAGGATGAGCAAATACATTTTGATCAAAAATTTGCCATGTTTATGATCACCTTAAACATCCCCATGATTTCAAAGGGTTTAGTTTTGCAGTTCCTGATAAATTCACGCATTCATTAATTTTTTTGAGTCACGCTGTATATGCAAATCCAAAAAATATGGATGGAATAATAAATTACAAATACAGACTCATCATATTTTGTACTTTTTAAGATAGGATTTCTTCAGCAAAATTTTGGGGTGACGTTATCAATTTTTAGGGGGATGACCAAATACATTTTGCTCAAAAATTTACCATGCTTATGATAACTTTAAAACATCTCCAAGATTTCAAAGCATTTAGTTTTGTAGTTTCTGATTTAATCAATAAAATACACTGAAGCATTCTTTAATTTTTTTGGATCACCCTGCATATACAAATCCAAAAAATATGAATGGAAAGATAAATCACAAGTACAGACTCATCATATTTTGTACATTTTAAAAAGGATTTATTCGGCAAACTTTTGAGCTGACGTCATCAATTTTTTGGAGGGGAAGTAAATATATTGTGATAAAAATTTTATCATGCTTATCGTAACCGTAAACCATCTGCACGATTTCAAAGCATTCGGTTTCGTAGATTCCAAATTAAATGTCAAAATGTTGTTTCCTAATTTTAATTTTTTTTCCAAAAATCTGGACGTTTCGGGTAAAATTTCAATTCGGAGTCATAAACTACATGTGTAAGACTATGTTATTTGATACAATTTAAAACGATTTCCCAGGCTTCCAATAATCTTAAAATTCAAAATTTTATAGCATTTGCTTCTGCAATTTCAAAATATTGTCATACAATTCTGAACTCAACATGGATTCATAAACCACAGCCACAGAAGCATGTTATTTTATACAAATGGAACAACATTTATTAGGCACAATTGTAAGATGATGTCGTCAATTTTTGTGGCCATTAGCGGCTAAATTTTGACTAACGATTTATTATGTTTCCTATAACCTTAAAATGTTTAAAGCTTTCAAAGCATTCGGTTTTACAATTTCAAAAGTACGTGTAAATTGTAAAATACAATTTTGAATTTTTTCCCGAAAATTTGCATCTCTAGTGGAAGAACACAACACGAAATATGTAATTCTATGAAATTTAAGGAACATTCTACAAAATTTTTAGATGACGTGATCATTTTTGGGGGACATAAATGAAAACATTTTGATTACCATGCTAACGATAACCTGAAAACGTTTGCAAGATTTCAGAGCACTTGGTTTTGTAGTTACAAAGTTAAATTGCAAAATGTTGTTATTCAATTTTAATTTTTTTCCAAAAATTTGGGTGTCTAGGGTAAAAACTCAACACAAATAGACAGTACAATACATAAAAGTCGTTCAATGGGCCCGATTGCAATACTTTCTTAGCTTTTCAAGAAAATTAGTCACAAAGCCTAAGAAGTGTGAATTAAAATATGTAAAAATATACAGTGTGTTTCATTAAAAAAAAAAAACGAAGTTGTTATGCCTTAAAAACGGAACACTTTGTATAGCTAAAAATAATGTTAGAGTATAATCCTTAAAGAACCGTTAATAAGTCATGAATTATCAAGGAGCGTGCGCTTGGTCACTCACTCTGTATATTTACACATTCTAGTGAATACTAGTTGCTTTTGAAGAATAACAAATAAGAAAATAATGATTTTAAAAAATTTTTCATGTAAGTTTTGACCATCATCATATAAAGCTTTGTTTTTTCGGGTAACTCCGGTTATACCGGGTACAGCTAGCACATTCTGAAAAGCGTTATTCAACATCAATCAGGAAAAAATGTAATCAATTCAGGCGGTGTAGTTTATTGATGTTTGTAGACGATTGCAGCTGTTTATCGACTTTTTTCCGCTTATATCAGCAACACTGTTTGTATTTTTTTGGTTTCACATGATTATCACATAAGCACAGCACAAACAGTGAACCGTCAAGTATGTTAAAATATTTAACGCAACATATGCATATGATTAGATAATTTTTTTCCAACAAAAAATATTTCACATGATAGATGTTGTTTGAAAATAATGAAGGCTTAATTTTGTTATAATCTTACTACAAAAATTGCAAATATGTCAAAATTCGGTCCTAATAAAAAATTCAGTCAAACTTATTGCAGACAAAATCGTCTTTTATTGGTTTGGCAAACGTAAGTGAGCTATTGCTTTCACAATTTCTAATTTTATGACTCGTCTTAAAATCGTTTACACAGACGTTGTTTGCTTGGTGATAATTGTGCGATTAATAAAAATGAAGCTGTCTTTGTCATCGTCCGCTGCGAGCAATCAGGATGAGAGAGACAGGCGATCTTGCGCCAACTGGTCACTACGTGTTATTTTCGAGCACTTAGCTCTAAGAATCGATAAAAATGTAGCGATCGGAATAAATATAATACATTTCCCTGATAATCCGGTAAACAATTTATTTTTGATCAGATGCGCATCTGAAATCCTTAATTCAGCAAGAAAACAAACATCCTTTCCATGAATCTGACGCACGCACATATGTAAAAGTACATAAACCATCAAACAAATCTCGGTCAAAAGGATTCTACTCATCTGAACGTGTGAATTTCCATCAAAAATACGGCTTTGAAATGCTCATGGCGGCATAGCTTGATGTAGGAGAGGAAAAATTAACAACACTTGAACTTTGTCATGGATAGAAGAGAAAGCAAACAATTATAAATACCTACATCAATCAGTAATTGAATTTTTATGTTTCCACTTTGCACGTACTTTTAATTAAAATGGTTGTGTTGCGCAAAATAGGTACGTTGTGAAGCGTTTACCAGCAGTGTTCATTGCTAGAAAAGCAAACAATAAATTAACATGTTCGAGAACAAGACTCTGAATAGTAAGTACTCTTAAGTTAATAAATAAAACACTGTTTTATTTATTTTTCTCGAGTGTTAGTATTATTTATCCTCAAATTACACTCACTTGTGTTTGATTTTAACCAAGATACTTGTTTTACGGTTTGTACACATAAAACTGTAATTACCCCAGTAATGACGTCTTCAAAATTTTATTATCGCTATAAAGTGAATAAAATGCGAATTTTAGGATAACCAAGTGTGGAATGAAGCCCCCGGGACATAACTACGTTAGGGTATAAATAATGAAGAACGTGAAGGGATAACTGGCACATGTCAAACTGCATGATATCCCACGTCGGCTGCTGGACACTAAATTTATAATGCAATGCAACGCAGAGAGCCAATTTCCAGATAGGAAAAATCGCAAGTACGTAGCAGGGTAATGCTAAATCTTTATATTTACTACACTTTCTAATAATAGCTGATATGAATTTTTATAGCTTCTACATAAAATTAGAATTAAATGCCTCTCTTTGAGGTATTTTTGAGGTTCATTAAAGGAGATGTTTGGTCGACTTGTAAACATCAACTTAAAATTTGCGTATAGACACGTTCTGCACATTTTACTTGCAGTTATAAAGTCGTAAAGAATTGTATGTTGCATTGTTTGTCTAAAATAAAAGCCATCGAAGGACGCTTAAGGTTGGGCTGTTCGGAAAATTGCATGAAAAATGAATTTTATAGTTAAACTACATAATAAAAATACTGTACTTTAAGTAAAAAATGCTTCAATACATAGGTTAAATAGGATTTAGATGGTGTTCTCAGTAATATTGTCAGCACTAATTAATGTGGTTAAAATATCCAAATAAGTAAGGAAATAGCTCAAAGTTACATTTTGTAATAAATTATGGAGGTTTTATAAACCTATCTTTAGTTGCGAGTTTATTTAATCACAAGCGGAGCGGGTGTTTAAAAAACGAATTTGTAGACACGTTGATAAACTTGTTACATCCTATGCTTTTTCTACGACTTCATAAAAGTTTTGTTAACCTATTACTTTTACTTAACATTGAAGAGTTCACAATTAATGATTGTAAGAGATTAAACATACCATTAACACAATTTAGAACCTGTTTATAGGATATTTTAATTGAGATTAAGTTAATCACGAATGTAACGAGGCGTTTAACGACCTCTGATTGGTGTAGATACGGTCACGTGGTACTTTAACGCCGCATTAAAAATTTAATTGCAATCGAATAATTAATTGAGCTTCTGTAAACCGGATCTAAGCCTTCTGTGATTCTGAAGGGTGATCAAAACGTCACAATTTATGAACTGTCAAAGTCAATCAAGGCGGCTCATAACAACTTAAAATGACATTTTGGTTATGGAAGAAGAAAAATCGATAAAATATTGAAATTTATTTTTTTTAATGATAACCTCTATAAACTGAAAAAATGTAGATGAAACCAGTCACAGTAAAAGAAAAAAGAGTGGCTTATGAGGGATATAACCCATGTTTTTCGCGTTCTCATAACTATGTAGGGTAATCAATCGAGGCGGATTCATAAACCACAAATACAGAGATATGTTATTTTATAAAATTTGAATAGCATTTACCATATAAATTTTGAGGTAGCGTTATCAAATTGTTGTTGGGGATGGTCAGACAAATTGTGCTTAATATGTGGTAGTTTAATAAACATGACACAGACAACAGACAGACAGACGGAAACGGGGATCTATTTTTTCATACTCTAGGACTCTAGGGTTATGAAAGGTCGAAAAAACATGAAAGTAGTCACTCGTCGGATGGACCCTATTACAGCTTACGTTCGGGACGTGAAAAAAGATTAATGGTAAGCACTTAATGAAGAGACTACAAAAAATGAAACAGCTGGACGGATGGAGAAGGAATAAAAACGAAAGTGATGATGATAATTTAAAAATGTAGAAACATGGTAAAGTAAATTGTCATGATCAAAAAGACAAGCCAAGTTAAAGTTTTATGATTGTTGAAAAGCTGAAAATAGGGGAAAGTCTATTAGAAAGAAGAAAATCAAAGTTTAGACAACAAAAAGCAACAAATTCAAAACTGAAAAGAAATTTAAAATAAAAAAAAAAATCAAGATTAAACAAAAAGTGACGAAAACAAAGTTAATTTAAAACAAAATCACAGCACAGTAAAACGAGAAAATAACAACAAATTGGTCTTATGTTATAGATAGAACTTCTCTCTCCTCTGAAGTAAATACAATCAAATAAATCCAGTCATTGAAAAAAAGACCAATATAGATAATAATAATCGCAGTATAAGAAAAAAAAAAAAAACAGTTGTCCAGGGGATCGAGCACCAGTCAACTAAGCTGTAGGTAGACTGCTGTTGAGGAAGGCCCTCAATGATGATTTTTTTGCGAAAATCTAGATGTCTAGGGTAAAAACTCAAGGCGAATTCATAAACTATCAGTATACATACAATTTAAAGAGCATATCTTAAGCACAGTTTTGAGATGACTTCGTCAAGTTATGAGTTGCTTATCTTTTTACCTTCTAGACGATAGTTACAGTAACATAGGAAACACAGGAAATCTATTAATTCTACTTTTGGGCCATGAACCGTTGAAGAAAAATGAAAGTAGCCACTCGTCGGATGGACCTTATTAAAACGAGTGTAATGACAAGAAGTAACTAAAATACTAAACCTGATGGAAGAAATAATTTTTCAAATAATAGAAAAAATCAGTTATAAATTTTGCAATTTATCTGGAAAAATTAGAAACCAAAGTGTCAAAAAAAGTGGCCATCGATCACCATACTTAATAAACCAAGATAAAATTTAAAGTTTTATGGCTGCTTGACAAATTAAAATTTATGAAAATTCTACTGTAATGACAAAAATGACGAAAACAAAGTCAGCTTAAAACAAAATCACAAAGAAAAACCGCACAGTAGAACGAGAAAATAAGAAAAATTGAACTTGTGTAATCAGACAGAACTTGCCTCGCCAGTTATAGAGAAAAAACAATATAGAAAATAACAATCACAGCGAAAGAAAAAACAATGGTACATAAGACGATAGAATCGGCGACCTTCACGTTAGTAGCCTCCGCTCTCATCAACTAAGCTGTTGAGAACCGTAACTCTCAGATTCTTATATAATATTAGTAGAAAATTGTGATTTTTTTGCGAAAATTTGAATGCCTAGGGTAAAAACTTAAAGCGGATTCATAAACCACAAAGATCTTGAGGCCTCCAGATGTTTTGCTTTTGAAAGAGTTTGAAAAAATACCATATTTTTTTTTAATTAAACAATCTTTGAGACCCCTTGTGTTTTGTTTTTGAAAAAAATTTGAAAAGATCTTGGAGGCTCCTTTTGCTTCATTTCTTTTTTAGAATGTGAAAGAATCTTGGGGATTGAGAGTGTTCTATTTTTGCAATAATTTGAAAGTCTCATGAGCCCTTGGTATTTAATTCTTTTTGGAAGAGTTTGAAGGAGTCTTGAGGTTTCTTAATGCTTTTTTAGGACTTCAGATATTTTGTTTTCGAAAGAGGCTGTTTTTAAGAATGTGAAAGGATGTTGTGGTCACATAGTGTTTTTTTACGACAAACCCGTCGATGTTCTTGATGGTTCTATTTTTGAAAGAACTTGAAATAATTTCGGGAGTCCTTGATGTTTCGTTTTTGAAAGAGTTTGGCAAGATCGTGAGGCCTCCTGATGTTTTGCTTTTGAAAGAGTTTGAAAAAATCTTGGGATCCCGTGGTGTTTTTTATGTGAAACAATCTTCGGGAATCCTTGTTTGAGGGTGTTTTGTTTTTGAAAGAGTGTGACAGAGTTTTAGAAGCCCCTGGGGTCAATTTCGAAAAATCTTGAGTGCTTTTTTTGCTTTTAGAGAATTTGCAAGAATCTTTGTTTTAAGAATGTGAAAAGATCTTGTGGGCTGCGGCAATTTTATTTTAAATTGGTATTTTATTTTTGAAAAAGTGAAGGATTATTGATATTTTGTTTTTTAATGTGAGAGGACACTTTGTGTCTTTTTTAAGAATATGATAATCTTGAGGTCCGATGGTGTTTTTTTTTTTGTCAAGTACCATTGAAGGTTCTTAATTTTATTTTTTAAAGAACTTGAAATAATGTCGGGGATCTCTGATGTTTTGTTTTTGAAACTGTTTGAAAAGGTCTTGACGACACCCGGTGTTTTGCTTTTGATAGAGTTTGAAAAAAATCTTGGCATTCCCTATTGTTTTTTTTTAGTGAAACAATATGGAGGTCTCTTAACATTTTGTTTTTGAACGAATTTGAAAATATCTTGAGTGCTCCTGGTATTTCGTATTATGAAAGAGTTTGAGGGAATCTAAAGGACCTCTAGTGCTTTTTAACTCACGAGGACCATTTGAATTTTCTTTTTCGAAATAGTTTGATAGAATCTTTGGATCTCCTAGTGTGTGTGTGTGAGTGTTTGTTTTAAGAATGTGAAATCTTGGGTGCAACCAGTGTCTTTTCAAAAAATGAATGAATTTTTGGGGCTTCTTACGTTTTGTTTTTGAAAAAGTTTAAAAAAATCTCGAGGCGTCTTAGTGTTTTGTGTTTGAAAGAGTCTGAAAGATTCTTAGGAAAAATTATTGTTTTGTTTTCCTGACGTGTTGGGATTATTATATCTGGTTCTTCTCACAAAGTGAATTTTAAGCCAGTGGGGACTTAAAATCTAAAGCGCGTTTAGCACAGAATTTGCTAGGAAACTATTATACATAATTTTGAGGTTCTAGGTAGTCCTGTTTGGAAATAATTTGAAAGTGCTTTCTAGCCTCTAGCGTCCTTTCTTATAATAATTTAACTAAATTCTTTAGAAAATACGTCATTTGCCAAAATCGTATCTTACGAAGTACTGGCCCCACCCACCCGCCCTCTATTTTTTTTTTGGAGTATGTCATTTGCCAAAATCTGTCTTATCTTAGGGAGTACAGTACTTCTTAAGATACGACTGATTTTGACAATTCATAAGAAAATTAAAATCAGTGGTATCATTTGCCAAAATGAGTCTTATCTTAACAAGTACTAGCACCGCCCACCCGCCCTTTATTTTCTGAGAGGATATATCATTTGCCAAAAACAGTCTTATCTTAGGAACTACACAAGTTCTTGGTGGTTTTATTTTTAAAAAAAGATGAAGAAATCTTGGTGATCATTGGTGTTTTATTTGTGAAAGAACTTAAAATAATCTTAGGGGGCGTTTTCTTTTTGAAATTATTTGAAAAGATCTTGGGACCTCCAGATGTTTTGCTTTTGAAACAGTCTGAAAAAATCCCCTATTTTTTTTTTTAATAAATAAATTGAAATAACATTTATTACAAAATTTTGGTGGGGATGATACGACACATTTTCGTTGACGATACTTCTACCATACATATAAAATTTGACAACAATCACTTCGATAGTTCCGAAGATTATCTTTCTAAAAAAATAAACACAGACGACAGAGAGGCGAAAACGGGAGACCCATTTTTTTATACTCTAGGGGTCATGAAATGTCGAGAAAATATGAAAGTAGCGAAGGAGATTCTAATATTAACGTTCATTTAATAAGGAAGAGGTTAGTAGAAAAAAAGCAAGTAAAGAAAAAACAAATAAACCATTTAAAAAGTTAAAATAATTTTGTTTTTGGAATATGCTGAGAAAAAATCTGAATGAGACGATACAGTGGTTGAGTAAATAGTTTTCAAGAATTTCTGTGGCGCCTATTACATTTTAAAGTACAAAATTATTATGACACAATTGTAATTATTGTAAAACAGACTTCTAAATTTATATTTATTATATTATTGTAATTAAAAATAAAAAGGCGAAGGCTTTCGCTATTTCTTTGAAATGTTCCAACATTATCCAAAACTTCAACTAAAAAAAAATTAATCTAATCATCTGTGGCGACACAATAATAAGTAGTGGTAAGCGAAGACTCCTCCGTAGTCTAGTGGTACGGGCACCCGCCCGGCAAGCGGTAAACGTGCGGTTCGATTCCCACCGGAGAAGCAACATTTTTCTCGCTTACCCTACACATCTAATAGTAACATAAAATAGGTAGAGAGTGTCATACTAATATGGTGAACAACTAGAGGTAAAATAAATTGAGAATGCTATTATGAGTCATCAAATGCTGGGTGAAGTTTGACAAGTAGAGGCAACTTTGTTTTAAATTTTTATTTTCGAAACAATTATTAAAAAACAATTGTCCATTTTTACCGCATCTTTAAACAATTGTACGTATGCTTAGTTATTGCTTCTAATTCATAATATTAGTGTCCAAGATAACAACACATGTATTAAATATTTACAAAAATCAGAGGAATAATTTTGGGCTTCAAATTTATTTGTCCTAAATACTTACTTAATCTTTGTAGCAACCAGCGATTTTCTTTTAAAATTAGTGATGGAAATTTCGCCTGCGTTTTCCGCCTGCTCTTTCATAAATTGCAATACATATTTCATTAATTCGAAGGATCTTTCCTTTTACTCCTACAGACTTTTTAGCCGACATGTTGATTGAAAAATTGAAAAACTGGCAACTTACGCTGAAAACGCTTTTGTAAGCTTTTACCATTTTGTAAATATAGTTAATTTAGGTCTAAAGGCGTGTTATTTTGGAAAAACCGATATTGTATATATAACACGTTAAACATAAAAGTCGACCCAAACTCGAAGGACAGCAAAAGCAGAAAAGAAGAAATTTTTCGTCAATGGACTGTTATAACGTATTCTGGACATTCCTGTAATTACTAATCAGGTAATCTTTGTACCACCCCTTAGTTTTGGAAGTGGACTCGCCCGGGTTTGTTCTCGTCTCTGCACATGTGTATCGATGTGCTATTCTCAAATAATTTTAACCCTGTGCAATTATTATTTGATCAGCAGTTTTGTAAATTAAAACCCATTTCGTACCTTTACTTTACTGAGAAAAATGTTGAGAAGAGATGAAGGCATGAAAATAAACCAAGCCGCGTTTATTAACATAAACAGCGGAATATCTGTAATGTATTCCTCGTTATGTAAAGACAACACATAAAACAGGATCCCTAAATCTGGAAGTTTCGAATTTCATTTACAAAAATAAAAAAACAAATTAGTACAGCATTCATAATATTTAAATCGAAAATTCCTGTCTTAGTTTTATCATAAGCGCATGTAATTTTTTTAACTTAGTACTTACAGTATTTCCAAATGAATAACAAATGAAAACAATATTGGTTCAATCGCGGAATGAACAAAATTTAAATATCTCTTCCAAATTTAAAATTAATGACACAAATAAAGATTTCCACCATTTCGCGTCCATCCTTCCCTTCTTTCTTTGGTTCATTCCCTCAACCTAATAAAGTTACTCGTATTGGTCCCTTTAAGCCCGAATTTACGTTCTTTAAAAATTGCTTATGGTAACGAAGTCGTTGCTAAAGACATTCCTCGTTATAAAATAATTATTCTTCTTTCGACCTGATGTAGTCCAACTCAATAATAAAATACCGACTGAGTTTAAACATCAAATTTCTAAAGGTAATTGTCATAACATGGCTTAAAATATAACAACAATCAGCCGTAAATCACCGAACAAAGCTCTCTCAAGAAGTAATTAAATTTTATTGCCAGCTTGCTGGTAGACTTAAATCGGAATATTTCTGCACGAAAGTTAATTAATAGTGTTAACGAAGTTTTTCATTATTTCCGAATCTATCTCGGCTTTGTAATAATGTTCGCAGCGAGAAATAAATTTACATAGCTGCAATATATTTCATGCCGACCGTGGCGTTACTAGTCGTAAAGCTCACAATGCCGGTCCACAGTTGGCAGTAAAAACTAATTTTTATTTATCTTTCACTTTTTGTGGTCATTCTGTTGGCATTATGTACATTTATTTCAACTTGATTGTTGGCGGAGTCTGCATTTCAGATAAATGTTTATGGGGTCTTTGTTGAGATATGGGGCGAATTTTAAACAGTTTGTTGATTTATCTCATATAATTTATCATGGTTCTAAATTGTCTGATTTTGTTTGAAATGGTACTGATGTAATTGTTAACTTATTTGCTAATTTACGAGATGTCATCACTTTTACCTCCCGGTTTTCAAATTGAAGCCGTTTTTTTTTGGTTGTTGTCTTGTAGTTTGTTGTCTACTAGGATGAGAATGTGGCAGAAATTTATGATATTCTTTCTCTAGTACTTAATAATACAGTGAAAGATAACGATTTGTACAAATAAAAGATTAACGTATGTTAAACAGAAAAGTTCTGGCAGTTTGAAAAGTTATTTTTCTCAATTCAAATCCCTGAGGTCCCGTAAAAAACTTGGCGAACGTCTTTATGCTTCATTTATTTTTAAGATCAGTTGCTGAATATTAAATAACTCTGAGTGTTCTAGAAGCTCGTTAATTCTAGGAAATCGCAATGTTATTCTTGCTGAAAAAAAATTTCGTTCGCTGTCTACAAAACGTGCTTTTTACAAAAAAATTGTTCGGTTTATAAATGACTATTAAATATTCTATTCAGGATATTTTTTTTCTGGTTGAGGGTTGCCTATGGAAATTTGGCAGTTTTTTAGTTTAAAAACGGCTTTAAAAATGAGGTTATGAATTTGATCATTCAATATGACACATGTGGAATTTGTTGCCAAAGTTAGACTTCCTTTATTAATTAATTTTTGTGCTTTGCTAATTTATTTGATGTTTCAGATCGTAGGTACAACATATCCAATACATGAATACAAACAAAAATAAGCTTCTATTAATCGTTTTGAACTTCGTTTTTGCTGCAAGAGTAATAATAAATAGGTTGAAATTGGCAAACAAAGGAGGTAAACTGACTGGCTGAGTTTAATCTTTCAGCACAATCATTGAAATCACATTATTAATGTTAATAATAATAGAAAATATTTAAACTTTGAATTAACATAACTCTGACAAGCTCAGTTCACTATTTTCCATCACCATGATTTCACTGAAGGAACCTAATTTATTTGATTCAGATTCCCATAAAAAAAAATAAAAAGAGGAATTGTAAATTTCTCATTTGTTTTTACTTGGCGGCCAAAATAAGCTCTGTAGGTAAGCGAAGAAAAATGTTGCTTCTCCGGTGGAAATCGTACCACACGTTTACCGCTTGCCGGGCGGGTGCCCTTACCACTAGACTACGGAGGAGCTTATCTTTCCTCGCTTACTACTACGTATTATTGCGCCGCCACAGCTCTTTAGTATGTTACAAAAATTTTGCCATTTGTCAGGAGTACATCTAGAAGGTAGCTTCAAACCATCAATTTGGCGCCTTATCTGGAGATGTAAATCGCAATTTATTTACTTATTGTAAATTCTACAAAATTCCCACGCCATACCATTTCAATGGGATTGTAATGACACTGGGGCAATCTAAGACATTCATGACCATACCCTTTCAATGTTTTATCAATTATTATTATCACTCACGTAACGTCGGGCTCTGTTTTTATGGAAAGGTGTATTTAAATTCCTAAGTTCTCTTTTGGAAAATTTTTCGCTGAATTTGAGATTATGATTAATTAGCCATTTGATTTTTTTTATACGAGAATATGGGAGGTTTGTCCATTTGTGTTATGATACATTGTCTAGAATTCACTACACATCGTTTCCTGTGGCTTATCCAAACTAGAAATAAGCTGATTATTCACCCAGTTTTGAAAACATAGTCCGTCGATTGTCTTATAGTCTGTCATTACCTTTTTTTTTTTTTAATTTAGTAAAAATTCAGAACCTCTAAAAACCCAAAAAGACACCTGCTGTTTTTCAACTTAAAAATGCCACTTTCATAAATAATCACTTGTCGAAACTAAAGGGATTGAATGTCTGGTCTAAAAATCTGGTTCGTAGAACTAGAAAGCTTCAGGAAATCGAATGTTGCAAACCGCAATACTGGATCTTGGCCCGTTTTGGAATTAGGTCTATTTAAATTTGACAAAAGACGTTAGGTCTTTAAAATAGTTCATCCAACATTAAAAACTAAACCGCAGCCACTCCTTATCCGAAATATCGTGAATGGAATGTACACCTTGGTCATCAAGTATGTTTTAGTTGACAGCAGATGTACCAATTCTGAGAAAATTTTCAAAAATTGCCAAACCTGATTCAAATATTTGCCGCCATTTCACTTTTAATGGCTGAAAAAAGTTTGGTTATGACATTTTAATACTAATCAATAACAAGTTTTGACGTAAATTGAATGTCAATGTTTTGACAGCAGGAGGTAATAAGTTGGTAATAAATTCATTGACACCAACTGAAGTATTATTTTTTGAACCCTCTGTGTTATTTTAAATTACGTCCACGATTGTTTTAAACACGCAGTAAGGCAAGATATTTTTTTTAGGTTAGCATCAGGTCCAGCGTCATATGACGTTCTTCTTTTAAATATTAGTCTTGTTGTACGTTCTGTCATACAATGCATAACCTTGAATAGATAAGGTAACAACCTAAATGACATAAAGAATTGTCAGTCTTTTTCTAGAAACTTTAGCTTACTAAAATGTTGATTACCAACTACGTTCCTAGATTTCCACGGCTTGCTCGGTCTAAAAACGTCGCGAATGCGTTATTATGTACATTTCCAGTTGGTTAAAACGTTTTATAGTTTTGGAAATTTCATTCTACCCTATAAAATTTTATTGGCAATAACAGACGGACAGTAATGCAATAATAAGAGATATTTACAACTTAAAGTTGTCGCATGCTCAAGGTAAATAAATTTATAATATATGAAATATATTTTTTATTTTGTTTATATATAATTTTTAGGGTGCTAAGTATATATAAATATGTATTTTTTATTATCAACAGTATTGTTACTATTACTTTGTTTAGACAGTGGATTATATGCAAATTGCATATACACTATTTTTTTTATATGACAAATAAAAGCTTTATTAATATACAGGGTGATTTTTTTTAACCTAAAACTTTCAAATATCTCGAAAAATAACCACTTTACAAAAAAGTCTAGATTCAAAATTTAATTATTCCATGGGGGAAATACTTCAGTGCAAAAAACTAGACCCCCTCCCCCCTCTTTGTAGGTGGGGCGGCGGATTACTTTGAAAGCTTAAATAGGAACAGTTTATTACAGTTTCCGATTCTGCGGCTAAAAGTACGTAGGGTTTATCTAAATATTTTTTATGTTCATGACAGATGACACTATAATAAACGAAATTAGTTTTTTTCTATTTCTCCTACTGAGAACCTTTGTATATAATTCTGTAGTAAAAAATGCCACGTTGTCATTGTAAATAATCAAAAATGAGTCCCCACATTATTGAAGGCTACTTGATTGGTTAAATGTACCAAGACATTTTGAAAAATGAACTGCCAACATTACTTGAAAACTTGAGATTAGAAATGCGACAGAGCATATGATTTCAACATGATAGTTGTCCAGCACACTTATAAGTCAAACTGGCTATTGTATTACTTAACTCAGTTCATACTTTTTGCGAACTGGGAATATTGACGGTACCCAGTATTTACATTTACGAACTTGTTTGTATGGTACATAAAATTTTTTTCATCAATAGAGCTAAGTATCAATATTAAACAAAACATAAAAATGTGACTTTTATTACCACAAAAACACTCAACATCAGTATATCAGACAGCTGGCTTTTATAAAGGATGTAAGTTCTTTAATGCGCTGCCAGTAGATATATTAACACCAATTCGAGTGTTTTCAAGTCAAATGTGAAAAAAATTCCTATTAAAAAAAAGTTATTATACATTAGATGAGTTTCTCCGTGATGTATGACTCACAAACATACAAGCTGTAAGCTGTACATTTATTTATTGATTCTTACTACATGTGTATATATGTTTTCTGGAAATTAATAAAGTTTATTATTATTATTGTTATTAATATTATTATAAGGGTGGTTTGTCTTAAGTCATAAAAGTTTAAATAGTTACATGGTACATGTCGACTATTGGCAAATAAAAATGGGGACAATAATTTGAGAAAATATTTCTAATTCATTCGTAACTAGCATCGGTGAAAATGTCCAAGGTGAAAACACTTCAATAAATTCATGCATAAAGTGGTTTTTAAAATTTATATGGTATATTTTTTAATACGACTGTTTTAACTTTGTTTTTTTCAGAAATAAAAAAATACTCCTATAGTCTAAGTTTGTTGGATATTCCCTACCAAAGAGTTGATGACTCGAAATTTTGCAAAGTAATCCAATTTAAAATTGAAAAGATAACATACTGTTTTACTCATGGCGTCTTAGTCCGCCCTTATTTTTTAACGTTGCCTGTTCAGATTTTTGGAAAAATAATCAAAAATGAACACATTTTTATTTTAACATTTTTTTACTTTTTTCTGTTATCGCTTTTTCATCGTTTTTGTAATCACCATTTTGTCGCATGTTTTTAAAAGGGTAGAGTTTTGTAGAGAAATATTGATGTCACAAACGAAACTGGGGTGGGTGGGCGGGGTAGATTTTTTTTATATAGTTTTCTTTTAACAACAGGATAGATAAACATGTTTTCAGTTTCTTGTTGGGAAAAGAAGACTTCGTTTGTTAAGAAAAAATGGACCAAATATAAGCCCCGCCCACCCACCCCTTCTCAATTGTGATGAATATTTTATTTATCGTGTGCTGAAGGGCGGAGTTGAGTTCCAAAATCCTCGTTTCTCTACAAGAAATTACCATACGAAATATGTTTTTAAAAGGGTAGATATTTTTAGAGAACTATTGACGTGACAATTGGGGTGGTCGGGGCGGGTGGGTGTAACAGATTTTTTTTATGTATATAGAGTTTTCTTTTAACAACAGGACAGTTAAACCTATTGTTAGGTTCTTGTTGGTAAAAGAAGACTTGGTGCCCTATCAATTCCGATGATTTTTTTTATTCGTCGAAAGCCGAGGGGCGGAGCTTAACTTAAAGTAAAAACATGTTGTTGAGTATCGTGTTGTTCAAAGAATACTATGTATATTAAGAAAAAAATAAAGCCAAAGATTAGGCCCCACCATACCTGACCTAATCTAAATATGTAGTAATGCAGTTTTCATTCGTTGCCAGACTAAGAGGGGCGCCAGTTGCAAAATCCATATTTCCCTACAAAAATTTACCATTTTAAACACGTTTTAAGTTTCTAAGAATAAAAAAAATCATCACAATTGAGATAGGGTTGGTGGGAGGGGTTAATATTTTGCCTTTTTTCTTAATATATGTAGAGTAGTATTTTTTTAGGAACACGATACTCAAAAACATGTTTTTAAATTCCTGTAAAAAATAAGTATTTTGCAGTTAAGCTTCGCCCTCTTGGTGCACGGCGAATAAAAAAATCATCACAATTGAGATAGGGCGGGTGGGCGGGCTTAGATTTTGCCTTTTTGTTTTAATATGTGTAGACTTCTTTTAAAACATCTTAGGCTCTGCCCCATAATTTCGAAATCCATATTTCCTTGCAAAAATGTACCATTTTAACCATGTTTTAGGTTTCTTGTTGTGAAAAGATGGCTATGTAGAAAACAAAGGCAAAAATAATTAGAAAAAAAAACAACAATCTGACTGTATCAAGATTTATTAATGAATCTTTCATGAACATTTTTCTTCTTGATACTGTTCAAACATATATGGTTAAGGCCCGTGAACAACTTAAAATTTTATATTTTAATTTGATTATCATTGTATGTTTGGCGCACTGATTAAATAGGGTTGTTAAGGAAATTAAGGTAGGTAAAAATTTCCAAATGTAAATTCCGTAACAATAATGTTAAAAAAATGCGTTGATGTAGAAATGTTTTCTTAACACAAAATTTTATTGACAGATACAAGACAGAATTTTACAATGGAAAAATTGGGAAAACATTTGATTGTTAATTATAACAGCAAAAAAAAGTACATGTTTTATAACGTATTTATTCTTTATGTAAAAATATGTTATAATTTTGTGCATATTTATCCGCATATTTTGAGAAATATTTGTGCATGTAAGTCCGCTCTTTAATTATAACATTTATAACATACTAGTATTTATCATTGTCACTGTTTAAGTCTTAATCTGTTGATAAAATAATAACAAAGTAATACAATTTTTGAGAAAAAGCTATCAATAAGAACATAAATAATAGCATTTCGCATTTCTGCGTTCATATTTTCGGAGTTTTTCAGTACATAAATACTTTCCAAGCTCAAGTGATCGTACAACAACGCATAAAAATATCTTCAGGATATCCTCATCGATAATTAATTTACCTCCCAATCATTCTTTAAAGTGAACGATGGAAGCTGCAAATGAATAATTCGATCGCCAACTTTAGCTTCTTTAAAATCTAAATTTAAACATGAAATTTCCACTCACTATCAGTTATAAACATTTCGAATTGTTTCCGTTTTCCATTTTCGGGGTTAAAGCGCACCTAATCGTCTACAAAAACAATTTCACGTTATTTTAACTCGTTAAAATTCCAGTTGAAAAATGATTTACGAAAACGAAAAATTCCAAACGAAAGCTATCCTGTTGAATTGTTTGAAATGTCATATACACCACTTGATACAAAGCAGTCTAATGCGGTCGCTTTGAAACTGCTACATTCCAGCTCAAGAGAAGGGTATGAGAGCAGCTATATGGCAAGAGGTACATCAAGTGTCATCCTTGTTTGAAAATGACATTATTGCGTCTCCTAATTTATCGACCAAAGTTTAACCATCTACTCGGTTCTAATGGGACTTCGAGATGCGAGAAAGGCATTGATATTAATATTTTTAATTAATTTGGGTCCCTCCAAAAAAAATTAAGCTCCAAGTAAGAAATAATTAAAGACAAAGGTAGGAAAGCCGATGCTAATTAGACATCTTTTGGTTTTACTCATGCGTTGATCTTCTAGATTGCTTTCATTTTTGGCACAGCAGGAGCAAGACGCTTTGAACTTCGCAAACTGAATGAGGGATATTAACGATTTAGGGCGTGTTTTGTTAATAAAAGTCGCTGTTTGTTTAAATTTGCTAGATTTAAAGTCATTCGGAGTATGCGACGAATATCAGTTACGTTATTAGTTAATGCAGGGGTGGATTAAACGACCCTAAGAGGCAAGGAGACTGGTAATTGTTTGCTGCAGCAAGAGCAAAAACAGTGGCTTTAATTACAAATATGCAATTAGCACTGATACCAAGAATGCTATAATTTATTCCAACCAAGTGTGTTAGTTAAAAGGGGTTAGAACAAAAAATTGCATGTTTAATTCATACAAAACGTCGATATTATTTGGAATTCATGGATTGCCAGGCAATTTTTTCCAGAGTTCTATAAGCAAACTTTGCTTAGTACAAAAGATTCTCAGACGGTTTACGGTCATTTATTTTCTGATTTGTGTTGACTTGTGATGTAAAATTTTCAGTTGGTATTACTGACCTAAAAATTACATTACGTCAATGCCGGAGCGCGGTGTTCGTCAGAAACCTGTCCTGTTCCTGTCAAATCTGGCCATGTCCTGTTTTTTACGGGTTTGACCCCACTGATGAGCAAAAGTTTGAAACTGACGTAATGTTATTTTCAGATCAATGATGCCAATCGCAGGTCGTGGCGAGTTTTAGGGAACTGCTATCGTTCAGGATGTTTTTAGGCAAAAGTGGGACAAATTTTAACAAAAAGGTGGAAAGTTAATGATGAGAATAGTGAACATATTTTTGTTACTTTTAAAGTTTTTGAATAGATAATAATTTGTTAATTAAAAAATTGTTATAGGTTAGTCGCGCAACTGCAGAGAAAACTGTCGTCACTAAAGACGAAAATTTGAAAACTTCATCTTCTGGCAAGCGAAAACCCACTAATATTTTTTCAAATTATGTGTTAAGAAAAGACCTGCAACGACTAATTTGCCAATACAACAAAAAAAAAAAAATGAATACTTTACAACAGACAGACTTTCAGCTGATTCGCGAAAACATATACCTAGAAACCAAACCAAAATAGCGTATTCTAGTTTACTTAAAAAAAAAAATTGTTTCATCATGTTAACATCAGTACAATTTCGGCTAACACGGAGTACAAAACCTAAGGATTTAGTTGTAGGAGAACAAACACTATAAAGATGCTCCAGAAAAGTCAAGCCTGATTCAAAAATAACTCCAACATCCTTCATTACATCCTTTTAATTAATTAAATAGTCTTCAATTGAATAATAAGTGTTCATAAAATCTAAAGTTCTAGTGAAAGTAACAAAACAACATTTTTCTTACCACCTTACAAGTTAATCTAATTTTTTTTGTAATAGTAACATATCATCAGTGGATCTGATTGACAAATACAATTTGATATCATCAGTATACGCTAAAACTGAGTTTTGCCCTGATAGCTTTGAGGTTTTTAGATCTGATAGGAAATTGACTATAGCAAGGGGTGGTGGTGTTCTAATTGTTGTTAGGAATGAGCTGTCAGCAGTTAAACTTGATCTGTCCTCCAGAGGTTTTGATATGCTGAAAACGATTGATATTGTAGGAGCGAAATGTTGGGTCAACCATTCTTGTTTCTTTATATTTGTTACTTATGTCCAACCTAAAACTTTAGTCTATGATTATGCTCTACTGTTTCATCTATTAATTGGCTTAAATGAACCGTATGATCAACATGTCCTAATAGTAGGAGACTTTAACATTCCTGAATATGATGGTGACTTGGATAATCTTGCTATCGGCAACAACAAATTGTTTGAATTAAAAACCATCGTCAAATTTTTTAACTTTGTCCAATTCAACAAGGTGGCTAATAACAATGGCAGGTTCTTAGATTTGGTTCTGTCCAACCAGCAGTGTGTGGTAGACAAATCTGAAGATTATCTTTTATCTGAAGACTTACACCATCCCTCCCTCTTAATTACTTTAAAATATCAGTCGTCTAAAACAAAAGTCATAGGGACATGTGAGTCTTCAACAGCACAGTGGAATTTTCGTAAAGCCGATTTTCATAATCTTTATGAACAGCTTGGTCTAGTTAACTGGGACTTTTTGAAGAATGCCACTGATGTCAATACCATCTGCTCACTTTTCTATAACAAGCTTAATTCAATCTTTGATAATTATGACAATAACAATAAATTTATTGCTCATATGTAAAACAAGTACATTAAAGCTCGTCAAAAAAAAGTTATATAATTGTATAACATATAAAATTGTACACAAAACATATATACATATATAGATTCACAAACACTTAAAAATGGCTACAGTAAATTTCCGTTAGCGCAAAAGTCTATAAACTCGCTAATACAGTAAAAAGTATAGATTAAAGTGTAGTATATAAACAAACAAGGCAGTGTTAATATATTTAGAGATTGAAAGAAATTTTTACAAGAAGTTCTTGAACTAATTTTACAAATTATCCTTAAAGCTTTTTTCTGAAGTTTAAATATTCGTATGGCACTAGAAGAATTACCCCATAAAAGAATACCGTATGATAATAGTGATTTGAAGTTGCTATGATAATAAGTCACGACAGTTTCTAATGAACAGAACAGAACTAATTTTCGCAGTTGGAAGAGAATGGAGTTTAATTTTTTAGCCAGATGTAGGCCGAGGAACTTGACTGTTTCAGATTCTATAACTTCTTCCGGTCTCAATGAAAACACTATAGATTGATTTTTTTCTTTGTTCATAGCTAGGCCATTATGTGATAACCAAATCAAAGTGTTGTTTAATGCAATATTTTCTTTGGCTTTAACTTCATCCACCGTGGTTGCACTATTAATCAGAGTGGTGTCAACCGCAAATAGGATGGTATTCATAGAACAGGAGTTTACAGGCAAATCATTGATAAATACAAGAAAAAAAATTGGCCCAAGGATTGATCCTTGTGGTACGCCAATATGAACCGTCTTAAGCTCTAAATATTTATTTTTTTTCGTAAACTGTTTGGACTCTGTTTTTTAAATAGGACGATAACAGTTGCTACATTAAACCTCTAATGCCGTAAAATTTCAGCTTTTGTAGCAATAATTCTTGACTTACACAGTCAAAGGCCTTGCTGAAGTTGATTAGTGTGGCGCAAGTAATTTTTCGATCTTCAAAGTTAAGCAAAACATTTTCAATTAATTCAAGTATAGCCAAAGTTGTTGATTTGTTTGCCCTAAATCCGTATTGTTGCTTCACAAATAAGTTGTTCTGCTCAAAATAAAGTACAATTCGTTTTTTAAATATAAGTTCAAAGATTTTGGATAATATGGGCAACAATGAAATGGGCCTGAAGTTATTAGGGCTATTTAAGTCACCCTTTTTATGGACAGCAATTACTTTCGCAATCTTAAGATATTTGGGGAATATCGCTTCTGAGATGCATTTATTAATCAAAAATGATAATGGTTCCAAGAGAAGAGGACATATGTGTTTTATTACAGTAGTGTTTAAGTCGTAAATATCTCTCGAATTCGAAGCCTTGAGACCCATGATACGATTGTAAATTTCAGTTTCATCCGTCGGTCTTACAAATAAGGTGTTACCGGATTGTATTTTTAAATTTTGTAAATGTACTCCCGAGTTGTATGTTTGTGAGTTGTTACAAATACTGCGACCTATATTACTAAAATGATTGTTAAATTGATACGCACTTATACGACTATGTTTTAAGTTGTTATTTCTTTTTCGATTTAACTCGTGATCGATAATAGTCGAAGCAGCTTTCGATTTGTGAAAAGCAGATTTAAGTAAATTATCATAGGCCGAGTTTTTAGCCTCTATTAAGCTACTGTGATAATATTTTTTTAATATGTTGTAGAGACTATTATCATCATAGGAATTAGTGCATTTGCGTACTATATCTACCGCCTTTAATGTGTTTTCTCATCCTGCATAGATCTTCGTTAAACCAAAAAATATTTATATTCCTATTTTTGGAATGTTTGCTTATTATCTCAGGAAAAACTTTGTAAAATACATTTAAAAGTAACGTATTAAAGTTGTCAAAAGCCTCCTCTGCACCTAAACTGTCATTATATATTTTAGCAAGATCACATTTTGTGAACTCATTGTAAAATAATGGTAGCTTATGGGTTTTAATTGGACGGTATACAAAAGATTCTTCTTGATGCATAATAGTTTCCACCGGTTTCATATCTAGTTCCAAAAAAAATCCAGAGTGATCACCAAATTTTTCATTTACGACCTCTACTTTACAATATGGCAATTCTGGTTGTATGTAAATATTATCGTAACAAGTACTACTCTTTTCGTTGATTTTGGTCGGCGCTGATACTAGATGATACAGATTGTATGAATTTAAGACGTCCAATAGGGAATTCTTATTTACATTTTTGGGAAGAAAATCAATGTTAAAATCACCAAACAGTATTACTTGAGATTTAAAATTAGTGTAGTATATAATATATAATCAATTAGTTGGCTAAGCTTGATCAGAAATTCCTGTATGTCCCGAAAACTCACGTCGTCGTAATTCTTCTTACCCTGCTTGGTTTACGATGGACGTTATTAAAATGGTTAATCTCAAATGGACACTTTGGACTAAATATAAATCGAATAAGACCGAGACTAACCTAAATTTAGAATTAAATATCAAGTCGGATCCTAAGAAATTTTGGACGCATATAAATAACGGTTTGGTATTCCCTCCAGAATGAACTATTTGGGCGAAACGCTTTGTAATCCTTCTGGCATTATTGATGCCTTCGCTAAGCATTTTAGTGCTACCTTCTCTTCTCATCTTCATAGTGATGACTTTCAGAAATTTGTTGATGAGTCCTTTAATACCTCTTTCCATATCTCCTCTATTAGTGAGTCGGAAGTACTTGATGCCTTAAAGAAACTTAACTTCTGGACATGACAACATTCTTGGCTTCTTACTATCAGACTGTGCCCACATTTTTACCTATCCTCTAACAATCTAATTTAATATTAAACAAAGGAACTTTTCCCGATGTTTGGAAACTGTCAATTATCGAGCCTATTTTCAAAAAAGTTAGAAGAGACCGAATTGATAATTGTCGACCCATCTCACTACTATGCAATTTCCCAAAGGTTTTTGAATATCTTACATAGAATTCTCGCATTTAACATAACTACATATCGGAATCACAACACGGATTTTTCAGTGGTCGTTCTACGGTAACAAATTTATGTTGTTGCACTTAGTATGTTTCGAATAGTTTCGACAATACGGAACAATTTGAGGTAATCTTCACAGATTTTGCCAAAGCGTTTGACAAGCTTAACCATGACATTCTGCTGAAGCTTCATAATTACGGTGTATCTCGTCGCTTAGTAAAATTAGTTCAATCGTATTTGTCATCTAGATTTCAGTGCGTTAAATACCATGAATTTGAATCTGGTAAATTCCGCGTAAGAACTTAAATTTTGAGGTATTGATATATGCTGATGACCTGAAGATTTTCAAACGCGTTTCTAACATAAGTGACTGTGCTGAATTACAAAAGGACATTGATAGCTTACTTGGAGTACATCTAACTACTTGCCAGTAAAAACTTTGACAAATGTCGTATCATGTCAATAACGAACAAAAATCATAGAATAATGTACGATTACACAATTAACTCCTCGCCGTTGTCAAAAGTTGAGTCCTTTTGCGACCTAGGGATTACTTTTGACTACAAATTAACGTTCGCTGATCATACTGGTAACCTAGCTTCGGAAGCTTATAAGTGTAAGACGCTTTTGATTTATTCAGATAAGATTGAACTTCAGTTTTCCAATCCCTTTAGGGGGTAGCAGTAATATAGCTGGTGATTAGTCGGACAACTGTTTAAATTGTACTTTTTCTTGTATTTTTCCATTCTGTTTGTTCTATTATGTTAATCTATAAACGGGCTAAACGCCTGTTGATCAACTAATCAATAATAATAATAATAATAGTAATAAAACAGGACAGGATAGTGAAGAGAGAAGATCATTAATAAAAAGTATAAATAACAAAGGACTCAAGTGGAACCTTGTGGTATACCTGAAGTAGCTAAAAATTCTTTTGAAGTATATCCGTTATATAAACATAACATACTCTATTTTTAAATAAGACTATATTAAGTTCAAAGCGTTATCGATTTTCTGAGATAAGTATTGTGCGATTGTTGCTAAATTTGAACATGTTTTGGCATTATTATAATTTATAAATAACACGGTAGAGAAATAACTCAAAAACTTTGGCGAAGTTAGGCAAAATAGGTATAGGCCTATAATTATATATACACGATTTGTCCCCGTTTTTAAATATAGGAGAAATACGAGTACGTTTCCATTTATTTGGAAATATACTAGTATTGTACTCCCAGTTTAAAGTGGTTTTTATTACAAGATAATACACATTATCACCTCATTATTACCCCACGACGGACAATATGAGTTGAATAACAAAGTATGGCCCTGCAAGAAACCGACCACTTTCTTATTTATGGCTAGGGGCAGTGTTGGGGACAGATACTTTTAAAAATATCTAGATACAGATATAGCCATATGGAAGATAAAAGTATCTAGATACAGATTATTTTCGATTTTTTCGAAATGTATCTAGATAACAGATACAAGAAAACAGATACTTTTTGAAGCTTTGGCAAATAAAATAACTGAAACTATGTTTATGTATTTTTTTATGTATTGTTTAATGATTTTTTTAAAATTAACAACATTTCGAACTTATTGTCACCTAAATTATTTCTTCTTGGTGTCAGAATTTGGTTTCCGCTACTAAACACCCGAGTCACAGCTGCAGAAGAAGGGATTGGGGTATTAAATTTAAAAAATAAACATTTTACTGTAGCATAGTTATTCAAGACTGAAACATCTTTTCTTTTTTCCTGCAAATAGGCCATCGCTTGGCTGTTTGATGTGTCGCAAATTGTGCAATATTTATTACGTGCGCTTAAAAAGAATATTTTTTTTGTTTTTATTACCATACTACAGTGTCCAAATTGTGTTTGATTATATTAATTTTATTGCCCAAGATTTACACTTAAACATAATCGGCACATTCTAGGGCAAAACGGACCTGTCAAGCCCGCCTCGCGTTAGGTCCAACAATGAAAAAGTGAAGAAGTGACACATGTGGCAACAGGAAAAGATGCTACATTTGTCTGAAAAATAAAGATATAAAACAGTAACAAATATGCGATTTATGCGAGAGAAATGTATGTATTGAAAATTCGATTAGTCGATTACAAAACTAATTTGTGCTAATTGAAAAAACTAATCATTATGTAACACGCAATTATTATTTTCTGAAAATAATAACATGTCTTAAACAAATATTTTTACTATTAAAATTACTCTTATTTAATAACACAAATACAACCAGCGGGCCTACCGGACCCGGGCTGCTCAGGGACACAGATAAAATGCATTGCCCCGACAAGCGTAAAACGCAGTGAATAGTGAATTGTGGTTTATGGTTTTTAAAATATCATCTTACCATGGTTTAGATTTATTACCCCTCAGGATTATATTTAAAGATGTATAACTACTGAAGGCTACAATGTAGGAAATGATGGTATTTAAAATATGAAAATTTCCGTGACAGAACACTATTAGTGGACCTCTTACCAAATTACCAAAAATGTATCTAGATACTTTATTTAGATACAAGTACATATCTAGATACTGCCCGACGTCGGCTAGGGATTTACTCCAATGTCCCCATCATCAACTTCGACACAATGCATCTATCATAAAAACCACTTTACACTGGGAAGATATTACTGACAGCCAAATTAAATAAAACTGACAATGGCTTAGCAAGTACAAATCTACAGTCACGTCCAAAAAAATGAAGGAACTAAGTCATCACCAAAAATAAACTTATTTGGAAGTGTAACCATAATTTTCAGTAAATCATATTCCCAAACAACGGGAACGTCAAAAGGAACAATGTTTAACAGCTTGCATCAATTTGTCATGATTTCTAAAAGGATTCAAAGTTGGTAAATTTTTTACATTATAGTCAGATGAATTCTGTGGAATCAAATTTTTTATTTTGTCAGAGTCAGCAGTGTTACATGTCGACCACCCTTGACAGGAAATTTCAATATTAGACTTTACCGGATCGACATCTTTTTTGTAACAGCTACAGACTGGTTTGTTATCCTTGAGTTGAAAAATCACTGATGATTTTTATTACCAACAATACTAGCACAAGAAGAGTCACTTTTTTGTACATTTCCAGAGAATGACGTACGTTGCGCTTGGTTAGAATTTAAATTAAGGTCATTTTGTTTCTCAATAAAAGTTAGACATTTTTGAACAGATTCTTTCAGAGTATCTATTTTTGAGGTTCCTTCCAAGATAAGACACTCAAAACATATTTACTCAAGATCTTGACATCGGCTTCATCTATTTTTAAGCATTTATTGTGATTATTTCCACAGAAAAGCATTTTTGAGCTTTTCCAAAGTAATAATTGTTTACTTCAGTCCTTTGAATCGTACCTATTGGAATATGAAATTACTGGGAACAGTGTCAAATTTTCTAACCTTACATTAGAAACAGCGTAACCTAATATGATAAATTTCATTTTTCATTAGGGATCTTTCCATATACGAAATTGGTTGCCACCCAAATTACTAATTTGCTATCTAAAAACATCCTGAACGGTACATATCTTGCCCCCATGTCAAAATGCAAAAAAACGCCAAAAAATGTGACAACGCCTTATAACAATTAAGGAACAAAACAATTAGTAAAAATGTAAACTGGTATTCATGTAATTTTGGTACTAGAAAAGTTAATTAAGAATTTAAACAGGGACTAAAAGTTCCCAAGTTCGTAATTAAAACGCAGCCCCGTCGAAAAATCGCCCGACGTATTTAAACAATTTTATAAAACTTAAATTTTTGTTTTATTTTGCTGTAGGCAGCGCAGAATTTTCCACTTGATATTTAAAATTTAACTTTGTACTCATCAGTTGTCAGCCTCCTTTGCAAAATTCGCCAAAGAGTAGACTTATCGTTTAAACAAATTTCGATGTCTCGACTTTTTAATTAAATTGAACCTAACTAAAATTTTTAAATTTATTTTTTCCGGAGAAATATAGCCAGCTCGAGCTGCTTTGCAAACAGCAATCGCAATTTTTTGCCAAAGTGAGTCCGTATTTTATTGGAAAATTTTTCTTCCGCTCTGGTGTTGTAACGATTTGATCGGTATTCAATTAGCTGTTGTTAGTCAGTTTGGCATTTCAGGAATATGAGCCTGTTAGTAACATATTCTCATTTACGTCATCTGTGAGTATACGGGGATCGATTCGAAAGTTACGCTACATTGGGCTTGATAGGATGCGTAAAATTAATTTGTCGGAGTTATTTACTTTTTGGCCTATAATTAGACTTCAATCTCATTTTTTTCACTTAATCTGTGTAATAACTCACAGAGTTCAATCTATATTTTACAATTCAAAATATAGTTTGAAAGGTTTGTATATTATTTCTAATTGTTAACAGCTTGGAAATGACAATTTGTTTTGACGTGAAAATATTTGCCTCGAATTGAACAACCAGCTTAATCATCGTTAATTTCATGAATTGTTAATCTCGCGTTTTCAGTGAACTCCACCATTAATAACAAAAGGAGTCCTATTGTTTTCATTACCTGACAGATCATCGATACTGGTCTCGTTAGTTTTTCAAATTTAATTATCGGCACGCACACCGCACCGAACACAACGTTTCAATAATGAACACATACATTAAAAATGACTGGAACATGTCGGCATGTTAAATATTTCGTGACGCCAATTCTAGGATTTATTTATTTTGGTTTGAACCGTTTTATGAACGCCAACCATACTTTAACCTTTGGCTTTTTTTCAGTTTTGAACAATTTTACGAATTCTGCATGCAGTCCATCGATAACTTACCAGCTCGTATTCACCAGGAAAAAATCGTATCTGACATTTAAATAAACTCTACAGCAACCGTCAGAGCGAACGAAGTGTTAGAAAAGAACTTTCGCAGCAGCGTCACGATCTAGTAAGCGAGTGTTAGAGCCTGCACGAACAAATGCCGGAGTGATACTGCCCAGGATCATGCAGGATCCTCCCCACGGCGTCAGCCTCCGCCTGCGATTTTCTGGACCAACGGCGGCTGCATAACCACCGATAAGGACGACTGAAACCGCTGAATCGAGTCCTTTGGATTTCAACAATGAGGAATTTAAGATTTCGCAGACCTAATCCTGACAGGAAAAATCCGCAGGATTTTTCCAATCCTGCTCTCGGGGGGACATTTTGTTCGAAAAATTTCGGGATGGTTTTTTTCGCAACAGTCCATTTTAGTCAATCGGAATCAAGTAAATAGAGCATTTAAATATTTTTATCAGAGCGAAGAGCATGAAAGTGGAGAAGAGATAACCGCGAGGCTTGCGCAGCTTCAAAATGGCGACAGCAGTTCGAGGGTCAACATGGGCTTGATAAACATGTTTTGTTTATCGGACGCGAAGAAATTTCGGGGATAAGCAGATTACGGCTTTTTTGAGGATGCTGCTCAAGTGCTGTGGTGGTTTGGTTCTTTTTTTGAGCGCGGCAATCTCGGTTGGCAGGTGAGTACATCCACATCTACTGCGGTGGCAGGGCCGGCTTGAGGCAGGAGCGAGTGGGGGTCTCGGAGCTTATTCCAACGGACGCATATTTGTCAGAATTTTTTTGCGATATTTTAAAACTGTGTAAATGTTTGTCGATTTAAACACAGAAAAGAATCATTGTCCAAAGACAAACGATTTTAACCTGATATTTAATTCAAACATAGTTTTTATTAATTAAATACCTTGTTCATGTAATAAGTTATCTACCAGAGTTATCTACAACACGATATAAATAACCATTATTTGATTTAGGGTGTAAGAACATTTTAAATAAAAATATATAATCCCTTCTATTCATCAGAAATACAAGGCTTTCATAAATGCTTCCAACATCCAAGTGGGCACTGATTTGTTCCGCCTCTTTCGGAGTATGTATCCGTAAATGGCAACTTCAAACCATCCCATGGCAACGAAAGTTCAAACGTCATAATTACTCTGACAGATAATTATTAACCATATTAATTAAAGACTTTAAAAATGTCTACCATTACAAGAAGTGGCAAATTTGCAACAATTTAAATTTCGCAGGTCACTGGATGTACGAAATTTATGAATATTTTGTATCATTTTAGGTTTAAATTTCTTGCCATATTCTCGGATACCTTAGATATATTCGAATTTTCTGTTGAAATATTAATGATGTATTTTTGTGCCCGAAATAAACAGTGGCGTCAGATGCAATTGCTTATTTATGCAGGATCTCTCAAGAGATCTGGGAATTTTAAAAACATTTATTTACGCAGTCCAAGAGAAATTACCATATTTAGGTTTGGAATTCACAAACACTTAATTAAAATATTTGTACACACAAATGTTGTATAAAATGTTTAAAGTGGAGTAGTTTCTTTATTTTGACGGTTTTAGATTCTTTATATATAAAAAAAAATAATAATATTAATGCAAAATCAACAGATTCACAATTGTTATTGACGGAGATTTGGAATTTTTCAAAAAATTTGTAAATTCTTAGTTACTGTTTTCAAGTTTACACCTATAACATTCTGGAGCTTATCTCTAAGTAAGTTTTCTTTTGCTATTATATTTTCTTTTAACGTCAAGTTTGAAAATTGTATAAAATATTTGAAAAATATGAAAAACTGACAATTTACAAATGAACCAACCTGTATAGGGTTAAAGTTAAAACGTTCCTTCAAATTTAAGTCATAAACAACCGGAATTTATTTTTTACTTTATTTTAGCGTCATTAATGTTTCGAAACAATTTTTACATTTTTTAAACTCCGCAATGTATTAACTTGATGACATATAAATTTAACAAAACATTGCGGTTTATTTTAATTTTTCAGAATTTATGAAATATTTGAAGTTGTTAATGAAGGTTAGCTAAAAAAAGCAAATTTCCATTTTTAAATATGGAAAATTTGTCTGCTCACCCCACCAATAGTGGAATGACGTCATGTCAAATTCGTGATTTATGAATCCGTGTTGAGTTTTACCTTAGCTATCCAGATTAAAAAAAAAAGAACAAATGGAACAACATTTTACAGTTTAGTTAAAATCTTACAATCGTAGTTTTACAAATTTGTCGTATAATGTAATATTAAATGTGAAAAAGTAACATTATCCTGAATTTTTGGTTTATGAAATCCGCTTTGAATTTTTATCCTGAAATCGAAATTTAGATATTACAATTTTTCTAATTTTCAATTTTTCGGCTCTCGATTCTCGATTTTTCAACCTTAGATATTTCAATTTTTCGATACTTCAGTTTAGGATTTTTAGTCTTTTTTCAATTTTCGATTTTTCATTTCTCAATTTTTAATTGTTCGATTACTCAATTTTTCGATTTTCAATGTTAGGATTTTTCAATTTTCCGATTTTTCAATTTCTCGACTCTTAAATTTTTCGAGTTCTCGATTTTTTCATTTTTTAATTTTTCTATTTCCGATTTTTCAGATTTCACATTTTTCAATTTTTGGATTTTAAATTTTTTTGATTTTTCGATTTAGCAATTTCTCGATTTTTAATTTTTCGATTTCTTTTTTCAGTTTTCAGTTATCGATATTTTCAATTTTTCGCCTCTATTTTGCGATATTTCAGATTTTATTTTTCCAATTTTGATTTTTTAATTTTTCGATTTTTCGTCTTTTCTCGAAGTTTTTACTTTTCGATTTTTAAATTTTCAATTTTCATAATTGGGATTTTTCAATTTTTCATGTTTAATTTTTCAATTTTTGCATTTTTGTTTTTAGATTTTTTTGATTTTCCCGTCTTCGTATTACTATTTTTAATTTTCGAATTTTCAAATTTCAGATTTTCCATTTTTTCAAAATTTAATTTAATTTTTTTCGTTTTTTATTTTTCGATTTTCCAAAATTTTTTATTTTTCGGTTTCGAATTTAAATTTTCGGATTTTCAATTTTTCGAACTTCGGTTTTACTATTTTTCATTGTTCAGTTTTTTTTAATTTTTTATTTTTCAATTTTTGGGTTGTTCGATTTAGCAATTTTTTAATTTTAATTTTTTCGATGGTTCAATTTTTGACTTTTCGATTTTTCGATTTTGGTCTTTTTTGGTATTTCCACTTTTCGACTTTTCAATTACTCGATCTTTTGATGTGTCGATGTTTCGATTTCTCGGTTTATCGATTTTTCGAATTTTTGGCTTTTCGGCTTTTCAATTTCTTAATTTTTCGATCTTTTTATTTTTAAATTTTCCAATTTTTCGTTATTTCACTTTTTAATTTACTTCAATTTTCCGATTTTTTAAATTTTAGATTTTTATTTCTCGATTTCTCGATTTTACAATTTTTCAACTTTGAAATGTTCGGTTTTTGAATTTAAAAATTTTTCTATTTCTTGATGTTTCAGTTGGTCGATTTTTTCACTTTTCAATTTATTGATATTTTAATTTTTCGATTTTTTAAATGTTAAATGTTTGATTTCTCGATTTCTGGATTTTTTAATGTTTAAATTTTTCGAATTTGTAATTTTTCAGTTTTTAGTTTTTCAATTTTTCGGTTTTTCAAATTTTTAAATGTTAGATTTTTCAGTTTTTTTGTTATTTAGATTTCTCGATTTTTCTATTTTTCGACAACTGGTTATTAAATTTTTCTGTGTTTCATTTTTTCGGTTTTTAAAATTTTTGATTTTTCGATTTTCCAATTTTTTGGTTTTTAAATTTTTCGAATTTCGGTTTTGCTATTTTTCAATTGATGAGTTTTTCAATTTTTTAATTTTTCAATTTTTGGATTGTTCGATTTATCAGTTTTTTATTTTAAATGTTTCGTTGGTTCAATTTTTAACTTTTCCATTTTTCGATTTTGGTCTTTTTCAATTTCCCAATTTTTTTATTTTCTACTTTTTGACTTTTCAATTGCTGGATCTTTTGATGTGTCGATGTTTGAATGTTTCGATTATTCGATTTATCTATTGTTCGACTCTTCGCCTTTTCGGCTTTTCAGTTTCTCAATTTTTCGATGTTATGATTTTTAAATTATCCATTTTTTCGTCATTTCTGTTTTTAATTTGCTTCAGTATTCCAATTTTTTAAATTTTGGATTATTATTGCTCGATTTCTCCATTTTACAATTTTTCAACTTTAAAAATTTAGGTTTTCGAATTTTAAAATTTTTCTATTTCTTGATTATTCAGGTTGTCGATTTTTTCACTCTTCAATTTATTGATATTTTCATTTTTCGATTTTTTAAATTTTAAATGTTCGATTTCTTGATTTTTTAGTTTTTAATTTTCTAGTTTTTCGATTTTTTGAATTTTACATTTTTTGATTTCACGATTTTTTGATGTTTCGATGTCTTGACAACGATTTTCAATTTTCTCGATTTTTCACGTTTAAATTTCTCGATCTTTCGATTTTTTGACATCTGGGTATTAAATTTTTCTGTTTTTCATTTTTTCGGTTTTTACATTTTTCGAATTTCGGTTTTACTATTTTTTAATTGTTCAGTTTTTCGATTTTTTGATTTTTCAATTTTTGGATAGTTCGATTTATTAGTTTTTAATTTTAAATTTTTCGTTGGTTCAATTTTTAAGTTTACCATTTTTCGATTTTGGTCTTTTTTGATTTCCCAATTTTTCGATTTTTCCACTTTTCGACTTTTCAGTTACTCGATCTTTTGATGTGTCGATGTTTGAATGTTTCGATTTCTCGGTTTATCGATTTTTCAACTTTTCGGCTTTTTGGCTTTTCAATTTCTTAATTTTTAGATGTTTTGATTTTTAAATTCTCCACTTTTTCGTCATTTCAGTTTTTAATTTACTTCAATTCTCCGATTTTTTAAATTTGGATTTTTATTTCTCGATTTCTTTATTTTACAATTTTTCAACTTTAAAAATTTAGTTTTTTGAATTTAAAAATGTTTCCCTTTCATTTGATCGATTTTTTCATTCTTCAATTTTACGATATTTTAATTTTTCAATTTTTT
Source organism: Zophobas atratus (assembly GCA_022388445.1). Taxonomy (NCBI): domain Eukaryota; kingdom Metazoa; phylum Arthropoda; class Insecta; order Coleoptera; family Tenebrionidae; genus Zophobas; species Zophobas atratus. Next base: position 45,515,548 of record CM039442.1, on the reverse strand, counting down.
AAATTTTAAATGTTTGATTTCTCGATTTCTGGATTTTTGAATTTTAAATTCTTCGAATTGTTAATTTTTAATTTTTCAGTTTTTAATTTTACAAGTTGTCGGTTTCTCATTTTTCAACATTTCAATTTTGTGAATTTTTCGATGTTTGAATTCATTTTTCGATTTTTCGAATTTTTAAATTTTAGATTTTTCTGTTTTTTATTTTTTCGGTTTTCAAAATTTTTTGAATTTCAGTTTTGCTATTTTTCACCTGTTCAGTTTTTCGATTTTTAGATTGTTCGATTTATCCATTTTTTATTTTAAATTTGTCGATGGTTCAATTTTTAATTTTGCCATTTTTCGATTTTCAAATTTTTCGATTTTTCGACGTTTCGACTTTTCAATTAATTGATCTTTTGATGTATCGGTGTTTGAATGTTTCGATTTCTCAGTTCATCTATTTTTCGACTTTTCGACTTTTCAGTTTTTCAATTTCTCAATTTTTCGATGTTTTGATTTTTAAGTTTTCGAATTTTTTAAATTTTGGATTTTTATTTCCCGATTTCTCGGTTTTACAATTTGTCAACTTTTAAATTTTAGATTTTTGAATTTTTTAATTTTTGCATTTCTTCTTTTTAAAGTTTTCGGTTTCTCATTTTTCAACATTTCAATGTTGGAAATTTTTGATGTCTGAATTTTTCAATTTTTCTAATTTTTGACTTTTTGGATTTCCACTTATCGTTTTTATTTACGAATTTTTAATTTTTCGGTTTTTCAGCTTTTCGATTTTTCAAGTTTTCAATTTGTCAATTTTTGATTTCCAAATTTCTCGATAATTTTTCGATTTATGGATATTCCGATGTTTCAATTTTTCGATTGTTCGTTTTCGCCATTTTTCACCATACTTTTGGGACATTTGTATTTCAATAAATTTTTTAAATCCTTTGTTGTTTTGAAAAAATGACAGTAAACTACATGTACGAACCCTACAAATACATATGGGGTGTTCAGTAGAAAAAGCCATTACATTGAATTTGATTTTTTTGTCAACATTGGAAAGTATGTCGACAATAAACATACAGTTTATGTAATAGTAAAACTTAACCTCATTTTTACTTACAATAAGATTCTTAAATAAAATCGCCTGACATTTTATATAAAATAAGCTGATTGTGCCAAACAATCACATGCTCTACACAAGTGACCAGCATGTGACATTAAAAAACAGTGTCGATAATAATGTAACAATTATGTTTAGCAACTCGCCTCAAGACAGCTTCCCAAATTTTGCTCAATGAGCGTTTAATTTTAACTGTAATATGCACAAAGGGATAGTTTAATTTTGGCTATCAGGAAAATAGGCGATCGGGGGCAAAGGGATTAACAGAAATAACGGAGGAAGTTGAGAAATCCGGGGAATTAAATACAACCGATAACGCCCGGGTCAGACAAAATTTGAACTAATAAAACCGGGGTTTTATTATTAATCTCCAGTTTAGTAACGAAGTCGGGGCAATTATTTCAAGTGAAATTATTCTTATTTATAAGCTGGATGGCTTTTGGAAAATCTTAGGAATTAATTTCAAAATGGGAAATTATATAGCAATTTTTATGTTTGTTTTTATTACTAAGATTATAAAACAAGATCTCTGAATTTAGATTGGAACTGTAAAGCCTGTCGGTGGGAATGACTAGGCAAATTTTTGGTAGAGAGAAAGTTCACAAAAATCAGTCCGGTAGAAAAGGTAAAAAAGTTTCATATATAAAAAAAGATGTTTTTAATTTAATCAATACACAAATTTTGAAATTGTAGAGTGTGTCCTGATATAAGTATAAAAATGAATACTTAATACATTTTAACAAAATTATCTCACATATCGGAGTGAGCTACATTTAAGAAATAAATTTGAAAATATTTTATTAAAATATTTAAAATTGTTAATTAATTAATAAGTTGTGTATTTATTGTTTTTATATATTTTTAAGTGAGTCGTTTTAACGGATTTCTATTTGAAGTGACATTTCTTCATATTTCCTTACTTTATTTTTTCAGTCAAAGACGTTTCTTGTGAAACTTATTACCTTTAATAAAACATGTCCGCGGAGCACTCTCCACAGCCCGCCTCAGGGCGCATGTTAGCCTGAAGCCGGCCCTGCCTCGTCGCCTTCCTCGCCGCGGAAAGTCCTTTCGTTTATTGCTGTTTACATGATCCTGGGAATCTGATGACGGTTACCTAACATTTTTTTGTGGGAAAATTGACCCATGAATTGCAAAAAAGATGCCACTGACGTCGGTGCACCGGCGTGTTTGTAAAAGGCGCTGAATTGCGTCAGTCGTCGTGGTAACCGGGAAATTATTGATTGCAGACTCCAGCGAGCAGCAGCAGCATAGGACCAAAGCAGCCACAGAGAAACAGCACGACCTGTGGTGTTACCGCTGCGACACCATGGTTGATGGTGACAGATGCTTGGATTTGGTCGGCAATCACTCATACATGCACACGAAGTGCCATAAAGAGCAGAAAAAGTGTCAGGTAGGGCTGAGTGTTTGATTACGCAGGGTCGTCACTTCATGGTGGACAGGCATTTAATTAAGTCAAATTCTGGCAAAGAAGTAACAAGAATACATCATACAAGAGTTTCCATTTAAAAAATAGTATCGATGACGTTATCGTTTTGACGTTATTAACTAAAAAATTGCTTTTAAAATGTAGCCCGCGTTAAACTGGGTCGAGCTGTTCGAGCGTTTTCGTCACGTTTCGCTCCTGAAAGGTCTTTATATCTGTTCCAGTTTTAATGGACAGGCTGCTTTTTATGTACATACTATATATGATCTAGACACTTAAACCGTAGCTATAATAGGTACTTCTTTATTCTACTCTGAGACGTAACATAAAAGAGTTTAATAAAAATAAATATAAAAGTAAATTTTATCCTCCTCAAAAGTGTTAAATGATGGCATGTTACTGAGCTAGCATAAACAACCATACACTTCACTCAATATACGCTTTAATGTTCTGTTGACATTTTATAGAATCCAAAATACAAGTTTTCTCTTTTTGAAATTACACTTTAATCATACTAGTACAGTCAATTCGGCATACGACTGTAGATTTTGGGTAGAGGGGGGGGGGGTTCGTGGGGGGTTGAACATGAGTGTAAAACTGAGTAACAGTGCCTCTGACAAAAATTTTCTAAAGAGATTTTTTTCAAGAAAATAACCTTTATTAATATTTACATTTCCGGCGTAATGTTAATAATAAAAAAGACACGAACAGAAGAACAGGGGATGAAAAACTTTTGTAGTTTTAATCCAGAGTTTTTCGACATCTCCTTCTTCTTGAGGGACCAGCTTAGGCCGTGACCCGGCAAAATAGCCCTGTCAAAAAAGCCCGGCATGAAATTTGTATAAATAAAAAAGAAATTATTAAAGATGTACTTTTTGGTTTTTATTTATTCACAGAAATGTTTAAAATTTGTTTATTTGAAACAATAGAGACGTCAGGTCAGGTCAGGTCAGCTCAGGTCAGGTTAAGTCAGAGCAGGTCATAACTAAGTAGCATTGTTTTTGACATACTATATACTCTTTTTATAAAAACAAAATTGCGAACAACCGTCAACAACTGTTGTTAAGTTTGTCCGAAAAATTCTAAAATTTGATTTTGAGCTTTTATTTTTTTATGACAACCCTTGTAAGTTAAAATAAAGAAGTGCATGTAATGTTAAAGTAAATGTAAAGAAGTGTGCTACGTGCATGTTTCAAATGAGTTTTCGCTCTACAAAATTTTGTGATGACGTCATTTGCAAGGACACATTATATCAATTTGGATAGGTACAGTGTGATTCTGATAATAACTGTATTGTATTTCCAAAATTTTGGGAAAGTGATTTAATTAATAAAATTAAATAAATAAACTGACCCATTCGTTAATTTTTTGAGTCACCGTGTATAAGTAGTTCAAAAAAAATATAAATGGATTGATAAATCACAAGTATATACTCATCATATTTTGCACAATTTCGATAGGATTTATTTGGTAAAATTTTGAAATGACGTCATAAATTTTTTAGAGGGAACAAGCAGATATATTTTGATTACAAATTTATCATGTTTACGATAACTTTAAAGTGTGTGGAAGATTTGAAAGCATTCGGTTTCCCAGTTTCTGATTTGATCAATAAAATAACTTAACTCATTCATTAATTTTTTGAATCACCCTATATAAGTAATTAAAAGAAATATGAATGGAATGATAAATCACAAGTATGGACTTATCATATTTAGACACTTTAGATAAAGTTTTTAAAATTTTCAGATGACGTCACGGATAAATTGATTAACGATTTACTATTTTTTTCGATAACCCTATAAAACGTTTTCAAGGTTTTAGAGCAATTTCAAACTAAAATTTTAAAATTTTGTTATACAATTTTGATTTTTTGGATAAAAACTCGGCACGGATTCATAAACTACACTCAAATTCAAAAAGGAATTAGGGAGGTAGCGAAAGAGGAAAGAAAAAAAAAGGATACACAGCAAGGGGATATAAGAAGCTGGGAGTAAGGGACAAAATGTATACATTGAATGACAATAAAGGAAAATTGGAAGAAAAATTTCGCAAATCAAGTCAGCACTAACCGAAGAAAGAAACACAAAAAGGAGTGGTAGTAATGATAGGACAAATAAAGACTTTAGGTTTAAGAATGTAGATTTTGTACATAATAGGGGAATGGCAAAGAATAATGGGGAAGATAAATGTGGTTTAAAATTACTCTTTTGGAATATTGCTGGTCTGAAAAAGAAAGAAAATTTATTTTGGGACTACGTGAAAAATTTTGATTTTGTGGAACTAACAGAAACATGGATACTAGAAAGAGACTGGAACAAACTGAAAGACGTGTTGCCAAAAGAATTTCAGTGGAAATTGCAAGGGGCAAAAAAAGAAAAACGCAAATGTAGAGCAAAAGGTGGAATCATAACAGGAGTGAAGAAAGATATAAAAGAAATACAAGAGGGGACGATAGAAATGGAAGGCATGGTTGAAAAAAAACTGACTGCAAATAAAAAAAGATGGATAATCTGCACAATGTATAGTAGAGGAATGAGAAACACGAAACAAGAAATACAAGAAAAAATAGAAGAGTCCGAAGAAGATTTTCTACTGTCAGGGGGGACTTTAATGCCAGAATAGGGAACAAAAGCAGGGAACACGACGGGGAAAACACATGAAAATCGAAAGATAAAGTAGAAAACAAAGACGGAAAATTGCTATGGGAATTAATTGATGAAAGCGGTTGGGAAGTCTTGAATGGGGTGAAGGAAGGGGACGAGGAGGGGGAATTTACCTGGATAGGTAAAAGAGGGGAATAGGTAATAGACTACGTAATAGTAAACGGATTAGTAGAAGAAGAGGTACAAACATTCAAAATAGGAGAAAGAGTGGACTCCGATCACATGCCACTAGAAGTAAAATTGAGGGGCATAAGTAGGAGCGGATGCTTAAGTAATGAAGTAGGAAAAGAGAAGAAAATATGGGTATGCAATGAAAAAGGAATTGAGCATTATTATTAAAAAAAATGTTGGAAGTGGAATTTAAAGAAAAAGGAACTGAAAAGAAAATGAAAGAATTAAAAAGAGAAATTGAAAAAGCAGCCATAAGAAAAGAAATTGTAACGAGAAATTTAGAAAAGAGAAGCAAGGAAATGTTTACGAAGGTGGAAAAAGGAGAAAGGTATAAAAGAAGAGTACTGGCAAGCAAAAAATAATTATAGAAAACGATGCAAAGAAAAGAAAGAAGAGATACAGCAAGAAGAAGAAGAAAAAATTAAAGCCATAAGAACTGAGCAACACGCATGGCAGTATATAAATAAAGAACGGAAGAACAAAATCACGATTAGTGAAGACATACTTATAATACAGTGGAAGAAGCATTTTATGGAACTGTTGAATGGAAAGGAAGAGAGAATTGTAGCGCAAGATAGTAAAAGCGGGAATGGTGGTAGAGAAAGGGAGGCTGAGATTCGAGTAGAGGAAGTAGGAAAACAAGTAGGACGACTGAAAAGAGGAAAAGCACCGGGGAGGGATGGGTTGGTAAACGAAGTCTGGATATTTGGGACGGAGGGGATGATTAAAAGATTGAGCGAGATAATGAATGATGTGGAGACGTTCAAAGGTTTTCCCAGGGAGTGGAGAGTAGGGCAAATATGCCCAATTCATTAAAAAGGTAATAAAGAAAAAGTAGAGAATTATAGAGGAATAACTCTCTTAAATACGGCATATAAACTGTACGCAATGGTGTTAAATTAAAGGTTGGTGACAAAGATAAACGAAAAGAGTATATTACCGGAAAGTCAAGCGGGATTTAGAAGAAGTAGAGGGGCTATGGACAATGTATATATCCTGCATCATCTAATAGAAAAAGAGTTGCTAAAGGAAGGAGGTCGGGTATATGCACTGTTTGTAGACTTAAGAGCCGCGTTTGATACGGTGGACAGAGAGTGTTTCTGGGAATGCATGGAGAGAAGAGGACTGAGTGAAATTTAATTGCAGCAACAAGAGAGATCTATAGAGAGACAGTGACTAGTGTGAGAGTGGGAGGAGTAGAAAGTGAAATGTCTTGGACGACGAAAGGATTGAGACAAGGATGCCCATTAAGTCCCAGCCTGTTTGCTTGTACATAAGCGATATAGAGGAAATGTTTAGAGGAGTACAAGCGGGAGGAATTGTGGTGGGGAGAGAAAAGGTATGGTGTTTGGAATTTGCAGATGATTTGGTAATATTGGCGAAGGATGAATGTGGAATGAATAAGATGAAAAGAAATCTACTAATACTTTAAAAGAAAGAAACTGAAAATGTAGAAAAAACAAAAATGATGGTGTTTAGAAAAAAAGGAAGAAAAGGGGAAGAAAAAGTGTGGCGTTGGGAAGATCGAATCATAGATACAGTAAAGGAGTTTAAATATTTAGGATTTAAGTTTACAACAACTAACACGGTAAAAGCACACATAAGAGAAAGAAGGGTCAAATCAGTGCAGATAATGGGAATGGTGTGGAGTATAGGTGAGAGAATATTTGGACATGACGTAAGAAGAAGAATGAAAATGTTTGATAGTTTAGTTAGGAGTGTATTAATGTATGGAGTGGAGATATGGGGATGGAAGGAATATGCAGAAATTGAAGCAGTATCAGAAAAATATTTGAGGTGGATGTTAGGGCTACGGAAAGAGACGCCAGGCTATATAGTAAGAGAAGAATGTAAACGAGAGAAATTAAGAGTATACACTGGGAAAAGGGATGTAAAGTATGATTAAAGGTTGAAAGAAAGAAAGGAATGTAGGATATTGTATGAAAGCTGGAAGGAAAAAAAAAGGAAGCAAGGAAAGAACATCACAAAGGTAGACAAGGATATTATGAAAGACTAGGATACGCATGGATGGAAATAGAGAGAAAGAGAGAAATGGGGGTGAGTATGAGAGAAGAGTTGTGTATGCGTGACAGAGACATAGATAAACAAGAGAGAAGAGCGAGTGTAAGTAAATCTAGGTACAATGCAGACTATGGAAAAATAATAACAGAAACAGTACCAAAGTACCTAGACAGAGAAAGCGCGAAAAAAAAATTGCGAGATTTAGGTGTGGAAATGAAGAAAGAAATAATAAGTTTTGGGTAAGCGAAGGTGAGAGAATGTGTAGGATGTGTGGAGAAGGGCGAGACGCGATAGAGCACATGCTGCATGACTGTGAGGAGAGCAAAAAAAGAGAGGAGAGTGTGACAGGGATATTGAATGAAGACGGAAGAGAGGTGGAATGGATGAAAGAAGTGGAGAGGACAAGAGTAAGGCCGGGGCAAGGGGGGATGGGATAAAGGAAAAAAAATGAGTTATGTGGTTTTTAAAATATTTTATTTGGTTTTTGTTAATTAAGAAAAAAAATTGTAGTGTTGTAATTCAGGAATCTTTTAAGCCCGTAGGGTAAAAATAAACACTTACTACTATAAACTACATGTGGAGGAATATGTTATTTTATAAAATTTAAATAACATTTACTATTATAACAGACGCATCGATTTATTGTCGATACGATATTCCGAAGACATATACAAAATTTGACCACAATCAGCCTGGCAGTTTAGAAGATTATCTATGTAATAAAAATTGACAGCAGATGACATGAGACAAATAGATGGAAACGAGACACCTATGTTTTCCTACTCTAGCGTTCATACTTTTGCTCAGTTGTGGAGATTTCCCAACAACAATTTGATGACGTCCCCGTAAAATGTTTCTGGGGAAGGCCATTTCAATTTAAAAAATAACATATTTCTGTAATTGTTGTTTTAAAAGTCTACCTTGATTTTGTTTATTATTATAATATTTTTTATTGTTTAGTTCGTCTTGTTCTTTTAGATACATAATACGAAACTCGGTGACCACAGCCCAAGTGTAATTTCGCAGATGGGAGGTCCGCGGATTTATGCCGGGTCGCAGTTTTTAATTGATCAAATTAAGAAAGATTCATTCAATTTTTCCGAAAATTTGAGAATACATTATTGTTATTATTAGTATTACACTACGTCTATTCATTGTTATAAGCAGACTTCGGTATCGCGGAAGTGATGCACATTGCCGTCCGATTGCCAGAGCTATTGCAGTCGCGGATTACAACTTCGGGGATTCTTAACAACAGTTACTAATTTTTCTCGGTTTTCCTGAGTTATACGTGTTCTCCTAGATGTCAAATTGCTTTAAAAATTAAAAATGTCTCTTGAACATCACAATTTTCGTAGTAATCTTGATTAGATAAACCTTGATAGTCGGCCACCCGTCGTTTTTAATATTTGTCTGGTTGATTCCCCATCACTTCCGCTCTGTCTAACTCTGGTTATAAGTGTCCTTGTTAAATATTAATAACGTCATGGCAAAATTTTATTATGGAAAAGTCACATGAAACACACGCATAACATGTTTCTTTACCTGTGGTTTCACAGTTCACACGTAGCTTTATTTTAACTTGTAAAGGTTATCAAAAAATAACAAAATTAGCAAAATTAAATCTTTTACATTTTCGAAACTGTATTTATTTAATTGTTGATGTTACACCAAAAGATTGTGAATAAGAGATCTACAAAATTTCTCTTTACAAATTTTTATCAGACTCACGATTACGGAGATAAATAAAATAAAACCAATTTTATCCCAAGTTTTTTTAAGATGGTAATCGAAAAATAATGGCGATTGCCCCTTTTGTAGCGCCCAATTTACTGAACAATACTAAAAATAACAGTTTTGCAAACAAATTTGGACTTGTTTAGAATTTTGGTAAAATAGGACGGAATAATAATAATCTATGGATTAAAAATTTATATTAATTCAAATTTGCTTTCTTTTCCATATAAAAATTAACGAAGTTGTCAAAATTTTTTTAAATGCATTTTTTCAAAAGTAAGGTAAGATATTTTCTTTTATATTAGATGGATATTGTTTGTGTATCATTTTTACTTTTCGTGTGTAAACTAGGGAAGTATTATTATTATTATTATTATTATTATTAGTTTTGCGTTCGGGCAGAGGCCTAGCCTGTTATGCCCGCGCTACCTAACTACCTAACTAACAAACGAATCCAATTAATTTTATCCATTATAATTATAAAATTTAATTTTGAAATTTGTCACTGTATCAGCTTCAACAATACTGGCTGGTAAGGCGTTCCACGTCTCGAAAACTCTATTGGAAATAAAATGTTGCCTCACTGTGGAGCGGAATTTATCCTTCACTAGTTTAAAACAATGCCCTCTAGTTCTACTAAGTGTATTCAGGGGAAACAAATGCCTGATGGGTGATTGCGGATCTTTAAGCGCCCGAAAAGTTAAAATTAGGTCACCTCTCTTACGCCGATTGGAAAGCGTTGTAACGATTCCTAGTACTATCGATTGTCCCTTTCTACATGTCTGTCGTCTGTCGATGTATATATTTTAGGAAAATCGTTTAGATCATACAAGACTAACCAAAATTTGTCTGGTCATCCCAACCAACAATTTGAAGACATGCACTCAAAAGTTTGTTTAGTAAATGCTATTAAAATATTATAATAAAATACATACTTTTGAAAAATCATAAACTTAGGAACTGCTAAACGAAATGCTTTGAAATCGACTTATTCCTTCCACTCTAAAACTTGACCCTAAGACCTCCCCTCCCTGTCGCTAACCCGTGATACCATAATCTTGCCCCAACACCCCCACCTTTTTCGCATCCTCCCCTATATTTGAATGATTTAATTTCTATTGGACATCCAAACTGAACAAATATTACTGCGTAACAACAGTCCCTCCCCTCTTCCTTCATTTTTCCTCCCTCCTGTCTTGATGATATAAGTTCCACTATGTCATGTGACATTAACTTAAGCCACACTAATAAGTCAGCTCACGCCAAGTCAAGGCACACTAAGTGAGGTCACACCATGTCATGTCATACATGAAACCTAGGCACAGCCTGCTTCTTTACCTATAGTATAACACTCTACTATATTTTTCTACTAAACTGGATTTGATTAATTGTACTTCAGAGGCGAGGAAATTTCTGTCTAAAATTACCTTAGACTATTTTTTCGGTTTTTATATTTAATTGCGCATATTGAACATTTCTTTGACATCCTAGGAAAACATCTGAGCATTTCGTTATATGAAAATTCATTCACCTTCCAGAGACTTCAAATGAAATCAGTTCAAGAGAGTATTAAATCAGACTTTATTAAAATGTACGCGTGGAAAAGCATGAGATATTGGTTGCGCTGTAGGTGCGAGCAGAAAGTCTTGTTTAAATAACTTGATGGAAATAGAAAAAAAGGTCGGATAATTCAAATGCATTAATAATTGAAAAATAAAGGAGCACGTCATATTATAAACTTCAAGCAAGGTGTACTATACAACATTTTTAAAGACGTCGTTAAATTTTGGAAGAGATGAATAGATGAATTCTAATTAAAGACAAACAAACGACAGACGGCCAACGGAAATGGGAAAACTAGTTTTATACATTTTAACAAGGTTTTGTTTAACATTAGCAACTTTTAAATTACTAATTTTTTTCATATTAATATGTTTTTCTTTTCCACATTGTATAACATAATTCTACATTTTACTGTTAAAAAGTAAACAAAACTGATTCAAGTTTAAATATTCCAATTTTAAATTTGAATTTCAAACAAGCTTTCAAATCCTCAAAAAGCTGTCGTCTCCTTACGGAGACGACATTGGAGACGAGATTGGCATTGTAAGAAGGATAAATAAAACACAATAATACTAGTTAGTAAAGACGCTGTTACCGAGCACATCAAATTAAGTACTTTTACTTACAAAGAGTCAATCAGAACTGTAGTAAAAAGTCTCTTTTTCATAACAGAAAGCCTAAAAATACTTCAATTTCAACAAATATGCTCGGGAAAAACAACTTAAACTCTCACCCGGCGCATCCACCATTTCCGTCACAAATAAATTTAATTACAGGAATATTATTTGCAAATAGGTGGAAATTCTAATTATCTCGAAAATTTTAGTGTTTCAATTGTTTGCAACTTCGATTGCAAATTCTTGGCCTAGCGAAACGACAGAGTCTTTTATGGCTCTCAGGTTTCCTTCGTTCAAGTGTTCTCCACAAAAGCTTTAGTGGCACCAATTCCCGCCGATTACTAGGGTCCCTGTATATTAAATGGGTACGGAGAATTCTACAGACAATATCTCGCTTCTTTGACGCGGAAAAAAATTACGGGTTTCAAGATGTCAGTCTCGTGAGGGGCCTGTCTAGTAACTTAGAACTTTCTAAGGGACTGACTACAGAAGGGAAAGATAAACGATATAGACATGTCGGTCTTTTTTGAGAGAAAGTGTGACAGCTCTTGTGTATTTCGTTGTACGTGCCGTAATGCAACAGATCTCATTCTTGCTTTATCTGACAGATAAGTTAAGTTTCTCTTTTTCAGTGCTCCCCCGTCTGTCGAAAGCTTTTGCCTTAATTTACACATATTAAAAATTATTAAAATTGTCCATGAACATATATGTACATATACAGGGTGCAGCATCCAATTCTGGATATAGGGAATTAACATGGCAATTGGTTTTTATTGTATAATATCTCCCCAGATCACTTTAAAGCTATTATTGAGTGATGCCTTTGTGGAGGTCGAAGAGAGCTATCGGCCAGTATTTTTTTCAAATCGTTGCATCGCGCTCATTCACTGTAAAGAGGTTTTAAAATTCATATTTTGAAATTCGCGCCCGAGCCGATTTGTCACGAAATGTTCCGTCGCACTGTCGAAGTTCGGCGATCGCGTCTTTGGATTAATCATACAAAATCAAAATGTCAAAGTGAAATTAGAAATTATTCTCAGAAATCAACAAACAACTCAAACTAAATTATTTTATCCAGTGTGATGATTATTGTAGGACAAATTAAACGGAATAAATGCACAAAATGATCCATTCATTCGTCATAGTGCGCGACTCCGTCAAACGAGCCATCTCGAACTACACTCAGGTCGTATCCAAAAAGCCCGAGATGAAGACTTCGAACAGCTGGTCTTCCTCAAAACCCCATCGGCAGCACTGTGACATGTCCTGGAGGCCCGTCAAACTAGGAATGTACTCGCGCTGCCTCACTCAGTAATCACTGAACGACTCAAATTGAATTATTTTATCCAATATGACGATTATTGTACGTCAATTTTGACGGAATAAATGCACAAACTGCACAAAATATTTTATTAGGGTATGTTGCTGGTGCTGGTCGAGTCTTTATTAGCAAAATCTCATTAAAATGCCATGTTTTACTGCGATTAGATGAAAAAGCGAGGGCTCGCTTTTCTTATTGTGTGATGATAAGATCTACCATCAAAACAGCTGGCGCTTTTGAAGAGAACCTTTAAATGAACCATAAATAAAGTAATGAAATATTGTATGAATCTGGAGAAATATTTTCAAGAATTGCTCATAAAGACTGCTCTCAGCAGCTGTGCAGTAAGTAAACCGATCTTCAAAACTCCTACGCGTGTTGATCAGCATTTGAGTTGAAATCTGAAGACAATATTTGTTACTTTGTTTGTATAGCTGGTATTGTTTGAATACAGATGGACGTGAAGAAATCTTCAAAGAAAAAAAGGGGTCGTTTAGATCCGGCGAATGCACAGAGACCAATGGGTCGGTGCAAAATTTCCATTCTAACATTGCGGGAAAATACTGGTTGTAACGGAACTTGTTGAAAATGGTTATAGCGACGGATCATCAACCATTACGGTGGTTGCTGATTTTAAAATCGCCTTCGGGTCGTTTGGCTCGTTGGGCGCTCCGCCTTCAAGGCATGAATATGGACGTTGTATATACTCCTGATAAAGTCAACGTAGTAGCTAATCTGTTGTCTCGACCTTTTTGCCCGGATGAAGAAGAAAAGGTACAGAGCTACTTCGTTAGTGTTGACCTACCGTCATACGATGCTAAATCTATGCGACAGAAATAAATGGAAGATGATGAGATCAAGATTATTATATTATCTCTCGAAGGAGAAGATCCGTTAGAGATGTCTAAATGGTCTGGGAGGGGATACGTGATGAACAATGGTGTTCTCTTCCGTTTCAACCCATATGTGGACTCCGAAGATCCTCAGTTAGTGATTCCCAAAGAATTGGGTGAAGATATTTTGGCCCAATACCATAATTCGCGTACAGGGAGACACTACGGCATCGAAAGAACCCTTCAAAAGATCTCTTCAAAATTTTACTTCACAGATATGAGAAAATTTATTGCTCGCCATGTAAAAGGTTGTATGGAATGCCAGAGATATAAACCAGGGAATCGTTAACTTGCGGGCCTACTTCAAACCCCAGCCCCTTCCCAGAGATTCGAAGTTGTGGCTGTAGATCTATTTGGCCCTCTACCGGTAACTCCCGGGGGGAATCGATGGATCCTAATAATTGAGGATTTTGCTTCAAAATGGGTAGAACTTTTCCCATTAGTAAAAGCTGACTCTGAATCTTGTGCAAAAAATTCTCATCGAAGAAATATTACTGCGGTTTGGAACTCCGAGGAAAATGATTTCTGATAACGGCGTGCAATTTATCAGTGATGTAACGCAGCAAATTACTTATTGTTTTGGTATCACAACTCCGTTCATTCCTTTGTATCATGCAGAGAGTAACCCTTTTGAACGGAAGAACCGCGAATTGAAGACTCAGTTAGCCATTTTGGTTCAAGATCGCCACTCAGAATGGGATCATCACCTGAGCAGCATTCGATTCGCCATAAATTCTACATGTTGCGACTCTACGGGATATAGTCCTTCGTTTCTCACATTTGGTAGGGAGATACGAGCTCCTTATGATCCTGTATATGATCTACGCAAAGTGATTGATGCAGAAAATTTCATACCAAGCATAACGCCTTACTTAAAGAATCTAGCTACTACTCTGTCTGAGGCATTGGATAGAAATTGCAAGAAACAAGATGTCCAGAAAACCCGCCTTGATTCCAGACGACGACCAGCTGTATTCGAGAAAGGTGACAAGGTTCTCCTGAAATCTCACACTCACAGTAGCTCCAAAAGTGGATTCTCTTCTTGCCCCAAAAAGGGATGGTCACAGATATCGGATAAACGTAAACACGGATAGGAGAATAACCTCCGAAGACAAAGAGGTAACGAGTAGTAAAGGGACAGAAAGAAAGAAAAGGGATAGAGAAGTAGAGTCGCCGAAAGAGAACGAGCAGGTCTTCCAAAGAAGCAAAATAACAGTAAGATCACCTCTGCAATCGAGAGAGAAGGAAAATCAAGAAGATATAGAGATGGAGGAGGTCAAGAAGATGATCAGCGAACTTGCGACATAAATCAGAGATGATATGAGAGAAAGTAATAAACAATAATTATTGAACGAATAGAATACACAGCTTAAAGAGGAGCTTAAAACAATAAGAGAAGAATTAAAGCAAACAAGAGATCAACTACAGGAGCAAAATCAAGAAATTAGAGATAAGTATGAAGAATGGAAGAGAGCTAAGGAAGAAATGGGAAAGAGAGTGGGTGAAGTAGAAAGTCAACTAGATCGAATGGAGAGAGAAAAGAGAAGAAATAAAGTAGTGATGATGGGATTGGACATAGAAACAGCAGAGCAGAAGCAGATAATTGGAAAAGTGACAAAATTTTTAGAAGAGAAAGTCAAAGTAGAGAGTAAAGTTAAAAGCGCGTACAAAATTGCAGAGAAAGTTTATGTAGTGGAATTCGAAAACAGAGAAGAAAAAATAAATGTAATGAAAAGCAAGAAGAACTTAAAAGGGTCGTCAATTTACATAAATGATGATCTGACGAAAACGGAAAGAAAAATTCAAAACAAGATGAAAGAAGAGGCAACAAAAGAGAGAAACAAAGGAAAAATGGTTAGAATCGGATATAAAAAGTTAACTGTAGACGGCAGAAATTTTAAATGGAATGAAGAAGAGGGCAGACTTAAGAAAGCAGAAAATTTTTAGTAAAGAGCCAAAAGAGAAGGAAGAAAACGAGGAAAAAGGGAAGCAAACAAGGCAAAGGAAAAGGAAAAGGAGTAAAGTATGTAGATAGGGAAATCGTAAAAAGGAAGCTGGTACAAAATTAGGAGAAAAAGGGGCGAAGGTACTGTTTTGGAATGTCCAAGGGTTGCGAAAAAAGGAAAAGGAGTTCTGGGACTACGTGGGAAAATTTGATGTTGTGGGGCTAGTAGAGACTTGGGTGCAAAGAGAAAACTGGGAGAAATTGGAAGAGACACTACCACAAGAATATGTGTGGGAGTGTCAAGGGGCGACAAAGGAAAAGAAAAAAGGGAGAGCAAGCCGGGGAATAGTAATGGGAAATCGAAAAGAAATGCAAGAATTGGAAAGGGAAGTAATAATAAAAACGGACTAATGAAGAAAGTAATACAGCTTGATAACAATCAATGGGAAATAATAACCGTTTATAGCAAGAAAATGGAGGAAACCAAGATAAACATAGAAATGGAAACAAAAGAAAAAGGAGACGAAAAAATACTTATAGGAGGGGATTTTAACGCAAGATTGAGCGATAAGGGGACAAGAATAATAGATAAAGAAAAGGAAGAGAAAAGAAGAGCAAAAGATAAAGCAAATAACAAAGAAGGGAAAATATTGTGGCAGATAATAGAAGAAATGGGATGGAAAATTTTGAATGGAAACAAGGAAGGAGATGAAGAAGCGTGGGAAGAAATAGAGAGTTTCAAAGTGGGGGAAAGGGTAGAATCAGACCACATGCCTCTAGAAATAAAAATCAAAGAAAAAGAGCAAGAGTAAGAAAAACAAGAGAGAAGACACGAAAGAAAAGAATTAGAAAAAAGAATATGGGATGAAGAGGAAATTCAAAGATACAGAAGTAGACTAGAAAAAAAGAAATTCGAAGTAAAAGAAGATATAGAAGCTATGATGGTAGAACTGAGCAACCTAATTGTAGAAGCTACGGAAAAAAGAAAGATATACATATGGCAAGGGAGGGATAATAGATGGAACGGAGAATGTAGTGAGTTGAAGAGAAAAGCAAGGGAAAAATTAAGAAAATGGAAGAATAACAAGGGAAGGAAAGAAGAGTACCTAAAAGCAAGAGAGAATTATAGGAGAAAATGGAAAGAAAGAAAAAGAGAAAAACGAGAAGAAGAAGAGAAGACAATAAAGTCCCTGAAAACAGAAGAGCAAGTATGGAGATACATAAACAAGGAACGGAGAAGGAAGACTGAAATCAGCGGGAAAATCAAAATACATGAATGGAAAACACACTTTATGGAATTATTGGGAGGTTGTGAGGAAAAATGCTGCAAAACAAATAAAGGAATCACAACGACGAAAGAAATGTGGAGAGGTGCGGAAATAACAAAAGATGAAATAGAAAGACAGATTGGAAGACTGAAAAGAGAAAGGCACCAGGAGGGGATGGAATCCAGAACGAAGCGTGGATGTTCGGGACAGAAGAAGTGAAAGAAAAGATATGGGAAGTGGTAAATTGAGTTTGGAAGGAAAAAGGGTTTCCTCGGCAGTGGAGAGAAGGTATAATAATCCCATTATTTAAAAAGGGGCAAAAAAGCGATGTGAAGAACTACCGAGAGATTACCTTGCTCAATACGGCGTACAATATATATGCAACGATACTCGATGAAAAGTTACGAAAGGAGATGGAAGCAAGCGGTATGTTACCAGACGGTCAGGCAGGGTTTAGGAAAGGAAGAGGTACTATGGACAATGTGTACATCCTGCGGCATTTAGTGGGAAGAGAAATAAGGAAAGAGGGTGGACGAATGTACGCATTGTTCATAGATTTCAAAGCAGCGTTTGATAGCGTGAATAGAGAGAAAATGTAGGAGTATTTGAGGAGAAAGGGAGTAGATGGATACTTGGTAACCAAAATGGAAGAAATATATGAAGAAACAGTAAATACGGTGAGAGTGAATGGAATAGAGAGTGAGAGTTTTTATACAAATAGAGAAGTGAGACAAGGATGCCCACTCAGCCCTGCATTGTTTGCAGCTTATCTAGGAGATATAGATGAAATGTTCAGAAAAGCACAGACAGGAGGGGTGGTAGTCGGCAAAGAGAAAGTGTGGTCGTTGGCGTACGCAGATGATTTGGTGATTGTGGCAAAGAAAAGAGAAGAAATGAAAGCAGTAATTAAAAGTTTGGAGAAGTATGTAAAAAAAAGGAATTGGAAGTGAATGTGGAAAAAACAAAAATGGTGGTGTTTGGGAAGAAAGTAAGAAAGGAGAAGAAAGAGTGGGCATGGAGAGGGAAGAAGATTGAACAGGTGAAAGAATTCCAGTACTTAGGATATACATTAAAGAGCAATAACTCAGATAGAGCGCATATTCAAGAAATGGTCCAAAAAGCGAACAAAGTGGTAGGAATAGTATGGGGAATAGGAGAGAGAAAATTTGGACATGATTATAAGAGATGAATAATGATGTTTGATAGTTTGATCAAAAGTGTATTCATGTACGGAGCTGAGATTTGGGGATGGAGGGAATATGAAGAAATAGAGAGAGTGCAAGAAACATACTTGAAATGGACATTGGGATTGGAAAAGTATACCGCGGGGTATATAGTGAGAGAAGAAACAAAAAGGGAGAAAATGAGAGTGAAAGCGGGTAAAAGGGCGGTTGGATTTGAAGAGAAGTTCAGTGAGAGAGGTGATTGCAAGATATTGCAAGAATGTTGGAAAGAAATAAGAAAGGAAGGGGGAAAACATGTTTGGAACGAAAGGGACAAGTATTATGAAGGAAAAGGATATGCATGTGAAGAAATGGAGAGAATGAGAGAAATGGGAAGGAGTATGAAAGAGGAGCTGAGTGTAAGAGATAAGGATATAGATAAGCAAGAACGTAGATCGAGAATATCGGAGTCTAGATATAATGCAGACTATAGAAAAATAGTAAAGGATGAAGTACCAAAGTACACACACAGAGAGAGTATAAAGGAGAAAAGAATGATGGCGAGATTTAGGTGTGGAAATGAAGAGAAAGAGAATAATTTTTGGATGGATGAAACTGACAGAAGGTGTAGGATATGGAAGAAGTGCTAAACGAGGATGGAAGAGGACTGGACTGGATGAAAGAAGTATGGAAGATAAGAGAACTATGGCAAGGGGTGGGCAAGCAGAAAGAATATAATATTTAATATATAACACTCGAATTTTTATTTTATTTTATTTTATTTATTTTTATTGTTATGGATTTATCTGAGGTAGGGGTACAAATCAACTTAAGATTAAGTGAATTTGTACCCCTACTGGGAATATTATTAAACCTGTAAGGCAAATAATAAATTAATACTACTACAACCTACGAGTTAGTAAGCTGTACAAATCCTCCAGAAAGAATTGGACGCTATCACGCTGCGGACCTCAGCCCGTTTGTTGAAGGGACTAGAAGTGATATATTAACGCCTTTAATACCAAAACGGAGGAGGGGTCGCCCTAAAAAGAATGTTTCATCCTAAACAACATCGGAGGGCCGTTTGTGTTGTTTAGAGGGGGAGTTTCTAACGGAACTTTGTTTTGATTAAAAAAGAAGAGTGGGCTGATTAGAAAAAGGGTTGACAGATAAAAAATAGTATCTGAATGTTTAATTTTGTTGATGTTTTGTACATTTAAATAAATGAATCATATTATATGGTTCAAATAAACAATATTTATGTGAGCTCTATGGCTGGAGATTTAGTCCCGCATGTAAAAGACCAGCTGCTGCAGGTGCCGCACCCTTCGAGTCCCAGGAAGTATTTGGTAAGCTACCATATTGTCCTACTTCTGAGCATTCAATCCAGATTCGATGAAAAAAGGTGCAATGACATGATGTCCTAGAAGCCCCAGTCAGACACCGACAGTTGCACCTCAATCAGCCTAGATTCTCTCAACCGTTCCTTCGTGAAACTTCATACGTGAGAAGTAGTCCTCAGGCTTCAATTTTTTGTCATGATGCTTTTTGAAACTCTTCTATCCCATCTGTTTAAGATCCCTAGAAAACGTCGTGCCCACCTCATTTTATTTACTTTTTATCACCTTTGAAAATAAATGTAATTTTGTTTTGTGAAATATTTTTATTTTTGTTGTTGTTAACACAATAAAGAAATAAAACAATAATACAAAAGTTTCTGAATCCCAAAACCCATTCGTAATAGAGAAAAATGTTTTAAAATGTTATTAAGTCAAACAATGTTCTACATTTCTCTCTCTCAAAAATTTCTTGTAACGAACATGCTTCCAGGCGGCAAAAATGGCATCCCTGCTTAACGAATGTAAAATCAATTGACTTCCAATCTTTAGTGATTCGAAAAAAAAATGTGAAATTTACCCAAATTACCTATTAATTAAATTAACCGTTGAAGAACAAGCAGGCCCTCGCTTTTTCATCTAATCGCAGTAGAACATAGCATAACCTAATAAAATATTTTGTGCAGTTTGTGCATTTATTCCGTTTAAATTGACCTACAATAATAATCGTCATGTTCGATTAAATAATTCAATTTGAGTCGTTCATTGATTACTGAGTGAGGCAGCGCGAGTACATTCCTAGCTTGACGGACTCCCAGGACATGTCACAATGCCGATGGGGTTTTGAGGAAGACCAGCTGCTCGAAGTCTTCATCTCGGGCTTTTTGGATACGGCTTGAATGTAGTTCGAGATGGTTCGTTTTACTGGATAAAATAATTCAGTTTGACTTGTTCGTTGATTTCTGATGAGAATAATTTCTAATTTCACTTTGACATTTGAATTTTCGCATGGGTAATGAAAAGACGCGATCGCCGAACTTCGACAGTACGACGGAACACTTCGCGACAATTCGGATCGGGCGCGAATTTCAAAATACGATTTTTAAAACCTTTTCACAGTGAATGAGCGCTATGCAACGATTTGAAAAAAATACTGGCCGATAGCTCTCTTCGACCTCCACAAAGGCATCACTCAATAATAGATTTAAAGTGATCTGGGGAGATATTATAAAATAAAAAGTAATTCCCATGTTAATTCCCTATATCCAGACTTGGATGCGGCACCCTGTATATATTCCACCTTTTATGTCTTCCATGAAATGACGACCGTTTTACTTTCTAATGTGCGTTTTTGATTAGAGTAACTAAATTACTTAACTTAAGTAACAATTCTGTCATCTTCTTCGAAACGAGTTTTTGCGTTAGTTACTCTAGTTAAAATAATACAATCTCCAATATATAGGGTTGCAAGGAAGTATGAAAACAGCTGAATATGATGAGAACAGTTAGTTGGACCTTCTTGAATTTTGGGCTATAGTTAAAAATACTCAAGCTCTATTTTCTGTATTTTTTTAATAGCACCACTAAACAAATCGTCAATTTTTGAATTGAAGATTTTTTTCTAAAATTTAAAACTGTAACACATGTATATATCTTTTTAACTAGAGCGGCAAATAAAATGATATATTATTTATTATGCATAAATTCTACAATAGAAAATTATAGTTAGCTTGGAAAATACTGTCATCGATCTGTTTGTTTGGAAAAATAAAACACATTTCTAAATTAAGAAAAAATGCACTATTTAAAAACGGAACATTTGATTACTAGTGACATTAAAAATAAATAGCATCTCAAAAACAAATTAACTATAAAATTGAAAAAACCGCAGAAAATAGAACTTGAGTAATATTCCTAGGGACAGCACATACTTTTTAGCGACTCTCTTGTGTTCCCTTTTTCTTGACTCTACTCCTGTATTAGGTGCGGAGGATTTCCATGTCCACTAGCACGGACGAAATCACCGGAAAACCAAAAATGTGGCTTCTCCAAAGGAATTGTTCGGAGATTTGCGAACCCGGGTGCATAATCATCGGTGAAAGAACAAAGTTACATTCCTGCATCACGTGTTGCGACGAAAAAAATTTCTGTAATGCTGGAAGTGGAGCCGAAAGTTTCACATCGTTTCAAAGAACTTTTTCTATTGTGACTTTTATTGTTCTACAATACAGTCTTAATATAGTCGACCGTTCATGACATTCTTTGAACAGTTAACGATAAGACGGTTATTAAGTTTCTCAAATTTATACAAACTTGTTTTGCCAACATTGTAAGTGTTTGCAGAGTAAAGGAGTTTTAACTCGCACAAATTCGTAGTAATGCCAGTCCTAGGTGGAAATTGATTTAATTAATTATCCAAGTTATGGCAGCAAGTTTACGTTCTGACGGCTTAAACTTGCATGTCGATGAGTGAGCAACAGCAGGGGAAGCAAATCTAAAGCCGACTTATGCCCTAAGAAATTTAGCAAAGCAGCATTGCGTACCATTTATTCGGGTTGCTGCTATTTACGACGAAATCTCAACTGAATTATACTATACTTTCCACAATTATAATTAAATACTTTGAATAGAAAAATGCAAATAAAACGAAAGCACAAAAAATGCAATAATAATTGTATGTGTTTCAATTTTGTTTAAAATTTAAGTTGTTAACCTTATAGAGAAAACAGAACTACCGTAATTGGAAATCTAGCAAAACGTGAACAAGTTATGTAAGTTTAACACAACTGAAAATATATGTATGTACCTAATAATAAATAAATGCCGAAACGTTGGCCTTAAAAAGAGTAAATGTCATTTACTCCTTGCGTCCAAGAAAGTTGCCCCTTTTCGTGATAACGGGAAAATGTAATTAAATTTCTCATTCATCTTCTCCAAAAAAAAAAATGTTATCAAATAATAATGTTGTTGTTAATGCTGTTATAAACAGTGTTTTCATTATTTTTTTACCTCCCGAGCGTACTGTAGTCGAGTTCATCGGGCAACTTCTCATTTTTATGTTTTCTTGATCTTTCATGACCCCTAGACTACAAAGAAATAGGTCCCCGTTTCCGTCTGTCTGTCTGTCTATTTGTCTGTTTGTGTCTGTCTGCCGTCTATCCGAATTTTTATTAGACAGATAATCTCCGAAAATACTGGACCGATTGTTGTCAAATTTTGAATATTTCATAAAACGCTAGAATTCCCAAAATCAAATCTTATTAATTTCTCGAAAAATCTGGATTTACTTGCCTGCTTCCACCAATTTTTTGGTGTCACTTTTTTCGTGTTTCCTTTTTCTTCGATGTTACAATTTTTCTTTTTTCAGTTTTAATTTTTTCAATTTTGCAATTTTCGATTTTACAATTCTTTGATTTACAATTTGTCGAGTCTTCGTTTCATCAATTTTTCAAGTTCTTCAAACTTCAATTTGCAAATTTTTGACGTTACAATTTTTCATTTTTTCGATTTTTCAGTTTCTTAATTTTTAATTTTTCAGTTGTACAAATTCTTGATTTTATTTTTCATTTTCTCGATTTTATTCGATAATTTTCGTTTTTTAGTTGCTTTATTTCTTTAATGTTCTTTAGATTTTATAATTTCTGGTTTATTCAATTTTTCAAATTCTCAGTCTTTGATTTTTCAATTCCTCGATTTTGCAATTTCTATATTTTTCAATTAACCAGTTTTCCAATTTCTTTAATTTTCAATATTTCGAGATTAGAATATTTCGTTTTTTCACTTTTGCTCTTTTTCGATTTTTAAGTTTCCCAATTTTTCGGTTCTTCGATTTTCATGTTCTTGATTTCCAATTTTTAGGTTTTTCAAAGTTTTCATTTTATAATTTTTCGTTTTCTCTTTTCTGATGTTTCAATTTTACAATTTTTCCATTTTTTGATTCGAAAGTTGAAAAATCGAAAACTTAAAAATCGAAAAACTAAATAATTGGAAAAAAAATGAAAAACTGAAAGACGAAAAATTGGAAACTGCAAATCGAAGAAGCAATAAATAAATGAAAAACTGAAACAGAACAACTAAAAACCAGAAACTCAAAAATCGAAAAACGGGAAACCGCAAAATCAAATCTTATAATTTCTCGAAAAATCAGGATTTACTTACCTGCTTCCACCAATTTTTTTGTGTCAATTTTTACGTGTTTCCGTTTTCTTCGATGTTACAATTTTTTATATCACAATTTTTATTTTTTCAGTTTTAATTTTTAAAATTTTGCAACATCTAAATTTTTCAATTTTTCGTTTTTTTTTGGTGCTTCGGTTTAAAATTTTTCCATTTTGCAATTTTTTCGATTTACAATTTGTCGAGTCATCGTTTTTTCAATTTTTCAAGTTCTTGAATTTTATTTTTCAGTTTCTCACTTTTACATTTTTTTATTTTTCAATTTTTCATTTCTTCAGTTATTCAATTTGCAAATTTTTGATGTTACAATTTTTCATTTTTTCGATTTTTCAGTTTCTCAGTTTTTAATTTTTCAATTGTACAAATTCTTGATTGTATTTTTCATTTTCTCGATATTATTCCATAATTTTTGGTTTTTTAGTTGCTATATTTTTTTAATGTTCTTTCGATTTTATAAATTTTGGTTTATTCAATTTTTCAAATTCGCAGTCTTTGATTTTTCAATTCCGCGATTTTCCAATTTTTCAATTTTGCAATTTTTGTATTTTCCAATTAACCAGTTTTCCAATTTCTTTAATTTTCAATATTTCGACTTTGGAATGTTTCGTTTTTTCACTTTTGCTCTTTTTCGATTTTCATGTTTTTGATTCCCAATTTTTATGTTTTTCAAAGTTTTCATTTTATAATTTTTCGTTTTCTCATTTTTGATATTTCAATTTTACAAGTTTTTCATTTTTTGATTGGAAAAGTTGAAAAACTGCAAATCGAAGAACCAAAGAAATGAAAAACTGGAACAGAAAAACTAAAAATTGAAGTAGCCACAAATTGCGAACACTAGAATTGCAAATCAAAAATTAAAGAAACGAAAAATTGAAAACTAGAGAAATTTAAAAATCTAAAATTTAAAAAACACAAATTTTATTTTTCGGTTCTTCGATTTTCATGCTCCTGATTTCCAGTTTTTAAGTTTTTCAAAGTTTTCACTTTATAATTCAATTTTATAATTATTTCATTTTTTGATTCGAAAAGTTGAAAAATCGAAAACTTAAAAATCAAAAAACTAAATAATTGGAAAAAATGAAAATCTTAAAGACAAAAAATTGTAAAATCGAAAAAGTCGAAAATTGGAAACTGCAAATCGAAGAAGCAAAGAAATGAAAAACTGAAACAGAAAAACTAAAAACCAGAAACTTAAAAATCGAAAAAATTAATGACACAAAATTGGAGAGAAGAAAAAACGAAAGTGAAAAATGGGAAACCCCAAAAATTATAGAATCGTCAAAATTGTATGGAAAAACTGTAACTTGAAAGATCAAAAAACTGAAAAATTATAGCTAAAAATTGAAAAATTAAAAATCGAAAATTGGGAAAATTCTAAAATCGTTAAATTTAAAAAGTGAAGAATTTTAAAAATTATTATTGTTATTGCTTATTTAAATAAACACTAGAATTGCAAATCAAAAATTGTAGAAACAAGAAATTGAAAAATCGAGAAATTGAAAAATCTAAGATTTAAAAAACACAAATTTAATGAATCACAGAAAGAAGAAAAACCGCGAAAGTGGAAAATCGGAAAACCCAAAAATTGAACAATGGAAAAATTACAGAATCCTCAAAATTGTAAAGTCGAAAAAATTAACTTGAAAAATCGAAAAACTGAAAAATTAAGTAGCGAGAAATTAGAAAAATGAAAAATTAAAAGTCGAAAAATTGGAAAATTCTAAAATCGTAAAATTGGAAAAATGAAAAATTTTAAAAATGATTATTATTATTGCATATTTAAATGAACACTAGAATTTGCAAGTAAACAACTGAACGAAAAATTGAAAAAGCGAGAAATTTAAAAATCTAAAATTTAAAAAAATGAAGAAAATAAAAAATTGAAAATTGCGAATAGAAAGTAGAACCAAAATCAGGACATTGAAAAAAAAGAAACTAAAAATCTGAAAATTGCAAATGAAAAATTGAAGAAATAGAAAATTGTAAAATCAAAAAAGTGGAAAATCCGAAACTGCAAATCGATGAACCGAAGAAATAAAAAACTGAAACAGAAAAACTGTAAACGAGAAACTTACAAATTGAACAAATTAATGAATCACAAAACTGGAAAGAAGAAAAAATGCGAAAGCGAAAAATAAGAAAACCCAAAAATTATAAAATCGAAAATTATAGAATCGTCAAAATTGTAAAGTGAAAAAACTGTAACTTGAAAGATCGAAAAACTGAAAAGTTAAGTAGCGATAAATTGAAAAAGTAAAAATGCAAAATTGAAAATCGAAAAATTAAAAAAGTAAGAATTTTAAAAATCATTATTATTATTGCATATTTAAATGAACACTAGAATTGCAAATCAAAAATTGAAGAAACGAAAAACCGAAAAATCTAAAATTAAAAAAAGCGAAAAATTAAAATCTCTGAAAGATGAAAAACAGAAAAATTAAAAAAATAAAGAAAACGAAAATTGAAAATTGCTAATAGAAAAAAAGGACCAAAATCAGAACACTGAAAAACCGATAAATTGAAACAAATAAAGAAAATAAAGAACTGAAAATTGCAAATCGAAAAATTGAAGCAATGAAAAATTGAAAAATCGAAAAATTGAAAAGATAAGAATTGAAATTCGTGGGACTGCAAAAACTAAGAATTGAAACACCCAAAAGATGGAAAATCGATAACTAAAAAATTTTAAAATGAAAACTCGTGAAGTTACATATTCTAAATGTAAAGAACAAAAAAATGAAAATCGAAAAACTGAAAAATTAAGCAGTGAGAAATTGTAAAATTGAAAATGGAAAAATTCTAAAATCGTAAAATTGAAAAAATGAAAAATTTTAAAAATGATTATTATTATTATTGCATATTTAAATGAACGCTAGATCTGCAAGTCAACAAATGATGAAACGAAAAATAGAAAAATCGAGAAACTTAGAAATCTAAAATTTAAAAAGCGGAAAATTAGGAAATCTAAATGTCGAAAAATCGAAATATTAAAAAAATTAAGAAAATAAAAAAATTGGAAATTGTAAATAGAAAAAAAGGACCAAAATCAGAAGATTGAAAACCGAAAAATTGAAAAAATAAAGAAAATAAACAATCGAAAATTGCAAATGGAAAAATTAAAGAAATGAAAAATTGTAAAAATCGAAAAAGAAAATCGGAAACTGCAAATCGAAGAACCGAAGAAATGAAAAACAGAAACAGAAGAACTAAAAATGAGAAAGTTAAAGGTCGAAAAAATGTAACTTGAAAGATCGAATAACTGAAAAGTTAAGTAACGAGAAATTGAAAAATTGAAAATCCAAAAATGGGAAAAAAATCATAAAATTAAAAAAGGGAAGAATTTTAAAAATCATTATTATTGAAAATTTGAAAAATCAAAAAACTGAAAAATCTAAAAGTTCAAAAACCCAAGAATATAAAAAATAAAGAAATGAAATATTGCAAGAAGAAACAAAAGAACGAAAATCAGGACATTGAAAAACCGAAAAATTGAAAAAAATAAAGAAAATAAAGAACTGAAAATTGCAAATCGAAAAATGTAAGAAATGAAAAATTGCAAAAATCGAAAAATTGAAAAGATAAAAATTGAAAATTCGTGAAACCTGAAAATTGAAACATCCAAATGTTGGAGAATCGATAAGTGAAAAATTTTAAAATGACAACTCGTGGAGTTACATATTCTGCAATTGAAGAAACAAAAAAATGATGAAAAATTGAAAATTGCAAATCAAAAAATTGAAAAACAAAAAATTATATAATTGGGACAGCGAAAAATTATAAAAATAAAGAAAATAAACCGAAAATAAAAATTGCAAATCGAAAATTTTAAAACATGAAACACCGACTCATATTCCACATTTTATCCTGTGTTAAATTAATCAAGGAATATTTAATTCGCTTTTCTATAAACCAGCCTTAGAAATTTAATAATCGAAAAATTAAAATCAAAAAATTGAAACATCCAGAAATCGCAAAATCTAAACACGGAAAATTTTTAAAATGAAAGGTCCAAGCGTCGTATATCGTAAAAGTGAAGAAAGAAGAAAAAACAAAAATTATAACATTGAATTATTGCAAAATTGAAATAATAAAGAAAATAAAAAACGAAAACGACATATTGCAAATCGAAAAATTGAAAAATTCGAAAAGTGCGAAAACTAAAAAACTCGAAAAGTTGCGAATCGAAAACCTGAAAAATAAAAACAACGAAAATTTTTGAAAATTTCAGTTTAAAAAGCTGCGTTCGTCTAAATAGGGAGGGAAGTTCGACCAATTTTTTAACTAATAATATCGTTCCAGATCATAAAAAGAAAGTAGAACCTCCCATTCTCAGAAAATTTGCAACCCGGTAAACAGATTACCCGCACAAAATGACGTTAGGCAGCGAACTTGAAGTTGTAAATTGGGAAAAAAATCACCGATCAATTATTGGTAACTGATTTAAGAATGTCCGTGACGTAAACACAATAACGTTAAGAGCAGATTGTGTGCGGAGGAAACGGATTCTGTGTTGTCTTTTAATCAATAAGCAGATAGCAGTAAAACTTAATAAGATAATAATAAGCTTAACTCTTATACTCCATTTTCCGCACGTTCAACGTAAATTCAAAGAAGAAAGTTTTGTTGAATTTATGAGCTACTTAAGCTCTTAGGGAATATCTACGTAACTCGATCAACGGCGCCAAAAACGCTGAGTTGGGATAGTCTCCGACCTGCATTTTACTCCATTGTCGTGGAGATAATTTATAATAAGGTTAAGATTTGCTTCAACTATACTATTTTGATTCTATATAACTTCTTCAAATTGATAAAGATTGATGCGAAAAGTAATATAAGTAGTGGCAACAGAAAAGTGAGTAAAAAATTTTGCACAGCAACAAAGCTTTCCTTCATTAATTAATACCACGATGCATTTAAAAAGCTAACTTTCAAGTCAAGGTACAACAAAGCCATGTTAATCAAATAACATTCACCTTTTGCTTCAGTGTTTGTTGATCCCCGCTGTTGTAATTAAGCTTCAAAAGCGAACTCACACTGTTTTATGAAACATTTAATTAATAATAAATTGTATTTTGAGGCTGATCAATCACTCCATACGAGTAATTAATTAAAAAAAAAACCGTACACACAGCTAATACATCTCTCTAAAACCAACATATGTATGCAAATAACGCAGATTTCACTCCTTGAAGATTTTTTTTTCAATTTACTACTCAGTCGAACTGCTTTCAGCATTTCTGTTTATGAATATTTAAAGCTGTTTTCATTAAAAATTTTATAATCTACCTACAACTAAGCTCCAAGCCACCTTCCTCGCTTTTACCAGCGAATTTCATTATCGCGTCTAAGCCCTGTGAATTTCCGGTAGAAATTGATCAAGGAAAACACCTTTAAAGAATCTCGTCGAACCCGACGACTCAACCACCGTTCTTATTTACCTTGAATTTTTCATCACGCTCGGCAAATTTCGCAAAAGAAAGCGCCGTCGAACCGTAGACAAATAAACACGCAAACAAATAAACATTCTTTTTATTGACGTCCTAGCATCGGACTCGTTGTTTTAATGGGCTTTTCCGGGGCATAAAGCCTTTAGATTCAATTCGCCCAACATTTAGGCCGGGTTTTATTAGCAGGAGCGCTCCTGGCATGCAAATTTTTTACTGTAAATATCAATTAAGGGAATTCGGGGAAATTTTGTCGGTAGTGAGTCTCTTCCAATCTGTGAAATGATAATAAGAACTGATCGAGCGTGAATTAGCTGCTTAATCACGCTGGAACAAAGAACATACGTATACATAAAAGAAATTCAACAAAAGTGTGGCCATTAATTGAAATTTAAAGCTATAGTCAGGATCACGAAGCAATGCGTACACGTCACGGACTCTGTATGACGTCATGCGTCTACCACGTTTATCATACAAATGAATCGGTTTGAAAACTGTCAACAAACATGTCGGCTTGTTATTGTTTTGGTTTGTTCTATTTATGATTATAGCATGAGAAGACCGTTAGTGTGAAGCAACAGTTTAGAAATAAGCTACACTTGCAGTGTTTCAGCATACATGGGCATGCTGCAGGCTGCATAGACGCTATGAATTACAAACTCAGGCACAGGAAAGATCACGACTGTAACCCCTTTCACGTGTTCCTAGTCACTGAAGCCTGCCACTCACGTTCCAACGCCGCGGTACAATTGTGTAGGATATGACAAAATTGAAGTGTTTTCGAACATCTGTGTATGCGATCAAGCAAATCGGTTGGATGTGGACGGTTGGTGAACAAGTCTGTCTGCAGCAGTACAATCGTGTTGTATTGGTTGGAAACTTAATCGTGTGGGGACAGTGTATGTTATACAAACCGTGAAAGCAGGTATAAAAGTCCATTTTCTTCGGACATGTTGCCACCACGATCGCAAATTTTTAACTGCAAGGTCGTAACGTGTGTGTACTGCTGCTTTTCAGCAGAATTGTACAGCAGTTGTATCCAATACAATCGTACCCCGGCGTTGGAACGTGAATGACTGGCTTTAAGAACGTTCATTTTTGCATTGACTGCTGGTAAAAACTGCTGACAATTGGGTGTTAAACACATACTTGGAGGGTGGTACAAGGCTTCATACTGTACTTAAAGCTACCAACGAGAATGTTAACATACGTCTCAAACAGACAGCATTGAACAGTTGTGACAGGCTTCAAGTTAGAGAAATATGCTTACCGTCTTCAATGCCACAATAGGCACGTCACATCTACAGAATAAGTTACTTTATTGACATGGAATAGATACAAAAGTAAAGTATAAACAATAATAAGTATGCATGTTGCACAACGTCGTCGTCTGACCAGTGATTTGTATATTTGGCCAGTGAAGTGATAGTGTGATTATAAAAGACATCAGCAGAACATGCCGCTAGTACAATCAATTAGGATGGTAATGGAAAATAACCTACATGTTACAGTGGCTGAATGCCCTCTGCAGTATTAGAATCTTCACTGTCATAATCACTAAAACTATAATGTGAATCTTCGTTAATGTCGATTATAAACGGCGCAATCTCTTCACGGTCAAATACTAATTCCCGTTCCCACCACTCCCGTATTATTTTATTCATATGGTCAACAGTATTTTTCCACATTGTGGGCGTGACATGTGCTAACGCTTCTTTCCACATTTCCACGGAATTTTTTGACCATAACCATCACGCCCAATGTGTTTGGAATAAAAATTTGTAGTAATTCCCCAAATATTTTCTATAGGGTTAAACACACAATGATATGGCGGCAATCGCAATACTCTATGGCCATTCTGTTGGCCCAATTCACGGCAACATACGTTTTTGGAGGTTTATTTCTGAAAAACATGATATTTTAAATGAAACGATAGAGAATAGTATATGCATTACTGTGCAACCAAATGAAGAAGTTCCGTTTTTAACAGCTGTGAATCTGAACTTATGTCATGTTGTTAAAGCCATTCACGAATTTCTGCTTTTTTCCATGAACCACTGGGACATTTGTTTGCAAAGGTACTGTGGTAGCTTGCATTGTCTATAATAATCTGTGATGGTTCTTCAAGGTTCATGAGCAATTGAAACCACTTGAGAAAATTCTGTTGATTCATTTCGCCATGATAGTCTGGATTTTTGGTATTAGAAGAAAATACTAGCGCTGCTTCATCAATAAATCCATTGCTTGTACCTGCATGTAATACAATATACCTAAAACATAGTGAGAAGAATAAATAACTAACGTGAAACTGACACATTACTAAATTTTCCCTTCTATTTTAAACATCCTGATACTTATGACACTATCGTCTTGCAATGACCTAACTACCGAACCATTTTCAAATATCCATGTTTCATCAAGATATACACATGGCAAAGAATTTGGGTTCTGCTGATTGTGCATGTATTCACGTAAGAATTTGGTTCTTGCATGAACAACATGTTGTAATTCCATAAGACGTTTCCGTACACTGGTTGGCGAATAACGAAACCCAATTGAGCATGTAAAATTTTTCTTAACGAGCTCACAGAACCCTCAAATATATGTTTCTCCTTCAAGCAATCAATTAATGGCGATCGTGTAACATGTATTTCTGTAAAATAGTCGTTAGTATCTATAAGGCGTGCGCATCAAATTCATACTTTCTTCGACCATTTCATATAAGCATTCTCGAATAGCACACTGCTCCGAAGTGCTAATATCACACACTTGCTTTGTTCGGGGGTCTCTATTTCTTGGGAGAATGTACACCTTCTCCGGTTTTTATTTGTTGTACCACGGAGTTCACTGTTCGCACACATACACCCAGAGCAGCAGCAACCCTCTGTACAATGTGACTGCATTAGTAATTGTAATAAAATACACCTACTTACGTCTTGAACAGCTGTTAGTGGTAAAAGAGGTTCCCCGCTATCGCGTTCTTTAGCAAAATAGTCCACTAAATTATCGTCCATTTGCTTTACATCTTTGTGCAAGGGCTTCGGCATGGTGGAATGTTTACGTTCAAGCAAGCGACACGTACCACGGTACAGGACAGTTAACTTGGAGCTCTATAAAGAACTGTTATAGTTCTGAAAAGAACTGATACGATTACACGAGCAGAAAAGTAGAAAAACGCGAAAAATCAAACAATAACACAACATAACCAAAGTTGACACCAATGACACTTGTGAAATCGATAAAACTTTAGCATATGTTTCGCTATCAGTCGTACCAATATAATTTCCCCCAAATTGATCGATTTTGATCCGTATTGCCACGTATTGCGGCGCGTATTTTTGATTTAGTGTTGGTAACGGATCTACGTCATCCATGACGTGTACGCATTGCTTCGTGATCCTGAGTATAACGAGTTAGTAAATGGCAACGGAAAATTAAGAGTTAGTCACTTGACGCTGCAGTTGCCCGCATTTAAAACCCAACTCAAATTGCAGAGAAAAGCTTAATTGTCTGCAGCCTGTGTTTCCACGTTGGAAATAAAAACTTAGTTTCAGCGCAGCCACAGAGAACAAAAACCGCACACTACATTGACAAAATTAAGAAAAAAGGGGTCGACAGATGCATTAGGTCTTTGGTTTAATTGGTGTTGTGAATAATTCTAAATTTACAGTATTTTCTACACAAAAAACTGAGTCAGATTTTTAGTTTTAATAAAAGATACTAAGGTCAATATATCTTCAACATATTAGCAATTCACGATCTTTTTAGATAAGGGTCGGCTATGGAAATTTGGTATTTTTTTTAGTTTAAACACGGCTTTAAAAATGAGGTTATGAATTCAGTTGTTTAATATGTTGTTATATTATTAAAATTTATTGCTAATACATACGTATACTATCCTCAAACATATTTGGCGTTTATGACTTCACACCAATTTGACTCCGATTATAATTCAATAGGCCGTCACAACCGGATGTCTTAAACCCGCTCACCGATACCTACCTGAAAAGACCTTTTCGACGTGCCAGGGACGGTCGAGACGCGAAGGACCGGACTGAGAGTAATTTTGTTTGTTAAAATTTTCAAATTTCAAAATTTCCTTACAGAACATGATTTATACTTTGAAGAAAATTACACAAAGACACAATTATTAGAAGTGTTACACACGCGAAAATTTGAGAAACAATATAAAATAGATGCTATGGCGCGAGATCGTGGATTTAGGGTGATTAGACTTCCGCCGTACCATTGTATATTTAACCCCATCGAACTAATCTGGTCGCAAATGAAAAATAATATAAGAAGGAATAATACGGCACCAAAATTTAGTAGTGCAACAATTGACATAATTAGGGAAGAAGCTTTCAAAATAACTGCCGAAATGTGGGCCAATTGTGTACGACATTCCACAAAAGAAGAAGACCAGTACAGGGCACAGTTGATAACACCGTTAATTATTAATTTAGAAGAGTCGAGTGATGATGACAGTGACTATTTCGATCAATAAATAAGCAGTAGTAGTTAATAAGTAAATAGTTGTGCTGTAATAAAAAATGATTGAGTACAAAGTTACTTTGTTTTTACTTAAATATAAAAACTCGAAAGGCGCAGTTGTCGGTAAATGCAAAACTCAGTCCTGCCCTGTGCTTTTATCAGAAAAGGTCTTTTCAGGTAAGTATCGGTGAGCGGGTTTAAGACATCCGGTTGTGACGGCCTATTGAATTATAATGGGAGTCAAATTGGTGTGAAGTCATAAACGCCAAATATGTTTGAGGATAGTATACCTTCTTTAGGTAGAAACTGTATTGTAGTATCACACAATAAAACTCAAAAAGTACTTTTCTTAGGATAAAAGTGAATTCAACAATTATGTTCTATTTATCTTCTATCTATTTCAATTTTAGGACTTTTAAATACTTCGACATTTAAATTTTTCAGTTTTTCGACTTTTCGAATTTTTGATTTTTTATTTATTCGATTTTTCAAAATATTGCAACTTTTTAAATCCTACATTTTTCGATTTTCCAGTTTTTGATTCGAATTTTTAAATTTTAGATTTTTTACTTTTTGTTGTTTTGATTTCTCAATTTTTCCTTTTTTTGCCTTCTCATTTTTAGATTTTTCAATTTTTCGGAATTAATTTTTCAGTTTTCAATATTCCGATTTTTCAATTTTCGATTTAATGGTTTTCTTTCAATTTTTCGCCTTCTCGTTTTTTGATTTCCCGGTTTTTCAATTTTCCGGAATTAATTTTTCAGTTTTTCGATATTTCGATTTTTTAGTTTTCGACTTATCGGGTTTTTTAAGTTTAAATCTCCCAATTTTTTGATCTTTAGCGATTTCGATATCTCAGTTTTTCGATTTTTCGACTCCTCGATTTATCGGTCTTTTGATGTTTTGATTTTGCGTTTTTCCAATTTTTCGATTTCCATTTCTCGATTTCTCAGTTTTTCTGTTTTTCGATTATTTGTCTTTTCGCTTATTCGAGTTTCCAATTTTTTGATTTTTCAATTTTTGGCGTTTCTAAATTTTCGGATTTTTCGTTTTCTCAATTGCTGGATGAATCGATTTTTTAATTTTCCGATTTTTAGAGTTTTCATCTTTATAATTTCTCGATTTCTCAATTTTTCGATTTCTCGAATTTTCAATGTTTAAGTTTTGTGATTTTTCAATTTTGGGATTTTTGAATATATATTTCGATTTTTAAATTATTAGATTTTTCGACTTCCTGTTTTTTTTATTTTTTACTGTTTCGATTTTTCAAAATACTGCGAATTTTTAAATCTTACATTTTTCGATTTTTCAATTTCTTGATTTTTCGATTTGTTAACGTATTTGATTGCTGGATTTTTTAAATTTTCAAATTTCAAATTTTATATTTTTCGCTTTTCTCTTGTTACGATTTCTCAATCTTTCGATTTTTTGCCTTCTCGTTTTCAGATTTTTTGAAATTAATATTTTTCAATGTTTAAGTTTTGGGATTTTTGAATATGTATTTCAATTTTTAGATTATTAGATTTTTCGACTTCCTGTTTTTTTTTTATTTTTTTTACTTATTCGATTTTTCAATCTTACATTTTTCGATTTTTCAGTTTTTTTGATTTTTTGATTTATTGACGTTTTTGATTGGTCGAGTTTTTAAATTTTCAATTTTTCAAATTTTTAATTTTAGATTTTTCACTTCTTACTTGTTTGGATTTCTCAATCTTTCAATTTTTTGCCATCTCGTTTTTAGATTTTTCAATTTTTCAATTTTTTGGATTTAATTTTTTAGTTTTTCGATTTCCAGATTTCTCAGTTTCACAATAATTCATCTTTTCGATTTTCTGATTTTCCAATTTTCCACGTTTCAGTTTTGGAATTCATGTATTTAAATTTTTCGTTTTTTCAATTTTTCTATTTTTATTTTTGGTGTTTCTAAATTTTTGGATTTTTCGATTTTTCAATTTCTCGATTAATCTATTTTTTATTTTTTCGACTTTTCGATTTCTCGATTTTCCAATGTTTCAATTTCTCAAATTTTCAATGTTTTAGTTTTGGGATTTTTCGTTTTTGGGATTTTTCAACATGTATTTCGATTTTTAAATTATTAGATTTTTCGGCTTTCTGTTTATTTTATTTTTTACTTATTGGATTTTTCAAAATATTGCGACTTTTTAAATCTTAGATTTTTCGATTTTTTAGTTTTTTGATTTTTCGATTTGTTGATGTTTCGATTCCTGAGACTTTTGATTTTTTGCCTTCTTGTTTTTAGATTTTCCGATTTTTCAATTTTTCGGGGTTAATTTTTCTTTTTTTCGATATTTCGATTTTTCAGTTTTCGATTTATCGGGTTTTTTAAGTTTAAATCTTCTCATTTTTCGATCTCTAGCTATTTCGATATCTAAATTTTTCGATTTTTCGACTCCTCGAAAAATCTTTTGATGTTTCGATTTTGCGTTTTTCCAATTTTTTCGATTTCCATTTCTCAATTTCTCAGTTTTTTGATTATTCGAGTTTCTAATTTTTTCATTTTTCAATTTTTTTGTCTAAATTTTTTGCTTTTCCGTTTTCTCAATTGCTCGTTTAATTGAATTTTTAATTTTCCGACTTTTGGATTTTCCATCTTTCCAATTTCTCGATTTCTCAATTTTTCGATTTCTCGAATTTTCAATGTTTGAGTTTTGGGTTTTTTCGATTCTAGGATTTTTGAATATATATTTCGATTTTTAAATTATTAGATTTTTCGACTTCCTGTTTTTTTTTATTT
This sequence comes from Zophobas atratus, assembly GCA_022388445.1. Taxonomy (NCBI): domain Eukaryota; kingdom Metazoa; phylum Arthropoda; class Insecta; order Coleoptera; family Tenebrionidae; genus Zophobas; species Zophobas atratus. The sequence goes on along the minus strand of CM039442.1, from coordinate 45,479,430 downwards.
TTTACTGTTTCTATTTTTCAATTTTTAAATCTTACATTTTTCGACTTTTCAGTTTCTTGATTTTTCGATTTGTTAATGTTTTTGATTGCTCGATTTTTTAATTTTTCAATTTTTCAAATTTTTTATTTTAGATTTTTCACTTTTTTCTTGTTTCGATTTCTCAATCTTTCAATTTTTTGCCTTATCGTTTTTGGATTCTTCGATTTTTCAATTTTTTTGGAAATAATTTTTCAGTTTTTCGATTTCCCGATTTCTCAGTTTTTCGATAATTCATCTTTTCGATTTTTTGATTTTCCAATTTTCCAGCGTTTCAGTTTTGGGAATCATGTATTCAAATTTTTCGTTTTTTCAATTTGTCTATTTTTGGCGTTTCTAAATTTTTGGATTTTTCGATTTCTTAATTTCTCGATTTATCGATTTTTTAGTTTTTTGATTTTTCGATCTGTTTATGTTTCGATTTCTCAGTCTTTCGATTTTTTGCCTTCTCGTTTTTAGATTTTTCGATTTTTCAATTTTTCGGATTTAATTTTTCAGTTTTCGATTTGTCGAGTTTTTTAAGTTTAAATCTTCCCATTTTTCGATCTTTAGCTATTTCGAGATCTCAATTTTTCGATTTTTCGGTTCCTCGATTTGTCGGACTTTTGATGTTTCGATTTTGCGTTTTTCCAATTTTTCGATTTCCATTTGTCGATTTCTCAGTTTTTAGATTATTATTCGAGTTTCCAATTTTTCTATTTTTCAATTTTTCAGTTTTTGGCGTGTCTAAATTTTTTGATTTTTCGTTTTCTCAATTTCTCGGTTAATAGATTTTTTTTAATTTCCGATTTTTCGATTTCTTAATTTTTCGATTTGTCCGTTTAAGTTTTGGAATTTTTCAATTTGGCATTTTTCAAAGTTTAAATTTTGAATTTTTAACTTTTTTCAACTTTCTCTTTTTTTGATCTTTTTACTCGATTTTTCAAAGTTTTGTGAGTTTTTAAATTAAATTTAAACATCACATATAAAAAAAAACTGACGCTAGAAGCCGCCCCTAAGATTCTGTAAAATTCTTTCCAAGTAAAGAACTCCACTTAAAAATATTTTAAAAACAAAACACAAGAGACCCCGAAGATATTTTGTTTATAATAAAATAAACACTAGGCGCCTGCAAGACTTGAAGTAAAAATTTATTATTAGTACATGCTTAACTTCAATTGTTTATGTTTATATATCGAAAGAATGCGACAATTAACAGAGGAAACAGAGGAAGCCATTAAAATTATTAACAATGCAGCAAAACGTTCTAAATATTATTTTGAGTAAATCGATGTTATTATGACAATTTTTATTTTATCATTATTAAATATAGACGGCCACAACATTACTGTGTTCTAAAATTTTCGAGCCCCGGTGTTCTCCACAAAGCAGTGCTCGTATATTGGTATAAAATGTGATGATCTAAAAACGAGGAGGCGAAAAATCGAAGGAAAAGCGTTAAATCGAAAATTGAAAAATCGAATTCTCGAAAAACAAAAAATTAATTCCGAAAAATTGAAAAATGGAAAAATTTAAAAACGAGAAGCAAAAAGATCGAAAGACTGAGAAATCGAAACATCAACAGAACGAAAATTCAAAAAACTGAAAAATCGAAAAATGTAAGATTTAAAAAGTCGCAATATTTTGAAAATTCGAATAAATAAAAAATCAAAAACACCAAAAGTCGAAAAATCGAAAAATTTAAAAGTCGAACTTTTTAAAAGTCCCCAAATTGAAATAGATAAAAGATAAATAGAAGATATTTCATTCCGAGGTTTCGTCTTGTTTTATTTTCGAATTGTCAATATTCAATATCTCACTGAGTCAGGTTGATAAAAAAACACTACTCGCCATTTAAAATCTACCCTTGATAAATTTAAATATTTATTTTTGTTAAAAAATAATGGTTTGTACGGATGTGGCGGTCACTTGTTCAAACTCCATGAATTCACTGAGTTGAAAATATTTAATGTGTCATACTACAACACAGTTTCTACGTGAAAAAGGCACTGTCTAATCAATTTCTGTAATCAAGCAAGGAAACTTTAGATGAATACTTGTTATAGTGGTCGAAAAGGAGAAGGACTGATAATAAAACCAAAACGAATAAGGAAAGTGCAGAAGGTAAGAAAACGAAAGAATATTAAAACTCGAAAGAAATATTGAAGAAAGTGAACCATGGAAAATAACAGTTGCTTATGCACCAAATGATAACGCAACGAAAAAAGAAAGACATTTTTTGGAACATTACAAAACGAACTAGCAAAAGAGTACGAAATACCATACTAACGCGAGATATGAATGTATAGGTAGGAAACAATAGCAGAGGAATGAGAACCAATAGACAAAAAATAAAAAATGAAATAGGATTAAGATTAATAGGTTTATGTATTGCACATGATCTAGTGATAGCAAAAACAAAATTCAAACACAAATATATTGTTGTGATGATCGGTGATTTAAAATCGGCGTGGGTAAAACCCAACAATTTATTTTTCAAATTTACACGATTAATTGTACAGCAATTATGTATACAATAATTCCGACTGCAATGAATTTGACTAGACTCTGCTTCTGTCGTTGTCTGAACTTCACTGACTGCTCCCGAGGGTGGTTCCCAGTTAAACAGCCAAAGGTTGCAGTCACCGCTTCTAGGCTTGTTCTGGAGCACCCATAGACGTCGTACCGGGGCGGCGTAGGGCTTTATTTCGTAACAATACAGAGGTCCATAGCAGAAATGAGAAATCAGTCATAAATCACTAAATTGTAATTGCAGAAATGTGTAGAAAAATAAAAAATGCAAAAGTACAGAAATTTGTAGAAATAGGAAGTGACCACTCGTTGGTAAGAATAGAAATCTTAAGAGAACCAGAAAACACAAAACAATAAAAGAGGAAAAAAGACATTGAAAGAAAAAATAAGAAGAGACATGCTGAAAGAGGTGAAAGCAATATGCCAAACAAAAAAAAGAGAAACTTAGCTGTACTGTTTGTTACCATGCAGTTAAGACCACTATTTGGCAAGCGGCAAAACATTTGTTTCCCTAATATGGTTTTAAAGAAAAAGTATGCAGCTTTTGACATTTCATTATGTATCACATTAATTTCACTAAAAATAAAAGAACGTTTCATAATTTATTTAAATGCGGTTGTATTCGTTTATAGAAAAAACCGAATGTTATCTAGAAATTTTAATAACCATTAAAAATAATGCAGCTGTATGTCTTTCGAGAAACCAAAGGAAAGACAATTATGTCAGGGTTTTAAGTAAATTGCAGCTAATTTAATTATAAAATGAATATTTTAAATTCCCTTTAAATTTTTAGTAGTATCGTTGTAAGATAAGCTTTGCTAACTAAGTTATCTGATTAAAATTCCAAAGACTGGATTAAATTTCAAACTAACTGCGTACTGCGACAGTTGCCATTATTTAATTTTTACTTTCCCCTTGACTTCTGTTTGTTAAAATGTAAATGAAAGGTAAGTATTAGGCGTAAATTTTCCTACAATTTTATTAAGCAGTACTTTGTAAAAATAAAACCTTATGAGAACGGAGGGTGTCTGAACCAAGATCTTTTAATTAAAATTCACAAATGTAGAAGCTCTATTTATAATTTTTATTAAATCAGGTGTAACACAATGTACATGCTAATCCTTCCTTTGTGAAGTTTGTAGTGCAATATGTACTTATATATTTATGCTTTTGTATATATTATATATTATAATTTTAACGTTTTAAAATAAACGAAAAATATGTATAATCTCCTGTTTTTTTTTCCTCTTTACATTCCTTCAAATATCCCATACATAAATACTCGATGTTAAACAACATGGGGAATTATTATGCAGTAAAATGGAAGGGCGGAATGTGTTTGCACATGCTCTTGAATTCTGGTAGATAGAGCGCATACAAATTTATCTCTCAACACACATTTCCATTCCTCTCTAGTTCAACGTACATAGTTCAGCTTCATATTTCAATTTGCCGATGTGTTCAGTAATGCCTGAAGCTGTCTACTAAATTTTACATTACTAAAAACTGTAACCGTATCTTTCAGGAATTCCTAGGCTTTCTGAACTTGTTAAGACTGTAAAGTCACTGTATTACACTGAAATTGGTGATTGATAGTCTAAAAATAACCCCCAGGCTTGAGATCTAGTGGCTCAATTGACTTAATTATCCTCATGATGACTGCGCCATGAGAGCAGTAACAAGAACAAAGAGACTTAGATGGAGAGAGATCATCTGTGCCATATTTTACTGTTACCAACCCAATATTTGAAAATTTATTGTTTCGTACTTTACTAAATTTGTCTAGGTAGCAAAATATAGCCCGAGGTGGTTTTAGCAAGTTTGTGAATATTTCGGTTCACTATGGCGTTCTAGACTGTATTAAACAATTCTAAAAGTTGTTCAAAGTAAATACGTGCTGTTAGGAAAACAGAACATACTAGAATTATCTAATGACATATAAATGTAGAATCAGCAGCACAAAACTTTTTACAGAAATCAAGTCAAAAGTTGGATGTGTCTTTAAAAAGTATTTTTACAATTGTTGACATTTTTCCAAATCTTGTTATAGGTGTAGAAATCCTTTTTCTTTATCTATCACTGGTGCCTCCGCTGGGTGATTATTCTCTAAATTAAAATTAATAATAGATTACTTCAGATCGATCATGAGTCAAGAGCTGCTATTTAATTTAGAAATTCTTTCTACTGAATACGAAGCATGGATTGATTTTTCAGAGGTAACAGGAAAGTTTGCCGTATGAAACCAATATATGTCTGGCTGTACCGTTTTTTCCACTGGTAAAACCTAAGTGATTAGTGATTACTCAACTGTTCTTTTCATAATGAGTTGATTTGCAACTAAATACTTTAGGAAAACTATACTTATCGGGAAAATCTCTAAAGCCGACTTGTAAACAACCTAAAAATTACATTTCGGACGACAAAAAAATTTGTGCGTAGGCACGAAAAATTGATTGGAACGGATCATCTTCACGTTTTCATTTAATTTTTTTTCTGCAGTTCGTAATCATTTCATTTCGTAGTTGGTAGTTTAATACCGTAGCAATAAGCTCCGACACAATAACGCTTAGACCCCGAACTGGGAGTACAACGCTATTTTATTCCGTTTAATATCCAATCATCCAGACTCCACGCGTCGCTCCACTGTTAAAGGGTAATTCTTTATTTATTATCTTAAGCGAAAATTCCATCGCTTTAACTAAACGCCAGAGATAATTGTGTATAAAATCCGATAAATTCCCGAAAGTAGCGTTCTAAATGAACGCAGCATTTAATGAGGTTGGAGTTCATTGTCAAGCCTTGTTTGTACAGCATGCAGCAAATTAAATTGCATCACACAATAAAGCGCTCATCTCGACAGCCATGTGGTCAATTAGAATCATAATAAGCACCAGTTCAAAGCAAGATGTCTCCGTTATTGGTCGGTTGTTTCCTCGTGGCGTCATTTCCAGGCGCCGATTTCACATTTTGGCCTAATCTTCCCTTATTCGACGACTTCTCCGAGACTGTTTACCCCCGAATCTACGAAAAAACAATCCGCAGACGTCGCGACATATCCAGCAATGTTTACGTGCAGGAGTCGAACAAATTGAAAATGATTGAGGTGGGAGATTGGACCTTAGAACTTAATCCTGAAAGTAATTTGGTCGTTGCTCCAACCCTCTGGGCCGAATGGGTCTCTGGTAATGGGGATGTAACCCTGAAGGCGATCCAGGAATGTGATTATAAATTAGGGGTAGTTACTAGCCTTGAGACGTCATCAAGGGTTGCGGTGGCGTTGTGTGGACGGTCTGTAACCGGATATATTAGTGTGGGTGATGTGGTGTTTTTCCTCGAACCCAAAAATGGGGCCAACAGCAGCGAAGAGGAGCATCGACTATACAGGCAAGGAATTCTGCTTAACTAATCAATTGTTTCCCGGAGTTGCTGTAATGCACTGGAAGCTAGATTCAATTAAGTATTGCAAGCTTTGAGGCGAATTCAGTTCAATGTGTTGAATACAGAAAGACAACTCACAGTATACAGGGTGTTGAATCTGACTGAACTAAATAAGTCGAGTTAATTTCATTTCTGTACATCAAGGCAACCACTATGAAGTATCGATTTAATTTAAAATTATTAATTGATGATTGAGTGGGTTCCAGCTAATGAACTAATGGAATATGATTTATAATCTATAACATACACTCAGCAAAACGTAATTCCACACACAGATTGCACATAATCTCTCAAAGATGGATATTTGAGTTCAGTCAGATACACAAAAGGGTTCGATACTTGGGTGAAGTGCAGAAGTTAAATTCAAAGGTCAACTCCTGACTTTATTTACTTACAGAAAATTCCCTGTTCCCACAGTCTTCGTTTTATTGGTTCAAACGTAATGTCCACTAATTCACTAAAGAGAATATAAAGGATGATCAAATTTAACCCTCCTTTTGTCTTCCTGGTCAGCAAATAACAGCGTTGGCACAATTTTACAAGCTATTAGTTCTTTTTAGCTAAATTAAACATTTTATCTATCTACTGTTAGCTTCTGTTTAGTGTCTACAAACTACCTAAAAAAGAATTTTTGACGTTATTAAATTAATGTACACGTTTTTTTTGGGGCCACTCGTCAGGTCACAATAAATCTAAAAATGAACGTCTATAAGTGTTCATTAATTGCCCACCACTTCCGTATTTGTGGAGCTAATGGACGGCAAAATTCATTTTCCTAGTGCCCGACCGGAAGCGAAAATTTAATGGGAGATGCGATATTTCGATACAACAAAAATATGAAGCCATAAATTGTGTCACTGTTGGTGTTGGGTAGCTTTAATACAATGCTAAATGTATACATATACTGCAATTTATTGTTGTAATATTGAGCAAAATTAATTATTCCTTTAATTAAGTGTAATGAAAATTACATACATGCAGAGAACTTAATTGTCTACTCTACCTCATTTGAAGTTTCATAAGCATACAATATACGAAAATTGAACATACATTTCAGGAACTGACCACTAGAAAGCTGAGCTTTATTAAGCGTAATTAATTAAGGCTAACAGACTAATTCGCATTAAATTATTACGCTAATGAATAACTGTTAATTATGATTATTTCTGATTAACTGAACTTAATAATAATTGATCGTGTAGTATTTATGTGTAATGAAGTGCAACAACATATTTTCATGATTAATTAATTATTATAATCAAATGAGCTTAAGTTAGCCCTTAAGTACGATTAATTATATTGATAATTACACTAATTATTAAATATAACAAAACATTGTTCTGTCAAAAATGACAAAAGTAAAAATATAAAAGTTTCACTTACGAATTAAATTGCTTCCGATTAATTAGAAACGAATCATTTGCATTTAATAATTATTATTATTATTATTATTATTATTAGAAAATATTCCACAGGGCAAGCCCCAATTATAGAATATTTCAAAACACAATTGCACAACAAATTATGGTTTAATAACTTAGATTCTACTATAATCCAGAGACTTCACCGCATGAATTATAATAATAATATAAATTTTTCAAAAATTGTTAAGTCAGGTCTAATGGGTCTTTAGCTCTGGTTTTTAACTTTTATGTCTCTATTTTATTCTAAAGCTTTGAGTTTTCTAATCTGTAGCAGTTCCAATTTGGTTAATAGTTTTCGTATTAAGTGACAAAAATGTTTAAAAATGCCCGTTAAAATTTGCATCGTTACGTGATAAACAAAATTCCAAAAATTTGGAATAACGTGGCAACGTCGTACCAAGATTTCAAAAATAACCTATAGTTCTGTTATAAAGTGTAAGAATAGTCAAGGACCACACCCTTGGTGACTCACCTTGTATAATATACTGAGAAAGAAATAAAAAACCGGTCAAAGAAAGCCATAGGTTTTTGAAGATTTGTCTTTGATTGAATTTTCGTCTTTACCGTTAATTCGAAAGTTGACTTGAAAATGCAACGATCAGAGACAAATTTTCAAAAATCCATGGCTGCCCTTGATCGTGTTTTTTATTGCTTTTTCGGTGTATAAGTGTCGATACCTGAAGATCTGTGAAATACGACAATATCAACTTGACAAATATTTTGGTTTTTTGTCAAATTTTTAATTTTCTGAGAGTTATACAGGTTGATGAAAAGATGGAGCACTAAATCAGATAAGAACTGTTTATTCAGTAAAAAAAAAATATTTTAGAAAGTTCTTGAACTCATATGTTGAAGACATCGACCTTCAAAGTATTAAGTAAAGTAAATTTATTTTTTCGATATTTCAGCATATTTTAATTCACTACTTTGCACTTGAAAGGCCCAGAGTTCGATCTCCAACATTTCTCCAACTTTTTAGTTCCTGTAGTAAGCTAAGGAAGTATTGTAATCGAGTCCATCGGGCGACTGATTGCTTTCAAATTTTCTCGGTGGGTTATGACCCCTAGAGTACGAAAAAGTAGGTCTTCCGTTTCCGTCTGTCTGTCTGTCTGTCTGTCTGTCAATCGCCTGTGTCGATTTTTTTAGACAGATAATCTCCGAAACTACCAGATAATGTGGCGTCAGTTCAAAATTCGTTTTTTTTTAATTGTATAAAATAACATAGTCCTACACATGTAGTTTATGACGCCGTGTTGAGTTTTTACCAGAAACTTCCAGATTTTTGGGAAAAAAAAATTAAAATTATAAAACAACATTTTGCAATTTCATTTTGAATCTGTAAAACCGAATTATGATAAATTTTTAATCAAAATACATTATTATCCTCTCCAAAAAATTAATGACGTCAGCTCAAAATTTTGCCAAATAAATCCGACCTAAAATGTAGAAAATATGATGAGTTTGTACTTGGAACTTATCATTCCATTCATATTTTTTGGATTTGCTTATACAGGGTGTCTTAAAAAAATTAATGGCTCAGACAATTTATTTTATTGTTTAAATCAAGAATCGCAAAACTGACTGCTTTGAAATCTTGCAGACGTTTTAAAGTCATTGTAAGCAAGGTTGTAGTTAGGGGGAGGCTAGGAGATGCTGAGCCTCCCTAGATCTAGACAAGTTATAATTAAACAATTGTGAATTACTATATCGAAAATCAAAATAAAATATAGTATAACTTCTGTTATCAACATTTTCGAAATGTTCCAAGTGAAATTGGAATTTTTTGAAATTTTTAAAAATTGCTATGTTTCAATGGACGATTCTGGAAAAATGGTTGGAGTTATCGAAAAAATGAGGCCGGAAGTGACTTCTGTGGCCCGAAAGCTACCAGAAAATGTAACTGGCTAAATTTCAAAAATCGTCAAAAATGGGTCGAAATTTGGAATGTGAAAAATTTCATTTTTGAAAGTTGTGTAAAAATTCTCAAAATATTCAGGGATATAGATCTCAACGTGCTGATTCCAAAAATATAGCGTGTTTGAGGTCACGGAGCAAAACTTTCGTAATATTCCCTGTGAAATTCGAATTTTTTGAAATTTTTCAAAATTGCGATATTTCAAGGGCCGATTCTGGAAAAACGGTCTGACAACGAATGAAAAATTCATCACGATTGAGATCGAGACGGATAGGTGGTGCTTCTTTTTTGGTTTTCTTTTTTAATTAATAATTTTTTAGAGAAATAAGGATTTTACAATTAAGCCCCGCCCCTCGAGCTTACGACGAATAAAAAAATCATCAGAATTGAGATAGGGTGGGTGGGTGGGGCTTATGTTTTGCCTTTTTTCTTAATATACGTAGTCGTCTTTCCAGAACCAGAAACTTGAAAAATTCATCACAATTGAGAACTGAAATTGGGGCGGGTATGGGTGGGCACAAATTTTTAGCTTCATTTTTTTTTAATTTACATAGTATTCTTTGAATAACACGATATCCGAAAACATGTTTTTAATTTCTCCTAGAGAAATAAGAATTTTGCAGTTTCTTGGCTCATGACGAATAAAAAAAAATCATCACAATGGAGATAGGGTGGGTGGGCGGGGTTTATATTTTGCCTTTTGTTCTTAATATACATAGGCATCTTTTCACAAAAAGAAACTTAAAACATGTTTAAAATGGTGCATTTTTGCAAGGAAATATGGATGGGGCGGAGCTTAATTGCAAAATCGATGTTATTTATACACATTTTCCATTATAAACATGTTTTAAGTTTCTTGTTGTGAAATGAAGTCTACACATTAAAACAAAAAGAAAAATGTAAGCCCGCCCACCCGCCCTATCTCTATTGTGATGATTTTTTTTTTTTTTATTCGCTGTGAAGCAAAGGGGCGGAGCTTAACTGCAAAATACTTATTTCTTTACGAGAAATTAAAAATAAGTTTTTGAGTATCGTGTTGTTTAAAGATGACGATCTCTATATTACGAAAAAAAGAGAAAATATTGTCTCCCCACCCACCCTGTCGTAATTGTGATGATTTTTTTTATTTTCTTAGAAACTTGAAACACGTCTAAAATGGCAAATTTTTGTAAAGAACTGTGGATTTGGCAATTAGGCTCCGCCCCTAGGTCTGCCAATGAATGTAAACTTCATTTCATTACTATTTAGATTGGGGCGGGTATGGGTGGGACCTAATCTTTGGCTTCTTTGTTTTAAATTTACATAGTATTCTTTGAATAACAGATACTAAAAACATGTTTTTAATTCTCGTGGAAAATAAGGATTTTGCAGTTAAGTTCCGCCTTCTTGGCTCACGACGAATAAAAACAAATCATCACTAATTGAGATAGGGCGGGTGGGCGGGGCAACATTTTGCATCTTTTTCTCGATATGTGTAAACTTATTTCGACAAAAAGAAACTTAAAAATGGTAAATTTTTGTAGTAATCAACTTAAATTCTCCAGTTTTCTTCTACAACCCCTTTAAATACGAAAATGTCGAACATCAAAGTTACTATCAAAGGCAACTTGGCAGCGGAGTTTATAAATGACAATTTTCAGCTCTAAAAGCCAAGGGGCGCAGCTTAACTACAAAATAAAAAATCATCAGAAATCAGATGGGTGGTGGTGGGCTTATATTTTGCCTTTTTTTCCTTAATATACATAGGCATCTCTTCACAAGAAGAAACTTAAAACATGTTTAAAATGGTACATTTTTGCAGGGAAATATGAATTTTGCAATTATGAGGCGGAGCCTAATTGCAAGATCGATGTTATTTATACACATTTTCCATTTTAAACTTGTTTTAAGTTTCTTGTTGTGAAATGAAGTCTACACATATTAAAACAAAAAAAAAAATGTAGCCCGCCCACCCGCCCTATCTCTATTGTGATGATTTTTTTATTCGCCGTAAGAAAAGGGGCGGAGCTTAACTGCAAAATACTTATTTCTTTACAAGAAATTAAAAATAAGTTTTTGAGTATCGTGTTGTTCAAAGATTGCTATCTACATTACGAAAACAAAGAGAAAATATCTGCGATGCCATCATTATTATTTTAAAAATAAATTTCATGGCCCACTAGAATATATTAATGTTAAAATTTCAAAATACGTTCACCAAATCGCCAGAACTTACCAAAATTAAAAGCTGTGATGTTCTCTCAGATTTTTTCGTGCAATAATACTAATATATAAACGACGCAAAGGAACGAAGACAACAAAACACAGAGATTAACAAAGCTCAATTTAGTAGAGTGGAATGCGTTAAATGAATATGGTCGAACGATTACACCAAGCATCTCGTATTTCATAAAATATTTCTGCTGCAGGAGATTAAATTTTTCACCAAATTATGAATTATTATAGTAGTTTTGAAATTTAAGTACTATAAACTTATATGAGTTGCTAAAGACTTGAAATATATTAATATAGAATTTTAAATTGAAGTAGATTGAAATGAATATTACAACAACACATTTCAACAGTAACTAAGTATGCGAACGTTTCTCCTTATGATATATCTTCGTTTTTACGAAAATTGCTTACTAGACGAATGATTCCAAATTCCATACCATATGACTGCGTTCACCTTGGAATGTATTCGAGAGGGTTGATGCATCTAATTTCAGGGAAACTGAAGAGCGCCTCTCTTGGCTCTGAAAGGTTTTTGAATGGCGAGCGATTCGAATCTTAAATCTGCCTTGCTCTAAAAGTATCAGGTGTTGACTTGAAGTTCAAGAGACCCTTTTTAGCATACCTCGCTGAACACCTTATCCAATATCGATATAAAAATTTTTCACTTAAATAAATTGTATCCTCTATAAGCAAATTTTACACATCCTTTTGAGACACTAGGCCCCACACAAACCTAATTTTGTTTTACTACATCCAGTAAAAACCGTCTAAAACGTCACACAGAAGACGTTTATTTCGAGCAACCCGTAGCGGAACAGTGGCTTTTTAATTTAACGGGAGACGTGATCGACATAGGAGGAGATGTTGGATCTATACAAGATAACACAGGGGAGGAAGATGACCCAGAATCGGACGGTATTGTGGAGGAGAAGGCCACGTCGTCCTTACACTTAGGTTGGCGTCGGGAACAATTAGAAGATGAAGAGCTGGGATACTTTTACGACACAGCTTGGTCAGCTGACTCACCGATAAGTAAAAAATCTACAAAATTGGTGTCGCTTTTATGACAAGAATAAACATTTTATAGCTCGCAAACCGGGAGGGTCTTTGTTGCCTCGCAGATGGCTAGAAATTGCGGTTGCCGTGGACCATACATTGATTACCTTTCACGGGAAAGACAAAGTAGAACAGTACGTGCTAGCACTGTTGAATATTGTAAGTGTCATTCATGGATAGCAATTTTAAATAACTTAAGAGCATGTGTGCTTGCATGCTAAGGAAGTGATGTAAGTATTTTAAGGAAAATTGATTACTTGATCGTTACAGTTATTTCAAGTGAGTCATTCCATGAATTCTCGGTAAATGGGGTCGCTCGAAAGTTAATAATTTTGTGTAAATTTTTCAATTATTCAACAGCAGCAAAGTTTCCTGTCTAGTTTTAATCGTTAAAATTTATTTTACGAACTTACATTTATCGTCAAAGTTTAGACATATATTACACACTGTATCCCTATATGTTATAAAAACACAAAACACAAAGGAAAATGGAGAACGAATTTTCTAGTCTTTTATGTTTTCTTGACATTTAACAGCCTGAAGAATTTGAAATTGTCGACCTTGTGTTTTCGTCTGTCGATCGACAACGTCTCAGATGCGTTCTAAATTTACTAGACTAAATTTTTGTTTAGAAATGTTTAAAATTTGTTTATTTGAGACAATAGAGAGGTTAGGTCAGGTCAGATCACATCAGGTCAGGTCCAATCAGGTCAGATCAGTCAGGTAAGATCAATTCAGGTCAGGTCAGATCAGGTAAGATCAAGTCAGGTCAGGTTAGGCCAATCAAGTCAGGTCAGAATAATAATGTAGTAATGTTTTAATGCATAAACATAAAGAATAGTGCATGTATGTAGGTATCTACATATTTTTTATAATACCTATATTTTGACGAGACATTTACTCATGCAGCTATTTTGTCGAAGCTACATTGTCCTGACGCTATTTTGTCGTGAGCTGTTTTGTTGGGAGCTATTTTGTCGGACTATTTTGTCTAGGTATGAAAACAGAAATCGTTCTTTGTTTTAATCTTGACTATTAGGTTTTGTTGGATTATACTAATACATACATGTTTTAAGTTTATTGTTGTCGAAATATGTCTACTCATACTAAGAAAAAAAAGCCAAAATATAGCCCTGCCCACCCGCCCTATCTCAATTGTGATGATTTTTTTTATTCGTTGTGACCAACGGGACGGAGCTTAACAGCAAAATTCTTATTTCTTTACGAGAAATTAAAAACATGTTCTTGAGATTCATGTTCTTCAAAGAATACTATGTAGGTATATTAAGAAAAAAATAAAATCAAAGATTAAGCCCTACCCATACCAGCCCGATATCTATTCTCAATTGTGATCAATTATTCATTCGTTGTCAGATCGAGGGGCGGGGCTTAATTGCAAGATCCATATTTGTCTACAAGAATTTACCATTTTAAACATGTTTTAAGTTTCTTATTCGAAAGACGACTACGTAAAATTAAGAAAAAAGGCAAAATATAAGCCCCGCCCCTCGCCCTATCTCAACTGCGATGAAAAAAAATTCGTATTATTTTCTCTACAAGAAATTACCATGTAAGACATCTTTTTGAGTATCGTGTTGTTCACAAAATACTATGTATATTAAGAAAAAATTAAAGCCAAAATTAAGCTCCACCCATACCTGCCCTGATCTAAATAAAATGAAGTTTTCATTCGTTGGCAGATCTAAGGGCGGAGCCTAATTTCAAAATCCACATTTCCTTACAAACGTTTACCATTTTGAAGGTGCTTTAAGTCTGTAATAATAAAAAAAATCATCACAATTGAGATGGGGTGGGTGGGTGGTAGTTATATTTGCGTTTGTTTCTTAATATACGTAGTATTCTTTGAACAACACGATACTCAAAAACATGTTTTTAATTTGTTGTAAATAAATAAGTATTTTGCAGTTAAGCTCCGTCCCTTTAGTTCACGGCGAATAAAAATTCATCACAATTGAGACAGGGCGGCTGGGCGGGCTTACATTTTTTTTTATTTAATATGTGTAGACCTCTTTTCACAACATGAAACTTAAAACATGTTTAAAATGGAAAATTTGTATAAGGAAATATCAATTTTGCAATTAGGCTCCGCGCCATAATTGAAAAATCCATATTTCCTTGCAAAAACCATTTTAACCATGTTTTAAGTTTGTTGTTATGAAAAGATGGATATGTATATTAAGAAAAAAAGGCAAAATATAACCCCCGCCCACCCGCCCTATTCAATTCTGATGATTTTTTTTATTCGTCGTAAGCCTTTTTTAAAATGCAGAATGTTAGTGCAAAATATCACTAGCTGTAATTATTGCTTCTCAAAATGTTTGCTTATTCCATGCTTTTGTCCTACCTTGTATATTTCTGCCTTTTTTACTTCCTGAACATAAATAAGCTAAAGGAAGAAATGGGTTTCGGGTTTCCGCTTGTCTGTCTGCTCTCCGTGGCGATTTTTGTTAGACAGATTATTTTCGAAACTACCGGACCGATTTTTGCCAAATTTTATATGTTTATTACGAATATCATGTAAAACACTAACCAAACTTCGTCACTTCAAGTTGTAATTAGTAAATGGGTTTTAAATTGTCTCAATTAACATAGTCCTATACGTGTGGTTTATGAATCCATGTTGAGTTTTTACCCGAAATGTCTAGATTTTTGGAAAGAAAATCAAAATTACATAAAATTGTGCATTTTAATTTTGAATCTGAAAAACCGAACGCTTTGAAATCTTGCAAATGTTTTAAAATTATCATAAGCAAGGTAAATTTTTAATCGCAACATATTTGCATAATCTCCTCCACAAATGATCTCACCCCAAAATCTTACCGAATAAATCCTACCTAAAATGTACAAAATATAATGAGTCTATACTTGTGGTTTATCACTGTCTTCATATCTTTTAGATTTGCTTATGCAGGGTGACTCAAAAAATTAATTAATGACTCAATTTATTTTATTGATTATATCAGAAACTGCAAAACCGAATGCTTTGAAATCTTGCAAACGTTTAAAGGTTATCGTAGTCATTAATCAAAATGTATTCATTTATCCTCTCCTAAAAAATTCATGACGTCATGTCAATATTTTGTCAAATCAGTCCTCTCTGAATTATGCAAAATATTATCGCTCTATTCTCGTGATTTCTCAGTGCATTCATTTTTTTTTATATTTGCTTACGCAGGTGGCTCAAAAAAATAATAACAAACATAATTTACAGTCAAGAGGTAATGAATGAATCAATTTATGTCATTGATAAAATCAAGGACTCCATTTTCCCGCAAATTTGGAAACACAATACTGTTATAATTAGTATTTTATACTGCACCAATCCAAGCCGGTATACGTGTCCTTGCAAAAATGTTGATGACATCATCAAACAATTTTGTAAAGTAAAAACTCATTTGAAACATACGCGTAGCATGCTTCTTTATACTTTTTTAAAATTACATATTTACATATGTTTATTTCAACTTATAGGGGTTCTCATAAAAAAAAATCGCAAATGCCGATTTTATAATTTTTCTAAAATGCTGGATATATTCCATTATACTTCAGGGGTGAGGGAAATTCTATCGAAACAACTTTTGACCAACTTTTTTAAATAAAAACACGTCGAACGTTTATTTATAAAAGCTTACTGTAAAATTTTGATTTCTTACTTCTCAGAAGTAAGCTAAGAAAGTTTTGTAATAGGATCCACAGGTAATTGGCTATTTTCATTGTTTTCTCGATGTTTCATGGCATCTAGGTATAATATCTTGTTTCCGTCTCTCTGTCCTCTGTCTGTTTTCTAGCTGTCGTCTGTCAGTCGTCTGTTTCTATCGATGTTTACTAGAAAAATAATCTCCGAAACTACTGAAGCGACTGTAAACCCTAACCAAAATTTGTCTAAATATCCCCAACAACATTTTGATAACGTCACCTAAAATTTTTCGCTATAAATAACATAAATTTTATAAAATAACATACTCCTGTAGTTGTAGTTTATGAATCCGCCTACAGTTTTTCCTTTAGACACCCCAGCTTACCAACTCCCGGTGGTGTATTGGTTAGCGTGTCCTGAATGTTTAATTACCTTATGTGGGATTATTTTTCTTAAAATATCTATATTTTGTCATAAAAAAGAAATCCAAAACGAAATTTTATAATTTTGTAAGAAGTAGGATTTCTTCGACTGTACTCTATGAACTAGGGAAGTTCTACCTAAATAACCTTGAAAATAACTGAGATTTACTAAATGACTTTTTGCAATGACGTTATTCAATTTTTAGAAGAGATGAATGACGCTAGATAAATTCGAACTACTGATTCGATGCTGCTGAATGTTATGCTGACGTCATTTTGTTAGCGGGAGGAAAAAGTATAATAAATTTGATATAATGTAACTTCAATCCCATTATAACTATTACTAGAATTTAGGAAAAAATATAGTGACACTAGTCACACATGGGGAGGTCGAACCCAGAGCCTTCCCAACTCTAGCACGCACTGTAACCCACTGAGCTAGTGAGCAATCAGTCAACGTCCCTCTTATATTACTATAAAATGTTACATATTTTTGATTTCTTTTGCGAAAATATAGGATAAAAAATCAAGGCGGATTTATAAACCACAAGTACAGCAGTATATTAATTATTTTAGAAAATGTAAATAGCGTTTAGGGCATTCCATATGTCATTTAAAAACTTTTAAAAACCGGAAACGATAGGTAATGCCCATGCAGGTTACAGTGCAACATATTATTTATAAAAACTGTTAAAGTGTGATGATAAATTAGAGATAAAAAAATTAATCTGTGGTGTCAGGCATGCAATTCATCCAAAACTGAGTTTCAAGACTACGAATATTTTTTTTCTCTGACATCATATCTTGACAGCTTCTACATAAATAATACGTTGCATTACCTCGACAAAGTAGCCCGGAACAACACAGTCCCGATAAAATCTCCCCGACAAAATAGCTTCACGACAGGCTATCATAAGTGACTAGTCTGCAAATGCGTAAAATGCAAACAATTGTTCGTTAATTCGCAGTTTCGTTTTTTTATAAAAATAAAAGTGTATTGTGTGCATAAAGGAACTTGCCCTTTCTCCAGACACCTATTCATTACCTCCAGACATTCTTTTTCACATTCTTTCGCATACTTCTGGTAGTATTCTGTCAGGACCTGATGCCTTGCCCTTTTTCGTGCTCGGGAAATAGCTTGCGGGCCTTCTCCATAACGTTCTCACCACACGCAATGTTACACCCTTCTCCGCATACATTCCTATCTACCTCCTAGCATACTCTTTTCCACGCCTTTTCCTTCGATGTTTAGATCATGATTTTTAAATCCTTTTTCTTGTGTTTATATTCTCTATCGCCAATTCGTTTTCTCATCTGGCACCATACCCATTCCCTTCTCTTTCTCAAACATTCTTTTCTTTTATTTGTTGTCTCATCCGTCCGCCAATACACTCCTTTCCCCTTTCCCATTTTCGTCCTCTTTTTTTAATACCGTATCACACGTTTCATGTAACACTCTTGTAGTCTCACAAACCAAATCTTTCCCTTTGTTTATCGTCTTCACTCTCTCCTTCATCACCTCGGCCAGTCTTTCCAATTTCTTATCTACGACTCTTAATCCCCAATCCTTCCTTCTATTATCTCCTCTCATACATTCTACAGTCGCACCTAGCACCCATACATTATCCTGGTGATCACTGATATTTTCCTATTCTAGGACTCTCGATTCTTTCATTCGTCTAACCACCCCTTCGGTACTGAGGTTCAGGTCGATATGCGACTTCTGAGAGCCTCACAATTATCTTATCACTCACCTTACATCTCTCAGCCATTCAGTCCTCAAGTATACTACCTCTTAAATCATTCACTAGGGGAGCCCCACAGGGGTAACTTCGCGATGAAGTCCCCTGCGAGCACCACCTCCGTCTCTCATGTATTCATGCGTTCGTCCAGATCATCAAGAAACTTTCTATATGTAGTAATACCACTACTGGAAGAAATATAACATCCAAACGGCACTCATTCCTTAAATTGTACCCACACAAAACCTTCTCCCTTCCCATACATCACTCCCTTTTCATGCCCTCCACCCTTTCACTCTTTTGTGTTCGGCTCTGACATTACTATTACATTCGCTCTTACCTCTTGATCGGTCATCGACATTACATCCGTCACCACTACTTTTCTTTGTACATTCATCTGTAGTGCAATCGTCTCCTTATTTATCTTTCATACCGTGCCTTATTTGTTTTTTTTTTAAGTCGGTATCTTCTCCCCAGTTGTTAGGTTCCTCGCCTTCGTTACCATCTGTTTATAGCCTAGGAAAACCATTATTTCTGTTCTGTGGTCTTCTTCATTGCAAAGGTTGCCCTTTGGCTTGTTCTTACATCCTTTCACGTTTTACCTTCGTGTCCCATCTTGTGCACCACGGTGAGTTAAGTATCCTTGGTTCTCCGCCTCAGCCACTCCATGCCTATTCTTCTCTTACTTATCAACTCGTTTGCCTCTGTTTTCACTGTCGTAACAAAGGCAATTTTTTTCCGGATTTGTTTACCTTCTCCGATATTCTTACATTTGTGTCCTAGGGGGAATGTTTTTCTCTCGGTTCTTCAGTGAGTACTTCATCTCTTCTTCCATTACGGTAGGGTCTAGGTCTGTTAATATCACTGTTTTCTTTCTCTTTCTTCAGAAACTGTTACTTTATCTTTCATTGCATCCTTGAGGTTTTCTCTAAATTTCTTTCTGTTTTCCTGTTTTGCTCCCCTCACTTTCAGTTTGACTGTCCCTTCTTCGTTTCTTGTTATGCTGTCTGGTGCGGCCGTGGTGAGTTTCGAAAATAAAAGAAGTGGACTGTATTTTTGTATTTTATTGTCCACACAGCTGGACTGCTACCTAACGAATGACAAAAAGAATTTTATACAAAATAAGAGAGGGGACTTGTCCGTCCACCCCTTATGGCACGAGCCACAGATAGATGCGGCCGCCAAGGTCCGCCGCCGACAAAGCAAGCCGCCACAAGGTGCGGCCGCCGGATTGCTGCTGCCCGACAAAGAGTGCCGCCGACAGGGAAGCTGTCGGTGACACAAGCCGTACCACTGTCTACTGTAACTTTACCTGTTTTCACTTCTTCCTTCATGCTACGTATCATTTCTGAATATGTTACCTCTTAGTTAGCTTTGACGATTACTGTTTCCACGTCGCTTATATCTTCCTTGTCTGTATATATACAGACTTTTGTATACGTATTATGAAAGATCGCCACCATCATGTTTCTTAGTCTCTATACAGTGTACCCCCTTCGGGTGGTGGATCGCCACCCATTTTGCATGTGTTGTTTCCTCTTTTAGTTTTCGAACCATCCCCCACATGTCTTCTTCGCTACTCTTCCCACATATTCTAATGATCTTTTTGTTCCTATATTCTTCGTTTCCGCTAGACCTTCGTTTACTCGTCTGTTTAAGTATCTCGTAATCTTCCGTTGAGTGAACCAACTCCGGGTATCTGGTCCTATACATTCCCTGTTCCATATTTGGGTCTTCCAGTCCAGTGTCCTTTGTCCCCAGGGGGGTGTTCCCCTTTCTTACCTCTCTATTAGTGTATAGGATGTCGTCCCAATCTTGTTCGGTTATCCCTTGCCACTTTTGGTACGTGTCAATTCCTTCGATAGTCTCTATTCTTTTTCTTCGGGTTAGGTCTTCTCTCTCTTTCTGTAACTGTTTTATTTTTTGTTCTGCTTCTCCAAGTTTTCTCTTCTAGCTCCGCTATTTTGTTCTCCAGTCCTTCTATTTTGCT
Organism: Zophobas atratus; assembly: GCA_022388445.1. NCBI lineage: Eukaryota > Metazoa > Arthropoda > Insecta > Coleoptera > Tenebrionidae > Zophobas > Zophobas atratus. The sequence goes on along the minus strand of CM039442.1, from coordinate 45,459,024 downwards.
TTTACTCTCCTCTTCATTGCTGCTAATGTTTACTTAGTTTTCTATATGATATGTGATTTTTTCTATTGTTTTCCACTTGTAGGTTTCTAGTTACTTTGTTTATTGAAGCTCTACTGAATACACTCGGGTTCCTATTAATTTTTTGTGATAGTTTCTTTAACCTATTTGGCGGGTTGTATGTTTTCTTTATATTATTCTCGGACTCCTGTGACCTAACCTGACCTAGCTTGACCTGACCTGACCTGACCTGACTTTTTTCCCAAGGGAGGAGGGGAAACCTTCAAAAGGCTCCCAGTGGGAAAATATTCCGTTCCGCGGGGAGTGTGGGATTCTGACCTCACCAAAACCCCTCCCCTTTACTTCTAGGCCCTGGTACCGTTTATCACTTATCATCAAAGGCTGCGTCAAATTTCTTATCTAGAATCTTCTACCTTCCGCGTCCGGATAGGAATTGGCACATTTGGTAGCTTACTTAAGTTTCCAAATAGCCTATGTATCCATCTTCCCTTCGTGGTGCTTTCCCATTCCTCATGTCGTTTGATGAGGGTTATTTCCCGAGCTTTAAGCCTTCAGTTTTGTGAGTTATCGAGTCTATGTATAGCTCTTTTCTTTCTTCAGCTAGTATATGTATCGAGGTCATTCCTGCAATGACTATGGCTGCGTATAGTAGATCACTTCTAAAGGCTCCATATATGCGTAAAGCCATTACCGTTGGGTGGACTTCATTATATCCTTATATTTTTTAATTTGCATCGCTCTTTGCCAAATCGGTACTTCATAAGTAAGATCGATTGTACCGCCATTTACAGCATTTTTCTCTTTCTCATTTTCAGTCCTCGTATATTCGGTGTTAAGCACTCCACAGCTCTTGCAGCTGCCCTAGCTTTTTTTGTTACGGTTAACACATGTTTACCCAATGTCAATTTTCGGTCGATAACCATCCCAAGGTATTTGATGTTTACCACTAGGTATTATTTTGTGTTCTTCCAACCCGAATTTTATATATTCTGTTTTCCTCTTGGAATTAAATATTATTGCCTCATTTTTTCGTTGGCAATTTGCAGTTTGTTGATGGTCATCCATAGTTTGACCTTGCTTAAGGTTACGTTTCCTTTAGACATCAACTGTTCTTTTGATTGCCACAGCTAGGTCGTCGGCGTAGCATATCAGTGTGGTTCCATCAGGGACATCGATTTTCATGATGTCGTCATAAGTATAGGATGTTCCCTAAGGTCGACCTATCACCGATCCTTGTGGCACTCCCTTTCCTATCTCCAATATGGAGTGTTTTTATCTATTTGTACTTTCCTTTTGTTAAGATAGTTTTGATGGTGTTCACTAAATATTCGGAAATTTCTCTTTTTTGTAGTTTACCGATTATCAATTTCCAGTCCGCTGTATTCAATGCGTCTTGGACGTCTATCAAAATGAGAGCACACCATTCCGGTGTGCCGGTTTTATTATTTCATTTTGCGATCCTTATCACTTTTTCTATGCATATTGGATTTCTTGCAGCCCACCCCCCTCATTAATCTTTTCATTTAGCCTTTTCTTAATCAGATTTTCATAAACTTTGCCCAGAGAGCTGACAAGACACATTGGTCTATATGTACTTTTTGGTTGTTTCCTTGACTGCCTCTTAGGTTTTTCTATTGGTACTAGTTTTGTTTTCTTCCGTATATCCGGGAATTTATCCATTCTCAACACGCTATTGAATAATTTTTTGTAGAAGTTGACCTCGCCGATTCTTTGATAATCTCTGGTGGAAAGATGTCTGGTCCTGGGGCCTTACCTAGTTTTATCTTAATACAAGCATCTGTAGGTAAGCGAAGAAAAATGTTGCTGCGTCGGTGGGAATCCACACGCCCCCCGCTTGTCGGGCAGGTATCCTGACCACTAGACCACGAGGCCGCTTACCTTTCTTCGCTTACTACTACTTATTACTGTGTCGCCACACATCTATAATTTCTTGTATTTGGAAGAGTTTGTGGTTCGCGGGATCTACATCCAGGCAGTCCTTCGTTTTCAACACAAAGAGTTCTTTAGAAATTCTTGTTACTCTCCGCCTAACTACCCGACCTGGATCCATTTTAACAGATCACAGGTTACAAAATAGGTGGTTCACAAATTCTAGAATGCAGTAATCTTTGATTAATGTGATATTACAGACATAAAAATTGTTTCTAAAAAAAACGCCGTGACATGCACAAGGTATGGCGACTTTCGTTTGAAAACTAACAATATAAAAAGCAAAATTTACCCATTTTAACGTCAGTTTGTTAAAAATTCTTACAAAATAAATAATTAAATGGAAGTTTAGCAAAATGTATACATTATTCAATTAATATTTACTGAAATTGTGTTTTAATTTTTCTTTTTATCTAACCATGTATATAACGAAAACTTAAAATTTTCATAACGTTTGAATAACAGTAAAGTTGCAAATTAAACAAAACTATTTTAGTTGTAAAGTTATCTTAGGTTACATTTTGTATGTGCCAATTTAAACTTCATAATCAGCGCATGGAAACAATTTCCTAGAATTCGTGGAATGACCCGGGAACTTTTAGCCCATTACCCGAGCTTGATTAACTTTAGTTCATGTTTATTTGCTAGGGAAACAAGTTCCTCAATAATCGTTCCTATGCGGTCAACTGCCGATTAAAATTTAATCATACTCGATGCAAACACACTTTTATGTTATCATTCCTATGACAAAGTCGTAAAATTTGTTGACTTTGTCACTGTTGATTGCTCGCAATGCCCAAACTGGCTCTTTCAGGTTTTGGATTAATAAGAGTAAAACTGTAGAAAAAGCAATGGACTTTTTTGTAGTTAATTTATTATCTGCTTGTTTACGTGTTATATATTTATTTTAGGGTTAACGAGAAAAAAATTATTGCTCGGAAATACGAAAACAATTAGGGTTGTAGTCCATTTAATAAACTGATAACGTCATTCCCAAAAATCATTATAATCTTTATTAAAATTCGCCTGATTATGCTTCATACTTCAAAAGTATTCTTTCATTTTTCTGTAAGTTGTAGTATTTTGAAATTTCTAATCACAAATAAACTTTTCAAAATACATGTTTGGATCTGAAATCATTTTTGGTTGGACTTGTGCCCGATTTCTATCGATTGTCAATATTAGTTTTCCACGAAGTTTCCCACTCTGTTTTATTTTCAGTCCATGATATTATCAACACAGTAAACTTGAAAAGTTTAGGGACCAAGTTCAACAATAGCCACTGCAAGTGGTTCTAAAATTTTAAAATTGTTCGCTTACATTTTCGCGACTTACTTCAGTTATTTCAGCTAAATTAAACATTCAATTTCAAAACAATTCTTAATATTTTTAGTTAAAGTTTTAACTTACGCACATTCGTAGCCTGCAGACTTTAATAATTTTAATTAATCAAAATTGTAAATCAGTTGATGTAGCTCCACGCTGTTACAAGTTTTATGTTTAATATTTTCAGCGAACTCTGCCCTTAATAACGTTTTTTTTTTCAAACTGACCTTCAACGACGATTTAATTTTAAAATAAATGAGAAATTACGTCAGACGGTTCACTACAAAGTGCATCATTTAGACATTAAAAATTTGTGAGTCGGAAATTTCGTGTGTATTTTCCAATATTTAGTCTAACACTGAACAAACAAAAATTTTTATTAAGTAAATAAAAATCCATGTTCACATCAGCTCACGCATATTAAAAACAAAGGTATCCTATTCTCCATTTAG